>CM060986.1:97802141-99052141 GCA_030765065.1 Deroplatys truncata | reverse complement strand
ACTCCTTTGAGGTCTCAGATTATATAAAATACATAGCGAATGAAGAGGACTTCACCCACCTATGACAATAGCAACCTGACTTAGGCGCTTGTTGATGGAAAAAGGTAAACTGACCTATCTCATCCCTAGTTTGACACATTTCCGGTCTTTTACGCTAAGGACCACAGCAGTTAAAGAGCGTCCAAAAATTTAAAAAACTAGTTTGGGACATTAATTTCATAATTTTAATTATACCTGCTACCGTGACAATAACCGCCCCACCCCTCCACCAACCAGCAACCCTTTCCAGATTAACAATTTAGTATAAATGGTATTTTTTCCCAAAGAATGCGATTAAAGTATGGACAAAGTTACTCTTATTTATAAGTCATCATAAGTCACCGGAATTAGGCTCTTCGGCTGTTCCGACTCGAGAGAAGTCCCTCCCCGAAGAGGGCTTCCAATATTTGTTTATCCTTGAGGTTGGTAGTTCAGCAGGACCTTTGGAAATCGGTGTATAATTTTTGTAAAGCTACAGCCATTCTCTCTCGCGACTATCGATTTCTTCTGTTAAATTGTATATTTGGAATCCTTTTCCCACATCTTCGTTTATGCAGTGGTCCATTAGAGTGTAGCCAGCAGAGACGGCTTCTGGGGTAGTGCCCCTGTGTACCACTTGTGTCAAAAGGAAAGAAAGACAAGTTATAGGAATTGCGCATAAAGCATTATTTTCGAGTACGTATTCTCTCATTTGAACGGGTGCGCGCGCTCTGCGGGTAGTTTTCTGAAGCTTGGAGCCAATTCCAGATTGGCACCGTCTACGCTCATGAGTACTGTGTTATAAGGCTAGAGTATACGTTTCTACATGGTTCTTATGGGGGGAGCCAAGATTGCTCTAAGGCAGAGTTAACGTTCCACCCGCTAGAGTGCAATAAAGCAAAGAACCTAGCGACAATGGTGGAATCCGTATTCCGTGGTCAACCTTCCGTTGCTGCAGTATTACCAACTTGTTGCAAGTTAATTCTAATGCGTTTAGAAGCGCAAATTTATGTTTAATTAAATCGAATACAGAAATAATACACCAAAATATCCTTATAAATAAAAATGTATGGTTTTGAGTACAATTATGTCGTTAGGTTTTGAAACTAAGAAACATTGCTTCAACATTTGTATATTTCAAAGCAACAGAGTTTATGATTGAATATGTGGTATCTTGTGCATCTCAGAACAAAAAACTAACGTAATCACCATGTGTTGAGCACCTGTGTGTGCTCGTGTAGTGGCAGTTCAATCCAAAGACGTTTCACCATGAAGTCGGGTAACTAAAACAGTGTAGAGTGTTTTCTTTAAGTGAATATTAGTTGTTGTTCTGGCGGCGCCGTGGCCGAGTGGTTATACCACTCGCCTACGACCGAGGCGGCCCGTGTTCAATCCCAGGGACCTGCATGTGGGATTTGTGGTGGACGAAGCGGCGTCTGGGCGGGTTTTCTCCGGGTTCTCCGGTTTCCCCCGCCATTCATTCCACCAACTGCTCCATCATCACCTTTCCTTTCATCCATTTCACCAACATTTCGTTTCATCTACTTCCTTCATCTCCCATACCAGGCATCGGGCTGATCACCCATCCTGGATGCTCTGTCTGATCCATGAGTGTCTGCTCCTCGACGGGCCTCTGACCCCAGGCACCCGCTTGTAAGTCCTGGGGGTGTAAGTCCTACATAAGAGGAGGGTAAACAGATAATGAATGACTGAATGAATATTAGTTGTGTGTGAAAGTGACAAAAATGGACAAAGCAAGTCAAATATTAAAAACCCCATTCTCGGTGAAAAAAATTCAGATGGAAATTTTCGATAGGCCATTCCTGAATCTGAATCTGCAGCAGCAAACAAAAATTGATGTCGTAAATGAATCCAGAAATTTATAAAAAGAACAAATAGATTTAAGACTGTGAGGAAAACAGTGCTACTACTTTTAGTTTTCCTTAAGTGTTATTTGGGGAGGATGTCCTTGTATAAGACCGAAATAATTGATATTGGGCGTAGGTATATGGTCTAAAATGAAAGTACATTCAATTCTTGTCAGTTGCCTAAAACGTCCGATGCTATTGCACGAAGTTGGTAAACATATATTATTTGAGGGACTTGTTTTCACTTTTGGGGGAGGAGGGCACCTCAGCGACCGCCACTGGTAGCCAGCCAGCGTTCTGACGTATCTCATTCCTGCAGGTTCAGTTTTCCTCTTTTTTATGTATTCTTTATTGTCGCTTCAACTTTAAAGTCATATCGCAACTACTTTAGAATACAGAACATGTTTAGTTTAAACCCTTTGGCAATATGCGACATCAAAGCCTAGATAGCTAAAATGAGGAACTTGTTCTATTATTTCGTTTCTTGCAACTATTTTGCATATCATGTGATTCCTACCTTGAAAAGCCATTGTTTTCATCTTTTTTGCAGAAATTATTCAATTTAATTTCTTTCATCGCATTCTCTAGCTGGTTAGTTGGTATTTGTAAGCCATTTTCTCAATCGCTAAAAATTGCTTGGTCATCCGCAAATATAAGGGTACTCAATATGTTTTTTTTTAATTTTAAAATACTTTGGTAAAACAGTTGAATTTATCATCTTTATGTAAAATGGCAACAATACAAATTTCTTTTGGTCGACCACACTATAAAATGCCGATCACATGCGATGCAACTGAACTTTTTTTTTATTAAGACATATACATCATTCACCACTAACGCTTTGCAGATATCAGTGAATAGAATGGAAATTTAATCCAGGACATAACATAGAGTTAACCTAAACGGCGAAAAGTTACAGTAAATAGAAGGCACAGAAACAATATAAGACAAGAAATAACACTCAGTATAAAACAAAATAGCCAGTGAACACACAAATCAGTGAGTGTCTGAGGCAGAACTGGGATCACTGAGAAGCAAATCTTGTGGTGATCTGCGCTTCAGCCGAGTTGGTCCACGAGTTCTTGCTCCGAGATTGTATTCAACTGCTCCCTGCACTTGATGAAGGTTGGCGAAGAAAGGTTTAGAGGTGTGCGGATGAACTGTGTATAGTAGAAAGTCCCAACTCACGGTGAAGCTGTCGATTTCGGATGAACCATGTGGCTTTGGTGATAGTACGAATTGCTCTATTTTGTATGATTTAAAGGCGATGAATATGAGTCTTGCTTGCAGCACCCCATAAAGGAGCTGCATAGGTGATCAGGGATCGCAGAAGAGATGTATATAACAGCAACGCAACTGAACTATTACGGCATCCATGTTACTTCAGCGACTCATCATGAGCTTACTCGGCGGCGCGCGCAGCTCGCCCATACTTTTCAACACCTTCCACTGGGATCCATTACCCAGATAAACAATGAAATATATGCATTTAAAATAAATTGTTCGTTGTAATTTTAAAATTCTAATAATAAATTTAATTGATTTCCTTTGCTTCACATGTTGCTTTCATGTTACCTGCAAAATGTCAATAAATACGGCGTGGATAAACAGTGCTGCCATCAGTTGCAATAATCGCCATCAGTGCTGCTATCCGATCAGCATTTAATTGCAATTAACACGGTTAAAATCTTTTTGTAGAGACTCAAAAGTTCTGAAATTATAGTGTGGTCGACCAAAAAAGATCGTATGCAACTTGGCTAAAATGATAATTAAGACGCTCATATGAAAATTATAAAGGTCGCTACCGCTCGTTTCGTAAACATACTTGCGTCTTAATTACTGTCATTATAGTCTTGTTGCATAATATACTACTATAATGCAAGAAAATGACCAATTAATAACGTAAAATCGAAAAACAAAGCCCTAAAATATAAAATGGCCTACAATGGTCAAAGCTGACCTAGTAAATATGCTCTTTCATAACTTGGGACCCATGATTTACGTAAATATTAGCAATGCCTATGATGCAACAATTAATAGATGACATGTAATCAGAAGCCGGGCCCTGGTAATCACCATATACATGCCTTCTCCCTTTCGAAGGGTGCCTGCTTCCTGGCTTTGTTTCACGTCGGTTTTGTGTTTCCTTAGTTCTAAAACACAAAGCAGCAGGCAAACACAATCTAGTACATTACTTAATCCATTATCCTGTTTACAGTATAATGTAGCGTTGTAATCCTCTTTAGCAGCGCTTTGTAGAAAAGATGTATTTGTTTCTAAGTGTCGGAAGATGCCGCTTCTCTCTTAACTCTGAATGGCCAGTAAATTTCTTGAAACTTAACACCACTTTGCTCTTTGGCTGTTTTTAGCCTGAGCTTCGCTGTTTAAGCTCTCGTTCAATGGCCCTCAAAAATTCGCAATGTTCAAAGAAACATAACCAGATAGTGCAGTAGAATGGTGTATTTATTGGTCCTAAACATTTTACACGTTCAAACTTGTATATTGCACGGATCAGATAGACCGTACGTGCTTATATAATACACTGTAGTTTCAGTCTATATCCATCGTACTAGTACGACAATCTTCAGTGTGATCAATTTTGGTTTCAATTCCAATTACATGACAATTACTCTTTATATTTGCACATGTTTATTGGTTTGATTAGGTTTTACTTTTCATTCTGTATTTTACATGATTAACTTCTCATGCGCTCGCATTATGTGTTCAAATACAAATCGTTATGCTTCAATTCATAGCAATTCGTTGTAGAGTTAACCTATACGTTGTATTGGCAACTTTCTTTATCTAAAAGGCTACGTTTTATCTAACCTACATAAAGATTCAATGGCGGAAATTATGAATGCAGAAGAAACTGAAATGGAAGTGAAATTACAGAAGCAGCAGAAAGAATAACACTAGAAGTACTTACCCAAAAAAATCCAGAAGGCAATATGATATAGCATTTAATCGCTTCATTGCTGGTTTAAGGCAAAACATGGTGAAATTAATTTCACTGAAAATGACTGCTAGCGAATCAACAAAACCTCAAAGCATGACATCTCGTACTTAACGTCATTTCTAAACGTGATCCTGTTAGTTTCAGGAATCAATATAATATTATTGATATTTTACAAATTCGAGCGCTGTCTATAAAAAAACAGTATATGCCACAAGTGTTAAAAGTGGCGGTAGGACCACTCGGCTTACATTCTTGTTTTGCAAACATTCCTACTCGCTAAAGAAAATCCCTACTTTTACCCCTTGTGTCATAATCTACTATTATAAGAATTGGAAAGAAAATAAGAAAAAAAACAGAGAAATTAGCAACAAAAAACACGCAAAAAAACAGAAGAAGAAAATAACTTGTTCACAAGCACACGTTATTGTTTACAAACGAACAAATGCCCGCCCCTAAGCCACTAACCCTCCCCCTCCCATCCTTATCCCTCTTCCTTACCCCCCGTTCTGAGCTGCATAAACTTCTGAAAAAATCGCTTTCGCCCTCCTCCTTCTTCCAATCAGCAAAGTCCAAGAAGCTTGTAACCCTCTCCTTGAATTAACAAAGGAATTTGGGAGATACTTTATCCTCGTTGTTTTGTCTTAGTACAGTGCGCTAGAATATAATCCAAGTTTCTTCCTCTCTACACCAGGGACAGATTCTCGTCCTTTTTCGTTAATAAATTTGATCGCTAACGATGATCACAGACTGAGCCAAGCAAGCCCTTGTTTGTTGACTTTATTTCCGGACAAAATAAATTGTTCTATACCCCATTCTGTTTTTAGTTTTGACTGCATGCTTAATGATACTTTCGCATTACAATGTGACAGTGTCTGCTGTTAATCTATATCTTTCAGTCACTTTTGTACTTTTCTCCATACATTCGCTCTATTTTCAGGTCCTTCAAACCAAATATTAGCCATCCCTATTCTTTCCAGCCCTCTCTAGATTTTCGCTACGCACGTCCTGTCCCCTCCCATTATAAGCTGCTCCTTATAGCATACTGTTCTCACAAGTGACTGATACCCTCTCATAATTCTAATGCAATATTTGATAGCCCATACCTTATATTCAATTGTTTCGCTCTATGCACAAACGTTAGCACTATTATTGAACTTCAAACTAACACACTTCCAGCTACCACTGCAGTTTTAACCTAATAACATTAATAATAATAATAATAATAATAATAATAATAATAACAATACACCAATCAGATTTAGCGCAGGTAGATTGTGTCCAAAACAAATCCTGAACCTTATGCTAATCTTAAGGCATCAAAGAATTAAAACATTTATAGAAACAATTTAGTAATATACATTCGTTGACTTTAAAAAAAAGCATATGATTCGAAGTTGATCATGAAAGACCATTTCAAATACTGAATGAACAAGGTTTAGACCGTAAAACTCTTATACTTATTAAACAGGAACTAAATGATACAAAGGCTAAAGCTAACTTCAAGAGGGAAATTTCTGAATCCTTTGAAATCAAAACAGTAGTAAGTCAAGGAGATGGACTTTCTCCACTATTTTCAATTGTGCTCTCAATTCTCAAAACTAATCAACCGATTATATTAGACAGAGGAAAATTAAATATAGATTGCCTAGCATATGCAGATGATCTAGCAATCCTCACTCGTGATGTAACAGCTCAAAAACAGACTGAACTATTAAAATTATAGAGAAAATCGGTCTAAAAAAGTCCTTCGAAAAAAACTGAATATGTTTCGTACAATAAAGAAGCACCAAAGCATATGGAAACCAAATATGGAAAAAATAAACAAGTGACACAATTAAATATCTTAGTGAAATAATTCAGGAAAATGGAATAGAAACTAAAGCTAATAAAAGTAGATGCCAAAAAATGGAAACAGCACATTGACTTGCTTAAAACATCTATAATAAAAACAATTGCATGTATAAGCATACAAAAGCAAGACATCACAACACTGTAATTAAACCAGAGTGTCTCTACGGAGCAGAATATTAGTTTTGAATTGAAAAGCAGATATCGAAAATATTGTGAAAAAGAATGTAAAATTCTAAGAATAATTATAAGGGAAAAAGCTATGAACCAAGTCATAGGTGAAAAATACAGACTCAGAAATAAAAATGAACTAAAAATATATACAGACATTGTAGCGGATGGTGCTTACGTAATATGTTTTTACTTAAATTATTAGAACTTGAAGATCTTATATTGTGCTGCTTTTGTTTTGTTTGGTTACATAATTTTAACTGCCCCACGTATGGGAGCCAATTTGTGACGGTAATACTTACAAATGTTTGTGTATTTGTGTTTACTTCTTGTGAAGCCATCTTGTGACGTCATTCATTTGTTCGGTTTGTAGCTCCATCTAGTGTTAGCAATTTGAGGTAGTATTAGTGTTTGAAAGAATTTTAAGTTTTGTTTACTGTCCTCCGGCTAGCTATTATGTCTCAGTCGAACATGTCTCTTGATCAGAGTGTGTAAACGGAAAGGAACCTTTTATCCAAATATAACACTGATGAAGAAATTTGTTTTACACATTTATTGTCAAACACGTTAACTATCACATTTATACATTGATCTTAACACTCGCCAAACTGAAACTGTTTTAATAATTTCATTACTAATCACTCTTAATTCGCATACTTCAACTTTGTGTATAATTAACTTTATAATACTTTAGATTATCGTAACTTGTGAATCTATAGCCGACGTATCTCATACAAATATTTTGACGAACTGACGAACTGAAGACGACGTGTAGTGCACAAAGAATTTTGATGAACTGAGCAACTGAAGGCGACGTGTAATGTATTGAGATTTTCGATGAACTGACCGCGATCTACCTCTGACCTACCCTATTTATACTCCTTCATCCAGATACACCTAAAGATTATAACTGAGCTGCAATTGGCTAATAAAACGCGCCAACATTAGCGTCTATTTTAATATCCAATGAAAATTATGAATACATATGCTTTAGGGAGAAAATATTCCAGAAGTTTCTCAACGGAAAAAACGCGCCAACATTACGTAACTTCCTCGTTTCCAATAATGATAAACAGCTCACCCCCTCTCTGCATTATTGCGCGCTATTATTGACAGTTTCAGTAAGGCATTATAAATTTACTTCCCAACAATATTTACAATCAATAAACATCTGAAATCAATGTCACATAAAAATGCATATTCATATTATAATCATTATTTACATTTAAGTAATTTGTGATACAAATTACTGCATCAACATTCACCGTGAGATTAGAAAACGAAAGATAAAATTTTATGGACATATTAGACAAATGAAGTCAAACAGGCTCGCAAAATAAATAAAATAATTCAACAAAAATAGAAGTAAAGCACAAGTATACACTATTAAGTGGATTCGTGAACTAAAAAAACTGGCAAAATTGGCAGGAATTACGCAGATATCCTAAACAGAGACATCCTTAGAATCAAAGTGCACAAGTGGCAAATTGACCAGGAGAACAAACTGAAGAAAAAAAAGTGGAACATGGACAGACGAGACAAAGAAAGCCCACAGCCAAAATGAGAGAACTGTGGTTTCAAAGGAAAACAAAGAAACTCTGTATTCTTTTTTAAAATTTCTTCTAAGTCGCTCTCGCTGGTCATATCGCGACTTCATAAGAATACAAACCAACATATAATAAACTTACATTTTAAATGTACATTAATCGAAGAACATAATTTTGTGTATATCTTAGTTTGCTTAATATACTTAAGTATCATTTCTTTAAACATTAGATGGCTGATCAGATAAGGTTGTCTAACAAAATTAAAAGCTAAAATTCTGAAATTATGTTTTTTTTATGTCGGACAAAAGCGATCGTTCAAGCTGGCCAACATAATTATGTTTCATAGCTTTTTACATATCACTTGGACGTCTTTGTGCTTTAGTAATGTGTAATATACCTAGTTGTAGTGATTACTGTTACATTAATGCCATCAATTATTGCTTTTACTACGTTCATAATGATTTTATTTTCTACCGACTCTTTTGTAAGCGAGGGAACATAATGAGTCGGGATAATGCCAGTTCGCACGTGGTCGTTAATCATTTACTTTTGGTGACTGCGTAAGAATACATTTTACTCAAAGTTTACGCGAGTACCCATTCTTAGCGTGCAGGCAGTATAGGTAAAACCTTTGGATCTGGCGGTGAAACCCGCTAAACTGGCGGGTACTTCGCGCAACTGGAAGATAGCAAATGACTTTCCTCGGAAAAAATTCATTTGACAGAAATTCAGTCTTTTGATGTGTTTCTTGATGCTGAAAATATACATACATGCCTGCTTATTTTTCTTTCTAAACACTGAGGGTGAAATTGCTGATGAGGGTGCCTCGCTTTCAGGTTGCCGTAGTTTCAAATTCGTGTACCGGTCAATTTGGCTGGCTTTATTTCGTAGTTTCCCCTCAGTCTTCAGGCAAATAGAGTACTGGATGTTCAATATCTAGATCCAAAGTTTCATCCAAAGAGTGAAGTACAGAAAACCAATTACGCATCTAACATCATCTGTCAACAATTTGAAAGGGGATAGATATATCATACATATTATACATTGCACATATGAAAGGGGAACTACACATAAGAAATGTATAGCAATAGTTAAATTCACTGAATGTTAAAACATTCAACATGTAACTTTGTACAGAGCTATTTATAAGCAACGGGCGCGCTAGCTAATTGAATGGGAATTCCTGGAACTCATAATGACCGTGCCTGGCACAGAGTGGTACGACGCTACATGATGGCGCTGAAGCGCAAGGTAACGCGGCATACATGCTTGGGTAACGCGGCCTGAGGGCCAATGGGAAGCATCGTTACATTTTCAAACGTAGAAGACAGCGTGGGTAAGCCGCCCTATATAAGACCAGATTTTGCCGAGGGGGCACTCTTACTTATTACCAGTTCAGCGCAACAAGAAGTCACGCCGACGCAAGGTGCTACAGATGCACGTGGGTGCATATAAGGGTGGAGATGCGTGTGAAGATAGATAGGCTCCTGATAAATATTTAAGCGCTGGGATAAAGTAAATGGGAAAAGCTAGCCGCCCACATTTATTTGAATAATGAAATAAACATCAGTTATAAAGGGAAAACTTGCAGTGTATTTTTAACTTGCCTCACCCACTAGAACCTGAGATTAACGAAAATTAGCAATTAGGTAGGAATGGAATACTTAACTACCGACGAGCATCACTAGCCGAGGAAGAACACTACAAGAGCACGCTGCAAGAGTCGACCAACCATTTCCCGCTACAAATTTACTCAATCAGATATTGCAGAAAGCAGCTAGGCAACTAAGGCCATTTAACTGGTGGTAGGTATGCTGATTACATTTACATGCCCATGGAATAACAGTCCACATTCTGAATGAATGAACAGGAACTCTGTGTATATGATATATGAGTGTGTGTGTGTGTGTGTGCGTGTGCGTGTGCGCGTGTGCGGCACAGAAAAGCGACAACGAAACTGAGATCATTTAACAGCAAGTTACTCAAATATGTGAAACTGTGCGACTACGGAACTGAGATCATTAGTCTTTATGCTAAACGATCTGCAACAAAGAATCTACGCGCATCGTCGCGATATGGCTAAAAATGAAGTTAAATGAAAAATAACAATTCACCCTACCTCCCCTAACACGAAATCCCGAATGATCCAAGAAGAGTTGAGTAGGATTGAAACTATCGACTTCACAACTACTTTGCTACTTCAAAAAACAATAAAAGGTTGATCACAATTTAAATGTGGAGCTTCAAAAACACACTGATAGTAGTGAGAGGCATTCGTTTTGAAATTTAGTACATAACTCTGCTGTGCAGTAGTAATTTAAATATAGTATTCTTGTGATTCTCTCGTAAGGAAACATAAGGCACGGACCCGAAAGCTCGCTTTGCAGCAGATTTACGCACAACGGACATTAGAATGCAGTTTCTTATTGCTATTGTTACTGTATTGTAGCAGTCAGTATCAGTCCTATTCAGAATGAAGAAGATTTTACAGGTTATTCCCAAACATTCAACATTTATCATGCAAATATCTTAAACATATGATAGTTTAATAAAAACCGTTATAGCCATTTTTTGATAAAATCAAAAATAACGGTAACACTTTCCATATAAGGTGTAGTTGGGGAGGATTTTCTATAAAGTCTGGCATTTTGAATGTGTGCTGCTTTCGACGGAATATATCTGCTTTAGGAAAGCAGTTGTCCAGCACGTTAACAAGCGCAAAATTTTTAACAAAAAAACAAATAAAAATTGGACGAGTAATCAACAACGCCACAGCTGCCATGGTTATCTCTTCCAATTATCCAGGAGAGATGGCAATAACAGTTCATAAACCAGGACACGCACAAATGGGAATTCTATGACGTCAGCTACACGCGTAGAACGTTCAAAAAGCCTACAGCTTTCTGTCAATTGATGTTGAATGTTTATGATAATTAAATGGAAAAAGCAGTATATTACATTTAAATGAGCTGTACATTTTAAAATTTCACTAATTATATTCAAAACTGTTTTACAGCATAACCTACTCTCTCTGTAATATAACTACCTTGTCCTGCCATAAATTCTATCCCCCAATAGAAGTAACTCATGTAGTACAGAGGAACCATAAAAACTAATGTTATTAAATTGATGTATTGTTACCACATACACAACAGATGCACACTATTACATGATTTTATTACAATATCCACCGTTTGCCTGAAGTACATATATGTTGAGGTATACATCCTATCAAGCAAAATAGAGGTCGTTTCCTGTGGTTAAGATATTTTTGAGCGATTTGATACAAAGAAGCCCCTTGGCACTGTCGCTTCCAATCACAACATTACACAAATTCAAAAAAATCACACGGAAGTCCCACAATACCTAGGAAAGATATCAGACATTCATATGTTGCCTCCCAAGCTTTCTAAACGTTTTGAAGCCCAACAATTGGCATTTCTGCGAGTTCCACAGCGCTGCTAACTGCTATGGAAACCAACAGTGTTCACTGAACTTTCGAGACGGGAATATTCCAGTGTCGGCGTGTGGTATATACAAACGACCATAAACCTTATACAATCTATGGGTAATGGATACATATCAGATGCAGAAAAATCAAGGGATCGTGAGGGCCATCATTATTTACTAATTACCTATCTTCAAAGTTTCCTGAATTAAATTTAATGACTCAGCTGTATTCGCGGTTACAAAGTCTTGTGACAAAAATCCAGGCTGACATTCAACGTGGATCAGTGTAATGATGTAAGTTATTCCTGTATCTCTCTGCACTTATTGTTTGTTTAAAAATATAGGTCCTATTATTTTGAATGTGTTTACTGCATACAATTTTTCGCGCCATGCAAGGGAAACTCGTGTGTAAAATCGGGTTTCTCTGTAGTTCAATATCTGTTATTTTGCGACAAAACAGTCATATAAATGGCACCATGCTTCGTCAGAGAAGAATATTAAGCGAAGTTTAGTTACTCTATAAATTCGCAAAATTCAGTTACGTAACTTACCCGACTCTATTTTACGCGCAAACCGTAAAAGTGGGTAAGTATGTTAACATTTGTAGTCTGCTTCAAACGCGTTACAAGATAATGTCCAGAAAAAAATGGTAAGTTCGTTTTCATACGCCACGCTAAAGATATAAACAGAGCGCATGTTTTTGTACAGAAGATCCAGCAGGACATCGCCAGTAATGGCATTAACTCCGTCTTTAACACATCAAAGCCGGTTTCAATATGAACTCACTGTTAACCTCACTCTGTAGCACATCTGAGAGAGAAGTACAAAAGCAACTGTGCGATCTGTTGACATCAGTCGCCAACTCAAACAGTGCAATCATTTCTGACCATGTCAGGCAAATTTGGGCAGAAACGCTTATATATTTTCAAGAACCTGCTGGAAGATTTGGTAAATGTGTTGCGAATTCTCTTAGATCAAATACACCGACCTACATTGTATGCGATTTAATAGCAGATGTTAAATGTCAACTAACCTTATCGCTGTGTGGATGCAAATGGTCCTGAAGTAAGGACTGCATGCAAATCACTAAATTTATATAAAACTGCATATATACAAGTAAAAATGTGAAACTATTTGATAAAGGATTGCGATAGGGATGCTATTTATCTCCTACATTATATAAATTTTACACAGAAAAAGCTATAGAAAGTTGGAAAAATAAGCGTAAAAATATAGAATTGCAATAGATGATAACTCAACAATATACTCCCTGCAATTTGCGGATGGTCAGTTAATTCTGACCCAAGAATATGAAGACGTAAAATATCTTAAAAGAAAATCGATTCAAGAATACTACAAATGGTGCCTAAAAGTAAATATGGATAAATCCAAATATATGGCTATTGGTAAATGTTCATCAAGATTTGATACTGGAAGATGAAATGTCGATAATTAAATAACAGGGGAATACAAATACTTAGGAGTAAAGATTACACAAAATGAAAAATAAGAAAAGAAAGTTAGACTAAAAGTACAATTTAAAAAAAATAGAAGTATTATAACCTATGACTCCGACATGTGGACTCTGAACTATCAGTTAAAAAAATGAGTGGCAACAGAAATGGATTATTGGAGATCTGCTAGGCTATCTAAAAGAGAAAAAATTAGAAATAATATTACGAAAGAAAATATGAATGTTCAAAATTCAATTTTAGATTTTATTCAACAGAAACAAATAGAATGACATGGGCATGCTAAAAGAATGGAAGATCAGATTGCCCAAAAGAATAATGGAGCGGACGCCACCAAAAACGCGAGAAAAGGAATACCGCATAGCACGTGAATTCAAGGAATTAGAGGGGCAATGATGAATTGTGAAAACGAGGAATATTTATGGTCCAACAGGCAAGAACGGAGAAAAGTGATAAGGTTTTAAAAACTGTAGCCTTGGGCGCCGGTAATTTTTTTGTACATTGTAAAACAAGAAATATATATATATATATATATATATATATATATATATATGTGTGTGTGTGTGTGTGTGTGTGTGGAAATCCATGCATCATCTTGATTCGTGCCACATTATCTATCATCAAGAGGTTTTTTTTCGATAATGTCGATCTGATATCAAAGTATTATCGCCAAAGAGACCCATGGCAGTCTTTGACATGTATTTCTTTCGGAGGCATAATTATTTGTAAGAGGGCTTGAGCAAAACGTTAGATGCCAGTCAACTCCAAATCTGCTTGATAGCTTCTTTCCCTTAAAAGGGTGTAAGCCTTATTTACAATCAGTAGATCTTTCCGAAATACTTAGCCATGTTATGATATGCGTGACAAGCATCTGGGTACTTGTCACTTCTTTTTCTTTAAGGATTGCCCTCCTTGTTGTAGGACTTACGTCCCCAAGAACTTATAAGTGAATGCCTTGGGTCAGTAGCCTGTCGAGGAGAGAGCAAACTATGGATCATAGCATATCCAGGATGGGTGGTCAGCCAAATGCCTGATATGGCGCTGAAGAAGGAAATGAAATGTAGTGATGGAAGGGATGATAGGAAAAGGCCTAGCGACCGAGGAAAACCGCGAAAAAAACTTCGGTCATAACATTGAAGCTGTTATTGAGATAA
Organism: Deroplatys truncata; assembly: GCA_030765065.1. Lineage (NCBI taxonomy): Eukaryota > Metazoa > Arthropoda > Insecta > Mantodea > Mantidae > Deroplatys > Deroplatys truncata. The sequence continues at coordinate 99,037,654 of CM060986.1, read as the reverse complement.
TTATTTATCTTTAAATAAATATATTTATTAATAAAGTTTTATTTATAAAATTGAAATGGATATATTTATTTTAAAACTAATTATAAATCCACCAATTAATGTAATGGATAATCAAAATATATTAATTAATATTTCCGGGGTTTGAACCCGGGATCTCCCGAACACGAATCGCACAGATTATCGCGGCACCACTTCGCTCGATGATACTTTGAAAAAATAACAAAATCGTTTCTAACAATTGGAACAACTGTTTCACATAACTTTGCCCGCATTTCTTAACTGCCAGTACCTCAGTTACCTCTCATTGGCTGCTATCATGGAGTAGGTTATTGTGCGATAAGAACTAATTTCTTATTTAAATAATCATTTACCTTAATATATTGGAAGATAATTGTCAAATTTATATTTTCATTGCGTAACAGAATCAATACATATGGATTTCGTGTAAATTCTTATCAACTAATTGGTAGGAGGATCCTTCTGTTTAAACCTGCCTCTTAGGATGACGAAAGTACGTGCATATATCATGAGAAGAGTGTTTATCACTTTTATAGCCGGAATTTGAAATGCACAGGCCTTGTTTGTCACACATCGTCATTCATTAGAAATCAGGGGAAAGCGAGCGCGGAAGAATGTATGCCAGCGGGATAAGCTTATAACAAACAAGGTTTAAATATAAATGTCAATACTTGTACTGAATGTGGCGCTACAAACTATGAAGAGGGTGCCATTGTAGTATGCAACTGTGCGATATGGGCCTATGCTACATACATGCTTTGGAATTCCATTACCATGCATAGGAATAACAATTCTGAAACCTTAAGTGCTTCATATAGTTAATATGTACATTGCGTTCTTTGTAAGTATACTACATTTTACACATGCTTCAGATCAATAAACCTGTAGGTTTATGTTGACACTGATTGATTATAGTTAACTGTTCATTTACTAGAATAAAATAATAAATGCAAGCTCTATTTATGTTATATCGCACGCTGCAACACAACATGACTAACTATATGTCACAGATTTCCTCCTCCGAGAGAAACCCTCCTGCTGTTAAAGTAGTTTTTGGAAGAGTATTAAAGGTGGCTGCATATGTGCCAGGACCAGCTACTCGGAAAATGTATTTAAGTAAGCAAACTAATGGGTGCTCAAGTGTTTGCGAAACGTAAGCATCAAAGCATGGGCAAATGATACTATTCGCTAAGCCCTGCGAAAGTTGCTCTAAGATTTGAAGAGCGATGTCACAAGTTTCCCTTGCTAGAAGGGATTTTGAGCCGGCCTTATTCTCTTAGCAGCAACAACTAGGGCAAGTTGACGACGCACCGCCTTCTGGGCGGTTGCTTTTTACCCTGATGTAATATCCAACGCAAACAACGTGGTGTTTAAGAGGTTCACTACCTTCTCCGCAAATGATAAAAATCTCAAGGATACCAACTAATGCGATTTGGACCTTAGACAAAGATTTCAGCCACCGTAATGCTGTTGCCTTATCCTGCGATATGGTACAAAGTCAAAATGGTTGAAAGCTTGGTCCGCGACACTTGGCTGGTATCTGTAAGACATCTGAATAGTGTTAGGTGTTTAACGCCCGCTCTTACTGCACACGCCACCACAGCTAGTGACACTGCTGATACATGAAGTGATAATTGGGATAGGAAATTTGGGAACAAAACGTTCCATGCCTAAGTTTAGGGGACTTCCCCGGCATTTGCCAGTTATGAGGACTAAGGAACACCTCAGATCCAGCGCCAAGAATGCTTTAAATCATTAGCATCTCTAGAATGTCGGTGTGATAGCTGCGGACATTTATTACACCACTATTGGCAAAAACGTAAGCCTGCGATGCTATCAGACAATAGCAGATGTCCGTGATGACCTATTTCCACCTTAGGGAATTTGATATCAGCTTCCCAACAGCTATGAATATGAACACGTCACTTTGGCTTTAGTTTTTCTTCCAATTAAAAAATGCCTCACCCGCAAGCTCTTTGCTCATTCAGCCCATATGTATCTTGTGGCTGTGACTGTCCAGTTTCTTAGAAATGTTTCTAATCTAGGTTACCTCGATAAGGGTTTTGAGAGGTTATCTTGTGTTTGCAGAAGACAAGAATTACTCAACTCTAAGCTCTATGCACCCGGGCTCATTTGAGCATAATTTCACTAATTTCGTCCATTCCTGCCCGGCTTTACATACGCGGATAAAGGATCTTAAGGGTCGGACACTAGGAGCTTTAAGGTAATGAATGCATCTAGAACACTCCCTAGTTGTCAACAGCATTGCTAAACCCTTCTGCGCCTTCTAGCAACGTTGCAACTCATTTCCATGCGTGTTCTACAAGTAAATCCGCTAAGGGTTACTCAAGCTGACCCTACCAACTTCTGAGAGAAGAGGAACCCAGAGGAAGATTACAGACCCTTCTCCTTTATGTGGAACCCTACTGTAACATTCACACTCTTGCATATGTAAATTTCTCTTTAGTATGGTTATGTGAATCCTTGTCCCATTTCTTAAAGAGCACAAACAGCATGGAAGTGTGATGCTACCCTATTACCCCAAAAAGAACAAGAGCTATGAACTAAGAACTACATAAATATGCGAGGCACGAGCGTATTATACCTAGTTTCCGAGAGGTTTTCTTTCTTTAGCATTTGTAAAATCCTGTGCAAAGCCTCTCGTAATTACTAGCAGCTATAGAACGTTGTGCTTTTAGTGTTGAATCGATATGGAACAAAAGATGTAGAAGACTTTCCCCGATAATGTACCTTCCTAATTACGGGTAATCCATATTATGTATTTCTCTAGCTCAACTTCTGGCTATAATTTTCACTGAGGCTGCAAATTTTTATCACTAAAAATAAAAAGGAAAGGTAACACTCGGGATCGTTTAAGTTCTCGCTCTCTTCAGTAAATGTCTACTTTCAAGAAAACATAAAAAAAATCTGATGTGTTACAGTCACATGACTTTCTCTACTCTTGTACAAACTATTTTTACAAACGCTTATTCTCCATCTACTTCATGTTAATGGAGATAAACATTTGCAGACTATCTTATTGCTAATTTTCTTGTAGATGTAAGGGGAATATATATTTACAAGGGCAATATAGAAATACAGTGGCCTTTAAGCACATACATATTTCTTAATAGCTGGTTGCTAGGTGCAGCACCATTCCCTTTGCCACAGATTAATACTCTTTGCATATACAGGACAAAAAAATGAATAACGAATTTCCAATTGAGAAAATAAGTACTGAAAAATTTAAGGGAATAACAAGCAATATCTCGAAAATGGTTCACTCAACAAAAAAAATGTATATGACATAAATTGTGTATTTTAACGCGATCTACATTTTTTGTGTAGTAAAAGTTTGTCTATCTCTTATGGTTTACCAGTTATGCAAAAGTCGTTCACAATGAAGAATACTTTTGGAGACATTCCCAGAAAATTCGAGATATACATTTCATTTCTCATGACAATATCTTAAACATATGATATTTTAATCAAAATCGTTAGAGCCATTTTTGAGAAAATTAAAATTTTCGAAAAATGTTCCATGTAAAGGGTAGTCTGGGGTGGGGGGATTTTCTTGAAAACCTTCGTGTCGCATCTCTGGAAGATGCTGAACCTAAATACCAAGTTTGGTGCGTATCCGACTGTTCGTTTCTGAGTTATGCTGTTCACAGACACACAGACACACACACACACACACACACACAGACACACACACACACACACACACACAGACACACACACGCACACACAGGTTTCCAAAAATGCTTTTTTTTTATTCAGGGAGTCTCAAAACATGTATTTCCGGTGAAATCTCGGTATCGAATTTTTGGGTGGAATACAATACCTCCCCTACTTACTATACGTAGTAGAGAAAGTAAAACTCTGATGCGATGCACTCCATGACTTTCCCTATACTCTATTGTTCATTAGTGGGAATACAAAAAATTCTTACTAATGCTTATTCTTCTACGCACTTCTTTTAATCCAAATAAACCTTTGCAGAAATAACTACATTACACGTTTCGTTACAGATACAAAGGGAACAGCAACATTCAAATGTTTAAGAACTAGACACTACACGCTGGCCTTAAAATTCCATACTCTTTCCATGCAATTGCAAGAAACAACTAAATGTTGAGAGGACTTTAAAGAATGACCAAGTAATGAACAACTCAAAGCATTAATATCAGATCTCAGAAAATGCTTATGCCATAAAAAAGTTATGACATATTGTGTGTTTTAAAGAGGTCTACATATTTTTGGTTAGTACGTTTTCGTCTATCACTTAACGTTTACCAGTTATATAAGATTATATAAAATTCTTTCCGAATGAAGAGGATTTCAAAGGCTATTCCCCCCCCCAAAAAATCAAGATATACATTTTATTTGTTATTAAATGTCTTTAATATATGGTATTTTAATCAAAATCGTTTAGAGTCATTTTTTAGAAAATCAAAAATGTAGAATAATGCCATGTAAAGGGCAGTTGAGAGAGGAGGATTTTCTTGAAAATCTTCGTGTCACATCTTTGAAAGTTACTAAACTTAAATACCAAGTTTGGTATTTATCCGACTTTTTGTTTTTGAGTTGTGCTGTTCCCAGACGCACGCACGCACACACACGAACATTTTTCTAAAAGTGCTCTTTTGCGGTTCAGGTGTCTCAAAACATATGATATATTTCCGGTGAAATATCTACATCGGAATTTTTGGTTGGAATACAATACTCCCTTATTTATTATGCGTAGTGGAGAAAGTAAAAAGAGAGCATTGACTGACTGAGAGTGTGAGTGTGAGAGAGTGTAAGTGAGTGAGAGCGTGAGTGCGTGTGTGTCGAACTTCGTATTTGTACAGCATCTTTCAAGATTTTCACAGAACAAAGCAAGCTAATCCTTTTTCGGAATATTGTTCGTTGTTGGTTTTTTTTATAACAACAGCTATAACGGTCTTCATTAACATTTCTACGTTTAATATACTGAGGTGAAGAATAAAATATCTTTGAAGTCCTATTCACTCTTACTGAATTTTAGAAAATTTCAAACAACTGGAAAGCTATATGAGACAAACAGAAATTTACTGCGGAAAAATGTAGAACAAATACGTAATTTGGGTGAAATTAAATGTCCTAGTAGTAGCCGTTCATGAGACATTTCCTATTGATACTTTCAATTCTGTAATATTTCAAGTCGTACGTTTTTGAAATACTATTCATGTTCTTTTGTTCCTAATCACGGCATGTACGGAGTATGCAATGACAAGTCAATATTTTTAACACTTAAATGATTTCAGCCTAATTATATAATATATAAATTCAATAACAGCCCGCCTTAAAGCAACATGTGTATGTAGCAATATATAAAAATCTGATGTGTTACACTCACATGACTTTCTCTACTCTTGTACACACTATTTTTACAAACGCCTATTCTCCATATGCTTCATGTTAATCGAGATATCGAGATGTCAATCTTATTGGTAATTTTCTTGTAGATGCAAGGGAAATATGGTAGCTTTTAAGCGATAGTCAAATATTTTAACGCTGGTTGCTATGTGGCGCATTCCATTCTCTTTGCATGTCCAGGACATAAAAAAAATGAATAACGAATTTGAGAAAAAGTATAAGTATTGGAAAATTTAAGGAAATAACAAGCAATATCTCGAAAACGGTTCACTCAACAAAAGAAATGTATATGACATAAGTTGTATATTTTAACGCGATCTACATTTTTTGTGTAGTAAAATTTTGTCTATCTCTTATGGTTTACCAGTTATGCAAAAGTCGTTCACAATGAAGAATACGTTTGGAGACATTCCCAGAAATTTCGAGATATACATTTCATTTCTCATGACATTATCTTAAACATATGATATTTTCATCAAAATCGTTAGAGCCATTTTTGAGAAAATTAAAATTTTCGAAAAATCTTCCATGTAAAGGGTAGTCTGGAGTGGGGGGATTTTCTTGAAAACCTTCGTGTCGCATCTCTGGAAGATACTGAACGTAAATACCAAGTTTGGTGTTTATCCGACTGATCGTTTTTGAGTTATGCTGTTCACAGACACACAGACAGACAGACACACAGACAGACACACACACACGGACATGTTTCCAAAAATGCTTTTTTTGGATTCAGGAGGTCTCAAAACATGTATTTCCGGTGAAATCTCGGTATCGAATTTTTGGGCGGAATGCAATACTTCCCCTACTTACTATACGTAGTAGAGAAAGTAAAAAGTGTATATTACAGTCATTGTATATGTTTATATTATTGTATACATGTGTAATAATGTTATGTGAATGGATTACGTAATTTAATAATGTTGGGCCTGTGAGAATAATAGGTTAAAACTTGCTAACAATGAGGTAACTTTGAGGCAATAATGAGTTTGAAAGTTTAAATACTACTAGTCATTATTGGAGCAACAATAATGTAAATTTTAAGACAGTTTAATAAATAGCCAATCAACAACCAGAAAAAGCTTTAGTTAAATAAAGTATTCTATTGGACTAGGATTAGCCAATCAGAAACTAAAATGGAGCAAAATTTACAAATTCAGAATTCAGTTGCTTATAGACAGTGTTCCTAACCGGACGCCAGATGTGTCCTCGAGAAGTTTAACACGTATTCAGCGTGAGACGAAAAATAGTTTACGTGTTAAAAAGTGCAAGCAATTAACAAAAGAATCTCACAGCTCTCTCTATATCAGTGAAGTGTTATTTAAATCGTGTCAAGCATTAATAAAAGGAGTGAAGTAAAATTATAATCTGTGTAAACCTACATTCTTCAGTTGCACCACTCCCTGCTAAGACATTCAAGTCTCTAAAATTAAATACTGACGCAGCCGAGGCAAACATAAATATATAATATTTAAAGAAACAGTCAAAATTACAAAGTTAATATTTTAAACTTGAGGCAAAGGCCACCGGAAAGTACATTTGGGGCGAAGGCTACCGGAAACTTTTTACCATACGTACCGTTGCAACTACTTCAAGTTCGGCTCCCCAACAGTGGAAATATAAACTGGCTTTCCATACGTAGCAGCAATAAAGCTTCTACAAATTGGCTCCCAAATCGTGGGGTAAACAATATAAACAACTACTTCAAATTGGCTTCCATACGTGGGGCAGAAACTCCTTTCTCACAAGAGCTACCTACATACAAGTACACCCACTACTTTTCGAATATATGACCCTTGTCCTAGACTACAACAAAATGTGTAGGTATCTATAATGTAAGCCATTTCCAAAGCGTTTACCATGATTACCAGGAAGTACAGAAAAAAACAAGTTTTCTTACTAACAATCTGTAGGATAGATATGCAAATAATTTATAGTGAATGTGGAAAGTTGCGTGATTGTAACACCACCAACTTCTTCACTACGCCACTTGTTTTTCTCTCTCACTCTCTCGTTCTTTAATTGTTTCATTCAAATTATTCCTGTATTATATTATTTTCTCCTCCCGAGACTAACTCCTTTGTATAACCATAGCCCAATACTATGCTTATGACTATGAGCCTCGGCAGTTTGGCTCCTCTCTTCTTATAGGTTGTAGTTACATATTGCTTGGCGCTGAACACCGACCATCGCCCGTCTAGTGCTGTAACGCTATAATTGCAGAACTTTCCGACTCTAAGGCTTGTAAGTATAGGATCTTTCAACAAGAGTGTCCTATCTTTGAACTTGAATAAAACACGTTCTATACAAGATAGAGGTTTATTTCTTTTTTTATTTTGGAACATAATTAATGTCATTACGTGTGGAAGAGAACATCAGTGAAGCGACCGCCGCGAATTCGTTGGGTTGCGCGTATACAGTTGACCCAATTTTCAATGACAGAATAATGTAAATTAGGTCCATCTTCACGAATAACACGAGTGATGTTATTCATAAGATAATTTACTGTTTCTGGCTTGTTGACATAAACTCGAAATTTAACATAACCTCACAAGAAGTAATCCAACGGCGTTAAATCACATGACCTCGGGGGCCAGTTATCACCACCATCACGGGAAATGATGAAACCTATGAACTTCTCCTTCAAAAGATCGATTGTTTTGAGAGCAGTATGACATGTACCACCATCTTGCTGCAACCAGATGTTTCTGAGATCCGTACCATCCAATTGAAGCCAAAAATAGTCCCTTATAAGAGCCTGGTATCTTTCTCCATTGACAGTTAGAGCTTCTCCATCTTCATCTTGGAAAAAATATGGACCAATGATTCCACCATACCAAAATCCACACCACACGGTAACCTTTTGGGGATGAAGTGGTCGTTCTTGAATCTGCATTGAATTGTGATTGCTCCAACAGTGGTAATGTTGTTTGTTAACACAACCATCCATCCAAAAGTGGGCTTCGTCGCTGAAGATGATTTTTCGATAAAAATCCGGGTCAGCTTCCAATTGCTCCATAGCCCAGTCAGCGAATACACAGCGCAACCTATGGTCGTTGGGCTTTAGTTCTTGAGTTAACACCATTTTGTAAGCGTGAAACTTCAACTTCATATGCAGAATTCATCAAGTTGTGGTCGGCGAAAGCCCCAATTCTTGCGCTCGACGAGCAATTGATTTGTTTTTCGTTCTCGCGTACACTCTCACGAACGGCGCCTATGTTTTCGTTGGAGCGCTTACGTCGATTACGTACAGGCGTTGTTTGATTGCTGTCAGAACCACTTCTTTCAAATTTATCGATCAAACGCCGAATCGTTCTCTTGCAAGGACGATTATGCACACCGTAAACTTCACGCAATACACGGAAGGTTTGGCGAACAGATGATCCATTTTGATAATAAACTTTCACAATTTTTACGCGTTGTTGAATGTTGTAACGTTCCATGGCTATTTGTCAATAACAACTGTAACCACATAAAAAAATGACTGCTGTAACTCAATAACAACGACAGCTATCACATGTTAAAGGTAGGACACTCTTGTTGAAAGACCCTTTATTTTTGCTTTTCCATCATTTCTGTTGTAGTGGCAACAATGTTCCTCAGAACAATCGGAATAGTTGTTTGCAAATATTAGTTCATTAATCGCCTGTGGAGTAGCTGGACTTTATTCACACGCGCGCGCGCAGAAAAAAAAAAACATGTAACAGATAATACTGATTTAATACAGGGTGGACCATTTAAGTTGAGACTGTATACAATATCTCCAGAACTAAGCGTTGTAGAAAGAATTGTATTGAATAAAAGTTGCTTAATATTATGGGGGAAAGTAAATGTCATTAGTCGTCTTTTGTTTGAAGGACGTTGTGATGGTCATTTTAGGGTCATACAAAATGTATTTAAAACAATTAAATTGACCCTAAAATGACCACTATAACGTCCTTCAAACAAAACATGGGTAATGGCATTTACTTTCCACCATTATATATGACAACTTTTATTAAATATATTTCTTTCTAAAACGCTTAGTTTTGAAGATATTGTGCAGCCTCAACTTAAACGGTCCACCCTGAATACACTTCCAGTGTCGTTTCGACACAGACTTTTGGTAACTTTGCTGTAGTATTCACAATAAACTCCTCTAGCAGAAAGATTACGAATCTTGGAGAAGGATAGAGAAATCTTGAATTTTCGTTTGTTATATAAGGCTCCATACACAGGCACAAGACACCGTAGAAGAACAAGATGCAGATGGACGGACCTTTTCAAAGAAAAAGCAGGAGCACAGTGGTTCGCCAGATGCAGGAAGAGTTGGAGAGAGATGGAGAGATGTGCACTACATTGCAACAGACAGATATCAGACAGTTAACACAACAGCCAGTGCAACAGACAGTGTAACAGTGTATTACATAGACACAGAACAGTCGGTGTAAACAGACCGATACCAACGTAACAGACAGACACCAGTGTAACAGACAAATGTTCCATGACCCATGATTACTTCTTACGGAGTAGCTCACCGTGAGAGATATGTAAAAGAGCTTTATCCCTTTACAGGGAGGCCTTTACCCTTAAAGGGACACAACAGACTTCATTTATTCATATAAGATCAGGAGAGAATAATTGCACTATGTGATAGATACTGTATTGCTTCTGAAGTAGTATATTTTGAGTAGTAAAATAAAATTAAGATCATAGGGAGAATAAATATCAGTAACGGCGAGCATAGTGTTGAATAAAACTGGCAAGCGAATGTTACTGTAAGTTGAAATAAGGGTTGAGAGGCAATGCCATCAGCGGCCGGAAACGGGTGGCTGTTCCCTCTATTGTTAAGCGTCCCGTTAGGTTGCTGGGAACGCAGGCTAGTAGAAAAGGGTCAATGTTCGCCAAAAGCCAGATAGCCTTAGGCCTCCAATAAAAGAAGCTAGGGATCAGGTGATAGGGGAATGAGGAGATATAGAACGTTTAAAACAGAGAAACGGAAGATTTTAGAATACCACTTGGTCGTGGGATGTGAGAATACACACTTGGTCGTGAGATTTGAGAATGAACACTTGGTCGTGAGATGTGAGAGTACACATTTGGTCGTGAGATTTGAGTATGAACACTTGGTCGTGAGATTTGAGAATGCTCACTTGGTCGTGAGATTTGAGAATGAACACTTCGTCGTGAGATTTTGGAAGACACACTTGGTTGTAGTAAATCTGGGGAAATGCTTGTCAGAAAAGCTTAGAAGGCAGCGGATAGGCGCGATGATACCAAACATTTAACAAATAGGAAATTCTTGTGTGTGTGTGTGTGTATGTGTGTCTGTGTCGAAGAAATAGCAGGGATCAAATGTTAAAACGGTGACGGTAAATAAAAGAGCAGAAAAACAACAGTCGTGTTCACCACTAATCCGAGATCAAAGATCCATGCAAAGAACCCTGAGCTAGTACCGAACCCGGGACCTTTCCTAAAAATCCCGTACCGTAAAACAGACGCCGCAAAATGGCTGCCAAACGTGGGGCCTCAATCACCGACAAGAAATACCACCGCACTACACAGAAGCACCTGATTTCTGCATTACTTTCCTCGCTATAAATCCTCTTATATGTACAAGCCAGAGGTGAAAGACGAATTTATATCTCATCTACAGCTACAAAAGTGAAGTGATATATTATCTACATGTAGATAAAGCTTGCAATAACAATAAAAAGATTATTATTTAACGTTTGAATGCTACTTAAAAATTCAGAAATTCTTTTTACTATCCTATTGCTCTTGTTTTTATAACTTCCTCGGCGTTACTGCTTTGGGTACTTTAGGAGCTAGATAATTAGGGAAGATAATTGGTACTGCTCTTGCCTTAAGTATTTTATTTTACAATCAGGTTTGTAATCGCGTTCATTAAAATGTGCGCTACAAATTGTAAAAGAATTAGTTGCAATGTTTGGTTCGCAGTCTAGCCGGGAAATTGCTTTTAATCGTAGCCGCTTTAGGACTTGCTTTACAGAAAATTCATCATAATCTTCTTTTGTTATGCCCTTCGCATTGTTACAAAACGGCAGCACACGCCAATGGAAACAGCGCAAAAAGTATGGTAGTAATTGTGACCTGCTAGGAAGACTTCCTTGATCGCGGTCCTGTAAATTTATATTTAATGCATTTTCCTATACCTACCTAATGTAAGTTAAAAGTATTTACCATTTACTTCATAATGATCCAAAGCAACGCTGGAGTATCGCTAATTATAATTACTACTTCAAATACAGCTTCAAAAACGCAAGCAAGCCCAAGAGAGCAATGGACTGAATAGTCGGCGGTCAGCGCCTCTGCTGTCAGCAATCGGAAACTTCTTCCGTTTGCTTAGTCCCGTAAGGATCTGCTGAGGCTCTTAAGCATAGCAGCAGGCTATGGTTTAATAATGATAGTTACTGCAGGAAAAGCATGCTTAATTGAACCCCTCTGGCTTCAAACACAGGTAAAGCAAGCAAACATTAGGTCACCATGCTCGACACGTAGTGAAACGTGTATGACTTACTCTGGTAATCTGTATTGATTTACCATTAACGTCAGAATCTTCAGGCTAGTGATTACGAAGAATGAATTATATACAGGGATCAGACGCTACAGCTGCCCAGTATTCAGGAAAATCCTGGCTAGACCTCAACAAGGCAGCGTGACCCAGACAGGATTTGAATTCGCGCTCCCATTTGTCACCTAGTTTTGGACAGATGCCCTAATCCACTAAGCCAAGAAAGTGTCTACCAGCTTATTTTAGATTGATGTACGTTTTAACTTTGGAACTTTTTCCCTTTCTGGATTACAAGAAAGCACAGTTGTTTCAATTTCAGCCTTCGAATTTCAAAACAAAGGAAAGTCATCGCATGTACAGGGCGTCTCCTGCCTTGGAGGTTTAAAATTCCAGTACTTCCAGTACAGGTTTTGACAAAATTCCAGTATTGCATCGAGTGATATTGCAGTAAAAATGCAGTGTATTCAAATGCGTATTGCGTTGAGGTTAGTATATTTACTGATTTTGTTTTCACAGCCATAATATGAAGCTGTGTTTAATAATTTGCTATACCTGATCTTGTACAAGTGGCTTTTTAAATCTGAATGTAATTTAATTAAATGTACTCTCTGTACGCTTTATGAAATTAATGTACAGTGATCTAGAATATTTTTATGCTGAATTCTTCCATTTACTTCTCAGAACTGTAATTTCATAAAATTCACTGATATTCACAGAAATGGGCATGATATATCAGCAGATTTTGTATTTCAAACCTTAGCTTCCCCCACCCCTCCCCTTCAACAATGTTCATAATTATGGAAATTTCGTACAGCTTGTAAAACATTTTGGGGTAAAAGGTTATCCAAATGTTTGTTATTATTATATAAGATAAAAAATTATGGAAAAACAGATATCAGGTAAAACAATAACTTTCAAAAAATTCTTATTTTATTTATAAGGTCTTCCAAGAACCAGCTGGTCGCCATCCATGCTCTAGAGGTACCATGCTAGCCTCTAGTTCCCGAGGTCGCGAGTTCAAACCCCGCGGAGTGCGGTGAATGTTTTCGGGCGTAAAGCTTATTGGTATGGCTTCCTTCGGAAGGGAAGTAAAGCTGGTGGTCCAGTGTCGTAGATTTACGGCACGTAAAAGAACCTCAAGCCTCATAGACAGGCCTTTGAGCAACATTTCTGGTCTTTACGTCCAATATACAATGGGACGCTAAGAACCACAGCAGTTAATGAGCGTCCATAAATAAAACTCAATTTAATTTTAAGAACCAGTCACTTAAAATTTAATCTGAAAGAAAGCAATCTTACATGGAAATTTTATCCATTTTTTCCAGTATGTAACCACTAATTCTAGTATATCCAGTATATAAAAAGTATTCAATTATATTTCCAGTATTTCAGTATCAATGACACCCTGAATTATTTCAGATATATACGGAGGTTATGTTTCCAATCTCTGTTAATGTTTTTAATTTTTTTTAACTAACAGGCTATCCTTTTATTGCTCATATGCCTCTTCTTCTTCTTCCACAAGACATAGGCCTGTCAACCTGTTCCGTCCTCAATTAAGTATATCCCTCCATCTTGTTTTTGGTCTACCTACTTGACGATATCCTCTAGGTTTATAATTTAATAAAATATTTGGTATTCGTTCTTCTTCCATTCTTAATGTGTGTTAGTACCAATTTGTTTTATTTTAATTGATTTTCTCATTTAGATTACATATACTTAACTGTTTTCGGATTTCCTCACTTCTTTATCTAGAAGGCTATATACAGTACTGCTCTTAGGAATTTCATTTCTGCTGTTTCTGTTCTTTTCCTAGTTCATAGTGCAGTTATCACCAACATTTATGCTGCCATTGGCAGTCATTACTTTATAAAATTTCATTTGCGTTGGTTTTGTCGTCTGGTTATTTTATGTTCCATTCATTTGTCTTAATTTGGTTAGTTTTATATTCAAGTCTTCGTTTTTACTATATGATAAATTAAAACCTAGATAGTTAAAACTAGGGACTTGTTCTATTAATTCATTATCATCATACATCTTACATGATTTTTCCCTTTAAAAGCCACTGATTTTGTCCCTTAAATCATCTTCCTCAAAAATAACCTGATCATCAGCAAATATAATTGTTTTCAGCTTATACCTATTTATTTTAATATCCCCAGGTTTTTCCACTCTAAGTGCTTCGTGTATATATTAAATAATGCTGGCGATAAAGGGCATCCCTGTTTGACCCCTTGGTTTATTTCTTCTGATTTGTTTCTAAGTTTAACGCCACCTTCAATTTAAATTATTTATGACACTATTATGGGCGGGTGCAGTTGAGTCATTTTATTCAGGATCATAACTGTTTTGCAGTAGATGCTATTTTACATTTTCGGGGCTTCCTTGACTATAATTTACTCAACACCCAAAATGTATCAGGGTATCTACTGCCTTTAAATTCCGGCGTAAGCTTTGACAAAATTCCAATACAGCGTCTATCATATTGCAGGAAAAATTTAGCAGTATTCAAATGCGTGTTGTGCTAGCTTATCAGCTTTACTGGTTTTATTTGTTTCCGCAGCTATAATATGAAATTGTGTTTATTAATACCCGTTGTTGCACGGGTGGATTTTTGAATCTCAATGATGATTTAATTAAATTTACTCCCTGCATTCTTTATTAAATTATTTTACAATGATCTAGAAGATTTTTTATGCTGAATTCTCCCCTCACTCCTTAAAACTATAAATATATAAAATTTCCATTTCATGCTATTCATAGTAATGGACCAAAATTCACTGATATTCATGGAAATGGGACTGAAATATCAGCAGATTTTGTATTTCTAATCATAGCCTCCCTCCATTCCCTCCCCGGATCAATCTTCATAATTCTGGAAATGTATAGTCTGTACAAGCATTTTAGGGTGAAAGATCATCTAAATGTTTGAGTCATTTTACATAAGATAAAATTATGGAAAAAATATCGTGAAAAACAATAGCATTTAAAATATACTTATTTGATTAAACAATTTTTCGAAAACCGATCATCTTAAAATTCAATCTGAAATAAATTAAATGTTATATAGATATTTCATCCAAGTTTTCCAGTATGCAATCACAAATTTCAGGACATCCAGGATGTTAGAAAGGAATCATGGTTTCCAGTATTTCTAGTATCAGCAGACACTTTGTGTATACTCACGAGCCGCTACTGTCTATGAATATAAATGATAATCCGTGGAGAAATTAGTGTAACAGTTATACATCCGCCTTGTTAATTTGGTGCCCTGTCAAACAAAACTACGGGAAAACAAAACAACATTTTCAACGGACGCAAAACTTTTGGAAGGTATGTTTTTGCCGTTACCTTCGCGCTTTTTTTTCCTTTGCTCACATGATGAGATACATGTTACCCACACTCCACACAGCTAGCTGCTTGTTATTACGCCCCCTCACTGTTCGACAAGCCAACGGACGTCATTCGTATTCATGCCACGACCCCTAAAATGAATGCATGCGTTGTTCCTTTCATTCACACTGTTGTCAATAATTGCGTTTGTGCTGTTTACCGTTGCAACCGCAATAACAAACCTCTTGGTCAGCTTGTATCACCATTGATCATTTTGGTACAAAATAAATAATTGTTCTGAAAGGCACATGCTTGAATAACAAAATCAAACAGAAACTGCTCTAACGGGCCATTCACATATTTATTTATTAGCTTACCAGTGACATGCATATGACGGAAAAGAGGGTTGTACCTGAATACATTCTACATTCACAATAATGGACTTTTTGAGGTGACTGTTCAGGAATAAAAACAGCTGTTTTGTATTATTATCTATCATTCTATCTGATTAAATATTCCAACTTCTTTTTTTCATAATAATTATTATTATTATTATTATTATTATTATTATTATTATTATTATTATTATTATTACTCTATTTATTTTACGTCGCTTATACTCCTTGGTCATATCGCGACGGATCTGTCAGTGGATAACTCTTAGAATTATGTGTGATGGATAGTTAGCCTTCTAGGTCTCATCCCTGTAACCAGCAGCTTCGTCACGTGTCAAAGAGACCCTAACGTATATCTACCGGATCTTCTGCTTCGGGCCGTGCAGATGGCATTAGGGTGCCGTCCAGTCCAACTGCCGCTCTCTTATAGAAAGACGGACAGTTAGCCTTCTAGGTCTCATCCCTGTAACCACCTGCTTCGTGATGTGCAGGTGGCATTAGGGTGCTGTCCAGTCTAATCGCTGCCTTCAGACACAAAGGCGGACAGTTAGTCTTCTAGGTCTCATTCCAGGAAATGCCATCCCGCTTCGTCACGTGCCTACAGAGTCCCCAGCGCATAGCAGCCGGATATTCTGCTTCGTGCCGTGCAGATGGCGTTAGGTTGTCGTCCAGTCTAGCTGCTTACATTGTCTGTAGATAGATGGCATAGCATTTGTTATTACCACTTATTTTTCATTTTATATTGTTTTAGACTTAAGGTGGAACTTTGGGTCATGGTATTAAATATCAAAGCCGGTATTTACTTTGGCGACTGAGGGAAACCAAGAGTGGTTGGCCCACGGGATTTGAACCCGGGACATCCCGAATGCGGGCCACAGACGTTATAGCCTGAGACATCCCATTCGGTTCTTCTCTCTCTCTCTCTCTCTCTCTCTCTCTTTTTTAATACAGGACAATTCTACTCTGTATTCACTCTTAGGTTGATCCGCGCCAAAATAAACCCACGTGACCTGTGTATCGCGGTACAACACAGTAGCAATACGCGCTGGAAAGTAGTCCCATGCTAATAATCTGAATTTTAGAATGAATTTGTCCTTAAATGGTACAATATTCTAATCAAATACCTAAGAGTTTAATAAGCGCGATGTATACCCTTTAACAGAGCTGCAGGTCCGAACATTAATTCGTATGTCACCTGATATCTTGGCATGCGCAGAATATTGTTTACAGCCAGAAATCAGCACTTTCTATTTATTATCATGGCGGACGGTAAATATGCTCTTGCGGTTTCGTCGACTTACGTAAAGCATAAGCCGGGAAAATCATTGACTAGTGGTGGGAAGAAAGAAAGAAAAAAAAAGAAACAACAATAGTGTTAAATGTTTATTATACGTTATGTGAGAAATATCCAACACTTCCCGTGAAATAAGTGGGGATATTAGCTTCTGAGTTCACCGGTTTTCGAGTATAAGTATAAACAGTGCTCGTAAAGAAAAATCTGAAACGGGAAAAGGGTTATACCAGAAAAAAAAGAAAGCGTGTGAAATATGCGATGCAAGAATGTGACGATTTTGTGAAGAATGCAATTCGTGTAACAGTGCACAGTTTCTTTTTTTTAAAAATGAGCCGTCAACAGTTGATAAAGTGCCGCTTCCAAAGAGAGAATAAATGTAGGTTATCGCATACCTTTACTTTATTTTAGCTCGTTTGTTTTAGAATTAAAATGAACAATTATTAATTATTATTGTTATAATATGTGCAACTGTTTATTTTGTTGTAACTACCAGTCTTATCTCCTTTAACCCCTTTTAGAATATGCGAGTCACTGTTTAACTCTTCGCAATAAGAGTTCTGTCCTTTTTGCATTATGTAGTGCGTGTATTCGCCACATGGTCATGAAAGTATAACTATTTCTGACGCGAATGGCGGAGGGATACTTTGTAACGGTGCACTGGTCATTTGGGTTTTGTTTTGGCGCGGATCAGTCTAAAAGTGAACACAATATAAATGAAGGAAGCAAGTTTATAACAGCCATGGGGAATATCAGTAAAGTAAGGAGGAATGTACCCTTTCTCCACATTTCGCCTCTGGCTGGTTAGCGAGATATGGTGTAGTTGTTTTACGAATAGCCGAGTGCAGTGGTGGGTTGGGCGCATCTTGACTCATTAATTCCTTTAGTCTTATTCCTTTTGTCCAAATATGTCGAGTGTTTTGACGAGTTATACACTTCAACTAGCAGAACCTGTAGCTTTACTCGCATCACTGCGCTAAATACCCTGTCACTGTCCCAGTGTCACCTTTTCTCTTTCCTTCTTTTCGCTCTCCATTTCTCCCTATCATTTTCCACCTGTCTTCCACAATCGTCTTCATCGCCATCCTTTCCTTCTCTGTGCACAAATTATATATAGAAATATTTTGAGAACTTTCATCAAACTGCTTTCTCTGGGGTGCTAATAAACATTAAAATCTGAACGAAAAAACACAGAGAAAGAAAAAGGACTATGTGTCGTTTGGCAGCTGTCTGCTTTGTTTAGATACAGGGAAGGCCGAGGTCGTTAAGACGCGGACTCCTAAACGGAAGTTCTGCGGTTCAAATGCCGCGGGGACCGTCCTGCCTGATTAAGTCTTTCTTTTTCACGTTTTTCTCTGTCTTCATAACTGGAAAATGCCGGAAAGGTGCCCTAAACTTGGGCCTGGAACGTTTCCTACCTAAATTTCCTTTTCCAATTATCATTTCATGTCATGTATCATCATTCATCAGTATCCATTGCTGTGGTGGCGTATGCAGTATGTATGGGCGTTTAACTTCTTCCTCTTTGAGGACTTGTACCCCCAAGAACTTGCAAGCCAATGCCCTGAGTCAGCAGTCTGGAGCAAGCAAACTGGATCAGAGCATATTGAGGATGAATAATCAGCCTAATGTCTGGTATGGCGATGAAGAGGAGATGATATATAGTGTTGAAACGGGTCACATTTAAACCTAAGGTAATAAATTTCATCATCATTTAAGCTTAAACATAGCAAGAGATACCAACGAAGAAAAGATGTACTGTAGTTTTAGTTATATTTTTTTACGCTCTCGAAGCTTCTTGCTATTAACTCAAAAGATCTATTTGGATCAAAATTATTATAGAACAGCGGTCGAATTTAGAAAGTAAAACAACAACTCTGATGTATTACACTCAAATGACTTCCTCTATCCACTATTTATGTCTACTTTACATTAATGCATAAGCGTGTGCAGAAATGGTTTCATTACAATTCATTGTAGATACAAGAAGCGACAGTCAAATATTTAAAATATGGGTGGCTATGCTGGCTTAGAAATTTCATACTTTGCTCGATATCACGAGAAAAAGAATAAATCACATAAAAATAAATACTTAAAAAAAATACGTATTGCAAGAGCAACGAATATCTCGCAAATCATTAATGACAAAATTTCTGATATAAATTGCGTGCTTTAAAGAGATATGTGTAAGTTTTTGTTTATCTCTTATGGTTTACACGTTATACAAAATTATAAAATGCATCCCAAATGAAGAGGACTTTACAGGCTATTCCCAGAAAATTCAGAATATACATTTTATTTTTCATGCAAATATTTAAGGGTACCCCACAGGTGAAATTTCTAAATGTTGCAGTTTTTGTCTACATGTTTTCAAAATTTTGTCACTTGCTCTTCAGTCAAATTATAAGTTTGTTTTAAATTTCATGCAGATATCTTTAATAGTTTTCGAGAAAAAAATATCGTAGTTTTAATGTGCTAATTAATATGATGTTTCACAGATGCAGATTTTTAATTTTTAAAAAATAGACATACTACCACGTCATTTAAATACTAACACACAAAATTGTAATATATAAAATTTTCACTGCTCTGCTTGTTTCACAAAAACAGTTTAAACCTTTAAATATGTTTGCAACAATTTATCCTCGGTGGTAAAATTAATCCCGTCACATCTTGAGCAATTTAAAAGTGTAATACCATATGCCCATTCTGTCTTTTTTTCTTCTAAACATTTGAACAATATTGGTTACAAACTACGTCGTATGGTAAATATTTAATACGCAAACGTGTAAGAATAATCGAAGTAGAATAAAAGGTAAAAGACAATGGAAGTAACATAGCCAAGTGGGATGTGTGCTCATGGGCATTTAAATTGTCACGTGTTGACTTTAAAAGCCCTGATAGAAGAAATCATAGTAAGTGAGAAAGTAAATAATTGAACCTAAGTTTCAAAGCATTTTTATACATTAAAACTAATGCTTGAACTTTTTGAAAGTTCTTCCTGACATATACAGGTTAATCCGAACTCCACCAACAAACTTTCAGAAGTTGTTCAGGGATGTTTTCTGAATGTTTTGATAGAAGAAACCTATGGTCTCCAGTGGTTCATTACTAAGAAATATCATTGCTTTCTTTTGTTTAACTGAACTACCTTCGTATCGGCTCATTTGTCTGCCTTAATAAAAATCGACAGGACCATTTTTGGGAAAATAAAATATAAGGAACATTTTTCGTTTAAAGGTACTTTGTAGTGGGGAATTTTCTGGAAAATCGTTAGTTACATTTTTGGAAGTTGCTGAATTTAATTACCAAGTTTCGTATTTATTCGACTTTTCGTTTTTGAGTTATGCTGCTGTTCACGCGCGCTCATACACACACATGTCAGATGGACCTTTTCTAGTGGTTTTTGGGAATCAGGATACCTCAAAAGAAGTATTTCCGAAGAAATCTGGATATAACGTTTTTAGCAGTGGATAAAGCAATAAAACTGCACTATGCATTGCCGGGCAGGACACCATCTATTCGACAAAATACACAATTGATAGTAACTAACCAAATGCAGTTTAAAAGTTAAATATCCGTTCTTTCGGCAACAAGCACGGGTTATGCTTATTATAGGCAATTACTTGTACTAGAAACCCGTCAGTGCTCTATGTGAGATCAGTGGATGCTAACGCAGTCTAGATGGATTTGGTAGCCGAAATGTTTACTCCAGTTATGGTATTCACATGCGAGCGTTATCATGCTTATTTGACCAGGCTGCTGCACTGCTGGGAGAGTAATTGCTTTTCCTATCATGTCCCTAGGTTGTTGTACATCTGGGGTGGGATGGCCTTTATCCTACCAGGATACAATTATTTGGCTTATATTATCCTGCAAAAGCAATAGCCATGCCAGCTCAGAGACGTGCCCATTACAGTGTAACTGCAGCACAAGGGAAACATTAAGTTCTATCTCACTGAGATGAAATGCTTACAAAAACGAACTTTGTTTTCAGGTTTCAAAAAATTTAAAACGCATTTTGAAAACCGCTATTAATGCAGCGTTTTCTTTACACGGGATATTTCTGAATCCCGCCGAAAAATGTTCATGGACTGAAGATTCAGTTGAATAGTTGGATATAAGAGACTTGAAATCTGTAAAGTCGAAATGAGAAAGCGGACACGATTAAAGGAAGCCGCGACCACAGGAAGCTACTTAAAGCATGTTTCTTGTTGTTTTTTTCTTTATTTATAGTCTCTTTGATCACTACGTCATATCACGACTTATATCCATATATACGAGTACAACAATAATACATTGTATACTTTACATTGATTAAATAATACAATAATTGCAATACATTGCTATAAATATATTTTACATTATTATGTGTTGAACACAGCTAGAACAGTATAACCTATTACACATTTTTATTTGATGTGTTATATTTAAATCTTGTTATACAATATAATGTTAAAAAATAATGTTTTTGAAATGAATAGGGTTGTTTAAAGCTAAAAATATAATTTCAGGGATGTTATATCTTCTTCTCTCCATAGTATAACTTCAGTATTTAGTGATAAGGTGTTCGATGGTGATACGGCAAATGCAGCTCTCGCAGTGAGGAGCATTTTCCTTGGTGAGTAAATAGGAATGGGTTAGGCGTGAATGGCCTATTGGTAAACGTGATATAATCAGTTCATCTTTCCTTTTTAGAGTCTGCAATGTGCAGGGTTTTGTGGAGCCTTTCCTAACTATGCGGAGTTTGCTTGATGTTTTAATGGTCCAGTCTTGCTTCCATTTGACAGTTGGTCTGCTAAAAAAATAATTTGAACATCTCTGTAGGGCACTGGCAATTCTTCCACTGGAGTTAGCGAAGTTGTTTTTTTGGCTTGTCCATTTGCTTCCTCATTTCCTGGTATTCCACGGTGGGACGGAATCCAGAAGAATATAACTGCTTGATTATTTGTAGTAATTTGGTTGTAAAGACTATGGATATGTTGAATTAATGTTGTCAGTAGAGCGGTCTCGGATACTCTGAAAAGTGCTTAGTGAATCAGTTAGAATTTCACTGTGCTTATGCTTTGCTGAGGTACTGTAAATCAAAGCTTGTTTGACAGCATAGAGCTCAGAGGAGAAAACAGAAAACAAGTCTGGAAGCCTTGTACTTAAGTTTAGCATCCGGAGTAATTATAGCACAGTCATTACCCTTGCCCCGCTGACTTGTATTCTTCCTCGCAACATTCCCTTCCCCTTGATTGGCTAATGTTTTTGTTGCCATTGTTATGAATTTCACACCAGAAGGAAACCTGCAGCAAACTTCATAATTGCCAGGAACAGAAATAAAAACTTTCAAACTTTCTCACCCCTTCGATACTTTAGCAAAAACGCCGCGTTAGATCCTGCCATTA
This sequence comes from Deroplatys truncata, assembly GCA_030765065.1. Classification (NCBI taxonomy): domain Eukaryota; kingdom Metazoa; phylum Arthropoda; class Insecta; order Mantodea; family Mantidae; genus Deroplatys; species Deroplatys truncata. The sequence goes on along the minus strand of CM060986.1, from coordinate 99,015,313 downwards.
TGCAGTTATTACACGCACAATAAAAGATCACTAACACTGCACTCAGTACAGTACACCTTTGAATGGCGATGTGTGTCCTGTGCACTGTAAGGTCAGACAATAGAAGCGATATACCATACTGCCCGGAAATAAGCCGCACTTTTGGTCCAAATTTCAACGGCAAAAAAATGTATATAATGTAACCAATGTAAGCCAAGGCTTTTATTTATTGCCTTTGCTGTCTTACATACCTTTACTGTTAAAATCTATGATTTTTGCAACAATGCATCTAACCAAAACTGGCGGCATTTATTACACAACAGTGCAAACCTTAACCGGCATTTTTTTAACCCTTAAGTAGTCGCGTGGGCCGTTATGGACCCCATGTATTTATGAATAATATTCTGTAATTATTTTCGATACTTTGTTCAGGTATTCACATGTATTTACATTATAACATAATTGTTACATAAAATTCAGGAATAAACTTAATTCTGTGAGTAATAAATAAAATTTACTCCCAAAACAAACTGCATAGCAAAATTGCTGGGAATGAAATACATACTAACAAATGCATGGAGATTTTCAAAAGTACCCTGTATGAATTCATAAAAAAGTCATTTTGACTTCGAGTAAAATGTCTGTGCACATCCTTGTTTAGTTGAGCAGTTTCACTAATCCTTTTAGCATACATAATAACGTAATATATATATATATATATATATATATATATATATATACAAAATAGTGGTAGAATTTAAAACTGTTTAAAGTACCGTCTACAAGATTCATAACTATTTATTCTGGCTAGAACTCTTACTGCTCTTTTATGTTGTAGAAAGATCTGCATGAAGTATGTTTTTAATAAAGATTCCCATTATATTGCCCCGTATTCTAAATGTGAGTGAAATAATGCAAAGTACACTGTACGAAGCATTTGTAGAGATAACATGTTGATGAGTTGATGTAGCAGAAGTGTGGTCTTATTAAGTTTAGAATAAATTACATAATATGGCTTTGACATGAAAGATTATCGTTAATAGGAATTCCTAAAAACTTTATATTTTGAACTCTGGACTATAATAGTTTGACTATTACAAACCAGCTATAGACCTTCCTGCTGTGTTTATTTCTATTTAGTCCAAATAGTAAATAGTTTGTCTTACTGACAGGTTTTAACAGTGACCAAGGAGGTAATCTATTAATACCCTTGTTTTCTTTGAGGCGATGGTAAAATTAAGCGCTTTCTCTACAATATTTGCTTACTCTTAAGTGTGGTGGGATCCGGTTGGCTCTGCTTTCAGGATATGCATCATAATATCTGCTGGAAAATAGGCAAGTAAATTAAGGTGAACTTGCTGCTACTTTAAGTGCATAATGTAGAGCTAACTGTTTCCCTCTGATGGAAAGTGCAAAATTGCTGGGTGTCACACTAGACAAAACTTTTATGTTTACAAATCATATTGACAAGCTAGGTAACAACATTAGAAAAAATTTATTTGCCCTTAAACACTTAATTAAATATGTACCGAAAATCACGGCCAAAATGATATTTCATGTGTTTAAATTTGCAGTTTCTTAATTGGACTGGTATGGAATGCTCCAGTTGCTATTGTTAATGCACAACTTTGGAAACTATCTAATATTTTAAGTGCTGTTGGAGATGCAGAGTTGTAAACTATGGCTTCATAATCCAGTTTAGCATAAATTATAGTCTTGTATGTTTGCATAGAATGAATAGTCTGCACTCCAATTGTTAGATGACAGAGCCTTCATAACATTCAATCACTGTATACAGTTGTTTCTTAGATTTTTAAGATGAGGAAGCCATGTTAATTTAGTACCAAATGTGAGACCTAGTAACTTAAGTTGTTTTTCAACTTTTAGTTTCCTCTCCATCAAGGTATAAATCAGGTAGAATATTTGAGAATTTTCCGTTTTTGAAGTTGATGCACTTAGATTTTGATTTAGAGGGTTTAAAGACTGTTTTCTGGAGCCATTTTTCAGTTATGTCCAGAGCAGCTTGCATTAACTTATTATTTAGTGATAGGTCACTTCTTCTGCAAAGGAATTTCGAATCATCTGCAAATAAATATCCTTTTACTGGAGTAATGTTGTCCAAGATGCCATTAATTACTATTAGAAACAGAATTATATTCAATACAGCTCCTTGAGGCATTTCATTTTCTGTTGCTATCGTATTAGAAAGGATACCATTGTTCGGACTTGTATAGTTCTTTGCTGTAAAAAGTTATGAATGAAAACTAGCATATTTCCTTTAATATTGTTAGCCATGAGTATCTGTATAACATTGTCTTTCCAAATGATATCATAAGCTTTTTCTGTACCAAGACTAACAACACCCAAAACCCTTTCCATATTTCAGATTACAATAGGATGAGACTATCTAGGGTGGAATGGAAAAGACGAAATCCACCTTGCATCTTGGAGAAGAAACCTTGTTGTTCTAGGTTCCATCTTAAGCGGTCATTTACAGTTCTTTTCCATTAATTTACATAAAGTGTAAGTTAAGAAAATTGGTCGATAACTTTGAGGATTAGTATTGTATTTGCCAGGTTTAGGTATAGAGATGATGTTGACTCTCAGCCATTTTAATTGGTATTTTGACGTTAACATTGTGTGTATTGTTTCGTTAGTCTCTCTTGAATGCGCTGGATGACAGCGTATAACATATCGTGGGAGGAGATGAAGAAAACAGCAAGAGTGATAAAGTGAATAGCGGTAAAGATGACAGAGAATAACACAAAACATAGCAATATATTTGGTGCCAATGTGATGATACAGAGCGCCAAAGAAAATCTTCGGCGGATTTTGCATCGTTGTCTGGGGTCTTTTAAGGCGTGTCCTTCACCTTACCTATTGCAGAGCGTGGTGGCTTGATAGCTCAGAATAAGGAAGAAAAGATGCCTTTGATTTTTCTGGTGTTATTGAAACCAAAACATGCTTATTGTCTCAGGACCAGTCATTCCGTATATTAGCGGAATTACTCGTGGACGTATCGTGGGTATGTGGGAGGCTGGTCGCACTGTTACAGAAATTGCAACGCAGTGCTTAGAAATGCTTTTATAGTAAATTACTGGATAAATTATTTCAGTGGGTGGGGAAGACGGTCTACATACTGGTCAGAAAGTGGGCATTCCCCGTAAAACATCCGAAGACTTGGTATTTAGGTTCAGTATCTTCCAGAGATGCGACACGAAGGTTTTTAAGAAAATCCCCCCACCCCAGATTACCCTTTACATGGAACATTTTTCGAAATTTTTAATTTTTTCAAAAATGGTTCTAACGATTTTTATTAAAATATTATATGCTTAAGATATTTTCATGAAAATGAAATGTATATCTTGAATTTTCTGGGAATGTCTCCAAAAGTATTCTTCATTGTGAACGACTTTTGCATAACTGTAAACCATAAGAGATAGGCAAAATTTTGCCACACAAAAATGTAGATCGCGTTAAAATACACAATGTATGTCCTATACATTTTTATTGTTGAGTGAACCATTTTCGAGATATTGCTTGTTATTCCCTTAAATTTTCCAATACTTATGCTTTTTATCAAATGGAAATTCGTTATTCATTTTTTTTTGTCCTAGTAATGCAAAGAGAATGGAATCCTGCACATAGCAACCAGCTCTTAAAATATTTGACTATCGCTTAAAGCCTACCAATTCCCCTTGCATCTACAAGAAAATTAGCAATAAGATTAACATCTCGATATCTCGATTAACATGAAGCATATGGAGAACGTTCGTAAAAATAGTTTGTACAAGAGTAGAGAAAGTCATGTGAGTGTAACACGTCAGATTTTTTTGTTGTTATAAAGTGCTGCCTTGCTAGGTATTTAATGAATTCCATTCAAGCTTTAATTTGTGCCCCTAAAAACGTTCTCACACTACACATTCCACATTTCGCTAACCTGGGCGCTCATCAAGTTTTCTCCTTAGCTTTTAACCCCTTCAAAGGCGTGTCCTGCACTAGCCGATAAGGTATGGGCTACCAATCACGATAAGAGGTCTGTATGACAAACTGAATGCATTCACTCTACCTCTTTCTCTTTTAGCCAATACGATCAAGAGCGTAAACATATATTTCAACGCCATTTTGTAACCTTTGTTGTGGTTATTGGTGTAACTGTTTAGCAGGAGTGGCGCATCCTTGCACTGTGGCCTAAAGCAACCAATGAAATGGCCATGACTTCCCAAGTTCACGAAGAACGATAAATAATGTGACATAGACGCGAGGTGCAGTGAGATTTTGTTTGGCTCTCTTTGTATCATATACTAGCAAAAATGTTTACGCAAATATAAGTAGAAGAAAATAAATGTTTTTACTCATTTTTCTTGCCTCAATCCAGATGCGGCTCATTTTCGGGGTAACTTATGTTTTTCCTCCCCCTTTCGAATTTTAAGGGGGCGGCTTATTTTCCGGCCAATACGGTAAAGCTCTGTCATGATCATGACTCGTGATAGATGCACGTGCTATTGTCATCCTGAAATGCAAAGGAGCCTCCTATGTATCTCATTATAAGAATTTACGCGCAATCCAAATGCATTAGCTGTTTTAATTCATACGGCTATGAAATCGTAAATTTGACAATTCTCTTCGAATGTATTAAGATAAATGATCAAGTTAAATAAGGAACTGATTTGTACCGCACAACAATCTATTCCACGACGGCGGCCAATGACAGGCGACTAGTGCACGTGATCCTTAAGAGAAACGGGGCAAAGCTATATGGAACAGATTTTAAATGGAGATAGGCAGGATACGTTATGAGAAAGCACCCTAAGAGATGGACACACAGAGTGACTTCTTGTAACCCCAGGATTGGTCAGAGGAACGCCAGCAGGCAGAAAACCCGCTGGGCAAACGAACTGAGAAGGACCACGATAGTCAAAAAGAGAGAAACTTGGAAAAAGCTAGTGCACATAGCCAGTAGGACAATAAACCAGGTTGATCTTTCCCAGAACTAGCCGGGACTGCAAAATCCAGCTCCTTTCACTTGAAAGGGACGTATATGGGCTAATTATTAATTGTGAATCTGTAAAGTCACGATTGAATAAAATGAACCAAACTCTATTTGACATTTGTTCCTAGAATGCTAAGTGTGACTTTCTGGTTTAGGGATCAAAAATTGTATTCAGACTATAATCTCCGTCACCAACGAAGGCGGTAAATGACGGTTGCTAGTACACAGTTGCAAGTAAGGAAAGGGTAGTCGCTGCAAGCGCGCGGCAGTTTCGCGTGAACCGGGCGACAAATTTTGTTGTAAATGATATACACTACAGAATGCGTAACTTACCATACTGTTTGTTGCTGGATTCTCACTCAGTCAGAATCCGAAGTTGTCCGAAAAATGGAGTCGATTTAGATTTATATCTCAGATCAGATTTCAGTGTTACATAGCAAGCAAGCTCTCGCAGATTATATCGACTGGTTGGAATGCACTAAGACGTCGCAGCGTTTGCTACTGCGCAACCGCCTTTGTTCGTATGGTTAATTTGTAATTATTACCGGTAGTAGTAACTGCTACTATAACTGTCACCCCTAATTAGAGATTATAGTGACGGATCAGATCGCAAGATAAATAGTGTAACTTAACAGTAAAAATCTGATATGTTACATTCACATATCTTTCTCTACCCTGCATCGCTTATTAATGGATATACAATTATTCTTCAGATTTATACTCTTTCCATGACATCGCGAGAAACAACTGAAAATCGATAAGACTTTAAAAGAATGGTTAAGCATTTAACAGTTCGAGCCATTAATAATGGATATCTCGGAAATGGCTGATGCCACAAAAAAGCTATTTGAAACAAATTCCGTGTTTTAAAGAGATCTACAATTTTTGTGCATTGCGTTTTCTTCTATCGTTTAACGTTTACCAGTTATGCAAGATTATAAAAATGTCCTTCCAAATGAAACTTCACAGGATATTCCCCAAAAATTCAAGATATATAAAGTTTTAACGTTCTCTAACATGGTAGGTTATATCGGACGATGAATGAAATTGGTGAAACGATGCTCAAATGAGCCCGGAGTCCATAGAGGTTGAAGTTACCCGACATTAGTCTACTCGAATAGGGGAAAACCCCGGAAAAACCTTATCCGGGTAATTCACCCTAACCGAGATTCGAACTCGAGACCTCATGAATGTGAGGCAGACACACTACCCCCACACCACAGAGACGGGCCAGATATATATTTTAGTTGTCAGTAAATATCTTTAATATGTGGTATTTTAATCAAAATCATTAGCAGTCTTTTAGAAGATAAAAAACATTTCGAAAAAATGTATCGTGTTAAAAGTATTTTGGTTTGGGGGATTTTCTTTAAAATATTCGTGTCGCATTCTTGGAAGGTATTGAACTTAAATACCAACTTTGGTATTTATTCGATTTTTCCTTTTTTAATTACGCTGTTCACAGACACAAACACGAGAGAGCGGACCGTTTTCGAAAAATGACCTCAAAATGTATTTCTGGTGAAATCTCGGTATCGAATTTTTGGGTGGAATGTAATGCCTTCTCTAGCTACTGTGCACGTGACAGAGAAAGTAAAAATAAAATGCTGGATTAAACATTTGACGTGTTATTTTTACTGACTTTCTCTACCCATTATCGTTTATTCTTGTATACCTTCTGCAAACTATTCTACAAAAGCTTATTTTTCTAGCTATTTCACCTTTACTGAGCAAAACATTTGCGAAAGTGAATCGATTATGACTTTTGTTGTACTACGTACACCCGTGGACAAAAAAAAATGAGTCATGTCTTGAAGGCCAAATGTTTCTGTCCTACACGGTACAGCGCCTTATTTATAGCATACGCAATGCAGCTATGTAGCCGCTGCAGCAAGATGCACGGCACTATTAAACATGCTATTTTGCATGTGTCTTCTCTGTAGCGCTGTGGCAAAGCGTAGGGTACTTCTGTGGTTAAGAACGCAGGTTCGCCTCTCGCATGTAGCAAATACTTTGTTTTCCTCTGTTAATAATGTTTTATCAACACATAGTGACTACTTATTTTCGATACACTCATTTCATACACGGCATTTGGTAAAATTCACAATAGAAATGCGGCTTCACAAGTTCATCATGATAACATATCTGTATCTTGTTGGATAGCAAGGGACGGTCTAAGTGTGTTATGGCAACTTAACGATACACTGAACAGTGCGCGATACACGGTAATACTTAAGAATATTTTGATACCCTCTGTAAGGATAAGATATCCTGATAGAATTGCTGAATTCCTATAAGATACTGGGCACAAGTTCAAGAAATCTAGGATTTTGTAACTCCTCGTCCTCGTTACTACAGAGATTTAATTTTATCTATAACTGAAAATGAGGGCAGTTATACGTGCTCAGGGTTCTTACACAAGATATTAATTTCGTTTATTTTTTGTGTGTTTTAGTTTTAGAAGATAATAGTTTATTTGCATTTATTTCTTTAGTTATTTAAAACGCGTATTTTAATAGAATTGCATTTTTGTGTGCATAGATTTGCCCAAAACTTAAAATGCTAAAGTTATACTAATGCAATATGTTCTACATATGCAGTCATAAAACTAACAATATAAAAAATAACAATAACTAATGCGAAAATTGAACCGGGATGCTTATGGGCGAAAGTGATACCTTCTTAACCTCTCGGCCAGCGAAACGTTTTTCCGTGCTATGTTCTCAGTAGCTTTGTAAGCCTCACCACCGAGAAACACATGTTCGTTGTGAAAACGGCTGTTACGAAGGTACACGAAACCCTCCAATTGCCACATGAAATCTGAGGACTCATTTTTTGTCCACGGGTGTACATGGCTAGACTGAAGAGAGTCAAAACGCGAATATCTTAAACTGGCTTTGAAAGCCCATACACAATACGGGAGGCAAATTAACGAAAGAAATTGTCAGTTAAACAATAGTATGGGGTGGGAGCAGTTTTTTGAAAAGCTGCAAGTGACATTCTTGGTAGACCGTGGACTTAAATAACAAGTTTGGTGTTTTGTTTTAGAGTTATGCTGTTCAAAGACACGCACATAAGGATCTTTTCCGAAATGTGGTCTTTTGTTTTATTCACGAGACCTCAAAATGTACATCTCCGGTGAAATCTCGATATTGGATTTTGGGTGGAATTGGTTAAGGACAAACATTGTGAAGCATTACAACATTCAGCTTTTTCATAATAAAACAATATGAATTTTAAACTTTAAAATATATATAGTTCTTTTTCCACTTGGTGCATTTAAACTGCCAATTAATGAAGCTGTAAATGGACAGCTGTATGCTTATTTATAGGCACGCCCAACTTTAAACCTCGTTTTCTCGCTAACTTTCTTTCAGCATTTTTCCATACGTACTCAAAATGCAGCACACAATGCAATGTCTTACTAATTTGTTTCAACATATTTGTGCTACATTAAAGAAAACGTCTAGTACTTTTAAAATGACGCTCCAATTTTGAGAAACAGATTAATCACTTTTGAGAAATCAAGAATTTTGGGGAGTTCAGAAACTAATAATTTTCCTGCAATAATTAGGGATTCATATAAAAATATCTGATATGATAGTTCTTTTTGTAAACTCATTTACTATAAAACCTGAACTTCTGTTGTAAATACTTTTTAAACTGCATCGTGTGAAGTATTTTTATTGGAACAATGAATTTACACAAACAAAAATGAATAGTTAAATATGTTAGAATTTTTAAACACGGCAAAAATGTTATTGTGTGTAATAACTGGCATACAGAGCGAGATGGCTCCGCGGTAACGTGTGAGGCTCGCATTCAGAAAGTCACGGGTTCGGTTGCCGGTGGTCCCCACTTCGACCATGGGTTTTGGTTTTCCCTGGTTGCCAAGACAAATGCTGGAGTGGTTTATTCTACCACAACTTTCCTCTCTCCCCCATTTCATTTCCCTTTTATGTTTCAGGTTGACTACGGGGCTGTAGTGGGTCGGTGTCGGTAAGTTGCCGCAGACACTTGCGATTTGGAACTTCTTCTCGGCCCTGCTAGAGGGGAGCCTGTGGAGCCTCCACTGTCGAGTCGTATTTTCCCGGTCCCACGGAGGGACGTCCCCGAGCGACCCTCTCATGACCGGGTGGTGTGGCAGTAATTTGTATCACAATAATGTAAATGCCAGAGTGATTGTAGTGTAAATAAGCATTATTGTATGACATTGATTTGAGATGTTTGTTAATTATAAACATAGTTAGGAAATAAGTTTACATGGCCTCACTGAAACTAACAATAAGAGCGGGTAACAATGAGCGAGGGGGTGAGTTGTTTATCAATTATTAGAGACAAGCAAATGATGTCAGATTGGCGCGCTTTTCTTAGAAATGGAGGAAATTTCTTCCCTAGAGCATATGTTTTCGTAATTTTTGATTGGATATAAAAATAGACGCTAATGTTGGCGCGTTTTATTAACCAATAGCAGCTCGGTTATAATCTTTAGGCATATCGGGGTGTGGGAGTATAAAAAGCTAAAGCCAGAGGCAAGTATTGTCCAGTTCAACAAAATCATCCACGCGTTACACGTCGCTGAGTCCAATAGAATCATTCAGAAGTTAAACGTCGCTTAGTTCATCAGAATCGTTCGCGAGTTACACGTCGCAATTCTACAGAATCTCTCGCGTCTTAAAGTTAGTTATAAATGTGAAATACGCGAATTAATAAAGTGCGGCAAATAAGTGATTATAATAACATTAGAAAACATAACAGTTTCAGTCTGGCGTGTATCAAAAGATATGTGAAATGAATAAAGTGTGACGGCAATAAAAGTGTAAAAACAAATTCTTTTATCAGTGTTATTTTTTAGTAAAAACTCCTTTCCGTTTACACACCCTGTTCAAGAGATTTACTCGACCGAGAAATAATAGCTAGCCGGAGGACAATGAACCCAACATTCAAAGTAGTAAAACAATAACAGGCGCTCAGAATTAAGATAACACGAAGTGACCTCCACAAATTGTCTTCCATACGTGGTACAGATAAACATGAAGCATCTTCCAACTACCAACAAAATATTCTACTTCAGTGGTCAAGCCTGGAACTATTATGAAACTCTCTGCGTCTCCGTCGACTTGCGCCGACCTCGCTCTGCAACCCACACGTCTCCTGCGATTCCCCCACCTTATCCGTTCCTCTCGGGTATGTAAGCACGAAAGATCCATTGGGGTCGAGGTGCTAGGTGCCCACCCTGTTAACAAAACCTATCCTAACCTAATAACTGACATTAATTTCATCAAGACAGCTTACATACTGTAGATTTTCCAAATTCCACAGATGCCTGTCCTTAAGGAGTTTCAACAAAAACGAGTGGTTCCTAATAGATGTAGATGTATGCGGTGAAAACAGTTACTATCGTCTGTCCGCATCACTTTGTTAACCCTTCCTGAGTAACTAGTTACTTTCTGTGCCTTCTTTCGAGAGCTCGACCTTGTGCTCGAAGCGTATTCATCATAGCGCTAGCTTTTCGCTCTCTAAATTGTTGCCAGTTGCCCCTACTCTTACATTTCTCCTAGTTGTGGTCATAGTGCCGATGTAATAATTATACTTATAATAATAATAATAATAATAATCCTCATTGTTGAGGCAGTATTTTTTAACACTTAAATGATATCAGTCTAATTATAAATATGAAAATAACAGCCCACCTTAAAAGCAGTATGTGTATAATATAATATATAAAATGTATATTACAATCATTATATTATGTTTATTTTATTATGTACATGTATAATACTGTTATGCGAATGTATTACGTAGTTTAACAATGTAAGAGCTGTGAGAATAGAAGCAAGCTGCTTTCGTAGCAAACAGAATTACAAAGTAGAAACCGAAAGTTGCTAACAATGAGGTAATCTTGAGACAACAATAAATTAGAAAGTTTAAAAAGGCTACTAATAGTTCTTGGAACAATAGTAATGTAATGTTTAAAACAGTTTATAAATAGCCAATCAAAAACTAGAAAAAGCTAAAGTTAAATAAAGGTATTTATTGGAGTAGGATTAACCAATCAGAGACCAGGAGTAGAGAAATTGTACAAATTCAAACGGTAGACGCTACAAGAAAGCGTACCTAAGCAGTTCAGTTCGGTACGGGTTCAGCGTGAGACATGAAAATTCATTGTGGTGAGAATAATATAAAATTTACCTGCTAAATGTGAAATTAACAATAATTTCATAGCTCTATGTTATCATTAATCAGTGAAGTGTTGTTTAATCGTGTGAAGGATTAATAAAAAAAGTAAAATACAATTATAATCTGTATAAGCCTTATTCTTTAGCCGTACCAGCCCTGTTAAGAGATACATGTTCTAAAAACTATTACTGATGAAGCCGAGGCATACATAAATAAATAAATAAATAAACATTAAAATAAAAAGTTGGTTCTAAAACATGGGTGATTGTACCGTACGTGGGGCGAACACTCCAAGAAACATATCTCCCGCCCAAACGTGGCCCAACAGACTGCTTCAAATTGGTGCTCAAACGTGGTGCAACCGACCGCAACAAATAAAGCCCCCGCATTGTACTAAGCCATATACAAGTAAAATACAAGTAATACGATCGGCATTCAACCCTGGCTCTTAACTAGTCATATTTATATTACAATACTTCCTTTTATCAACTTACTTTACTTCCCATTTCCTTAATCCTATTTAACCATATTTGCTGATCTATTTATTCACTGACCAAATCGTCGTCCTCCGTGGACTAGTGGTACCGTGCTAGCCTCTAGTTCCCAAGGTCGCGGGTTCAAACCCGGCGGAGGGCGATGGATTTTTTCGGGCGTAAAAATCGTTAGCACGGCTTCCTTCGGAAGGGAAGTAAAGCCGGTGGTCCCGTGTCGTAGATTTACGGCACGTAAAAGAACCTCAAGCCTGATAAAGAGGCCTCTGAGCAAAATTACAGGTGTTTCACGCCCAATATAGAATGGGACGCTAAGAACCATAGTAGTTAAAGAGCGTCCATAAATAAAACTCAATTTAAACTGACCAAATCCATTTGCTTTTAGCTTTACTCAAGTATTGCCCTGTACGCTTATTATCTTTTTGAATCATTTCAATTATAGCAATATTTCTATCTACCTTAAACCATTTCTTTTTAATAAACTCTTTTCTCCAATTTTCTGTACCTTTGCACTTAAATGTAATATGTTCGACATCTTCATTTCCACCACATATGGGACATTGGTTTTGAGGTATACCCTTCCTTAAACCTCTTAGCCTCCATACTCCGTTCTTACCCATGCCATGCTTTCTCGCTCGTCCTTATTTGCATTATGTACATATTATTTTCTTCCCTATGTGTTTTTATTGGTATATAAAAAACTAAGGATCTCTTTTCGGCTATCATGTTAAATATGTTATGTATTTCTATATCATCTAATCTCTTTCTTACCACTTTCCATAAATTCACATTATTTTCCCTACTTCTCCATATCTCTTCTAACACGTTACTCTCCAAATTGTGCCTCACACTATTTATCCATCCGCTGTTCCCTAGATTTTTTTCTTGGTATTCTAAGCATTGTCTTAACACATTTCCTTTATTCAAATTTAAGATCTTAGACCAATATTTCAATGCTCTTTCCATTATCTTTCCTTTGCTTGCCACCCTGCCCATTTCTATTTGAGCTACCTGTCTTGCAACTGCATTTGGTAGCCCTAGCATTTCTCTACAAAACATCCTATGCACCTCAACTGTATTTTCCCATCCTCCATCTAATCCCCATATTTCAGTACTGTACATCATTTTTGTCCCTACCACCAAACTGTATACTTTCTCCATTCATTTAATATTTAAGGTGTTCTATATTTGCACCTTCTAATTGCTCACATAGCCCCTTTATCTTTAGCCAGTGCAAACTTCTTTTGTTTCTCCCATTTACCTCCTCCATCTATTTTAACTCCTAAATAAATACAGTCTCGTACTGTCCTATAGTCTTTGGTTTCTCCCTTCCATTTCTCGTATTTACTTAATTTTCCTCCCTTTTTGAATACCACAATCTATGTCTTCTCTTGGTTTACATTTAATCTCCATTCCTTACAATATTTTTCAATTCCTTGCAATTATTGTTTGAAGTCATTTATTATGATTAATCCTACCACCAGATCATCTGCAAACAGCAATCCTGGAATTTGGATATTATTGATAGCTGGTGCACAATTATTATGTTTCGCAATTTCTAGTAATATATCTATATATAGGTTAAAAAGAATTGAACTTAACTTACACCCTTGCCTGGTGCTGATATTAACTGCAGAATAATACAGCTAATACGTTAGTAAGATTCAGATATTTTGAGATAACATATTTTCTGGAAAACAAACCAAATATGAAAAAACGACTTTACCCTTTTTGTCTTCCTATTAACCTCTGTTACCTGGTTTGTTTTTGCCAGCAAGTCCCTTTCCATCCTCTATACATTTCAGATTTTATTTATCGTACTGTCAAGAGATCTAGAAATTGGTTTTCTGCGGGGTAGCGGCCCGGAGTTGATAGATCGCGCACTGCAGGGACCTCAGTGGTGGGTAATTAAAGCTTGCCACAGTGAATTCGCCAAAATCCATTTCGAAAGCAAACAGCAATAACCCAGGAGCGGAACATATTCCCAAGATTCGCGCATTATTATTCTACTCGTATGTGGAAATCGAAAATCATAACTCTCATTTTGTCTTTAAACTATATATATGTACATTCAATTTATAAACACCATCGAGAAAAGTGTGTACCTCAACTCTGAAATACCAACAGTTGTCGCTGTAGTGAATGATAAAATGTAAAAGTACTTCGTTGCACAAACAAAAACAAATGTTACATTCACGTGACTTTTATACCCATTCTTCAACAAGCTATTCCTACAAAAATGTTTTCTCCTATCCACTTCAAGATAATCGACATAAGCGCTTGTACTAATGGTTATATTGCATATTTCCTGTCGGTACAATGGGAATAGGAGAATACAATTGACTTAAGCGATAGTTAAACCTTTTAAGAGCTCGTCGCTACGTGATGGCATTGAAATTCCATTTTCTTTGCATAACCAGCAGAAAAGAACATTTCAAAATTCAAACCAATAATAAGAAATCTCTCAAAAATTGTTACCTCCACAAAAAATCGTGTGTTTTAACGAGTTTTACAATTTTTGTGTAGTAACATTTTATTTCTCTCTTACGGTTTAGTAGTTATGCAAAAGTCACTCAGAATAAAGAGACTATTCCCAAAAAATTCAAGATATACATTTCATTTATCATGAAAATAAGCAATTTGCCAAAACAACAAAATTTCCCATATGGTATTTTAATCAAAATCATTAGAGCTGGTTTTAAAATAAACATTTTCGCAAAAAAATCCATGTTGAGGTAGTTTGGGATGGGAGGATTTTCTTGAAAAACTTCGTGTCTCATCTTTGGAAGATGCTGAGCTTAAATACCAAGTATGGTATTATAGTTTGCATTATAATTTGCATAGTAAGTATTTAACCAACTTTTTGTTTTTGAGTTATGCTGTTCACTGAGACACACACCTCCCTTTTTCTAAAAATGATTTTTTTAAATTTCAAAACGTGTATTTCTGGTGAAATCTCGATATTAAATGTTAGGGTGGAATACTGTACTTCCTCTACTTATTAAACGTAAGTGATAGAGGAAGTAAAAATAATGTATAATGATCTAATGCGAATGTATTGAAGATTCAAAAATAAATTCTAAGAATTTGTACTGATGCTATGTTGCTTACTGCATGCCTATTTTTATTACTTTTCCTCCATGTACTGTAATAAGTATTGCATTCTACCCAAAAATTCGATACCGAGATTTCAACGCAAGTAGGTACATGTTTTGAGGCCACCTGAATAAAAAAAACATTTTTAGAAAAAGGACCGTGTCTGCGAACAGCAAACAGAAGACGAAAAGTCTGATAAACTCCAAACTTGATATTTAAGTTCAGTATCTTCAAAGATACGACACGAAGATTTTCAAGAAAATCCCTCACCCCCAAGCTACTCTTCACATGGAATATTTTTTTCGCTTTTTTTTATTTTCTAAAAGGCGGCTAACGATTTTTATTAAAATACCATATATTAAAGATATTTACATGACAAATAAGATGTAGGATATATTGAATTTTCTGGGAATAGTCTATTAAGTCCTCTTCATTCGGAAGGAATTTTGTATAATCTTGTGTAACTGATAAACGTTAAGCAATACACGAAAATGTACTACACAAAAAAATGTAGACCTCTTTAAAACACACAACTTATTTCAAATACTTTATATGACATAAACCATTTCTGAGATATCCATTATTGATGGTTAGAATTGTTCATTACTTGGTCATTCTCTTAAAGTCCAGCCAACATTCAGTTGTTTCTCGCGATTGCATAGAAGCAGTATGGAATTTTAAGGCCAGCATATAACGTCCAGTTCTAAAACATTTAACTACCTATCGCTGTTCTCTAAGGTTTTTTTTTGGATTAAAACATAGTAGACAGAAACATAAGCTTAGTAAGAATACTTCGTATATCCACTAATAAACGATAAAGGGTAGAGAAAGTCATGTGAGTGTATCACAGAATTTTTTTCAATAATGACCGTTGTAAATATTGACATACTTGAGCTGTTGTAACTTATAAACATAGGGCGTTCTTTACTACTAGGAGCATTAATCATCTCGATATTGATAATGTAGTTCAATAAAAACTTAGGGAAATTTTGATTACATGGCATTAACGCACTTAATTTTCTTCCAGATAATATTAGATAAAACCCTTATGCACAAATATTTTTAAACTAAGACCAAAACGTTGGTTAAGTTGAAAACCCTATATATGTACAGTGTTAATAAGTACTTTGATTTGGAATTTAATCTCACTTGCTTTGCTTTACTTTAATCTTTGTTACGTTTCTCTATCTCTCTCTCTCTTGTAATTATTGTCTTATGCCTATTCTAAATTTTACTGAATGATAGTAAAGAAATACGAATAATGCTTTAATTCTTTTGTTTTTATGCAGTCTTATTAACTCTTTAACTTAATATATTATATTTTATCTTTGTAGGCCTCAATAACATTTTAAGAATATTGCTGCATGCTGTTTTGTACTGTGAATTGTGTACTACTTCGCAGAAGAAAGAAAGAAAATCTTAACTCCTATAAAATTTGGAGTAGAGTGGCGAACTACAACCCCTATCTTAGGGGAAGTTTTGTTCTACCAATTTGTACTGCTCAGTATTAATGGTTTTTCTCTTAGCAAATATATGCTAGTTAGTTTTCTTTATTTTTGCTTTTTTTAGTAGTGTTTAACGCACGTTCTTACTACACACGGCACCACAGGCGGTGGACACGATGATACATGCAATGAAATGATACTACAGCTTTTTCCCTGAATGACATGTTCTGGTATAAATTACCCATTTTCTCAGAAATAATTGAACAAATCATTCAATTTTAGGATGATAAACACACCGCTGAAAAGATGGCTGGTTATTTTTTTTAAAAAAAAATTCTGATAAATTTAATCAAAAGGTATTAAATTAAGAAAATAATCCTATCTTCCTTCAAACAGAAACATATAGGTTAAAAGTATATTGATGGCCTAAGGCAGCATGCATCTATATCCTGTAAACATTTCAGTCCTATATGTAAAGCAGTTCCTGAGATAATGTGTCGTGAATTTAGCAGATAACATTGGCAGAATAGAGCTTTTAATCTCCCCTTAATAAATAAACTTATTGGGTAAAAATTTCAATCTGGTATCTTAAACAGTTTCTGAGATCAATGGGTCATGAATTTAGCAGATTTAACATTATTGGGATAGGGCTTTCTATCTTCCCTCAATGCCAGTCTGGGTGGCTCAGTTAATTCGGCGCTGACCTTCTGATACAAGGTCGCGGCTTCAAACCCGTCCTAGACCATTGGTCTTTAATTGTGCTTAAAAGTGAAGTAGTTGTTTTGTTAGCTTCACGTATGGACGTCAGTTTGAACATGATGTATTATATTTCAACTGTTGTTCGGTGAGCCGAACTTGTAGTAGTTGCAACAGCACGTATAGTAAACAGTTTCCGGTAGCCTTTGCCCCAAGTTTAAAAAAAATTAACTTTGTAATTTGATTGTTTCTTTAAGTATTAAATATTTATGTTTGCCTCGGCTGCGTCAGTATTATTTTAGAGACATGGATATCTTGGCAGGGCGTGATGCGACAAGAATGTAGGCTTACGCATACTTTTTAAGTTTAATTCACTCCTTTTTATTAATCTTTGACACAAATTAGATAGCACTTTGCTGATATCGAGAGCTGTGAGATTCTTTTATTTAATACTTGCACTTTTTAACACGTGTACTATTTTCGTCTCACACAAATACGTATTATATTTCTCGAGGACGTATCACGCATCCAGTTACAAACACTGTCCGCAGGCAACGGACTTCTAGATTTGTAAATTTTGCCACATTTCAGTTTCTGATTGGCTAATCCTACTCCAATAGAATACCTTCATTTAACTAAAGCTTTTTCTGGTTGCTGATTGACTGTTTTATAAACTGTCACTAAAATTACATTATTGTTACTCCAAGAATCACACGTAGTACTGTTAAACTTTCCTATTCATTATTGACTCAAGGTTACCTCATTGTTACCTCATTGTTAGCAACTTTTAACTTATTTTTCGCACAGTTCCTACATAATTAAATTACGTAATATGTTATCGTAACATTATTACACATGGATACAATAATATAAGCATATGCAATGACTGTTACATACATTTTACAAATTATTACATACACATATTGCTTTAAGGCGGGTTGTTATTGAATTTACATATTATATAATTTGACTAAAATCATTTAAGTATTAAAAATACTACCTCAAAAGCGACAGCCCCAAGTCAGTAATTCACAAGCATGTAAAACAGCTGCGGGACGAAATTCCGGCACACTGGCGGCGTTGATATGATAGTCGTTAACAAACAAAATAATTATTTATTTTATCTTCCCTCAAAAGTTACTTTCTTTCGTACAAAAGAACTTGGCTGTAGTCATGAGGTACTTTTTTTTTCACCCAGCACCTTTCGAAATATTCTTGGAGCACAGATCTGTGACACAACCGCTACAGACTCCTTACACATCGCCGCTTCATAACCACACTTATCACTGCACTTTAGATTCAACGCTCTGACTGAGAAGTTATATGCTGAGCTAATTACAGCATCACGTAATTTCATTTCAGATACGAAAATACTCATCTATTGTAATGCATAGAACAGAACGGTTCGTTTGCTTTATTCATCCCTGATGCATTTCAATTTAGTGTAATAAATGAGAGACCACGTCAAAGACAAAGTTGTTGGTACGTACAAAATCGTTAATGAACTCCCTGGCATGACAAGTCCACTCATAGCTTAGTTATGCTGCCGCATCAATACGATGTATTTTAGTGCTTCATTTCTCGAAACCCAAAGTCCTTTATTATTACCAAGCCCAGTTCTAGAAATATCTAGCAATTCAAAAGGACTTAATGTGCTTTATGATATAAACGCTGGTCCACAGTAATGGACCCTTCAGTAGTCTTTAACGATTACTTACTACTTACCTATAGAATAAATATTGTATTACACCAAAACATTGCATGTGTTGAATCCATTTTAGCACAGTATAGTGCTGTAAAATATTATAGCATCGAAGTTTCAAATAAATATAAAAATAAACAATGGTATTAAAATAATACATATAACGACATTTTTAGAAAATTCCTAAAGATACAAGAATGTGTTTATGCTTAAAATTATATCATTCCATTAGCTTGGAACCTACGTATTATTATTTTGTTCTATGTATTAGTTTTCCAATTTAAAAACAAAAACGTTAACTACAGGGAGGGCCAAAAAAACTACGAACCGGCTGCGCGGTGTTTTTCCTGTCCGCGTCCTTGGCGCTCGTTGCCGTTGCCGTATCATAGAAAGGCACGGATGAAGCCATACATCATTTTTAAAACTACTTTTAAAGGCTTTACTTACCAACTTTATGAAAGGAGATGCTGAAACTGGTCAGTCGTTGTCCATGCGTTAAGCGATAGAAGAAAACCTTCTACACAAAAATGTACATCCCTTTAAAACACAATTTTTTTCAAATAATTTTTGTGGCATCAGTCAATTTCAAGATATCCGTTATTAAGGGTTAGAATTGATCAATACTTGATCTTTCTTTTAAAGTCGATACATTCAGTTGTTTTTCGTGATGTCATAGAAAGAGTATGGAATTTTAAGGCCAGCGTATAGCGTCCAGTTGTTAAACATTTGATTATCGTTATTCCCCTTGTATACAACGAAATATTATGTGTATGTATATAAAGAAATGTGTAATGTAGCCATTTCTGCAAAGCTTTATTTTGAATTAAAGTGTGCTAGATAGAAAAATAAGCTTTAGTAAGAATAGCTTGTATACCCACTAACAAACGACAGAGGATAGAGAAAGCCATCTGAATGTATCACATCAGCTTTTTACTTTCTCTACTACGTATAGTAAGTAGGGGAGGTATTGTATTCCACCCAAAAATTCGATACCGAGATTTCACCGTAAATACATGTTTGAGACCCCCTGAATCCAAAAAAAAAGCACTTTTGGAAACATGTCCGCGCGTGTGTGTGTGTGTGTGTGTGTGTGTGTGTGTGTGTGTCTGTCTGTGAACAGCATAACTCAGAAACGATCAGTTGGATAAACACCAAACTTGGTATTTAGGTTCAGTATCTTCCAGAGATGCGACACGAAGGTTTTCAAGAAAATCCCCCCACCCCAGATTACCCTTTACATGGAACATTTTTCGAAAATTTTAATTTTCTCAAAAATGGCTCTAACGATTTGGATTAAAATATCATATGTGTAAGATATTTTCATGACAATTGAAATGTATTTCTCTGGGAATGTCTCCAAAAATATTCTTCATTGTGAACGACTTTTGCATAACTGGTAAACAAGAGATAGACGAAATTTTACTACACAAAAATGTAGATTGCGTTAAAATACACAATTTATGTCATATACATTTGTTTTGTTGAGTGAACCATTTTCAAATTATTGCTTGTTATTCCCTTAAATTTTCCAATACTTATACTTTTTCTCAAATGGGAATTCGTTATGCAAAGAGAATGGCAAACTCGACATAGCTACCAGCTTTTAAAATATTTGACTATCGCTTAAAGTCTACCAATTGCCCTTGCATCTACAAGAAAATTAGCAATAAGATTAACATCTCGATATCTCGATAAACATGAAGCATATGGAGAATAAGCGTTTGGAAAAACAGTTTGTACAAGAGTAGAGAAAGTCATGTGAGTGTAACACATCAGATTTTTAGAAAAAGGTCCGTGTGTTTATGTGTGTGTGAACAGAAGAACTCAAAAACGAAAACGTCGGACAAATACCAAACTCGGTATTTAAGTTCATTACCTTCCAAAGATGTAACACGAAGATTTTCAAGAAAACCCCTCCATCCCAAACTACCACTTAAATGGAACATTTTTCAAAATCTTTAATTTTTTTAAAAAATGGCTCTAACTATTTTGATTAAAGTACCATACATTAAAGACATTTACATAAATAAAATGTTTACCTTGAATTTTCTGGAATAACTTGTTAAGTCCTCTTTATTTGGAGGGAAATTTATATAATTTTGCATAACTGGTAAACATTAAGCGATAGATGAGATTCTTCGTCGGAGATGGGGAAGAGACGGACACACCGAGCCGCCGCAGAAGAAATCGACGCCGACCCTCAACACCCGCCGAAGGGGCCGTCGCCACGCCGTCTGCTATGCAGCTACTCCGGACCTAGCCACTGCCTATTTACCGGCCGCTCCCCTGGCATCTGCCGGGAGCGCTGCCCCACCGCCGCCGGTGACCGGGCCTTCTTGGGCAACGGTCACTGCTTCGCCCCGGCACCAACAGCAACATTCCTCTTCCCCAGTCAACACCGCACCGCACCTTTCACCGCAGCAGTCGACTCCACACCCCACGCAGCAGCCAGCACCATCACCTACCTCACCACCTTGAAGGCCAGAAGAATAACCACGTTCCGGGGACCTACAACGCTGGTATGCCTGTTATTCGGCGATCCGGCCGACCATGAGGCTGTCTTGAGGTCCGGCCTGCTCTTGTTAGGGCAGGTTTTTTTTGTTGAGGTTAGCCGAGCGGAAGGCCACCATCCATGCCGCCGATGCTGCTGCTATGGACCCGAGGCCACTACCTGCGCTGCACCTCCAAGGTGCCACTACTGCGGTGCACCGTCCTTGACTTCGCAGTGCACCAGCCACGACCTCCGCCGACGCCGCCGGTACTGCGGCTCCTGCAACGGCCACGGCCACTTCACCGGGCAGGTTCAGTGCCCCCTCTATCCAAGAAGCCGTCGATCTACTCCGGCCTCAACTGTACTCGCACCTCCAGCTCCTCCGACGTCAACACCGTCACCACCTCCAGCACCGGCAGCAGCAGACCCACTCTGCGAGATGCGGTCCAGGATCTTCACTCAGAGGTCCTCAACATCGGATCCAGCATATCGCAACAAGACGAAATCCTCTCTTCACTCATCACCGCCGTCAACTCTGCCAACACGGAACACCAACTCCACCGTCTTGCCGCCATGGAATCCGCCACCCAGAACCTTCACGCCATCACCACCTCCTTCTCAAATGCCTTCCAAAGCTTCACCACCAGTCGCCTGCAGCAATTTGACAGCGCCGACTCAGCCATCAGTGGCCTGGGCGAATCCATCGCCTGCCTGCCACAGACATCACCACCACCAACTCCAACAGATAGACTGAAGGAGTTTAGGCTCACACTGACAAGACTCACGGACCTCGTGAAAGCCCTGATCACGACGACGGCCGAATGGACTCCGGTACTCTCAGACCTGAGGAGTGGTCAGGAAAAACTACGGTTCCACATGCTATCCCAACAAAGCCTCATGATCTATGGTGGCAGACACTATAGACAAAATTGAGCGCACCTCTCACGGTCGCTCAACATTACTCAAATTCATGCAATAAAGTCAAATAAAATCCCGATCCACTCCCCGGGGGGGCAGTCAGGGCCCTGGCACGGTCATGGCTGTTTCCCGGACATTTCCTTCACCCTCTGCCAGCGCAATAAGCTGGCAGTTACCTTCCGCACTAACGGGGGTGCTCAGCGGAACCCCAACACCCTTCCTCACTTCTCGTCAATTCCTCTTCTCAATCACTTCCTAATCCCGTCAATACCCCCCCA
Organism: Deroplatys truncata; assembly: GCA_030765065.1. Classification (NCBI taxonomy): domain Eukaryota; kingdom Metazoa; phylum Arthropoda; class Insecta; order Mantodea; family Mantidae; genus Deroplatys; species Deroplatys truncata. The sequence continues at coordinate 98,993,044 of CM060986.1, read as the reverse complement.
AAAGCGATAAATGAAAACTTACTACAAAAAGATAGCTCTCTTTAAAACATATACTTCATTTCAAATAACTTTTTTGTAGTATCAGCTATTTCTGAGATATCCGTTATTAATAGTTGGAATTGTGTAATATTTATTCTTTTCAAGTCCTGTCGATTTTAAGCTATTTCTCTGGATGTTATGGAAAGAATATGGAATTTTAAGGCCAGTCTGTAGCGTCCAGTTCTAAAACATTTTACTATCGCTATTCCCCTTTTATATATATATATATATATATATATATATATATATATATATATATATAAAGAAATGAAATGTGTAATGTAGCTATTTCTGCAAAGGCTTATTTGTATTAAAATGAAGTAGATAGAAAAATAAACTTTCGTAAAAAAATTATTTGTATACCCAATAATAAGCAATAGACGGTACAGAAAGTCATGTGAATGTAACATGTTTCTCAGAGAATTTATGAGATTTCCGATGGTCATTTGTTTAATCTTGATATCTAGTGAGTGAGGTAAACCACGTCCGGTACTTCATTCCAGTCACAATGACTCAGTAACTTTAATGAAATCAAAATACTGCCTACAAAAATTAAAAGAGAGAGAGAGAGAAAGAAAGAAGGGGAGGGGGACTTGAGCTGGCACGCTCCTTTTAATGGTCCTCAGCCAGGCATAGCCATTTAAACATGGCAGCGAAAACAGATGCTTTATTTGTGTCAGCACCAGGAAACATCCGAAATTTGTACTTTAGACTTCCATGTATTTTTAACATAAAAATAAATATCTAATATGGTGCATTCATATGATTTTCTGTACTCACTCCGTCTACAAACTATTCCTCCGTAAGGTTATTCTTCTTAGTGCTTCTTGTTAATCGAGATAAACTTTATTAGACATTTGCATATTTAAGAAGGAAACGCTAAACTACAACGACATTTTTTTAAAAGGCGAACCGTTATGCCACGACTTTAAAATTCCATGGTCTATATTTGACCACAAGAAAAAAAAAAGATTAGCGACTTGCCACTTGAGAAAAGCATATGTATTTAAAAATTCAAACCAATAACAAAGAATATCTCGGCAATTGTTAGCGCCATAAAAATGTAAATATTGTGTGCTGTAACGAGATCTATATTTTTTGTGTAGTAAGATTTTGTCTATCGCTTAAGGTATACCAATTATACAGAAAATCATACAGAATAAAAAGTTCTTCACAGGCTATTTCCAGAAAATTCAAGATATACATTTTGTCATGCCAATATCTTAAACGTATGATATTTTAATCAAAATCGTTACAGCCATTTTTGAGAAATTCAAAAATAACGAATAATTTTCCTTAAAGGGCAGCTTGAGGTGGAGGAACTTTCTTGAAAAGCTTCATATTGCATCTTAGAAAGACGCTGAACTTAAATACCAAGTTTCCTAACCCATTCACTTTTCGTGTTTGAGTTATGTTGTTCACAGACACAAACACACACACACACACACACACACACACACATTTTTTTATTGTTCTTTTACCAACGTGGATTGATAAGTCCATGACTTTGACGAGAGATAGCGTTCTAATCACAGGTTTCTTGTTTGCACCCAAGTCTTACAACTATTCTGGGTATAATCGCAGAAATTCGTCATCATTTGTTTCTTAGAACATTGTTGAGAGCGTCTAAAACAAACACATGTGTGTTGCTTCGTAGAAATTGGCGAAAAGTGAATTTCGTGTTCTGATAAGCAGTACTTCAGGACGGTCGGTTGAGGTCACAACAGAAGAAATGGTGAGCAAGGTTCACGATATTGTATTGGAAGACCCCGAGTGAACATCCATGGGATGCCAAGACCGCAAACATCTCGAGTAAACGGGTGTATAACATTCTGCGCGAATTTTTGGGTATGAGAAAGCTGTCAGCAAGATGGGTGCCGCGACTGCTCGCAGTTGAGAACAAGCGGAATGTTGTGACCATTTCACAGGGATATTTGAACATGTTCCAACGAGTTTTTGCAGCGTTATATCACGATTGATGAAACTTGGATCCATTACTATCAACCTGAAACCAAACAACAATCAAAGTAGTGGATTTCCTTCGGCGAACCTGCTCCAAAGAAAGCGAAAACCATTCCATCGGCAGGAAAAATCATGTCCGTTGTCTTTTGGGATTCACAAGGGGTGCTAGACATCCACTACCTGGAAAAGAGTAAAACAATCACAGTTCATATTATGCCGCAATGCTGGATCCGTTTCACAAGAAATTGCTAAAGAAACCACCCCATTTGTGAATAAAAAGGTTCTCTTTCACCAGGAAAATGCACCCGCACACGTCAGCCATTGCCATCGCAAAATTTGTGGAATTGGGCTACGAACTGCTACCTCACACACCATATTCTCCAGATTTGGCTCTGACCGACTTCTTCCTCTTCGCAAATCTGAAAAATTGGTTCGCTGGGAAGAAATTCATGTCGAGTGAACACATCATGGCAGAAATAACCTCATATTTTGCAGACTTGGAAAAATCATACCTTTGGAAGGTTTAAAAAATTGGAGAAAATTGATGTTTTGGAAAAATATTTTTTTTAATAAAAGTCACTGACTTATCCACCTGCCCTCGTATTCAGGAAGTCTCAAAATATATATTTCCGTTAAAATATCAATATCGAATTTTTGGGTGGAATGCAATTCTCTATCTACTAGGTAGATTGTCGTATATAAAAGTGGTCCATTCCCCTAGATCGCCATACTGTTTTTTCCTCCATTTTCAACTTAAGGTAACCACCTTTTAGCTCCATCCAGCCGAATCAGTTCTCTGTATGAACTGACCTGTGACTGGCCTGAAAAAAAAATACAGGAACATACAAACTAACTGATAAACGATGAAAAGAGTGGTTCAGATATCGCCTCTATGAAAGTTTCGTACGATTGGCACATAACGAAAAGTTAAACCAATTACAAATAATTCGTCCTTCCAGGTGAAGGGGTGAAGAATTATTTGCATGTATAGTTACTGAACAACAACAACATTTGCATATATGAGAGGCGCCATCAGCGACATGGAGACGAAGGTTAAAGTTGAAAGCTTAAAAAAGCGGTAATGTAGCATGAAAATATAAGGTTTAAGTTATGTTACCCTTTGGAAATTCGGCCATTCTTTGGGGGAGGTAAAGTACCCTGTTAATCCAGTGGCTAGAATTATACCGGAAAAACAAAGGTGGTCACACTGGTAGGGGGCGAGGCTAGATTTTGTCAGTACCAACATAAACAACTCCGTTCCATTACGTGCCACATTTAATTCATGCCAGTATACGTGTTAGAGAAAGTAAAAAGAGAGAGGAAGACTAAAGTTCGCAATTTCTACTAGTCCTTCCCCTTGAGACTAATGTTAGGTGGATAAAATACGTTTCTAAGTAACACATAGTTCAACTTTCAAGAAAGTAGTCTAGCCTTCTGTTTGGTTTTCTACGTTGAATTATGTTAAATGCAGAGATATAATCGTCAGTATCTGAACGCATCTGATGAACTTAGAGTTAGCCTTAAGCGACCAAACGACCTGCAAAGCGTTATTTCCCAAATCTTCCTCACGCCTGATTCCACTTGGGAAAACAAGACTTGACTAACCCCGCATTCATCTCACTCGCGAATGCTTCCATTTCATCCCACTGCGCACTCTTACAGATTCACCGCATCATTCTGAAGCTTCCCTCTTGTTCCCAACTCCTTGGGGAGGCCAGACTGACACAATAAGTTGTTTGGGATACTCTCCCAGCCCTCTTGAGATCCTGACGTATCCTTTTCCATTTCCGCTGTTTTATTTTTAATTCCGTCTTGCTATTGTGTGTCCCCGCAGGGCTTCACTAGAAATATCAATCTATGAGAGAAGTAATGCTCTCGTTTATTAGATGTCCGTGGTAATAGGTCGATATTTTCTTTTTCATTACTTTTCTTGTCGGAAAACGATTCCCGCACAATTCTCGGCAATGCAGGGAGTGTCTATTACCGACTGTATTTCTGTATAGCGCTTCATGACACTTCGACAAGAAGTCAGCAGTAGTTTTCTCTTGACCAGCTGTTTGAGAAAGTTCAAGGTCAGAGTTCATTGTAATAATTATTTTAAAACTTCGCACTCACTTTTTTTTAACTCTGACCATTTCTGGTGTGTGTGCGGTACAAATTAGATTACAAATTTGCATTAATTTCACGCTAATTTTAAGACTAAAACAAGGTTAAATATTAATTCGGTTTAACAGTGATGGTGTTTCTGCAATGCACCATTCTCTTCAATGCAGCTCTTAAATAATTTATCCTTTATAATGTACTTATATTTGAAACATGGAAATTGAAAGAGATAGCACTATATTCCACACGTCAGCTGGTAATCCTTAATTGCCTAATCCTAAAACCTTTACTACTGAAACTTACTATTTAAAATCTAGGTTACGTTGAAACACGAAATTTAGAAGAGAACAACCAACAACCAGTTGTAACAATGAGACAGTCAGCGAAGCAAAGACGGCCAAAGATATCAGTATGTTTTCCATATTTCACTGCCAAAAGTGCAACTTATTGAAGATTAGACAGGGGAGGGTAAATGTGACAGGGTTTCTCAACACTCAGAACGTCATTAAAACATCCCGCCTTCCTAGATAGGTCAGGTAACGTCAAAATGGTCATGTTTCAACTTAAACCTCTCACGTACTGTAGGGGTTATAATGTTACATATTGTGGCGTATTAATAATTTGGGAGCTACATTGTCATTATCAGACATATTGCTCCTTTCCTTTTATGCTGACTGGAATGACGTCACTCCAGGCTGGGAGTTTTTGCTAGCCACAAGTGGTGGGGATAGCGTCTGTCTTGCAGAGTATTCCGAGAGAAGCGGATCGCGTGTGCAAGCCAGCTTTCGGATCGGTGGACATCTCCCCTCACCTTTTATATTTAATAATGTAGGAACTCCAAACGGTTGGGAAATAAATCTAGGAATGTGTAAGTAGATTTGTGTTATGGATTTTTTCAGTGAAAAACCCACGCCTTCCTCTTAACCTCCACGCCATGTTACGGTCCTTCGCAGGCAAGTGAGTGTACGTCCCCTCAATGTACGTGCTGGGTACTAAAAATTAATTTAATTTTCCATGTGAACCTTTAGGCCTCCACCCAGCATGAAACACTATATATATATATATATATATATATATATATATATATATATATATATATGTGTGTGTGTGTGTGTGTGTTGAAACGAATATTGCCATATTTTCAAATTTGTCCCCATTCTAGTCATTTTTATTACTAAAGCAATTAACCATAGCGGAATAAAAAAATTCGGATGTGTTGCAATGACAGGACTTTCTCTACTCACTCTTCTACAAACAATTCTTACAAAAGATTACTCTTCTATCTACTCATAACACACTACAGATTTCATTGTAGATAAAGGAGAGAATAGGCCAAAGTGATAGCCAGATTTTTAAAAAGCGTGTCGCTATGTGATGGCTTTGGAATCCCATGTTCCTTGCATGACCACAAAAAACGAATATCGACTTAGTACTTGAAAAAGGTTTAAAGTATTTGAAAATTCGGATTTATAATAACGAACATCTCGGAAATGTTTAACGTTACAAAAAAATTCATTTAACATAAATTGTGTGCTTTGACGAGATCTACATTTTTTTGTGTAGTAAGATTTTGTCTGTCTCTTACGGTTTACAACTTATATAAAAGTCATTCAGGACAGGCTATTCCCAGAAAATTCAAGGTCTACATATTTTGCCATTCAATTTATCTTAAATACATGGTATTTTAAACAAAACCTTACAGGTGTTTTGAGAAAACAAAATAAGAAATATTTGTTATTGTAAAGGGTAGTTTGAGCTGGAGGGTTTTCTTGGAAATCTTAGTGTTGCATCCTTGGAAGGCGCTGAATTTAAATATCTGGATTGATATTTAACCGACTTTTAGTTTAGCTATTCACAAACACTCACGATACGCGAACATTAGGACCTTTCTATAAAAGTGTTTTTATTTTTTTTTATTCGAGGAGTATCAAATGGTGTATTTCCGGTGAAATCTCGATATCGAATTTAAATATTTCCTCTACTTACTATAGATATGCAGTAGAAAAAGTAAAAATGTTTTAGTATATCTTGAAATTCTCACTCTCAACGGCAAATTTGTCTGATTACTATCTTTAGAGGCACTTCATCTGTGAAAAACTAAAACTTCACAATTTCCTTGAAAATTTGTCCACGATGCAAAAACTTAAAAGAAATGTATAAATATTTTAATAAGATATAAAAAGCTATTCTTGATACACTTAATTGTTTAAAAGTATAATTATTAATCACTTTTGATCAGCCACGAGTAGTACAAAATGCTCCTTGTACGAATGGCTTATTCCTTTGCCCTAAAATTTGATTTGATTTACTATCATCGGTTGGTCATAAGCAAAACAACTGACCTGGGCTCGATATTCTTAACTGTTCCAGTCAAGTAAAATATTCAAATTATTTCGCAGAAGTTTCTTCATGCTCAACAGTCTAGAACAAACTGTATTTTATTAGCTGAAGGAATCCACTCACTGAAATCGCAGTCGCCAGACATTCGATGTGTACTTTTGCTTGCGAGACAATTAATGTACATAATTTATTTTTTTATTTATATAACTTATAAAATTAGACGTCTTAAGCCTGCACTCATTCTACACTTGAGTAAAGCTCTCTCTATTACACCGGAATTGCTTTCATCATAGGTTCTTTCAGAATGGCTAAGCAATTAACACGTCGTTAGCACGTGAAGTGTGCTTTATTAAATTCTTTGTGAAGTTGTGTGCTTTATTAAATTTGTCGAAGTTCAATCAGAAGTTCTCAACTCATTAATCAACGCTCGCGAAGAGATGGAGTATATTTTCATATTTAAGGGCAAGAACACGGGGTTGTAAGCCGGTATAAATCTTCAAAGTTCAGAAACTTTGCCGCCTATTTAAAATCTTCAAGTTGCGAAAGAATTCAGCCATTAGCCAAGATATGCATTTGGCTAATACATACTTTTCTCCTATGTATTAATACTTGGAAGGAAAATTCATTATTTTGAAAATATACATATTGCATATCCACTCCCAGAGTGCAATCGTGCTTGCAAGCAGAAGTGTAACACAATTGCGTCCTAAGTCAGAAACCAAGTTACCTCACCGTGCCCTCTTCGAGGATAGAATTGACTACTCACTTGTTTATAGACAAAGACGTCATAGCTTGCGCGAGGACTGTCGAAAGAAATTAAATTGAGTTCTATTTATGGAAGCTCTTTAACTACTATGGTCCTTAGCGCTCCATTCCATATTGGGGGTGAAAAACAGGAAATTTTGCTCAGAGGGCTCTTTATCAAACTTGAGGTTCTTCTACATGTCGTAAATCTACGACACGGGGCCACTGGCTTTACTTCCCTTCCGAAGGAAGACATGCTAAGGATTTTTACGCCCGAAAAAAATCCATCGCCCTCCGCAGGGTTGAGTCCGCGAACTCGGGAACAAAAGGCTAACATGGTACCCCTAGACCACGGAGGACGACTCTAAGAGAAACTAGTTTTCTGCATAGGCATGTGGAGAATTTCTGATAGGAGTTGCGAATTATGGGATAATAAAACACAACCAACAGTGATATTTCGAATGTTTGTGGATGAAATTACATAAATGCATGTAATGATACGGATTGATTGATTGCTTATAATCAATTAAATCTTCGGTTTTGTAAATCACATTACAAAATAAGTAATAAATTATAAATCATTTTCACATGTCATTAACTTATTATAAAACTTAACTAAAAAGAAAATTAATATTGTCTAAGGAATTATTGCGAAGTGTGCGTATTTTGTTTTAATGATCTCACTGTATCTATAGAGTCTTATATGGTAATTCCGATAAACTAATGTCATCATTTAGCATATTATTAACGTTCTGACCATCAATAAAGACTGTTGATAATATTGCTATACTTTTATGTTGATACCTGCCAATGATGCAAAACCATGTAAAGCTATAAAACATTAGGGATATTACATTTAAAATCTTCCTTAATGTAATACAATTCCATTTTTATTAGCCAACCACTCATAGATTAAAAAGCGTGGAAAGCCAATTTGTTTGCAACTTTTACAGACATTATTACAGAGTTATTATCAGTTTTACTCAGCCTAAATTTAGGAACATTTATTTTGAATTCACCTTGTATCATGATGTGAATTTCATTCCTTCTTATAAGTACAGGTTGTCTTTAATATAAATGACCAACTATAAGGTATATAGGCAACTGACTGTCAAAGCTTTCTCATGTTCAAATAAAGGTTTACAATGTCCCTGATAAAAGTAAGACCTTCTTCTGCATAAGTAAAAACTTTATTAACGTGTGAATTATTACCCCGTAGAATCAATTCAGCTAATCTGATATTGCAATACCTGTTACGCTGAGCTAAAACAGAAAACTGTATCTTCAATTCAACACATACACAGGAAGCAAAGGATTTCCGCACGATACCTTTATGTATTTCTCCTAACATGACTTACACTTTCGTTTCGGACTTGTAACATTTAAAATGTAGTTAAACCATAAACCGTGGCTTCTACGCGTGATGCAGTTATTATTAGTAAAATCTGTTTTGCAACCTGGTATCGTCCATTTGGCAGACAGTTGCCGACCCTGGCCTGGACACCGAAAAATACACTATACTTGTTTGCAGCAGTAATTTGAGTAATGCTGTTGTGAAAGATTCTGCACTCTTTACTTTTCAAGATAACCAGCGTTGCTATTGGCTTTCGAAAGCCTGAAACTTTCGAAATCTCCAGATTTTAGTACGTAAACACGAATAGTTAGCCACATATATTCCGAGCTGTCTTACAAGCCACGATGGCAGATCCCTCGATGTCACTGCGTGCTGCCTCCCTCTATTAGTCTAAACATTAATAAAACAAAAACGATGGCTTTCAAAAATGCCTATGTGTATGGCAGCGATGAAAAATGGTATTAAAAGGGGCTAGAACTACAAATCTTTAAAAATTTCTCCTATTTAGGAGTAATGTATAATATGAGAGGGAAATGGAACAAACCTCTATCAGTAACTAACTAAAAAGCACGTTAGTTAAATGAATTATTACGTACCCTCTCGCGGATAACGGATGTTTGCTGTAGACACATTAGAAAATATGTATAACTCTATGATAAGGCCGATTTTGTTATACGGAAGTGAAAACTGGGGATGGGAAAGAGCAGAGCATGTAAATAAAATGCATGTGGCATTTCGGAAAAGAGTTCTTGGAGTTTCACAAGGCACATCAAATTCGGGGGTATTGAAGTATGTGGGATGTTATGAAGACACAATACACTGTAAAATAAGAGCAGTGAAGTGCTGGCTGAGGCTGATGCAGGAAGATAACTCCACACTACGATCCAAATGTTATAAATACCAGCGTGAAAACCTGTCTCCTAAGTTTTGGTCAGCTGATTTGGAAAGGGGTTTGAGGAGAACAGGAATGGGGTCAGTATGGCAAAGAGCTGAAACAAATGACAAACAAATATGGAAAGGTGTCAAAAGAAGACTAAGAGGCATCAACCAACAGGAAATAGAATCGTACTGTAAAATTAAACCTTCTCTAAGTCTAGCAAATGAAATAAAATTGAACTGGGGTAAAGAGGCATATATACTTAACTTAGGAAGAAAAGAAACATCAGGAATGGCAAGGTTTAGACTGGGGGGCTGGAGGGCACAGAAAATGACTGACGATTCTGGCAGGAGAATCTGCCCATTCTGTGATTTGGATGAGAACTGGGTACATATTTTGGCGGAATGTGCACAGTGGGAGAACGAACAAACAATTAAGCTTAAGAAGAATTCTTAAGTCCGTCAAGAAAGAGATTGGTATGTTGGGATCTACTGGTTGGCCAGAGGAACTGGCGAAACATGGGCAATTTCTTGGCTAAAGTGCGCGAAGCTAGGTCAAATTTGTTCAGTTAGTCAAAGGTAATTTATGTCTATTTTCCTTTTTCTTGTACTTTTTTGTTTTCTTTTCTTTTTCTGTTGTTTATTTTGTCACCATACCTAGTATCTTAAATATGTATGTACGGTCAATGGCACATGCACTAAATACTTATGTAATAGCTTCAATAATGTCTCGCACAATATGAGGATAGTGAAAAATGAGTGACATTTTGGTAAAGCAGAACAGTACACAATGATACATCATGGGAACTAATATATCTATTGTTCTGATGTTTTATGGTATGGGCCTTCCTTAAAGTTCCGGGACTGCCGACACGAATCCGCTCTGTGCTCACTTATGGGCGGCTCTAATCACTGCACTTCGTAATTAAGACTATTCCAGCTAACCACTACAGGGGACTGCAGAGTGTCTACCCAAAATATACTCACAATTCAAATGTGCAACAATTGTTTGCTTCGTCCTGTAAAGCAGGACTTCATGCCTCCACACGAAATTACAATCTAAGTCGAACAGGTTACATTTGTTTCTTTCCCTTATTAGTTACTCATAAGCAGAGAAAGCATTGTATTCAATCCAAAACCGTACTGAGATTTCACCCGAAATATAGTTTTAAATCACCCTCCCAAATAAAAAAATCTGATGTGTTACACTCACATGACTTTCTCTACTCTTGTACAATCTATTTTTACAAACGCCTATTCTCCATATGCTTCATGTTAATCGAGATATCGAGATGTCAATCTTATTGGTAATTTTCTTGTAGATGCAAGGGGAATATGGTAGCTTTTAAGCGATAGTCAAATATTTTAACGCTGGTTGCTATGTGCCACATTTCATTCTCTGCATGTCCAGGACAAAAAAAAATGAATAACGAATTTGAGAAAAAGTATAAGTATTGGAAAATTTAAGGAAATAACAAGCAATATCTCGAAAACGGTTCACTCAACAAAAGAAATGTATATGACATAAGTTGTGTATTTTAACGCGATCTACATTATTTGTGTAGTAAAATTTTGTCTATCTCTTACGGTTTACCAGTTATGCAAAAGTCGTTCACAATGAAGAACACTTTTGGAGACATTCCCAGAAAATTCGAGATATACATTTCATTTCTCATGACATTATCTTAAACATATGATATTTTCATCAAAATCGTTAGAGCCATTTTTGAGAAAATTAAAATTTTCGAAAAATGTTCCATGTAAAGGGTAGTCTGGGGTGGGGGGATTTTCTTGAAAACCTTCGAGTCGCATCCCTGGAAGATACTGAACCTAAATACCAAGTTTGGTGTTTATCCAACTGTTCGTTTTTGAGTTATGCTGTTCACAGACACACACACACACACACAGACACACACACGGACATGTTTCCAAAAATGCTTTTTTTGGATTCAGGAGGTCTCAAAACATGTATTTCCGGTGAAATCTCGGTATCGAATTTTTGGGTGGAATGCAATACTTCCCCTACTTACTATACGTAGTAGAGAAAGTAAAAATCTGATGTGTTACACTCACATGACTTTCTCTACTCTTGTACAATCTATTTTTACAAACGCCTATTCTCCATATGCTTCATGTTAATCGAGATATCGAGATGTCAATCTTATTGGTAATTTTCTTGTAGATGCAAGGGGAATATGGTAGCTTTTAAGCGATAGTCAAATATTTTAACGCTGGTTGCTATGTGGCGAATTCCATTCTCTTTGCATGTTCAGGACATAAAAAAAATTCTGATGTGTTACACTCACATGACTTTCTCTACTCTTGTACAATCTAATTTTACAAACGCCTATTCTCCATATGCTTCCTATTAATCGAGATATCGAGATGTCAATCTTATTTGTAATTTTCTTGTAGATGCAAGGGGAATATGGTAGGTTTTAAGCGATAGTCAAATATTTTAACGCTGGTTGCTATGTGGCGCATTCCATTCTCTTTGCATGTCCAGGACAAAAAAAAATGAATAACGCATTTGAGAAAAAGTATAAGTATTGGAAAATTTAAGGAAATAACAAGCAATATCTCGCAAATGGTTCACTCAACTAAAAAAATGTATATGACATAAGTTGTGTATTTTAACGCGATCTACATTTTTTGTGTAGTAAAATTTTGTCTATCTCTTATGGTTTACCAGTTATGCAAAAGTCGTTCATAACGAAGAAGACTTTTGGAGACATTCCCAGAAAATTCGAGATATACATTTTATTTGTCATGACAATATCTTAAACATATGATATTTTAATCAAAATCGTTAGAGCCGTTTTTGAGAAAATTAAAATTTTCGAAAAATCTTCCATGTAAAGGGTAGTCTGGGGTGGGGGGATTTTCTTGAAAACCTTCGTGTCGCATCTCTGGAAGATACTGAACCTAAATACTAAGTTTGGTGCTTATCCGACTGTTCGTTTTTGAGTTATGCTGTTCACAGACACACACACACACACACACAGACACACACACGGACATGTTTCCAAAAATGCTTTTTTTGGATTCAGGAGGTCTCAAAACATGTATTTCCGGTGAAATCTCGGTATCGAATTTTTGGGTGGAATGCAATACTTCCCCTACTTACTATACGTAGTAGAGAAAGTAAAAATCTGATGTGTTACACTCACATGACTTTCTCTACTCTTGTACAATCTATTTTTACAAACGCCTATTCTCCATATGCTCTATGTTAATCAAAATATCGAGATGTCAATCTTATTGCTAATTTTCTTGTAGATGCAAGGGGAATATGGTGGCTTTTAAGCGATGGTCAAATATTTTAACGCTGGTTGCTATGCGGCGCATTCCATTCTCTTTTCAAATCCAGGACATAAAAGAATGAATAACGAATTTGAGAAAAAGTATAAGTATTGGAAAATTTAAGGGAATAACAAGCAATATCTCGAAAACGGTTCACTCACAAAAGAAATGTATATGACATAAGTTGTGTATTTTAACGCGATCTACATTTTTTGTGTAGTAAAAGTTTGTCTATCTCTTATGGTTTACCAGTTATGCAAAAGTCGTTCACAATGAAGAATACTTTTGGAGACATTCCCAGAAAATTCCAGATATACATTTCATTTCTCATGACATTATCTTAAACATATGATATTTTAATCAAAATCGTTAGAGCCATTTATGAGAAAATTAAAATTTTCGAAAAATGTTCCATGTAAAGGGTAGTCTGGGTGGGGGCATTTTCTTGCAAACCTTCGTGTCGCATCTCTGGAAGATACTGAACCTAAATACCAAGTTTGGTGTTTATCCGACTGTTAGTTTTTGAGTTATGCTGTTCACGGACACACACACACGCACACACACAGGCACACAGACACACACACACACACACAGACACACACACGGACATGTTTCCAAAAAATGCTTTTTTTGGATTCAGGAGATCTCAAAACATATATTTCCGGTGAAATCTCGGTATCGAATTTTTGGGTGGAATGCAATACTTCCCCTACTTACTATACGTAGTAGAGAAAGTAATGAATAACGAATTTGAGAAAAAGTATAAGTATTGGAAAATTTAAGGAAATAACAAGCAATATCTCGAAAACGGTTCACTCAACAAAAGAAATGTATATGACATAAGTTGTGTATTTTAACGCGATCTACATTTTCTGTGTAGTAAAATTTTGTCTATCTCTTATGGTTTACCAGTTATAAAAAAGTCGTTCACAATGAAGAATATTTTTGGAGACATTCCCAGAAAATTCGAGATATACATTTTATTTGTCATGACAATATCTTAAACATATGATATTTTAATCAAAATCGTTAGAGCCGTTTTTGAGAAAATTAAAATTTTCGAAAAATGTTCCATGTAAAGGGTAGTCTGGGGTGGGGGGATTTTCTTGAAAACCTTCGTGTCGCATCTCTGGAAGATACTGAACCTAAATACCAAGTTTGGTGTTTATCCGACTGTTCGTTTTTGAGTTATGCTGTTCACAGACACACAGACAGACACAGACAGACACACACACGGACATGTTTCCAAAAATGCTTTTTTTGGATTCAGTGATTCTCAAAACATGTATTTCCGGTGAAATCTCGGTATCGAATTTTTGGGTGGAATGCAATACTTCCCCTACTTACTATACGTAGTAGAGAAAGTAAAAATCTGATGTGTTACACTCACACGACTTTCTCTACTCTTGTACAAACTATGTTTACAAACTCTTATTCTCCATCTACTTCATGTTAATCGAAATAAACATTTGCAGACTCTATCTTATTGCTAATTTTCTTGTAGATGTAAGGGGAATATATATTTACAAGGGCAATATAGAAATACAGTAGCCTTTAAGCACATACATATCTCTTAATAGCTGGTTGCTAGGTGCAGCACTATTCCCTTTGCCACAGATTAATACTCTTTGCATATCCAAAACAAAAAAATCTGATGTGTTACACTCACATGACTTTCTCTACTCTTGTACAATCTATTTTTACAAACGCCTATTCTCCATATGATTCATGTTAATCGAGATATCGAGATGTCAATCTTATTGGTAATTTTCTTGTAGATGCAAGGGGAATATGGTAGGTTATAAGCGATAGTCAAATATTTTAACGCTGGTTGCTATGTGGCGCATTTCATTCTCTTTGCATGTCCAGGACATAAAAAAAATGAATAACGAATTTGAGAAAAAGTATAAGTATTGAAATATTTAAGGAAATAACAAGCAATATCTCGAAAACGGTTCACTCAACAAAAGAAATGTATATGACATAAGTTGTGTATTTTAACGCGATCTACATTTTTTATGTAGTAAAATTCTGTCTATCTCTTACGGTTTACCAGTTATGCAAAAGTCGTTCACAATGAAGAATACTTTTGGAGACATTCCCAGAAAATTCGAGATATACATTTTATTTCCCATGACATTATCTTAAACATACGATATTTTCATCAAAATCGTTAGAGCCATTTTTGAGAAAATTAAAATTTTCGAAAAATCTTCCATGTAAAGGGTAGTCTGGGGTGGGGGGATTTTCTTGAAAACCTTCGTGTCGCATCTCTGGAAGATACTGAACCTAAATACCAAGTTTGGTGTTTATCCGACTGTTCGTTTTTGAGTTATGCTGTTCACAGACACACACAGACACACACACACACACACACACACACACACACAGACACACACACGGACATGTTTCCAAAAATGCTTTTTTTGGATTCAGTGGGTCTCAAAACATGTATTTCCGGTTAAATCTCGGTATCGAATTTTTGGGTGGAATGCAATACTTCCCCTACTTACTATACGTAGTAGAGAAAGTAAAAATGAATAAGGAATTCCCATTTGAGAAAATAAGTATTGAAAAATTTAAAGGAATAACAAGCAATATCTCGAAAATGGTTAACTCAACAACAAAAATGTATATGACATAAATTGTGTATTTTAACGCGATCTACATCTTTTGTGTAGTAAAATTTTGTCTATCTCTTATGGTTTACCGTTAGGCAAAAGTCGTTCACAATGAAGAATACTTTTGGAGACATTCCCAGAAAATTCAAGATATACATTTTATTTGTCATGAAAATATTTTAAACATATGATATTTTAATCAAAATCGTTAGCCATTTTTCAGAAAATTAAATTTTTCGAAAAATGTTCCATGTAAAGTGTACTCTGTGGTGGAGGGATTTTCTTGAAAACCTTCGTGTCGCATCTCTGGAAGATACTAAACTTAAATACCAAGTGTGGTGTTTATCCGACTGTACGTTTCTGAGTTATGCTGTTCACAGACAGCCACACACACAGACATGTTTCCAAAAAATGCTTTTTTTGGATTCAGGGGATCTCAAAACATATATTTCCGGTGAAATCTCGGTATCGAATTTTTGGGTGGAATACAATACTTCCCCTACTTACTATACGTAGTAGAGAAAGTAAAAATACAGAAAGATCCGTGAGTGAACAGCATAATTCAAAACGAAATGTCAAATAGATACCAAACTTTGTATTTAATTTTTAATATATATATATAATTAATTGAAATTAATTATACTTTTTAGAGACATTAGCCTGATCTTGGCAAGCTTTTAATATAGAGTCAACTGAATAATTCAATGGCACAGACAGGATTTGAACACGGTTCTCCGGCTCTCCGCACGGTTGCTCTAAACATTGAGCTACTGTGACAACATACCCATGGGACATTGAATTCCCCAATTGACTCTAGGGTTTTCCCAGACAGGCCGCCAGGGCATCTCACTAGAGATGACAATCTCAGAGGCGATCTGCAATCGCAAGTACTTCAGTGCTGGGTGTTTATGGGTTTGTATTTAACTTCAGTAGGGATGCGACACGAACGTTTTCAAAAAATCCCCCTCCCCAAACAAACGTTTACATGGAAAATTTTCATTATTTTTTCTTTTCTCGAAAATGGCTCAAACGATTTGATTATATCATATGGTTAGGATATCTGCATCAGAAATAAAATGCATAACCCGAATTGTCAGCGAATAATCTGTGAAGCCCTCTTTATTTTGTATACCTACTTTTGTATGAATGCTAAAGCGGAAATAGAGAAAAACTTACTCCATAAAAACTGAGATGACATCAATACGCGCAACTTATTTACGTTTGGTGTTTGTTAAACTCTCCAGAAAAAAAATATTAGCTGTTTTAAAGCAGGATAATGAGTAAAGAAAGTAGTGTGAATGTAACTTGTCGGATTTTTTAATATTTGAAATACCGTATTAGTGTATGCTCTAAACCCACAATTTGCAACACCATTTCAAAAATCCTTTGCACACGTTTGAGCATAAGTAAAAGAAATGAAACGCAAGCACTTACTCTTCCCTTAAAAATCTTCTAATAAAGACCTTTGCACGCTTGTTCACCATTGGAAAGAGTGCTTTGCCAGACGTTCTAATGGTGACCTTGGATCGGATGTTTGTGCAAAGTTTAAAGGCCCTCTACCGGTACCTAATTATAATCCGTTTCACACCTAAGTGCAACATCGTTACTTAACCTGGGAGTGCTCTGCTAGGAAACCATCTCATTCAGATTCTCATTACATATAAGGCACATCATATCCATAAGCAATTCGTGTTTCACAAGGTTTTATTTAGCTACGGCTTCGCCCGCGTGGCTATTCGTGTCTCCTGTGAAGCAACATACAGTACTAGCCACGGGCAAACTAATACAATAACTCATTAATGTATTAAGATATCTAATTCACAGCTTCTCAGCATCAACACATTAATAAATTCTTTCTTTAGTGTTTTTGTTCTAAGTTTTTACGTGTTATGTATTTATTTATTTTTTTGATAATATTGTACGTATAATAATTAAGAGGGTATTAAAAACACAAGAGAACAAGTGAGAGAACTAGTATATAACGTAACATATAAAATATAATATGAGAGGAAAAGGCCATTGTTAGCTATACAACCAATAATAAAACTTACGAGAAATGCAGTAGCATCTACGTAAGCATGTATCGAACCTTGGATTCGTAGTTAAGACAAGGAAGTCTGTAAACACACACGTATATATAGGGTAGTTAAATTATATTCGAACCCACTCGCGACCTCTCTCTACTGAGCGAAACAGCCGGCAGAGGCGAACTAAAATCCTTACCTTATAATAGATGCTGGAAATGTTGACATTCTGCTCTTAAACAGGCAGCATATCTCGCGTAAATATTCTCGCTCACTCTCCAAAGCTCAACAGCAAGAATTCTTGTGATGAAACGCCTCATTATGATCAGAAAATTGGAGTGTGGTGTGCGATAAGTGCTAGAAGAATAATAGGGCCCATGCTCTTTGATGAAACAATAAATGCAGAGCGATATCAGAGGTTAATTCTGAGGCCATTTTGCAATCGCTTGACAGAAGAAGGGAAATCGTATGTTTGGTTCCAGCGAGATTCTGCAACAGCACATATGGCTGACCAATCATTAATTGCAATACGAGAGGTGTTTGATGACAGAATAATTGGTGTTGATTTGTGGCCCCCTCGTTGTGATTTTTAGTTATGGGGTTCTTTAAAAGACAAAGCGTATCGTTCCAATCCTCGCACACTACAGGAACTTAAGAGGAAACATTTTGCAATAAATCACAAGGATTCCTGCTACTGAGCTTCGGAGAGTGAGCGAGAATGTTTCCACGACATATGCTGTCTGTTTGAGAGAAGAAGGTCAACATTTCCAGCATCTATTATAAGGTAAGGATTTAAGCCCGCCTCTGCCGGCTGTCTCGCGCAGAGAGAGAGAGAGAGAGAGAGAGAGAGAGGCCGCGAGTGGGTTTGAATATAATTTAACTACCCTATAGCACCAATCAGGTACATTGATACATGCCTATAATTCAAATACTACGCTAAGTAAACGGTTGAAGGGAACGCTAATGAAAGCTTATCTTCAAGCAGGAACATAGTGTATAAGCTCGTCTCTAAATAGATGCTAAAACTACGTATTTAAAGTCTATCAGTTATACATATATTAACATCACAAAGGTGATAGTGAATTGTGAATATTTACATCTAGTTTATCTAAAATACAAGTAAAATAATTAACCGGCTACGTGAGTGCAAATTATTTTAACGTTCTCCATACCTAAACCTGACAAGACACAATTGCACTCCGACACAAATGTAGCAGCCGTGGGACAACTATAAAATAATAATTACAACATACTAACACACACCTATACACGAGTACAGATATACAATCACCGGATTCCAGCCTGCGAGAAAACGTCTCCATACATCACAAGAGTACGGGCATCAAGACGATCTATAGGTACGTAATACAGCATCCATTATCTCCCAACGGTCCTACCACGGAGGAATCGCTACACCTATAATTAAATTTTACGTAAGGCACAAAATAACTCTCTATCCAAAATAACTTCTGGGAGTAAACTACCACTGAAATAGTGAATGCACCTTTGCATTTTAAATCTAAAATGGTACTAAATTTTCTTAATTTTAAAGTTACTCACTTGAAAATTGGCACACTTAATATGAGTACATAACGGAATAGCCGTGCAAGATCTAAAAACTCTAGCTCAAATAGCTTCTCAGATTATTTAAATATTAACTATCGACAAAAATGCAACCTTTTTAAAGGTGCCTTGCGCATTCACATTTGCTAGAGAAGAATAATAGTGACATTTTCTAATACTTTAGTATAGTGAAAATAAGTGTAAGGATTTAATTGAAGTTGATGTAATTAGCTGTAGACAAATAAATTTATTTTTATGAAGTTGTGACGTTTCCTTGTTACTTTCTCTGCCACGTACCTATTTGATAGAGAAGATATTGAATTTCACCCAAAAATTGGATATCGATATTTCACCGAAAACAAACGTTTTGAGGCCCCTAAATCCATATAAAGCATCTTAGGAAAAATATCCGCGTGCATGTGTGTCTGTGAGCAGTATAACTGAAAACGAAAAGTCAGATAAATACCAAACTTGGTAGTTAGGTTCAGTATGTTACAAGGATGCGACACTAAGATTTTCAAAAAAATCCCCCCACCCGAAACTACCCTTTACATGGAACATGTAATTTTTAATTTTCTAAAAAAATGCATTTTAATTGAGATACCATATATGAAATATATTTACATGAGAAATGAAATATTTTGGTCCCTCAAGCTGGATCAACGGGCTAGAAACTTTGATAAAAGGGAAGAAAGCTGTTTAGATTTTAAATAGGCTGTTATGGTCGAATAGAATGAAAATTGATACAAAGATGAGAATATACAGTGTTGTAGTGGAACCGACATTATCTTATGGATGTGGCTGTTGCCAATTATTGGGGAAAGATAAAACTGTGATTCAGACAGTGGAAATGGACTTTCTATGGAGAGCATGTAGGATTTCCAAATTACAAGTGCCCAGTGCAGAAATTCGAAGACGAGCCCGAAGGTTCTTTACAAGTGCTGAGAGGATAGAAACTAGTATTTATTATGGTATGGACATGTGAAAAGAATGGAGAGGAAAGGTGGCTAAAAAGAGCTTTGAATTATAGTCCAGGGAACAAAAGGAGAGGAAGACTTGCAACGCAATGGGGTGAAGGAATTAAAAAGGCTATGCACAATAGAGCTATTGGAGAGGATGAATGGAGTGATAGAGACACATGGCGATCGAAATGCGGGATGCGACAAAAACTGTAGGACCCCGAAAAATAAACAAAACAAAAAATTATACCCTGAATTTTATGGGAATAGCCTATGAAATTCTCCTCATTCGGAAGCAATTTTGTATAATCTTGCATACCTGGTAAACGTTAAGCGATAAACCAAAACGTACAACATAAAAATGTGGTACTATTTAAAACACACAATTTATTTCAAATAAGTTTTTTGTGGCATAAGCCATTTCTGAGATATCCATTATTAAAGGTTCGAATTGTTCATTTCTTGGCCATTCTCTTAAAGTCCTGTCAACATTTAGTTGCTTCTCGCGATTATATGGAAGCAGTGTGGAATTTTAAGGTCAGCATATAGTGCCCAGTTCTTAAACATTTGACTATCGCTGCTCCCTTTACATCTATAACCAAATCTGTAATATAGCTATTTCTGCAAAGGTTTATTTGGAATAAAATGTAGTAGAAAGAAAAATAAGATTTCGTAAAAGTAGTTTGTGTACCCGCTAATTAACCATAGAGGGTAGAGAAACTCGTGTGCATGTATCACATCATTTTTTTCAGTATAAATTATTTTTTGTGGGCCAATGAATAAAGTAATCATAAAATGTATGCTTGAATCTTTATATAGCACATTTGAGATTGCATATACAAATTTTAATACAAATCAAAGCAAAACTGAAATGTAAGGAATAAATTTCAAGCCCAAAAATTAAAACTGGGAAAATAACACATACAGGAAGGGACCAGTGGGATTAAAAGGAAGCACACGGGTGATTTAAGCATGTCACCGGGCTTTTGAAAAATGGCGGTTCGTGAAAAACCTTTGGCCAAAATGATTCATAGGTGTCTATAGAATATTTATATGAATAATTTAAAAATCGAAAGTTTTGTAACTTTCACCTAAAAACTCATTCCCAGCGTCCCTTCAAACGAGCATTCTGATAGAACTACAAACTGCTTTGGCACTGAATGACAGTTGTATTTTCCAACATTAAAGAGGAAATGCGCCGATAATAATAGACGGACGCCTGTCTATAGTCTTGTCGTTCTCCTGGTCTAGGGGTACCATGCTAGCTTCTGGTTTACGAGGTCGCGGGTTCAAATCCGGCGGATTTTTCGGGCGTAAAAATCCTTAGCATGGCTTCCTTCGGAAGGGAAGTAAAGCCGATGGTTCTATGTGCGTCGCCCTCTACCTTTGTTCATATTTACCTGGACAATGCAGTCCGTCGGTCACTTTCTGACGACGTGTTGCTCACCACCTCGGCTACCCATTGAAGATCCTATTGTCCGGCTTCAAATACCTGTTGTAATTATTTTTGTGGAAGAAACATGGATTCGTTGATCTCCAGGGCGTGATACGTAAAGGCTCAGATGACTAACAAAATAACTGTAGACGACATAGCATATGAGATTCAACACGCATTTTCTTTTTATTGTTCTGAGTGGTAACAGGAAACTACCAACCAACCTTTCAAGTTGTGTGTTATACAAAGTACATGGTTACAGTTTGATTTCCAACAGCGTATAACTTAATCACTTGTCTAACAGGGTATAATAAGACTTCTGCATGTTTAGTTACTCTTTTCGTGAATTTCTTGTCACTTTTAGCACATATATTGCTCGCTTGGCTATGTTGAAAACTGAGTCACATTCTTAAAGTAATTCTGGCGTGAAAATTTTGTTGCGAGGAACACAGGTTCCTCCTGCTTTTGAAGTCCAAAGCTCTGAATTTTCGAGAAGCACTTCAAATCTACACAGTTCTGAGAGGCGCGAATGTGAAGCTTACAAACTAATTCTATTGGTCCTCGAGCTGATGGGAATTTACTTTATCTTTAAACACAAATAAATTTCTATTAACCTGATTGGCCAACTCGGGGTCACATGGTAGAATACAATGAAATGTTTATGGAATATTCTGGGCTTTCGGTAGCGTTACTTGCGTCCTATTTGCACGATAGCTAACAAAGACTTTTACAAACATGCAACAGTACAATAACCTTTACTCTTGTTTTTTTCAACCCTTGTTACATTTCTACTGTTGCGGAAGTCTAAGGTTACTAAAAATAAAATACAGGTACAGATATATTTCTTTACAGTGCAAATATGAATGAACCCTGCTATATAATAAAATGATAACACAAATGAGACAACAAATATACAAACATAATTAAATCGTAGGAAAGTGTAAATACTGCCTCACGTGTCATAGATTTACGGCGCGTAAAAGAACCTCAAGCCTAATGAAGAGACCTCTGAGCAAACTTTCCGGTCATTCACGTACGGGACGCTAAGAACTATAGCAGTTAAAGAGCGTCCATAAATAAAACTCAACTATATTGTTTACAGTCTTGGGGTGGGAAGTTCATGCGTTTACTCGCAACACAACAAGATCTTGGCTGTGCTCTTCATCTATTTCTGGTACATTTTATTCAAAGGACCGATTTGTTAGCTATTCTTGACTTGCATACTTGAACTACCGTCACACAGTTGAGATTTTTCTTTACTTTTAAAGACTGGGAATTTATGCAATAACATCAAGGTGTCCATTCTTCAGGTAGTAGAATTATTATGCATATAGCCGGATTCGTTATATTTTAATGCAGATTACTCTTTTCATAATAGTATAAGTCA
The DNA here is from genome assembly GCA_030765065.1 of Deroplatys truncata. NCBI lineage: Eukaryota > Metazoa > Arthropoda > Insecta > Mantodea > Mantidae > Deroplatys > Deroplatys truncata. The sequence continues at coordinate 98,970,334 of CM060986.1, read as the reverse complement.
TGCGTATGTGTCAAACAAAAGAACCTTGTGTATTAGGTCATCATTAAACCATATCTCCGGTTTATCCAGATTGATTTTTTGGCTTACATACTTTTGCGTACTTTGATTTTTAATTTTCAAGCGGAGCGCAAATAAACTAAACAAACTTCACTATTTCAGAAAATGAAGTGAGTACAGCATCGAGTTTAAGGGCTAAAAAGTGTTACTTTTTCTTGTTCTTGTTAGTGCCAAAATAAATGTTTTGTTTAGATTAGTAGTTTGTATTCTTTAATAGCTTGGGTTACGCGAATTTTCATTAACGCGGAGTACCTACGGTCCCACCTAGACCGGATAAACGAGATACTTCTGTACATATAAGAAGAGTCATCTCGAGAGGGTCAAGAAGATAGAACCACTTGTGACATTTTAAACTCGAACAACCTTAACATCACTCAACAGCTAGAGCAGATTAAGATGGCCGTGACATCTGTATGTTCAGAATTGGTATACGAACTGCAAATATGTTAATATTGAATTCTTTTATACAGTAAATAAGCATATTTTTACAAAACCATAGCCTAACTCAAAGGATTTCTATTGGATTGGGTTGATTATGGAGGGGACTTGGCGCACCAATCCAGAGTGAATATTGCACCTACACCGCACAAGGAGGCGTCTCCGGAAAAAAGGATGAGGCGAGAGGGGACACAGGGCGACCGGAACCAGATGCGACAGTACAGCAATCATAGGGTCCTCAAGTTTCCAGATACACACACCCCGGCAGACAGGCAGACCGGAGACCCCACCCCACAAGGAGGGGGTGCAATGCCCCTCAAGGGGGTTCGGATACCCCGGCAGCCAGCCGAGGGACGTAGAGAGTCACAAAGAGCATCCACGCTGCACCGAAACACCATCGCCGATACTTCCGACCCTGAAAGAGACCAACGGGATGAAAATGAATGAAATGAAGAGTGGAACGAAATGGAGGGACAAGAAATTCGGGGAATGAAAGAAACCACTCTGTCATTTGCCTGATGACCCGGGAAAATCCCGAAAAAAACCGAGTCAGAGTGGGCGGTTGCCGGAGATCGATCCCGGGACCTCCCGAATGCGGGTCACAGACGCAACCACCTGAGGCATCCCGCTCGGCAAAGGTGTAAAACTACGCACCATTGAAGAAGGATTCAAATCGTAGGAGTAACTTCAGAGATACCTTTGACAATATGACTATTGCTTATATGGTATGTACATATATTAGCATTAAGACAATTCCAAAAAATGAACGTGTTACTCTGGCTGCGAGTAAAAATGGTGTTAATTCCGTTTTCAGAGAGGTACGGTTGCAATTAAGCATATGCTCACATGGCGACAGTTACAGAAGCTCCAAGTTTCTGTGGCATTATAGCTTCTGTGAACGTTCTAATTGAAGTTTGTAACTAAAAAACCTGAAGGTACTCTTGCTAGAAAATTTGCGCGCGCACGTGTGTGTTTGTCAACCGGCAACCAGTGTCTGTGAACGTAAACCAAATTTAATACTCCAGCATAGGAATTGCCTCCAACTATTGAATTTTCTATAACTGGGAAAACAGCAGAGAGAAAATTCACTACAGGAAAAATCACATGACTTCCTCCACCTACTGCCATTTACTTTTAAATAGCTTCCACAAACTAATGTTACGAGAGCTTATTTTTCTATCCACTCCATGTCAATCGATATAAACATTTGCATAAATGATTTCAATATACATTTCATTTAAACGTAAAAGGGGGGATAGAGGAAAGCAACACGATAGTCAGATGTTTTAAAAACCGTGTGCTGGCCTAAATATTTCATGCTCTTTCCATGACACCACGAGAAACAACTGAATATCGACGATATTTTAAAAAAAAATAACCAAGTTTTAAAAATTCAAGCCAATAATAACAAATCTCGGAAATGGCTGACGCCACATAAAAATTTATTTGAAATGAATTGTTTTAAGGGACTTATATTTGTTGTGTGGTAGGTTTTTGTCTACCTCTTAAAGCTTACAAGTTATACAAAATTCCTTCCTAATGAAGGGGACTTCACAAGCTATTCCCAGAAAATTCAATATATACATTTTATTTGTTGCGCAAATATCTTAAATACATGTTTCTTATTATTTTTAAAAAATAAAAAGCTCGAAAATTTTTTCCTGTAAAAGGTAATTTGGGGCGGGAGATTTTCTTGAAATACTCCTCCCTCCCAATAGTAGAAGTATTGCATTCCACTCAAAACTTCAATGTCGAGATTTCACCGGAAATACATGTTTTGTGACCCTGAATCCCCTCCAAAAAAAAAAAACATTTTTAAAAAAAGAACGTGTGTGTGGGAACACCACAACTAAAAAATGAAAAGTCGCTTGAATACGAAACTTAATATTTAAGTTCAGCACTTTCCAAGTACGCAAAACAAAGATTTTTAAGAAAATAACCCCTCCCGAAACTACTCTGTACCTGGAAAAGTTCTAACGATTTTTATAAAAATACCATACTTTTAAGTTATTTCCATGACAAATAAAATGCATATTCTGAATTTTCTGGGAATAGTCTGTGAAGTCTTCTTTTACTGAATGACTTTATATAACCATAAACGTAAGAAATAGATAAAATGTTACTACAAAAAAAATGTATATTTGGTTAAAGCACACAACTTATGTAAACTTTTTTGTGGCGTTAACCAGTTCCGAGATATTCTTTGTTGTTGGTTTTAATTTTTAAATACTTTATACTCTTCAACTTTTTTCGCGTGATCATGCAAACAACATGGAATTTCAAAGCGATAGCATAGAGACACGCTTAACAAATCTATCACTTTAACTACCGTATCCTACAACCAAATGTGTAGGCGAGTTTAAAGTTTCTATGGATTAACATAAAGGAATACATTTTTGTAAGAGTAGCTTGTAAAATAGCGAGTAGAGAAAAATCATGTAGATCATATATTTTGGAATTAATTGTTCTTCCACACAAGCCGTGTGTTGGACAAGGTTGGAAAGGTAGAATCAAACGACTGAAAAATTCAATGCCGTCGCCGGGATTTGAACCACTTATCTCCCGGTTTCCTCCCGGTTGTTCAACCACTGAACTACCATGGCAATAAGCAGGTACGACATTAAATTTCCCAACTGATTCGCATTTTTCCCGGTAAATCACAAGGAGCTCTCAAATTGTATTGAGATGACATACCTCAATGGCGACTTACAATGCTGTAAGTACTTTAAGTCCCGGGCTTCATAGTTTCCACTACTATTAGGTCAATTAATAGAATTAAATGTTCTTCTACACAAGCTGTGTGCTGGACAAGGTTGGAAAGGTAGAATCAGACGACGGAAAAATTCAGTGCCATCGCCGGAATTTGAACCACGGATCTCCCGATCATATATTTTGTTTGAGGTTTCCATTACTTTATGCAGTACACTTTGAAATCTAAATAGTTGTTTTGTTTCTTATGAATCTATACAAAGAAGGATATAAAGACTAATTTAGTATTGATTCATTTTGATTTTCTCTAGCACCTACTTATATTAGGTAGAGGAAGTATTCTATTCCGCCCAGAAATTCGATATCGAGATTTCAACGCAAATACATATTTTGAGATCCCTGAGTCGAAAATAGCATTTTTATATAAAGGAGAGAGAGAGAGAGAGTGTGTGTGTGTGTGACAGAGAGAGAAAACAGCATAACTCAAAAGCGAAAAGTCCGATAAATACCAAAATTCGTGTTTAAGTGCAGCATCTTCCAAATATGAGACATCAAGATTTTCAAGAAAATACCCCCACCTCAAACTACGCTTAGGTTCATGGAAACTTTTTCATTATGTTTTATTTTCTCAAAAATAGTTGCAATGTTTATTAAAATTGCATAAGTTTAACATATTTACGTTCCAATAAAATACGTATTTTGAATTTTCTGCGAATAGCTTCATTCTAAAAGAATTTGTATAAATTTGTTTAACTGATAAACTGTAAGAGATAGACAACTAGCTACACAAAAGTGTAGATCTGTTTCAACTGGGTATACAATTTATTTAAATATGTTTATTGCATAAACCATTTTCGAGATATTCGTTTTTAAGTTTTTATTGACTTAATTTGTTGAATACCTTGTCATTATTAAGTTGTCTCTTGCGATGACATGGAAAGAGTATAGGATTTCAAAGCCAGCACATTATAGCGACTACCTTTTTAATAATTTACTTCAGGCTCGTGTATTACCTTTGTAGAATACCTGTAGCAAAATGCATAATTTAACTACTTCTGTTAACTCTTATCTCAATTATTATTTATTAGATATAAAAATAAGCTTTAGCAACAACAATTTGAGAAACTATATAAACATAACGATAGTTGCTACAAAAAGTCACGTCAATGTAACACATCAAACTACAACCAAGTGTATATTAAAACTATTTATGACTAATATTTGTTGCGACTAAGAGGATATAAAAGAAAAATAAACTTTTGGCGATTAATTTTGGCAGTATATATGAAAATAAATTATGAATAGAGAAAGGTATGCGACTGTTATATATGTGTTCCGTGAAGTATTAACAGATAATTTTATTCGGTAGATAGAAAATTATAAAGCTTTCCATATTCCAAGGCACAGATGTTGAAGTATCGGCTATGTTCTAGTCGTAAAGACTAATCTTGTAATAGTTACTTACGTAACTATATAGGAAAGAGAGTTTTTTTGAGGACAAGCAAGATATCGAAATGAGTCTTGAAAAACACACTTTCCTGCAGTTACGTACACTATTTTGTTTCATACTACGTCGAAATGCTTTATATATTGGTAAAACATTGTACTGAATATTATGTTGGACATGGACGCAGTGAAATATTTCATAAGCTCATATGAGTATTGATATAATACATGCTGGTAACTTGGAGCTTTCTTGCAGTGGCGCCGTTTTTGGAGTATCAAACGCAGTTGAGTATGTTATTGCAGAAGTTCAGTAGCGTTATAAAAAGACATATCTCTGTAAGTAGATCAAATAAGGTGAGTTATTAATACCAAAATTTTAAAATTAATATAGAAACGTAAACATTATGCAATACGAAAAAAATGTTTATGACAAGTTATTCTCGTAGTAGATTTATTATTACGTATTAATATGTTGGAGTGCGCAAACTAATGAACGAAAAACTTCAATTTGATGTACTGGTTTGGAGACGGAAAAACATGAAATTTCAAACAGTATGAAACAAACTGAGATCTCAGCTGCATTATAAGAGAGAAAAGATTGAAAAATAATACAGCTGCCGGTTTTTAATGTGAATCTCGAGGCGATTTTGCAATTAAACGAATAATGAGTATTTAAACAGATGACACCCTGGTGACCATCCATCATTTAGGCAAAATTTAAACTTGGTAAGACCCCCTCCCTCCCTCCCTTCCCCCCTCTCTCTCTCATATTCGATTCCCTGTTAATCCGAACTCACTCATCATTAAACTCCAACTAAGCTTTAAATAGCATTACCTTTAAACAATCGATGATAAATGTGCACTGAGCTTAGCAGTATTGTGTTCAGCTTAAAGGATTTGATGGACGCGACAAAAACCTGAAATGATTTTACAGGTGGACTGAAAAAATATATAATTTTTATAAGAAGTTAGATAATATTATAACAAAAGAAATTGTTATGACAATCATAGATATAAGACTTAGAATTGGAATTATTTATTCTAAATTATTGGGCTTTTTGGAAATCAACGTTATTTTTAACAACCATATTTGGATTTATTTATTATTTTAACTTCATCCATTTTATTATTTAAAGAAATTTTAAATTAAAAAAACAACACACACGCAACACCCACATACACACACGCATGCATGTATTCATAGCGAGAACGTTCTCGCATTCTTGCAATCATTAGCAATACCCGCAACTCCGCTCACGTATTGCATAAAATTTGGAGACACTTCTAATTCCTCGTCTCACTCTCTTTTCCCAACTGCTTTTTATCCCTTTCCCTGCCTCAATCTCCAACTTTCTGTGCATCGTATAATGTTTGAGATACAACAATAAAACTGTTTTTTCTTGTAGTGTTATTCAAAATAAAAGTAAAACGTTTTTAATACACACAAGTTTGGCTTATTACTTTCTATGTGATTAATTTACATTTTCCAGTAATGGTAACGGGACATTTTCCCTAGTGCTTCAAAATTGTGCAATTGCAATATCTCATTTAAGGAAATAAAGTTAAAAATATTAGTTTTGGAATTCAGATTAAGAAGAACTGGTTTTATTTTCCGATTAGTTATTAAGGCTTCAAAAATAAAAAGCCACAGTACTATAGAATGAAATTCTGGCTGTGTTTTAAAGCACTCTATTACTCTACGGAAACAAAATTTGGCACCATATATTATTACACAGAGATTTTACACTATACAAAATATTAAACAGCTCTGGCTATAAATATATAAGCCATAAATGTCATTAAACTCAGCAGCGCGATTCCTTAAGATCAATTTATTATTTATTTATCTTTTTAAGCATTTCTTTAAAGAAGCTTCAAAATGTTATTACGGTGTATAATATATTTTGCATCTGCAACTTTGAAACCAATATTCTCTCACGTGCTTATCGGATATTAGCTGTTACCGGGCTGCAATATTTGCTTATCTATAATAATTAATCTTCCCTGTCACTTTTAATTTTTAGTGATTTTAATTGAATTTGCTGAGCATCAGCTTATAAACACTCAGGCCCCTAATAACTATCGTAGGTAACATTGTGTTAAACATGACACGATAAGACGAGCATTTGCTCTACAAAATTCATTCATGCAGAACGAAGAGACATGGCTGGCAGAAAATACAAATCTGGATTAGTCATGAAAATACCTTTAACGTAGTATTTTAATCTGCATCGTTTGAGTTGTTTGAGAAAATCAAAAATAACGAACGCTTTTTCATGTAAATGGCAGCTTTCGGTGGGGTGTCGCATATTTAATAGATGCAGAACTTAGTACAAAAACAAAAGCACTATTAATAGTGAATTATTCATGAGGTAGATTGAGTCACACTTTTTGATACTCACCTTCACTAATTAAACAACTAATTAAACACATACAACTTTTAATTAGTGAAGGTGAGTGTCAAACAGTGTGACTCAATCTAACTTCACCAAGTTTGGTATTTAATTAACTTTGCATTTTAAAACTATGCCATTCACAAACAAATAGACAAACACTTTCGATGTGTTTTATTTGGTTGTGGTTTATTATCTCCGAACCGCAGAGCGGGGTGGCGCTTGGTAAGGTGTGCGTACCTCGCATTCGAGAGGTACCGGATCTGATCCCCGCCGATCGCCCACTCTGACCCATGGTTGTTACGTAGTTTCCCTGGGTCGGCAGGCAAATTTTGCGGTAGTTCATCTTCTACCACGATTCTCCTGCTACTTATTTCCTGTACCCATCATCTTCCTTGTCATCTGTCATTGTCATCAAACATTTTTGGGGGATTCAGGAACCTCACAATATGTATTTCTGCTGAAATCTTGATATTATTTTCTTTTATTTATTTTCTGTGGAACACAACACTTCCTCTACCTACCATGGGTATCTACAGAGAAAGTATTAATCCAAATATAACTGCTATCCTTGCTATTCTGATCAAATTTTTAATTTGATTCTTATTTAAACCACTATTATACAAAATATCACATTACAGCTTTGGAGTGTCATAAAATAGTACACTAAAATAATAATGATTAAGATCCTGGGGCGCTACAGCCAATGCAGAGCCTGGATCTGTCAACCCGAGTGCCGGCCTAACGTCAAGTACGCACGGTAGAGGTGGGCGATCATCCAAACGATACTGGGAAGTGATTTGGCCAGCATCACATACCCCAGCCAGAATGTTGGTCTCCGTTACCGGGATTGCCACCTAACGCAGTTCCTCACTTTCCTCGTAATTCTGAGTGGGCATCAGTCCTATACCCGGGACTACACATCCGCACCCCCGTGGATGATATCGAACCCGGGGGCATTCCGTGGCCGGAAACCAGAGTTCCACGCTCTAGCCCACAGTGCCACGGCGCAGGACAATAGACATTAAAGTGGTACGTTCCTCACTTTCCTCGTAATTCTGAGTGGGCATCAGTCCTATACCCGGGACTACACATCCGCACCCCCGTGGATGATATCGAACCCGGGGGCATTCCGTGGCCGGAAACCAGAGTTCCACGCTCTAGCCCACAGTGCCACGGCGCAGGACAATAGACATTAAAGTGGTACGTAATTTTCAAGCACAGAATGTATTCCACTTATGGTAGTGATACAAGAGTATGAGAGAAATGGTAGCATTTATGCTCTGTTTCGGCTGTTGTTGCCCAAGGAGTACCATAGGTCGACTGGACCCCGGGGCCCGTAAGCCCTTTGTTACAGAGCGGCTACCTTCACTGCCAACACGAATGTGGTGTTTGCGGTTAGAAACCACACATTGTAACTTATAACATGTGCTTGAAATGTCTACTCTCACAAGCACGCTTTAATCCTCCGTTTCCTGGGCTTCAACTTCAAATACATCATAGATTTGCTAATAGTGGGATGTTCAGGGTTTTTTTTCTAATTAACCTCCTAAGGCATCTACCGCTAACGTATATGTCAATAAAACATGTTCTGAATTACCCCTTATTCTTTACACAAAGACGATCGACATGGCCATTTAAGAACACATTTCACTAGAGCCAGATCTTCACATTAGCAGCCATCGCTGCTGTTAGCAATAAAACCCTGATGTGTTACATACACGTGACTTTCTTTAACCTCTAACGCTCATTAGTGGGTACACAAATTATCCTTATGAAAGTTTATTTTCCTATCGAACTCATTTTAATCAAGTAAATCTTTTCGGAATTACACATTACGTTATAGATACAAAAGGAATAGTGATACTCACATGTTTAAAAACTGGACGTTATACACTGGCTTTAAAATTCCATACTGTTTCCATGACATCGAGAGAAACAACTGGCAATCGTCAGGACTTTAAAACAATGGCTAAGTGTTGAATAATTCGGACATCTCAGAAATGGTTGATGCCACAAAAAAGTTATTTGAAATAAATTGCGTGTTTTAAATAGATCTACATTTTTTTGAGTAGCGCAGTTTCGTTTATAGCCTAATGTTTACCAGTTATACAAGATTATCCGATTGAAGAGGACTTCCCAGAAAATTCAAGATATAGATGTTTTGTCATGTAAATATCATAACAGTCAAATTCTTAGGCATTTATCTTGAATCTAAATTAGGGTGGAAATCCCACATAGACTACATCTCAGGGAAACTGAGTAAAGGACTGTTCATGCTACGTGTACTGAGCCAAACAATAAATAAAAAGTCATTACTGTCAGTGTATTGCAGTAATATATACTCCATTTTAAATTATGGTGTCTTACTTTGGGGCAACCATACCTATGCTAATAGGCTTTTTTATTTTACAAAAGAGAGCGATAAGAATAGTATGTGGAGTTCCGCAAAAAACACATTGTAAACCACATTTTATTGAACTTGGATCCTCACTCTTCCTTGTATATATATTTTAAATTGTCTATTGTACATTAAGAGGAATCTACAACAGTATAATCTGTGTGAAACTGTTCATAATTATCCGACACGAAGTAACAACAATATTTATTTTGGTAAATGTAAGTATAGTAAAACACAAAATAGCTTTAAAGTATCATCCATTAATCTATTCAGTAGTTTACCGGATAAAATCAACACACTTACATTCGACATTTTTAAAGGACAGATTTTAATGATATTGAAGAAAAATACTCTCTATAAGGTCCAGAAATTTTATAAGATTGAATTATTGTAATATTTAACATCTGACGTTGCTATACATGTGTAAATGTATTAGCAATAAATATCCATCAATTTTATATATGGTATTTTAATAAAAACAGTTAGTCATTTTTTAGAACATTTAAACTTTCGAAAAATGTTCCATGTAAAGCGTAGTTTGGAGTATAGAGATTTTCTTGAAAATCTTCGTGTTGTAGCTTTGAAAGGTGCTGAGCCTAAATATCAAGTTTGGTATTTATTCGACTTTTCGTTTTTCAGTTACGTTGTTCACAGTATACACACAGACACACACATACACGCGGAGCTTAATCTCATAATGCTTTATTTTTAATTAAGGAGCTTCAAAGCACGTATTTCCGGTGAAATCTCGGTATCGAACTTTTTGGGTGGAAGGCAATGCCTTCTCTACCTATTAAGTACGTGGTAAAGAAAATGCGGGTGCAAACAATGGCTGGCTTGGCGACAGCACTTATAGCGTAAAATCCGATAAATAATCGCATCAGGCATAGAAATTAGGTCCTGGCTTTGTAGGCGAGGGTAGGACCTTAAGGAGTTTTATTCCTCTACCACTCTACAGTAGATAGAGGCAGTATTGCATTCCACTAAATCCTTCGATATTGACATTTCATCAGAAACACATGTTTTGAGATACTTCTGTAAATGAGTGAGTGAGAACAGCCTAACTCAAAACACGAATTTGGTATTGGTCGGATTGGTCATGCAAATATCTTTAACTTGGTATTTTAATCAGCGTAGTTTGTATTACGTTTGAGAAAATAAAAGGTAACGTTCATCAATTAGGCTGTTTTCGTGAAAATCTTCGTGTGGCATCTTAGGAAGGCGCCCAATCGTGACCAAGAGAGATGGCTCACGCGTAGATCGTGTTTGGGAGATCGTAGTTTCAAATTCCGTGTACCAGCCCATCTTACTGTTCTGTTTCTTTGTTTATTTTCGTTTTCCTTTATTGGTTTCGTTTCCTTCATATATGAGGCAAATACAGGATTGAATATTCAACACCACCTACAGAACAAAAGAAATACTAGGTGTTCATTTCAAAGTGTGCTATGACGTGCTTTAGGACGTCATTTATCTAGCCGTTGAGCCTGTAATTCAACCCACCTCGTACTTCCTCAGAAGCGTATGAATCGTGTGTGGAGAAGTTGCCTAGCAAGCAAGCTTTCCACGTCATAGTAGCAGACGGTCTCTGCAGTATGTGCCCTACCAAAACCTCTTATGCACTGTGAGTTTTGTTTGGGCGATATCGAAGGTCGGTGAAGGCTGTCAGCAAGATACTTATCGCTAGTGTAAGGTAACATGCATCTGTCAACAGTGTGTGTTGCGGCTCCCATCTGCAAATGTAAATAAAAGCATTATCTGTGTGAAATGAAGGGGGATGTGGAATGAAGAATGAAAAGACGTATGTAGGATTATGCAGGAAAGATTACCATGTTTGATTGTTTGCGTTTGACATTGAGAGGCACGTTATTTGGTCTGCGTTTATTGAATTATGTCGTTACCGTGTTAGTACCCTTCGGATTGAACGCGTGCTTGTTAGGCAACTTCTGAACCACGCACGTACTACGATACTCCTGGCCTCCTGGCACTCGCTTCAAACAATTGACTCAAAACAGTGACACACTTTGAAATGAACACTCAGTATAAATAAAAAAAGAAGGCATAGGAAGGCGAATATGCGACTAAGGTCATCTGTCCACCATCACAATGACCACGTTTACACTCAAAGAAGAGCCAGCAGCTCCACGATTCCCAAAGTACACAATCCACTAAATGTTAATCACAACAAAAAAGAATCGTAAAGGTGAGTGAATGTGCAACTAAGGCAAATTTCTCAGCAGGTGGTACAGGAAGGGGACTACGTAACTAAGGCCATATTTCTGGAATACAGTTAATCAGGCTAACCAACGAGATACATAACCGTTGCGATATGACCAAGAGGATAAAGCGACGTTAAAAGAATAAATAAAAAATGGTAACTGTGGTCTTACTCAAAAGATAAATTAACCATGTATAAACTATAGCATTATAGCAAAAACTAAACGACTACAACTGCCTTTCCTTAACCAGACAAAATGAACCGTTCGGCGTGTAATCTAAACAGTGGAGCTATAGTAATCCGCCTTTGTTACTTTCTCTACCATATACATAATAGGTGTAGAAGGTATTGCATTCCACCCAAAAATTCGGTACCGAGATTTCACCGTAAATACATATTTTGAAGCTCATAAATAAAAGAAAATTATTTTAGCAAATGGTCCGGCGTGTCTGTGAACAGCATAACTCGGAAATCAAAAATCAACAAACTTGGTATTTAATTTCAGTACCTTCCAAAGATGAGACACGAAGATTTTCAAAAAATCTCCCCACCCCAAATTACCCTTTCCATTCCAAAATTTCTGGAAATATTTTATTTTCTAAAAAAAATGGCTTAAACGATTTTCATTAAAATACTATAAAGTCAAGATATTTGACAAATAAAATGTATATCCCGAATTTTCTGGGAATAGCCTTTGAAGTCCTCTTAATTTGCAAGAAATTTTGTATAATCTTGTATAACTGGCAAATGTTAAGCGATAGATGAAAACATACAACACAAAAAGGTAGATCTGTTTAAAACACAAAATTTATTTCAAATAATTTTTTTGTGGTATCAGCCATTTCCGAGATGTGCTTTATTAATGGTTCGAATTGTTCAATACTTACCCATTCTTTTAAAGTCCTGTCGATTTTCAGTTGTTTCTCGCGATGTTATGGAAAGAGTATGGAATTTTAAGGCCAGCATACCTATAGCGTCCAGTTCTTAAACATTTGACCTTCCTGTTCCCTTGTATCTACAGAGAGAGCCAAAAAACTACGAACCGGCTGCGCGGTGTTTTTCCTGTCCGCGTCCTCGGCGCTCGTTGCCGTCTACCGCTGTCATAGAAATACGCGCATGAAACCATACATCATTTTTAAAACTACTTTTATAGGCTTTACTTACCAACTTTATCACAGGAGATGATAAAGCAGGCCACCGTCGTTGTGACCAGAAAGAGTTATAGGGCCAATTTTTTTCGAGTCAATAGTTGAACCCGTGCATACGTGAATATAATTTTGCCCCCTGTTTTTAGAGAATTAACAGACAGGGAGCGTGATTTTGTCTTTTTTCAACAAGACACTGCAACAGCTCATGCGGCCAAGTAAAGCCTTTAAAAGCAGTTTTAAAAATGCTGTATGGTTTCATCCGCGCCTTTCTATGATAGCGGCAGACGGCAACAAGCGCCGAGGACGCGAAGAGGAAAAGCTCCGCGCAGCCGGTTCGTAGTTTTTTTGGCTCTCCCTGTATAACGAAATGTGTAATGCAGTTATTCGGAAACGTTTATCTCGATTAAAATGAAGTAGACAGGATAATAAACTTTCGTAAAAATAATTTGTATGCCCACTAATAAGCGATAGAGGTTAGAGAAAGTCATGTAAATGTAACACAAGATGTTTTCTTTATTTTTGTGCTCGCTTACTCCGTCTTGTAGAATCTTATATTAGCTTTGTAAATTGGGTAAATAAATAATCCAGCCTAGTAATCATTTTAATCTCGAGCCGATCCCGTGTCATTTCTTGCCTCCAAGCTTAACCTCACATGATATAAAATTGACATCAAGTTATAAGTTATAAGAGTTTAATTTGCAGTTTCCATAGAGGGAGATCTAGTTAAAAGTTGTCTTAAAGTTTCTATAACTGTAGTTAACCCCAAACACAAACAGTTAGGATGTGACGTTTCAAAACGGTGCAGACGAACAGGAAACGTTGGGAAAACTGAATTAATTACCTCGACAAACTTCCCGTTTGATCGAACCGTACTGAACTGCAACAGGTACATTACAAGTGGTGCAGGGAGGCGGAATAATATGGATCCGGAGATGCAACAGGCAGAAGACGAGCAAACTTCTTTCTTTTGTGTCCACGATTGGAGTTTGTAAACACTATACTGCATGCAAACGGGTATGCTTAGATTACTGGACTAATGATTTTGGCAATCCTGGGCGGAAATGGGATTTTTAAAACGTGTTCAATTCCGGGAAATAAGGTATAACTAAGTATAATGTCAAAATTCATTTGATTTAATTTTTATATACGGAGATTCACCTCTCTTTCACTATCCCTCCCTCTCGTACAACATACACTGAATCCAAAAAGTTTCGTCTACCCCTTAACATATTATTGCAGCTAAATTAATGGAAAGAAAATTATCATTTTTATATACAGAAACAAGAAACATTTTTGGCATTTTTAAAGAGTTCTCATATTATTGGTTTTAATTTTTTTTTTGAAACTGTACAGACTTTTTAATGTTTTGTGTGTCTTATTTACCTATAAAGTTATTCCAGCCCTGTCCAACACACGGCTTGTGTGAAAGAACAATTAATTCCATTAATTACCTAATAGTGGTTGAAACTAAAAGCCCGCGACTTAAGTACTTACAAAGAATGCAAGTCGCCATTGGGGTATGCCATCTCAATACATTTGAGATCTCCTTGTGGTTTACCGGGAAAAATTCGAGTGAGCCGGAGAATCTAATGGCGTGCCGGCATGTTGCCATGGTAGCTCAGTGGTTAGAGCAACCGGACAGAGATCGGAAGATCCGTGGTTCAAATTCCGGCTATGGCATTGAATTTTTCAGTCATCTGATTCTACCTTTCCAGCCCTGTCCAACACACGGCTTGTGTGAAAGAACAATTAATTCCATTAATAAACATGTATTTAATAACACAAATATTAATGTTTCTAGTATTACCTACCTATTTATAGAAGCTGGAGGAAGCATTGGCTTCAACCCAAAAATCCTATATCAAGATTTCTCTGGAAATGCCTGTTTGCAGGTTTACCTGAATCAAAACAGTGTATTACATACGTGTGTGCATAGCACAAGCCAAAAACGAAACGTCGGATAAATACCAAATTTGTTATTTGTTTCAGTGTCTTCCAAGTATACGACATGATTTTCCCAAATTGCCCTATATGAAAACAAATTATCTCTAGCGATTTTGATCATACTTTATAAGACGTTTGCATGAAAAATACAATATATATCTTACTTCTGAATGTATTTTGTAAACTTTTCCCAATTTGTAAATCATAAGAGATAGTCAAAACTTACTAGCCCAAAAATGTAGATATCGGTAAAATAAACACATTTGTGTCAAATTTTTTCCGTAACGTTTGCCGTTTCCGAAATATTCCATGTTGCAAGTTTACACATTTCCCAAATGATTGTTTACACATTCCCCAAACTACTGTTTACATTAAAACAGCACCTTTATTTTCTCAAAAAAACTCTAACGACTTAATTAAAATACGATCTTTGAATTATTGGTGAGGAATAAAGGGTCTATCTTGAATTTTTCGTCAAAAGCCTGTGAAATCCTCTTTATTTGGTTAACTGTTTAAAACTCTGTAGCTATACAAGAATTATAGGACAAATGTAGAGCTCATTAAAATCACAATTTGTGCCTTTTTAGAAATATTATATTCTACAAGTTTGGACATTTCCAATTTTAATCTAACGGGAATGTTTGTAAATATGCTTTCTTTTTTCTTCTTCTACTTTGTTTCCTTTTCATGGCAAGATTAGAAGAATTGCTTTTATATGAACAATAGGTACAATATATAATGTATCTGTGTGAATTTTTAATCCGTCAAGAAAATCATGTGAGTGTATTACATCATCTTTTTGTTTTGTTTTTATTTTTGTGGGAGTTGATATCATTTAACAAGAAAGGATCATATATGATGGTGAATGACTGACATGCTTGAAACGATTCTCAAATGAGCCAAAGCCTCATAGAACTTAGTTACTGATATTCGTCAACTGTTAAGAGAAAACCTCTGAAAACCCCTATTCAGGTAACTCACTAGGAACTTTTGAAAACATCATAAATACCGCATCACATTTCAACGCGGAAAAACAAACCACACAATAACGAATATTTCACACAAATTGTGTATTTTAGTAAGCTTTGCATTTTTTATTTACGTTATTTTTAGTACACGCTCTCTAAAACAGCTGCTTGTCGGACTGTTGTCACGCTAAAAATAGAACTTAGCAGCTCAGGCTAAACTAGAAACTTTTAGCGACATAATAAACAAAATGAAAATGGCAGTGGCCAGGGTTTTAACAGGGTTTTAAACAAAATACTTGATCCAAATACAAGAAACATATACCAACATTTTTCCCTCATTTTTATGCCGCCTTTAACATCTACCTATGTTATAGCGGCTGATTTTATCTTTTGGTTGTTTTTAAATTCACACACACACTCCTACCCTCTTTCATACTTCCAGACAGTAGAGAGCATGGGAAATTATCCTAGCCATAGAAAAATCCCCACCCTACAGCCGGGAATCAAACCCAAGACCTCTGGAGTAGGAAATATAAGCCAACATTGTTTACTTAATCATAAACTTTACCAGCATTTTTCAGAAAACAATTCATCATTATCATATGAATTAAAACAATTCAGTTAACATCGTTTTACTGTTTATTAGAAACCCTTCACAAAAATGAAAGGTTTATTTTACAATATAGAAGTGAAAATGACAGTTCTTAGCTCGCTTGCGTAGGATTCTAGTTGCGCAGTTCTTAGCGTAGGATTCAGGCAGCTGTGATAATATGTGAACAAATGACTGATATATGACTTTTTTATTTATCAAGACCCCAAACATATGTTATCTTAATTAAAACCGCCAGAAATCTTTTAGGGAGAAAAAAAACTTGTTTCTACATGTAAAGGTTTGTTTGGACAAGGGGTAATTTCGTGAAAAATTCTGGAAACAAACATGTAATTCGAAAATTTCGTTTCTGAACTGTTCGCAAATTACGTGTGCGCACGCGAGACCTCTAAACCTTATTTTTGGCATTGTGGATATTGAATTTTTTAATACAACCCTTTCTCTACCAGTATACCACAGTGCCGACATTCTAGTAATTCATTCACAGTGACATTTCTAGCCTCACATAAAAAAGGAAAAGGGGCAAAAAAGGAAAACCAATCAGGGGTAGTTTATCACACCTTTGGACTCAACCAGATTTACTGGGTGAACAGAGGAATCAGCTGAGCCCAGTCTCATATATCGAGAGAGAGAGAGAGAGAGAGAGAGAGAGGGAGAGAGAGAACTGGTCTAGTCTACCCTGCCAGGTCGAGAACCACGTATCTCTGCCCGAGTGGTTTTAACTCTGCTAGCCTGCGATCAATTGTGTAATGGACACTCCCGATCTCACCTTTTGGGAGTCGGGTTCAACTGTTTAAAGTAACCCATTACAGCAGTCGATTTTAAAATTTTGGTTTCAAGGAGATGTACTATTAGAAATTATTTTTGAAAACATCTTGTGTTACACTCTGAGAAGGTTGAATGCCTCACTGTTGGAAAGCCAATTTGAAGAAGTTGTATTATAGTTCTACTGTTGGGGAGCCAACTTGATGAAGTAACTGCCCCACGTATGGTACAAAGTTTCCGGTGGCCTTCGCCCCAAAGTTTAGGAATCAACTTTGCATTTTTATGTTTCTTTAAATATTATATATATTTATGTTTGCCTCGGCTGCGTCAGTATTAATTTGTAGAAACATGTATCTCTTAACAGGGGGTGATGCGACTAAAGAATGTAGGTTTACGCAAATTATAATTTTTTACTTCACTCCTTCTATTAATCCATCACACGCTTAAATAACACTTCACTGAAATAGAGAGCTGTGAGATTATTTATTAATTGCACTTTTTAACACGTACTTTATAATATTCTCGCCGTAATGAATTGGTATACGTATTTAACTGCTCGGAAACGTGTATAGCGTCCGGTTTGGAACGCTGTCTTCTAGCGACAGGCGTTTACCGCTTAAATTTGTAAATCTCTCTATTTCAAGTCTCTGATTGGCTAATCCTACTCCAATAGAATACTTTTATTTAACTTAAGCTATTTCCAGTTTTTGATTGGTTATTTATAAGCTGTTTTGAATATTACATTATTGTTCCAAGAATTACTAGTAGCACTATTAAACTTTCCAATTCATTATTGCCTCAAAGTTATCTCATTGTTACCGCATTGTTAGCAACTTTCGGCTTCTATTCTCACAGCTCCTACATTATTAAATTACGTAACACATTCACATAACATTATTATACATGTATACAATAATATAAACATAATAGAATGACTGTTACATACATTTTTGCATATTATTACATACACATATTGCTTTTAAGGCGGGCTGTTATTTTTTATATTATATAATTAGACTGAAATCATTTAAGTGTTAAAAATACTGCCTCAACTCACATGTTTATTCTACCCATTCCACAACAAACTATTCTCACAAAAATGATTCTGAAAATGAAATTGTGTTTTATTTATGGACGCTTTTATCTACAGGGTGGTTTAGAGGAACTGACACATTTATTTCTATAATTATTCTGTTCGAAATTCACTCAATGCCCAATTTTAGCACCAAATTAAGCAGAATATTCTGGAGTTTCGATTGCCCGTCACTAGATGCGCAGATGTTCATGTTTTATTCGTAATTGTTAGTTTTACTGTCGGCAACTTGAAAATGGAGTACACATTAAATGAACGACTCTTCCTTGTAAAACAATACTGGATTACCAATTCAATTACAGCTGCTCAAAGGGCATACCAGAGAGAGTTTGGTGTTCGGAATCCTCCCCAAAGAAACACAATAGTGCGACTGGTAAACAAATTGGAAACAACTGGATTTCTGGTGAGTGAAAAAGGCAAAACTCGTTCATCTAAGCTTCCCACGGTTGTTGTTGACGTAAGAGCACGACTGGACCAGTCACCCAAAAAATCATTAAGACGTCTGTCGCAGGAGACAGGGTACAGCTACTCAATATGTCAGAGAGCTGTGAAAACTGCAGGCCTAAAGCCATATAGGATTACGGTTGTCCATCAGTTATAGGAACCAGATAAGGATAGACGACTGAATTATTGTCGTTGGTTTCACGCGTTCATTGTGCAAAATTTTGCCATATCACATGGTTCACAGATGAACCATGGTTCCATTTATCCGGCTATGTGAACTCAAATAACTCACGCTATTGGGCCAGCGAAAATCCACATGTTATTCATGAAGCACCTATGCACCGGGTTAAAATCGGAGTTTGGTGTACAATATCCGTACAGAGAATAGTGAAACCAATTCGTTTTTAAACAATGTAAACACTGCAGAGTACCGAAGGTTTTCATGGAGTTTGCTGAGCAACTAGAGGATGTAGAGCTGAGTCAAGGATATTTTCAGCAGGACGGCGCTACATGCCATACACCAAATGAATCCATGGCACTAATTGCATGTTTCTTTGACGACAGGATAACTTCCAAGAACATGTGGCCACCGAGGTCTCCGGATTTGACATGGCCGGACTTCTTTCTATGGGGGTTGCTTAAGAGACAGGGTTTATGCCACACGTCCCCAGACATTGGACGATCTGAAGCATAACATTACACAGAAGATTCAAGCTATTGACAACAGAGACCTCCAACGAGTGGCCAGTAACATGGAACGACGTGTTGAGTTGTGCCTTATGCAGGATGGAGGACATTTTCAATATTTGCTATAGAGGTAAATAATCTCCCAAAATTCCTCTAAATCTCAGGTATAATCAAGTTGTCGTTAGCATAACTCGTTTGGAAACAATTAAAGGAATAAATGTGTCAGTTCTTCATAAATCATCCTATACAATACTTCATGTTAATCCACATAAAGATTCACAGAAATTGTTTTATTACATATTTCCTCGTAGGTACAACGGGAATTAGGAAATAGATAGACTTAAGTGATAATCAAAACTCTTAAGACCGAGGCGCTATTTCATGGCTTTGAAATTCCGTTCTCTTTGTGTGGCCAAGAGAAAAAAGAAACAATAGCGACTTTGCAGTTGAAAAAGTATGATAAATTAAATAAGTGCGAAGGCTTTCACGGCCGAAATTTATCGATAAAATATTAAAATCTTCCGGGCTAGAAAACCCTGTTCCAAGGGTAAAACACAGCACAAGCGATATTGTGGTCTTGCACAAACAGATAAGTCTGCAGTCGCCGAACACTTTGTTAATATGGGTCATCGTATCCTATATGAAGACACGAAAGTGTTAGCTTCAACAAAATATCAACACGCTAGACTTCATAGAGAAGCAATTGAAATATATAAACATTCCAACAACTTTAATAAAAATAGGAAAAATTTAAGTTCAACTGCACGTGGATACCAGCGATAAAATTAAATTAAATTGAACTTTATTTATGGACGCTCTTTAACTGCTATGGTCCTTAGCGTCCCATTCTATATTGAGCGTGAAAGACCGGTAATTTTGCTCAGAGGCCTCTTTATCATGCTGGAGGTTCTTTTACGTGTCGTAAATATACACATGAGACCACCGGCTTTATTTTCCTTCCGAAGTAAGCCATACTAAGGATTTTTACACCCGAAAAAAATCCATCGCCCTCCGCCAGGTTTGAACCCACAACCTCGCGAACTAGAAGCTAGCACGGTAACCACTATACCACAGGACGACAGGATACCAGTGATGGCACACCACTGCAGACCCACCAATTATGAGCCATTCTGATCTTGGCGTGAGCTATAAATTGTGAAACACCTGCCGCCTAGTTGCTAAGTTGCCCAGGGTGTTTACCCTCTTGAAGATGGCAACCAAAGAGTTGACTGAAACGTCGGGTGTAAATAATTTTACCCTTAGACCACGTCCTTCCAGGCCAGAAGATTTTAAATATTTTATGTATAAAGTATTTGGCAATTCAAACTAATAATAACCAATATATCTCTAAATGGTTAATGCTACAAAATAGTTTAATGGTTAGCTTGCTAGTTTTCAAATCAGAGGTCTCGGGTTCGATTTCCGGCTGGAAGGTGGAAATTTGTCTTTAACCAGGATTATTCTCTATCCTCCCTAGAGTCTGGAAGTATGAATGAGAGTGTGAATGTGTGCGTGAATTTAATGTAATTACCCGAAGCAATACCACCCAACTGTAAAACGAGTGAACATCATTGTTGATGAGCAATTGTTACAAAGGTAAAATCCCGCCGATATGAAGTGTGACGTTAAAGGCGGCATATAAATGGAACAGAAAAAAATGTATCTGACATACATTGTGTGATTTAACGAGATTTACATTGTTTGTGTAGTATGATTTTCTCATGTCTTACGGTTTACAAGTTATAAAAAATTAATTAGGAATGAAGAGAACTTCAGGTTATGCCCAGTAAATTCAAGATATACATTTTATTTACCATGTAAATGTATTAAATGTATATTAAATTGTTAGCATCATTTTTGAGAAAATAAAAATATCGAAGTTACTGCCATGTAAAGGGTAGTTTGGAGTGGGTGGATTTTCTTGAAGATCTTCATGTCACATCTTTGGAAAATACTGAACTTTAACACCAAGTTTGGTATTTATCGGACTCTTCGTTTCTAAAAATGGGGTGCAGGGTCTCAAAACATGTATTTCTAGTGAAAGTCAACATAGAATCTTGACTGGTATACAATACTTACTCTAATTACGTAATAGAGAAAGTAAAAATTAATCTATTTAGCTGAAAATTGAATCACAAGCGGTCTTTTATAAACATTGATGGTTTTAAATTTCACCCCAATATACCATATTTAAACTGAAAATTCGGTCATGTGTGTGTTTGAAATAGGGTTTTTTAATCACCGTACCTTATGATGTTCTTCTGCAACATATAACGAGCGTTATTTCTGCTCAATGACTACAAGATCTACAGAGATGCTGTAATTATGGTGGTGAGTGCTCAAATGAGGCCGGGGTCGAAAGAGCTGAAAATTATCACAGATTTTCCTTTGTTACCAAAGGAATTATCCGTAAAAGACGTTATCAAGGCAACTTAAGCCAATTGGATCTCTGTCCCTTCTAATGTGCCCCCTTCTTCCGCTGTCTTGGATAATACTGCATATTAGACAGTAGAGACGGACAACCCCCCTTCTAGGAGTTGCCTGAAACCTGCTATGATATCGCGACTGCAAAACAAGGAGATTCAGTGCGACAGTTCTATGTGTATACTGGCGTTCATAAAACGTGGCCCATAATAGAATGGAGCTGTTTATGTTGACACTGGCAAAGTCTAACCTCACTCCCTACCAGCGTAAACACCTTCGTTTTTCAAGTATAATTCTAGCCATTGTATTCGCAGAGTACTTAACCTCCCCTAAAGTATCGAACTTCCGAAAGGATAACATTATAACTTAAACTTTATATTTTCATGCTACACTACAGTTTTCCTAATGCCGGTTTTCCTATTGCCGTTTTAATAGCGTTTAGCCTTCGTCTCCATGACGCTTATGAAAGCTCTCATATATGTAAATGTCGTAGCTGTCACTAATTGAGTAAGCAATAAATTATTGCAACTAAAGTCTGTTCCATATAACTTTGCCCCTTAACTGTGCTTGCAGTAGTCGTCTGTCATTGGCTGCTGTCGTGGAATAGATTGTTGTGCGATACAAAATAGTCTTTATTTAACATGATCATTTATCTTAATACATTCGAAGAGTATTGTCAAATTTAGATATTCATAAATGCATGTAAATTCTCATCAAAAATAGGTAGGAGGATCCTTCGTTTTAAGCCTGCCTCTAAGGATGACGAAAGCACGTGCCATAGCCGAGATTTGAACTACGGACATTCCGGTTTCCCTAACCAAATGACCTACCATGGCATCATGCCGGCACGGCACTGAATTCCTCCACTAATATTCATTTTTCCCGGTTAAATACAAGGAGATCTCAAATTCATTTAGAACGGAAACCGGAAGATCGCTGATTCAAATCCCGACTATGGCACTGAACTTTTCAGTCTGAATGTATCTTTCCAACCTTATCCCACAGACGGTTTGTATGAAAGAACAGTTAATTACCACGGAAATCAAATATATTCGCAGTCTCTCGGAACTGTAGTTTATTGCAAGATGGAAAATTTGAAGGGTTTAATAAAAAAAGAAGAGGAACACATCCTGAGTCTGTTTTGTTTTATTTACTCTTCTGAACCACAAGTCTGCGGGATAAAATTCAGCGCCTTTTAGACAGTTTAGCTGGCTAATTGCGAAGATAGTACAGAAACTCCAAGAAAAATAGCAGATACATAATAATACAAACTACAAAAACCGACTGTCATTTAATTATAGTCTTTCAACTAAACATGCATGTGCTATCTTCACATTTACGTATTCCACATGGCGCATAGACAACAAAGAAGCAGATAAGGAAAATGCGCAATGTAAAGCAGCAACACATCAGCAGAAGAAAAAACTATAACTGGAAACTGCGAGAAGTAAAATTTTATAATTCGATTTATGAAGAAATGTGATTGTATTGTTCATCATGTAGCTCTAGCGTGTTTCCTGGGTCATTAAGAGTTATTTTTTCTTTACAGTTTCACATTAACAAATTAGTAATACATTTCCGGATGGGCAATAATGCAAGTTGTCCGCTCGCGAAAAGGGCCCATCTACTAATTTTAATGCTAAAACAGGTTTGAACAACGAATACTGCATGAGGGTACACATAGGAGAAAACTGAGCGAAATCTTTCAAAAATCCATTTTTAAATGTCTATTATTAAGAATGAATCATCTAGTTTTATAATCTATATTTGGTGTCTATTATTGAGGATTAGAAAATGTTGCTACAGTTTTTAAATATACCTGCGCACAAGGCTAGATAACCCTTTAGAATTCCAGAGTTGTTTTTCTCTGTTTCTGTTTTTTTTTCTACATTTTTACGCGTTCATAATGTTCCACACGACGCAATTTTTGTTCAATTTCCTTCAAATTTTGTAGAGAAACACCCAAATCTATAAGTATAAAAATATTGGTAATTATTTTTCTTTATCGGTTATCGTTGGAGGAATATTAATTATATTTCTAATAAAACACACTAAAACTAGTGAAAAATATTGTTTCCAGTAAGCTAATAATTTTCGCTCATAAACTGAAACATCATTAAAAAATGCGTCTCCAAATTTGTTTCTTTAGTATCGTTAGAGTCAAAATAGATATTTATTTTACTAAAATATTAATTTTTTCACCGTATGGACTGTATTTGTTTATCATTAAAAAGCTTAATTCAACAATTAATAACTTAAAAACTACTGGAGATTTTGGAATGGCAATTTATGTACATGATAATGATTTGGTGTGTTACATGGGGTGAAAATTTAAAAAAAAATATGTTCATAAACGTAGTGTATCCTCAAGGGAATTAAAATTCAATATTTGCCATACAGAAATACTGTAATATCATCTAATACCACTGTTGCATGCGAGAAGTACGAATGCTTAAGACTCTTATTAACCATAAACTAAGCAGATTCCAACAAACATAATCGGCATTAAACGATTACATCCGAATACTCCAGTTTCTGCATATTTTGGAAGTCGTTCAACTTTTAGTTCTGGATGTAACCGGTCTTCATCGATATTGTTCCATATCAACCAATAGGCCCGCAATCGCTATACTAATAACACTGACGCATTTGAATTAATAGAATTGCTTAAAATGAGTGAATAAACGTATGTATTCCTTGTCTGTACAGTTTAACACATTGGAACACAACAAAATTAACACAAATATATTCGCTAAGGTAAAAAATGTCCGCCATTGGCGTTACATGTACACGCATTCCACCCGAAGCACTATGCGAGCTTTACTTCTATTGTCAACATTGTAGATCAAACACAGCGACCAGATCAGTTTTATTTTCTCTACCACGTACATAGTAGGTAGAGAAGGTTTTGCATACCACCCAAAAATTCGATACCCAGGTTTCACCGGAAATACAGGTTTTGAGGTGTCCGGAATCCAAATAAGGCATTTTTGGAAACGCGTCTGTCTGTCTGTGAACAGCATAACTCAAAAACGAAAAGTCGAATAAATACCAAACTGGTATTTGGGTTTAGTATTCTTCAAGGATGTGATACGATGATTTTCAACAAAATCCTTCCACCCCAGTCTACCCTTTATATGGAACATTTTTCTTTTCCAAAAATGGCTCTAACGATTTTGAATAAAATATCATATGTTTAAGATATTTTCATGCCAAATGAAATGTATGTCTTGAATTTTCTGAGAATATCCCCAAAAGTCCTCCATTGTGAATGACTTTCGCATAACTGGTAAATCGTAAGAGATAGACTAAATATTACTTCACAAAAAATGTAAATCTCGTTAAAACACTATTTATGTCATTCTTTTTTTCTGGGTGGAGTCGAGTGAACCGTTTCCAAGATATTCCTTATTTGTTTGGATTTTCCAATACTTACACTTTTTTCTCAAATAGGAATTCGTTTATGTCCTGGACATACAAAGAGAATGGAATGCTCCACATAGCAACCAGCTCTTAAAAGATTTGACTAACGCGTAAAGCCTACCATATTCTCCTTGCACCTACAAGAAAATTAGCAATAAGATAGTATCTGCAAATGTTTATTCTCGATTGGCATCAAATAGATGGATAATAAACGTTTGCAAAAATAGTTTGTACAGGAGCAGAGAAAGTCATGTGAGTGCAAAACATCAGAGTTTTACAAAATAGTCCTTGTGTGTGTGTGTGTGTGTGTGTGTGTGTGTGTGTGTGTGTGTGTGTGTGTGTGTGTGTGTGTGTCAACAGCACAACTCAAAAACGATAAGTCGGATCAACACCAAACTTGGCATTTAGGTTCAGTATCATCTGAAGATGGAACACAAAGATCAAGAAAATTCCCCCAACCCAAACTACCCTTTACGTGGTACATTTTTCAAAACAATGATTTTCTAAACAATGGCTCTAACGATTTTGGTTAAAATATCATATATTAATAGTATTTACATGACAAATAAAATGTATATATTGAATTTTCTGAAGTCCTCTTCATTCGAAAGGAATTTGTATAAGCTTTTATAACTAGTAAACATTAAGCGAATGAAGAAAACGTATTACACAAGGAATGTAGATTTCTTTAAAACACACAATTCATTTCGAATAACTTTTGTGGCATGAGCCATTTCCGAAACATTCGTTATTAGTGGTTCGAATTGTTCATTACTTGGTCATTCTTTTAAGTCCTTTCAACATTGTTTCTCGCAATTGCGTGGAAACAGTGTGGAATTTTTAGACAGCGTATAGCGTCCAGTTGGTAAATTTTGACTATCGCTGTTCCCTTTGTATCTATAACGAAACGTGTAATGTAACCATTTGTGCAAAGGTTTAATTGGATTAAAATGAAGTAGATAGAAAAATAAGCTTTAGTTAAGAATAGTTTGTATACCCAATAACAAGCGATAGAGGCCAGAGAAGGCCATGTGAATGTAATATATCAGTTTTTTACTTTCTCTACTACGTATAGTAAGTAGGGGAAGTATTGCATTCCACCCAAAAATTCGATACCGAGATTTCACCGGAAATACATGTTTTGAGACCTCCTGAATCCAAAAAAAGCATTTTTGGAAACATGTCCGTGTGTGTGTGTGTGTCTGTGAACAGCATAACTCAAAAATTAACAGTCGGATAAACGCCAAACTTGGTATTTACGTTCAGTATCTTCCAGAGATGCGACACGAAGATTTTCAAGAAAATCCCCCCACCCCAGACTACCCTTTACATGGAACATTTTTCGAAAATTTTAATTTTCTCAAAAATGGCTCTAACGATTTTGATGAAAATATCATATGTTTAAGATAATGTCATGAGAAATGAAATTTATATCTCGAAATTTCTGGAAATGTCTCCAAAAGTATTCTTCATTATGAACGACTTTTGCATAACTGGTAAACCATAAGAGATAGACAAAATTTTACTACACAAAAAATGTAGATCGCGTTAAAATACACAACTTATATCATATACAGTTTTTTTGTTGAGTGAACCGTTTTCGAGATATTGCTTGTTATTTCCTTAAATTTTCCAATACTTATACTTTTTCTCAAATTCGTTATTCATTTTTTTATGTCCTGGACATGCAAAGAGAATGGAATGCGCCACATAGCAACCAGCGATAAAATATTTGACTATCGCTTAAAAGCTACCATATTCCCCTTGCATCTACAAGAAAATTACAAATAAGATTGACATCTCGATATCTCGATTAATATGAAGCATATGGAGAATAGGCGTTTGTAAAAATAGATTGTACAAGAGTAGAGAAAGTCATGTGAGTGTAACACATCAGATTTTTAATGTAAACTTAGGTTAATTAGTAATCTGTGATTACACCAAAGCGTTGACAGAAACCTATCTCAAAATTTCGCCACATTTTGCTATATAAACGAAGCAACTAGTTTCAGCGAGAGGGTGGGACAAATTCCTTCGAGAAGACATCTCCTACTAAATCGATTCTTTATTGCTTCTATCTCTACATATTGAATTTCATTAATTCCGCAGTATTGCGCATGTTATATAGCCTTATTGACATAAACGGAACTTATCCGTTTTCAATGCATGTGTGTTACATACTATGATTATTGGACATTTAACTTAGAATTACCTAAACAATACAAATCCGCAACCATCAGTATTTGAATTAGAATTATTGATTTAAATTATTTAAAGGTTTTTCTTAAAGTATCAAATAACCTTAGCTACCTTAATGTAGATAACGCATAAGACTAATAACATAGGTAGTTATTATTAGCGTTGCTACTGTTAATACCATCTCCAGCCTTACTAACATTATACGTTAATGTTACTATGAAATGCAATCACAGCATCAGAAAGTTAAACCACTACCGCGAATGTCGAAATAATTGTGCGATTTGCGCTTAACTTTTGCATCTTTCACACTAACTTCAAGCAATATGGCGACCTCTAACCAATGCATTTGCCCCGTTTTAGTTGGCCATGGTTGGAGTTAATGGAATGATGTTATGGAAGTGAGGAGGCGGAACTAATTCCGGAGTAGGAAGTGAATGTTATGGAACTCCGAAGGAACTGACAGTTCCAAAAAGCGGAATGGTTATGCAAGTAGCTTTCCTTTGAAACGACTCCGAACCCATCAGTGCATACAGTAGTTAGTAAGATAGCAGACATTTTGGACAACGAAAGCGTTTGCCTCTTTGTGATATTCTTCATCAGATGCGTTTGACAACTGACAAACTCGACAAGGGGAATGTTGACAATAAATATTTTGTAAACGAAATGTTTTTATTACTTATGAAATCCGCCCTTACTATGGGTATGCCGATTGAAAATTTTGACGAGAAAGATTGGAAGTAAAACGTAAATTCGAATTATACTATTATTTCCGGGTCATTTTTCTTAATCCATTCTTCCTAAACTGAAGAATGGCTATTTCCTAATAGTAATTTTTCCTAAACCTTTTTTCCTCATATTCTTATTACTTTCTCTATCACATATATAGTAGGTAGAGAATGTACATTCCATTAAAAAATTCGATACCAAGATTTCACCGGAAATGCCTGTTTTGAGGCACTTTGAATAAGAAAAAGCATTTTAGAAAAAAATGTCCGCGCCCGCATTTCTGTGAACAGCATAACTAAAAAACGAAAAGTCGGACAACACTTGGTATTTAGGTTCGGTACCTTCCAAAGGTGCGACATGAATATTTTCAAGAAAATCCCTCGACTCCAAACTACCCTTTATATGGAACATTAATTTTTCGAAATTTATCATTTTCTAAAACCTGGCTAACGATTTTGGTTAAAATGCAATATGTTGGATATTTACATGACAAATAAAATGTATGTCTTGAATTTTCTGGGAATAGCCTGTGAGGTCCTCTTCATTAGGAAGGAATTTTGTATAATCTTGTGCCATTTGTAAACGTTAACCAATAGACATTTAAACATCCACCATTTCCGAGATATCCGTTATTAATGGTTCGAATACTTCAATTCTTAATCATTCTTTTAAAGTCTGTTGTTGTTTCTCGAAATGTCATGGAAAGCGTATGGAATTTTAAGACCAACGTATAGCGTTCAGTCCTAAAACATTTGACTATCGCTATCCCTTTGAATCTATAACTATATGTGTAATGCAACTATTTATGGAAAGGTTATCTCGATTAAATGAAGTAGATAGGAAAATAAACTTTCGTAAGAATAGTTTGTATACGCATTAATACGCGATAGAGAGTACAGAAAGCCATGTGAATGTAACACATCAGATTCTTTTATTGCTTGTTTCAATAATGGAACAGCTAAGAATTGTTTGTAAACAAATACTTGTTGGGATTGGGAGTGTTTAGGAGGTTCTGTTGGTAGAGGAAGGAGTAGAGAAAATGAGGCGTTGAGATATATAATCAATTACGAGTTCATAGCCTCACTAACCTAGGGGCGTACGCAGAAAAGTACATTTGGGGCAGGAATAGCTAAAGCTCACAATGCCAGCCATACCTTCATTCCGTGGTCACTTTTTAGATATTTATCGAAGTGAAAAGGATATCAACTGGTCACTTAACAAGGTATATTCACTAAATAAAGGATTTGGGTCAGCATGCCCAACAACCAACTTATTCAGTATTTACAGGACCAAAAGACAAACCGGCGTACATAGAGACGAAACTCCTCGGCTACGACTCATAACCAGTCAGGTGTGTACACTGGCTTCCACTTATGCCGTCACTACAGCTTCGGGGGGCATTTTACCAACTTTCTCAGCGAGCGCAAACATAGCAGAAGGATGTATCTAGAGCACTGCCTTTGTTCGATAAGTGGTGGTATGTGTTAACTGTAGCTCACGCGATGTTTCAGAGGTGCATCGGGAAAGAATCGTGAGTATGTATGTGGGCAGCCAATTTGCCATTTGAAGACATTACTAAGGCCATTCCATGCAACATTCGCATAGGAAGATTATTAAAACAATGTAGTATACGTGTCCTCTTTGAGAGTAAAAAGTATAATGAATTTCAGTTTTACACTATATTGCAATTAATTTTTTTTTCGTGAAGATATTGTACAAAACATAAATTTATTTAGTTATATGCTTAAACATAAGTAATGACGAATAAATCTATTGCTCAAAGTTATATACTCATATGCGAATAATCTAGAATTGTGCACGTAAAACAGAACGCCACTGCATGCGCGAAAAGGTAAACAGATACACACATCTTCTCTTGCTATATGTAGCATACTCCACCTGTGAAGGGCAGTATAATGCCGCCTAAAGCTATAGTGACGGTATAAATGGAAGCGAGTGCATTATTGGACTATGGAGAGACCCACTCCCTTCGCTACAACTACAAGAAGTGTTCCCTAATCGTCTAGTACTTCAGAGGTCTGCACGGGCCTAGGTCCGGCGTGGCTCGCGTGCCGGTTTCGGGCCTCAATTGAAAAATGTTTTTCGGGATCGAGCTTGAAAATGAAGACGAAGAAAAACTAATTCATCACATTTAACATATATTTTCGTGTAAATATCTTAAACGTATGGAATTTTAATCAAAATCATTACAGGCATTTTTTTAGAAAATCGAAAATAACGAAAACTTTTCAATGTAAAACGAAAATAAAGATAAAATAATTTTTCACGTTTTTTGATCCGCAATGTTGAGATGTCCGGAAGTGTTCAATTATCGCAGCACGCACACATTCATATCGGTAGTAATACTATCAGTAATAAATAGATGCTTGCTTCGGCCAGTTTTGAATAACGTTAAAACACCAAGACACCTGCAAACTCCAACTCCCTCCGCCCATCCACACCCAGGACATCCTGGGTAGAGTGCAGTAGATAATAGAGGCGGCATGTGGTCATGAGACAGTGCGTCCAGGACCTCATCCACCACTTTTTCTTTAAAGTGGCTGCTCAATTGGTCGCAAGGACCTGAGAGCATGAAACCAACCTCACTCGGTCCCGTTGTCTTCGTGAGAAAAATGTCAACAACCCAACTCAGTGCCGTAGTCTACTACAACTGTGTGTCCGCGGCATTGCTGGTAGCTCTTCACAAAAGAACAAGTATTATTACAGATTACATATTTTGGCGTTTTTTTTTTCAAAATGTTTCATTTAATTAGAATTACAATTTTTTAATAATGCACCCATTTTTCAACTATTTTGTGAGCGGAGTTTACAACATTGGTACATTAATTTAGAAGAGCAAATCTTCTTATACATCTGATTTTACGGTTAAAACTGGTTTTGTTAAATGAGTTTTATTTATGGACGCTCTCCAACCACTACGGTCCTTAGCGTCCCGTCTATATTGAGCGTGAAAGACCGGTAATTTTGTTCAGAGGCCTCTTTATCAGGCTTGAGGTTCTTTTACGTGCCGTAAATCTACGACAAGGGACCACCGGCTTTACTTCCCTTCCGAAGGAAACCGGTTTTGTGAAACATAAAATTGCAATATCGTTTTGCAGCCACTATAGTTCTGATGAAGTGCCAAGTGTTTTATAATGGGAAGGGAAATTGTGCATTATGAACTAGATTGAGATTAATATTCTACAGGGCCGAGTTAGGTTGTTTACGTTTTGGAAGACGGGACCAAATTACGATTTAAAGTATAAAACGGGATCGAGATGGGCTTCACCGGAGAGCATCTCTTAGCAGACCTCCTGATGCAGTAATTTGTATCATAAATTATTTAAACGTAAAGAATGATTATATTGTGAATATACATTTTTGTGTGACATTGATTTGAGATATTTGTTGATTGTAATTATTGTTGAGAAGTAAGTTTATACTGCCTTACTGAAACTGACAATAATAGCGTGCAATAATGCAGCGAGGGGGTGAGCTGTTTATCATTATTAGAGACGAGGAAGTTACTAATGTTGGCGCGTTTTTCTGTAGAATTTGCTGGAACATTGTCCCTAGAGCAATGTATTCATAAGTTTCATTGGATATAAAATAGACGCTAATGTTGGCGCGTTTTATTAGCCAATTGCAACTCAGTTATAATCTTTAGGCATATCGGGGTGTAGGAGTATAAAAAGGGCTAGGTTAGAGATAGACGCCGTCAGTTCGTCGAAAATATTTGTATGCTACACGTCGCCCTCAGTCCAGCAGAAATATTTGTAAAGTATACGTCGGCTATCGATTCGCAAGTTACGCGTAGCAGAGTTAGGAAAATTCTCAAGTGTTGTAAAGTTAATTATACAAAAGTTTGAAGTACGTGAATTAAAAGTGATCAGTAAGAAGTTGTTATAACAGTTTCAGTTTGGGCGAGTGTCAAGATCAATGTGTAAATGTGATAGTGACTGTGTTCGACAATAAAAGTGTAAAACAAATTCCTTCATCAGTGTTATCTTTGGATAAAAGACTCCTTTCCGTTTACACAACCTGTATAAATAGATGTGCTCGACCAAAATGATCATAGCTAGCCGGAGGACAGTAAACAAAAATTAAATAAAATAACAGTCGCATTCTTTCAAACAAACACTAATACTACCGCAAATTGCTAACACCAGATGGAGCTACAAACCTAACAAAGAATCACATCACAAAATGGCTTCACCACGTGAAGTAAACACACATACACAAACATTATAAGTATACCGCCGCAAATTGGCTCCCAAACGTGGGGCTCAATAAAATAAATAACTTAACAAGAGACCACCGCAAATTGGCGCCCAAACGTGGGGATAACAAAACAACCATAATGTCACTTCAAATTGGCGCCCAAACGTGGGGCTCAACAAATAAAAATAAGTATAACAAGTATACCACTTCAAATTGGCACCCAGAACGTGGGGCACGATGACCAGGAAAGGAGCAGAATGACCGGGAAAGAGCAGAATGAACCAGGACGTGGAACGAATGGAGCAGTGAACTGAACTACAAGACGCAGATTCCAGAAACAACTACAGGTACGACAGACGGCGCGGATGAGTGGACATCATAATTCCGAGATTAATAGGCAACAGGGGAATTCAACTATAGGACACCAAGACGATGTAGATTCATCATAATACGACGCAGAAGCAACATATAATCTAGGAGAGAGGGGCAGGAAGCTGGACATCAAAGTAACAGCAACAGACAGCATCACAAAGGTCAGAGTATAGTATTTTTTTTTTAGAAAACAAAATTGTAACAATCAAATGTACTTGAGGAGCGGTAGGATAAAGAAAATAATGGCTACTAATAATATTGAGGGAACAATAATGGAAGGGGATAGTGTAACAGTTAGCTGTAATTCAATACAGGTTACAGAAAATAGCTCAAACAATGTAGTATTTGAGGAAGAAAATGTTAATGAAGAAAGTCAGAATAGAATAGCAGGAAATGTTAATTTTGATGCTAGTATGATGATGGAAATGCTGAAAGATATTGTTAAGAGTAATGAGAAATTAGAACAAAAATTAGATCAAAACAGGAAAGATATGGAAAAGAATAATAGGGAATTGAGAGAAGATATGGAAAAGAATAATAGGGAATTGAGAGAAGATAT
Source organism: Deroplatys truncata (assembly GCA_030765065.1). NCBI lineage: Eukaryota > Metazoa > Arthropoda > Insecta > Mantodea > Mantidae > Deroplatys > Deroplatys truncata. The sequence continues at coordinate 98,937,092 of CM060986.1, read as the reverse complement.
GGAAAAGAATAAGAAAGAATTAAGGGAAGATATTAGTAAGAGTATTACAGATCAATTAAGGGAAGATATGCAAAGGAATAATAGATAATTGAGGGAAGATATTGGTAAGAGCTTAGAACAAAACAGGGAAGAAATTGAAAAGAAATTCATGGAGCTAGATAGTAGTATGATTAGAATGAGAGATGAAAATCAGGAAGTAATAGCAGGTGAGATAGGAGAAGTTTCAAAGAAAATGTTAGACATGAGCAGGGAAATATCCAACAAAGAAAGTGAGGTTAATATTAAAAGTGAATATGTTGATGTAGAATGTACAGAGTCAGGTAGTAGAATGAGTATCATTTCAAGTGAGCTAAGAGAGATGAAAGAGGTTACGAATGTAGATTTAAATCAGGCGCAAGTTAATTTCAGAGGGGAGATATCAGAAATACAGAAGGAGTCAGTAACACAAAGAAATAAATTGTCCGAAGAAGTTAAAGCTTTGCCTATAAATAATCATAAGCTAACTTCTGAAATTAACAAGTACCAAGATGTTAAGAATGAAAACTCCAATCCAGTACAATTTATTACAGATTTGTTAGAGTACTTTCAAAGTAAAGAGATAGTAGAAGAATTGAAAATAAAAGTTGTTAAAAGATGTGTTGTTCAGGAAACTTTAGATTGTTTACAAACGTTATCATGGGATGAAATTTCATATGAATACAAGAGGTTATTCATGAACAAATTTTTGAAGGTTAGGATACGGTTACCAGTAAGTTTTAGCCACAGACAATTTGATCCAGGAGGGTAAATAGCACTGAGATGTAAAGTAAATGCTGGATAGTTAAAGACGACCTGCAGAGAAATGTATTGGAACGTAAGAGGGTTAACTATTTATATATGTCATGTGAAAAGAGAAATAAATTCTGGACAAAAATTAAATGTTAAAAAAAAGAAGGAAAAATTAACATTTTTAGTAACTGTAACAGCATTTGAAATAAAATTTAATATGATATTAAAGTAAAAGTACGCAAATATAATTCCAAGAGTATTGTGAATATAAAGTACAAAACAACAAAAATGGGTAAAAATAATTAAAACAAACACTTATGTAGCAAACAGAACATGTGAAACAGTGCCTAGATTTAAGAGATGTAAATATATTTGTATAGAGGGTGAATATTTTTAGTAAATATGTATGGTAATTACAAAAATTCTTAAATGCACAAATTGTTGTCAACAATATAAGAAAGTAAATAATTTTGTAACAGTAACTAAATAACTCAGGGTACAGTCTTTGCTATAAAAAAAAAATTGTGATGTCAGATTAATGTCTAAACACATTAGACCAGAGCCAGTAAATAGTGGCGAGATAAAGGAAAAACATATGTCATGTGTTAAATGCGTGTGAAGTGTTAAGTGAAAGTGATAAATTGTGTGAGTTCCAAGATTTAGGAGACTAAAAACCCAATTATAAAATTTCCAAACAAGTTTTAAATATTTATAATTATGTTTCTAGTGGGGCATATGATGCAGTAATTTGTATCATAAATTATTTAAATGTAAAGAATGATTATATTATGAATATACATTTTTGTGTGACATTGATTTGAGATATTTGTTGATTGTAATTATTGTTGAGAAGTAAGTTTATACTGCCTTACTGAAACTGACAATAATAGCGTGCAATAATGCAGCGAGGGGGTGAGCAGTTTATCATTATTAGAGACGAGGAAGTTACGTAATGTTGGCCCGTTTTTCTGTAGAATTTGCTGGAACTTTGTCCATAGAGCATATGTATTCATAAGTTTCATTGGATATAAAATAGACGCTAATGTTGGCGCGTTTTATTAGCCAATTGCAACTCAGTTATAATCTTTAGGCATATCGGGGTGTAGGAGTATAAAAAGGGCTAGGTTAGAGATAGACGCCGTCAGTTCGTCGAAAATATTTGTATGCTACACGTCGCCCTCAGTCCAGCAGAAATATTTGTAAAGTATACGTCGGCTATCGATTCGCAAGTTACGCGTAGCAGAGTTAGGAAAATTCTCAAGTGTTGTAAAGTTAATTATACAAAAGGTTGAAGTACGTGAATTAAAAGTGATCAGTAAGAAGTTGTTATAACAGTTTCAGTTTGGGCGAGTGTCAAGATCAATGTGTAAATGTGATAGTGACTGTGTTCGACAATAAAAGTGTAAAACAAATTCCTTCATCAGTGTTATCTTTGGATAAAAGACTCCTTTCCGTTTACACAACCTGTATAAAGAGATGTGCTCGACCAAAAAGATCATAGCTAGCCGGAGGACAGTAAACAAAAATTAAATAAAATAACAGTCGCATTCTTTCAAACAAACACTAATACTACCGCAAATTGCTAACACCAGATGGAGCTACAAACCTAACAAAGAACCACATCACAAAATGGCTTCACCACGTGAAGTAAACACACATACACAAACATTATAAGTATACCGCCGCAAATTGGCTCCCAAACGTGGGGCTCAATAAAATAAATAACTTAACAAGAGACCACCGCAAATTGGCGCCCAAACGTGGGGATAACAAAACAACCATAATGTCACTTCAAATTGGCGCCCAAACGTGGGGCTCAACAAATAAAAATAAATATAACAAGTATACCACTTCACTCCCCAGCTAGGGAGAAAATTCCCATGTGGGTAGCGGAAATCGAACCCGAGTCACTTAGCAACCAGTGCTTTGTGGGCAAATAATAATAATAATAATAATAATAATAATAATAATAATAATAATTAACACCTGGAAAATAACTGTATTTAAAACAAAAGTAGACAATCGGGCCCGACCGGGTGGTAGACTATAACCTATTCTCGGGCCGGGCCGGGCCGGGCCGGGCCGGGCCTGGGAGTTTCGGGCCGTGCAAACCTCTTCTAACAACCTGTGACTAAACGTGTGCGGATAGTAAAATGAGCGGAGCCAGCTGTTTAACCAATGTTGCCAACCAACGCATGGAATGAAATAACTGTTCAAATCTCGCCATCCCCCAATATTGTTTTAATGTATACAGTATTTTATTTGCCTGTTCATTAAAATATGCAATGTGGTATACTAAACCTGTAAGTATAAAAGAGTTACATAAAACAAAATGAGGCTACAGTGCTTCGATATTATGGTTTTGGAAATCTGGGGAAGGGCTCGAGCCCCCGAGTCCCTCTCTGCGTACGCCCCTACACTAACGCTAAGGCTCACCTCCGGTTAAACCTAGAAACGACAGGATCCCTATTTCCCTGCAACTCGCTTTTGCAAGCACGCTCAAGGTAGAATTCCAAATCACTATTATTGTACTGACGGAATTAAATGTGTTGACGAAAAGTGTTTGTGTGAAATTTTCCTCTTTGCTAAAATAAATGTGCGCCCAAAAAAAAAAAAACTGTTGACGAAATGGCGTAGTCATACTGCCGTTGATAACAAAATGTAGACGAAATGTCTGTTGGCGTAAAGTGATGAAGCGTCCTAGAAACGTTAGTGATTAGAACTCGGACACAACGGTTGCAACGCCACTGACCAAAGCTCCCTACTAACCTCACGCAAGGTCTCAGCATATCATTATGTCACATGTTTGACCTGCTGTTGATAAGGGAACCCCCTCCGCCTTCCTTCCTAGGCCACATTCGCGTTTTCTTGCGCAACCAAAAATCGGCTGGGGCGACGAAGTCCAGATAAGTTCTGGTGACCTCGACCAAAGGAAACTACCTTGTGAAAACTACGTATTCGGCTCCATTAGCGCCGCGTGTTTTTCGATTCTACACATTTAATTTTCTACCACTTACACTTATTGTGAAGTATTATGCAAGAGCAATATTTAGTATTTAGCGAGCACTTAACGCACGTGAAAATCTGGGGATCGTCGGAGAAATAATAACTTCGATTAACTTAACTTTTCAGCACTTTTCACTCCGAGCCTCCATATCATACTGATTGATTACCTTTCCGACCACCTAAAGTAAAAGAAATTAGGCATTTCCACCGAAAATAACATGTTTTGAGGCACCAAAACCCCAAAAAAGCCATTTTTAGGAAAAGGTATATGTATGTTTGTATGCATAAACAACATTAACTCCAAAACGAAAAGCCGGATAAATACCAAACTCGGTATTTAAATTCAGCATCTTCTAAGGATGTGACATGAAGAGATTGCAGCAAATCCCCCCACCCAAACTATCTTTGCATGGAAAATTGTCTTATTTTGTATTCCCTCAAAGGTGACTCCAACGATTTGATTAAAATACACCACGTTTAAAACGTACACATCTTGAATTTACTGTAAATATTCCGTGAAGTCCACTTCATTCTGAGTGAATTTCGCATAACTAAACTATAAAAAGAAAAATGCATACTCCACAAAAAACATATTTCACAAAAACACAATTTATTTCAAATGAAATTTTTGTGACATCAGATGTTGTAAAATAACATATGTTAACGATATTTAATGACAAATAAAACGCATATCTTGAATTTTTTAGGAATAGCCTGTGAACTCCTCTTCATCCAGGAATTTTATATAATCTGGTATAACTGGCAAACGTTGAGCGATAGACGGAAATGTACTACACAAAAATTGTAGACCTCTTTAAAACACAATTTTTTCAAATAACTTTTTGCGGCATAAGACGTTTCCGAGATATCCGCTTATAATGGTTCGCATTGTTCAATGCTTTGTCATTCTTTTCAAGTTCTGTCGACATTCAGTTGTTTTCCGCGATTGCATGGAAAGAGTATGGAATTTTAAGGCCAGTATATAGCGTCCTGTTCTTAAACATTTGACTATCGCAGTTCCCTTTGTATCTGTAACGAAATGTGTAATGGAACTATTTCTGCAAAGGTTTATCTCGATTAAACTGAAGCAGGTAAAGAAATAAGCTTTCGTAAGACTAATTTGCACACCTGTTAATAAACGAAAGAGGGGTGAGAAATTAATGTGAATTTAACTCATCTGATTTGTCCTATAGTAGGGTTTTGTTTATTTGTTAAGACATACTTGTTATACATACTTACAAATAGTTCATTCGAGCAAAGCTAAGTTCACAGTATATTCATGGCAAATTCAAGATATAAATATTATTTATTATGTCAATACGTTAAGCATGTGATATTTTAATCTAAATAATTACAGACGTGTTTTAAAAAATAAAAAAAAATTCTGATATCTTGCACTCTCATGACTTTCTCTACTCTCGTACAAACTATTTTTACAAACGCTTATTCTCCATCTACTTCATGTTAATCGAGATAAACACTTGCAGAAACTATCTTATTGTTAATTTTCTTGTAGGTGTAAGAGGTATATGGTAGGCTTTAAGGATAGTCAAATCTTTTAAGAGCTGGTTGTTATGTGGAGCATTTCATTCTCTTTGCATGTCCAGGACATTAAAAAAGATGCATTTGAGAAAAAGTATAAGTATTGGAAAATTCAAACAAATAACACGGAATATCTCGGTTCACTCCATCAAAAGAACATGTATCTGGCAATTGTGTGCTTTAACGAGATCTACATTTTTGTGTAGCAAACTTTTGTCTATCTCTTACAGTTTACCAGTTATGCAGAAGTCATTTAAAATGAAGGGGACTTTTAGGGACATTTCCAGAAAATTCAATACATACATTTCATTTGCCATAAAAATATCTTAAATATAGGATATTTTAATCAAAATAGTTATAGCCATTTTTGAGAAAATTCAAATTTTCGAAGAAAAAAAAGCACTATGTAAGGGTTGTCCGGGATGGGGATTTTCTTAAAAATCTTCGTGTGGTATCTTTGAAAGATACTGAACCTACATACCAAGTTTGGTATTTATCCGACTTTTTGTTTTGAGCTATGCTCGCAGGTACACACGCGGACGTTTTTTTAAAATGCTTTTTTTTATTCAAGGTGCTCAAAACGTGTATTTCCGGTGAAATCTCGACATATAATTTTGTGATGGAATGCAATACTTCTCCAACTTACTATACATAGTAGAAAAAGTAATAATATTTTTCCATTTAAAGGGGAGTCGCATTCCTGGAACATGCTGAACATAAATACAATGTTCGGTTATTTAATCGACTTTATGTTTTTTAATTAGTTGTTCACGCGCGCTTGCTTGAAACAAACATCAGCAAACATTCTAATATATGTACGAATATTACTAGGTAAATCATTTACTGCAGCTAAAAATAAATGTGGAGCCATAATTGAAGTTGGGGATCACCAGTATCAACGTGACGTACTGAGAAGAAATGACATTCACACGTCATAGATGTTTGTTTTATATCTATTAAATAAGATTGTTTCTAATACCATAATAAGAAATTGTATCCATTAAAATGTTATAATCAATAACAAATAGTCAAATCTTTTAAAAACGCGTCGCTATGTAATGACTTTCAAATTCCATGCTTCTTGTACGTATGACCACCAGAAAAAAATTAATAGCAACCTAGCATTAGAAAAAAAAGAAATATAAAATATTGTAAAATTGGAACCAATAGTAAAAATATCTCGGAAATGGTTAATGCCAAAAGATTTGACATAAATTTTGAGTTTTAACTTGAGATCTACATTTTCTGTTTAGTAAGTATTTGCCTATCTCATGATTTACCATTTATACAAAATTATGCAAAATTCATTCAGAATGAAAAAGTATTCACAAGCTATTCGCAGAAATTCAAGGTATACAGTTTCTTTGTTATATAAATACAGCTTAACCACGTGGTATTTTAATCAAATTCGTTGGTGCCTTTCTTGTGAGAATAAAAAATCTGATGTGTTACACTCACATGGCTTTCTCTACTCTTGTACAAACTATTTTTACAAACGCTTATTCTCCATCTATTTCATGTTAATCAAGATAAACATTTGCAGAATCTTATTGCTAATTTTCTTGTAAATGCAAGGGGAATATGGTAGGTTTTAAGCGATAGTCAAATCTTTTATGAGCTGGTTGCTATGTGGAGCATTTAATTCTATTTGCATGTCCAGGACATAAAAAAACTAATAGTGAATTCCCATTTGAGAAAAAGTATAAGTATTGGAAAATTCAAACAAATAACAAGGTATATCTCGGAAATTCACTCCACATCAAAAAAAATAAATAAAATGTATATGACATAAATTGTGTGTTTTAACGAGCTCTAAATTTTTGAGTAAAAATATTTTGTCTATCTCTTACGGTTCACCAGTTATGCAAAATCATTCAGAAAGAAAAAGAGTACTTTTGGGTGCGTTTAATAAAGAATATTCAAGATACACGTTTTATTTGTGAAAATATCCTAAGTATATAATATTTTAAACAAAATCGTTAGAGCCATTTTTGATAAAATCAAAATTTACTAAAACTGTTCCGTATAAAGGGTAGTTTGGGTTGAGAAGGTTTACTTGAAAATCTTCTTGTCTCATCTTTGAAATATACTGAACCTAAATACCAAGTTTGGTATTTATCCGACTTTTTTTTCAGTTATGCTGTCCACAGACACACACACACGGACCTTTTACTAAACGTGCTTTTTTGGATTTAGGGGGCCTCAAAACATGTATTTCCGGTGAAATTTCGGTATCGAAATTTTGGGTGGAGTCTAATACTTCCCTTACTATACGTACTTGAAAAGTAAAAATGACGAAACATTTTCTATGTATAAGGTAATTTGAAGTGGGGGAATTTTATTGAAAAATGGTGGTGTTGCTCCTGGGAAGATGTTGAATTTAAATACGAAGTTTGGTATTTAAATGATTTTAGTTGTTGAATTATGCTGTTCACGGACGGACACACAATACAGACACGCAAAGTTTCATCTACTTACTACAGGTGATTAGCAACATAAAGTATGTTTATTATTATTATTATTATTATTATTATTATTATTATTATTATTATTATTATTATTGGTGTGGTGGTGGTGGTGGCAGCAGCGGCGGCGACGGTGATATTACTGTTATGCTTTCAAGGGACATAATTTACTTTGTCCTCGATTCCGTTTTCATATGCTGTAACAAAGCTTATTTACATTGTCCCTGTGCTTTGTATGAGTATAAATTACTTTAGAATTGCTTTATATGACTCCATAGAATCCATACATTTAATACAAAGTCCTTCTTGAAAGTAATCACTGGGTCTTCAATATAACAGACGAAAAGGGTTTCACGAATTTTTAGATTAAATGTTAGGCTTATGACTACATTGTGAAATCACAATTTCTCTGGACTGTGTTTCTGTATTATACAGTGAAAACAGATTTGGGATCAAAAGTTACTTTATTTTGTTATGAGTGATGGCTGGAAATTTCTAAGCTCACTGTATCTGTCTTTTGTCAGTGCATTGTAATTATTAAACGTACATACACACTGTTTACATATCCTTTAATATCTGTATTCGTATGGCAAAATATAATTTGTTCCGAAAAACATTGGCCAACAAAAATACACATAAATAAACTTAAAGTATGGCATCGGAACTTCTAGAGATGAGAAAACCAAAGAAGGGATATAAAAGATCGGTACGCCAGCATTTAAATCGTAGCTTGGACCTTTAAAGGCTAGATCACGAAGTTTATTAAACTACCAAGTCGTTTTAAAAGTAAAAGGTAAAGAAAGCTTGTTTATTTTTAAAACAGCATTCTTTCACCACTGTCTGCTTACGCAGTTAAGAAATATCCTTAAAACCATGAACTACATATATTTTACAGGAACAAAATTATACATGTTGCAGATACGCACTAACCTATGGCTTCGTAAAGACACTACATAAGCTCGTAAATGCTACAGATATCTTTTCTGGTTTTTGGTATAAAACAAAATAAATATTTCTATGCCATAATTTCATCTCTTCTGTAAAACTGTCACACCAGACAAATTTATGCGCATTCCTGGCCTTGACACCCGTAAACGGAAAATAAATGTGATGTGAAATATTCACACGATATTCCCCCTAACCAGTGCCATTTCACGGGTTTCTCTTTTATTACCTATTCATATAAAAAGTATTGCCTATGTATGATAACGCGTTAAATATTATAAATTGGTTGCATGCACAATATGACAACAAAACAATTGTTTGTATCAAAGCCAGTATTTGTTAATAAGAGCTCATGTGGAAGAAAAGAAGAATCACTGTGGATACCGCTGCACAGTTTATATATGTAAAAATGAACATTTCAAAAACGTCAAATGTTAAGGAAAATATTTATTTGATATAAATTGTATATTTTAATGTCCTCTATGCTGTTTCTGGACTATGCTTTCGTCTATTTCTATTGTTTCCGAGTTATGTAAAATTTAATAACAATGAAGAAGATTTCACGTGTCATTCATACGTAATCCAATAGGTATATACGTTTTATTTGTCATGCGCCTACCAATATCTCAAACATATGTATATTCTAAGTAAAATTCTTGGAAATTATTTTTGCGAAAATCGAATGTAATAAGAATATTTCTATGTTAAGGGTTGTTTGGGATGAAGAGTTTTACTTGAAAAGGCTATCATGAATGTCTGATTTAAACATGAAATTTGGTTACAAGATACATAAACACATGGGCTGTTTTCAAAAATGTATTTCTTGGGTTTTAAGGAACACAAAACGTGCATTTCCGTTGAATGTAGATATCGAATTTCTGGATGGAATACACTTCCTCTACCTACCACAGGTAAACTTGCAGAAAACGTAGCATGTGGACTTCACATTATTTTTATATGTCTGTCCTAAATGTTTGTAATATTATATTTGTTTTTATTCTCTTAGTCACTGAAATTAGAGCATAATTGATTTTAATCAGAGCAACTGCATAATACCTAGAAAATTCAACAAATCCGTGCCAATATGATAGAGCTCAAATTTGTATGTGTATATACGATAACCTGGAAACCAATCTATTTTAATTCTTTCGTTAAAAACAACAGTTCTTCCCAAGGGATATATACCATAAGACAACTTCAATTCCTAAGTGACTAAGACAAAAAGGATTTAAAGGGCAGTCTAATTCTACATAAATGAGCATTATAAAGCTGACTTTACGATGAGAATGCCATGGAATAGAACTTAGTTGTTATTCTATAGAAAATGCATGTAAAATAAACAAAAGCCGCGGTCATTCATTCCAACTAAGGTCACGATGTAGCTACCGAGAAAACCAAAAAACACAACTAAAGCAAAAACTATCGGATCTAACTCACAACGTACGATACGTATGCGATACGCCAAAAACCTTTTAATAACCATTATGTAATAAACCTGTGCCGTATTTCCTCATTATGTTGTACTCCAGCTCTTTACAGTGCAAGATAAATAATTAAAGGTAGCAACGTAACATCGGAGTAAGTCATCCGATATTTTATAATTAACAAGCGAAGTTATCTTTCTCGATTACAGTCGATAATTAGACTAGGTATGTGTTATTTCCAAAATGGTTAGTTTGACAGCCTGAGGTGGGCAATATTCACCGGTTTCACCGCTATTTCATTGTATAGGTGAGGAGGAAGTAAAATGGCGTAATATGAAGTTATAACAATTTGAAAGAGGAAAACAGTTTGGATTAAATTACTTGGTTTTCAAAATTTGCAAAATTATATATAATTCTAGAAAGAAGAATGATTAAAAGATCGTTAAATCATTATTAAAAATGAAATAATAAAACCAGGAAAACGAAGTTTTCTTAGATTAAAAAATACAAGATGGTGTAATTCAAGGAAAGTGTTAAAGTTAATAGAATTCAAAAATAAACATTGAAGTTCTTATCAGTACGAGCTAAAATAAAAGTGAAAATAATGTGTTAATTAATAAAAGCATTATTATCATCTTTATTATTATTATTGAAGGTTAAAGTGAGATTTCAAAGTGGAAATCTGATATAAGACATACGAATTATTTGAAGTTAAACAAAAGACGACTTTAATAAAGTAAATAAAATATGCGTCCATACGGATAAATCAAGATTTACTAGCAAATTAAAAAGTCTTAAATGAGAAAAAGAAGAAAAAATATAGTATTATTAAAATAAAAGATAATTAAAGTAATTAATGTGAATATCAAATGAATTGATAATGAAAAATAAATAAAATATACTACGAATTTAATGTAATGAATAATTTAATATTTTTGGTATAGACGTTAAAGAGATCAACGTTATCTCAGGACGTCATTAAATACGGAGGAGGAGGAGAAGAAGAATTTCATTGTATATTGATGTTGGAGTTTCCTGTATTATGTAAAAGCTCTGTGGTCTGTATGTTTTTAAATAACTACGGGACCAAGGATAAGGTAAGTAAGTAGGTAGGTAGATAGGTACAACAGCAGTTAAAGAGCGTCCATAAATAAAAACTCTTTAACAAAGGTTTAAAATGCATCTATTGCGATTAAAGAAAAAAATTACATCACGGTTTCAACGCCAAAAGGTGTACGGCTCCACATCTCTACAGAGTTTGGAAGACAGCCAGAGTGAGGTTAAGCAAATCAAATGTTTCACACCCATTTCCGTGAATATGAGAGGATTTTTCATCCATCATTAGAAATATCACTGAACTTTGCGAAGCTACAGTTTCAAGGGATAAGGAGAAAGAATCACAATGCAAATCTTAGAGATCACTGTATAATAATTTTATAAAGAGATTAAACTGTCGTTCGAGACTTTAAAATCCAGCCTACAACATCGCATAGGCCAGCTATGCCAGTTCATTATAAATGGCTTATTGTCTATTCAGGTATGTTTTCAAATGGAAAGTCCACCTAACTTTTTAACACTGGGTATTCGCATCCTAAAAGGTAAACCTTGAATATTAAATACTAGCGTAGGCGTTCGACTTATTGCCTCTAAAAATTAGCCATCATTATTAGGATGTAACTGACAGATATACGCCAACCTTTTGTCTAGTTCAGTGGCCATGAGAACATTCTACTCACCACTAAGTGTCGGTGTAATTTGTTGAATCCAACATCCGAACACGACAGCAGCTCTTTATTTAGAAGTTAGATCATGCAATGCAATTTTCGTCAAACAGGGTAAACTGCAGCCGAGAATTAAGAACACAAGAGGGCAGGGTGTTGCTTACCCAGTCACTCGTCAGGAATTTGTTTTGGAACATTGCTGACAGAGAGTGGAATTTCAGAAGAAACAATGTCTTATTCTGTTTATCGGCAAAAGCAGGTTTTTCCCAGATCTAATGTGTGGAATTTATCTTGATTTAAAATTATTTTATTCTGTCAAAAATCTCCTGAATACTTTTTCCGGAAAAACTCTCAATGTTTCCGAATCTGCCTGAGAATGTAGGCCATTTAGACAAAGCAACATCCTCATCAATCTTGGTGACCGTTGATAACGTATTGTGTAATGATAAAAAAACGAATACAGCACTAATAAAAACAGCATATACTTCAATATTCATGAGAAGTTTCAGTGTTATATCACAAGAGCAGGTGTATACTAGAGCAGCGGCATTACGTAGTTATAAAAAAATGGTATTTATACAATATTTATGCGCAGTTGCAAATTTACTAAGTTTTAATTTTCATCTATGTTTATACTAACCACAGATTTCTCTGCAATCGTTTTTGTAACATTTAAGCGATACAAAATATGTTTAACTACTGCCTACAAGCAGAGAAACATAAACGAAATTAAAGTGGATCTATATACGTAGCTTTTATTCCCCTAATGTTAAAGCACAGTTACTTATGCAACAAATTATTCAAATTCTTAAGGAATACCCGTCGTATTGACCAGATTCTAAAATTAAATACAAGTTTAAGGATGAAAATTACTTATATACCGCAAAACAAAATACAAAGAGTAACTGTAACACCAAATGGCAATGCTAACAGGGAAAAACTAATATCCTTAATAGTTAATATGATATATTTGATTAAGTAGTAGTTCAGTACTTTTTTCTATGAAGTTATACAGAATGATTCGGAACCCACATGAGTTCAGTGTTCGGTGCCAAAATCATATAGGTGCATAAATTAAAGTGATCGAAAAGTTTGTATCTGAAGGCAATAACGGTTAATATCATTGTGTACCAAGTAGATAATTATAATTTAATACTCACAGTGTACTCCATGAGTAGACTGAGACAAATGCAGCAGGTTTCTCACAAACCATTGTTGACAGCCGGCAAGATTGGTGTTTTTCTGTCACAAGCGTGTCGTTGAAGTCCGCGAACTTGGTATTATTGCTATGTTCAATTTAAGAATTAAATAGCACCTAAAATCACTTCTGCGAAAGTATGCACACGCTTTGAAACAACAGCAACTTTTTGTGTTTAATTGCTCCGCGCGTCTCGAATCATTTCATCACATGGGTCACTCACAGTGCAGATTTCGCAACTTCGATAACACACGCCGCTGCGCACATGGAACACACGGCCAAACAACCACGCAGTACGCCAGCGAAGAGCAGACTGAGCTCAGTACTGTTACGTTTCGATTAATCGATAGCAGAGAAACGAGCTTGTGGTCGAATGTGAAGCAAGTATACACGTGAATCATAAATACAACCTTGCAGGTGAGAGACTATAGTTTTTCATTCTATTAACTAAGCAGTAAGTAACTTTGCGGTGATAGCAGGAGGAGTGTAGTTTAATGTTGGCATGCATGCACAACGTAGTTGTAGTGGAACAAAATTATAAAGTAGAAGTATTTTACATAACCGACATGAAGGAAGATTAAACCTCGTTGAATAATTTAGAGATTAATTTTTTTCCTGCTGTATTCATATTGATCTACAAACACCACAATGAGAACAAATGTTCGTATTATTTACGGCATGTTGAGAGGTTATCTTTCCCAGCATGTCTCAGGGAGAGTTAGTAGTGACATCTGTTGGATGTCGTTGGAAACTCTTGGTCATTCGCTCTTCTTGGATGAAGCTTCTGCAGAACCACCGAAGAATTTTGTATTCTTACTTTTTATTTGTAGTTAGAAAAAGCCCAACAACAAATTATTAACGCTGACTCAGGGAAAGACAGAAGGCAATGCTCAACCATAGGCAACACTAATTTAAATGCGTGCTAGTAGTAGTAGTGGCGTAAGCAGTGGTTCAAGTTTGTTCCAATAGCTTTTCAAGTATTTTATCAACAACTGATTAAATGCTGATCTCTTAATACCCTTAGTCTCGTCTACCGATTAGTTGTCTAAGGAACAGAAAAAAGTACTTACTGCATCGGGAAAAAATAGATATTGGAATTTCACAGGAAATAGACGTTTAGGGTCCCTGATTAATTAAAAAATGAAAGTATTTTATAAAAAGATTTGTTTATGAACATTTTAAAACCGAAATTTTGGATAGATGTCAACGTCATACTAGAGAGTTCCTTCCCCCCGCCAAATTTTTTGAGGATATTCCCCGTCCAGGCAAAAATTTAGAAGAAAAAATGTTCCGTTTACACAATTTCTTAAAAAGAAATAACGGGTTTTATTGAAGTGTCAGAAACGTCGATATATTTACATAACAAATAAAATAGTTATTGGATAACCTTGAAGTATGTAATTTGTACCTATACGTCGCAATCTCGTGGTTAAGCCACAGTAAGCAAATAAATAAGTCTAACTCATTCTTACTGGATTTTATATAACTAACCTAAGATGCAATGGAGGCAAAAGCTCACTAAAGGAAAAAATCTGAGTATTACATTCGCAGTAGTTTCTCTACCCACTATAGTTTAATTTAATAAGCTTCTAAAAACTGTTCTTGCAAAGGACGTTTTTTCTATTTACTCCATGTTAATGATTCGAGGTAATCGAGTTTGCAGAAATGGTTTTATTTAATGATGGGACGATACCAATGTTTCTCGATACTGGATACCGACTTTTGAACACGATGTTCGATACTCACTGTATAAAAAACTGTAAACGCGATAGCTTGTTCACTGAATTATGTTCGTATATGCTAATTCTAAATTTTTCCCTGTTTGACATTCTCCAATTGGCAGCAACTTTTTAATCTTGATAATCTTGATCTTACATAACCCCTATTGTTAGTCAAGGCTAATAATAATAATTTCTTTGCTTCCGTTTTTATACAACTACATTCCGTGTTGAAAATTTTCTTTTAAAGTATTTTCTAACCATGTTATGAAAATAAATCGTACGGTATATGATATATCTGCAAGCTACTCCCGTGACCCGAGTCTGACTTGTGTAAACACAAACCAAGAGGTGGAAGGAAAGAAGTATTTCCAGTACTGAAGCTTCATTGACAACACGACCTCTACTCCTTCCCCCATTGTTTTATACGCTTTCATTTAGACACAATTGTCTATGGAATGCTGCTTTGATTCACCCACAGGAAACGCAGTCAAGGTCTATCGAGGACTATAGTCCAACAACTCTTTTGGGGGCATATGTAAGGAAATAAGGTGAAGTCTCGACTTTTTTAATTCCTTACCTAGCATAAAGTTAAGCGCAACAAGCTTCAATAACGCAAATCTTAAACATTTAAAAGAGCCGAGAAAGTATCGAAGGTTTATTTCAAAGTATTAGACATAAGTCGATACCACCGAGTATTGAGATATCGATAGTATCGAGGTCCCAGCCCTAATTTTATTATACACTTCGTTGTACGTACAAGGTGGATACAGGAAACCGAAGCGATGTCAAATGTTTAAAAGTGGGTCTTTATAGCCTTGAAATTCCACACTCATTTCATGACATCGCGACAAACAACTAAATGATAACAGCGCTTTAAAAAAAGTGCGACAAAAGTACTGAAAAACTTAAACCAATAATAACGCATATCACGGATATGGTTGATGCCATAGAAAACGTTATTTGAAATAAATGGTATGTTTTAAAGACATCTACATTTTTTTGTCTATATCAAATGGTCAATCCGTCATACGAAATTTCATAAAATTCCTTCCGAATGAAGACTTAACAGGATATTTCTAAAAGAATAAGGATATGCATATTATTTTTATGTTAGAATCATAAATATTTTTCGTTATATATTTTAATATATACTTTTAATATCGTTACCCCATTTTTAAGAAAATCAAAACTTTCGATAAAATTTCCACGTAAAGGGTATTTTGGTGTGGGGGACTTTTTGAAAACCTTCGTGTCGCTTCTTTGGAAGATACTGAACTTAAATTCAAGTTTGGTATTTAGCTGGCATTTCGTTTTGAGTTAGCTGATCACAGGCACACATACGCGGACCTTTTTCTAAACGTGCTTTTTTGGGTTAAGAGGGCCTCAAAATATGTATTTTGCTGAAAAGTCGGCATTGAATTTTTGGGCGGAATACAATATTTCCCCTATTTACTGTAAGCACGTAGTAGGGAAAGTAAACATTGCACAATTCTAATAACTATAATGCCACGTGATTAGTTCATCCCGAGTTGTACAATTCCGTAATCCGATAATTTTGTCATTTTTTTTATTAAATCTCAGTCCCTGGGTCCCTTATGCGCTTTTGGATTAACAAAGCTCCAAACTGCTCCCTGAGACCCCCCATTAGCGTGTGAGCAAAACAAGGTCGGAGGTGAATCACCGAGCAGATAACTGGGAACGGTCCTATGTTCACAGTCAACATACCAGCAAATCAACCACAAAGTCAACGGCCTTAATCCCAACAGCAAGGTAACTCGAGTATAGGGTCCCAACAGAACCCTCTGGAGTCTCCATATTTAACTTCCCAGTTTTTCCCCCTCCAGTGTTTAACGCCCGTTCTTACTACATATTGCACCACAGGCGGTGACTTTGAGATGTAAGTATAAAATGAAATGGTACTTGGGAATGGAAATTTGAGAAGGAAACGTTTTAGGCCTAAGTTTAGAGTACTTGGAAAACCTAGGGGGAAAAAAACTGTCAGGAAACCTAGCGAGATATAAACCGCAGACTCTTATGCACAAATCCATGCATTAGCCACCTCGGCTATCATTGTCGGTCTCCAGGTTATTATTATTATTATTATTATTATTATTATTATTATTATTATTATTATTGTAATAATACAACCATACTTATCTGCTGGTTAATTTCTCTAAAAATAGTAACTTAGGGAAAGAGTGC
The DNA here is from genome assembly GCA_030765065.1 of Deroplatys truncata. Lineage (NCBI taxonomy): Eukaryota > Metazoa > Arthropoda > Insecta > Mantodea > Mantidae > Deroplatys > Deroplatys truncata. The sequence goes on along the minus strand of CM060986.1, from coordinate 98,920,100 downwards.
ATATAATAGTGGCTTTAAGAAATGATGTGAATACTTACGAAACTCTAACCCATCCCCATATCGAGATTTCAACGAAAATACAAATAAAAATAGTATTTTTAAAAAAGGTCCTTCTGAGTGTGTGTGTATGAGAGAGAACCGTATAACTCAAAAACCAAAATCTGTTCAATACCACACTTGGAATTTAGGTTCGTCACGAAGATTTTCAAGATCCCCCACCCTAACTACCTTTTACATAGAAAAGTTTTCGTTATTTTTCACATTTTCAAAAATGTTAACGATTTTGAATTAAAATACCATATGTTTAAGATATCTGCAAGATAAATAGAACGTACCTATATGTTGAATTTTTTTTCGAATTGTCTATGAAGTTCTGCTCATTCGAAATTTCTTTTCTCTAATTGGTAAATCGTAGGAAACAGACAAAATCATAACTATATCAAAAGTGTATATCTCATTAAAGTACACAATTTATGTCAATTACAGTTTTTGTGTCGTTAGCCATTTCCGAGATATTCCTTGTTATTGGTTTGAATTTTCAAATCTACACAAGTGACAAGTAGCTATTTTTTTTTCTCGTGGTAGAGCACAGAACTTCAAAGCCATCAAATAGGGATCCGCATTTTAAAAAACTGACTATCCCTTTAGTCTGCTGCATGTATCTTATACCCGCAACGAATGTGTAAATGTGTAATGAAGGTTTATCTCGATTAAAACTAGACAGAAAAATAAGATTTTGTAGGAAGAAAGGTAGAATCAGGCGACTGAAAAATTCAATGCTATAGCTGGGATTTGAATCACGGATTTCCCGGTCTACGTCGGGTTGCTCTAACCATTGAGCTACCATGGCAACATGCCAGCACGACACTAAATTCTCCAGCTGATTCGCATTTTTCCCGGTAAATCAAGGAGATCTCAAATTGTATTGAGATGACATACCCATTTAGTGTCCTGCATGGTAGCTCAGTGGTTAGAGCAACCCGACGGAGACCGGGAGATCCGTGGTTCAAATCCCGGCTAGGGCATTGAATTTTTCAGTTGCCTGATTCTACCTTTCCAACCCTGTCCAACACACGGCTTGTGTGGAAGAACAATTAATTCCTTTGTAGGAAGAGTTTGTAAAAGATTGGGCAGAGAAGCTCACGTGAATGCAGCACATTAGATTTTTATACCTCGCGCCTTTCCTCCCTTCTTGGAATTCTGGCGACGTCACTCTTCTCAGAAGCAACTGAACGGTTTTTCCCCATATGGACAGCATGACTATGGTCCTATCGACTGGTCCTTGCTGGTAATATCTATATAAAACTTTGATTTTGCAAGGCTGAACTATAGATCCATAAAGGGAGGTTATCTCTGTATCAGTAAACCACAATGTTTCTCCCGACGTCTTGTAGAAGGAGGAGCTTTTTGTTCGGATTACTTTCGGTAGGAGATTTAACTGATGCCCAGAATTGCAACACATGCTATTAGAATACCGCTAAGTACTTTCGGAAAACCGCATATATCCAAACAAGTCTTCGAAGATTTCGTATTTTCCAAGCAAAATCTCCATATTTTAGTAAGCAGATATTTTCATCACTGGACTTCGAAATATGTAATCATTGCTTGTCTTTGATTTTGTAAATTAGAACTTCATTCCCCTACACGAGATAGGTACAACTGAAGTGGACCCCTCAAGTTTCAAATTGTCATCGTCATCTTCTACTGAAGCTGTTGTGATGAAAAAAATGTCTGCTAGAATTCCCGCAAAGCGGGATCAAATTATTTTAGCTACAAGAAAGTAGACAAAACCTATAGATCAGGCGGGAAAACCGCTAAATTGGCAACTGTGCTGATGTTCCTATCTTTCTGCCATCCAAGCAAGTCGTAAAACCAGTATAAATATAGTAAAGTATATAGTATAAGTAGAGCCAGTATATCATTATAAGTTCACATACAGCAAAGTAAAGCAATAAGGTGCTGTGGTACGTAAGAAATCGCGATAAAAAGTATCTCATCTGTAGAGCTCGAATTTGCCTATTTTGTTACTTTGTTTAGTATCATAGGCTTTGTGTACAGTTACTCAAAGCATTCGTCTGTACTTTTAAAACTTGTAGTAGCCAAATTAATGGAGGGAAAGATCTAATTGTTTGGACATTAAGATCAAATGTTTAGGTACATGTTTTGGCGGTTTTTCAGATGATTCATTTTATGTTTTATAAAATTTTGAAAAATAAGTCAAAATTGTAACTCTTTTGTACATAGTGTTTTCAAAATTATCTTACATGCATTGAGTAGAGCAATTTTTTTGTGTGTGTGTTATTGGTTTTGGGATGAAAATATGATTTTATTTGACGGAGGAATAACATGTCAAAGCTGGGAATTTTCAACGTTTTTGCCTTAATTCCTCATTTTCAGCTTACGTTTTACGACTTCACGACTTTATTATTCCACTAGTTTGTCACATGTCGATGAAGGTGTGTGTATGTATGCGCAAAAAAATTCCCCACCCAATGCATGAGAGATAATTTTGAAAACACCACGTAAGGTTGCAATTTTGGCATATTTTTCAAAACTTTATGTAACTGATAAAATGAACGATCTGAAAAACTGCCAAAACACGTAAACTGTATTAGCATTTGACCTTTATGTGCAAAAAAGCTTAGATTTTTTCCTCCCATTAATTTGGCTGCTAAAATGTTTTAAAGTGCAGAGAAATCCTTTTTTGAGTAACTGTGTATAAGTATGTTTCATGCTTACTGGAGTAAAATAATACATTCATTTTATAGTGCCTATAATTGCCTATTTCATATGTGCCGTTTCGTAGCTTAAGGGTCTATTGTTTTGTTTTTAATGGGAACTTTTATCAAGGGTTTTACCTATCGTAATGTTATTTTTGTTTTTGGCAGTTATTAACTAATATTATTTATTGATATGATGTTTAGCGTAGTAATGTATTAATATTTCAGGCGCTTAGCCTATGAGCCATTGTTGACAACATGCCCGAGGAAGTTTGCAATACTGGCATTGCTTTCCTCACGTCGGAAGTTGCATTGTTTCGTCTAATAATAAAAATATACTTTGCACAATAAAGCGTGCAGTAAATGTTCAACTACAAAGAGAGCCAAAAAACTACGAACCGGCTGCGCGGTGTTTTTCCTGTCTGCGTCCTCGGCGCTTGTTGCCGTCTGCCACTATCATAGAAAGGCGCGGATGAAACCATACAACATTTTTAAAACTACTTTTAAAGGCTTTACTTACCAACTTTATGAAAGGAGATGCTGAAACTGGCCACCGTCGTTGTCCATACATTTTAGGCACCTCTTTAGGAAACTATCCATCACTCGCCGTAGTTCATTTGAGAAATGCTGGCAATTTCCTGGCGGATATTTTGTTTTATTTATCCCAGGGTGTGTGGGTTTGTCTTGTACACTTTGTTTTAAGTTACCCCAGAGATAGAAATCGCAGGGGATTAGGTCGGAGGACGAGGGGCTACAAATCTCTACTAATAATTCTGTCATCAAACACACTTTCATAAAGTTGTTAAGCAAAGGCTTTAAAAGTAGTTTTAAAAATCTTGTATGGTTTCATCCGCGCCTTTCTATGATAGCGGCAGGTGTCAACGAGCGCCGAGGACGCGGACACGAAAAACACTGTTCGTAGTCTTTTGGCTCTCCCTATATAAGAAACTATTGGTTTACGATTGGGAAATAGATCATTTTAGTATTAGCTCATCGTTTTGTTCATTAATGCGATGGTTTTATTATTTTCTGTTTCCCAAATTGGCGAAAACACTACTGACCTAAATAGACTAGACAATGCATTGCAAGCGCAACAATAGCCTGTTTAACAATTATAACACTCAATAATAATTAAAAACTGGCGTGGGAGTGTAACACGTATTCAAAAAATGATAATAGGTTTGTCCATAAAAATTGTGAATGAATGAGTGTATTTAAATTACAGTGTACATACATAGAAACTTATCAATCACATGGATCTGCAGACCGTACGTGCTGTTACAATACACAGAGTAATAAGCAAAATTAGCAGTGGTAGTAGTAGAAGTAGAAGTAGTAGTAGTAGTAGTGGTAGTAGTAGTAGTAGTAGTAGTAGTAGTAGTAGAAGTAGTAGTAGTAGTAATAATAGTAATAATAATAAATAAACAAAATAATTTTTTAAAAAATGATAAAATAGAAGGAAACGAGAAAAAATTACCGCAAGAAGACACCATTGCAGGAAACGAAAGTAAAACATATTCAATTTTAAATTCTTTAATCTTATGTCTATGTAAACAACCCATAGAATAGAACCCATATTCCGACGCCTTATTGGAGTAAACAAAGAACAGTTAAGAGAATAAATAAACACAGCATACTAACAATAAGTTTTAAAAATATAGTAATAATAATAATAATAATAATAATAATGCACTAACACGAATGTGTAGCTCTTCTTACACCCCCGCTTCCCTACTATCAACCTTCTTAGATCTCAGCTGTCTCGCCTTAAGTAGAAATTTACCTATCCCCTCCATGTCTTCCCTGCCTGAGTAGCGTCTAGCATGCCCTTAACTCCTGATTCGAGGTGGTAAAGGATCGCGGTAAAAGTTTTTCCCTCCATTCCTTCGTACCCTTACAGCTTGTCAAGATATGCACCCATGACTCTGCCTCCTCGCAAAGGGGCAGATTCTTATACTATTTTCATCAGTAATTTCTATCATCCGCCGTGCTCCCAGTTTAAGCCACGCGAGTCCCTATCCCTGTCTAATGAGTTTGCTGCCCGCTTTGATGTCTAACTCAAGATTGCAAATTTAAAGAAATAATGTTTGCAATTTACGCTCCATTAAGAGAATAGTAGAATTTAGCAAAGTTAAATGTATGGTATGTAGCTATTTGATATTTCTATATTGTCCTGTCATATCAAAATGTGGTTTTAACTGGTAAATGAATAAATTATTGCGCCTACGTCATTATAGATAGTGCCTATTTTGAACTTTGTAGTGCCCATTTTAAATTTTTAGCACCTATAACACCGAACTCTACTCATGTGTAATATTCACAGGAAATGTATCTATCCGTTTCCAGTTCAGATCTAACTTTTAAATTATTCATAACGACAGCGTTAACTCATGCTAAATCAATGGCAGGTTAAGAAAAAGAAGTTTAACAGTCACGCGACTTTTCCTGCCCATTATTCATCACTTTCATAACTATAATACAAATGATTCATACAACTCGTTTCTATATACTTTGTTTTAATAATTGCGCATATTGGAAAGAAAAGTTTTTAATTGGGGAATATTATGTAATCTACACCATTTGTTATTTAGGAACCTGAGATGGCCATCAGTTATTTTAACCCTTGAGTAGTCGCGTGAATTTTTATGACATAAACAGTCGCGTGGGGACATTATGGACCCCATCCATTTATTAATGATATTCTCTATTTTCGATGCTTTGTCCAGGTACATGTATTTACATTATTACACAATTGTTAAAAAAATCCAGGAAGCAAGCATAATTCTATGAGTAATAAATATAATTTACACCCAAAACAAATTACATAGCAAAATTGCTTTGAATGACATGCATGCTAACAGATGGATACTGCTTCTAAAATAAACATAAAAAGATAAGATTAGAAAACAGGATTTCTTTTAATGTTTAAGTTCTAAACTTCATTATTTTTATATTTAATATTTTTCATTTCTTCAATGACCTTTACACAGCGGTTTTTAAGTTACACTACTAGTCGCGTGGGGTACAAATTGACAACACGGCTGTACTCGGAAACGAGCGTAGCCACATTGTCAGCAATGATCGCAGCAGGACGACAATACAATTCAGGGAAAGTACTGGGGGAGAAAACATTGTAACCAGCAGCATTAAATATATCACTAGAAATATTAACAGTGGGGTTGTTTCGACCCCCACGCGAATACTTAAGGGTTAAAGGCGGGTCGATAAAAGTGTGTTTATCTGCAAGATAATCAGAAACAAAACGACAACCACTTACATACGCTGCCTTATGTATGGCAGAGGTTAAACGAACGGCAACAAATGTTTCTGAAGTGGTTAATTCCATAACAACTTTTATTCCATGCATATTTTATCGAGATCTACTTTTTTCTGCAGTAATGTTTTTATTTTGTCTTATGTGTGCTTAAGTATACACACTTCACTTATAATAAACACATAACTGGTCATTTACAGTCAATTAAGATAAACATTTTATTTGTCATGCCAATATGTCAAATTTCTGATATTATACAGTGGAAATTATGAAGAACTGACACATTTATTTCTTTAATTGTTTCAAAACGAGTTATGCTAGCGACAACGTATTATACCTGAAATGCAGAGAAATTTTGGGAGATTGTTTATCCCTATAGTAAATGTTGAAAATGTCCTCCATCTTGCTTAAGGCACAACTCAACACGTCGTTCCTTGTTACTGGCCACTCGTTGAAGGACTCTGTTGGCAATAACTTGAATCTCCTGTGTAATGTGCTTCAGATTGTCCAATGTCAGGGGACATGTGGCATAAACCCTATATTTTAAGTAACCCCATAGAAAGAAGTCCGGCGATGTCAAATCCGGATATCTTGGTGGCCACAGGTTCTTGGAAATTATCCGGTCGTCAAAGAAACTTGCAATTATTGTCATGGATTCATTTGATGTATGGCATGTAGCGCCGTCCTGCTGAAAATATCCTTGACTCAGCTCTACGTCGCCTAGTTGTTCAGCAAACCCCATTAAAATCCGTCGGTACTCTGCAGTTTTCACATTGTTTAAAAAAAATGGTCCCACTATTCTCTGTGCGGATATTAAGCACCAAACTCCGATTTTAACCGGGTGCATAGGTGCTTCATGAATAACATGTGGATTTTCGCTGGCCCAATAGCGTGATTTATTTGAGTTAACAGCAATTACGGATAAATGGAACCATGCTTCATCTGTGAACCATGTGGTGGACAATATGGCAGGATTTTGCACAATGAACGCCTGAAACCAACGACAATAATTCAGTCGTCTATCCTTATCTGGTTCCTGTAACTGATGGACAACCGTAATCCTATACGGCTTCAGGCCTGCACTTTTCACAGCTCTCTGACACATTGAGTAGCTGTACCCTTTCTCCCGCGACAGCTGTCTCCAGTTGTTTCCAATTCGTTTACCAGTCCCAGTATTGTGTTTCTTTGGAGAGGATTCCGAACACCAAATTCTCTCTGGTATGCCCTTTGAGTAGCTGTAATTGAATTCGTAATCCAGTATTGCTTTATAAGGAAGAGCTGTTCATGATATGTACTCCATTTTCACGTGACTAGAACAAAATCTCAAAAACAATTGCCGACAATAAAACTAACAATTACGAATAAAACATGAACATCTGAACATCTAGTGACAGACAATCGAAACTCCAGAACATTCTGCTTAATTTGGTGTTAAATTGGGGCATTGAGTGAATTTAGAACGGAATAATTAAAGAAAGAAATGTGTCAGTTCTTCATAAATCACCCTGTATAATAAAATCATTGTTTTCGAGAAAATAGTCGGTAACACAACATTTTTACTTTCTCTACCACGTACTTAGGAGTTAGAGAAGGTATTACATTCCACCCAAAAATTCGACATCGAGATTTCACCAGAAATACGTTTATTGAGGTCCCCTGAATGCAAAAAAAAAATCATTTTTAGAAAAATGTCCGGATGTGTGTCTATGAATACCATACCTCAAAAACGAAAAGTCGAATGAACGTCAAACTTGGCATTTAGGTTCAATATCTACCACAGATGCGACACGAAGATTTTCAAGAACCTTTCCCCAACCCAAACTACCCATTACATAGAAATTTTTTCGAAATATATGATTTTTTTAAAAAAATGGCTCTAAGGATTTTTATTAAAATACCACATATGAAAGATATTTACATAACAAACAAGACGTACATCTTGTATTTTCTGGCAATAGCCTGTGGATTCCTTTTCATTCGGAAGGAGTTTTGTATAATCTTATCTAACTGGTAAACCTTAAGGGATAGACAAAAACATACTTCGCAAAATTTAGATGTCTTTAAAACACACAATTTATTTCAAATAAGTTTGTGTGTGTGTGGCATAAGCCACTTCTGAGATATCCGTTATTATTGGTTCGAATTGTTCATTTCTTGGTCATTCTTTCAAAGTCCTGTCAACATTCAGTTGTTTCTCACGATTACATGGAAACAGTATGGAACTTTAAGGCCAGTATATGACGTCCAGTTCTTAAAACATTTTACTGTCGCTGTCCCCTTTATATTTATAACGAAATATGTAATGTAGCTATTTCTGCAAATGCTTATTTGGATTAAAATGTAGTAGATAGAAAAATACTTTCGTAAGAATAAGTTGTATAGCCACTAATAAAGGGTAGACGGTAGAGAAAGTCATGTGAATGTATCACATCAGATTTTTTGTAATGGATACTCTGACTATTTTCGTCGTGTCTTCTTTAAAGGTGCCTGACTGTCAGAATTTTGGTTTCTGAGAAATGCTTCTCTCTCTCTCTCTCTCGCTTTGAAGTCCACTGAATAATAAAATTGCCGCACATAAAACTTTTTATGCTTAAGTGGGGTATGTTTTAAAGAAGGCGAATATTAAATGTCTCTCAACCAAACGACTGTTTACGTGGGGAAAAATGATTATTTATAAAAAAAAATGGCTAGGAGTTTTATTAATATGTAATATACTTCAGAAACACATTGCTTGAATGTTCTATAAAGAGGCTTTGAATTCCTCTTTTCTGTTGAATTCAGTTGTCTAAAGCTGTAGACAAATATTACTACAGGAAAGAATTTTACGAGGCGTATTCCAAAATTAAGGTCCGTTTGGTCATAATAACAACATCGCTCATGAGACAAGGGTTTTATTGACAGTAATATGTGCCTACATATATATTTTACTTTTCCACATAATCGCCGTTCACATCTATACACTTGCTGTAACGCTGCATCGGCTTCTTTAACCCCTCGGCATAGACGCCTGCGTCTGGGACTTGAACCTGTTGGTAACGCTCGTCTTGAGTTCATTGTCGGTTTGAAATCGTTGTCCACCAAGCCATCGTTTCAAATGCAAGAAGAGGAAATAGCGCTTGGTGGCAGCTCGGGACTGCACGGAGGGTGGTCAAGAGTTCCCAACGAAATCTTGAATCTTCTCTTTGGGTTTGACAGCGGTGTGCGGGCGTGCGTTGTCGAGGAGGAGGATGATGCCAGACGACAGTTCCCGCGATATTCGATCGCACGTTTCAGTTTGGTAAGCGTTGCACATTACATGGTCAAGTAATTGTTGACCTACGGTCCATGAAATCAATCAAAAGGACACCTTTTTCGTCCCAAAACATGGTAGCCATTATTTTGCGAATCGTGTACGGCGATTGCTTACACCTTTTTTGGTTTGGGTGAACCGGAAGCGCGCCACTGCATTGACCGTTGTTTCGATTCTGCGTTGGGTACGCTATCCATGTATTGTCGTCCATTACAATGTGGAAAAACAAACCAACTCCATCTTGTCTATAGCGCTCCAAAACTGTCGTGCACTACGCATTCGTTGCTCTTTGTGCTGGCCGGTGAGCAGTTTTGGCAGCCACGTCGCACAAAGTTTCCGATATCCAAGCTGTTCAGTGACAGTCCTGTAAAGTGAAGTTCGAGCAACATTTGGGAATTCATCAGTCAGACCACTAATCGTCAAACGCCGATCACTTCGTCGCTTTCGGATCACTTGCTCAACGATGCCGTCGGTCCGAATACTGGGCCTACCACTCCGCTGTTAATCGTGCATATTTGTGCGGCCATTTCGCAATTCTCGACACCAGTGTCAAACCTGTTTGTCACTCATTGTGTTCGGTCCATACACGAAGCATAACTCACGATGGATTCCGCAGCTGACGATCCTTTTGCCAGCAAAATCTAATCACACCGCGCACTTGACAATCTACGATTGTGGCGGCCATTGCGTTCTGCTCTCACCGACTGGCAAACGCCCACTGCATCACACCAACACTGCGGTAGGTTCCTCAGGAGTCGGTAGACAGCACTGCAGGCGTGAAACGTCATTCAGGCCTACCATCCGTTAAACATTGTTCATCGGATCTTAGTTTTGGAATACGCCTCGTATATCGGAAAGATAAAATTCTACTAAAAAATTCAATGCCATAGCTGAGATTTGAACCACGGATCTTCATGGTTACGTCCAGTTGCTTTAATCAACTGAGCTACCATTACAACATGCCAGCACAATATGAAATTCCCCAACTGAACTGGTATTTTTCGTGGTAAACCGCAAGCAGATATCGTTCATTTTGAGATGACATGCCTTAATGGTGACTTACAATATTGTAAGAACTTTAAAGTCCCGGACTTCATAGTTTAACCAACTATTAGGTCAATCAATTGACTTAACGGACTCAGTACTTAAAGGAGTTGTAAGTTGTCATTGGGGTATGTCATTTCAATGAGATCTCCTTGTAGTTTACCGGGAAAATTGCGAGTCAGTCGAGGAATTTAATGTCATGCTGGCATGTTGCCATGGTAACTGAGTTGATTAGAGCAACCGATGGAAACCAGAAGATCCGTGGTTCAAATCCCGGCTATGACATTGAATTTTTCAGTCTGATTCTATCTTTCAACCTTGCTCTACACGTGGCTTGTGTGAATCAACAATTAATTACTAATTTTGATATCGTTTAAATATACTATTTATGTCTTAAAATTATTGTAGTGTTAACCATTTGAACTTGTGACCCTTTTCCACGTTTTAAGAAGTACACTGAAATTTTACCTAGGCATCATTTTGTTTATCTTGAGCTCTAGCAAAGGGTGGATAATGTCGTTATTAGCATACATAACTCTCACCTGCTTTTTAAGCTGATACATGCTGTTTCAGCCTACAAAATAAACTCATATTTTAAAATTATTACCGAAATGAAACATATTTGGTGAATGCTTATCGTGATTATCAGGAACAAGATAAAAAGACTCGGAACGTTTCCCCGGCCCCACTAGAGGGTCTCGGAGCGGTCCTTCCCCGGATTGGTGGTCAATCCTGAAACTGTTAAGTAATTCTGCAGTCTCTGCCGACTTGCGCTGACCTCGCTCTGCAATCCCTTCGTCTCTTGCAGTTCCCTCATTTCATCCGATCCTATTTGGTGGGTTCAGCTGTGTCACGCTTTCGCCGGTGGGTGGGTCGTCTTGAGTTGTGATGAGTGTTACGCCTTCTTTTGAGTTTCGTTTCCTTGGGCATTATAATCATGTTACAGACATTTGGCCATTATTCTGGCTGTCTTATGATTTCTGTGTTCGTCTTTCTAGGTTTATTTTAAAGCTCTCCTATCCGGTGTTTATTTTTCTTCCGGCCCAACATTTTAGACTTGTTATGGCGAAAGCAAAGCGCCCATGTTCTTACATTCTAAAGTGTTAAATTGGCCACAAGAAGTTGTTGCTGGTTGGTGTACAGTTACACGGCCGTCCAGCGTATTTACATGTTTCAATATTTTTTATTTACATTAATCCAGCCGTATTGTTTCGAATTCCTTAAACTGAAATGCAAGTGTGTATGCATTTTTTGGATTAATGGTGCGAGACACTAGATGAAATTTCTAGCCATTTGTACACCAAGAGCTTGGAAACGTATTCAGACATATAGTGAACTTTTTGACGATAAATATATTGATGGTATTGTATCTGGCTATTAAATTTCTTACATACACTGGCATGTTATATCCTCTCCTTTTTATTTAATGCTCTAATAGGGAATATTGAGTCAAAGGATATGGCCCGGTGGCTCACGGTGTTCTTATTCATGTTTTACATTTTAAAACGAACCTTGTTCTTTGTTCCAGATATTAAACATGTCTCTCTTAACTACTGCCAAGAAAGCTTTAAGGAATGAAATGAAAAACAAACTTGCATTACTCAGCTCGGAACAAGTAAAGCAGCAGTCAGAAATAGTTATTAAAAAGGTGAGTTAATTTTAATGTGTTTAAGTAGCTACCAGGAAAGAAGAGAGTGTTCAGAAAATATGGATGGAGAACTCAGGATTTTCTTGTCTCTTACAGTATGCAGTAATTGAAGTTAAATTTTATTAAGTTACATCTGTAGATGTATAAACACCAAAAACTCTTACAGGAGTAGCAGAAGTCAATTATGCTTGTGAGAATTTTGTTATTTTTAAACAGTCACGTTTTAGAATACCGCCTCCAGATGCTAACAAGCTTTCTTTGTGTGGGAAAGGAGCAAGGAGATATATTTTTTCAGTGTGTGACTGTGAAAGAAGGAATGACTACCTTTTAAACATCCTCCAGTCCACTTCAGATGAACTTTAACAATAAAGACGTGTGAAATAATGATGCAGCATTACCAGGGATATCAACAACGAAGATTACTCTATAAAAGTCAGTACTGGGTTTACGCATATAAATTCCAGCACTCGTGTAAAGGAACAGACATTATAGTAATTTAACTCAGTTGCTTGTTGATTTCGATTTAGTTATTTTCAAATATGTCAATAAAGCACCAAGTTTCATTTAAAACGGTGTGGTATGTTGTTTTTGAAATGGGATAAGTCCAAAGCTGAGTTGTACGTTTTCTGCGTGTCAACGTTTTAAACGTTTTCTTAACTTTTCTAATAATTCTGTACAGCAATATTTTTATAGTTTAGTCTTTCACATTCACAAGTATTTAAGTCAAGTGAAGTAATAGGAAGAAAGACCCTTAACTCTATATTGCAGATTGGCTGCTGGAGAATACAGAAGTGGGATCTCCCAACTGCATCCTGTGTTTACACCAATCACACTAAAGGACCAGCAGTCTAAGAAACATTCCTTTTACCTTCTTTTGAAAAAGTAGTTTTCTGCACAATAACTGGTTCTAATTTACAAAATGTTTTCATCACAAAAGATAAAATTGAAGCATTTTCTCTGTATAGAAAGATACAAACCTGGTGTCTAACTTATGAAATATTTGTAAATTGATAAATGATTACTTGTATACTTACTTCCTGTACCTTTAAGAAATGATACTTTGATTAATCTTCAGCAAATACTGTACATTCAAAGATGAATTAATGCTTTTCATAGATCGCATCCAGTATCTACAATTTTATTAAAAATAATTCGTTGGAATTGCTATATGTTACATGATATGTATATTACATATGTTATATGTTAATTGTTACATGACAATAATAGTAAATTCAACTTTCTTGATACACCTCCATTGGGCCATTTTCACTAAATAGGTTTAAACTGGTTTTCCTTGGTCGTTAGGCATTTTCTGGGTTGGATAATTATTTTGATCCCCGGATTTTCCTATAATCCCTTTCATCACTACATTTCATTTCCTTTTTCTTCATCGCCATACCAGGCATTGGACTGATTACCCATGCTGGTTCCGCTATAATCCAAAGTTTGCTTGCTGCTCAACAGACTCCTGACCCAAGACACTGGTTTGTAAATCTTTGTAGTGTAAGTTCTCCAAAGTGGAGATAATCTGAAGAAGAAGAAAAAGAAGAAGGCTTAAACCTAAATATATTTTAAACTGGTTCAAGAGAAAGCTTAAGCAAAATATGGTTCTCATTAACCTAGTTTTAACTGATCATGAGGTTTAAACTAAGATAATAAGCTAAATCTTCCTTCTGGTAGTTTAAACCGTATGAAATAGTATACATAAAAGTTATAATTTTCATGTTAAAAAGTAATTTTTCTGAAGTGCAGTTGCCTTTGTTGCATTTGCTAAATGACATGCGCTCAAAAAACTGGAGGAATTTCTGGAGATTTCTAATGGAATAGAGGAAGGTTATAATCTGAAAGTGGTGTTATATAACCTTGGAACCATTCTCACAAGAGTAAATCATTTTGAAAAATCTGATGTGTTACATTCACATCACTTTCTCCACCCTCTGTCGCTTATTAGTGGGTAAACAAATTATTTTTACGAAAGTTTATTTTCCTATCTACTTCATTTTAATCAGGTAAACCTTTCCGGAAATAGCTGCATTACACCTTCGTTACAGATACAAAGAGAATAGCGATAGTCAAATGTTTTAGACTGGACGCTATACGCTGGCCTTAAAAGTCAACACTCTTTCCATGACATTGCAAAAAAACAACTGAAAATCGACAGGACTTTAAAAGAATGGCTAAGTATTGAACAATTCGAATCATTAATAACGGATATCTCGGGAATGGCTGATGCTCCCAAAAAACTATTTAAAATAAATTGTGTGTTTTAAAGATATCTACATTTTTTTGTAGTATGTTTTCATATATCGCTTAACGTTTGTCAGTTACACAAGATTATACAAAATTCTTTCCAAATGAAGAGGATTTCACAGGCTATTCCCAGAAAATTCAAGATATACATTTTATTTGACATATAAATATTTTTAATATATTGTATTTTAATAAAAATCCTTACAGTCATTTTTTAGAAAATAAAAGAAAATCGAAAAATGTTCCATATAAAGGCTAGTAAGGGATGGCAGATTTTCTTTAAAATCTTCGTGTCGCATCTTTGGAAGATATTTAAGTTAAATACCAAGTTCAGTATTTAACCCACTTTTCGTTTTTGAGTTATGCTGTTCACACACACACACTCACATACGGACCTTTTTCTAAAAATGTTTCTTTTAGATTCAGGGGGCCTCAAAACATATATTTCCGGTAAAATTTCGACATCAAATTTTTTAATGGAATACAATACTTCCCCTACTTACTATACGTAGTAGAGAAAGTAAAAATGCAATAAACATGAAAATTGTAATAGGTTTCGATAGCAAAATCATGCGGTAAATGATTCTGTGGCAACATAGAAGGCATAATTAGAACAAAATCTGCCAAAAGAACAGACTAATTTCGGAGATCGTAATGGAAGCCATGTATCCACTACAAGCAAAAGTAAAACTGGAAAGAATATTATTTTCTTTACCCCCTTTTTCAAAAGCTCTGGTAAACCTAAAGCAAAACACAATGCTGTTATAATTATTGTTAGAGGAATGCTACAAAATGTATGGACCGAATGCTTTTGGATACAGATGCATGCCACTTGACCACTAAGTGCTGCCATAGGATTATTTTCTCCAAATTAGTTTTTTATTTATAGACGCTCTCTAAACTACTTGGTCCTTAGCGTCCCATTCTATATTGGGCGTGAAAGATCGGAAAGTTTGCTCAGAGGCCTCCTTATCAGGCTTGAAGTTCTTTTAAATCTACGACACAGGTCCAGCGTTTGCTTCCCTTTCGAAGGAAGACATGCTAAGGATTTTCACGTCCGAAAAACTCCATCGCCCTCCGCCGGGTTTGAACCAGAGGCTAGCATGGTACCCCTAGACCACGACAGTTTAAACCTGGTATAAACTAAACCAGTTTAGAAAAAAATCTCGTTTCGTAGAGCACTAGTCTTTTAGTGTAATAGGTGTAAACACAGTAAGCAGTAACTATTGGGGGATCCCATTTCGCGTTTCCCAGCAGCCAATCTGTTAGACGTTTCTACCTGCGTCCCGATACGATTTTCGGGCAGTTCGATGCATTGAGATTATCTCCATTCCGTTTCTACAACTACTGCGTCAACCGGCCCTAGACCACGCCTTGCCTGAAGAGGAAAACCAGATGGAAACCCCCTGCCACAATAGGGGTTTTGAAAACTACTGAACCATTTATAGTAATACTGTATATTATTTCTAGTGTAGTTACAGTTCTCGAATTCTTCTTATGGCAGGCAACAAAGACCTCATTAATGCACAGAGGCCTAGAAAATTGGAGTATAGATTGCCTTAAAATTCTTAAATAGCTATGGTAAAATTATGCAAATTTTAACAAAATTAAAAGATTATTGAATTCAATTGGAAAAAAAAACTCTGAAGTTAAAGCCATTCCATTGAATTCAAAAATAGGTTTGGGTTAATAATACTAAAAGAAGGAAAACTTTTTATATATTATTTGTAATGTTATTAGAAAGTAACTGGTTATTGTCAAGTTTTATATCACTGATGTTAAACGGAAATGGAAGGCGCTTTGCTGATAGTGTCATTTTTAATGTAAAGGTATAACTTTCGCTAATCTATGCAGACTACAAGCAATTACTCATAAAGCTCTCTTTTTCAAGGGTTCTAGTAAACAAATGTCGAAAAAGGGGGAGAAAATACAAATCAGGGCCTTTTTTTAGGCTATATAGCAAATCGTATAAATTAAAATGTTCCTTTTTCGCCCACATAGGTATGCAAACAGAAACAAATTTGCGAAAATAGGCGAATAATTCGTGAATAAAATAGTACTCCACACACCCAGTATAGCTCTACAAGTGCTTTTTTTGCACGCTTCTGTAGTTTTCATTCTTTTCGCTAACTTTTCGGAGCTGTACTAATGATCAAGAAATGGCATCCCAAGATGTACTGCTGAAATTATTTTAACTCTGAGACACACATTCACAACCCTTAAGAAAGTGCCGCTTATGTTATTCAATAACTCAGCATATCGTTTTAGAGCGAATCCATAGCCTACTACATAGTGTAGTGTAGTGGGTTGTGGCGAATCTGAAGATTACGTCATTTACGGCATTGAACTTTAGCCAATATATACAAATTATTAACGTTGCGTTATTGGATAATCACATTGTATTTAGACTGCCTCTGTAGTCGAGTGGTCCGGTTTCATGCTTCTTAACCCAGAGGTTTCGGTTTCGATTTCCGGCGATGGCAGTGGATTTTTTTTCTTTTCTTTTTGCTTCTTCATTCGAAGCATTCCGTACCCTCCGTAGAATCTACAAGTATGAATATGAGAGTGAATATGTGAATTTTCTAGTGAAAATCAGTAAAAACCAACAATTTAAAACCTACAGTCAACAAGTTGTTTCTAAAGTTAAAGCCCCTATATGTCCACAGATAAAGGAAGCTGTGCAAATGTAACGCTAGTGCAAAAAGTAATCTTCGCATGCTGTGACACTGCCAAGTAACATAGCTCGATGAAACTTGAATTATACATAGAGGGAACTGCTACGGTATGCTACAGTAGGCAACTAAGCGAAATATGCAATGTTGACAACAATTGGATGGTCGTTGCTGTATATGGATGTGCTGCAATGCGTCTCCCCAAAGTATCCCACATGTGTTTGATGGGATTTAAATCGGGGGAACGGGCAGGCCAGTCCATTCGCCGAATATCCTCTCGTTTCAAGAGATCCTCCACTTGCGCTGTTCGATGCAGTCGCGCATTGTCATCCATAAAAATGAAGTCAGGGCCGACTGTACCCCTGAAAAGACGCACATGGGGAAGGAGTACAGTATCACAATAACGTGGACCAGTGAGCGTACCGTGTTCAAAGATTATGCAACATTATGCCACCCCAAACCATAACACCCGGACCATGAAAACGATCATTTTCAAGTTTATTCCTGTTCCCACTGTTCCTGTTCATGTTCCCACTCTCACCAGATGAGGGTACATCGAGAATCACTACTTAGACTGAATCTGCTCTCATCCGAGAAGAGCACGCGACCCCATTCCTCGTTGGTCCGATTTTGATGCTTTTGGGACCATCGCAAACGGTGCCACCGATGTGCGGATGTCAATGAAACACAGCGTACTGGCCGTCGGGCAAAGAGACCAACTCTGTGTAGTCGCCGTGCCACTGTGTATCGTGAGATTGCGTGCCTAGCTGTCCTGTTAAATATGGTTGCAATTGCACCCGCTGTTTGGCGTGGATCTCTTCTTGCCTGTTGCACAATGTAGCGGTCATCTGCTGCTGTAGTTGAGCATGGTCAACAACCACCTCTGCTTGGGACAGCAGTGCCTGTGGGTTGGAAGGCTCCCCATGTACGTGAAACAATGCTGTGAGCAATTCCAAACTCTTTAGCAACACTCGTCACACTTCGCCTTCTTCCAGTTTCCTGATGATTCTTCCCCGTGTGAAGTCATCCAAATGGTATCTACGCGCCAGGTTGCAATTAAGAACACCACTACAGTGCACCGTAACAGCTCGTTATTTGCCACACACTGTCTTGTCCTGTTTCGTCAACTGCCCCGTGTTGCGGAACCAGACCAGTAGGGGGGAAATGACAGAGCTGGCACAGTTAATTTATGCATGGCTATTCATATGCAAATGAGCTCCCCCACCTCCTCTCCCCCACCTCCTCTCCCCCACCCCCCGCTGTGCCTTGGTAGTTTTAGTTGCAGCTGCGGTCGTAAATCATGTTGAGTACAATGGAGGCTTGACAGTTAAGCAATTAAGGCTGTCAATCAACTGTCAAAACGAACAAAGGGGTCATAAATTTAAGGTTCTGTAACAAAGGCGAGATGTTTCTCCTACCCATCCCACATCAGGCCACTTCTGCACCTGGTCAGTTACCCACCCCCACTTCCATTGTGTGTCGAACACGTGGCATACTCATCCCACAACCCAATAACAAAGCCTGACCCTTTCCATTGTGTAAGAGATTCTATTGTGTGTGCCTTTCTATTGTCCCGTGCAAGCATTCTTTAGAAAGACCACCTGGCATACTCATCCCACAATCCAATAACAAAGCCTGACCCTTTCCATTGTGTAAGAGATTCTATTGTCCTTGGCAAGGCTAGTTTAGAAAGACACCTGCAGCGTTCCCATCCCACAATCCAATAACAAAGCCTGACCCTTTCCATTGTGTAAGAGATTCTATTGTGTGTGCCTTTCTATTGTCCTTGGCAAGGCTAGTTTAGAAAGACACCTGCAGCGTTCCCATCCCACAATCCAATAACAAAGCCTGACCCTTTCCATTGTTTGGCCACCTGCTAGTTTAACAAAAGAATTCGAAGGTTGCTTTATACTCGTCCTGTCCTTGTTTGTGTGAAAGAGAGAGAAACTTGTTTACCAACTCTGCGTGACGTCATAGTCGGCCATCATGATTTTGCCTGAGGGAGTTCTCTCCGATGTTTTACGACCTCCTACGAATATACCCGAGCATAGTTAACAAGCATTCTGTTTCAGCCAACGACTCCGAAAAAGCGCCTAATATACATTTCATTACGTGCATTAAACCTCTGAGTGATATCCATAGATTGGTGTTCGATTCTTACTGTAATCAAAAGTTTATTGCTAATGAGAAATTAATGATTGATATTATTATATCATTACCCTAATTAATAAAAAGGCGTTCAGAGAATTCTAGCTCGAGTCTTACCAAGTGAAACTCTAACGCGTAATAACTATTAAACTATGCAAGGTCAGATTAAAAAAATGTATTTATCAATTATAATTTAATTTTTTATATATCATTACCCTAATTAATGAAAGGGTGTTCAGAGGGTTCTAGCTCGAATCTTACCCAACGAAACTCTAATGCTTAATAAATATTAAACTATGCAAGGTCAGATTTAAAAATGTATTTATCAAATATAATTTTTTTATACATCATTACCCTGATTAATGAAAGACGTTCAGAGGACCCTAGTTCGAATCTTACGCAGCGAAACTCTAATGCTTAATAAATATTAAACTATGTAAGGTCAGATTAAAATGTATTTAACGAATATAATTTAATTTTTATATATCATTACAATAATTAATAAAAAGGGTGTTCAGAGGGTCCTAGATCGAATCTGCGAAACTCTAATGCTCAATAACTATTAAACTATGCACGGCTAGATTAAAATGTATTTAACAAATATAGTTTAATTAATGAAACGGCGTTCAGAGGGTTCTAGATCGAATCTGTGAAACTCTAATGCTTAATAAATATTAAACTATGTGAGTATTGGGCGGTCAGATTAAAACGTGTTTAACAAATATAATTTAATTTATACAACATTACAATGTTTAACGAGCTGTATTGTTAGGAACCAGAGGCCCCTAGTTCGAATCCAACCCTGTGAAACGCTATAATAACTATTAAGTTATTGAAGCAGCGGGCGGTCGGATTAAAATTGCATTTAACAACTATAATTATTTATATTAAACCCTGATGCATACTTAGATATCTCGATGCCTAGACAACATTCTTTCTTCTTCTCCTCTCTTTTTCTTTCTATCTATCTCTTTCTTTCTCCACGACTTGTACAGATTCAGGCGTTCACATATACACGAGCACTTGTACACACATCAGCAAACATACACTGGTGCACGCATGCACACACACACGCGCATACATACACACACATACATACACCGGCACATACACAATGCACATACATACAACAGTACACACACGCATTCACGCACCTCATGCGTATACATACATACACCAGTGCTCTTACACTCACGCATTCACGCACCTCATGCGTATACATACATACACCAGTGCTATTACACTCACACATACATATACATGGACAAACACACACACGTGCCAACACATATGCCTGTTCACTTACACCCAACAGCACCAACCAACACACGCACACACCAACTCACGCGCATGTCCTGAATGAAAAGAGACAAAATGATGCAATAAAAACTAATTATAGCTCGGGATGCAAGGCTCCATTTACGATTGCTCGAAACCGGTCTTCTAATAACTCCAAAACTAATTAAAATAAAGACAGTAAATAAACTTTATTACTTTTATGCCATTAGCTCGTTTCTTGTGCATGTATATTAGAGTCCAGGTGTCATGGGTTCGATCCTTAACTTTAAAATCTCAATTATCTCAGAAACTAGCAGGTATTAAGGTGCGGGATAAGCACCATTTTAGTTCCTACGATGAACAATTAATGCTTTATATAATTTCCAATCAGTGTCCCTAGCTCGAATCCCGATCTTTCAGTGACTTCCTTAATTTTCCACTGTGTTCTAGAATATATCACTTAGATCAATGTTGCAACTGCATACAGGTCTTTTAAACACATCAAACTAATATTATAAATAATTTTGTTTCTGGCGTTCTGAGTTCGAATACCGATTCAATGAAGTTTACTTATAAATTTAATAACAGGAAATAATTAAGACAAAGGCACCAAATATACCTATTACGTTTATGTCATCAGATAATATCTTGCGGGCGTATATTAGGGTACCTGACGTCCAGGGTTCGATCCTTAAGTTTAAATCTCAATTATCGTAGAAACAGGCAGAGATAGAGCTGTAGACGAAAGCATGTTTGATAGCTCATACAATGAACAATTAATGCTGTATATAATTTTCAATCAGTTGCCCCTAGTTCGAATCCCGATCTTTCAATGACTTCACTGATTTTCCTCTGTACTCTAGAATACATCACTTAGATTGATGCTTTAACTGTATGCAGCTTTGTGTAACGACATTATGGATGTACTCTGTGTGAGAGAGAGCGAGAGAGGGAGAGAGAGAGCGAGAGAGGGAGAGGAAGTGAAACAAGCAGGGATAGAAGTGCTGAGGGCCTCTGCGCATGCGTAGCAAGAGATGATGTCATTGGCTGCAATAATCACGTGACGTGTAAGCATCACAGCCATGATGACGTGCAGGCATCGCCTGGAGGGGGTTTAGATCCCTATATAAACAGACATCTGTCCCATGTTAGAACTGTTGTGTACTTATTAACTTTACATTCAAGTTTTAAAGAGCTTTAAAAGCAACGTGAGCTGCAGGCCGTCTACACATTCAGCACATATCAAAACGGGGCAATGCAAGGTGAGTTTTAAATAACTATACAAAATCACTGTTGGCTTTTACAATACATTTAATTTTATTTAAACGTTACAGTACATGAAAGACGATTCGTTACAAAGAGCATCATATTTTCTAATCTGTGCTTTACATTCACATGATATTCTCAACACACATTCTTCTGTAACATTTATATGATTTTCTCTACATCTTCTTTGTAAACATTCATACGATTTTCCCCTCATTCTTTGTTTCACTATACACTCACATGATTTCCTCTACTCATTCTTTGTTCCACCTACAGGTTCATGCTCTGTTAACATTCACATGACTTTCTCTTCACATTCTTTGCTTCCATTAACATTCACATGATTTTTCGTCACACCTTCTTCTTACATAAACATTCATACGACTTTATCCTCATTCTTTGTTTCACTATACACTCACATGATTTCCTCTACTCATTCTTTGTTCCCCTGCAGGTTCATGCTTTGTTAACATTCACACGACGTTCTCAGCTCATTTCTCTATTGACATTCACATGATCTTCTCAACACATTCTTCTTACTTAAACATTCATATGATTTTCCCCCTCATTCTTTGTTTCACTATACATTCGCACACGATTTCCTCTACTCATTCTTTGGTTCTCTGCTGGCTCATCTTCAATGAACATTCACATGATTTTCTGTACTTATTCTTTATTTCTCTACACCTTCATAGGCTTACTTACAAAACATACACACCCTAGTTCTTCAACTTGAATAATGTAGTGAAAATAATAATTCATGACAATGTCTGTTACAGATTGTTTAGCTGATAGACTTAACAAGATGGTGGAAGAGCGTAGTTTCCTACCGACTCGTCGAGTTCAATATCTCGAAATAGGTCTTAACTATGAGATAAAGTCCTTAAAGAGAGTTCAAACAAGATATGGTACCAGGATCGTATCTTCGCTGGAGGATTGTCAAGTGTTCTTGCCAGAGCGCTATAATTCGTTAACCGATCAAGAGATTGCAGAAATACCTGGGAGCGTATACCTACAGTATAATGGCATGGCAGAGACGGGGAAATTTAAGACATGTAAATTGTCTTTTTTACACGCAAAGAAGGTGCGTAGAAGTGTCAAACTTAAGTATTGAATGTTCTCCCACTTCACAATGAAAAATTCATAAATAAAACAACTGACTCATTGATATTACATATAAAGATACAAAAGATGCATATTATAGAATTTTATAAAAAATTAACGAAATTACAATATCACATGCTTTGAGTTTAATTATATCTAGCGCATTGAAATAACTCTAAATATCCGAATGTTTATACAAATCATTGTGCTTCTTTTACATGTGCCATATGCTTCATTTTACATGTATCATAACAAAAAATGTAATTCTTTCCAGGTTGCCTTTACTTGACCAAGATAGTTTTCTAAGACTTTCATTGTGCAATGTTTCAGGGTGTGCAATAAGAGGAAGAAGAAGAAAAGGAATAGCCTGCTGCCATGCAAAGGATGCTGACGCTATTGGAGGGGGTAGAATACCTACAGGAAACATTTCGGCAAGAAACGGGTGCTGAGACATCTACATCACCGAAACACATTAAGACAGGATCCTTATATAACATTACAGGGTATACAATGAAAAACTACGGTCAATTTTGTATACAATTCAATGCATGGCTGAGAGTTAGCTCGAACTAGTCTCCCTATATTCACTGAAATTAAGCATTGTGAGCAATAATTTAAGTGACTGTGAAAATACTTTAAGTAATGGTGAAATTTGTATCCTAAAAGACTTGAGCCCTGTATACATTAACAGCATTAAGACTGTTTCCCACGCTGGAATACAAATTATGAAAATAAAAAGACTTTCATTTAAATAATAAGGAAATTTGCATAACCTGCTGTTACAAGTGTAATGACATACAGAAACAATGTGTCGGACGAGAAAGTGATGGAAATGTAAGATAAATAATAACAATAAAAGAATTAAGGTATGCTTTTACATAGTGTTTTTATTCATTAAAAATCCTTGCATTCCTAATGAAAAATAAATCATTACAATGATTAGTTTAAGTTATGTCACAATGATCAAAAAGAGAACCGTCTTTAGATGCATTACTCGATCTTAAGTCAGAGCACCAAAAAATGACAAATCACGGCTTCTCCATTTTAGATGTGGTGTCACTATTCAGGTAAATTCATGTAACACAGCAGGTTGAGTATGCAGATCTGTGGTCCTAAATGGGTGAAACAGAGTCTTATCCAGCTTAACAGTCTTGAGATCTCAGCATCAGAAAGTCGAATCACAAGCCTTCTCCACTCGCTGAGCACAGGTTTAACAACAGCATTCTCTTCACCCTGAGACGATGTAAAGTATATAAATGTTCAACTTGACAAGGGATTCTAAACTCGTTGTTAGAGTCCAGAACTGATGTATTATATGGTGAAAACACATGTTCCTCTTCTTAGTGATCTTGTCGTCGAATCTCGGTGTCGATACCATTGAAGATGTCCATGATTATAGGATTCTGAAGCCCAAAAACTGTAGGAACTGCTGATTGCGTGATGTTAACTTGATGGGCGTCAAGGGCAGAGCATGATGTGTGCGTCGAATCATTCCATTATTATATCCTCGACGTCGTTGACTTCTTCTAAAAACTATAGGCATTATGCTTATATCCTTGTTTCTAAAGGCAATGATATTGCTGTAGGCTCCCCTGTTTGCTCTATGAGGCGGATGTTTATGAACAACAGGTAAAATTTGATTTGATGGTTCCTGTGAAATACGTTATCCAGCCGTAACAGATGGGAAAACTGGTAGATGGAGTGTCCACTTTTACTATCGAGGAAGGAGACTGATGCAATACTGCGCTAAATTCGTATGATGCTCAACTTAAATATATTCACTAGGAAATCAGATTCAGACAGCTGATTAGATGGAATAACTTTGTCACTGAAGGGCCACAGAACGTTCCTATAGAACAATCACTGGAAAAAATCAAGAGTGAAAGGACATTTTAATGACATTTTTATTATTATTATTATTATTATTATTATTATTATTATTATTATTCACTGATCTCATAAAGAAGACATTCGCATCCTAATATGAGGAATCTTTAAACGTAGGGCATACAAGTCAAGGTCTATGTTACTCAATGTTTTTTCCGGGACAAGTATAGCCCTCTGCCAGAGTTTTTTGAATTCCCTTTCAGGCTCTGTCTCCTCTTCGTTTCTGTGTTTCTTCCCTTATTCTTCTTCACTCGAAAACCTCTCCCTCTTGCTTCAATTTCCCTGTTACGTCTCATCATTTCAGCAAGTTCTTTATCTGCAGCTTTTTTCGTATTTACAGCTGTAGCAATTTGTGATGCTCCTCCAGAGGCGGCTCCTAGTGCTGCAATAATTGGTATGAGCGGTAGAAATCCTCCTCGTTTCTTCTTTTTGCACCCTCCGCCAACAGATACCTTTCTCTCAATTTCTCTCTTATGCCTCATCATTTCGGGAAGTTGTTTATCTGCTGCCTTTTTCTTATTTACTTCTGAGGCAATTTGGGCTGCACCTCCAGCAGCAGCCCCTAGAGCTGCAATAATTGGTATGAGAGGTAGAAATCCTCCTCGTTTCTTCTTCATGGTTCCTTGCACCTGGAGCTACCTTTCCCTTCATAATTGCTGTTACTAGTCACGCTGCCAACTTTTTCACCTAATGTTACATCAGATTGCACGCTTTTCCAAGTCGTTTCAGTCAGATCTTGGCAGCAATGTTTCTCGAAGCAGAGACCTTATGCTGAGCGTTGGCAATGCCGCTAAGATTACACGAATCGTCTAACGGAATGATTCCAGGGTCTCCTATCTTTAATTTTTCTCTAGCTTTACCACAGTTCCTCAGCCTATGTAACCAGGTAAATGTACTTCAATGGTTGCAGGCTAGTGAGAGAGTTAATTAAACCGAAACCTCTTGCGAGCTTAACCACCTTAGCTCTCACGTTATACTAAGCGATTTTTATTCAGGATAGTTCTTTTATACTTTCTCATTAGCGTATATACATTAAGAGCGATTTATTTTACTTTAGCTGTCAAGCTAGAGAGGATGAAACAAGAATGCTCACAGCCTATTGATATGTTAGGCTTTGAAAGCGACTTTAGATGTGAACTTAGTGGAAAACTGTTTCATGTCAATGTTCTTGACTTGCCTATCATGTAAACCATTCAGGGAAAAGGTGACCAGCAACGGGAAAAACGTTACCAGCAAAGGGAAAAATGTGACCAGCAAAGGGAAAAAGGTGACCAGCAAAGGGAAAAAGGTGACCAGGAAAGTGAAAAAGGTGACCAGCAAAGGGAAAAATGTGACCAGCAAAGGGAAAAAGGTGACCAGCAAAGGGAAAAAAGGTGACCAGCAAAGGGAAAAACGTGACCAGCAAAGGGAAAAACGTGACCAGCAATGGGAAAAAAGGTGACCAGCAACGGGAAAAACGTGACCAGCAAAGCGAAAAAGGTGACCAGCAACGGGAAAAACGTTACCAGCAAAGGGAAAAAGGTGACCAGGAAAGGGAAAAAGGTGACCAGGAAAGGGAAAAAGGTGACCAGCAAAGGGAAAAAGGTGACCAGCAAAGGGAAAAGGTGACCAGCAAAGGGAAAAAGGTGACCAACAAAGGGAAAAAGGTGACCAGACAAGGGAAAAAGGTGACCAGCAAAGGGAAAAACGTGACCAGCAACGGGAAAAACGTTACCAGCAAAGGGAAAAAGGTGACCAGCAACGGGAAAAACGTTACCAGCAAAGGGAAAAATGTGACCAGCAAAGGGAAAAAGGTGACCAGCAAAGGGAAAAAGGTGACCAGGAAAGGGAAAAAGGTGACCAGCAAAGGGAAAAAGGTGACCAGCAAAGGGAAAAGGTGACCTGCAAAGGGAAAAAGGTGACCAGCAAAGGGAAAAAGGTGACCAGCAAAGGGAAAAGGTGACCAGCAAAGGGAAAAAGGTGACCGGCAAAGGGAAAAAGGTGACCGGCAAAGGGAAAAAGGTGACCGGCAAAGGGAAAAAGGTGACCAGCAAAGGGAAAAAGGTGACCTGCAAAGGGAAAAAGGTGACCAGACAAGGGAAAAAGGTGACCAGCAAAGGGAAAAAGGTGACCAGCAAAGGGAAAAACGTGACCAGCAACGGGAAAAACGTTACCAGCAAAGGGAAAAAGGTGACCAGCAACGGGAAAAACGATACCAGCAAAGGGAAAAATGTGACCAGCAAAGGGAAAAAGGTGACCAGCAAAGGGAAAAAGGTGACCAGGAAAGGGAAAAAGGTGACCAGCAAAGGGAAAAATGTGACCAGCAAAGGGAAAAACGTGACCAGGGAAGGGAAAAAGAAGACCAGCAAAGGGAAAAATGGGACCAGAAGAGGGAAAAAAGTGACCTGCAAAGGGAAAAAGGTGACCAATAAGGGAAAAATGTGACCATCAAAGGGAAAAAGGTCACCAGCAAAGGGAAAAAAGGTGACCTGCAAAGGGAAAAATGTGACCAGCAAAGGGAAAAAGGTGACCAGGAAAGGGAAAAATGTGACCAGCAAAGGGAAAAAAGGTGACCAGCAAAGGGAAAAAGGCGACCAGCAAAGGGAAAAATGTGACCAGCAAAGGGAAAAAGGCGACCAGCAAAGGGAAAAATGTGACCAGCAAAGGGAAAAATGTAACCAGCAAAGGGAAAAAGGTGACCAGCAAAGGGAAAAAGGTGACCAGCAAAGGGAAAAAGGTGACCAGCAAAGGGAAAAAGGTGACCAGGAAAGGGAAAAAGGTGACCAGCAAAGGGAAAAAGGTGACCAGCAAAGGGAAAAAGGTGACCAGCAAAGGGAAAATTACCAGTATCTCCCTTAACTCTCGCATTCTCTGTGCTAACTATCAAGAAAATTGTACTCTTACCTCTATGAATCCATTTCTAGCTACTTGAATCTGCTTGTGCTTAATGAGATAGTTATAATTAATGGAATTACAACTATTGTGCGCGAATGCTACAATATTTTGCTTAGTCTAATTCGGACATGGCTGTTTATATGAATCAAAACCTGAGTACATATATAAATACATAAATGTTAAAAAATAACTCAGTCTCGTGTTATCGTATACGAATTCAACATCTACATTATACATTGACTAGTTTATATATACTGCTTGAGCATGAACACTCACAAAGACGGACAATTACAGTCAATTTACGAGAATCTTGATTTTTCGTATGTTTCCCAAGGGGGGAGTAATCGCTTTGTTAAGTGCTGCATATGTAATAGAACTTTAAAAAACAGGACAATTTCAAGGCTTAAGCAACATAGGAGACGATGCTGTAAAGCAATGGCCAGCTGTGCATTGACTACAACACCCAAACGAGATCCTGAAATCTTCTCAAGTCCCGAAGAGCGGGATTCAAGATGAACCGTACTTGGAACCAATTCAAGCGACCCTGTAATAAAGTCAAGAGCTACCAGTGATGAAGCAATGAGAGCAGTTTCTTTGAATGAGCAAGCTCTGAATAAACACACCAATGAAAGCAAGCATACTAGTGGCAACTCACCTAGATTAGAAGATATATCCAAAGCGAATACAGAGGAGATGCTATGCCGCTACACCGATCCTAATGATTTGGTAAATATGCTAAGGGTACTCATGAGGCTTCATACACCTGATAAAAATGACTTTTCCGATGCGATTAACGACATTATTCAGGATTTAAAGCTGGGTGGCTTTATAGCGTGATTAGCATCTGCAAAACCTTGAAACCATGAAAGAGTTAGAAAGATTCCTCATATTAGGAAGCGAATGTCTTCTTTATGAGATCAGTGAATAATAATAATAATAAAAATGTCATTAAAATGTCCTTTCACTCTTGATTTTTTCCAGTGATTGTTCTATAGGAACGTTCTGTGGCCCTTCAGTGACAAAGTTATTCCATCTAATCAGCTGTCTGAATCTGATTTCCTAGTGAATATATTTAAGTTGAGCATCATACGAATTTAGCGCAGTATTGCATCAGTCTCCTTCCTCGATAGTAAAAGTGGACACTCCATCTACCAGTTTTCCCATCTGTTACGGCTGGATAACGTATTTCACAGGAACCATCAAATCAAATTTTACCTGTTGTTCATAAACATCCGCCTCATAGAGCAAACAGGGGAGCCTAACAGCAATATCATTGCCTTTAGAAACAAGGATATAAGCATAATGCCTATAGTTTTTAGAAGAAGTCAACGACGTCGAGGATATAATAATGGAATGATTCGACGCACACATCATGCTCTGCCCTTGACGCCCATCAAGTTAACATCACGCAATCAGCAGTTCCTACAGTTTTTGGGCTTCAGAATCCTATAATCATGGACATCTTCAATGGTATCGACACCGAGATTCGACGACAAGATCACTAAGAAGAGGAACATGTGTTTTCACCATATAATACATCAGTTCTGGACTCTAACAACGAGTTTAGAATCCCTTGTCAAGTTGAACATTTATATACTTTACATCGTCTCAGGGTGAAGAGAATGCTGTTGTTAAACCTGTGCTCAGCGAGTGGAGAAGGCTTGTGATTCGACTTTCTGATGCTGAGATCTCAAGACTGTTAAGCTGGATAAGACTCTGTTTCACCCATTTAGGACCACAGATCTGCATACTCAACCTGCTGTGTTACATGAATTTACCTGAATAGTGACACCACATCTAAAATGGAGAAGCCGTGATTTGTCATTTTTTGGTGCTCTGACTTAAGATCGAGTAATGCATCTAAAGACGGTTCTCTTTTTGATCATTGTGACATAACTTAAACTAATCATTGTAATGATTTATTTTTCATTAGGAATGCAAGGATTTTTAATGAATAAAAACACTATGTAAAAGCATACCTTAATTCTTTTATTGTTATTATTTATCTTACATTTCCATCACTTTCTCGTCCGACTCATTGTTTCTGTATATGTCATTACACATGTAACAGCAGGTTATGCAAATTTCCTTATTATTTAAATGAAAGTCTTTTTATTTTCATAATTTGTATTCCAGCGTGGCAAACAGTCTTAATGCTGTTAATGTATACAGGGCTCAAGTCTTTTAGGATACAAATTTCACCATTACTTAAAGTATTTTCACAGTCACTTAAATTATTGCTCACAATGCTTAATTTCAGTGAATATAGGGAGACTAGTTCGAGCTAACTCTCAGCCATGCATTGAATTGTATACAAAATTGACCGTAGTTTTTCATTGTATACCCTGTAATGTTATATAAGGATCCTGTCTTAATGTGTTTCGGTGATGTAGATGTCTCAGCACCCGTTGCTTGCCGAAATGTTTCTTGTAGGTATTCTACCCCTCCAATAGCGTCAGCATCCTTTGCATGGCAGCAGGCTATTCCTTTTCTTCTTCTTCCTCTTATTGCACACCCTGAAACATTGCACAATGAAAGTCTTAGAAAACTATCTTGGTCAAGTAAAGGCAACCTGGAAAGAATTACATTTTTTGTTATGATACATGTAAAATGAAGCATATGGCACATGTAAAAGAAGCACAATGATTTGTATAAACATTCGGATATTTAGAGTTATTTCAATGCGCTAGATATAATTAATCTCAAAGCATGTGATATTGTAATTTCGTTAATTTTTTATAAAATTCTATAATATGCATCTTTTGTATCTTTATATGTAATATCAATGAGTCAGTTGTTTTATTTATGAATTTTTCATTGTGAAATGGGAGAACATTCAATACTTAAGTTTGACACTTCTACGCACCTTCTTTGCGTGTAAAAAAGACAATTTACATGTCTTAAATTTCCCCGTCTCTACCATGCCATTATACTGTAGGTATACGCTCCCAGGTATTTCTGCAATCTCTTGATCGGTTAACGAATTATAGCGCTCTGGCAAGAACACTTGACAATCCTCCAGCGAAGATATGATCCTGGTACCATATCTTGTTTGAACTCTCTTTAAGGACTTTATCTCATAGTTAAGACCTATTTCGAGATCTTGAACTCGACGAGTCGGTAGGAAACTACGCTCTTCCACCATCTTGTTAAGTCTATCAGCTAAACATTCTGTAACAGACATTGTAATGAATTATTATTTTCACTACATTATTCAAGTTGAAGAACTAGGGTGTGTATGTTTTGTAAGTAAGCCTATGAAGGTGTAGAGAAATAAAGAATAAGTACAGAAAATCATGTGAATGTTCATTGAAGATGAGCCAGCAGAGAACCAAAGAATGAGTAGAGGAAATCGTGTGCGAATGTATAGTGAAACAAAGAATGAGGGGGAAAATCATATGAATGTTTAAGTAAGAAGAATGTGTTGAGAAGATCATGTGAATGTCAATAGAGAAATGAGCTGAGAACGTCGTGTGAATGTTAACAAAGCATGAACCTGCAGGGGAACAAAGAATGAGTAGAGGAAATCATGTGAGTGTATAGTGAAACAAAGAATGAGGGTAAAGTCGTATGAATGTTTATGTAAGAATAAGGTGTGGCGAAAAATCATGTGAATGTTAATGGAAGCAAAGAATGTGAAGAGAAAGTCATGTGAATGTTAACAGAGCATGAACCTGTAGGTGGAACAAAGAATGAGTAGAGGAAATCATGTGAGTGTATAGTGAAACAAAGAATGAGGGGAAAATCGTATGAATGTTTACAAAGAAGATGTAGAGAAAATCATATAAATGTTACAGAAGAATGTGTGTTGAGAATATCATGTGAATGTAAAGCACAGATTAGAAAATATGATGCTCTTTGTAACGAATCGTCTTTCATGTACTGTAACGTTTAAATAAAATTAAATGTATTGTAAAAGCCAACAGTGATTTTGTATAGTTATTTAAAACTTACCTTGCATTGCCCCGTTTTGATATGTGCTGAATGTGTAGACGGCCTGCAGCTCACGTTGCTTTTAAAGCTCTTTAAAACTTGAATGTAAAGTTAATAAGTACACAACAGTTCTAACATGTGACAGATGTCTGTTTATATAGGGATCTAAACCCCCTCCAGGCGATGCCTGCACATCATGGCTGTGATGCTTACACGTCACGTGATTATTGCAGCCAATGGCATCATCTCTTGCTACGCATGCGCAGAGGCCCTCAGCACTTCTATCCCTGCTTGTTTCACTTCCTCTCCCTCTCTCGCTCTCTCTCCCCCTCTCTCGCTCTCTCTCACACAGCTGCATGCAGTTAAAGCATCAATCTAAGTGATATATTCTAGAGTACAGAGGAAAATCAGTGAAGTCATTGAAAGATCGGGGTTCGAACTAGGGGCAACTGATTGAAAATTATATACAGCATTAATTGTTCATTGTATGAGCTATCAAACATGCTTTCGTCTACAGCTCTATCTCTGCTAGTTTCTGCGATAATTGAGATTTAAACTTAAGGATCGAACCCTGGCCGTCAGGTACCCTAATATACACCCGCAAGATATTATCTGATGACATAAACGTAATAGGTTTATTTGGTACCTTTGTCTTAATTATTTACTGTTATTAAATTTATAAGTAAACTTCATTGAATCGGTATTCGAACTCAGAACGCCAGAAACAAAATTATTTATAATATTAGTTTGATGTGTTTAAAAGACCTGTATGCAGTTGCAACATTGATCTAAGTGATATATTCTAGAACACAGTGGAAAATTAAGGAAGTCACTGAAAGATCGGGATTCGAGCTAGGGACACTGATTGGAAATTATATAAAGCATTAATTGTTCATCGTAGGAACTAAAAATCGTGCTTTGGTCCGCACCTTAATCCCTGCTAGTTTCTGAGATAATTGAGATTTTAAAGTTAAGGATCGAATCCATGACACCTGGACTCTAATATACATGCACAAGAAACGAGCTAATGGCATAAAAGTAATAAAGTTTATTTACTGTCTTTATTTTAATTAGTTTTGGAGTTATTAGAAGATGAACCCATTCATCAAGACCGGTTTCGAGCAATCGTAAATGGAGCCTTGCATCCCGAGCTATAATTAGTTTTTATTGCATCATTTTGTCTCTTTTCATTCAGGACATGCGCGTGAGTTGGTGTGTGCGTGTGTGGGTTGGTGCTGTTGGGTGTAAGTGAACAGGCATTTGTGCTTGCACGTGTGTGTGTGTCCATGTATATGTATGTGTGAGTGTAAGAGCACTGGTGTATGTATGTATACGCATGAGGTGCGTGAATGCGTGAGTGTAAGAGCACTGGTGTATGTATGTATACGCATGAGGTGCGTGAATGCGTGTGTGTACTGGTGTATGTATGTGTGTGTGTACTGTTGTATGTATGTGCATGTGTGTGTATGTATGCGCGTGTGTGTGTGCATGCGTGCACCAGTGTATGTTTGCTGATGTGTGTACAAGTGCTCGTATATATGTGAACGCCTGAATCTGTACAAGTCGTGGAGAAAGAAAGAGATAGAAAGAAAAAGAGAGGAGAAGAAGAAAGAATGTTGTCTAGGCATCGAGATATCTAAGTATGCATCAGGGTTTAATATAAATAATTATAGTTGTTAAATGCAATTTTAATCCGACCGCCCGCTGCTTCAATAACTTAATAGTTATTATAGCGTTTCACAGGGTTGGATTCGAACTAGGGGCCTCTGGTTCCTAACAATACAGCTCTAAACATTGTAATGTTGTATAAATTAAATTATATTTGTTAAACACGTTTTAATCTGACCGCCCAATACTCACATAGTTTAATATTTATTAAGCATTAGAGTTTCACAGATTCGATCTAGAACCCTCTGAACACCGTTTCATTAATTAAATTATATTTGTTAAATACATTTTAATCTAGCCGTGCATAGTTTAATAGTTATTGAGCATTAGAGTTTCGCAGATTCGATCTAGGACCCTCTGAACACCCTTTTTATTAATTATTGTAATGATATATAAAAATGAAATTATATTTGTTAAATACATTTTAATCTGACCTTACATAGTTTAATATTTATTAAGCATTAGAGTTTCGCTGCGTAAGATTCGAACTAGGGTCCTCTGAACGTCTTTCATTAATCAGGGTAATGATGTATAAAAAAATTATATTTGATAAATACATTTTTAAATCTGACCGTGCATAGTTTAATATTTATTAAGCATTAGAGTTTCGTTGGGTAAGATTCGAGCTAGAACCCTCTGAACACCCTTTCATTAATTAGGGTAATGATATATAAAAAATTAAATTATAATTGATAAATACATTTTTTTAATCTGACCTTGCATAGTTTAATAGTTATTACGCGTTAGTGTTTCACTTGGTAAGACTCGAGCTAGAATTCTCTGAACGCCTTTTTATTAATTAGGGTAATGATATAATAATATCAATCATTAATTTCTCATTAGCAATAAACTTTTGATTACAGTAAGAATCGAACACCAATCTATGGATATCACTCAGAGGTTTAATGCACGTAATGAAATGTATATTAGGCGCTTTTTCGGAGTCGTTGGCTGAAACAGAATGCTTGTTAACTATGCTCGGGTATATTCGTAGGAGGTCGTAAAACATCGGAGAGAACTCCCTCAGGCAAAATCATGATGGCCGACTATGACGTCACGCAGAGTTGGTAAACAAGTTTCTCTCCCTTTCACACAAACAAGGACAGGACGAGTATAAAGCAACCCTCGAATTCTTTTGTTAAACTAGCAGGTGGCCAAACAATGGAAAGGGTCAGGCTTTGTTATTGGATTGTGGGATGGGAACGCTGCAGGTGTCTTTCTAAACTAGCCTTGCCAAGGACAATAGAAAGGCACACACAATAGAATCTCTTACACAATGGAAAGGGTCAGGCTTTGTTATTGGATTGTGGCATGGGAACGCTGCAGGTGTCTTTCTAAACTAGCCTTGCCAAGGACAATAGAATCTCTTACACAATGGAAAGGGTCAGGCTTTGTTATTGGATTGTGGGATGAGTATGCCAGGTGGTCTTTCTAAAGAATGCTTGCACGGGACAATAGAAAGGCACACACAATAGAATCTCTTACACAATGGAAAGGGTCAGGCTTTGTTATTGGGTTGTGGGATGAGTATGCCACGTGTTCGACACACAATGGAAGTGGGGGTGGGTAACTGACCAGGTGCAGAAGTGGCCTGATGTGGGATGGGTAGGAAAAACATCTCGCCTTTGTTACAGAACCTTAAATTTATGACCCCTTTGTTCGTTTTGACAGTTGATTGACAGCCTTAATTGCTTAACTGTCAAGCCTCCATTGTACTCAACATGATTTACGACCGCAGCTGCAACTAAAACTACCAAGGCACAGCGGGGGGTGGGGGAGAGGAGGTGGGGGAGAGGAGGTGGGGGAGCTCATTTGCATATGAATAGCCATGCATAAATTAACTGTGCCAGCTCTGTCATTTCTACCCTACTCAGATCCGTTTGTCACTATAGGCTCGCTACACTCACGCCACGTGACGTCGAGCTTTCTGTGTACGTGTGAGAGACCTCTGGCAACATGCTCCTATACCTTCATCTACTTCCACGAAGTAGTTAATTTCGTTATGTTACTTTACCCATCTCGACCTTAGGTTTTGCATACCAGTGTATATATGTTTAATGCACACTTTATAATCTGACCTATTTCATTCATTTGTTTATAGCTACTCGCACTTCCGGAATACCAAAGGAGCTCCAGGGTTTCCGTTTACCTCAGTTTGGACAGTGAGATCCAAACGGAGGATATAGTGAAAGATATACTCAACTCCGGCAAACGCTGCTTCATACCAAGGTAATGCAATAACTGTAGAGCTTACTTTAAAACCATTGCTTGTGCGTGGTACCCAAAACTATAAAAGGAAAGAAAATAACTTAAACGTTATTTTGGAACGGTTTGAA
Organism: Deroplatys truncata; assembly: GCA_030765065.1. NCBI lineage: Eukaryota > Metazoa > Arthropoda > Insecta > Mantodea > Mantidae > Deroplatys > Deroplatys truncata. The sequence goes on along the minus strand of CM060986.1, from coordinate 98,884,709 downwards.
GAATGGAACATTTCAAAAAAATCTCTCCATCTTTGCACTAACGCCATCGTTCGGGTATTTTTATAATCAGTTTTAAAAGTAGATAGTGATGCAAGAGAATACGTTGCATTACAACAGTTGAAAGTATGACGTATTTGATGCGAGAACTTGGAACCGTAAGTAATTTAGTCCTTCCATTCACAATAAGAGGACAACACTCACCAGAAATCTTCCGGCCAATGACATTAATTGTTTATGCTGTGGAGCTCTTACGATATACATGGAAAGGCATTTATCCGAGATATCGTATTGAAACAAATTATCGTTAGCATCATAGAAACTAATACCTGAAAGCTCAAGCCTCCCTCAGTTGATATCTCTATGTCTCAATACAGCAAATCCACTACTGAGATCTCTACTTGCGAAGCATGTTTCAAGATCTCCACACATCAAATTCATCTTAATTTCCGATTTATACTAATTGCTCTAAACTTGGCAACTGCGGTTGCGCAGTGTTTCCTGATCACACGATGCTACACAGTCTACCTAATTCCCCCAGCATCTACACTGCATCTGTATGCACTCCGCTTTGCTCTGGAATACTTCCTAGGCAACACACAGCATGACTCCCCTGTCATATTCACGGACTCTATGAGTGCCTTATTAGCATTACATGACAAAAATTCTTCGTCTCACCCACTGGTCGCAGAACTATTAATGTTATCCAGTACAGCAATTCATCTGGTATATATGTATCAAACTTATCTGGACTCGTCTCGCTACAGCATCCCAGAGAACGAGAAAGCTGACGTTGCAGCTTAAGAGGCTACCTAGCATCCTCTAAAGAACTATACAATACTATACTGTGACTTCTTCGGATACATCCACAAGAAGATCACTTAGATATGGAAGCAGCATTGGAACAGCTCATCTACAAGTAAACTGTATGGTGTCTACTCGCCTCGCTCTTCTAAATACCCAATGATTTTCCTTCCTCGCAAGGACCAAGTAGCTCTCATACGATTACGCATAGGACACACAGCCATCACTCACTGCTAACTTATAACTCATGATCATCTTCCACTTTGTAACTTCTGTAATTGTGCACTTACAGTACCTCATATGAATCTGGATGTCATTACCATACGAGCGCAAGACGAGATTGTGAAATTCCGGACAACAGGTGTGACCCATCAACAATCCAGTATTTAAAGAAATTATACTGAAGAATATTAAGCAAACTAAGATATACGCCAAATTGTGTCTGATTAACGTACATGTACAGTGTACTTTATTGTGTGGGGTCTGTATCCTTATGGAGTCGCGATATGACCAGCGAGTTCAAGCGACTTTAACTGAATTAAAAAAGAAAGTGATAATGAATGTGATTTACTTTAGCGTGAATTAAGTGAGCAGTAATTAGAATAAGTGTTTAGATGTAACGCGTGTGCAATATTGTCAACAGTGCGCTCTGAGTTCGCGTATGGCGGAAGTGAAAAGTATGTAGAGGGGGAGTATGCTCTTCGGATACTCTTGGAAAGAAGAATCACGATTTGAAGCGAAAAAAAGGAAGCGGAATCAGATAACAAATAGGGTGATAGTTTAAAACAGTACAGTATGAATTCGCTCGTGCATGGCGGGAGGAAGATACGTAGAGGGGGAGTATGCTTTTCCGATACTCTTGGAAAGAAGAATTACGATTTGATGAAAAAAATCGAATCTGGTAACAAATAGGGATAGTTATCGTTGTAAAGCCAGGGAGATTTCGGCACCGCGGCTGAGGCTAGGCCTACAGCGCCTACTTAACCTCCGGGAGGAAGGAGCAAGAGAGCATGAAGGGCGGCCAGGAACACGCGAAACGAGCGGGGACCCTTCCATTCTGGGAAGATACGTTTCGCTTTTTGAAGCACATTCACAGCATGCGCCACACACCACCGCACGACGTGCCAGGCCTTATAACCCTGAAAGTTGAAAGAAAACTAAGTGAGAGGAAATTGGACAGGGAAAGTCGTGGTATTTCATAATCCACCCCTGCGTTCGCCTACCTACCACAAAAAACCGCAAGTCAAATTCGGGACCTCCCGCATGAAACCCTACATGCCGCCGCTTGAGCCAGCCTTCTCGCTGAAAAGCCAGATTTCTCAGTACAAAGGGTATTTTGCTGATTATGCGTAAATACTGGATGTACTCGACTTAGTTTGAACCTGGTAATTTTTGGAATTGGAACGCCCAGAACTGTTACTAAAAATAACAATTTGCCCACGTCTGCTCGAAAGAGATTAACTGCCAAGCACTTACATCACTAACTGTTAGTAGTAGAAAGAAGGGAAGCAATATGTCATCGTTCAAGCGCAGTAGAGCACAGAATAGTGCACATTCACAGATAATGTAAATCACACATGTAGACCAGAGAAAGTATATAGCTTAATAATACAATATTATATTATATTTTAAATAGATAAAACTACATAAGCGTTATAATTCTGAAATAACAATGTTTTTATTTGAGAACAAAAAATTATGCATTATATACACTATGTGATTAAAAGTATCCGGACACCCCCACAAACATATGTTTTTTATCTTAGGTGCATTGTGCTGCCACCTACTGCCTGGTACTCATTATCCGCGACCTCAGTAATCATTAGACATCGTGAAACAGCAGAATGGGACGCTCCGTAGAACTCAACGAACTTCGAACGTGGTCAGCTGATTGGGTGTCACTTGAGTCAGAAGTCTGCACGCGAGATTTCCACACTCCTAAACATCCCTAGGTCCACTGTTTCTGATGTAATAGTAAAGTGGATGCGTGAAGGGATATGTACAGCACAAAAGGTACAGGCCGACCTCGTCTGTTGACTGACAGAGACCGCCGACATTTGAAGAGAGTCGTAAAGAGTAGTAGGCAGACATCTATCCAGACCATCACACAGGAATTCCAAACTGCACGAGGATCCACTCCAAGTACTATGGCAGTTAGGCGTGAGGTGAGAAACCTTGGATTCAATGGTCGAGCGGCTGCTCATAAGCCACACATCACGCAGGAAAATGCCAAACGAGCCTCGCTTGGTGTAAAGAACGTCAACATTACACGATTGAACAATGGCAAACCGTTGTGTGGAGTGACGAATCACGGTACTCAATGTGGCGTTCCAATGGCAGGATGTGGGTAAGGCGAATGCCCGGTGAACGTCATCTGCCAGCGTGTGTGGTGCCAATAGTGAAATTCGGAGGTTGTTGGTGTTATGGTGTGGTCAATTCTGGCTCAAGTAATCAAGTTAGGCTACACTTTGTTCTGAAAACATCTGTACCTATTTGCAGCAAGTACCTCCTACTTGCCATGGTGTCACTCTCCTCCGTGAATACATAACTTCAGTTGGCAAAGAGGTGACTCACGCACGAGCTCTGGTTTTTAAACTAACCATTAAAGCGGCTAGTTCACATTTGACATAAGGAAGATAGATTGAAATTATAAATCATTGGTATGCTATTTGCTAAACATTACACAATTTTAACTCATTATGGATACTTGATTGCATTACAGATACGCCAAGGGCTCCACAGAAATGGATATGGTAAGATTGTACTCTCTGGATGATCTTAATAATCTTCCGAAAACAAAATGGAATATAAAACAGCCTCTGGAAACAGAGGACAGAGAAGACGCTTTGAAAACAGGTAAGTTATAGAAACACTATCTTCATGTTTTATGTAATTCTGCATACTCCGCCATCAGTTCTACTAAGAGACATTGAATATGTTCACTCGGCTGCTTCAAAAATACACAGTGGAAAAATCCGATTTTACATTCAAGTTAATTTCTCAACACTAGTTTATTTTTATCTTGCACAAACTAATCTTAAATAAAAACCTAATTGGGAACAGCAGTTGATCTCTAAACGGATCTCTTTGTAGGCTTGGCAGCGGCAAAGAGGAAACAGCGCCTCATGTTGTCCTAAAGATGTGAACAGCTAGCTGATAAGAGAGTTAAATCTTTTGGGGTTAATTAACCGAAAACAAGAATTCCTAACATAATTTACTGAAATAGTATACTGGCCTCATCCTACTCCCCAAATACCTATTTTGTTTTAATATATTCTACGTTGATTAATGACCTCTTGGACTCTATCCTATATGGTAACTATTATATATATATATATATATATATATATATATATATGAGCTGTTCTTGCTACGGCTTAAAGGAGGGATAGCCCATGTTTTCATGCTGCTCAGGGTTAGCCTTCAATGTGCAAGTAGTAGGACTAGAGAAGTGGGATTTTAGGACACACACTGCCCTAAAAGTGAAAGATTCGGTACTAATTCTGTCTGAAATATAACAGCTGGATTAAGGTTTTTTTTTCTAAAACCCAATAACGCAAATAAAATTAATAGAGCTAAAAGGACAACTGCGCGAAGAGTTCAGCATAACCACAGTAGGTAAAAGAGTTAAAATCTGTCAAAGAACTTGCAAGCCCGAAGACAAAAACTTGCACAGCGGTAGAGGCTTCGCCCCTAAGAATGTCAGGGAGAACGGAGCACAACCGAATAGAACTCCAAAGAGCATTCAAGCATTCAAGGCTTACATAAGGAAGCATGCTCATTCTTCAACAAATGCGGATGGCTAAATCGTAGTGCCCTATGCGCATTCGCGCTGAAACAACCTCCAGGCGACGAGAATTATGCGGGAAGGTAGCCCAGGCAAGAGCGACTGGTTTAATTTCCAGTAATTTGTTGCCCTGAAGTGCAGTTCATTTCGCATGCCAGCACCATAGAATGTCTCGACGGAGATACCTAAAATCAACAAAGTAACTCTGGAAGTAAAATACTAGGACGCTAAAATTAATCTAGACACTTCAAGGGTAAATGAGCATACCCGCACTCGGATTTAATATTTTCTCTGCAGTTGCTGTTGGTGGTTATTTTATGGACGTTATTAAAGCGCGTATTTCTTATCTTATGTGTTAAACATAGACATTGGCGAATACCACCAGGCTACTGAATATTCAGTTACGTATTACATTATAGGAAACACGGCTCTATTAATCACTACAATCAAACAATGAAATTTGCATAAATAAAACTTTGAAATAAAGCCATCGTGCATTAATCATTTGCTGTGTGTCCATAACCTAATTGGCTTGCAGCCTATTACGCTCTTTAAAGCCTCGCGATTTAGGCTTCTTCAATTGGTTCGGGCACATACAAGTAGCGGGTATGACGGAAGACATCAAAGATCTATCAGGGTGTAATAAGAGGACTAACTTAATTAGTGGGTTCCATTGGTACTTAAAGAATTCTCTGGTGGGAATCTGATTGCATCAATGGATCCATCGTTAAATTTAAAAACGTGTCCAGTGACAGCCGATTGTAATACTTAAGAAACAAATTACTCTTTGATCAAGAAACATTTTGCAATGCTTAAAATTAGGTACAAATTAATATATATATCAACTATTACCCAAATGTAGGTACTATACATGAGTAGTAACGAGAACAAATTCGGCTGGGCCCCTTTTTTCCAACTACGTGACTAATAAATCAGAAAATAAACGTATCGTAGTTGGATTCCGGGACTGCTTGCTATATCAGGTGCATCAAGTACGTATAGGAATTCCCTGGCTGAGCGGTGTAATTGCTGTGGCCTGTGGTTAGACGCCCCAAGACTCCAGTTAAACCACAGCAGTGTGATACATCTGTTCCTCATTTCCTAATCTGCTCTGCTACTTTGAAATGAACAGTACATCGCGGTTAAATCCGTTGCATTTCAAATGAGCTTATCTCCTCGTGAGATTACTTTTCAAAGGAAAACGTTTTTACGTTCTCTGCCGTTTACAGGTACTTAATAATTGACGAGATTATTGTGCTTCCCACAAAAATGCAATATACAAATTTTACCGGAAGTACATGTTTTGAGGTTCCCTGATTCCAAGAATAAAGAATTTTAAAAAAAAGTCCCTCAATTTCTTTCTCCCTCTCCCTCCTCTCTCTCTCTCTGTATGTTTATGTTGTGTTGCATACCAAAAAATGAAGTATCGGTAAGTACCAAACTCCAAGGGTGCGACCCTGATTTTCAAGAAAATACCCCACAAACCAAACTACCGTTTATATGGACCGTTTTTTCCGTTATTTTTTATTCTCAAAAATAGCTCTAAACATAAAATGCCTTTAAGATACTTGCACGTCAAATAAAATGTATGTCTTGAATTTTCTGAGAATATCTTGTTAAGTCTATTTGGTATACTTTGTTTAACTGGTAAATTGCAAGGGATAGACAAAAATGTGTTACACAAAAAGTGTAGATCTCGTTAAAACACACGATTTATATCCTGTAATTTATTGTGGCATTGACTATTTCTGATATATTCGTTGTTATTGCTTTGGATTTACAAATACTTTATAGGCTTTTGAAGTGCTAATGTAGTCATTCGTTTGTTTCTCGTGGCCATGCAAAGTTGAATTTAAAAGCAGCATACAACGACCACATTTCAGTTTCCTACATCGCCGGTTTACCTACTCCATTTCTGCAAACATCTCGAATAACTTAGAAAAATCGTTTTTGTAAGAATAGTTTCCGAAAGAATGGGCAGAGATGGTCATACAAATGTAACACATCGAATTTTTTTTAACAAGGGAAAAACATTAATAAAATGCGTCCTATGTTGAAATGCAATCAAAGGCTGGGGAGTTTATATCTCGGAATCGACAGAAGTATTGTTTCGATATAATGTCCTTCAAAATATTTACAAATGCACCTGCAACATTATTTTTACGCAAAAAGATTTACCATACTCCTCCAGAAAGCTTATAGGAATAAAGTATCTGTTCTCGTGGAAGAGTTCAGCGTTTGCGGTTCGCAGACTTGTCGCAGCACAATACAGATGCAGGAGGAAGTAATGTGTGAAGCCTATAAGCCTACTGTCCTTTCTTCAATGTTAAATCTTTTCCGTTTCATCCTTCACTCCTTCCTTTGGGACACATCCTAAAACTTAGGTGTAAGAAACTTATAGCTAATTCAGCTGTCAAGACTCTGGAAATAAGAGATAATATCTCTGTTACAGAGTACTACATATCACCGCTGTTTGCCATTTTCTTCCTAGTAAGCGGATTCGAATAAATAGCACGCAGGCACATGGCAACGTAAACCACCTCTATATGTGAAGCGTGAAGAATGAGGGAAAAGACTGCTAAAAACACAGGAGTTTGACTCACATAGCACAAGTTAATTTCAAGATCTGGCTTCTCTTATAAAACCAGAAATACTTTCATTGCCCAGAACTAATTTTACTCTCTTTCTTGTGTTAGAAAGCTCTAAAAGAGACCATTTTATAATAATGCTGATCATAAAAAATAAAAATTTGATGTGTTACATTCACATAACTTTCTCTACCCTCTATTGTTTAATAACGGGTTTATAAATTGTTCTTACGAACGTTTATTTTTCTATTTACTTCATTTTAATCCAGACAAAACTTTGCAGAAATAGCTACATTATACATTTCGTTAGGATACAAAGAGAACAGGATAGTCAAATGTTTGTTTAAAGAGATCTACATTTTTACTTTCCCTACTACGTATAGTAAGTACTCAGAAACGAACAGTCGTATAAACACCAAACTTGGTATTTAGGTTCAGTATCTTCCAGAGATGCGACACGAAGGTTTTCAAGAAAATCCCCCCACCCCAGACTACCCTTTACATGGAACATTTTTCGAAAATTTTAATTTTCTCAAAAATGGCTCTAACGATTTTGATTAAAATATCATATGTTTAAGATATTGTCATGAGAAATGAAATGTATATCTCGAATTTTCTGGGAATGTCTCCAAAAGTATTCTTCATTGTGAACGACTTTTGCATAACTGGTAAACCATAAGAGATAGACAAGATTTTACTATACAAAAAATGTAGATCGGGTTAAAATACACAATTTATGTCATACACATTTCTTTTGTTGAGTGAACCGTTTTCGAGATATTGCTTGTTATTCCCTTAAATTTTCCAATACTTATACTTTTTCTCAAATTCGTTATTCGTTTTTTTATGTCCTGGACATGTAAAGAGAATGGAATGCGCCACATAGCAACCATCGTTAAAATATTTGACTATCGCTTTAAACCTAGCATATTCCCCTTGCATCTACATGAAAATTAGCATTAAGATTGACATCTCGATATCTCGATTAACATGAAGCATATGGAGAATAAGCGTTTGTAAAAATAGTTTGTACAAGAGTAGAGAAAGTCATGTGAGTGTAACACATCAGATTTTTTGTGTAGTACGTTTTCGTTTCTTGCTTAACGTTTACTACTTATGCGAGATTGTACAAAATTCCATTCGAATAAAGGGGACTTCACAGCTATCCCCAGAGAAGTCATAACAAACATTTTATTTGTCATGTAAATATCTTAAATATATGGCATTTTAATAAAAAATCGTTAGCAACATTTTTTAGAAAATAAAACATTTCGAAAAATGTTCCATATAAAGCGTAGTTTGGGGCGGGGAGATTTCCTTGAAAACCTTCGTGTCGCATCTTTGAAGGGTACTGGACCTAAATACTAAGTTTCATATTTATCTGACATTTCGTTTTTGAGTTATGCTGTTCACAGACAAGCGCGCGCGCACGGACCCTTTTCTTAAAACACTTCTTTTGGATTTAATGGTCCTCAAAACATGGAGGACCCCTCTCAGTATTGAATTTTTGGGCGCAATACAATATCTTCTCTACCTACTATGTGTGTGGCAGAGAAAGTAAAAATTAGTGTTTTAATTTTGGGTATACTAACATTTTGCTACAATAGGTATTAATTATAGTTATTTTTATTAAAAAAGTTCCAAGGACAAAAATAATTTTACTTGTAGGCCACCTACTGTAATTCTGAAGCACAGTTTATCGGTTCTTTTTAAATGTGCGCTTCTTGTTGCTCCGTTTAAGTGACCATATTCTCCCTTTGGATCATTTCCTTCTTTCGTCCTAGTGTCAATTGGAACTCTACCTTGGACAACAACCTTCTGCTTCCATTTTTAACAAAATTAGAATTTGTTACAGCCAATATCTGACCTATCTAAGGGAACCAGATGTAGGAGAGTTTGCAGAAGTAATAATTGGAGTCAAGGAATCTGCCAAAACAAATTTATCATAACAAACATAAATCCTCATTGATACTTGTTATAAGTCAGATGGCATTAATGACAACATAACATTGTTGTGTTTGTATATATAAATAAATAAAACATGGCTTAGTAAATAGATTCCCCAAGTTACGAGGGAGGGAAATGCATTTTCAGTGCAAACGTTCCGTGCTGTACATTGTAAAAAGTCTCAAAATGCAGAACTGTCACAAACCTTTCTTGAGGACCGTCACCCTGTTTGTGACACGATATGTAAAAACAAGAAATTATTCCTTTTCTTTATATTTTCTGCAGTCTCGGCATTGAGATAGCGAGTTTATACAAAGACCTCGTATGAAAATGTAGAGTAACATATTTCGCGGCAGCAAACAACATTTTGTATGATTCGTGCTTGGTGCGAAGTAAGTATTCGTATACGAAGATCAACTTATTTTTACTCGGATGAATTGTTGTCGGATGTCTTAGACGCAAATAAAACATGGTTGGGATGATGTTTTTCTGCTCCTTTGCTGATAGAAGCTTCGATAGTCAAGTCCTTATGACAGAAACTACCTATGCAGAACATTTATAAGATGTCTACTGGAGATCCCAAGTTTTGTTGAAACTGTAAAGATTATTATTCGACAAACCCTTATCACTTTTGAGCGTGTCAGTCATTAATATGGAAACAATTGTGCATTCAATTAAGTAGAGTGTAGTTTGAATAACAGCTTTAAACATTTATTCACATCCCATATGTATTCAAGTAATATGAGTTCGAAAAAAAATCGTATAACCACGTATGAACACGAAGCATCCAAATGACGTTTTCTCACATGCGGTAAAACAAGTTATATAACACCTTGCAAATCCGCAAACCTCCTCTTCAAGACCTCTGCGAAAAATGATGTAGCTGTCAACACTTTTTTCAACTAAAAAAGGTATTTATGACTAACTCCCCTGTCACCCCTCAAACGCTGTAAACGAACTTTTCTTACACCCTTAAAATGTCACCTGTAACAAAATCAACAAAAATCTATATTAGGTGGGCATCTTGCATAACTGAAGTACAATATTACAGTCAAAATTAATATCCAGAAGGTATGCAATTTCAGACGTTGGTCGAAAGAAACATCTAACACAATTGATTACCATTTGGAAAAGGGAAAAGCAAGTGTTATTCTGCATTCTGATCAAATAAAGGAAAATGGGTGACCCGCCAGCTGATTATTAGGTTCCGTGACTAGACAGCAGAGAAATTTGTTGTGTGTCGACAGTCCTCTTGCACGCATTAGACCAATGTCAGCCAACTGAATGCTCTGTGGCACCAGCGAGCAAGTTTCTTCTTGCACCTGGATTTCAGGAGATTCAATAAGAAGTGTAGAACAGATATTGTAAGGCAAAGAGAATGGCGAGGTTAATGTTAGCAAAGGACTGACGGGACTGACTAACGGGAATACAAAGAGCACTTTATACCTATGTGGTTGTAAAACACAAAACCTGCTCTTTCCTTCCCTCCGCATCTTTGCACACGAATCCTCAAAACGCTATAATACGTTTACACGTTACTGAACTGGCTGATTCTGTGTTAGACCGTACCTGCATGTACCCATCCCAATGTCGAAACTTATCCGCACAGACTATAGACAGTGTTGAGACATCTAATAATTCTAGAGGTATGTTTCCTTTGCCAGTGACAGAAATAACAATGACGTCATTTCCTGATAGATAAATCCACAAGAAATTCATACAATTTAGTTTGGAGTCATTGTCACTAACAATTGTTTTCAATCCCATTCTGAATAATAATCTTTGTTTCTGTAGTATCATTTCATAATTACTGTTGTTTAAAGTGAATATTTTCCGCTTCTTTCAGGTGGTCTGGATTTGGTTATAGCTCCTGGAGTTGCCTTCACGTTAGATGGAAAAAGACTAGGACACGGTAAAGGCTACTACGACAGATTCCTTAGACGCTGTGTTAATCCTGTGCCCGTTACAGTAGGTCTGGCTCTTATACCACAGATTGTACCTGATCTACCTACAGACGACAAAGATTTCAAGCTTAATTTAGTTCTCTCCTCACAAGATGCTAGATGAGGCTATTTGCAGACATTTTTACAAAGACTGCTCATTTCGATGAAGATTTTTGAAAGCAAATAAGAAAAAATGTATAGTCTGTCACATTGTTACAAGGTTCATCCTGAGAAGCACTTTTATTATTTTTAAGTATTTTGTATTGCACATTTTAATAAACAACATTAGAAAATAAGTGTTTATGGATTCAATGGGAATATGAACACCTTACTGCTGAGTCAGCAGCTTCACAATCGTATTGGAATGCATAAATGATACTATAGGCACACTGTTTTTGAGCGTAACTATGAAATAAATTTGTGATAAAAATCTAATAGCAATTTTAGCTGCCTTGCAAATATTCAAGGTTATATTTGCAACAATGTCAATGCGTTGCGCTCCATGAATGTAAATAGTTCTTGAAGTTAATTGCAACTATTTGTTTACAACTTAACAGAGTATGAAATAGAATATTCGAAAACGCATTAAAATTCCCATAGAATGTAATAGTACAAGGGACACCCTAAAGGCAGGTAATCATGTCATCCGAACTTGAGTACGTTGTGCATTGTGCGACAAGAATGGCGAGTATACTTCCTCTAAGGATATTTGTGCTGCAGTGCTGGTAAAAAGTGCGGCTAACAAATTTGTTGACTTGTACACCTAACAATATTGTGGGCAAAAGTCTAAATTGCGTAGGGATTCGCTGTGGACTGTAGATGATGTATGGATAAAATTCGATGCTATGTCCAGCCATCGTAAAATTCTGCTAGCAGTTTCAACAAGGACGCACAGGCCTGGCTGATACTGTTCAAGAAGGCGCTGTTATCGACGTACACCACAGATGACAATGTACTGGAAATCGATGAAATCATTTGTAGAATGACTATCGCGGAAATTTCATAGCAGTTCAGCATCTCAATAGGCAGTGCTCATTCCAACGTTCAAGACCATCTGCATTATCGGATTGTGTTCACTTTAATTTCCACCATTATTCACATCGAAATACAGAGAGACACGATGTCTACCACTTCTCTGGACTTCCCTCAGTGTTACACTGGACGGCAATAATTTCCAAAGCTGCATTATTGCGAACGATGAGACAACGGTGCAAGAATTCGCCTGAAACAAAGAGGACATCTGTGGAATGGAGACACACATTGAATGAAGCCATTTCAAAGTTGCGACATCAACAGTGAGAGTTATGATCAGAGTCCTCTTCGACCGGAAGGAGTAGTTTACGCCGAGTTTATGAAAGGGGCACCTCATTAACATTTTAAGCTCATAGCACAAAATATGAGCAAACTCCTGAAATTTTCTTCGCTTTAATGTTTAGGCCTATTCCGCTTTCGTAGATAATATGACCATCATTACGATGGCTAACTTTGGTCTCTCCTGCCAACCGATTTGTAATTTAATATTACTTTTGGGAACTGGTATCTAATATAGGCATCGTATTCGTTCACCATAATGCAACATCACACAAGGCGCACACAACAATTAATATGTTACATCTTCGACGGAAGTTATGGAAACATCTAGCATACCATTCGATTTCCAGTTGTTCAGAAAGCTGAAAGAATACTTGGCTGGAAAAATATTTGCCGATGGTGAACAAGTTAACATAGCGGTTCTCTGATGGCTCCTTGAGCAAGAAGCAGATTTCATCAAGGAATTGAAAAGTTGTAGAACTATTCTGCCAGTTGCTTGCACATTGTGTAAAAGTAAAGTAGGCATGTCGTGTCACTCAACAAAAGTTAATTTGTACAGTTAAAATGACTTCTCGTAATCATGTTTAATTAACTTTTTAAATATTTTTCGATCAGACATGTGATATTAAAAGTACTTTCGGCAACTCCGTGATGTGAATTACTTATCTCTCACTGTTTTCCATGTAGAATGAGGCTGGTAGAAACTGTTGACCAACCTGCATTTTCTGCGTCGCAAGGAAAACCTCAAGAAAGCGTAATCAAATTGCTCGGGAGAGAGCCTCTGATATTAAATTCTCCCGAATGCGAGTTATGATGTTACCACACAGCCACCTCCTTCAAAAAAGTTTTGTCAATTAGATATTTATAACTTTTACACTGAAAATAAGTTCATAGAACTTCATGGTTTTCGTTGTCACCTACTGTCAGTATTCATCTAAGACATTAAAATAGATTATCTGTTTTGTTTGAAACACAAAGCAAACACAAAGCAAAGTATACCCTAGTTATACAGACAGTACTATATTTCTATTAATCAAATCTAACCACTTTCAAAAGTACTGATTAAAGTTCAATTATTGGTGTGCGTGATCGTCTCCATGTCGGTTTTTGATGGAGATCTATCCAGAGAATGCTCCTCCAACCATAGGCCTTCAGCAATACGTATACATTTTATAATACATGTGCAGATTTTTGGTAGAAAATATTTGAGCACATTTTAGTAGCTGCCTCTTTGTTTTCATATTCACTAAAACAATATTGCTTTCTGTTTCACAGTTAAGTCCAGTAATAATAAGATAATGTTTTGATCTCTGAACTACTTGACGTTTGTTAACACTTGACCTTTGTGCTTTCGTTGTATCGCTCGCTGCTGCATTTCATTTCTCTTGGCAAGATAACTGATATACTTTGAAGTGCTCTTCAAATGCAAAACTGCTTGCAGCATTTGTCCAACTTGATCGTTATGCTGTAACTTAGAATTAAATAAAACACAACAGCCGACCTGTTATTGACGCTAGATTTAAAACCGACGTTGTTTATACTTCACACAGAGAGACAATCAGGACTTAGTTCTGAAGGAAGGGTTTTGGAAAGTTTTGGGTGCATTAGGTACTGCATACCGCTTATTAGTCGTTTTGTCGTAGGCATGAAGGAACCCACGAACCGCTGCAGGAATGATGACGCCAATTATATAAAATTTGTTCAGTTATTTCAAATTTGATCAGAAGTGATACAAAATTTAGGGTTATTCATGTAGACAGCCTTATGGAAATGTATGCTTTTTAGGCCTGCTACTGCATGTGCAAAGTTGAAATACTCTAGATGAGAGTTTGAAAAGAATTCTTTGAAACATTTGCAGTTTGTTTGAAATGGATATAAAAATTAAAGAGTAGGTTTTAGAGAGAGCCCCCCAAAATTGACAAATTTTGGGCAAAGCGTTGCATCTACAATATACGAATTTCAGAATCATTTTGTAAATATCTCAATTTGCTTGAAACTGGAAAGAATTTACATCTTCTAAACCACCTTTTTGCATGACGCCGGATTAAGATGACGCGGAAATTTGATACAGGAATGTTGTTGCTACTTTCTCGTTGCCTCCAATATCTGATGTTGATTCTACTGCCGGCTGCTACAGTGATGGAGCTGTGAGTACTTTCCCTCAGGGTATGCATGGATGTATTGTGAAGGACATCAGTTTAAATCGACTGAGAAATTTATTGTGAACTACTATTTGAATTATTAAAGTGAGTTGTCGACCGTTTGAGATGAAATAAGCTGATTCTGAATACTAGCACTTGAAACTATAACACTTGAATTATTATACCTGCTAACTTCTGCAGGATCAATTTCACGGTTTGAAATAACTGTTTCCGCAATAAAAGAAACCAGACGCTTGAGTCGCTAAAATGTTGACGGCAGTATCCCTCGCGCTAGCCGCTACTTACACAAGCGCGTCACTGGGCGCTTGAAATCACACACGTTAGTATCGCTGCCGGTACCAGCGAGGAGTTTTTTCGGATCTACATGCACGAACATTTATTAATTTTAGCTCCCCTTACTATATAATTACTCCCTCCAATATTCTACGTCATACGTTGTCAAATCTCAAAGCTCTTAGTATACGGATGTGACACTATTAATAGGTGATGGGTCGCTTTTCTTAGAATTTCCGTCGCCTCTCTAATTTCCAGAATTGGCCTATGTGTCTGTGTAACTTACTGAACTTATAACTTAACTGCGTGCCCAGAAATTCTTAAGCTAACGTGTTCGCTCCTTCTCGGCTCATTACTGACTCTGGGTAACCTAACTACCTCCATCTTTCCGGAAAAAACTCTCAACTCAAACTTGTTACAATACACACTGAGTTAATATACGCAAATTATTTATTGCAATTATTTTTTATCCTACTCTTATTTCTTTGATTAGTTATATCTACCCGTCAATAATTACAATATCATGCATACACGCTTGAGCGTGTTCTGACACATTTCGAGTTTGGTTTAAATCGGTACATAATTAAAGCTAATTTTTATGGAAAATCTATAATAGTTTACATACTAGTATCTAGTTGAAATTTTGTATGTGAGTATTCTCATCCTGCGGATTTGTAACTAGGCAACCCTGAATTTTACAGACGATGCGAAATGCAGGTGCTAACACCGCATTCATCAGCCCGCTGATTAGGGCTACGGTGTGTTCATTGTAAACGTGCATTAGTAGCGCAATGGCTAACATATTGGAAAGTCATGGTGAAGGTCAGAAGTTCAAATCACGCCTGCAAATAAATGAGTTTTTCATTCATTTCTGTTCATGTTTCGAGAACGAATACACTATTTGCCTATAAATACGAAGTTCCGGCCGTTCGTGCTCAGTGTGGAACAATGTTTTCGAATAGAGAGTATTTGGACATGCTATTAGTATACGCGGAAGCGCAGCAGAATGCAACGGAGTCATGTCGTCCATACCAACAGAGGTTTCCGCAGAGAACACTTCCTACAGATCACACGTTTTTGAGAATTTCGAACCGCCTTCTGGAATCAGGAACAGTACAAGGCTCACATCCACGAAAAGATCACTCTGTCTGTGACCAAGCAACGATGGATAGTGTGACTGACTATGCCATTCAACATCCGTATTGCAATACGAGAGACATTCATGTGCATTTCAATATTAGCCAAGCTTCCGCGTGGAGAATACTACATCACGCAAGGTTTCACCCTTATCTTCAACTACAGCAGGAGCTACTGCAGCCGGACCATGGACGGAGAGTGGCGTTTGCTAGGTGGATCGTACGACAAACTGAACAAGATCCACATTTTTTGGCAGCTTGTAATTTACAGACGAAGCAAGGTTCCACAACACAGGCCATGTAAATCGCCACAACATGCATTTCTGGAACACTTTAACCCACATTGGATGCGAGAGGCGGCCTTACAAGCCGGATAGGGTTTCAACGTTTGGACTGGTATATTGGGTGACCATCTAATAGGCCCGTGTTTTTATGATGGCTAACTCACTGGGAATGGCTATATCCACTCCCTATAACACCAGCTGCTTACTCTACTGAATGAAGTGCTGTTGCAGAACCGACTAACTATGTGGTACCAACATGATGAGGCGCCATCTCATTCGGACTGTCGTGTAACGGCTTATTTCAATGCCTGTTGCCCTGATCGGACGGCATGGACCAATAGGGTGGCCAGCACGCTCACCAGATCTAACTCCATTTGATTTCTTCTTATGGGGTTATGTTAAAGATAGCCAAAGACCCCTCAACAGCTAAGGGAACGCATCATCTTAGCTTGCCGTGATATCACACAGACCATGTTGCGCCGGGCTGGGCTGGAGATGAGACTGAGGTCTTGCATCCGCCGGCATGGTGGCCAGTCCGAACACCTATTACAACCACATGGAGGAAACTGGTATATTGTAAAGGTTTATCTGTGTGATGGTCCGGCACGATGTCATAGTCACTGTTAAATGCCCTACTTCGGAAACATAAAGGTTCACAACGATCATAACATGGGCTTGCAAATGTTATCTAGTTTGTATGTACGTACTGCATTTTGTAAACTCTCAGAATAATTAATTGGCTTTCTTTTGTATGAAAGAATAGCTTTGAATAGTGAAATATTATTTAATGATGTCTTATGTTTGTAAGTTATAATTACAAATGTTATATGCATTTATTTATAATGTTCATTAAAGTATTTTCTAACAAGTAACAATTTGTGTTTTAATGAAATTCACGTAATTAAACTAATTAAGTGAGATGACACTTCCATGTCAAATTATCAGTTCCCGTTAAATTTACTAAACATAAAAAGTACCTTCAAGTGGCAGTATTGCAACATGGGACCTTCACCACTGAAGTCCAACGCGCACACTTGCGCTACGAGTGCAAATCCCTGCACACGCAGCGGTACAAAGCAGTCATTTCGGCCGAAATTGATACGACGCGATGCAGTGGATTGTGTTTACGGCATAGTCTGTACAACGTCGGGACTGCATAATCTCTCATTCCGCAAACTGCGAAGACTCACCCGGGATATATTCATTTTTGAAAACTTCATTTCCTCATAAAGAGTAAACTAATATGAATTTCGGAAATAGATCTGAGCTCTTGGTGTTCGAAATTATCAGTATGCTTTGCCAATTTTATGAATTTATGAGGTAAAATATAAATACTGCAAGCCTATTATGACGAGTTCAACGATTATAGTTGTGAATGCCTTTACTCTCCCAGGAGTTATGACAAATATGAGGTTACTAAAAAATGTTATATTCACATGACTTTTTCTACCCACTATCCTTTATTTTTCTTAGCTTCCACAAAATATTTTTACGTGCGCTGAAAGCTGTTGGAAGATCACAAGTCAGGCATCGCCTGCTGCACGTGCAGTAATACAGTTTCATAAATTGTTCTTGTTGGTATTTAAGTTCAAGATTAATGTACTTTGTGGTGGTGTTTTGGTGCTGGTGTTACTGAGTCAGTTTAGTATTATATAAGCGTAATATTGTGAAAAATAAAATGCCCCAATGTTGTGCATATGGCTGTAATGTGAGAAGGGAAACACACAAGGGAACTCATTTGCACGCATTTCCATAGACAAATCTCCCAAAAGATAGAGGATGCGCGTAGAATTTTGCAAAAGAAAATATTTTTTGCCTGGCCCCGGTGCTCGTTTATGTTCCTTCCGTTTTAAGGATACAGATTATGAACAGGCAGTTATTAAAAAACAGCTTATGCCAGATGAAAATTTCAGAGGGTCTTTATTAAAACCTGGAACTATTCCTGCTATAATGAAAAATGAAGACCATTTCCGGATATCAAAATTTAGTAAAACAATTTGATCCTTCACCATCTTCATCAAGAGCAAACGACAAAGATCAGAACGATATGAGGCTAGAAATCGTAAAAGCATAATATCTGAGCTATGCGATAGTGTTACTTGCAATAAGGCTGACAACCAAGGTGATGATGGTAAAAGTAGTGAAAGAGAATTCAGAGTAGAAGGTTATGAAAAAACCAAGAATTCAGAAGTACAATGTGAATTAGGTACTGAATCATAAGGAAATGTATTTTGTTGGAACCTGAAACTAACTACAAAAGAAGCAATGATGACGATCAGGATAAGCTGAATGAAAGTTACTATGAAGCTGATAATTCAGATTCTAATACAAGTGATTAACGAGGAGGAGGAAGAAGAAGAAGAGACTTTCACCATACATGGAAATGAAGCTACAGCGGAATATTACATTGTTGCTTGGACATCTACTACTTTTGCAAGGTATGTGCTTTATGTAGAAATGAAGTGAAAACAATTTCTCATTACATTAAAGGGACAATGCTATATGTTAAAACAGTGGTTATTGTGGTAATATATTCACTTGGAACTCACAAAATATATCTGAAAGAAACCGGAAGGAAGTCCTTTAACAGCAAGTTCTTTATTATTATCATCTGGTCTATTGTTTCAGCAATTGAAGTCCTTGTACAAATCACTGGGTTTGGCAGTTTTCAAGGCGTACATTCAATAAATCCATTTGAAACATGGCAGCATCAGTTGTTTGAGCATTTTGGGTTCAAGAAAGAAAAAAAGGAACTTGAATTCATTAAAACGTTGTGGTATACCTATATATTGGTAGGGGAATGGGCAGTATGATTCCCCAGGATTTTCAGCAAATATTTAGTCTGTTCTGCATGGATTTTAATTTTCGAAAAAGTATTGATTTTGGACTTGTTCAAAGACGTATGGTGAAAGACGATTTGGATAAGGCTGCTTGTGACAACATATTGACTAGGCTTGCAAAACAGGAAATGTGTAGAGTTGAAATTTTCTCTCCGAAAGACCTGTAAGATACCTGTCAAAAACTCAGTATCTGGAAATTGAACATGAATTTTATGTATGGCATTCGTCTAAAAGTCTGATGAAAAAAGAAATTAAAACGGTAGAAAAAAATACCCAGAGCTGATGGCATGGAAAGCCAACATAATCATTTATGGTGGGCTGCGCAAAATGTAATGAGAACCGTAACATATTAATTGAAAAATTCACATCACTTCTTCATCATATAAAAAATGAACGTAAATGGCTAGAAAACGGTGAATGGAAATCTTGTGTACAGATGAATTGTTGGAAGATAACCAAATAAGGACGTTTATTATAATCACTGAAATTAACGTCCATTCCGTTTTCTCACTGTTTTTATGAATGCATATTAACCAACAGTTATTTTCAGAAAAATAGTTCAGAAAATTTTTCAGAGAAATGTTTGTTTACGGCATCACTGCCAATTTCAGGCAAATCATTCACGGTGGTTGCTATTTTCACTGCACAGATATGTTGCGACATGTTCCAGGCAAATAGACTTATTGCACAAATTGCAACAAAATTTTGTTGGTCTGTTTTTCTTCCTATCACAGAAGTTGCATTTTCCTCGAATAGTTGCTTGTGGAGCTTTAGGAGTAAATTCAGCTTTCGGTAATCCCAAAATTTCCGTAATACGGTTCTTGATGTTCGTTGGAGCATTTATCTGATTGACCTTCATTGTAAAATAATCATACAACAACTCCTTGGCAAGAACTTTTAGATAATCTTTTCTGAGAATGGTTGAGTTTTAATTGCTCCTGTAAACTACATATCCATTGATTGCAACAATATTCAGAAGAGAGAAAAAAATTATAAATGGCCATCTTCTGGTAATTCTTGTCACAGAGTATGTAAATTTCATATCATCAACTTTATCCACACAAGATTTGGTATCATTATAAAAAGTTATGATTTCTGGCTTGGACTTTTCCGAATCACTGTCAATACTATTATGTAATGTAGACAGTATCAGAACGACCTTGTCTTTCTTAGGCTTATATGAAAAAAAGTGCCATATTCTTCCTAAATGCAAAAATGTTGGATTCCAGAGGAAGATTTTTTTGCTGTCATAAATGGAGGAATTTCACGTTTATCTTTTCGAATTGTTCCAACCATTGTCAGCTTGTCATTTTCCAAGTCAATCGCAAGTGGAATTGATGTGAACCAATTATCACATGTTACATTTTTGCCAGATCTGGATATGCATTTCACCATTCTTTTGACAATAGCATGAGGTGTGTTGTCACAGAAATATGGCCCATCCACCTGTTTTCTACAATATATTTCTAAAGGACTAGTATAGTACGTCTTTGCATCTGTAAGTGCAAAAATTTTTATACCGTATTTTGCCGATTTTGATGGAATGTATTGTATAAATCCACATCTGTCCCTGAATGCATCCAGCATTTCATCCACTGTAACTAGTTCTGATAAACTGTAATGTTTCTGGCAGTTCTCATTGAACTGATCGATCAAGAATCGTACAGCGGCTAATTTGTCTGCTTCTTTCCGATGAGCTCCGGTTCTGATGTCATCAAATCTCACACATGTCAACAAGAAACGAAAACGATTTATGCCCATTGAAAGTCTGAAGTACTTTACCCCAGTACCATCTGCAGCCCAGAAATCTTGTAAATTTGTGTGTGAGGTTTGCAGAACACCCGCCAAGAAAAGAAATCCTAAACATGCCTTGATTTCTGTAATGTTAGTGTCTGCAGCATCCCTTTCTCTGGAATATTTAGAACGAATGGTAGATATGTAAATATTAGTTGTGGCAGTAATTTGTATCACAATAATGTAAATGCCAGAGTGATTGTATTGTAAATAAGCATTATTGTATGACATTGATTTGAGATGTTTGTTAATTATAAGCATTGTTAGGAAATAAGTTTACACGGCCTCACTGAAACTGACAATAGCAGCGGATAACAATGAGCGAGGGGGTGAGTTGAATATTAATTAGAAAAGACAAACAAATGATGTCAGATTGGCGCGCTTTTCTTAGAAATGGCGGGAATTTCTTCCCTAGAGCATATGTTTTAGTAATTTTGATTGGATATAAAAATAGACGCTAATGTTGGCGCGTTTTATTAACCAATAGCAGCTCGGTTATAATCTTTAGGCATATCGGGGTGTGGGAGTATAAAAAGCTAAAGCCAGAGGCAAGTATCGCCCAGTTCAACAAAATCATCCACGCGTTACACGTCGCTGTGTCCAACAGAATCATTCAGAAGTTAAACGTCGCTTAGTTCATCAGAATCGTTCGCGAGTTACACGTCGCAATTCTACAGAATCTCTCGCGTCTTAAAGTTTGTTATAAATGTGAAACACGCGAATTAATAATGTGCAGTAAATAAGTGATTATAGTGATATTAGAAAATATAAAAGTTTCAGTCTGGCGTGTATCAAGAGTCAATATGTGAACTTAATTAATTGTGACGGTAATAAAAGTGTAAAAACAAATTCTTTTATCAGTGCTATCTTTGAGTAACAAATCCTTTCCGTTTACACAACCTGTTCAAGAGATGTGCTCAACTGAATAATAATAATAATAATAATAATAATAATAATAATAATAATAATAATAATAATAATAATAATAATAATAATAATAATAATAGCTAGCCGGAGGACAATGAACCCAACATTCAAAGTAGTAATACAATAATAGGCGCCCAGCAAAAGATAACACGAAGTGACCGCGACAAATTGGCTCCCATACGTGGTGCAGATAAACATGAAGCATCTTTCAACTACCAACAAATATTCCACTCCATAGTATAGCAAACAATTTGTTCTAAAATGTTATCTGTGAAGCAGGGGCGGATGGTGACTCTGAACTTTGGTGGTTCACAACATTATCCTTGCAATTTGAAATGTTTTAAGTAATAAATACGGAATAAGTTTCTCACTATAGGCTGATTAATTTTACGCAAATAAACAAGAAATGGAATTCACAATATATAACACATACACATTTCATGAAGATGCTACAGATCATTCACGCCATGCTTTGTCCATGTATCTTCACCACCAAACAAAACGCAACGAAAGCAAAACAGGGCGTTTTTAATACCACAACCACTTATCCAGTCATATTTTTCATATACATCGCTGTTAAATTTCCCGTTAAAACTTCTTGTTTTTGTTTGAACTACCTGAGTGATTTTTAGGTATGGTGTGGGCCTGCCAATGCGTTTAATTTCATTGTTTTCCTCCAAGTTTAGCGTTGAAAACGGTTGCATTAAAAGAGACTGAATGGAATTCATTGTTTCTCCTTATAGCAACGTTTACCTGTATTTAGCTTTGATTCATAAATTAAAACCCGATACACACTACACGGCACAAACCACTGACATACAGGCATCAGAGATACAAGGTAACTAGAGTATAGTCAGAGATGCAGTTCAGTAGATAGAAGACCGGAAGTGAGCTAAACTTTTACTGTGAATTCAATAGATGGCTCTGTGTATGGGACGAAACGAAAAGTATTGCTCCTGTTGATCATCCTATTCTATGCTCTCTGACTACTAGGTTAACCAACAACATGCAGCTTATGCCCCTCACCTCCCCCCCCCCTTACACCTCTGTGCTCCTTTGGTTCGTCATTCCCCACACTTCACCATTATACCAATGTGGGTTTCAGCCGGGAGTGCACTACTTGGCACCTGCAAACAATACAATGCTTGCCAAAGTCCACTCCACAAGATCATGTCAGAATGATAACCGAAATATATGAATCATATACGTTATTTACATTAAAGGTAGAGCCAGCACTTACGTTGTAGCGCAAACGTGCTACCATATTAAGAAGCCGCCCCTGCTGTGAAGAAAAGCTGTAAAGAATCAATTGGACACTTGATGTTTTTTGCTTGGCCTATGACTTCCGGTAAATGCTTGACAATATTATGTTGAGCTCTTCTTACTCTCCTATTTTGAATTAGCGGTCGATGACTCCATTACATACCATCTTTTCAACCATACAAGTCAAATTTATCTATAGTATCACCTTCGTCCAAAGACTGCTCACTTTCACAATTGTGATCACTATCGAAGATTGACTCTAGATCGCTACAATTTTCATTAGTAAGCTCTTCGTCCAGCCATTTCAACAGCTGCTCATCATCCACTCTTCTGAATATAATAATAAAATAAATAAATAAAACTTATTTCAGTACCTAATCAATGCTGGTCAGTGGCAAGGTTCACAATTGTATGACAATTAGGATAAATACATTTTCTAAATAAAGAAATAAACAACTTTTCTAAACGTTATTTATATTTTGTATATTACCAAGAAAAAAGTGTCTTACCTGTAATACATTATAAAAGAACTGACTCACAAGAATACACGCGCACGGACTGGCACTCCACACTTCACCAATTTGATGTTTTAGACAATAATGCGTCTCTCCGATTATTGCCAGTGATTCGTTAAGGAACGAGGGGAGGGTAGAAAAAACCGCTAACGGAAAGTTTTAATTTCTAATTCATTGTTGACAGAAAGTTAGAACCGTGGACTCACATTCTGCAGTGCGTGTAACGGAGGGTTAAAAGGCTAAAGTGCAACTTGAGGTAAGTAGCTAGGTTTGTATAATTTTTTATAATGGGTAAGTCATAAGCAACAGATAAAATGTTATGCTAAAGAATCTCTCTTTAAAACATGCAATTTATTTCAAATAAACGTTATTGTGGCATCATACTTTTCAGAGATACTTTGCAGTTATTGCTTTGAATTTGTCAATACTTTATTCTATTTTGCTGTCACCATTCAATTGTTTCTCACGTCTTGGAAAGAGTATGGAATTTTAAGAATAATATAGGACCCACTTTTGAAACATTTGGCTGTTGCTTCAGCTTCTTGATCGCCTTTCTACCTACAACGAAGTGTGTAATGAACTCTATTAACACCAATTAGAAAAATAGACTTTTGCAAGAATAGTTATTAGAAACTATATCAAAATAAATTATATTGGCTAGAAAACGTGTTGCAAATGTACCCTATGTCCAAGTGCACACACATTTTTTTTTTATTCAGAGACCTAAAAGCATGTATTTCTGATGAAATCTGTACACGAAATTTTTGGATGGAATACAATACTTTCTCCACTTTCTAGGTATGTGATAGAAAAAGTAGAAACATTCAGCGGAATACTTTGTTTAAACTTTTTATAGGCTTAAGTGCAATTTGATACTAAAAACTCCCACAGCATAGTGATGTGATAAATGCATGATACAAACTCAATTTTTATACTGTATTTAGTGCTAGTGACAACTGTTATTACAATATTTTGGTCATGACTTAAGCTCTGGACATAGCATGGCACATACTAATTAATTATAAAGCAAATTTGTTGATATGTTTTTCTAACTTAAATCCAAATCCATGTTTAACCACAGTGCTACCAAAGTTTTGTCAATATCTGTGCATGCCATTTAGGTGTTTCCACACCATCTTTCACCATAGACTTGGTTCAAACTCGGAAGGCAATAGATTATTTTGGGCATAAAAATCCTTAGCAGGCTTCCTTCGGAAGGAAAGTAAAGCCGTGGTCCCCAGTCATAGATTTATGGCACGTAAAAGAACCTCAGGCCTGATAAGAGCCTCTGAGCAAAATTTCCGGTCTTTCACGCCCAATGTAGAATGGGACGTTAAGAACCATAGTAGTTAAAAGAACGTGCATAAAAAAAAAAAAATTTAACCACTGACTTGGTAATAACATAGCAAGGATTCACACTTAACTATCATCTGAAATTGAAATCCTCGCCAATGATGTTCAATATTTTAACCAACTTAACTACAAACAGGCAATAACAAAGGCACACACCATTAGAATGTACTGCCAACTTTATAAAAACTGGTATTGGCTAAAACAAATAAAGAATGAAATGGTTTAAAATTAAAAGAAAAGCTTTCTTTAGACAACTCCATCATATTGTTAAACACTTTGGGAGTTCCATATGATCATTAATCTGAAGAATCAAGCATTTCTGTAGTAAAAAAATGTTTCTGCTTTACATTCACATAGCTTTCTCTACTCACTATCATTTATTTTTTTTATGTAGGTTCTACAAACTATTACTAAAAAAGCTTATTTTTATGTCTACTTCATGATATACCTTTGTAGGAATGGTTTAATTACAATTTCATTGAAGGTACAAGGGGGATAGAAGAAATGAATAGAGTTATATGTTTAACAGTGAAATGCTATATACTGGCCCTAAAATTCCATTCTTTTGAATGACATCGTAAGAAACAACTGAATAGCAATGGTAGTTTAAAAAAACCATCAAAGTATTGAAAAATTGACTGAAACAAATAGTAATGACTGAGTCACAAAAGAAAAACTTAAGAGATAAATTTTTTGTGTACTACAGTTTTGCCTATTTCTTATAGTTTACCCGTTATACAAAAATTGCACAAAATTCCTTCAAATAAAGAGGGCTTCAGATGCTATTTTCAGTAAATTCAAGATATATATTTTATTTACTATATAAACATCTTAAAGCTATGGTATTTTAAACAAAACCTTCAGTGGCATTTTTGAGAAAATAAGAGATATAAAAAAAATGACCAAGGAAAGGGTAGCTTAGGGTGGGGTTACATTCTTGAAAATCATGTCGCATCTTTGGAGGATACTGAACCTATATACCAGTTTGGTATTTATTGGACTTTTCATATTTGAGTTATTGTAATTCACAGGCACACACACAGACAGATTGACAGATACACACATGGACCTTTTTCTAAAATTCTGATGTGTTACATTCACATGACTTTCTCTACTCTCTATCATTTATTAGTGGGTACACAAAATATTCTTATGAAAGTTTATTTTTCTATCTACTTCATTATAACTAAGACAACAAGGTTCAAGTTTGAAACATTTGCAGAAATGGCTGCATTACACATTTCAATACAAAGGGAACAGCGACAGTCAAATGTTTAAGAACTGGATGCTATATACTGACAAAATTTGATGCTCTCTGCATGCAATCATGAGAAACAACTAAATATCAAAAGGACTTTAAAAGAAAGACAATGTATTGAAAATTCAAATTATTAGTGACAGATATCTCGAAATGGCTTATGGCACACACAAAAGTTATTTAAAATAAAGTTTTTTAAAGAGAGCTACATTTTTTGTGTAGTACATTTTCATGTATTACTTAACATTTATCAGTTATACAAGATTATACAAAATTCTTTTTGAATGTAAAGGACTTCATAGACTATTCTCAATAAATTCAGAATAAACATTTTATTTGCTTGTAAATGTCTTAAAATACAATATTTTGAACAAAACTGTTAGTGCCATTTTTAAGAATTTCCAAAAAAAATGTTCATGTAATGCATAATTTGGGGTTGAGGGATTTTCTTGAAAATGTTTGTGTCACATCTTTGGAGGGTATTGAAATTAAATACCAAGCTTAGCATTTATCAGATTTTTCATTTTTGAGTTATGTTGTTTGTAGATACACAGACTGACATACGCACTCAGACCTTTTTTCTAAAAATGTTTTCTTTTGGGTACAGGTACAGGGAGTCTCCAAACTTGTATTTCTGGTGAAATCTCAATATCAAATTCTTGGGTGGAATACAATACTTCCTCTGTGTATGGTTTAAAAAACAAAACAACACAAAACAAAAAAATCTGATGTGCTACACTCACATGACTTTCTCTACTCTTGTACAAACTATTTTTACAAACTTTTATTCTCCATATGCTTCATGTTAATCGAGATGTCAATCTTATTGCTAATTTTCTTGTAGATGCAAGGGGAATATGGTAGGCTTTAAGCGATAGTCAAATCTTTTAAGCGTTGGTTGCTATGTGGCACATTCCATTCTCTTTGCATGTCCAGGACATAAAAACAATGAATAACGAATTTGAGAAAAAGTATAAGTTATGGAAAATTTAAGGGAATAACAAGCAATATCTCGAAAATGGTTCACTCTACAAAAAAAATGTATACGACATAAATTGTGTATTTTAACGCGATCTACATTTTTTGTACAGTAAAATTTTGTCTATCTCTTATGGTTTATCAGTTATGCAAAAGTCGTTTACAATGAACAACACTTTTGGAGACATTCCCAGAAAATTCGAGATATACATTTCATTTTTTATGAAAATATCTTAAACATATGATATTATAATCAAAATCGTTAGAGCCATTTTTGAGAAAATTAAAATTTCGAAAAATGTTCCATGTAAAGGGTAGTCTGGGGTAGAGGGATTTTCTTGAAAACCTTCGTGTCACATCTCTGGAAGATACTGAACCTAAATACCAAGTTTGGTGTTTATCCGACTGTTTGTTTCTTAGCTATGCTGTTCACAGACAGACACACAGACACACATACGGACATGTTTCCAAAAATTCTTTTTTTTGATTCAGGGGGTCTCAAAACATATATTTCCAGTGAAATCTCGGTATCGAATTTTTGGGTGGAATACAATACTTCCCCTACTTACTACACGTAGTAGAGAAAGTAAAAAGAGTTTTCTAAATCATGAATTTTTAAATTCTAAACCCCTACACTTTTTACTTTTATGGGATTGAATATGTAAAATCTCAAATATATAACAAATTAAAAGAAATCCCCGAGTTCTAGTTAACATAAAGGAGGTAAAACTGCTGGTAAGGTATTTCTTTGGTTCCCCTGGACACAGAAATAAATAAATGCTCTTCCTTTGCAATATGTATATATTTGTACACATTTGTTAAAAAAAAAAAAAAGATGCATCATCATTGGAAACATACAGATAGTTACATTCATTATGTGATACCAGCTTATTAACCTCATTTATACAGGGCCTCTCCTACCAAATCCAATTTTCTGAAGTAGGTTCCAAATAGTATCATTGTGCATATAAAAACAGGACCAACTATGAGAATTCCACATTTGCTATGAGAGAGCTCCCATGATTTATATAAGCATGTATGTTATACTTCAAAGCACAATGCAAGTAGAGAGTTGAAAGTTGGTTTACAAGTTAGAGCACAGAAGTTTTCAAAAGTAACAAAGGAAATCAAATAAGAGGAGAAGAAAAAACAATGAAACAAAGCAACTAGATAAAAACTATAATATTATGGGAAGCAGATTCTAATAATAAATAACAAAGTGTTGAGAACCAGAGACATAAAAGGATGATGCAAAGCAGGTACAGAAAAAAGGGAAAATGAAATGGGAATACATAACTAAACTAGGTACATAAAATATACATTGTGTTCACACACTGATATTTATATCTTCCTAAATGGAGTGTTACTGTTTTAATAGTAATAAGCAGGCATTGCTCTAAACCATGTCACAAATTGTGATGACCTAGGCCCTGTTTAATAACAAAGCTCTGTTTGTACTGGTCACAAGAAAACAGCATGCTCCCTCTTAAATCAAAGTTCATAAGCTTCGACACATTCTTACAAAGTTACTGTACACAAATTGCTGATCACTCAGTGTTTTACTCTGATGTGCTTCTTCAGAAAGTTTCTGGATACCGTTGCGACTCAAATTCACGAGCCAGTTGCTCTGTAACATGTTTAATGTCCTTACCAACACCTTGTATCAGTCCAGATATAATATTTTGTTCACATTTTTCCTGGTACCCATCATGTCTTTCTTGTTTTGCACGCCTTCGCTGATATTCAACAATACGACGTATTCTTGCAACTCTTTGTTCCTCAGATTCACTCAATCTACGTAGACGTTGAGCTTCCCGTACTTTCCTAAGCCTAATCTCCCGTTGTTCTGGAGTCTCTTCACTGATTCGCCTACGCTGATTTTCACGCACTTTTTGCAATCGCTTTGCTCTTTCTTCTTCTGTTTCTATAAGGCGTTTACGACGCTGATTTTCTCGTACTCTTTGAATTCTAGCTTCACGCTGTTCTTTTGTTTCGCCTTGTATTCGCTTGCGTTGGTATTCACGAACTCGCTGTAACCTCTGTTGTCGTTGTTCTTCTGTTTCTCTCATAATGCGCAGACGCTGGTGCTCACGGACCCGTTTAAGGAATGCTTCGCGCTTCTCCTCTGGTGATATTCCATTGGGTAATTGATTAATAATTTTTCTTCGTACAGTACATCTACCATTTTCCTGGTTATATTCAGGACCACACCTGCATTATAAATGATACAACTAGTAAGAAAATGCACTATATACAATACTACATTCTTGAAAATCAAGAATAATAATCATCGTAGAACATATCTTGATGTTACTAGGAAATTATTTTGCCCTGTCTGTTAGGCCTCTTAAGCTTTTATAATAACACTCACATAGGGAAAGAGAGAAATAATTTGCTTTGATTAAATGCTTTTAGTCTAGATAAAGCATTTCTACCATTGACAGAGATAGGCATTCTCAAAATGTGTTTCATTTTGTAGCTATCTCATGCCTTTTAACTGCATATCCTTTTTGACCTCTGAAAAAAATCACACTGTTTTAACTTTCTTAAAATGAACATTCATTAATTCTAAATTCACAATAACAAAGAGATAGCTGTAGAGATGCCTGCATGATTTAACAAGGCATTTCAAAAAACAAAAAAAGAAATTCCTAAAATACACATATAAGGTTTTGTCTTCTAACCATAGGAGTGTTATTTGTTATGTTAGAGGCTTGGGGGAGCACATATAACAATATGAACAGGATATTAGTCTTGCGAAATAAAATTATAAAATACAGGTCCATACAAAATGTATACACACTTTAGCAGATGGCCTCTGCCTATTGTTTTCCAAGTTGCATCTGTAGAAATTGTAATTTGCTATTTTCTCAACAGATGTCAGTACCCATATTGACTCTTATGAGTAATATGTGACATATGGTAGTGAATCAAAATGGCTCAGCCACGTTTGTTGTTTGAGAAATGGAGGCTCATTTTAAAATGGTTCAAGTTTGAAAATGTTGCTGAAGTTCTAATGTGACAAAAAAATGAAGTTGCATATGCAATGAATGGCACTGCAGTTGATACCTCACTGGGACCATACCATGTGATCATTAGTGCCCTAAAAGATGACCTGGCTATCAAGCTCTAAGTCTAATAACAACAAGAATGCTAAGATCTGGAATTATTCCTCCGTGTCTCCAACAACCTAGAACAGTGCTAGTCACTAAGTTAAGTGTTATTAAGGAAATTTCTAGTTGGCGTGCAATTACAATTTTGCTCTGTTGTCGCTGAGTGCTTGATCGTGTATTAGATAAAAGGCTACGTCAATACATCATTCAACGAGTTTCAAACTGGCTTCTCCAAATTTCCCAGTACCTTAATAAATATTACTATCCTTCAATCCATTCCTCACATCATTAAGGCAAAGGTAATGATCATCTTTCTGGATGTAGCTAAAGCCTGTGATAATGTTGGTCATAACCACCTGATGGCCACTCTAAACAGCTCACCTGCTCCATCACAACTTACAAAACTTACTAGAGCTTTACAACAAACTAACCGTACACAAATTCAGGTAAATAACAAGAAAACTCAAATCATCTATGGAGAGGCGTGATGCAAGGTTCTCCTTTTGTCCCCTACATTATTTAACCTTTCAACTGATCATACTTTAAATGAATTGTATGAACCAATTTACATCAAAACTTGGTTTTGAACTCATTGCTGAAGCGTTTCCTCTCACTGTGCTAGGCTTGGCAGACGACATCATATACTAATTGGTAAAGATGAAGTTTCTGCAACTGAGCTTCTAAATTGGCTATCAGAAGATTTTCAGAAATTGGCTTACACTTAACCCTACAAAATCTGTAGCTATAAATATGTATATCCAAACATAACCTGTAGAAAAGGCTCTTTCTATATACCTTGACTTTGAGATGGATACCATTGGTAAGAATGAAAGTATTCTATATTTTGGAGTAAATTTTTATGATTCTGTTATATTCAACACCAACTCCACTCTAAGAGACCTAAACAACAAATTAAACAGTCAGATATCTTCACCATTCCTTCATGCAGACCAAAAATATCATGTCCTGAATACATCCGTTTTCCCTTCTCTCATTTACAAATTCCAAGCAACCTCTCCCGAGCTGATACCAAAGACATTTTATTTATTTATTTATTTATTGATACTCTTTAACTGCTATAGCTCTTAGCGTCCCATTCTATATTGGGTATGAAAGACTGGAAATTTTGCTCAGAGGCCTCTTTATCAGGCTTGAGGTTCTTTTATGTGCCATAAATCTATGATATGGAACCACTGGTATTACTTCCCTTCCAAAGGAAGCCATGCTAAGGATTTTTACGCCCAAGGAAATCCATCACCCTCCGCCAGGTTTGAACCTGCAACCTCAGATCACCCTGATCCTGCAGAAACACAGAAGAGAAGGTAGTCTAGGCCCTAGAAGGTAGGGAAGAGAATGGCTTGCAGTATTCCCCTTGTGTGGAACAACAGGAATGTGTAAGACGTGGTGATGTCACCTTATCTGACATTGTGTACACTTGCTACCCTGTTACTACGGACCCAACACCCCTCCAAGAAGATAATGGACTTGTTCAACTACTGTGCATACAGATAAGCAGGTTCAGGATAAAAAACATCAGCCTATACAAGCTGTATAGACATCTTCGCTTTTGATGTAACCACAAGATATCTAGTTTAATAGTTGACACCCAATTGTGCATTTCAAAACGAGCAAGTCACAACCTCAAGAAGTGAATACCGAAAAGCAGGCATCTATAACCCTACCATCCCCTATTACTGTGAGAAATACCACTGATGGACCTATTCAATACTTCTTTATTGAGTAGTGAGCTATCACAATTCATTTGGGCATGATCAGTGTTGACCCCTGGATCCTATTGCTGATCTTACGCAAGTTTTTACAGTATTTAACAATCATACATGGTTTGCTTTACGCTGACAGTTCATATCATTGCCCACCTTATCATCTTGCTCCTTACCATACTGTTGAATATTCGTAAACTCCCTTAATCCTTTATATTAATATTCTCACTAGGTTATGTCTGCTTTGCTACAATCCATACTCAGTCACCAGTTTTTCCCGATTTACTTATAGATTTCCTTATTCTCTCCTTGCAATAATACCTACTATGTCAGGGCACTTGCATAATTTATTTCCTTATTGTGAGCTGTTCAACTCTTTCAAATATGCATATATAGACCCACTTTTCATTTCTCTGATCCCCTACTTAAGTGAGTATGGATCCCTCATGATATCCTTAAATGTTGATGGTTTGTTTCCATCTACCACTAGTACTTCCCTGCACGGATGATAATATATTGGCTTCCTTCACTGCATTTACTTTCCCTATTTTGAACAACTGGTTCCCCTTCTCTTCAGCTGACTTTGCTTCCCTCACTGATTTCCTCACTTCTTTTGATATAAGTTCGCCTTGAGACATCATTCTTCTAGGTTTATTCATCATCGTCTATCCTGGGCAGTGTCACACATTGCTGGTTGTATTCCCCTCTCTCCTCCGCTGGTCCATGTCCCTCCATTCCCTTCTCACGTGGAGATGTCTCCCCCCTCCTTGATTCTTGCAAGGCTAATTGGACTTATGGTTGGAGCTAAAGGGACTGCTACAGTGTTTATAAAGAATATATCCCGAAAACTTCATCTCTCCCCATCAATTATTACTGATATGACCTTAGCCACTCTTAGGGAATTGGTGACTATTTTAAGAAACCATCTATATAAAGCATAAAGCACATATATTCATTATAAATGCTTAAATACTTGAATTTCATATATATTATTACTATTAGTTTTCTATTTTAAATTCATAAAATTTGACATATGCATATGCATATTACTTAAATTGTTCTCTTTGATCAAACTGTACTCCTTGTTTTAAAGGCAACCCATAGTTATGGGAAGATTTATAAAATAAATACCTTAATAACTCACAATATCTAAAATTAGTTTTCTATGTCTTAAGCCATCCATGTCTACAATATCCAGGAGGTGCAAACTAATCATTATATAACCACTGTCAATAAAAAGATTACAGGAAAGGATCTCCTTACACAGAATACATTTTATTTAATAGGTACCAAATAAACTGAAAATATTAAATAGCAACACATTTAAAAAAGATTTAAACTCTTCTTCTTCGTCTTCTTCCTCTTCAATCCAACCAAGTTTTAGGCCATTAAGCCTGTTGCGATTTCACTAAGTTATCTCTTTCCTCTGGGAATGTACTACATTACAGCTTTGGGAATGCATTCTGGGTCCATGCAGGTGTTGTCTCCAGTTGTCTGGTAATGTTGTATATATTCCAGAACTGGTTGCATCTTCAGCTCTTGTAAAATAAACTCATTGGTCTTTAGATCCCAGCAGCCCTTCATATGAACTGCATCTCTGCAGCAGTTATTCTGCTACTTTCTCTTCTCTTTAGGGTCCAAGCCCACTGTCATAGCACAGGACAGCTCTTGCTATTTAAAACCTTTTGTAATAAAGTATTCATATAGAACAGATGAACTGTAATACATGTGTAAATATACTTTTATAATTATTAACTATGCAGGAAACCTGTTAAAAGCCTATAACCAAATATATATATATATATATAAAGCTGGTGGTGGTGATGGTGGCGGTGGGGGTAGTAGTAGTAGTGGTTGTCTTTTTCTTGTCTTGTTCAATACAGATTTCTACCTTTACTCTGGCGGCAGCGGCGGCGGTGGTGGTGGCAGAGGCGGCGGCTGCTGCAGGGGTTGTTGTGGTGGTGGTGGTGGTGGTGGTGGTGGTGGTGGTGGTGGCGGCAGTGGTGGTGACAATGATTAAAAACCTCTCCCCCTACCCAGAAGATAGCAATTACATTATTTATCTTCTTGGTACCCAAAATACTACATAAAACACACATACCTACCTGTTAAAGCATTCATTTCCATCTGAATTATGTGCATCATGGAGTTCATCCTTCATGGCTCCAAAATGAACTCTATTTTCATATGATTCCTGAAATTAATAATAATGACATACATATTTTATAGCATAGTGCGTAGAAAGAAATCTTTGAAACAGATTAATTTAATTAAGTGTTCTACTGTCTATCTTGAGTTATTTGATTTGTGATAAGGTCAATAATGAAGAAACAAAGATGTGCAAAAGTATGCATTACAGTAAAGATAGGACCTTAAGAAGTAAATAATTATATTTTAATGGAACAAAAGAGGAGGAAAGAGCCTTTCCTGCATCATAATTGACTACATTTCTGTAATGAATTGGGCATTGAGGAAAACTAAAGGATTCTCTTCAGGCATATATACTTAGGATGTCTGTTGAGCTACAGCAAATCAATAGTACAGATTTTATATGAACTTCTAGATTAAGGCAACTTATTAGTGAAATTTGGTAAAAAAAATATGAATACTTTCAACTTTTTGTTTTTTGCATATTTATAATGCTGACAGTTATAGTTTTATTTAATACAAGAATGTGATAAATATGATCTTATAAAATTCAAGATATTCAGTACAAAATTTGTTTAGATAAATTCATGGAATTGGCTTTAAAATTCTTGCAAGTCCTTTTCCCTGAAGCTTATGTATGCAGGGGTTTGGTGGTATGATTATTAGGGGAAGAACACTTCATGTCCGACATGTGGGTGAATTAGGCAAATCATGATGACGTGCGCAAACCTCAGTACTAGCTAGGCACTAATCAGCATTCTTATTGGCATTTAAACTTAGAGTTTTTTTGACGGCTCATGCTCAGTCGATTCACTTGCCTAGCAGAAATCTGTGCCAGTCTGCTCTTTAAATTTACTTTGTGCTAACTTACAATTTTGCCATAGATCCTAGACAAAATGATGATGGAATGCCCAACTTCTTCCATTACTCAGGTAAAAACCCAAGCTGCCTTAATTCTCTCCCTCTTGCAATGTAGTTTAGATTAGTTATTACAAAGATTAAAGTATTTCTTGGAAGCAGAATTACCAGTGTCATCCTTTCGCCATCCTTCCAGCTACTGTAACTATAATCCTCTCAATGTCATCCCTGTGTTATGTCCCATCCCTGTCACCACTGACAAAGGTGCTAGTTTGGCTGAATGACATTTACTTCACATCACTTTAAACTTGTACTTTCATGCTACACAAACAGTTTTTTAATATCAACAATTTTAGAGCTATACACGACTATTTAATCAGTTGATTATCATTTAGTAAAGCATCACATGGAACTTTAAACTCCAGTTTTCTCAATTCCTTCTTTTCAATTTTTTCATTATTCAAAATGCTCCTTGGAGCACAGTTTATAACTTATTAGCTTGAAATCTTCAGGTTAGTTTCAAAATATGGATTTAAAAATTGGTATGCCCTAGTTAAAAAATATTAAATAGTTCAGTTTAAATGAATGATTTTCCATAACTCACATTGAAAAAGTTGACAAATTCAATAACATGTGCACAAAATTGTTTTTTAAACAAATTAAAAAAATGCATGCATAACAATTTCTTTAAGTTTGTATACTAAACTCAAAATAAAAATTTTGGGAGTGATACAATAAACTGTAGCATCCAAGGAGCATTTCATAATATTATCACCTTAAAAAGTGATTAATTATAATAAAAAAATTAATAACTTAACAATGGTTTCACATAGTATGTTAATATTTTGTGAGTAATACATGTTTTATGTTCTGAGTATATGGCCAAAAAAAAAAATCATAAGAAAACTAGATTTTTGGATCTTCATTGATGCACCGCCTTGAATTAAGATTTTTTTTCTTTCAAATATTAATAGCGCTGCTTACATCCTTTACAGCAATGAAAACTGTTGAGAAACCATAGAAAATTTATGCAAACTAAAATTAGCTACAAAGAAATTGGGTAATGCTGGCATTGAATCCACTATGTCCCAATCATGCACCAGTGAGCTCACCTCTGTGGTGTCAGAGTAGAATTTCTGCCTCACACTCAAGAAGTCCCAAGTTTGAATCTTGGCTAGGATGAGTTACTTGGATAAGGTTGTTTCCCTGGTTTTTACTTATCCTGAAAAGCTTAATGTCAAATAACAAACTCTAAACTCTAGGAACTTCGGGCCTGTTTGAGCATAATTTCTACCATCTCATTCATTCACTGTCTGAGATGACCTAAAGGACCTTAAAGGACATTAATTAATCATCAAAAGCAAGTAAGAAACATGACATTCTGTACGCTAAATGGTCCTTGGCAACTTAAGGGACCCCCCCCCTCAAAGTAAAATGTACCAATGAGGCATTCTACTTGAAAGCTAAACCTCAGCTCAAGGTAAAAAGAAGAATCAGAATAGAAAAGTTTAATGCTAAGGTGAGCAGTAGAACCTAGAACTTGGGCACTTCGCGCCAAGGTTCTTTTCACCTATACCATCCATGGCTTCCCCCATCAATTACGTACCAAACTCTTTTACTCTGATCCCTTTATGTTGTACAACAAGCCTGTAAAGAAAATTCAAGTACACAAGCATTGTAACCTCGAAACAACTCACCATTGCAATTATTACTTTCTCTACTACGTATAGTAAGTAGGGGAAGTATTGTATTCCACCCGAAAATTTGATACCGAGATTTCACCGGAAATACATGTTTTGAGACCCCCTGAATCCAAAAAAAAAGCATTTTTAGAAACATGTCCGTGTGTGTGTGTGTGTGTGTGTGTGTGTGTGTGTGTGTCTGTGAACAGCATAACTCAGAAACAAACAGTTGGATAAACACCAAACATGGTATTTAGGTTCAGTATCTTCCAGAGATGCGACACGAAGGTTTCCAAAAAAATCCCCCCACACCAGATTACCCTTTACATGGAACATTTTTCGAAAATTTTAATTTTCCCAAAAATGACTAACGATTTTGATTAAAATATCATATGTTTAAGATATTTTCATGACAAATGAAATGCATATCTCGAATTTTCTGGGAATGTCTCCAAAAGTATTCTTCATTGTGAACGACTTTTGCATAACTGGTAAACCATAAGAGATAGACAAAGTTTTCCTACACAAAAAATGTAGATCGCGTTAAAATACACAATTTATGTCATATACATTTTTGTTGTTGAGTGAACCATTTTTGAGATATTGCTTGTTATTCCCTTAAATTTTCCAATACTTATACTTTTTCTCAAATTTGTTATTCATTTTTTTTTATGTCCTGGACATACGAAGAGAATGGAATGTGCCACATAGCGACCAGCATTAAAAGATTTGACTATTGCTTAAACCCTACCATATTCCCCTTGCATCTACAAGAAAATTACCAATAAGTTTGACATCTCGATATCTCGATTAATATGAAGCATATGGAGAATAAGCGTTTGTAAAAATAGTTTGTACAAGAGTAGAGAAAGTCATGTGAGTATAACACATCAGATTTTTTTTATTAACCAACTTCTAAAATTATGCTATAGTTAGTTTACATACATAACCTTGTGAAATTATTCCTATTCATGGCTGGAAGGTCATAAGGGAAACCTTAAAAAAAGTATGTAATAATGTGTTACTCCACAGAGGGACAACAACCATAGAGAAACATTTAAATTCACATAGCAACCATTCCATTGACATAGGTCTAAAAAATCAAATATTACTTTATTTTTATTTTCTCTACCATGTACCCAGCAGGTAGAGAAAGAATTGCATTCCACTAAAAATTCTATATTGAGATTTCACCAGAATACATATTTTGAGGTCCCCTGAATCTAATGTCGTCCTCCGTGGACTAGTGGTACCATGCTAGCCTCTAGTTCCCA
The DNA here is from genome assembly GCA_030765065.1 of Deroplatys truncata. NCBI lineage: Eukaryota > Metazoa > Arthropoda > Insecta > Mantodea > Mantidae > Deroplatys > Deroplatys truncata. The sequence goes on along the minus strand of CM060986.1, from coordinate 98,846,753 downwards.
AGGTCGCAGGTTCAAACCTGGTGGAGGGCGATGGATTTCTTCGGGCGTAAAAATCCTTAGCATGGCTTCCTTCGGTAGGGAAGTAAAGCCGGTGGTCCCGTGTCGCAGATTTACGGCACGTAAAAGAACCTCAAGCCTGATAAAGAGGCCTCTGAGCAAAATTACTGGACTTTCACACCCAATATGGAATGGGACACTAAGAACCATAGTAGTTAAAGAGCGTCCATAAATAAAACTCAATTTAATTTCCTGAATTTAATAAACGTCTTTGTGGGTGTGTGTGTGTGGGTGTGTGTATGAGAGAGAGAGAGAGGATTTCACCAGAATACATATTTTGAGGTTTCCTGAATCTAATAAAAGTCTTTGTGGAAAATTCTGTGTGAGAGAGAGTGAGGGGGGAGGGAGAGAGAAAACAGGATAACACATATAACAAAATGTTGGATAAATACCAAACTTCATATTTAAGTACAGTACCTTTCAAAGATACAACACAAAGATTTTCAAGAAAATGTAACTGGTTTTTATTTCCTCAAAATATGGCTTTTAATGATTTTGATTCAAATACCATATATTTCAGATATTTTCATGCCAAATAAAATATATAGCTTGAATTTTCTATGAATAGCCTTTGAAGACCTCTTCATTCCGAATGAACTTTGTATAACTAGTAAACCATAGGAGATAGACAAAATCTTACTGCATAGAAAATGCGGATAACACAAAATTTATTTCAAATAACTTTATTTATGGCATCAGCTATTCCTGAAACATCTGTTACTATTGGTTTGAATTTTTCAATACTTTGTGATTGTTTTAAGTGAAGTAAATTTATAATACATAAAGTGAATTAAAAAATACAGTTGTTTCTTGTATGGAATTTCAAGCCAGTAAATAATGATCCACTTTTAAACATTTCACTATCCATTTGGTTTTTTCTAACCCTCTTGTATATATAACAAAATTTGTAATGAAACTATTTCTGCAAACAGTTATATGGATTGCAAAGAAGTAGGTCAAAGAATAAGCTTTCGTAAGAATAGACAGTAGTAGTATGGTAAAAGTCAATGAATGTAACACATCAGAATTTTATGAAAGAAAATTAAGCAATTTTACTTTATCTAAACAGAACTTAAGGCCATAATTTTATTTTATTCTATGGATAAGTACTGATAACATTTCTAAAAATGTAAATTAAATAAAATCAGTTTGTATTTATTTAACTTATTAGTCCATTTTTACTTTCTCTACCATATACATAGTAGCTAGAGAAGGTATTGCATTCCACCCAAAAATTTGATACTGAGATCTCACCATAAATACATGTTTTGAGGGCCCTGAATCCAAAAGAAGCATTTTTTAAAAAGGTCTGTGCACGTTTCTGTGTCTGTGAACAGCATAATTCAAAAACGAATAGTTGAATCAACACCAAAACTTGGTATTTAACTTTGGTATCTTCCAGCGACATGACATAAAGATTTTCAAAAAAATTCCCCAACCCTAAACTACCCTTTACATGAAGCAGTTTTAGAAAATTTTGATTTTATAAAAAATGGCTGTAACAATTTTGATTCAAATATCACATTTTAAAGATATTTACATGACAAATAAAATGTATATCTTGAATTTTCTGAGAACAGGCTGTGAAGCCCTCTTCATTTAGAAGGAATTTTATATAATCTTGTAGAACTAGTAAACGTTAAGTGATAGATGTAAACATACTACACAAAAAATGTAACCTCTTTAAAGCATACAATATATTTAAAATAAGTTTTTTGTGGCATAAGCCATTTCTGAGATATCCATTATTAATGGTTCAAATTATTCATTACTCAGTCATTTTCTTAAAGTTCCGTCAATGAATTGTTTTTTGTGATTGTATGGAAACCATATAGAATTTTAAAGGCCAGCATAATAGCTTCTAGTTCTTAAACATTTGACGATCACTGTTTTCTTTGTATATATAACAAAATGTGTAATGTAACTGTTTCTACAAAGGTTTATTTGGGTTGAAACATAATATACATAAAAATTAGGTTTAGTAAGAAGTTTGTATACCCACTAATAAATGATAGACGGTAGAGAAAGTCATCTGGATGTGTCACATCAGATTTTTTTTTTGTTTAAATTTAAGCTAAGAACTACATAGGTTAAGTTACTAATTGTAATTGTTCCATCCTAAGCAATAATTTTTTTAATACAAAAATGCAATATGTTTTTTTTTTAAAACTGGCGCACCAAATATCTTAAAATACTGTTGAAAAATCTACCACCATCTGGTATTAATATTATGATTAGCAATCAGCACCAGCAATTGCACTTTCCTAAGCATTTCTTGCTATGGATAAAACCTTCAACTATTTTTCATGCTTACAAATTCCTGTGTGAAAGTAACAGATCTTGTGTTGTAAAGCGTGCAATTTTTGGTGTGACTTGAATTCTATGATTCATCTAAGATAATCATGTGGAATTGAAATTGACTGGCTGTTATCAGTTCAGAATATTAAACCTACAAAATTAATTAGCTATTTAAACTGAAGGCAAGTTCTTTGTTTGGTATTTTACAACGCATTACAACACCCAAAACAAAAGATGTATGTACTGTACTAAAACTTTATATTTTCAAATGTGTTTTTTAAAAGTGGGCTTGTAATGTATTGCATGCAATTTTTGTTGATGTAAATTTTTTCTTAGATGATAGTTCCATAGGTAGAGATGGATTGCATCTAAATAGAAAAGGAGCCTTTGTGTTAGGTAAGACAATAGAAAAAGTTGTAAATATATGTATGAAACAGGGAAGCTGATTAAGGTAATAGAAAGTGAAAATAGAAAAAATAGTTTTCAAGAAACAAATAACTATATTGTAAACTCAATTGAGAAACAAGGTAGTGTAATAAGTAACTAGGTAAATTAGGACATAATACAGGAAAAAACATAAAGAAACAAGGGAATAAAGTTGGGGAATATTTAATATTGTTTCATCAAAATTTTCAATATATTATAATAAAAGGGTATTTATTGAAATAAATGAGGTAGAACCAGATATCATGGTATTAACCAAGCATGGTCTAAAAACGGAAAAAGTATCAGCAAACAATTATCAGGGCTATTCATTAGGGGCATACTACTGCAGGCAAGAGTACATAAGTGGCGGTGTAGGTATTTATGCTGAAAACAGTATACAATTCAAGGAAATAAACTGCAGAAAGTAAACACTGTGAACTGGCTGCAAATGAGATTACCCAAAAGGAAAATAAAATAATAGTAATAAGTGTATATAGATTCCCGAATGGAGATAAAAATATATTTTTTAAAAACCTGAAAGAATTAATAGATTTATTGCAAAAAAACAATAAGCTAATAATAATGAGTGACATAAATATTGATATGCAAAAAAATAGTAAAGATATGAGAACAATGATGGAAATTTTAGATAGACAAAATTTAGTGGTGGGAATTAATGAACCCACCAGAGTAACAACAACTTCACAATCCTGTATTGATGTCTTTATCAACCTACCAAAAACAGAATCGAAAATTACAGTAATAAAATCAGGAATAGGAGATCATTATGGGCAGATATTAAGAATTATCAAACAGAAAGAAAAAATACAAAATATGTTATTTATAAAAGTCAAGTTCATAAAGAAAATCTAACAAAATTAAAAAATCATCTTAAACAGGTAAACTGGAATGGAATATATTTAAGCAAAACCGTTAATGAAAAGTATGATATTTTTAACAAAATAATAAAGGGTGGGTTAGACACAGAAATCCCCCTCCCAAAAAATGAAAATCAGTGCATATAGAAAAAATAAACATTGAATCGTGGATAACCACTGGTATTAAAACATCTATCAAAAGTTTGAAATTCTTAAACTCAATAAAAACACCAAATATGAAAGATAATTCTTTAAAGTACATTAACGATTATAACCTGATAGCAAAGAGAGTTTTAAATGTAATATATTTAATAACTATTATTTAAATACAGTCAGTAGTTTTAAAATTACACAAAACGTGCCTTCACAAATTAAACAGTTAACCATACAAGCAAGTCAGTTAAAGTCAATGGTAATTTCTGAGGTAACTAAATAAGAAGTATTAAAAGAAATAGATAAATTAAAGTAAAAAAAATCAAGTGGTCTGGATGAAATATCAAATGAAATAGTGAAATTTCTAACAGAAGAATCGGTATATATATGAGGTATTAACTCATATTATAAACACTTCACTGTCTCAAGGAATTTTCCCAGAAATTTTAAAAAAAGTGATTGTAAAACCAATATATAAACAAAAAGGTGATAAGTTAGAAAAAGAGAATTATAGGCCTATCACGCTATGTAGTAGTTATTCTAAGATATTAGAAGGCCTATATATGAAACAATTGCAAGACTATTTTAAAACAATAAAAATTATGGCAGAAGGACGGTATGGATTTCAATCACGTAAATCCACAATACAAGCCATACATAAGAAAAATAGCATAATTATCAATGCATTAAATAACAGAGAAACAATAATTGCAGTATTTATTGATCTTATACACAAGCTTTCGATTGTGTGAACTTGGATATTCTCATAGAAAAACTAAATAAATATGGGATACGCGGAATTGCACAAAACTGGATCGAATCATATTTAAAAAGTCTGATGTGTTACACTCACATGACTTTCTCTACTCTGTACAAACTATTTTTACAAACGCTTATTCTCCATATGCTTCATGTTAATCGAGATATCAAGATGTTAATTTTATTGCTAATTTTCTTGTAGATGCAAGGGGAATTGGTAGGCTTTAAGCGATAGTCAAATATTTTAAGAGCCGGTTGCTATGTGGAGTATTCCATTCTCTTTGCATTACCAAGACCAAAAAAAGAAAAAAATGAATAATGAATTCTCATTTGAGAAAAATTATAAGTATTGGAAAATTTAAGGGAATAACAAGCAATATCTCGAAAATGGTTTACTCAACAAAAAAATGTATATGACATAAATTGTGTATTAACGCGATCTACATTTTTTGTGTAGTAAAACTTTGTCTATCTCTTATGGTTTACCAGTTATGCAAAATCGTTCACAATGTAGATTACTTTTGGAGACATTCCCAGAAAATTCAAGATATACATTTTATTTGTTATAAAAATATCTTAAACATATGATATTTTAATCAACATCATTAGAGCCATTTTTGAGAAAATTAAAATTTTTGAAAAATGTTCCATGTAAAGGGTAATCTGGGGTGGGGGGATTTTCTTGAAAACCTTTGTGTCGCATCTCTGAAGATACTGAACCTAAATACCACATTTGGTGTTTATCCGACTGTTCGTTTCTCAGTTATGCTGTTCACAGACACACAAACGCACACACGGACATGTTTCCAAAAATGCTTTTTTTGGATTCAAGGGGTCTCAAAACATATATTTCTGGTGAAATCTCAGTATCGAATTTTTGGGTGGAATACAGTACTTCCTCTACTTACTATACGTAGTAGAGAAAGTCAAAATTGAATGCAAATGGTTGAAATAAATTATAAAAATATAAGTGGAAAAATGGAAAAGATACAGTCAAAATTGGGAATTGTTAGACCAAGGAGTACCACAAGGATCAAAACTGGGACCATTTTTATTTTTCATTTATATAAATTATCTTTTTGAGTTAATACAGAAATATGGTGGTACTGCAGTAGGATATGCTGATGATATTACAATTTTAATTAAAGGATCTTCCAAAAACGATGTTGAGCACAAAGCAAATTAAGTACTAAAAATAGCAAAACAATATTTCATGGCTTTAGACTTGAGCATAAATGTTAATAATACATGTTGGATGAAGTTTGAGCTTAAAAAATGTTCAAAGAACATGAAAATTGATATTGATGGTGAAAATATTCCTGAGACAGCTCAAACAAATTTTCTTGGGGTGGTAATTGATAAACATCTTACCTGGAAGCAACATATAGAATACATAACTAAAAAAAATAAACAAAGGCCTATATGTAATGAGGCAGGCTAAAAGAATTATGGAGAGGGAAGAAGCCTTAAAAGATGTTTATTATGCTCTTGTCTATTCTCATATAAAATATGCGATCTCATTATGGGGAAACACAAATGCAAGAAATGTTTTAAAAATTTTCAGATTACAGAAAAAAGGCCATTAGAATTATTGCAAATCTTGATGAAACAACTAGCTGTAGATCTTTATTTAAGAATTTGAATATTCTAACTGTTCCATGCATATATATTTATGAAAGTATAAAATATATAATAGAAGGAAATATATATTAAAAAAAATTGTAATGTACATTCATATGATGTGAGAAGGAAAGCAGATTATTTTAGGACCATTCTTAGGAGCACTCTAAATAGAGCTATTGAAAATATTGGAATAGATATGTATAATAGTCTACCTAAAGAAATAAAACAATGTAATATTAAGTTTGTAAAAAGATACCTAACAGAGCAAGATTTATTTAGTATCGATGAGTATAAAGATGTAAACAATATACGGCATGTTTGAAATTGAAGTAAAGTAAATATAAATCTTTATATATATTTTTATCATGTGACGTATCCTCTGTATGTAAACTTAAAGGATGAAATAAAATGAAATGAAATGAAACTAGCTTCTGAGCTCTGTACCTGCAATGCTTTAACTGGGGATCAACTATGCTTTTAGCTGTTAAAAGTGTGAATTCTAGTTATCATTAAAGGGTTAAGGGAAGCCAATCCTGGTGTTGATGTCTCTTTTTATACTAAAAATATCTAATTGTTTTTTCAATTACTAAACTTTTAAAGGGAAATCTTTAAACTCTTTTATAACTATTTTTAAACCTCTGAACACTGTTTATGTATTTAGGACCATCAATAAAGCACCATTACTATTTTAAGGGAGGGAACAAATTCCGTGCTGGTTTGATGATAAATTCTATATCATTCACCGGGAAAAAGGCATTATTTACACAAAGTGGCACATGACAAAGCTTTCCCTTGTATGTTCAAAAACTTTATTTAATTTTATCTTTGAAGAACATGATGGCCAATTGGAAGGAATTTATCAGTAACTAAAGGAATTATTGACATTTCTATTGCAGACAGCTAGGAGAAAATCTTTGGCTGTTCTGTAGCTATTGGAATGACACAAGTCAATACATTGCAATTGCCTAGGCATCCAAGTTCGGATACATATCGTGGTTATTTCTAACATATATCACATTTGCTGTATATTTATGGACTAACCCACATGGGAATCGAAAACAAGACTGCAGGATGAAAGAGATGATGTTTGGATGCTACTACTTCTTGAGGTAGTAATGCTCAAGAGACAACTTGGCATTACTGCGCAAAAAAATTGATAGGTTAGGTTATATTGCGGAAAAATACTTTTCCACGATCTAGGTCATATTATTAGCAATAGCAACGCAATATCACATAATTTGTACCTTCCTATTTCTTAACGCCTCAAACTCAATTTTAGGTACATGATTTGCGAAAAACCTAACCTCATATTTTGGTTCTTCATAATTCTGCACTATATCTGTAGGCTCAACGCATACTGTAAGGTTTTCAGTTTCACAATTATGATATGCTTGTATATTTCTTTCCATATTTAAAACCTTGTTTTAGCGCAAGCAAAATGTAAATATGCGCTTTTATTAACCCAACGCATTATACACAATATCAGTTGGCATGACTGCCTGCTCATAAACAAACATGAAACGCACACCCTGCTTGGCCAATGCAATCGTCCCACGCCGGCACTTTCGAAATCCTTAGCCTTAGTACACTATTACTTTGTCGACGAAACACGTCTTTTGATACTTCTACATTTGTGTCTCCCAATATTAGTGATTTTATATTCATATTCTTCTATTAGCTGTGTTCATCATCTACGGTAAGCAACTGCTTATTTTTGGTTATAAAAGTTTACAATCCCACGCAGAAGTACTGGAAGCTAGATTAGGTAGGCGGGAAGATCATAATATTGTATACTATAATAATAAGAACGAAAATAAAATGCATGATGTTTTTGAAAGATGTTTAATAATCTATCTTAAAGCTGTAACACAAAACTCTGTTCAATTTGATTGCAAACACGAACGTTAATACAGGCCGTACTTGCGCGGGATTTTTTCCGTCAACAACTAGTTGGTGCACATCTTTTGTTTTCCCTCGAGACAGAGGATTATGCATTGGTTATCAATACGATTTTTCTCCAGTGCCATAATTTAAACGCATATCTACGTTTAAAAAGCTGAAGTATTAAGATATACCCATACACGAATGAAATTAAATCCTTTATTAGCGTTTTAGAATTTTAAGATGTCAGATTCACCATTGTATCATTCTTAGGATCGTTGGGAAGGTCTTACAAAACTAATGTGTTAACTGTATAAGGTATTTTATACAATAATACCCTTGTACGCAGAATGTCCCTGAAATTTAAGCTGAAGATAAAATTATTCCGTTAACTTTTATAACGAGCCATGTTTGATTTATTGAAATTTATCTGCTTAAAATCAAAATATTCCTGACAATGGAAAACGCCAAAACATATTCCTTTTCTATTTTACTTTATTTATTTAGGATCGCTTCAACTCCTTGGTCATATCGCGACTGATCAATAGTGATTACAAGAAAATAATATTCATACTGTTAACAATGAAGAAAAGCGTCGATCAAACACTTGAAATTACAAGTATAGGAACACAACAAAGAAAAACAATTACATTTTACTTCATTATGGAAGTTGTGCTTTTAAAGAATATTATTATACTTTTGGATATTCGAGGTTTGTATAGAATTGAGAGATCAGTTGGGATACTGAACTTCTCTCCGTGCGTCTCATAAAGTGGGCAGTGGGCATTCTGGTATTATATAAGACACTGAGAGAGGAGTTTACATTATTTAATCATCAAGCTGAAAAACAACTCTTCAGCAATAATGACCGTTTGCAAACACCCACGCCCACACAGATTGTTCCAACTCAGTCTACTATTTGGTGAAGATTGATTCCTTTTCGCAATTTGCTAAATCGAGAGAGATCTTCCGAACAATGATAAATTTCGCGATTTCCCCTCCGAAGATTTCTGTATTACGTTTAACTTGTGGCACACTGAAAGTCAGATTCATTATAATTTCCTCAGGATGCAATGGATGGATTTCACTCTGGTTTATATAAATTAAATTATTACTTTCTCTATGCATATCCATATGACCGGTAGTGGAAATATTGTATTCCATCCAAAAATTCGATATTCGGACTTCAAGGGAAATACGTTTTTGAGGTCCCCTGAACCCCCCAAAAAAGTATTTTTAGCAAAACGCACCTTTGTGTATGAGAGAGAGAATGACTGAACAGCATAACTCATTTAAAAGTAGATAATTACCAAACTTGGTATTTAAGTTCAACATCTTCCAAAGATGCGAAGATTTTCGAGAAAATCCCCCATGAAAATTGTTTGTTATTTTTTACTTAATTCAAATTTTTTTCTAACGATTTCGATTGTAACACCATTTTAAAGATACTTCCATAATAACAAAACGTATATCTTGAAAGTTCGTCGTTCTCCGTGGACTAGTGGTACCGTGCTAGCCTCTAGTTCCCAAGGTCGCGGCTTCAAACCCGACGGAGGGCGACGGATTTTTTCGGGCGTAAAAATCCTTGGCACGGCTTCCTTCGGAAGGGAAGTAAAGCCGGTGGTCCCGTATCGTAAACTTACGGCACGTAAAAGAACCTCAAGCCTGAATACAGAGGCTTCTGAACAAAGTTACCAGTCTTTCACGCCCAATATAGAATGGGACGCTAAGGACCATAGCAGTTAAAGAGCGTCCATAAATAAAATTATATTTTTTTTTTAAATATTTAAAGTGAAGGAGAAATAAAGTCTAAAAATCAAGGCATTAACAGGAAAATTCAACAAAATCCTCAATTATCCACGACTTCGCGAATTTATTCTCCGTTAGTTTGAGTGATATTTCGATGACATGTTCATGTATTATTTATTGTTTTAAAGGGTGTAGGGATACTTTCTGTTCTGAGCATATGCTTTTATTAATAATTACAAGTATGTTAAACCTTTTCAGCTGAACTTAGCAGCTATCCAAATGCAGTATGTTATAGAATAAAACAGCGAAGCATTGGCACTGAGAACATCTCAGCCCGGAAGGAATAATTGTACCAATGAAACCAGCTGATAACATGCAAAATGGCCTATATATGAAAATGTACAATAATGAACTTCACACAACCAAAAGTTTTATGTTTAAAACTAGGAGTTTACCAAGTTTTGCTGCCGTAGCGCGGAAAAGTACAGTTCCGTTCATACTAACTAACCGTGGCGCGATGGATTATCAACTTTATTTTCTAAACACCAGTCCAGGATTCAAGGAAGCAACAAAGGTTAATATTAGCCTGATCATGTATCAGCACTGAAGACTGGGACAGCTCCTTGGCGTGGAACCCTTCATACGAAAATCGAAAGTTTAGAAATTCCAATTCGTCTTTCGTTCCACTAGATCTGGAAGATCCAAGTCCCCACCGCGGTTCCGACCTGCTCTGCTCACTCTGCCGACCTACCCACTCAGTGAACGCCCAGTTAAAGAGTATTTTTAATCACTAACGTTGCACCTCAGGCTGAGGTTCTCAGTTCATAAGAAAGAAGAATTTTACTCGGATTTAGACTACTGTACTTAACCGAACGGGATGGCTCAGGCAGTAATGTCCGTGAACTGCATTCGGGAGGTCCCAGGTTTAAACCCCCGGGACCGACCAATCTGACCAAAGTTTTTTTCGCGCTTTTTCTCGGTCGCTAGGCGAATGCTGGAATGGATAATTTGATCCGCGAATTTTCGTATCACCCGTTTCATCACTACATTTCATTTCCTTCATCTTCGTCGCCATACCAGGCTTTGGGCTCTGACCCAATGCCTTGGCTTGTAGGTCGTACAAAGAGGAGGGTAATCTGTTAAAGAGGAAGTACTTATTCTTTTTGGGAGGTAATTGTTGTAGTTTTTGTGTACTCGGTAATTACTGCACAAACTGCAGGCTCTATCTCACATAAACAGCAAAACTTCTTCTTCTTTCTCTGTTTAACCTCCTCTTATGTAGGACTTACAGGCGGGTGCCTGGGGTCAGAGGCCCGTCGAGGAGCAGACACTCATGGATCAGACAGAATATCCAGGATGGGTGATCAGTCCGATGCCTGGTATGGGAGGAAGGAAGTAGATGAAACGAAATGATGGTGAAATGGATGAAAGGAAAGGTGATGATGGAGCAGTTGGTGGAATGAATGGCGGGGGAAACCGAAGAAAACCCGCCCAGACGCCGCTTTGTCCACCACAAATCCCACATGCGGGTCCCTGGGATTGAACCCGGGCCGCCACGGCGAAAGCAACAAAACGTATTCCTAAAATATGTCAAACCAAAGGAGGAATGGCAAGAATGAGTTGGCTTGTAACGTCACTGTGGACCCTTTTCGTTGAGATACCTTACTCCTTTTGAGACTTTTGTCCATTACTACGTGTCATCTTATTACATTTTCTTGCCCCACATAAAGCCACTGTCGCTCGGGTGTAACAAAGGATGTTGCTGTATTTATTTACGGATCCTATAGGCTGTACCATGGAGAACAACTTTGTGTTGTTAGCTTCTTTGATCGCCATATAGGATGTATGACATAGAATACAATTTGTTGTCTGATAGGCGGCAACTTAGATCGCAGCTTCAACTTGCTCCGTGAAATAAGCGTTCTCCTTTAGAAACACCACCAATCAAAAACGCCCGAAAAAATCCATCGCCTTCCGCCGGGTTAGAACCCGCGACCTCGGGAACTGAAAGCTAGCATGGTAACCACTACACCACGTAGGACGACAATATATAGGTTGATTTTTTATTAGTTTAATATACTAGTATTATTCTATGGAGCAGAAACTTAAAGAAAATTATAACAACAGAGATGGATTTTTGGCGAAGGGTTTCTCGAAATCTCAAGAAGGAATAAAATTAGAAATACAAAAATTCGGAAAACAAGGGGTGTAAAAAAGAATGTATTGGAAATAATAGAAGAAAAAATATTAGAATATTAAAAGAATATAGAGAGAATATTAAAATGATTCGCCTTAAGCAAAAAGTGGGATACGTAGAATAGTAGGTAGGAATGGTGCTATAATGGGAAGCTGAAGGAGAGGCGGAGAACGGATGAATGGATCCGAAGAAGCATGGTGTTTAAACAACTAACAGAAGAAGATGCAGAGAATAAGGATTTATGAGGAAATAAAATTATGAATGTGTTGTAGGAAAACTACTGTATAGTAGATAATTCCTAAATAAAAAAATAGGAGTAGCGTAGGGTAAGGTGGTAGCGTTTGTTTAGGCCTTTCAATGACATTTTCAGGACACAGCGAAGAGCTTGCCTCCGATTAACCTAACAAGACACTCATGTGATCCTGTAATGAACCACAGAAAGTTTGGGCCGCACATTTGATGATCTCCACCTATGGAAGCGACGAGGCCGCATGCAGCAGTCTCGCCTGGAAACGACAACACAAAATAGATTGACCGCAATATTCTATTCTGTGCCCGCTGTTGCTAGAGAAGCTATCATATTCTATAATATGTCATAGACATGAAGCAACAAGAGGGACCGTCAGTGCTTTGGAAATGTGTAGATTTAAATTGATCGGCACGGTGGGCTTGAAGACTGGGAATAAACAGGCTTTTACCTCCTGAGCCAACTTTGCCCTGCGCTTGTACATGAGAAAATTAAACCGGTTGGCCCATAGCTCAGTCGGTAGATCACCTGCCTGTTGTACTAGGGGTCCCGGGCTCGATTCCCGGCTGGAGGGTGGGAGTTTTTCTCTAGCCAAGATTATTCCTTATCCTCTCCAGAGTCTGGAAGTATGAATAAGATGTATGATCTAATGATTAAAAACCAAAGTGCAAGAAACTCAATGACAAGAGTTACATGAGTTAACACCATTGCCAATAGGTAACAAGTTCCAAATGAAAGGCCGCCGATAAGACTAATGCAGTTAAAGGCAGGGTATAAATAGAACTTAAAAACAACTTTATGTAATACCCCTAAATAGCGAATGGAGCTTTGTCATTCAATTCTTTGGCACTAATATGACAATATGGAGATTTCTTAAGGAATGTGACATTTGGTAAACAAGATCGCATGGCTTTTGCCCGGATTTACACACTTACAGTTTGTGTAAATCATTGTGACAGTCCCCCACTCCTGAAGCATATATGCGCAATAGCGCTGACCAGTCCACTTGCATAATAAGAGAGGTGGGGGTCAGTGTTCCACCTGCTGTGAGCTCAAATGCAAGGTAACCTTACACATTTGTTTACAATGCGTTGTGTATGTGGCTGCCTCTGAGTTCTGATATCACTAGCTCCCCACCACTCTCCCCACCACTCTCACCACCACTCCTCATTTCTCCTCTCTTGCGCATATGGAGTATCACGACATTTTACACAAGCTGTACACCATTGCCTGTATTACTATCGGACAAGGCGTAAATATTTTGTATCAAGTTAGCTTTATGGAGGTATCTGCTTATGCATAAGGACATCGTCAGCCAACTGGACCATGTTAACGCCCTGTGCTGCTGGAAATCTTCCATTAATGGACTAAAAAGTGCAAAGGTTAGAAAAGAGCCTCCTGTGACCCCACTTCGTATTGATGTAGTGAAAGGCAGGAAGCTGTATAGTGCATTGATGATTTATGAGCATAATAATTTGTATAGGAATACAGTGTGCTAGTTCATAAAGAAGGCCTTCTTGATGTACAGAGACATTGCTGGAGCCAAAGTCCTGTGTGCTCCAAGTCAGGTGTTGGTTGTTGCTGGTGGGAAGGGATAGCTTAAATGTAACCAAAAGAGGTGACAAGCAAGCAAATTTTAGCTGCTCAAAGACCTTTCTTCGACTCTTTGAGAATAAGTCTAGGGCACTGATGTAGCAGTAACTGAAATGGATGAACTGCACCTTACCAAGGTTTCAAAATGCATATGATTTGGGGGTCTCTCCTCTCATGTAGAAAGTGCTCTCAGATGATACACAGCTGAACACCTTGGTAAAGGCGAGTGCAGCTCTTATTATATCCAAGTTGGATAATCCAACACACACAAGGAACTTCTGACATTGCATTTTAGATTCAAGGCAACTCAAAATGCATATTCTTGATGAAATATTAATATTATTTTCCTCCACCTTAAGTAAGCAATAGAGAAAGTACAGATATGGAAAAACTGACTGTACACAGAGTGATATACTTAAAACTTTCACATTAATATACTGACAAACTGTTGTCACTAGACTGGGACCTCTAAGAACTAAGAACTCTAGGCTATAAAAAGTATTGTTATTCAGTAAAAAGAGTATTTTTAATATAAAGATGTAATTTTTTAATGTAAAATTAGTCAGTATAGCATAAAATAAGAACATTTATGCCATTTAATTTATGTCCCTAAATAATTAACAAGTAAATTGCTCAATGAATGCACATTTAGTCAGACTAGATACATAATGCACCACTTAATATCTTTTACATTGGGACATGTTTCAGAAGCATGCCATCAACTGGTTGCTGCAGACTATATTCAAGGATAATAACTATATGTATGAAGTAAATTGCTATTCAACTTCCAGATATTAAACAGGTTAAAGTAGCATCTAATTGAAAACTTCAAATTTGAAAGAAAATATTTGGATCAACTCTTTTAGTAGTCACAGGATTCCATGGTTTAGCTGAAGGTCCTTGCTTAATTCTCACTGGCCTTTAATTTATTGAAGTTAAATAGCGATTTACTCATTAATTCTTTAAACTAGAAACATGGGTTAATAATAATATTAATCTAATTTTATTTAATGTATTCTTTTTGTTGTACTTATGGCTATTATTTTGTTTTAAAAATACACCTTGTTATCTTCTTCTTCTACTACTACAATGGAAGCCCTTCAATCTAGTGAAAACTGCTCAGTGATATCAGTAACAGCTTAGATGATGTATTTAAAGTGTCTAACCTGTATATCTTGCTGAAATTCTTTCTTAGCTTTATGTATCCCTGATAAATATATACTTATAGCATAAAATGTTTTCATAGCATTAATTACCACAAAGCAAACAAATATATATATATTGTTGCTCTGTACCTCATTGCTTTAATTATTGACTTATGCTTATTGCAAGCATCCCACAAGTTTTGAAATATGGTACACATTCACATAGTAATTTTTCTTTTTTGGGTGTTTCAGGAACATGTTTTTCACACATGAAATTTTGACCAAAAAAGGTCCCTTATTCAGAGTTTGGCTTGCTGCTCACTGGAAGGATAAGCTAACTAAGGCACAGGTGTTTGAAGTGAACATCAATGAAATATGTGAGAGCATAATAAGACTGAAGGCAAGTAAACAATTAATATTTTACTGTCTATGAATTTAGAAGTATTAAGCATTTAGAATCTACACATATAACAAAACTGTAAACAAAATGTTTCCAATAATTTTCGATTTTGGATAAATCATTAATGGGCTACCTTTAAGCCAAAAATTACAGTTTTTAGAATGTGTGTATGTATATTTTTTTACCTTTACACACAAAAATGACCAAACCAATTGTTATGAAACCTCTAATTACTGATAAATTGCATTTTTCATATATTTACATTAATTATACCTATCTCCCTTAATAAACAAACTTGTATAAAAGTAGATCAGTGAACTTGGAAGGCATGCATCTATAGCCTGTAAACTTTTCAGTCTAATATCTAAATAGTTTCTGAGATAATGGCTCATGAATTTAGTAGATTTAACACTCATGGGATATGGCTTTTAATCTCCCCTTAAATAAAAGAAAAAATGTGAAAATGAAAGCAACCAAGTCACATATTTCATCACTGATCATAGTTTGGTTTTTTTATAGTTGCATAAAGAAGACTTAAAATTAGAGTTCCTACATAGAGTTTAAAAGGTTGTTGTTAATTTTTGGCAGGTTAAGATGGCACTCAGAGTATCAGGACATCTGCTAGTAGGAGTAGTGCGTATTCATTCAAAGAAGGCAGTATTCCTGCTGGAGGACTGCATCTCAGCAACCAAGACAGTGGCTAAAAATGTGAAAGAATTGGAATTACCAGCTTCCAAAAAGCACAAAACAGCCAAAAGTGGTATCACTCTAAAACAGGATTTTGAAATCCCAGATTTGGACCCATCATATGTGTAGGTGACCAAAAGTGGTAAACTGTTTACATAATAGTATTTCATAAAGGACAGCTTTTATCCATGTAAACTAGTTTCTCTTGTGCTCATTGCGCCAACTGCTTCAACATTATGTTTATCTTTATTAACATGCTCACCTGGTCATGAAACAAAATACAGTTATGCTACCCTTTGTCTTCTTAGTGGGGAATTCTGTACAAAACTGTCAAATATATACCATTAGACAACCTGCAATCACATTAATTATTAAGTGCCTATAATCTTTCTTAAATTTTTAGTTTACAAATCTAAAGCTTTTTTCTTTTCATTCTTGTCATTTAAGTTATGTTACTTCCAATTTTTTCTGCAGCAATTTATTTATATAGGTACTATTAAGCTACATAACATTTAATTTAGTACCGCAGAAGTTTTATTTTTTATTAGTATATAACTAACTTGAGTTTGATCTCATATAATAACAACAAAATTCCCTATATTTACATCATATATTACAGGTACCATTTGCAGCCATTTTGAATTTGTAGTGTATAGTTCCACCATATTCAGAATTTCAGTAACACAAACACATGAATTCAGAGAGCTCCTAAGGTGAAGGTGATCTCACCAGTCAAGCAACTAGTTCTGCATAACTTATCCATTTATTTGGATATGCAACATCAAATTATTCACATACCTTGCACCTGAAGTGTGCATAAACCAAAGGGGACATCTTCATGAAGCAAGTCACCCCACTCATATTCCACAATTTTATGTTGCAAACATAATACATCTAGGGCTGGCCTTAGGCATGTGCAACTGTTGCACATGGCCCCTCATTTCTAAGGAACCTGTGCAAAGAATTAGAAAAAAAAAGAACGGAATTTTTGGTCTTAGCATGAAATGAAAAACTGAAGTGAGCTATTATGGAAGGAACTTTTACTTTTAATAAAAGTGTAGTATAGTAAAGTAGTCATAGTAAAATACCACCGGCAACTGGGTTTGTCACAGGAAGGATCACCACGAGATGGCAAGTAGGAATCATTATTCATCACTGGCTATGTGTTTGTTGGGATTGTTTTGAGTTTAAACATATGATGTATGTTTAACATTTTTTGGTTTCACAACGATTCATGTGTGCAGTGCATGTTCTATGTATGAGGGCTGTCCAGGAAATAACCTCCATTTTGAAATAAGCATGAAACCACTATACATACAAAAGTTTTATTATATACATCTGAAAACTATAACTTTTTTCTATTTTTCTACATACTCTCCAAACAAATTCAAGCACTTGTCATACCTTTTCACAGTCTTTGAAATACCCTCTGCATAAAATTCTGCTGCCTGTGAACTAAGGCAACCTGTCATGGCATTTTGAAGCTCTTGCTCATTACCAAAGAGCTGAGCCTGTAAGCCACTTTTTCATGTACGGGAACAGGTGGAAGTAGCTATGGGCCAAATCCGGACTGTATGGGGGATGGTCAAAAATGTCCCATTTGAACTTGGCCAACATTTGTGTTGTTTGCTGTGTGAGGGCAAGTGTTGTCATTAAAAACACAACACCAGATGTCAGAAGACCACGACACTTGTTTTGGATTGCTCTTCTTAGCCTTTTCATACTTCACACGCACTTCACACTTGGCAGGATTTGTTATTTCGGTGCTCATGTTGTTAGTTATAACTAGCAAACATGCAACAGTACGATGCTCCATCTTGTACAGCTAGAAGCATACTGCACCACTGCACACGCTGATGTTGAAATGGCAGCACCATCCCCACTACTTTTCATGCTATGCATAAATGGAGGTTACTTTCTGGATAGCCCTCATATGTTAGAATGATGATTATGTTTTTTGTTATACTGTAAAGTTTAAAGAGTGAAATGTCTTGTGAAAAGGAAGTTTCTTTAACCTAAATCTTCAAAAATGATGATAGCCTTAACAGTAGTGACTTCTCACCTGGTGGTTTTGAAAAATAAAATAAAATATTGGATTGTGAACCACCTGTTATCCTAAATTTGGGCAGGCCTAAAAGTGGTGACAATGAAATAGTCACAAATCCAGGTACTCGGCCCAAAACAATATCCGCCATCATTGAAGAAATTATGGGAAAAGAGCCTAATTAAGTTATAAATTTTTATTACCCTTTAAATGAGAACAGAAGTTTTCATCTCATTTTTACATAAGCCCAGATAGAGAGAAAATATACCAGAAATGGCTCATGTATTCAAAATCTACTGACAAAATCTTTTGTTTTAGTTGTGAAGTTTTTGTAGCTCCTAAGTGTGAATACAAACATTTTAATTTCTTAAATCTAAAAATAGATAACAAGCAATGATGAATACTGTAATCAGAATGTATCGTAAAAAATAACTGTCAAGGAACCTTATCCCATCTTGAATTTTAATAAAATTTGAAGAAATCCAATGATAAGTGGTTTGCTATTATTACTAACATTTCTTAACTAGCCTACCTCTAAATACTGTTATACCACATCAGTAGTCTATAAGACTACTAGTAGTATTTTGATACATTGATAATTGTAGAGCTCCCTGAAGGTATGCACATGGCTCCACATCAGCTATGGCCGACCCTGGACAGATCCAACTACTTTATTGATCTAAGTTTTTGATACCTAGCAAAATAGGATATTGTACATCATAACCTGAAAAGTAAGGATTTGCAGAAGTTGTATATCACAATTTTTACAGGTGCATCTGAAACACTGTATACATTCTTTCCATTCAAATTAATCTGAAACTTATGCAAGTTTCAGATTTCAGTAGCTGTTAAAGGTTGCATGAATATAACAAGGCTTAGTATTCAGATAAATTGTAAACCATTTGGGGGGTGGACTTACAGCAACATATTTATTGGCCATTGAACACCAAAAAAAAAAAAAAAAAAATTTAACCCTGTTCGTGGTACATGATGATCCCCTGATGAAGGTTTTCTCTTCTGAATATAATCCCTAGAAACATGTCACTTCCAAGGCAAAAACTACCAGTGTACCTAAACTTGCCCCTTTGTTTTTTTTTATTATTACTTTAGGTTCCTTTAACAATTCAAGTCTTATTGTGACCATAAAAGTACAGTACAATAACATCGATAATGATGAGTCACAGTATAAATATACAAGATTAATACAAAAGATATATAACATGGTTGATTAAAAATAAACATAACATTAAATTTATTTAAAGGTGAGTCGGAATTGTTACACTAACATCACATTGTTAGTGTAACAATTCCGACTCACCTTTAAATAAATTCAATACACATCACTGTTTCTAGCTTCTTTTCATTACAATATCAACGTAATAACATTAAATACAAACTTCTAGAATTCGTTATACTTTATTATACAGATTTATTTTCCAAAGATAAGATAATGTGTTTTTTAATAGATGAAGATCATTAAGAACACCAGGTAGATCGTTAATTCCAGGCATTGTCTTCAGGTGGAATACAAAGTATAAGTGTAAATATCATTGGTACATTACAGCTGGTGCAGAGTAAAGGTAGAGAATGGGAAAACAGGAGTGAGTCAGCTTACAGTGTCCAATTCTAAGACAAGTACTATCTGGTTTCGTCATCAGAGTTTCCAGAGAGGTTTGTAGTACTTGTGGAACCACAAAAGACATTGTGGAGTTTGGTGATCAGTGCTAGCCATTCTGTCTTCCAGTTTTCTATAAGCCATTTTTAGTGTATGCTATGATGTGATGATGCTGTTGTGAAGTCGATAGGAGGATACAGCCATGTTGGTTTTCTCATTTCCTTCAATGCCAATGTGAGAGAATGCACCCGTGTTAAGATGACATACTTTCCAGACTTGCGGATTTTTGTATAAACATGTGCAGAGGAGTACAGAGTAATTGTAACATTTTGTCATGACTTTGTTATTCTATGGATTATTAATCAGTTACCTGAAGTAATATTTGCATTGCAGCATTGCACAACTTGAACAGCACAACTACTCATCAGACTCCATCACTATGAATGAACCTGAAGCCATTAGAACCTCATCATTTACAAGGCTTGGTGTTAGCAACTTGATGTCAAATATAGATGATTCCTTAATTCTGCCAGATCTTCACTCATCCACAGTAAGTCATATCATGTTTTAAATTATTATTATTATTATTATTATTATTATTGTTATTATTATTATTATTATTATTATTATTATTATTATATTTAATTCTAATAGTTCCAGTACTTCTGCAAAGTGCTCTACAGTAGGCTATAAACTTAGTACATTTCAGGGTAATTCCCCTTTAAGCCTAGGCATAGGCTCCATCTGTCTTGTGTAGATTGGAACACAGCATCCAGCATAGCAGGCGTGATCTCACCTGCTGCTGCAGAAATTTGCTGTCATAATTGCCATAGACTGTTGATCCGTGTTTCGTATACCCTAGACTTAATGAAACCTCAGGCGAAAAAGTCCAAGGGTCTGGCGAGCAGGCTGCCCAAATTCTTTGTGAGCCATAACCAATCCACCTATTGGGGAAGACTCGGTTCAGGTAGTCTCTAACAATCACTGCAAAATGGGGTGGTGCACCATCTTGCTGGAAAACGTCTTTTATCCCATCCTGTTCCAGCTTCCAAGAATTGTTCTAGCATGTCAAGGTGGTTATTACCTGTAACTGTTCACTCTGTAAACATAAAAGGCCCATACATTTTTATCTTCATAAACCTCATCCAGACATTTACCTTCAGCGAGTCTTGTTGCATTCTGGGACTACGTTTGGCTGTTCATCTGCCAAATTCTAGAGTTATGCCTGTTCACATGTCTACATGTGTGAAATGTTTCATCACTGAATAGCACATTGTCCATCAGGTTTTCATATTCAACTTGCTCTTACAACTCAGCACACATAATTTGTTAAACGGCAAAGTCCTCAGGTTCAAGCTTGTGCATTAACTGAATGTGATAAGGGAATTTCTTCAGGGTATAGAGTAAGGTACACGATACAGTAGTTTGTGCAACATCAAGCTCCCTGCTCACTCCCCTGGTAGATGTGTTGGGACTCCGTGTAATGGCATCCTATATGGCTTCACTGTTTATGATGTCGTCCTTTGTGGTGTAGTGGTTACCTCTAGTTCCCGAGGTTGCAGGTTCAAACCAGCGTGGATTTTTTTTTTGAGCGCAAAAATCCTTAGCATAGCTTCCTTCGGAAGGGAAGTAAAGCCGGTGGCCCCATGTCATAGATTTGTAGATTTTCGGCACGTAAAAGAACCTCAAGCCTGATAAAGAGGCCTCTGAGCAAAATTACCGGTATTTCATGCCCAATATAGAATGGTATGCTAAGGGTCAGCAGTTAAAAGAGCGTCTATAAATAAACTCAATTTATTTTTTACTTTTAACATAAAAATTAATGGGAAACACAATGAAGTAATTAAAATATTAATAAAATTCATGTGGCAACACACTCTAACTTCAATCTTACAAGATAATTACCTTGAACGCGTTTCGAAGACACCTTATCTTCATCATCAGCTAAGAGCCACTGTCGGTTCTGATGTAGAGGTCACCATTTTCCAGAGGGAAATTGAAAAAAGGATCTCATTTTTAAATACATCAAGCCAGAAATGTTAATGTCAGGAAGTTCAATGGCAACCTCTACATCGGAACTGACAGGCTCGTTAGTGGCTCTTAGCTGATGATGAAGACAAGGTGTCTTCGAAACGCATTCAAGGTAATTATCTTGTAAGAGTGAAGTTAGAGTGTGTTACCCCATGAATTTTATTAATATTATTTTTTACTGTTTGTGCTGTTGTAGCTGGCCTCCCTGGATGCCTCTCATTCACAACAGTGCCAGTGCTTTTGAACTTGTTCATTAGATCTCTGATAGAATGTCTGATAGGACCTGATTTTCTGAATTTCCTATAGAAATCTTGCTGGATCTGTACATAGGTCATTCCACGCAGTCAAGCTGAAACGACTACTATTCTTTCTTGTATGGTTAGCATGGTTTCCAATTACCTATACTTAAAGAATGCATTCATTACCAGTGGCGGCTGAAGCATGAAATTCTTTCAGGAAGTAATATATGTGTTGCAACATGTACCACTACTACCAGTGACTTTTTTCTGAAGCAGATCAAATTTCGAGCTACAGCAAGTTTTCCAAATATATTACCAAGGAAGAGTGAATAGAGAAAGTCACAAGAGTGCAATGCATTACACTTTTTGTGTAAATGTTGATATTGAATTTCCTTTGCACTTTTTTATTTTATATTTATGTGCAGATCAGGAGTAGGTCTTCCCATGTATTTCACTTTCACCTTATCTTCTAACAATAATGTACAAAATGGGCTACTTAGTAAAGAACTTATTCATGTTACTTAAATAAAGAAAACAACACACAGAACAGTGAGCACTCCTGCACTCAAAAGTTTTTACTAACACTCATACTTCTCTTTCAATCATCTGTTGTACTGCTAACAGTGCAGGCAGCATTATTAGAAAACAATGGTTAATTTAATTTTAAGTGTGAACAATGGAAAATGAATGATGAATGCAATATAACAAAAAATTATTTTCTGCTAACTTTTACACTGCAAAGTATTAATTTGTACCTTATTTATCATGTCTCAGTATAACATATTTTGTTTTATAGGTGAACAATAATGTTGACATTTGTCATCCCCAAGTGCTGCTAACAATAGCCATGACAGGTACTGAAGAATAATAAGCATGGCCGCATTAATGTAATCACAATAATACAAACAATTTAAATACTATATATTTCATCATTTTATTAAGGTAGTGCCTTGGCACGGAGGCACTACTCCTGGAGCTGCCCTTGTTCATTAGTTATATCAGAAAAAATGTCAGGAGAATTCTGAATCACTCTGTATATGCATAGTACAATGAAAAATAAAGTGCTTTCTGGTTTGTATACATTTCTGTTAGACACTGCCAAAGAGGTTAATATCTCATTGAGTATTTACATTCAGAAAAGAAAATATATGTTGTACTCACATGACTTCCTCCACTCACTCTTCCTCAAACCATTCTACAAAAATGATTTTTTTTCTATCCATTTCTTATTAATCAATATGAACTTTCATTACACATTTAAACATTTTGTTGTAGGTATAAGAAGGATGCAATAGGCTGAAGTGATGAGTAACATTTTAAAAGACTGTATTGCTATGTGATGGCTTTAAAATTTCTTGCTCTTTGCATGATCATGAGAAAGAATAAATAGTAGCTTACCACCAAATATTTGAAAATTCAAATCAATAACAAAGAAGGTCTCAGAAATGGTTAATGCCACAAAAAATGTTTTTAATATAAATTAAGTGTTTTTGACAAGATCTACATTTTTTGTGTAATAAGATTCTGTGTGTCTCTTACAGTTTAACAAGTATACAAAAGATATACACAATAATAAGCACTTCACAGGCTATTCCTAAAACATTCATGATGTATATTTTATTTCATGGAAATATCCTATAATATGGTATTTTAATCAAAATCATTATTTTTAAGAAAATAAAAAATGATGAAAACTTTTTTCATCCCAAAGGATAGTTTGGAATGGGGATATTTTCAACATATTCATGTGTCATCATCCTTGGAAGATGCTCAACTTAAATGCAAAGTTTGGTTTTCAACCCACTTTTTACACACACACACACACACACACACACACACACACACACACACACACACATGCATGCATGCACGCACACACACACACGTAATTTTCCTAAAAATACTTTTTTATTCAGGTCACCTCAAAACATGTATTTCCAGTGAAATCTCGGTATCAAATTTTTGGGTGGAATGCAACACCTTCTCCACCTACTATGTATGTGGTAGAGAAAGTAATAAACTTTCATAACAATAGTTTCTAGAAGAGATATAAAGGTAAACATTAGTAATACCTAGTGTCGTCCTCCGTGGTGTAGTGGTCACCATGCTAGCCTCTAGTTTCTGAGGTCACAAGTTCAAACCGGTGGAGGGCAATGGATTTTTTCAGGCATAAAAATCCTTGACATAGCTTTCTTTGGAAGGGAAGTAAAGTTGGTGATCCCGTGTCCTAGATTTATGGCATGTAAAAAAACCACAAGCCTGATAACGAGGACTCTGAGCAAAATTACTGGTCTTTCGCGCCCAATATAGAATGCGATGCTAAAGACTACAGCAGTTAAAGAGCGTCCATAAATTAGTAAAAAAAAAAAGGTGCTACTTAGAGAAAGTCATAAATGTAACACATCAGATTTTTTTTCTTCAGAGCTTTGCAAACTATTTCCTGTTGTTGGTTGGAATTTTCTACTGTGTGTGTATGTGATCATTAATTTAATCCAACACCCAATTGTAGAAATTAATTCTACTTACATTATTGCATGGTTGCAATTCTAAACTACAGTTGTCTTATAGGTTTTATTTTAAAGGTTTATTGACATTCCAATGCAAGATTGGAATGATTCCTGTACAAGGTTTCTCGGAGATTTCGGTATACTTCATTTTAACTTTTCTCTGATGTTCATTAAGTTTTTCCTCTATAAGAATACAACAATTTACTATTGATTTCTTATCAAGAATAGATTCCATCTTCCAATATATTTACAAGATTACAAATGATTTCTGTGTAAGGCATACGAACAGCAGGAAATCTGTCTATAAATCACCATCTCACTTCTCTACTAAAGGTTGTTGTCCTATATGAATCGTACATGAAGATTCTGTGCACTAAAGTATACAGGCTTTCTGGCATTATAACAGCACTAACACACTATAACTTTGAGATGCATGGTCTCACAACGTATCAACCTCTGTACTTTGTGTCAACTGATTAGCTGGCATACAGAGAGGAGGAAAATTAGAGGTGGAACAGAATCAGTTAGAAACAGTGCAGTGCAGGGCAAGCAATTCTTTGTAATATGGCCTCATGTGCAAATGAAAGTTCTGTATAATAAAGCAATGCAATTTCACTTCTTATTTCTGAGACCTATTTCCTAGTCTTTGAATGACTGTATTTTGTTCATGTACATATTTTCAGCTATCATACCTTCAGTAAAGAAAGTAAATGAAACTAGAGACTGAATTATTCAGGAACAGTGAAAAACTTGATTCAGTATGAGGCAATGTTATTTTGTTTATTTGTAACATGCTTCAGTACACAAGAATGTTGCACTCCTAGGGACTTATTATATTATTATGAACTACAGTAGATTAGAGAAGAACATAATGTTTAAATTTCTCTGGTATTTGCAAAATACAATTATAGAATCAGCATCAAATTTATTTACAAGCAGTCTAATTCATTACAAATAACACAACATTTTTGAAAACTGATTTACAAGCTGTAAGTCAAAAAACTATTTCTTGTAATTGTTAAGGAAGAAAACAGGTGGTATAGTAGAAAATTAAAAATAATACACCATACTTTAGTTGCCATGCTAGTTGAAAAAGATTCAGCATCACTATATGAGAAAAATGTCCACATAAACATACATCGATAGATGGGTAGAGAGGTCCAAGCCTCCACTTTAATTTTATGCTCCACATTTGCTGCTTACACATTCTCATGATTTAGTTGTGGAAGTGTTAAATGGACCAAGGATTAGATTGGAATTTCAACCACTATTGGTCTTTTATAATGCAGCTATAGTTGTAATACAGATACCTTTTAGTATGTCATATTCTGGAGAATACAAAATTTTCTTTCTGTTCTTGCTGCATAGCTTACAGAAGTTCCACGTTTGGAGAGTGGCAGGATAGATTATCGTTCTTATCTTGCAACTCCAATACAAGATGATGATTCTGGAGCATCACTAGCTTCCAATATATTTGGTAAGTTGTTATAAAAGGAAACCTAATCTGGACAGATTCCCCCAATATTACATCTAAAATGAATTAGCAGTTAATCAGCATTTGTAATCATTCATTGAATAAATGCATGATGCCCGTTTCATTGTGGCACAGTGCATTTTTTTTTAATGAAATCTGCATTTCTCCTTAAATTAATTAATGAATAAAGAAATTTGTTAATATTAAGAACACCAACATTTATTCAGATACAAAGGTAATCCGGAAACAGACTATTAAATGAATACAAACTTTGAAAAATGATAGTGAAATTTGGACAACTGCAAAAGCAGAGGAAAAATGAATTGAAAGCTGTCCAGATGGTATGCCTACGTTTACTATCAGGGATGTCATAAAACTAATGAGATATAATCTTAAACACTTTAGTTTTGTTTTGTGACACTGACTATGGTAACAATATTTTTATTGTTATCTTTAAATGTAAAACCTCTATTATCTCTATGCAACTTGTGGTGCCAACATTACAACTGTAACATTCAGATGTGTTTATAAAGGACACATGTATTTTTGTGTGAAAAATAAAATTCAATCTGGATAAATTGGCCGAGGGTCAGATAAGTTAAGTTATTGTGAATAAACAAATAAAAACCTTGGGAGAAATAGTATCAGAGCAAATAGAAGTGGAAATTGACTTTCAAAGAAGTTGTAGATATGCTACCCCATATCAACCCTGAAGGATGCAGCTTACCATTTTGATCTTAATTTTTGTTATGCAGCAGACTGAAAAGGGTACTTTATTTAAATAGTCTGCAAAATCACTAAGAAATGCTCCGGGTAGAAAATGTTGTTAGATGTCAAGTTTTGGTTTGTGTTGTCATCGCCATTATCACCATCATCAGTTTGGCTTTAAAACTGAATAATCCTGATTATATGCTTTTCTGTTTGCATGCAAAGAGTCCCTTGTCAAAAAGCGACTTCTACATTCAAAAGGATCAAGTGCAGAACTGCCAGCACCCCAAGTTCCTGTGTTGGAAGAAAGCATCTGTATCCCTGAAACAAATGATGATGAGGCAGCACCTGCTCAGCAAAGGTACACCCAAGGGTGATTAGATACATAACTTGGTTTGATAACACCATCACTTTGAAATTTAATGCATATACTCCATTGTTTCTCCAGGTTTATGATTCCTCATGGGTATCTTTAAGGCCCTCCAAATATACATTTACCTCCATACAACCTCTTCATTTGACTTAAATTGGTGACCAACCAGGGAAGTTTTGAATTTTGTAAACAGATAATAATCCAAGGGAGTAAGATTAGCCAGAAAGGTGAAATACTGAAGCATTTCAAATCATAATTCAATAAATTTGTCTTGAGTGACACCACTTGAATGGACCAGTGCCTTGTCAAGCTAAAGCATCAGCTTCTTTTGGCCGTTCCCAGACATTTTTCTAAGACCATTCTCTCCAAAAGTGATATATAATATTTTCTAGGAGTTGTTTTCCCATTCTCTAAGTTGTCAGTGAAAAGAATTGCATTTGCATCTCAGAAAACTGAAGCTATCGTCACTTCATTGGATAAAACCCACTTCACATCAGCCAGTTTGCCTGTGGTCCACTGTTTAGATTACTGTTTCTTTTCCAATGTATAATAATGACTTCTGTTTAATTCCTGCTATACATAAATCATCTGGCCACTACTGTGAATGGAGTACACATCACATTATATGCAGATGATGCTAATGTGTTAGTAAAAGGGAAAGATATACAAGAACTAAATACAAATATTGAAACTGTTGGTACCCAGATCATGAATTGGTTTCAAAATAATAATCTTGTAGTAAACAAAGACAAAGCCACCTCATTACTCTTTTGGAATTGTCAAAACAAATTGAAAAATGTCCCAAAAATCAAATTTGATGGAAATAATATTAATTTAGTTTCAGAGGTGAAATTCTTGGGCATAGCTCTAAATCAGAACCTAAAATGGTTTCATCATATTGAACCCTTAGCAATGATACTTAGTAAAGTACGCTTTTGATAAAATATTAAAATCTTCCGGGCTGGAAGGCTGTGGTCTAAGGCCAACTCAGTCATTGCTAAGCTACCCAGAGTGTTACCCTCTTGAAGATGGCAACCAAAGAGTTGACCGAAACGTCAGGTATAAATAATTTGACCCTTATATCATGACCTTCCAGCCTGGAAGATTTTAATATTTTATTGATTAACTCCAGCCGCGAAAAGTCTTCGCATTTATTTAAAGTATGCTTTGCTCTAAGGCATATTAGAGAGGCAGTAAACATTCAAATATTATGGACATTATATTATGCAAACCTACAATCGCTCTTGTGGTGTTATGGTATAGTGTTCTGGGGAAACTCCAGTCAAGCAAGCGTAATATTTACAATTAAAAAAAGAGCCATTCTTGTAATTAGAGATATAAATTGTAGTAGAAACTGCAGGGAATTTTTCAAGAAATTAAAACTACTACCATTATCCTGCGTATATATCTTCGAATTGTTGAATTACATTACAGCCAATCTGCATCGGTTCAATACAATATCCCAGGTACACCACACAACACACGTAACAAAAATAATATACATAGATGTACACATAGATTCAAACTTTTAGAAGAAAGCTTTATACACATAAATTAATAATTTATAATAAATTACCCCTAGCCTACAGAAATAGTGCAGTCCAAAGCTTTAAGATTCAACTGAAAAGATTCCTGCTACAGCATTGTTTTTATACACTGGAAGAATTTATGCAAAACTGCAATATGTTATAAACATTAATTCCAACACTATGTTCTTTAGATTTTAACTCAACATTTGATGACTGGATGTTATAAACATTGCTGAATACTGTAAACACTTTATATGAAGAATATTTTGTATCTAGTCTGTTTGTAAGGTAATTATTTTGTTTATAATGCAATTGTTGATTCGCAGCTGTAAATCTGTATCTTATATTGTAAACATTTTACTTGATGCATCCAATAACAATGCATATTGTTTACAAAGGACGAAATAAAATTAAAAAAATTCATAGTCACCAAATGCCATAAAAATTCAATTGGATTCTTTTGAAATGTTTCCAGTCAGCTGATGTTCACATGCAATTGTGCTTTTACTCTGGACTGAGCAGAGCTTGCACAAAGCTTTTTCTTGCACAATTCATTATGCAAAATAAAATCTACTCACTCAGTTGAGAAGCCCATGGGCCTCTGATAATTTGTACTTTCACTCATCTGACAGCCAAAATAACAAAAACTTCATCACTGAATTCTGGCCTTGCAGCTGATTTTGAAGCTTCAAGACTTGGATCTTCTTTGCTTGTTCTGCCACACTTGAACTCCTTTACCTAAACAGCTTCATATGAAGGGCATGTGTCACCCAAGCTAGAAAAACTCTTTCATCGATTTCCCTTGCTAAGGCAGCAGAAAAATAGTATTGGCTCGCCCCAAAAATCCCAATCTTATCCATTTTTCACTCTCAATCAAATGCTTGCATGTAAACAACTGCCAAACAAGTAGTAGTAGTAGTCATCGTAGTAGTAGCAGTAGTAATAGTAGTAGTAGTAAAATGTCCTGAAGCTTTTGATTTAACATCTTTTGCTTTCATGCTTCACAGTAGTATTTCCTTATATTGAATTCTTCTGTTTTAAGCAATTTCTATAGAGATTTGCAGACTGGTAGATGTTCTTTGTACATGATGGTGTTGATATCATTGCATAAAACAAAATGTGGTGAGTTGAACAAACTTATTCAGCGCAGATGTTCTGCTAAACAGTCATGACCTGTTTCTGGATGAAATAAGGCGACTTTAGCAGTGTTTTCCATTGTTTTGGTTTCAGTTTGTTGTGCAAGTTCTTCAACATGATTTCTTACTTTTACGAGGGCAGTCCCAGAAGTACCTGACCCGACATATAGATAGCGGTTGTGTTTTCAAACAATTGACTATGGTAGAAAGCACCAACCTTATAAAGCTTAAGTTTGAAGTTTGACGATGCTACATTGTTTAGTAATTGTTTAGCAGCCATCAATAGTGAACGCTCTTAGCAAATTTGTAAACATGGACAAAACTGGTCATCGTTATGTGATACAATACTTTCATTTGAAAGATCTTAGTCCAACTAATATTAAAGCTGAACTAGATTCTACTCCAGGAGAGTCTGCTTCTTCATTTACAATAGTAAAATATTGGGTGACAGAGTTTAAGCGAGGCCGTACGAGTTGCCAAGACGAACATAGCAGTTGTCAACCAAATGAGATGACCACACCAGAAATTCCGGTATTGGATGACCATCAACTGAAAGTGCACGAGCTAGCAGACATTGTAGACATTTCAAAAAGTGCTGTACATCACATACTGACTGGACATGAGAAAGCTGTGCACAAGATGGGTAGCACGTTTACTCACAATGGAACAAAAACACTGTCATGGGATGTTTCAGTTGAGTGTTTGACAATGTTTCGCTGCAATAAACCGAGTTTTTGCATCAATTCATAACCATGGATGAAATGTGAGTCCATCACGTTACACCTGAGATGAAGGAATAGTCAAAACAGTGGATTGAAAGGGGAGAATCAGCTCCAAAGAGGCCAAGACAGGTCTGCAGGCAAGGTCATGGCATCAATTTTTTGGGATGCGCGTGGGATAATTTTCATTGATTATCTTCAAAAAGGAAAAGCAATCAATGGTAAGTATTATGCAAACTTATTGCACCATTTGAATGATGAAATCAAGCAAAAGCAGCTGCATTTAGCAAAAAAGAAAGTTTCATTTCATCAAGACAATGCACCAGTTCACACATTCATTATTGCCAAAATCAATGAGTTAAAGTTTGAATTGCTTCCTCATGCATTCTATTCCCCAGATTTAGCTCCCTCTGATTATTTTCTGTTTCCAAAATTCAAGAAATGACTTGGTGGTAAAAGATTTGCCAACAATGAGGACGTGGAGCTTGCAATTGATAGCTATTTTGCAGAACTCGACGGTTCTCACTATAAACAGGGTATTGAAGCAATTGAACATCACTGGGAAAAGTGTATTGAACTGAAGGAGACTATCTAGAGAAATAAAGATGTTTTTTCTCAAAATAGTTGTGTTTTCTGTGTTAGGTCTGGTACTTCTGGGACAGCCCTCATAGTTTGGTTAAGAGCTTTGCTGATTTAAAAGATAGATGATTTATCTTTTGCTGTTTTATTGAAGTTCCTTTTTTGGCTAACATTTCAGCTTTCTCATTATCTTCCAAACCACAACAAGCCGGAATCCATTGTAAAATAATGTTCTTATTTAACTTTTTAAGCATTCTGATGCAGTTTTTGCATTCCATAACTCTTTTATCTTGGATTGAATAATTCTGTATTAAAGCAAGGATAGCTGAGTTAGAAGCAGAAAGAATTACATTACTGAAAGAGTTTATATGTAGGAATAGCTGTTGTAGAGCAGTAAGTATAGCTTGTATTTTACCATCACTGTATTTCACTGCCAAAAAATGAATTTTTTACCAGAATGATTTATGATCATATAATACTGATACACAGGAAGGAAAACGTTATGACCACATATGTATTGTGGCTATTGATCTCTGTTAGTATGTGATCCAATTTGCTTATCAAACCCTTATATAACCTTCTCTCAACTAATAACACAGTGTTATATTAGTGTGAACTTTACAATTGTTCATGACCTCTCTTTCTATAATAGCTTATAGCTTCATTCCTGAAACTCTTTTGTTTAAAAATAGTACACTAGATAGCAATCTTTTTCTTGTACCAGTGTCAGCGAGACAGTCCTCCCTACAGATCTGCAGCAACAGCCAAGGGGGGATGACTATGACAAAGAAGATGAACTTATTATTGAGAGCCTTGAGATAAGTAAAGAAGGTAGGTTTCTTGCAGTCTGATGCACCCATATTATACTCTGTGTAGTCCTTGCATTATAGATTGCAATGATGACAAAATCATGCATAATTGGCCCTTTATAGCAAGTTATGCCATAAAAGTTGCCTGGAAACAACAAAGTGATAAATATATTGACACAAATGTACTTATAGTTCACCCCATCTAATTTCCTCTTGAGGGGATACTCAAGAGTTTTTCAAAATTTTTTTCTTATTTAACTAAATTTGATGACATTTTTTAGATATACTCAAACTTAGTGATTGATATTACAAATTTTTAAGAGTTCTGGAATGAATTTATATGGATCAAAGCTCTTGTTTGTTTTGAAAATTAGGTTCAAATTGGAACCCTATTTTTTGAATTGTAACTAAAATTCATGTGCTTTGGACATATTATGTATAAATGTAATGGAAATAACTCCAAGTATCGGTTTTCAAAAGTATAAACCAAAGCCAAGTATTTTAAATTTTAAGTTTTCATAACTTTCTTTTGGCTAAAAATTATATTATTCTGTCTGCAATAACTTTTTTAAAAAGTGACACTTAGAGTTATTCACATATGTGAGCTAAATTTATTGTAAAAGTAAGACAGGTTGGACAACAATTACTATAAAAAGTAGTGGAAAAACTACAAAAAAATAAAACTTTAAGTATTAGCATTCACTCCAGTCTTGCCCCCCTTCTTAGTTTATGTAAGCACTTAATTATCCTCAGTTTTATCACATTTAGAAACAGAATTCAGTCAAATCGTTTGGCCCATTAATTGAAGACATACCGGTATAACCAAATCTAAAATAAAGAAATGTTTGACAAAAATCTCAAAAATTTTGAATTCCCCAAGCCTGCAAAGTTTTAATGCCTTGTGTAATAGCACCCCTTTGGTTCCTTCTGATTTGGGCTGGCAATAAAAACAATGACATCATTGACTTGATTTATATAAGGTGGCATTTTAATATTTCCTTCATTCTGATACAAGGATTGTTTTTAAAGTAAGTACCGTTTTAATATTTTGC
Source organism: Deroplatys truncata (assembly GCA_030765065.1). NCBI lineage: Eukaryota > Metazoa > Arthropoda > Insecta > Mantodea > Mantidae > Deroplatys > Deroplatys truncata. Next base: position 98,813,845 of record CM060986.1, on the reverse strand, counting down.
CGCTGTAGTTGCAATTTTGAGCATGTGTGATCACTTCCTCCATTCATTAGAGAGCCAGATGCAGCTGTGAGCAATCATCACGTTGTGTTCTCCTGTTGTTAGAGCATTTCGAAATGTTCAAAAGAATCGAACGACCTGCCAACTGTGAAGTCAGATCGGGGATTGTTTTTTTGAATGTGGGAAATGTTATGCCAGCAAATATTCATCGCCAATCATGTGGTATTTATGTGGTAACAATAATGAGTGATAATGCCTGGCCACACACAGCCAAACAAACTCAAGATTTGATGGTAGTGTCCAGATTTGACACTAAATGCTTTTCATCTGCTTCTTCCTTTGAAGAAATCCCTTGATGGAAAGCATTTCAATGACGATGATGTTGTGAAACAAGTAGTGCAGACTTGGCTTTCATCACAGGCAGCATTATTCTTTGACAAAGGCATACAAAAACTGGTTTCCCATTATGACAAGTGCCTGAATAATGGCAGTGACTATGTGGAGAAGTAATGTAAGGTGTAAGGTAATGAATGATAATAAAGTATTTGGAAAAGAATGTTAAGCTATTTCTTAAAAAATTATCAGTACTTTAAAAACATGCCTCATAATTCAATAAAAATATTCTAAGCTTAATACTCATTTTGGCCATTTTTATTTGTGCTAAGACTGCATAAAAATTATGTTAAACCCTTATATAATATTTGAATATTTGTGCATTTTCCATCACTCATCCACTAAATATTCACTTGTTACATAATTAACTATTTTTCAGGTGCTACAAACACCCCTGTTTCTAGTGTCCTGCTATTCATTTATGAGGAATTTGGATATTTTTCTGCCTCTGTCCACATTCATAACACACTAGATAATCAATCAAATAAATCATACAGTCCTGATAAATAGGGTAAAAGACCATGAATGGTCTTTCACTCATGTTTTAAGTACCTACTGAATTTTTGTAACTGACAACAGTAGCATAGAATAATATACAAAGTCCTAAATAAAATTTGGACTTTATTTTACTGAAAGTATTGTACTCTAGAACTTGTCATATTTTATAAGTTTTATATTTTAGTTTATTGTCATTTGATTGGATGGGTCATATAAGATAATTAACAAAATGAGTTTGTATATAAGATCAGTGACCTAAGTACAACAGCTACCTGATATTTACCCTAACAACTGAGAAGAAAACCACAACCACAAAACTTATGCAGGTAACTTAATACAAGGGGTTTTGAACCTAGTCTTACTACAAAAGAGTCTTAATTTTACTTTGCTATGATGGCAAAAATATGTTTAAAAGGGTGCTTTTACATGCTTCTGTAAACATAGTCCATTCCATAGAAACTAATGTTCTTTTTGTTCAATCTTTATACTTGCTCTAGCACTAGCTTATGGCAGGTAGAGGAAGTATTGTATTCCTCTGAACCACCTCCCCCCCCAAAAAAAAACATTTTTAGAAAAAGATCCTGTGTAAGTGCAAGAGAGAGAGAGATAACACAGTCAAAAGCAAAATGTCGGATAAATATCAAACTTGGCATGTAAGTTCAGTAATTTTCAAAGATGCAACACAAAGATTTTCAATAAAATTCCAGTATCCCAAAATACCCTTTACATAATTTTTATTAAAATGCCCAATATTTAAGATATCTACATGGCTAATAAAGTGTATATCTTTGAATTTTCTGTGAACAGCCTGTGAAGTCCTCTTCATCATGAATTAATTTTGTGTAACTGGTAAACCATAAGAGATGGACAAAAAATTACAGCAAAAGGAATGTAAACATCACTAAAACAAAAGCTTACTGCAACAGGAATGTAGATTTTGTGCATGCAATTTATTTATTTATTTATTTATTTTTTTTTTTTTTTTGCATTAACCATTTTCAAGATATTATTTGCTCTTGATTTAACAAATTCCGACTCACTTTTTAAAGATTTGTTTGCTTCATCCTCCTACATTCCCTTTATATGCAACAAAATGTATAAGAATCCATTCCTGCAAATGTTTATCTTTTGACATGAAACAGATAAAAGAATAAGTTTTTGTAAGAGTACTTTACAGATGAGATATATGAATAGAAATGGTAATGGGTGGAGGAAATCACATGAATCTAACACATCAGATCTTTTAAGTTTACAACCTCAGATAAGACAATGAATGAGCTGATTAAGTAAAGGTGGAAATGCACTTGGTGACATAAGTGCTAAGGTTCTCTGATTATCATGGGTTGAGGGAAATTCCTAAATAAAAAGCTCAGCCAGAGATCCAAGAAGAAACATAATTTGGATCTACTGCATTCTAGAATTGCATAGGTCAGCCTTTACAATTAGCAGATATCAAGAATAGTAATTTAATTTCAGAACAAATAATACACTGAGCTATCCTTAGGCCATAATTTTACTAATGTTATTATAACGTATTTTAAAATATTGTGTTAAGCTCACACATCCAAAGAGTTTTCTTGAAATTTAAAACTGCTTCTCTTATTGGTATAGATTTGGATTGGTATGCGAAAAAAAAAAAAAAAATTACAGCGAAATTAGGTAGCTATTAGGAAAATATTATTTATGATGCATTATTAGAGAATGTATGGCCTTTTTATAGCATGTGTAAGACCCAAGAGAAAGGGAAGACTAATTGTGGATAAAGTGAAGCAGTTCAGTTCTGAGGAAATGAAAGAGCATATACTGAACTGGGATGATACTGTGGTACAGTTGGATCTTGCTCCACCAACAACTAAGATACATCGCCTGAAGAGGACTGGTACAGCTCAGTATATGTTACATTCCATAACACGGCCCAACATTGCTGTTGCTCTCAAGAAGGTTAGTTTCTATTCACTTACTCCCCGCAATTTCTTTACATTCTTATAAGTTCATCAGCAGTGATGGGAAAAGTATCAAATTACCTTCAGCTATGATTCAATGTTCTTAGCTCATATACAGGGTGCACATAAAGTGCCAATACATTTTCATGTTCCTGGTCTACTACAACAGAATAAATAATTAGGATAGAGTAGAACCTTATAGAGCCTAATGCAGTTCAGCTTGCCCACCTTCATTATCAACACAGGATGATTACCAGCCTGGACAAGCTGTGGTTGTTCCTGGAGCCACAGTTATGGCAGGATGGTATCCTTGCCTCTGTTCATTTATTAATAAGATGGGGCACCACCTCCTTATGCAAACATAGTGCGGGCCTACCTGAGTAAGACTTTCTTAACTGGTAGATCAGAAGAGTGGTGGATCGCATGTGGGCTCCCTGTTCCCCTGACCTCACTCCTCTTGACTGTTTTTCATGGAGTTTCATCAAGACCAATTTTACACTACCAGGGTGCTAAATGTCCATGAGCTGAAACACCAAATAAGAGCAGTATGCTTGCTAATAACCCCTCAAATCTTACAGTACGTGTTCCATACAACCACAAGACAATGGGAACAGTGTGTTGATAATGAAGTGGACATGTTGTCTTGCATTAGGCTTTATAAGTCCTACTCTATCCTAATATAATATTTATTGTGTTGTAACAGACCAGGAACATGAAAATTTATTGGTACTTTATGGGCACCTGAATTTTCTTTCCCTTTGTAAGATATATCCTCCTCCTCTGTTTAGGCTAAGCCTGTTTATCTTAACACAGCATCTAATGGTAATGAAAAACATCCTTCTAACCATCTTTTTAGTGGTCTTCCAACAGTTCCACTTCCTGTTGATCATTAGTCTCATACTATTTTAACCAATCTTGTTTCCTCTGCTCTGCCAACATGTTCATTCCAATGTTTCTTACTTTCTTTTACAAATTTTATTATATCCGTTATAGCACATGCTTTTCTTATATCTTCACTCTTTATTTTGTTCATTCTTGTTTGCCTGACTATTTCCCTTAATGTATTCATTTCTGTTGTTCTGAGTAACTGTTTAGTTTTGATGTTTTCTGTTTTTGTTTCTGTTCCATACACTAATTATTGTCTTATTATACTTTTATAAATTTTTATTTTACTTTCAGTGTTTAAATATTGTTGTTGTCCCTAATGTTCTCCATATATGACCTATGACCTTTGGAGGTTATCTCATTCCACCAAGCAATGGCTGGACCCATTTCTGAGGTGGAGGCATTCAGCAGGCAGAGTCCATTACCTCCGATGATAGGATGATGATGATGAGGATGGCAGTGGAATGAGTGGACCTACAGCTTTTACTGTAGACTCCAAACCATATTGGGTCTTGGGAATGCTTCACATGAGCAAGTCAGAGATGAAGGCATGAATAGGACTGACTTAAAATCAGAAATCGAAGTCTGGAATCTCAGTATGAGAGCCAGAAATGAAACCACTACACTACCCTAGTGTTCAAATATTTATTCTTCCAAATAGAGTCTTGTAAATGACCTATATTTTTCCTGCTCTGCAACAACTTGATACAGTTACTCCCAAATACTAAATTGCATTAGTTGCTCAATAATTTTACCTTTGATTTCTAGTTTGCACCTAACATTTCTTTGAATATACATATGCATTTTATTTTTGCCATTGAAACTTTCATGTTATTCTGTTATGCTGTTGTAACAAATCTTTGTAGCAATCTTTGAAGATCATTCTCTATCATAGCTGTAAGAATAATGTCATCTACATAAAGAACTGTGATGATGTTTTTATTTCCCATTACATACCCTTTAAGATTTTTCTAACTATGTACTGTCTCATCTATACTCAAATTAAATAAAATTGGACTGAGATAATTGACTTGTCTTATGTCCTTTCTGCATTCTATATCATCAGTTAATTTTCAATTTATACGGTTTTAGTTTTTGTGTTCATAATTATATCTCTTATTAACTCTGTGATAGCTTTAGGTACCTTGTTTTGATTAATTATTCTTAAAACATTTAACCTCACTTGATTGAAGGCTTTGGTTAAATCCACAAAGCAGATAAATATTGGTGCTCAATAATCAATTGCTTGTTTGACTACTTGAAGAATTATAAATATTGCATCTGTTGTTGCTCTATTTTGTCTGAATCCTTTTTGTTCCTCTTTAATATCTATGAGAGTCTTTTATTTCATTATAATTTTTATAAATAACTTTTAATGTAGTTGATAAACTTGCTATTCCTCTATAGTTATCCAGATAATTTTTGCTACCATTTTTATATACTGGCACGATTATACTTCTTTTCCATTAAATGAAAATTTACAGTGTATATGTAAATTGTGAGCACAAGGAAATCATTATATTGATGATAATTATTCATGTCTACAGCTTTACAACCGTCATTTAAAGGTGCGTCCCTTTGACAACTTTGGTGAGGAAGAAAGCAGGATTCTTTCAACAACCCAGAACATGGCACTGGGGGAGAAAATTCCACAGCTGCAAGTAAGTAAATAAGACAGGGATACCTACTCTGTTCCATACATGAAGGCAGGGATTCTATCTTATCCTTTAAGTAGAGGCCAAGTAGCATGCTGCAACTATAAAAAAATGTTACGCATATGCTAACTACATAAATAAAATGTTGAAGCTGAGGTTGCCAATAATGGAATGTGAAGAAGAAAATTTGGCAATTTGAAAAAATTAATGTTTTTTTGTTTTCTGATTACTCTGAATTCCATTACAGCATGTGTTGCTTTTTAATTGGAAAAAAATTCAACAGTTTTAACAGTCTGATGCTTTCATTGATTCTTGGGATACTTATTTCTAAAGAATTGCGACTGTTGCCACAATTTTGACTAGACTTATGCAATATTTGGGTGGCATTGTTGATTTTCTAACCCTGATTGATCCAGAATCCTAAAGTTTCTCATTGTCAACCTGCAAGGAAATCCAAGAGTTAATGTTTGACTGTTTAAAACACATATATCCTCTCCCCTTTCTTTCTTATAAGACCTCAAATGACAGTAACAAAACGTGTTTCATTGCTGATGTGCAAGGAAACTGGGAGTTCATTGCTGCCAATCTTCAACTTGTTAAGAACACACACACACCCCTCCTACTTCATGTTCACAACTGCAAAGGTAAAGGATAGGATTAATGGTAACTATTTCACATGACAATCGGCTTAATTGTTTCACGCTGAACAGTGTTATGTTAAAAAGTCGGTCAGATTTGAAAATAAGTACAGAAATCAATGTCATCCAGCATTTAATTGTAATGAATGATATAAATAGTATTTTATTTAAACAGCTAAATTCTAAAATGGACATACCAAAAGTAAGTTATCCCTTTTAAGCAGAAAGATTACTGCTGCAAGACAGACATTTTTCAATGCAAACATCTAAATTTGTTATTAGTTCAATGGTTAGCAATAATTATACAGAGAACACATAATATTAAATATATGGTTAGTGTGTACTTTTCTCTTGCATTCTGAATGTGGCAGTATTTCTGTTCCATCTTTGCTTCAGAAACAAACTAACTGAATGTAATAATAGCATTGCTTTATCACCAAATATTATGTGTCTTTATAAAGGTAAACTACTAATGTTTTTCTGTCCAACCAGGTCCAATGTGAGAAAACACTGAAAGGTGTATCTCCTTATTTTTATGTGCTTTTGCTCAGTTTAAAAAGTTGCCAATGTTATACAGCCATTCTGTTTCAAAAGGCTTTCCTGTTAAATTTAAAATTTGGTCATATTCATCAACCTTTTAGATACATTTAACATGATGTGATTGATTGCTTGCTTTGTCGTAGGAAAGTGCAGCTCCTTTGGTTGAAGAGATTCCTAATGTGCAAATACAAGATGCAAGCTTGGCACAAGTATGTATTCTACTATGGTATTTGCATTGTTGTACCAGATAGTAGCATTTATCTATATTATTTTAGTTTTGCTGACTATTTGAAGTGTTTTCCAACATTTTCTCTCCTAGGAAGCTGGGCCAACTTTAGCTGAAGAGGTTCCTACAGTGCAGATGCTTGAGACAAGTTTGATACAAGTAAGTTATATTGTAACAGCATATTGCAATGCTAATTCACTGGTGGTACATTCCATAAATTTTAGCATTGTTTTAATGATGTCTACAATTTTCTCTGTTAGGAAAATCTGCCTCCTTTGGTTGAGGAAGTTTCTACAATGCAAATGGAAGCTACTAACTTAATACAAGTACGTACTTGATAACAGTATTTTGGAGTACTATTTCAGATTATAGTATATGCAGTGCAGTTGTTTTATGGTAAGCTGCAGATTGCATATGCTTGTTCTGCACACTGTCTATTACACTGTGGGTTTTTGTTCCATAACTGCTGCATTACTAACTCACGATTGATAGTAACATGCACTATAATGAGTATTAATCTTGTTATAAGTGGTATATATAGCACATATAGCCAATGTGTGGTCTTACCTTAAAACAGCCGTACTGTATACTCCATAACTGCAGTGATGCTGTTTAAAGTGATTTCTAAGTTTATTTTTTATGTCATAAAGCTTATAGGCATTTTAATACTGTAAGTGACTGCCTCTGTGGTCTGGTGATAGTACACTAACCTTCAAATCCAGAGATCTTAGGTTCAATTCCCAGCTGGAGGATGAGAATTTTTCTTTAGCCAGGATTATTCCCCATCCTCCCTACAGTTGAAATGAATCAAGTTTTATTTATGGATGCCCTTCAACTACTATGCTCCTTAGTGAACCATTCTATATTGGGAGTGAAAGACTGGAAAGTTTGCCCAAACACCTCTTTATCAGGCTTGAGATTCTTTTATGTGCCATAAATCTAAGACTGGGACCACTGGTTTTACTTCCCTTCCAAAGGAAGAAACCATGCTAAGGATTTTTACACCCAAAAAAAATCTATCGTCCTCCACCACATTTGAACCCACGACCTCGAGAACCCTAGAGTCTGGAAATGTGAATATGAGTGTGAATTTAGTGTAATTACCCAAAGTAAGACCACCCAACTGTAAAATGAGTGAACATTATTGCTGAGATGCAATTGATATGACTTATATGTTAAAGGCGGCACATAAGTAAAACAAAAACACTGTAAGCAAGGGTGATTGCTCCACATAGGAAATGAGGAAATTTCTTTAACCCTGCTGTTATCTTTGGGTCAATATGACTTGACAAGAAACATATCTTTCTATTACTAATTTAAATTTGATAGCTGATACTTGTAATTTTATGCATTTGTTTCTCTTCATACGTACTACTCATAAAACCTGAATTTAATAAAACGCATACATTGTTTTTTTTTATAATTGAAATTGTTACACTTGTGTTCTTTGGGTCATAATGACCCGATTGCTTTTAAAATGAATTTCTACATTTTTTTCCAATAAGTTTCATGCCCCACTGTATCTAAATCTATAAGTATGTCAATGCACACAACAACATGGCAGCCGCTTGCTTTTGCAACAATGGGCAATACATTGTTGATGAAGTAAATGCAGGAGAATACAAATCAGTTACATCTGATTGACTGTTGGAGGAGGATGTAATTTTACTTATCACAACGAGTGGTGATATACTTTTATCATGGCAAATCGTTGCCCTACCGAAAGGGAATTGGAAGCTTTAGGCAATGTATCTGATAGTTCGGAGGATATTTCAGAAGAAGAAAACCATACTAGCAAAGATAGCATTCGCCCTATGTCGAAATCAGAAGATTGTTCTTCAGACAATGATGATAGAAGTGACAATTTTCAAACTGTGAAAGTGGTTCAATCGAAAGATAAAAACATCAATTGGAGTTTAGCACCCTTTCCACAACATGGAAGAGCATCCAGTGCTAACATAATCAACAAACACCTGGTCCAACCAAATATGCTACATCCAGAGTAAGTGATATAAAATCTTCTTTTCAAGTAATAATGAACAAAACACTTTGCAGTATTATGCTGAAAATGACTAATATTGAGGGCCGAAGAGTGTACGGTAATAAATGGGAAGATTTAGATGAAATTACCTTAGTAGCATACATTGGTGTACAATTGCTAGCTGGTGTTTATAAATCATATGGTGAATCAACAAGAAGTTTGTGGGATTCAGAATCAGGTAGAGTCATTTTTCCCGCTACAATGTCACTAAAAAGTTTCTTTTGTATTTATCGAGTGTTACGTTTTGATGACAAGTCTGATCAACGGGCACGGAGAGCAAATGACAAACTAGCACCTATAAAGGACTTGTGGGAACAGTGGGTGGAAACACTTGCAAAATTATACAATCCTGGGTCAAACGTAACTGTTGATGAGCAACCGGTGGGTTTCAGAGGTCGATGTCCCTTCAAACAATATATTCCAAGTAAACCCACCAAATATGGAATAAAAATTTGGACACTATGCGACAGTGCTACTTCATATACTCTGAAAGCACAAATCTACACAGGAAAACTACCAGGCAGAGCATGTGAGAAAAACCAAAGTATGCATGTTGTCATGGATCTGACTTATGAGTTAAGAGGACAGAATGTTACATGTGATATTTTTTTTTACATCCTATGTATTGGGTCAAGCACTTCTCAAAAGAAAACTTACAATTTTGGGGACAATGAGAAAAATCAAGACAGAGCTCCCTAATTTATCAAGCAAAGGAGAGGTCCTCAGTTCAAAATTCTATTTCAGAAAAGATGCCACAGTTGTATCTTATATTCCAAAGAAGAATAAGAATGTTATAAATTATGATAAAGGTTTTTCTTCAAAAGAAATGAATGCTTTTCATTTATATTTTGATATTTTTTCTGAAAATAAATTTATCTATTTTTATTTTATTGTATATTGAAGCATGCTAATTAAAAGGAAGGAAAAAATATAATTATACTGAAGCTTCTCTGTCTGTATTTCATCCAATACCAACGTTACATTGCATAATAGTTCTTAATCTGTATTAAGAAAGAATTAAATGTAATTAAAAGACACAAAAATATTTCCTTAACAGATATATTAGAATTTTCTTCATCAGGTCATTATGACCTGAAGGACAAAGAGTGTAAACTATTTTTAAGGAGAACAGAAGGGTTAATAGATGGCATTCCTTTTCAATAATGTATTTAATAAGTGCTTTTAGTTTAGCTTCTTCATCTCTCGTTTGTTTTCTGGGAGAGATCTGTGGTCATGGTGATTTTACATGCACCATCAAATGCAGCTGTCTTCTATACTTTGTTACCATTGTGATCTTCTGTGATGACAGCCATGCTGCTCCCATGTTGTGGGTCACTTTTAGCTCACCTCACCTCTTACTATTCAGCAAGCTAAATTTCCCTGATTAAGTTGGTTTTCACTGGTACTGAGCTTCCCCACCATGACAAGATAATAATCCATAGCGGAAACTACCAACATAGAAGGCCAAGCCTGTTAGGGCATGGATTCATGTACTCCAGGTTATCTCAGTCCTCATAATGGCAATTACTGGCAAGGTACCCTAAACGTAGGCCTGGAATTTTTCCTTCCAAATTTCCTTTTGTACTTATCATTTCATTTCATGCATCATGAGTGTGCACTGTCTATGGTGCCATATGGAGTAAGAACAGGTGATAAACACTACTAAAACTAGCAGGATGGAACATATCTTTATAAAATGCCTTTCACAAATCTTCAACACAATGGAACATATTGAGTAGCTAGGGAAGGGGCTTTAGGAGTTGAAACCCCTCTTTAAAAAAAAATTGTGTAAAACTTAAAACCAAAAATAGCTTTGTTAAAAGAATAGCACCTTTCTAGGTTGGCAGGAATGAGATACTTTCTAATAATATCACTGCTATATTTATGCCGCATATCTTAGATAATATCACAAAGGTCAGCAACAGAAACTGTATTACTATTTTTGCAGTGAAATAAAATGCCCTGCAGCAGCAATGTAAAATACTTCTTAACGGTCATTAATTCTCATCTCACAACACATTTACCACTTAGAATATGCAAAACATCTTATCCTATTTTTAATTCCAATTGCTGCAACTTAATCTGTGATATATAATCAATTTATTTAAGTATTTCAACTCAGAATTAATTCATATTTATCATTTGAGTTGATACAAATTTTTTTTCAAAAATGGATTCCTACGCATAACCTCCCCCTTAATAAATTTCTAGCTATGCTACTGAATACACTCCATCTTTGGACTAAGGCTGCTGAAATATATTACAAACGCAGTGCACCATCATTTGTGAGAAGATAAAACTAATATGGAACATGTGTTGTTAGCAGCCAGGTGGATACACAAAGAAAATAGAATAAAATTAGATGCAGTAGAGGAATAGATACAGATGGGGAGAAGTGAAGAATACTTCAATTTACATGCTGGTGAGAAAACAAGTTCAATTCATTCTCAGCCAGTTTCTTATTCATTATTTCTGCAACAGTGCAGGAATAACAATGATATCACAGATTTTAATTATTAGACATTATGGTGCAAAAGCAGCATCAACAATGCAAAAGACATATTGCAGTTTCAATCCCCTTAAAAAAATTTTAAAAATCTGTTACCAGAATTGAGTTATAAGGGAAGCATAGCATGACATAATACTAAAGTAGAGCCATGATGGCCTTGAATTTAGCAACCAAGGTGTAAGTTACCAACTCAGAAGAGCAAAGGAATAACCAAATTGAATCAAACATGTACTGTTGACACACATGTTACCAACCTGAGGCTCAGTGATTAGATGAAGAAATAAAGATCATACTAGTTTCAAATTGTAATTGGAGGGGTCATAGTGCATATTTTTGAACAATAATAAGGGAATAAAGTTTACAATATATGTTTTTAGTACACTATTTTATGCATCACTGCTTTTAGTACTTAATGAAGATGATGATGATGATAATAATAATAATCCTGTGGTACTACAGCCCATGAAGGGCCTAGACCTGCCAACCCAACTGCTGGTCTCATGCCCAAGTACACACAGCAGAGGTAGGCAATCATCCAATTGATACGGGAAGGTGATGAGGTCAGGATCACACTCCCTTAGGCAGAATGTTGACCTCTATGACAAGGTTTAATATTTAATAGCAATAGCAGTAATAATAATAATAATAAAAATATGTTAAGAATCCTTAAGCATCTTCCTGTACCCAAATTTTTCATTTCTATTCTTCTGTGTTCTCCTCTATCTAATCAGTCTCCTTCTGTTAATCCTTTATATTTCATGGTTTTAATCATTTCTTCCATTCATTTTCTTTGTGGTATTTCTCTCCTCCCTCTTCCTGGGATCTCTTCCACAAGTTTTGGTTGTCTATTCTCCAGATACGAACATGACCTGTTAACTGTTTATTACAGATGTAATTTACAATGTAATTTTAAGATTCCACCTTTGTCTTTACATCCTCATTTCTAACTTTGTCTAATATTGAACAATGGACAGAGCTTCCAATTTAGATTTCAAATTTCAATTCAATAACAATATTTGTCCTATATAAATTATTACACTATACACTATATGTTTATTTTCTTTACTTTAAGAATTTGTTTATCCCATAAGAGCTTTTAGCACTTCATTGTACTTATTTATTGTTCTGAACATAACAGGCATAAGCCCAATTACAATGTTCATTACAAAAATATAGTCACAATATTGCAGTAGACTTGTGATTAACCAAGGGAGTTGTTGGAAAATATACATATTTTTTGTATCAGTGTGGTGCTAGACAACATGCATCAACAAAGTTGAATGGTAGCTAGCTAATGAGCAACCAGTGGAAACACCAATGGAAAATTAAGACGTCCTCTAGTGTAACCAAGATCAACAAATGGAGCTGACTGACAATGCTACTCTGATGTGGTCATCAATCCTGAAGAGGAGCATGACATCAACAATAACACTGAAAATATCTCATTGTGGGGGACTGAAGGTGATTGAAGTTGCTAAAGGCCACTTTGAAGAGCAAGAAGAACCTATGTTGCTTTATCTACTCTCCCTACAGCATTGGCATTATTATATTGCAGCATCCAAGAGAGGCAAGAGATTAGGCTAAAAAATTACGAAAGACTTTTTCAAAAAGTAATCTTTTTACTTAATATTGCAATCTATTTATCTTTTATTTTAAACTATAAAAAGTATTCATGAATATTTTGAGGAATTATATTGTAATAAACAATTACTATAGAGTTTAAAGCATTTTTTCTTCATTTATGACCTATTAGCACATTATTTCTGTGACATCTGATTTTTTTCCATATCTGGTATAGTCTCTGTCCCAATTAACTTGGATTATTGCAAGTCTACTGTACTTGGTTGAAAACCCAGAAACATGTACTCTTAAATAGATTGCTCTGTATATCAAATAATAATATTTTAAGGTAATGAATATATGCTTACAGGAAGAAAGGGAAGAATATTCATCTTCTTCAGAAGCCTTACTCTCCTTTTGCTCAACAGTGAAAATGTTGTTGAGCACAAGGCAAGAAGTACTCTTTACAGAAACAGTGCATTCCACTGATGACAGGAAGAAGGTAACAATATTTCTTTAGACAGTTACAGATGAGTGTGCAAAAGCATAGATGCTACTGTAATTTACTTCATTCTGAAAATTGTTTGTAGGGCAGCATTATTCTTTGACTGTAGAAGTTTCAGGAGAAATTGCAGTGTGACATGTGTTTTTAAGCAGAATAGAATAGAATATTTATTTGTGCCAAACAACTTACAAAATTTTAAATACAGTTATGTAATTTCTTAAAACTACTTACATTCTAGTACAAATTAATCTGATTTCCCTTCCTTTTTAAGGGTTAATTTGTGCCTGGCACCTGGTCGTTTGGCTTTCGGTTAGCCCTTATTCTTTTCTTTCCCTTTTTACTTCCCTGATTCCTACTCTCCTATTATTCTCCTTTCTCTTGCTCTTCCTGCTCCTTTCCCCTTGCTTTTCTTTACTTTCCTTAACCATTTTTCCTTGATTTTCCTTAAAAACTCTCCCATGTCTTTTATTCTTTTACCTCCCTTAACTGCTAATATTTTTATAACTATCATTTTCTTGCTCAATTTGTCCCATTTTGGATCCCAAACATTCCATCTCCACTTCTCTAATTCATTCATTATATCAAGTAATGTATCTTATTCTCCTTTTCTCTACATATGGCACATGTTCCCAATTCACTCCCACTTAATCCTATAAGGAACATAGATCCTGTTCTCACCCATGCTAAATCTTCCCTTTCCTATCTGCTATATAAGTCAACAAAACCTTCTCTCCCCCGATCTCTCTTAATTGTTTTACATAAACTTAAGGACTTTTTATTTTCAAGACTTCCCCAGCTTTCTCGTTTCTCCATATCTTCTATCCTTTTCCTCATTTCTTTCCAAAATCTGTTATCATTTTTTTCTTCTAGTTGCTAAATGTCCCCCACTCCTATCCTCTCTAACTCCCTTCTTATTCCTGCCAACCAGCCATTGTATTTGAAGATATCTTCTGCTGATTCACACAAATTTTTAATATACCTAGTTCTTCTCTTCGAATGCACCTGTACCAATATTTCAATACTCTTTCCATAATTATTCCATTCCTCCCTGTTCTTCCTAATTCTACCAATTTTACTTCCCTTGGTGCTGATCTGATTAATCCTAGAAGTTTGAAAAATAATCTATAAGTTTGATCTACTTTTTTGCTTAATTTTGTAGCCATCCATATTTCTACTGAATACATTTGTTTTATTATACCAATGCTTTGTACATCCTTTCCAACCATTTAACAGGCATTTCCAATTTGTAATTACTTATTCTAAATCCCGTCATGGCAGCACTGCCTTTGGCCATTACCTTCCTACTATGTACTTCCCACCCATCATTATTAATCTTACTTCTAAATAATCAAACTCCTTTACTCTGCTACATTTTCCCTGCTACTGCATCTTGTAATTTATCCCATTTTCTATCCCAGACACTATTGCTCCACATTTTTCCTACTTCACACCATTAAAGAATCAGGTATCATACTGATAGTAGATATACTGGAAATATACTTGAACTTCTTTACATACTGGATATACTGAAATTATACTGGAATTAGTGATTCCAGGATAATCTCATTAATTAGTGATAATTTTATAATTATGATTCCAGTAAAATTCCAATTTTACTGGAAAAATTGGATGAAATATCCATATAACATTGATTTATTTCAGATTTAATTTTCAGGTGATTGGTTCTTTGAAATTATGTTAATCAAATAAGTATTTTTTTAATGTTATAGTTTTGCATGATATCCAATTTTTCATTAGTTTTTATCTTATGTAAAAATTACTAAATATTTGGAAAATATTTCACCCCTAAACATTTTTGCAGGTTATACAAGATTTACAGAATTTTGAAGGTTGTTGTGGGGAAGGAAATGGGGGAAGACTAAGTTCAGAAATACAAAATATGCTGATATTTCACATAAAATACATATTTTGAATAAAAAAAAAGTTTTGTTAGAAAAAGCTACTGTGTGTGTATCTCTGTGATTTTTTGGTAATAGCCTGTGAAGTCCTCTTCATTCAGAAAGCATTTTGTATAATCTTGTATAACTGGTATACATTAAGCGCTGGATGAAAATGGGCTGCACAAAAAATGTAGATCGCTTTAAAACAGACAATTTATTTCAAATAACTTTTCTGTGGCATGAGCCATTTCCGAGATATCTGTTATTAATGGGGTTTGAATTGTTCAACACTTTGTCATTCTTTTAAAGTCCTGTCGATTTTCAGTTGTTTTGCAATTGCATGGAAAGAGTATGGAATTTTAAGGCTAGCATATAGCATCCAGTTCTTAAACATTTGACTATCAGTATTCGCTTTATATCTATAAAGAAATGTGTAATGTAGCCGTTTCTGCACAGGTTTATCTTGATAAAAATGAAGCAGATTAAAAATAAGCTTTCATAAGAAGGTTTGTATACCCATTAATAATATAGGGTAGAGAAAGTCATATAAAGTAACACCAGAGTTTCTTCCACCTGCATATTTATTGATGTGCTATTTACAGAACCAAAAAATAAAGTACTTGGTATTTTCAGCACATTAGAAAAAATGAAAATGTATAAGTAACTGTTTCTGATTGGTATTCTGCAACTAGCTTTGGCCTGTTGCTAGAGTCAATTTTTTTTAAGGATAATATACTGCCATATTATGTTCATTCATTGCTAATACTAATATTTTCTTATATGTTTACTCTTATAGGTGAGTCTAAAATTCTTCCTACTGCTTGCTCTCAAGAAGAATTCTATCATTGAGCTGCAACAGCACTTACCTTACTCCAGTATACATGTAACAAGGGGCTCTTATTTTGATAAACCTTACTCAGAAGTTTCAGCATAACTGCATTCACTACTATGCTTTTTTGTTTTTTTCTGTGTTGTTTATTAAACTAATGTTTGAAGTTTATTATTACAATTATTTGTATAATATTAAGAGCTATTATTTAAAAATTTAATAAACAAAATAACAAAATGTATTTAAGTGTCTTTAATTACACCTTGAGGGTGAGAGGATCTTCTTAAAGTGAAGTAGGTCAAGTATAACTAGAACAATGCAACCTGTCCTTACCCTTAGTAGAGAATGTATTAATGGAAGATGTGTGTCAGAAATCAGTGACTTAGCAAAATGTTCATATCTATTGAGGTTTATAGCATATAGTTATCAAACTTTGCACAGTAACTGGTAATAATATTGTAGCAATTCAATATTTTTTGAAAATATATTTAACTTCGAGCCTATTCATCAACCCTTGGGTTTCTCTGCTACGTTTTGTAAGTAGGGTAAGTATTGCATTCCACCCAAAAGTTTGATACTGATATTTCACCAGAAATACATGTTTTGATGTGCCCTGAATCCCAATGAAGCATGGAAACATATCCATGTGTCTGTCTGTGAACAGCATAACTCAAAAATGAAAAGTCAGATAAATACCAAACTTTGCATTTAAGTTTAGTATCTACCAAGGATGTGACACAAAGATTGTCCAGAAAATCCCCTCATCCCGGACTACCCTTTATATGGAAATTTTCGAAAATTTTGATTTTCTCAAAAATGGCTCTAACAATTTTGATTAAAATATTATATGTTTAAGATATTTTTGTGGTAAAAGAAATGTATATCTTGAATTTTATGAGATTGTCCCCAAAAGTCCTCTTCATTCTGAGTGACTTTCAATAACTGGTAAACTATAAGAGATAGACAAATTTGTACTACACAAAAAATATAGATCTCGTTAAAACACACAGTTTATGTCATATACATATTTTTTGTTGAATGAACCATTTCCGAGATATTCCTTGTTATTTGTTTGAATTTTACAATGCTTATACTTTTTCTCAAATGGGAATTGTTATTTGTTTTTTTTTGTAGAGAATGGAATGCTTCACATAGCAACCAACTCTTAAAAGATTTGACTATCGCTTAAAGCCTACTTATATTCCTCTTGCATCCACAAGAAAATTAGCAATAAGATGGTTTCTGCAAATGTTTATCTCGATTAACATTAAGTAGATGGAGAATAAGCGTTTGTAAAAATAGTTTGTACAAGAGCAGGGAAAGTCATCTGAGTACAACACATGAGATTTTTTTAGAAAAAGGTCAGCGTGTGTGTCTGTGAACGGTATAACTAAAAATTGAAAAGTTAGATAAATGCCAAACTTAGTATTTAGATTTACTACCTTACAAAGATGCAACTCAAGGATTTTCATGAAAATACCCCTATCCCAGACTACCGTTTACATGGAAAATTTTTCAAAATTTTTGTTTTTCTAAAAAATGGTTCTAACAATTTTGATTAAAATTCCATATAATAGATATATTTACATTACAAATAAAATGTATATTTTTAATTTTCTGACAATAGCTTGTGAAGTCTACTTCATTTGGAAGAAATTTTGTATAAAGTTGTATAACTGGTAAATCTTACGTGATTGAGGAAAGTATACTATAAAAAAACAAAAAAGAACAAAAAAATGTAGATCTCTTTAAAACACACAGATTATTTCTTATAAGTTTTTTATGGCATAAGCTATTTCTGAGATATCTGTCATTAAAGGTTCGAATTGTTCATTTCTTAGTCATTCTCTTAAAAGTCCTGTCAACATTCAATTGTTTCTTGCAATTGCATGGAAACAGTGTGGAATTTTAAGGCCAGCATAAAGCGCACAGTTCTTAAACATTTAACTATCGCTGTTCCATTTGTATCTATAACGAAATGTGTAGAAGCTATTTCCAGAAAGTTTTATCTCAAATTAAATAAAGAAGACAGAAAAATAAACTTTCATAAGTATCATTTGTATATCCACTAATAAGCGCCAGAGGGTAGAGAAAATCATGTGAATGTAAGACAGATTTTTTAAACTGTAATGTAGTATGGAGGAGCCTTTCCTGGGAATACTATACATTTATAAAATACATTTATCTCCCTTAAAGTTTATCAGCATATTGTAAAGTCATTATAAATCCCATGTGGTGGTTTTTGTTTGTTATTCATCATATTTTATCAAATTTGTAAATTTCAATATCAAAATACAGATAAACATGTTTTGTCTTTCCAGCAATGCCAAAAGAGATCAAAACTCCATCACATAAAAATCTACACTACTTTTGTGCAGAAGGCTGTAAAATTTAGTGAACTTATACGTATCCCTGGGCCTTAAAGAGTTCAAATTATAAAAGAATTAAAAATTTACTGTTTGATGGAGACATTCTGATGTGAGAAAAGCTTGTATTAATAAGTGTCTAACAATTTAACTAAATGCAACGAAGGATGTAATTTTACCATTGTTACTTATTTGGGAAGTTTTCTTTCACAGAATAAAATAAAATGAAATTATTACATTAAAAATATAAGAAATCTTATTTTTAAAAATTTAAGTTTAAACTCGGTATTTAAAACATTTCAAAAGTTGTATAGTAATGCCAGTAGAGTGTGTTCCACTTTAATTAAAGTTACTAAGTGTTATGAAATGCTTTAGGAGAGATATCCATCATTTACCAAATAAACTATCCATTAATCAGAAAGACCTCATGATAAACATTATGATAGTTGTGGTGACAGTGCCCTTTTCCTGACCTGCTGACATAGCCACTGTAGCGAGCAACTAATGCTCTTGCTTGTCATTGCCTCATACATTTACACTGAAAATGCTAACGTAATACGAGGGTTAGGGCAAAAGTCATGGCAACTATTTATTTTCTTGAAGATACAGTCTGGTTGGAAAATGTTACATATACAGACGAAAGGACAAGGTGTTAGCTAAATGTGTGGACAATGAATAGCACTGAAATATCGTAACACACTAATTTATTATGGTAGTAACAGGGCAATATGGCCTTCACGGTGCAAAAGAATGACAACACAGTACACATACAGTTGACACGACAAACCTGGGCCTAAAGACCCTCAAAGTAATCCCCTGCTACTGTCACCACACGCTGCCCACAATGTGGGAGGCACTGAATACCACCTGCCTCAGCATTTGCCGCACCATGTATGAATCTGGTCACCTGTTCGCGCACAGCATTAGCAATGTCCTCTCGTGTTGCAAACCTCCTACCACATAGTGGTTCCTTAATCTTTCGAATAGGATCAAAGTCACAGGGCGAAATGTGGGGAGAGTACGGTGGGTGCTCCAATTCTTCCCATCCCCAACGTTGCAGTAGCTGTCCTACACACTCTGCTTTATGTGGTTTTGCATTGTCGTGCAGGATTATTGCACTGTCCACAAGATCCGGACATTTCCACGTTGTACCTGTCGCACCAGGAAGTCCCTGTAGTACTGTGCGGTCACTGTTCTGCCATGTGGAACAAAGTGGTAAACAATAACACCCCTGACGTCATATGCGACAATAACCATCAATTTGACTGGGGAAGGATTCTGACAGAACTTCTGCCTCCTTGGTGATCCAGCATGTCGCCACTCCGCGGACTGATGTTTCAGTTCTGGTTCGTATGCCCTGGCCCAAAATTCATCGATGGCAATTATTCGTGACATGAATTGATCGCCGACCTGTTGCCAGCGTGCAAGGTGGTCAGAGCATATTGCATAGCGCACCCACCTTTGAACTTCCGTCAGTGCATGCGGTACCCACCGGGATACGATTTTGCATAGTTGCAGCTCATTATGCAATATCCTGTGGACGGTGCGTTTCTCGATGCCACTTACCATCTCTAACTCCAGTAGCGTTCATCGTTTGTCTTCATCCAGGAACTGCTCGATGATGGCACATGCCACGTCGGTCCGCACACTGACAGGTCTTTGTGAACGTTGCTCATCACTGGTTGACACACGTCCTTGTTGAAATTTTCCTACTACTGTACGGTATGGTAGGGCATTATTCCCAAGGGCTTCCACTAATTCACTGTGGCATTCCATCACATTTCTCCCTCGGAGAACAGCTATTTTGATGTAAGCACGCTGCTCAACACGGGTTGCTTCCATCTTGCACGACACTCACCAACTGACTGATTTCACAGCCCTCGCTGTCCTACTACCAGCAATCACAGAGCCATCTATTTTATGCATACACACTATGCCTGCAGAACTTCCACACGACACATATACGTTTGTGATCCGTTCACATATCTACAAGTAAAAAAATAGTTGCCATGACTTTTGCCCCAACCCTCGTAGTTTGTGGAGATTTTAATGTTAACACACTTAATGACAGTGAAATGAAAACACATCTCACTTCCCTGTTACATTTAATTTGCAATATGTGGTTCACTTTCCCACCAGATCTCATATGAACGCAATAGCTATTGACAACATATTTCTAGACTCCGAAAAAATTCCAAATTATATCATAATTCCTATTGTAAATGGCATGCCAGATCATGATGCTTAGATATTGCTGGTGCCTGTCATAGCTAGCAAACAGATTGATAATAGAAAAAGTAAAATTACAACAAGAATAATTAATGATGAATATATCAATAATTATAAACTAGTGTTAAAAAACGAAACATGGGGTTCTGTCTATTCCAGCACTCAAGTAAATGACAAATTTGATGAACTCCTTAAAATAGTGCTACATATTAGCATTTGAAGCTATTTTCCCTAAGAAAAACATGTAACAAAGGTCAAACCCTGGATTACTTCAGGTATAAGGAAGTCATGTGCAAATAAAAGAAATTTGTTTCTTACTATATCACACCACTAATGATTCAAATGTTAAAGCACACTACGAGACATATTGCAAAATACTTAAAAGAGTAATCAATGAAGTGAAAAGAAAGTATTACTGTTAGCCATTAATGATTCCAATAATAAAATTAAAACAATGTAATATAATAAAAACTAAAACAGGGAGAACTAATTCAAATAGTAATATTACTTATACAACTATGGAAAGTAAAGAAGTCAGTAACTGTGCTATTGCTAATGCCTTTAAGACATATTTCCTTAATGTAGCAAACAGCAAAACAAACATATCTGACTCAGACTCAACTGTGCTTAAAGTACTAAAAAAGGCACATCTCAAAATTAATTGTGAATTTAAGCTGGACTCCACAACACCAAGAGAGATAGAAAATATTATTATCTCATTGAAAAACAAAACCTCTCATGAGTGGGATAAGATAAGTACCAAATTATTAAAATATTGCCTAGCAGTGTTAAGCAAGACTCTTAGTCATATGTCATTCCATTATGTCAGAGATATTTCCAGAAAAAATGAAACACACAATTGTCAAACCTCTATACAAGAAAGAAGACAAGCCTGGCTTCCAATTATAGGCCCATCTCTGTTTTGACAGCCTTTTCTAAAGTAATGGAAAAAGCTGCATATAATCAGGTTATAAAATACTTGGAGTTCAACAACATTCTCCCAGTATCCCAGTTCAGATTTAGGAAAAAAATGTGAAAAGAAAATGCAACACACATGCCACTTCTGAAGTAACAGCCTTGGATGAAAAGGAACTATAATTAGGAATATTTTATGAGTTAGCTAAGGCATTTGACAGCATAGATCACAACCTCATGCTGCAAAAGTTAAAAGTTTATGGCTTCAGTGATATCTCTGTAAATTGGTTCAGATCTTACTTAAATAGGATCCATAAAACCAGAATCAATGGTTGTGATTCAGAACCAGGTGTTATTACTAGAGCTGTCCCACAAGGTTCTATACTTGACCCTTTGTTATTTTTAATATTTATAATCGACCTGCCATATTATCTTAGTAAAGATTCAATAGCTGTGCTTTTTGCAGATGATACCAGTGTACTTAGATCTGAAAAGTCACATCAGCAATTAAGAAATTCTGTCAATAAAGTATTCGAACAGCTCAACTTTTGGTTTAAAGTTGATAAGCTTTCATTAAACTATGATAAAACCAATTTTATTCAATTTCAAATGAAGCATAAACAAGTGAGTGAATTAACAATCAGGTACAATTACACCATAAATAAGTTATCTGATACAAAATTTCTTGGGCTCCAAATAGATGGAGAGCTCAACTGGAGCAAAATAAAAATCATGCTACCAATACTTCGCTTGGCTTGCTTTGCCTTAAGAAACTTAAAAAATTAGCTCCACCAAAATGCCTTAAGAACAGCCTATTTTGCCTACATTCACTCCCTGTGGCAATATTGAATAATCTTCTGGGTAATTCGGCACATAGTAGGCAAGTATTTATATTTAAAAAAAAAACATGTATTATTTGAGGTGTTGGGTCCTGTCATTCCTGTAGACCCTTGTTCAAAACCCAAAAAATTCTTACTCTTACTGGTGAATACATATATTCTCTTTTGAGCTAGCTACCTTACAGATAATTATGATAACTTCACAACAAACCTTGCTGTGCATGACCACAATACAAGGCATGCAGGTGATTTGCATAGACTGAAGTGGTATTAATGTTGTAGATCATTAATTGTAGCTCCGCGTTTGGAAGCCAATATGCGACGGTTGCTGCTTTACGTAATGTTGTTTACATCACGTGTGTTGAAGCCTCCTTGTGACGTCACTCCTTGTTTGGTTCGTTTAACTCCATCTGGCGTAGCAATTTGCATCAATTAGGGTTCGAAAGAATTTAAAGTTTTGTATATTGTCCTCCGGCTAGCTATCATATTATCTTAGTAGAACAAGTATCTCTTGCAGGGTGTGAAGCGGAAAGGAATCTTTTGTCTAGAAATGATATTGACGAAGAAATTGGTTTTATAATCTTTATTGCAGAACACGTTCACGAACACTTTCACAGATTTATCTGGATACTCGTCATACTGAAACTGTTTGTAATAACTTCTTATCACTTTTAACTCACGTACTTCAACTTTATATATTTAACTGTAGAATACTTTATAAGATTTCTCGTAATTCTGCTGCGCGTAACTTGACGAAATAAATGAACTGAGATAGCGACGTGGAGAGTACGGAGAATTTTGTAGAACTGGGGGAACGCTCCCTTGAATCTACACTATTTATAGGCTTGCCTCAAGATACGCCTAAAGATTATAAATGAACTGCCATTGGCTAATAAAACGCGCCAACATTAGCGTCTATTTTATTATCCAATGAAAACCACTAATACATATTTCTTTTAGGGAAAATTCTAGAAGCTTTTACCGAAAAGGCGCGAAACATTACGTAACTTCCTGGTTCCCGGTAATGACAAACAACTCACCCCCTTGCTGCATTATTGCGTTATTGTTGACAGTTTCAGTAAAGCCGTATATTATTATTTACCAATTATTAATTACAATTAATAAACCTCTGAAATCAATGTCACATAAAAATACATATTCATATTATTATCATTAATTACATCTGAGTAATTTGTGATACAAATTACCGTATCAAGACCAGCAAATAGCTTAAAACTGTTCCAAAAAGGATGTTAATTCTGCAATAACAATTTATAATAACCTTCCATTCTACATGAAACTATTAGGCAAGCTTAATCAACATAAAATCTTTAAGAAAGAGTTAACGTCTTCCTTATATACTCACTCCCGCATATACTATGGAGGAATTTGTAATATGTCGTGCAACATATAAATACTCAATACATAGGGCAGATGGCATATGATGGTGACTTACACTTATTTGTTATTGTGCTACTGTAATGCATGTTGAGATGCTTACTTTTGGAATGGTGATATTTTACAAATTTTCATCTTAGATAATGCATGGTGTGGAGAGAGAGAGAGAGAGAAGGAGAGGGAAAATGTTCTTGGTGTTGGGTATGTTATTAGTTTAAAAAGAAAGTTCTTGGTGCTGGGTATGTTTATTAGTTATGCTGCATATTTCATAATTGTGTGGCGTGTTCAATGTCCCTGAACAATGCTCACAGTTGGGCCAAATGAACAAACAAACAAACAAATTCTGCGCGTGCGCGGGTTTGAGTCTTGCTTAGGTCAAGCTGACTGGTTGACCTTTTTGGAGGTAGGTTATCCCTTGCCTTCAATACTCAAAATGGATAGGTGTGTAGAGATTCACATTCCTCTGTGCGAGGAAATCAAGCAGATGGGAAGGAAGAGAGAGAGAGTATGTGTGCATGAGTGTGTGTGTGTGTGTGTGGTAGGAGGAGTATATTGTTTTGAGAAACCCTCGTTTTCCAATCGCATAAACAGGTATCCAAACTGGAATGCAAGTACCAAACTATGATCATATTTTCCAATTGGGTAATAGCATACTGCACCAAGCAAGACGGCAATATAACAAGCGATGTTGTAAATAGTAAACATAGTAAACTTTTGACACTACTGTCAATATAATCATTTTGGTTACAACCGATCTCATTTGTGATTTCATTTCATTTTTAAAACCTATTCAGTTATACCTGGAGAGGGTGTGGGTGGCAATATTTCATTTTTAACACATTCAGTAACACCTGGAGAGGGAGGGACCTTAGCACCCATTGGATTGGAGTTCATTTTCAAATATGTGGATTGAAGCTACATAACCCCAATTATTTAGACAGTTAAAACAGTAATTAATTAGATAGTTCTATCCCTTATAATTCATCTATAATATTTTTAATTAATTTTGTTTGGCCTCGGATTTATTTCTTTAGTAATTCAAATTTTTATCTCTCCCTTTAGTGATTTGAATGGAAATTCAATATGGCTTAGAAGAATCGAATTTAAAAAATCAAAATAATTGAGTATGTGATGTAAATGGGATGGTAACTAATGTAAATATGAAGATAATAGGAAATTATTGTATAATTATAAAGATTCTGGGTTTTTTGTTGTGAATATAATAGGAGTTGACAGAAATGTTAACATGATGCATCCAACGAAATATGGAAAAATGCTATATGAAAATTAAATGAAATTTAAATCTATTGTTTCAGTAGGGAAGAATAAAATTGAAATTCATTTCAATACTTTCTAAGAGGCTAATAATTTCCTGCTATGTGAATTTGATTTTAAATACTCTGTTAAATCATTTATTCCCAAGTATAATGTACTAATCAAAGGCATTGTTAGAGGTATTGATACAGATTTGTCAATAGAAGAGATAAAACAAGTGGTGATACAGAAATTGTCTATGCATACAGATTCCAAAGTAAAGGTGTAGATTCCAATTGAGGTGTACGGTATACAGTGATTCCCTACTTAATCAGTTCTTATAACTTTTACATCTCAGTTGTTGCTACAAAGGGTACATATTTATGGAAGGAGTTGTAAAGTAGATGAATTTAATGAATCTCCTATTCAATGTAAAAAATGTCAACAATTTCATTATATGTTTAAATTTTGTAGAAATTCTACAAAATTTGTAGCCTGTGCAGTAGAACATACTCTTTCTGATTGCTTAGCTTCAGATTTTTACTGTGTACTATGTAAGAGTAGTCATAAGGCCAATAGTTGATACTGTCCAGTCTATAAATTTGAGCAGTAAGTCATAAAAGTAGTAAATGAGCACAGATGTCTAGATATGAAGCTATCAATACCATCAAAAATAGATCTTCCTATGTGAATGTTGAAACGGCAACTCTAGGCCGAGCCCGAGAACTGTAATTATAGATAATTTATTAATTAATTTTTATTGATGTTAAATCATACTATGTACATATATTTTTCTTATACTGCTTGTATAGTTTAAGAAGGGTGATTTAACGTTATGTATGTATCTAGGTTTCTGATATTAGAAGAGTTATAAATGGTTTAATGTAAATAATTTAAGCGCTATGTTAAAATACTGTCCACGACGAAATGTTTTAGCTACAGGTATAGTGTCTTCGAAGGCAGAAAATCTAGTTTTACGTCGTCTCTCTGGTCGCAGGGGTATTGTTCATACAGCGAGGGTGTGGCACTTTTGTCCCTTTATTTGATAATTCGCCGTGACCAAGTGAGAGACACAGATAGCTTAACGGTAAATTTAGGAAAAGCCGCGATTTATGTTAAACTTGGACCAATGAGATCCCTGTAAGTTTATACGAAATAGTGAGACGCGTCGAGTGGCGCTAAAAATGGACCAATAGGAAAGGAAGCAGCCCCAGAATCCTGCGACTATAAATGGATCTGCTAGGAACAAATCAGGGGCATTTCATTTTGGCATTTTGTCATGTGTGGGCAGGGAGAGATGCTGCAGAATGTTTAAGAGATATCGCGCCAAAAGGGAATAGAGACAGTTTTCGAAACTGACATTAGAATCGCTACTAGTAAAGAGATAAGGAGCATATCTAAACTTCGCGTCCTATCCGCGCCGTGTTTCAACAGCGGCGGACAGTATTTTAACGGCGGCAATATCAGTGTTGTGTACTATGTGGGTTAGTTAAATAAAAAGAAACGGCAGTGTCATCTTATATGTCTTCTTATATCACCACCCGAGATTGACGCTTCCTTTACCAAGGATAAGTCCATGCTCCCATATAGTTTAAAGAAAATTACTGCAGCTAGCCGAGGATAAAATTGCAGAGAACCAGCACACTGCGAGCATTTGGAGCCAACATGGAGGATGCAGCAACGGACAGGAGGAGGTGACTGCCGCAATGTTACCAAAAGGACAAGTACTCAAGATAATAACCTTACTTTGCTCAGCTCAGTTGTCATTCAAGTCTTTCTTCTCCTTCACAAGAAATCTCAGTTAACAATACTTCTCAGTTTCCTGCTAAAATCCCTAGATTGTCAAACGAAACTCCAAAGAAGAGGAAATCCTTAGACAATGTAAATACAGGTAAGCAAAGTCAAAAAATTAAAATCCAATCATCTATAATTTGTCCAAATGGTAGATCTCCTTCCTCCACTGCGACATATGATTCAATTACTGCTGTCAATAACTCAAATTCATTAAAGGCAATCTTTAAAAACTGAAAATTTAAGTTGTGTTAATACTAATGAAAGTTTTATTCAGAAGATAAATCCTTTAGATCCATGATGCACCTATAATAATTCCAATAGAACTTCATCAACTAAAGGAAAAACTAAAAAGAATGATATATCATTAATGTAAGAATATGGACTTCTTGAACAAATTTAGGCGAATATCAATAAATTAAATATTGGAATGCTCAAAGTCTTAAAGATAAAAAAGGTGACTTTTTAGCATATATAATAAATCAAGATCTGCACCCTTTTTTTATTTCAAAAACATGGTTGAAAGAATGCCATAATATTCGTATTGTTAATTATAAAATCATACGTTCAGACAGACCTACAATTGGTGGAGGGATACTGGCAAGAATAAAAAAATCAATTATTGTAAATTCTTATGACATTTTAGACAATGCAGGTTATTTAATTCAAGGAATATCAATGGTGTTAGGTAATATTAAAATTATTTTCAATTATAAAAAAACCAAATACAAATTTTTCAATTTCCTACTGGAATTATCTTCTTCAACCACTATTTCATAAGGACCTTTTGTTATTTGGCAACTTCAATTTATATATTTCTCAGCTGGATAGGATTAATGGAATATTCAATCTGCCAATTGTTGATTATTTAGCTTCTCATAATATATTTTTATTGAACGATGAGACACCTACAAGAATGGGTCAACAAGATATTTCTCCTGACTTAACTTTTAACTTATAAATTTGACTCATGCTTTTTCCTTCATTTAAGAAGTAATAGACAAATATATTAATAAATTTCATCCTGTAACAAATTTTAAATCTAAAAAGAAAAATAAACCTATATGGTAGAATTCTAATTGTCAGAAACATATTGAAGAGAGAAAGCTAAGATGATATAATTTTATGAAACATAAAACAATGGAGAATTTTCTCTTAATGAGGCAACAATATGCTAAAACAAAAAATATTATTAAACAGTTCGAAATTTAATGGATGGAAAGAATACTGTAATTCTATTACGTTAGAAAAGAAAACAGTTTCACAAATTTGGAATATGGTACGAAGCTTCACTGATAAACGATTTCAGCAATTTTCTCCAATATCAGATAATCATTGCTTACAAATAAATTTCTTAATCTACTTTCACCCGCTTCATTTCTTGTAATATTCCTCAGATTATGAACCATCCAATTTACCATTAGAAAAATTATATAGAGAGTTAACTAATAACTTTTTTTCAATGAACTTCAAGGAGTTATTAAAGGACAAAAGAATTCTATGCCAGGCCCAAATAAAATGAAATATAAAATGGTTCAGAACTTTCCTACAGAGTATCTCTATTTATTACTTCATAGATATAATTTTATTTTTCATAATGGTATCACTCCTAAGATATGGCAGCATTTTTGCATTATTCCAATTGAAAAACCAGAGAAGAATAAAAATAGTGAAGAAAATTATAGACCTATAGCATTATCATTTGTTTCTCGTAAAATTTTAGTAAACTTCCTGGAGCAAAGGATTCAATTTTTCTTGCAAAGATATGGAGGTTGGCCAAGGAATCAACATAGTTTTTGTCTAGGATATGGAACAACCCACAGTCTGAGTATACTAAATTTAAAATTTCTTCAAGCTTTAACCAAGAAAAAGGCCTTACAAGGACTTCTTTGGATGTTTCTCATGCTTATGATACAGTAAATTTAAATCTTTATTTCTAAATTTGCAGAAATTAAACTTACCTAAGAGGATCATAACTCTTATATACAGCTTATTAAAGGACAAGGATAGAAACCTTTAACTTCATCCTAGATTTCATTATACTTTACAACTTTTCACATCAGAATCTCCTCTCAGTCCAATTTTATATAATTTATACATCTCTTAATTTCCTCTTATGAAATCAGCATAAAAAAAATTTATTATTCTATACAGATGGTACTTTTATTTATCAACGTATTGATTTTAAAAAACTTAAAACTAATAATGAAAAGTTAGAAAATTTGGTTAAGAATTGTATCCTTCAGTTAGAAGAAATGGGACTTAACATCACTCCTCAACAGAGTAAATAGATAGTATTTAAAAAAGGAGGATTTGTACCAAATTTGTCTCTGAAAGTAGGAAAATGAAATACTTCAACCAAATCAATGCGTAAAATTTCTAGGAATTATTTTGGATTACAAATTGAATTGGAAGAATCGTTTTAATTATATAGTTAATAAAATAAAAAGTATATCTCATATTTTCCATTATATTTCTGGCTCCTCTTGGGGAGCTCATCCTCAAGCTATGATAATTTGTTCAATAACCTCATCAAATCAAATTGAGTAATACAATATGGTTGTTTAATAATCCATTAAAAAGTTCTCTTCGAAAACTTAACTCAGCAGTGTATGATATTACTAAAATTATTTTAGATATCGGAGGTAATCCATCTACACAACTCACATTAAAAGAAATTGGATTTAAAACTTATCAAGATACTCAATGTATATCAAATTATAAAGTTCTCTCCAAATTGTTCAATTGTTCTGAATATAAACTTTTCCTTCTGTTGTCTCAGATCCGTAACTCAATTCATATGGAAAAATTAGAAAATCAAGAATTTGGATCACAACTGGATGTCTGGATAGAATATAATTCATTATCAAACCTAACAATTACTCCTCGTCATCCTCGATACTGTATCGACTGAAAGATTCTCTTCAATAATTTGGATATTGATACCAGTACTTTTTCCAACATAAGAGTCATAACATTAGTCTAAAATTTTTTAGAATTTCTCCAGAAATTTCCTAAGAATGTATGGAATTTATTCTTCACTGATGGTTCCAAAATATATCAGGAGTGGGAGCGGCTGTATATCATTATAATTTAAATTGATAAATTCTGATTAAATTAAATGCTAAATAGTCTATTTATTCTACTGAAATGTTAGCCATTATGAAAGCTATTCGAATCATTAGAAAACATAGATATAAATTTAATATTATATTCAACGAGAGTAAATCTTCTCTGCTGGAACTTCAAAATTTCTCTACAAAGAAAAATATTAGTTTCTTAGAAGCGGAAATTAAATTTTTAATTTATCAAGCTCAACTTCATAAAATAATAATGAAATTGATATGGATCCCAGGGCCTAAAAATATTGTTGGTAATTAAAAAGCAGGGTCTTTGACAAAAACAGAAAGAAACAAAGGAGTTTATTCATCAGAACCGCTTCCTTTAAAGGATGCAAAAATCTTTATACTTATACATAGTGTGATAATTATTCTCATAACTTGGATTCTATAAAGAAATTTTATACCTTGGTTCTGCAATATCAACATCAAGAAAAAAGACAAGATTATTTCTAAAATAAGATTACAAGTTGCTTATACACCAGATTTTCAATACAAATTAGGTAAAACTGTTAATAATAAATGCTCATGTGGCTATGTTGGTAAATTAGAACATATTTTGTTTGCATGATCGGCTTTGTGCATTACTTTGGTCTTCACTGAAAACGTTAACAAAAGTAATAGTGAAGTGGCCCTTCTTATATAATGGTTTTTGGCGACTTTTGGAAGGAAGTGCTGCCAACGTGATCATTCGAGTTTTAGGCGCGCAGATTCTTCGGCCACGCCCTGTCGTCGTTTCACAGTGCTACACTCCTCTCCTAAAAAGCATCACTCGGCTACGCTTTGAAGCTGAGGGCTTTCAATCGTATTTTTAGCTATGTTGAGATTTCAAATGTTGGCTTTAAAGACCAACGTAATGCAAATTACCGACGTTTTCAATGAAGACCAAAGTAATGCAAAATGTCCGATGACTAATATAATACAATGTGATCCAATTTAAAAAAAAAATCATAATGCATATCCGTAAATGCAAAATTAAATCATAAGTTAGGATTACTTAGCCATTTTAGATTTTGGGAATATTCAATTATTATTACAGTTGGGGAAATTAGACGTCAAAGAAGATGCAGTGCCTTCAGGACATCTTGAAAGAACACCTGGAGAGGATGCGGGTGTCAATAAAGAACACACATTATTTTCATCCACTTAAATTCTTCGCATTTTGCATGAGTACTGAGATCTTCAGCAATTTTCAAATACACAAGTTACAACCACGAGACAAGCATGAAGCAAGTACCAAGATTAGCCTCAGCTGCCAAGAAACTTGAACTATTCAGTTTGGTAGCACGAGGTCGCAGAACAGCACGAATACGGAGAAGCTTGAAAAGTAATCCAGTCCGGCATATATTGTTCTTTTGAGGTTAATAGTATGCAGTTTTAATATTGGTGGTGAATGAAATTCATAGTCAAAATGGGGGGATGGAAGTTGGAAGTATTTAAAATGGCTATTTTCGTAGCATTTCCCGTGTCGATTTATCATTATTTTAATCAGCCACAGTATTTTGAAGACTGGGTGATCAAAACCAAAAGGGAGCAATGTCCACCGGAAAGCGAAGAGAAACGTCAACAATTTGAAACTTTGAAACGAGAGCTACAAATGAAAAGGGAAAAGGAGATGTTGAGAATTCTGGAAGAAAAGAAGGTTAAGTGATAGTGCAACTACAAAGTGTGGAATGAATACAACTGCATCCAAAAAGTATACTAGTTTGGTGAATACCTACCGTTTTGCAGATGATCTTTGAGTAAAATAGTGAAATGCCAATTTGATTTTCACATCACGCGGCAAAATACCAAAGCTTAAAGCGTTTTTTAATATGGTTCATATGTATGTAATGTGCATTATTGTTACAACAAAAGCCACATAGAAAACCAGTTTGAGAATTTATATTACCTTTATATGCTCACTGTCAGAAATTATCAAGCTGCAGTTTATTGATTTGTAATGTTGCTACCTTGATTTTACGAACCAGGCTAAATAGCTTTAAGGAATGTATTCTGTGTACATGCAGTGACTCGGGTTATTTATGGATATGCTGCCTGAGAAATGTTACTATTTCTACGCAACTGTCCTGCAGTTTAATATCATTAAGCAGTACCATTCAGAGTTAATCACATCAGTATAAAAGGATTATTTATAGCAAGAATTAAGGTATTTTCAAGGGATTGTAAATATATACCTAGATCATAAAGTTGACAATTGCAGTTGTTTGTATAGATGCCATTTATTATAAAAAGAGATTGCAAAAGTAAATTTATTATAAATATTCAAGGTTAGTCACATTATTTTTCTTCCTTGCGCCATATTATAGGAACAACCAAGATACTACAGTGCTTTAACTTCACACTGTTAAAATAAATTGAGCTTTATTTATGGATGCTCTTTAACTACTGTGGTCCTTAGCATTTCATTCTATATTGGGCGTGAAAGACTGGAAATTTTGCTCAGAGACCTCTTTATCAGGCTTGAGGTTCTATGACACGGCACCACTGGCTTTACTTTCCTTCCGAAGGAAGCCATGCTAATGATTTTTATCAGGCATAAAAATCCTTAGCATGGCTTCCTTTGGAGGGGAAGTAAAACCGATGGTCATAGATTTACAGCACATAAAAGAACCTCAAGCCTGATAAAGAGACCTCTGAGCAAAATTTCTGGTCTTTCATGCCCAATATAGAATGGGACATTAAGAACCATAGTAGCTAGGGAGTGTCCATAAATAACTCAATTAATTTTTTTTCACACTGTGGCCACCACACGGCTGTTTGCACACTGGTCTCCTGCCAAAAACAGTTATGTCTTGCAGTCACCTCACATTCTCATAGTTATGATTACAATGATAATAAACACATACCTTATCATAAGAAATGTAAATGTCCTCTGTCCACACATTTCTAGCATCTTCTCAGGAAATTTGCATTCACACTTCACAGTTAAATACCCGGAATTTCTCACCTGATGTTTTCTTTTAGAGTGTGATTAAACCACACTTAATATTCTTCTCCGATGAAGCATGGTTCCATTTATATGGCTGTGTTTCATCACAAAATGTTGGAGTACAAAGAACTCTTGTTTTACGCACAAGATTCCCTTGCATGTTGCGAAAATTGGTGTGCAGTAAATACATACAGAATAATAGGACCTCTATGTTTTGAACAAACCATAAATGCAGAGTGATGCAGGAATGCTATACATCACTTTTTGAACAGCTGACTGATGAATGTCAGTATGGATTTTTCCAACAAGACTCTACTATGCCCTTATTGCTGATTAATTCAGGAAATTTTTGAAGATAGGGTAATTAGAGGATTATGGTCCTTGCAATCCCCTGATTCAACCGTATGCGATATTTATCTATGGGGGAACTTGAAAAATAAAGTGTATGCAACAAATCCCCATACATTGGAAGAACTAAAACAAAACATTGGGTGCGAGAAACTCAATTTCTGATATTGAACTCATGAGTGTAAATGCAAATTTTCTGTGAAGCTGCTAGAAATGTGTGGATAGAGGAGAACAACATTTCCAACATCTCTTATGATAAGGTATGCACCTATTATCATTGTAACTACAAGTATGAGAATGTGAAGCGATTGCAAGAATGTAATTATTACATCTTTCAGCTGTAGACTGATCTGAGGCAGCTGGTACATGATTCACTGAGAGATGGCTGCAGTGTGAGGGTAAAGCACTCCATAATATTCACCAATGCAGTTGTTGATAGCAGTATTAAGTAAAAATGTATTTATCTACCTTCGCGTCTCTTGCTCTTGTCCACTGTTAAGCTTTTTGCATGGTGATGTTATCCATGGTTAAAAATCTGATATGTTACACTCACATGACTTTCTCTACTCTTGTACAAACTATTTTTACAAACGCTTATTCTCCATCTACTTCATGTTAATCGAGATAAACATTTGCAGACTCTATCTTATTGCTAATTTTCTTGTAGATGTAATGGGAAAATATATTTACAAGGGCAATATAGAAAAACAGTAGCCTTTAAGCACATACATAACTCTTAACAGCTGGTTGCTAGGTGCAGCACCATTCCCTTTGCCACAGATTATAACTCTTTGCATATCCAAGACAAAAAAATGAATAACGAATTCCCATTTTAGAAAATAAGTATTGAAAAATTTAAGGGAATAAGAAGCAATACCTCGAAAATGGTTCACTCAAAAAAATATACATGACATAAATTGTGTATTTTAATGCGATCTGCATTTTTTGTGTAGTAAAATTTTTTCTATCTCTTATGGTTTACCAGTTATGCAAAAGTCGTTCACAATAAAGAATACTTTTGGAGACATTCCCAGAAAATTCAAGATTTACATTTTATTTGTCATGAAAATATCATAAACATATGATATTTTAATCAAAATCGTTAGAGCCATTTTTGAGAAAATTAAAATTTTCGAAAAATTTTCCATGTAAAGGGTAATCTGGGGTGGGAGGATTTTCTTGAAAACCTTCGTGTCGCATCTCTGGAAGATACTGAACCTAAATACCATGTTTGGTGTTTATTTGGCTGTTCGTTTCTGAGTTATGCTGTTCACAGACACACACACGGACATGTTTCCAAAAATGCTTTTTTTGGATTCAGGGGGTCTCAAAACATATATTTCTGGTGAAATCTCGGTATCGAATTTTTGGGTGGAATACAATACTTCCCCTACTTTCTATACGTAGTAGAGAAAGTAAAAAATTGAACCAATAGCCCAAATGAAACGATCACTTGTAATTAAATTTTGGCAAATTATGAATAAAAGATATTTTTGTGAGCCAATGTTTATTGTTCTGAAGCACCCAGAATTAGTATTTTGCCCCATGCTCAAGATTGCAAGAATAAACACAAATGCTGGACCAAGTATGGGAAGGAATAGAAGTGATGGTCTTCAAATGGAGGTTGTACTCCTTTTAACCTCTTAAAGCCAGTGGCCAGAATACTCAAAAGGGGGCATGGCTATTCTTTTTATTACAGACAATTTTTCGTGTACCTACTGCATTACCAAGAGAGCTGTTTTTGTGGCGCTGGATCAAATTACTTATATGTTACTTAGTGTTATACAGGAAGCCTGCTGGCTAAGCTGTATTAAATTATGTAATGGAGCAATATCAAAAAGGGTACTTAAAAGAAATTCAAACCTCCAATTGTTATGAGAAGATTTTAAGTAATCTATGACAGCCTCAGAATTTACAATTTTAGGGTTAATTCTGTCTTGATAATTGGGCTTTCACACTAACAGTATAGCACTAAGTTGGAAAGTTGAATCACTTTGAAAAACCTAATGCTGTGGCTGGGACTAAACTACGGATATTTGGCTCTCTGCTGATGCTTTTGCTGCTTAAACTGCAGTAACAGTATAGGCATGGAGTCCCGGCTGAGGCATTCGATTTTTCAACTCAAATTCAACTATCCAACTATATAAACTATTTTGGCTAACCTCTGCAATAACAGCAAGATTTCTGTGAAAATCAAATTTATTTTTGCATCTGGCACTTTATGCAGCAACTCCCATCACTTTGAACAATTTGTGAAATCCCCTATGAAACTCTTCAAGACATTATGTGGGGCTTTATTAAAGTTCTTGGCCTGAGCAACAAAACAAGATTTAAAAGATTTTATGTTTTTGGTTATTCAACAGTCATGTAAATCAATACATTTTAACTTTTTAATATCATCAGCAAAATAAGATTTGTCAAACTGCAAAATAAGTGTTTGGTTAGCTTCAACCTTATTATTTGATTTGAATCTTCATCCACCCAACCATTTCATCAGGTTGGGAACAAAAAGTAATCTCTGGTAGCCAAATCTGACAGAAGTGTAAGCACTTGGAAGACAAGGTCATGTAGTTTGACAGCAACAATCCCAGTGTGTTAATGTGCATTATCCTGATGTCTGAAGGTAGTCTATGAGAATCCCAGAAACTGTAATGACTTTTTCTGTAAATGGAATCATTTTTGCTTTCTTTGGTGTAGTTTCACATATTGCCACCCATTGGTTGGAGTGCTCCTTCATCTCAGGCATATTGTGATGAATCTATATTTCATTTACTGCTATGAACCAAGCTCACTGGAATTGCATTTAAACAAGTCTTAACACTGGCGAAATGTTCATTCAATTGCATTTTTTGGTCCATTGTTAACAAAAGTGGCACTCATCAAGCAGAAAGCTTTCTCATACCCAAAATGCAGTGGGCATGGCCTCTCAAGGTCTTTACAATGTCAACAAGCTCCCATACCTTCCATTGATGATTGAGTACAGCAGTGTGAATTTTTGTCAAAATCTCGTCGGTCATAGCAGTGTTCAGATGTCCTGAGTGCTCATCATTTTGAATGGATGTATGACCATGTCTCGCTTTTTAACCATCAGAAATGAAGAGTAAGAATCCTTCAATGTAGAATCTAATTCATGGGGTTAAACCCTTCAAAACAATAGTGCTTTTAACACAGCTTGCATTTCAGTTTTATCCATTTTGTAGAAAATGGATAAAATACAAGATTATAACAAACAAGTGACTTCTTATACATTTGAAACTTCACAATGAGCCATTTAAAGGATAATACTTAACCACCAGAAAAGTGATGTGATCATCTTCATGACATCTCTCAGTGAGGCCAAGAGTTTTTATAATGCCCCTTATATAATAATTATTCATTTAGTTTTCATTTTTACCCTTGGGGAGAGATTTAGGGTTGGTCCAAATTATATTTGGTTTAGCTTTAGTCTACCTGCTGTTGTCACCCCTACCCAGTGACTAAATATCAATGTTTACAGATACAGTTGTAGAGAGTAAACAGACCTTAAGGCATATACCCTGTAAGTATGTTAGGATTGAGGAGGATTAGAGATGCAAACTGGGCATGTGCACAATATATAGTACGTAAGAGATGGGGCATATGAAACATAGTGAAAAGTTATACAATGATCTCATAAATACAAAGCAGTTTTGGAGATTCATCAAGAACTCTCCAAGAGATAAATAAGAGTATTCATTACTAAAAATGCTTTTATGCGTATTGAGAATATCATTAGTGGAACAAGAATACAGATTGACTAATTTTGAAGATTTAGAAGCTAGTAACAGTGATGTGTCATAATTTAAAATAGAGAGTTGAGGGTTGTTACACTACATCACTATAATATTCTTACTTGAATGCGTTTCGGGAGACGGCTTGTTCCCATCGTCAGCATTTTCTCTCAACTGATTTTTGCCGGTCATCGTCTGGGGGATGTGTGTGGTTTGTGGTGTTCTCTGGTGCTGGGCTGATGAACCTCCAAAGGCTTTTGGGTGGCGGCAGTTCGAAATTCATTAGGTGATTCCTGTGTTTGACAATGTATTTTTTCCCAGATGTCCAGTTCATTGCTGTTGTTGATCGGTTTTAAGAGTTTTATGTTTGGAGTGATATCATGGTTTGAAGACCAGAAATGATGTGCTACTGCTGATTTATCTTGCTGCTTTTGGTAAATGCATCTCATATGCTCTTTAAGTCTTATTTCAAGATTTCTTTTGGTTCTTCCTATGTATACCAGGTTACATTCATTACAATCAATTTGATATATACCAGCTGATTTATCGTTGGGGATAGGATCTTTTGTTCTGTTGCATAGTAGTTTCTGTATATTGTGGTTATTCTGTGGAGACAGGGTGATGTTGTATTTTTTGAAAATCCTTTGAAATTTATGATGTGTCCAAGGGTGATAAGTGAATTTTCTATATGCTTGTGGTTTTTGTTGTCTGAGTAACGTAGTCATTTGTTGGATGTATTTCTGTCTTTCAAACCTTTTTATCTTCTTATCTATTGTTTTTTTCTGGTATCCATTCATAGTGGCTATGTTGATAATGTGTTGGTATTCTTTCTGGTATTCCTCTTTCTCCATTGGTACATGTACTAACCTGTTTGTAATACTATTTAAAATTGCATGTTTGTGGCTTGTAGGATTGTAGCTATTGTTTTTAATATAGTTTTCTGTGAGCGTTGGTTTTCTGTAAATGCCGAACGTTAGTTTGTTGTGTGCGTTATTTCTGATGATCCTGATGTCTAGGTAAGGTAATTGACCATTTTCTTCTTTTTCCATTGTGAATTTTATAGATCTTTTTTGTAAATTTAATAATTTCAAAGCATCTTCTGAAAGTTTTTTTGGAACAATAGCAAAAATAAAAAAGAATACAGATATTTATAACGTATTGTACTGATCAAAGATGACGCAATGCTGTTATTAAAATTTAAGGTTATGGAGTGTTATAGCTATACTTTCCCCAATGAGAATTCTGCTTTAGACATGGCTTACAAGCTTTCTGTTACATTGTATTTATTACACCATTATCTATGGTTTATTTCCCTGAATACTGTAAAAATCAAATACAAAACAATGTATTGAGATTTTACTGTTTACAGTTAACGGAACTATTCCTGTATTTATGCATGGGCCCAGGGCAGCAAATTCATAGGGGCGGCAACATTGAGAAAATAATGAAAAATATATACATATATATTGTTGAAAATAAATTTACATGTGCTAAAAAGAGCAGTGATGGTAGCGGGAATTGGTGGGGAAATTGTGTAGACGGATGGAGATTTTATGTGATGGTGCAACTAGTAACACCGCCTTCCTGCATGATGTCTGCACTGTTTTTGTGTGGCATCATACAGACAGGGGACAGAAAAATTGTTGGGCCCGTGGGTATAACATTGCCTAAATGCGGTGTTGCCTATACTATCACACGTGAGCCTTGTCTCAGATTATCTTACTTAACACAACAGTCCTTGCAGAAACAAGCCTTCAATGCCAGGAATTTTACTTTTTCTATATTAAAAGGGATATTGGTTTTCATATTAGTTATTATGATACAAGAGTTAAAAGGGAGATTTTATTCTGCAAGTAGGAATGATTGCAAAATGAGCATAGCAAGTTGAGCAATCCTGTGAGCAGAATAAAATTGCTTTGAACATGCAGTATTTTCATCAATATTTATAGACAAATCCTAGACTATGAATTGGATTCCTTTTACCCATTTCATATCTTAATGCTCAGTGTGGCTATGATGGTCACTTGTTTCTTTTTAGCATCAGTACTGACAAGTTATAAAAAGACATACATAAATAAGGCTATGAGAATAATTTGGCTTCTAACTTTCAGACATCCATTTCAAGAATTCTATTAGTTTGTAGTATGTACTAATGTCTTTATTGTCCTTGACATTAAGGCACAATTTGATCATAGGGAAATTTGCCCACAACATTGAAGGTACCCATGTTTTGGCTTTATTTTCAGAATTTGCTAACAGTACATTTTCACTGTTATTATGCTATTTTGTATTGTTTCCTCGACTTTTTTGGCAGCAGTTCTAATGAAAATGAACGAGGAGTATGAAAACTCATTTACGCTCTTCACTTAAGTAGAAGTGAAGTAAATGAGTTTTCCTACTCCTCGTTCATTTTCATTTGAAATACTTCACTATCAACCGCTTCTACATTATTACTTATAAGCAATTCTAATGTTACCCTCTTTGTTGTTTGTAAACTTTCAACTGGTTTTTCAGATTCCATAATTAATGCATTCAAGTTTTATGCCATTACATCAACAGTGCAAGCCTCTTGGATAATAATCTTCACATCAACCAGGAAATCAAAGTTCATAATCCTGAAGTTTTATAATGTGCTCCTTTTAATTAATATATACCATTAAAAGCACTTCTTTTACTTTAAACTAACTAGAAAATGAGTTTAAAACTGCACTCCAAAATTGATAACTATTACTAGCATTACTCAACAAGTGATTGAATGAGAAGCAGAACTATGGAATTGCAATGAATGGAATCAAAACTTGTTGGTAGACATGCCAGCAGCACAAAATGGAGGCAAGAACTAGAAAGGTGCAAATTTACCATTTCATCTATAAGGTGTCTCCATTTGTCTATATTGCTACCAATAATGAAATGCATGGAGGATGGAAATTATTGTAATTTAAGGTATTAGTATTTTTATTCCTTGCGAGAAGAAGGACCATAAGACCAATAGCTTTTAAAAACTTAATTTCAGTTTTTGGTTAGCTATGTAAGTAAATTACCTGTTGGAGAGCAGATTATTTTCAGAGGCAATCTTCACACAGAGGCCTCTTGTTTCCATAGAAGGATGCTAGACTTTCTCTTTGACTTCTTCTGTATGAGAACAGCTATATTTCAGCTTTACAATGAAGACACATACATAGCATAACAAGTTTGGCTATTACAATGGATGTGCTCAACATGGAGAACCAGTACTCTCAAAATAAACAGTACAATAAAATGCTTAGTCTGCTACAGGATTATCATTACAGAAGAAAATGTG
This sequence comes from Deroplatys truncata, assembly GCA_030765065.1. Lineage (NCBI taxonomy): Eukaryota > Metazoa > Arthropoda > Insecta > Mantodea > Mantidae > Deroplatys > Deroplatys truncata. The sequence continues at coordinate 98,773,484 of CM060986.1, read as the reverse complement.
ATCTTGACACTGCTGTTCTTGTCATAAACAAGTATGAGAGAAAATAACAGAGGACTCTACAGTAGTTAATGGATGTAAGTAGCTCATGGAAAATGCTAGATTTCCATGCAAGTTTATGGGAAATTGCAGATTAAATGAATTATTTACACAAAATTTATTGCTTCCCCCAAATTACACGTCACCTTCAATATCTTGGGTCATGTCAATAAAACCGCTATTTACAAGTATTCATGCACATTATAACTAATATTGTGTAAACCTAAGTGATCATTACTGGCTTTTTGCCAATTTTTAAAAAGTTCATTAAGCTGCTGGGTGCAAAAGCAGTCTGTGTGTTTAAAGCTATTTTACATTATAAACATTGGTCTTACTCATAGGGTCACTCTAAATAGCATTGTGTAATAAAGATTGAAACATTTATCTGGCTGGAAATGGGGTTGTCAATTAAAGTACCAATATCCACAACAGCATGTAACGCTTGTGATTGTCATCACTAGCCACTTGAACCATTCTTGCATCCACCTTGCTGCAGAGCAACTTCTCTATTGCTTTCCATTTCTTCAGAGCCATATAACTAGAAGAAGAAGAATCATTACTGAATTCATTGAACATCGACATTATTTCACTATCTCCGGTGCCATCTGTGCTTATCGATGGGGGGATTCTATACATGTACAACCTGATAAACTTGAGGCTGGGAATCACCCTTAAGCATATTTCAACTAGCTACAAATGGCATCCTTGCATACTGCCAACATCCAACAATGATTGTACAAGGCAGATCCAGCCATAAATGCTCAGCTGGTAACTTAAGTTCACCTCGCCTCGGATGCTTGCAATTATACCCAGATAACAACCAGAAAGGCTAAATTAGTTACTTTAAATGTTTCTTTTATCAATTTCATTAGGCATACATTTATACATCCATATTCTAGTGGTAGGGAGTAATCCTGGTTAAAGAAAATTCCCACCCTCCAAACAGGAATGAATCTGGGACTTCTAGATCTGGATGCTAATCAACATACCACAGAGGCAGTCAGTATTGTTTTTGTAAACACCATTATATACCTTAAAGTTAAAACTGCACGTTTGCTTTGTACTCACACATGGACTCAATTATATTGTTTCCATTCCATAGTTCACTTCCCATGCTATATGCAATATGATGCAGCGAGTTAATATCCACTGGATGCATATGTCTTCAAACTCCATTGTACTGAAGACTGGTATCACACAATTTTTGTTATCATTCAGAATTGAAAGAAGTGTTACCACACAGAGATATGAAAGGTATAAGTGTAAAGCACACATTCCTTTCTTTCATGCCTCTAGGAAAAGGAGAGAAAGTGGATATTTTTGGAGTTATATTTTCTCTTCAATTTTGGTGAAATGTAATAAATTGTCAAAAAAATAAATGGAGTATTTCTGCTTTATGATATGATGATACTGTTGTGTTTAACATCAGTCATATTTATACTTTCATTTGGCTATTTAAATACCCCTAACTACTTAAGTTCTTTTTAATTTTAAAACTCATGTGTTTAAATATTTTTCACTTAATATTTTCCACATACCACGATTTTCAACTAATCTGGTTGAAATTTTCAGAACAGCTTAAGGTAGATTGTGCTCAAGATAGTGTTGAAAAATATTTAATTGTTCTATTTATTGAATATTTTCTTCATAAAATTAATTGTATACATGAACATGCTTTCCTTCTTACAGTGCTGTGAACTGGGCAATGCATTTTGCATCTTTTCAGTTGTTGAGAAATTCCTTATATTTTGAAATTTTTCAATATTAAATTAATACTTTTGGGCATTCTCCATCATTTATCAGGTATAGATAATTGTTTTAGGAACTTTTAGTTCATTTTGAACATTTTAATTTTCCACAAGGGAATGACAATTTATTGGACAACTGCCAATTGGAATAGCTAAAAGCTGTGGATAACATAGAATGATCTAAATTATTCAAATCGTAAAGTGGGTTAAGTTGTAACAGCATTGGTGAGAATAAACATGCTAAAGCAATAAAAAACAATAATTAATTTAAAAAAAACTTAAGCCTTCTAAGGTGAGAATTTTTCTCTTGGAGACTAGAATATACCTAGGAGAGTTTAATTTATGTGTGCTTCTTTTGTTTCTGTTGAAGTAAATCTTTAATAACAAACACTTTCATGCTGCTCTGCTCACATTATTGCACATGTTGAGATTGATTTTTTCCCCCTATATCCCTCTTTCTTTGTGCAATTTACATTTCATAATAACAAATCCCCCCCAAAAAAGTAAAACGTCTAACATTATGTACGTGTGTCTTCCTTAGGCTTGCTATGTGATCACAACCTTCTGGCAACCCATTTACATATGTACGAGAGGCAGTAAAATGAAAACCAAACACCTTCTACAAAGTGACAATGGAATTTGTTTTATTAAAAAATAATTGCCATAAATGTTAATACATTTATCCCACTGAGAGACAAGATAATCAGTTTCAGTCTTGTAGAAGCAGGTAGGTCTCTGATGGATCCACAACCTCATCCACTCTTGCACTTCCTCTTCCGAATGAAGCTGACATCCACAAATGTCTTTTTTCAGTTGCCAAAAATGTGGCAGCTACAAGGGAAAAGATCTTGGCTGTATGGAGGATGTTGAAGTGTTTCCCAGCCAAACCTCTGAAGCTTATCCCCTCACAAGATTGGCAGTATGGGGACGGGCATTATCATGCAAAAGGAGGATTCTGTGGCATTTTGACTTTATGAAGTGTCGCAGTTTCTGCAACATGTCTGCATAGCACTGTGCACTGATTGTGGCTCCATGCTCTAGGAAATCGATAAGTAGAGGGTACCTGCAGTCGAAGAAGCAGCTCATCATGACTTTACCGGAACTCGTATGGGCAGCTTTGGATTTTTTTGGTGGGGGAGTTTTGACATGTTTCCATTGTTGGCTTTGCCATTTGCTCTCGGGCTCAAAATGATGACGCCATGTTTTGTCCTCTGTGGCAATATGTGACAGAAGCGCATACTCTTCCTCGTGGTACTGCTGCAAATGACTGACATGCAGCCATTCTGCCAATCTTTTGTTCCTCCATAAGTTGATGCAGAACCCTCTGAGCACAAATTTTCAGAACTGCAGATGATCTTTGATAATGACATGTATGGAGCCATGGCTAATGTCTACCTGAATACGAATTTCTTCCTCTGTGATTCATCGGTTTTCCTGGATCAGACCAATCCACACAATCGCATCAGACGTAATGGCTCGATGGGCCTGTCCAGGGCGCAAAATCGTCTTGCAGTGATGTGCATCCTTCACAGAATCTCTTCTGATACTTGTGCACACTTGTCAGGGACTTGCAGTGTTTGCCATACACAGCAGACATACGATGATAAATTCTGTGTGTTCCAGCACCCTCAGCCACCAAGAAACAAACCACACCTCTGCTCTTCTTTGCTTGCCTCCATTTTGCTAATGCTGGATGAGCACACTGACTACGCTCACCTCCAGCGCAATAAAGAAACAACTGTGTGGACCTGTGCATTTTCACTATGCATTTCTCCTACCCTACAGATGACAGTATCAATATGTAACAACAGTGTTGCCAACTTTTGGGAGGAATCTGTGTTATGGCATGTGTTCAGTTCATTCTGATTGCCCCTCATAGATAATAGTAATAAAAACCTTTTTAAATATACATTCTATTGAAATTTTGGAAATAACAGAACTAGTCAGAAAGCTATGCTAATAAGCTTTTATTATAAAATATTTTTCATAAAATAGAATAATCAAGATATTTAGATTTATTTTTATTTTGCTTACAATAACACCCCTGCCCTTTTTATGGGAAGTAATTCTGCTGTGTACTAAGTTTGAGAACAATTGGTCATTTTTGCACGAAAAGATCAAACACATAGAAGAACCAATATTTTAAAAATGCAACTTGAGGCTCTAGGTAACTCATTGTGTACATTTTTATCCATTATCCATACAAATTGAAAATTATCAGGAGAACTTTGGTTACAGTTTTATATGTTCTAGATTGCTCATTTAGTTTCTGAGGTCACGGGTTCAAACCCAGTAGAGGGTGATGGATTTTTTTGGGTGTAAAAATCCTTAACATGACTTCCTTCGAAGGGAAGTAAAGCTGGTGGTCCTGTGTCATAGATTTACAGCATGTAACAAAACTCAGGCCTGATAAAGAGGCCTCCGAGCAAAACTACATCTTTCACACCCAATATAGAATGGGATGCTAAGGACCACAGCAATTAAAGAGCGTCCATAAATAAAACTCAATTTAATTTAATTTTAGATTGCTCATTCAATATCTTGCCCTACTTATCATCAGAACTTCTTAAAATCAAGCAAATATCTTCATACTGGTGTTTTGAAGGGAAAATAAAATTATTGGTTAGGTATATTAAAGGTGTTCACAGACAGAGCATTTTAATATAGGAAAATTTGACCAAAATAAAAACAGAAATAGTAAATACCTCAGCTCATTGAAATATACATTACCTTTATATTACATTTTCATTATGTGGTCAAAATTTCAAGTTAACATGTTAAAAACTGTGGATTCTAAGATTGTCAGAGGGAAAAAGCAAAAACAACAATACAGCATAAATGATCCTATATGCACGAGTGCATTAAAGCAAGTATTACCAATTATTGGTTCACTTAATTACACTGATTCACCATTCTTTCCTTTTACTGATGAGTACATTATCTGCAGCCAAGGCTGTGATAACCATGTATTTTACACATGTTGACCACAATGAAAATGAGTATAGTAAGATGCAATTGAGTTGAAGTAATCCTTTTGCTGTTGCACAATAAGCCCTTTATGCAGGAAAACTTGTTCTTGGGGTGCTAGTTCTGACAATTAAAAACAGTAATATCATTCAGTAGATATCTGTCCCTCAAAGAACCCTGTAGATTTTAACGTCCTATGCTCCAGCAATGTATTTGGACATTAGGATATTCCTTTCTGAGTGCAGCTCTTGTATTAGAACCTCTGACACCCCACAGAGCTTCTAGGTTTGGACAATTGCACAGCAGTGTCCGTGCAGCTTCTTCTGAAACAAATCCATATCCTCTAGGCTGGTAGCACTCAACTTGACCAGAAATTAGCTGACGCAATTCTGGCCAAAGGTTTTCTTCAATAGCCTTTCCCATACACAGTTCATTTGTATCCCATGATGATAAAATGCAAAGAATCTCTAGCTTGAAGCATCCCTGTGCAGTGCACCATGGACATAAGCTGCGATCACATATAATAGTCAACTCCTTTAGAACTTGAAAATTTGGAGGCGGTCTCTTATGATCATAATTACGGTGTTCACAGTATTCCAGCTCTAGAATTTGCAGAACTGGACAGGTTTGGGATAATGTCCATAAATCAACTTCCTTTACCCAACACAAACGGATGTGAGACAGACTGTGACCTATATACTTCAGAAAAGAGCTACAAACAATCACAGAGTCACTAAGGTCAAGAGACTTTAAAACATCACTACCAATGTTAAGTGGGCAATCACACTCAACAAATCTCATATGCATTTTCTCGAGTTTACGAAAACCTTGCATTTGTGCTGCAGCTACATGGCTACATGAGAGTTCCTTTAGTCGACCTGCTATGTTTGACATGAGACTTTGGAAATGAGCTGGAGACACCTTAGCTTGTGAAATATCCAATACTTGCAGGTGATGTAGTTGATGAATTGAATAGATGCCAGTTGCTGTTATCAGAATTTGGCTTTCAAATCTTAGTCGTTTCAGGTGTGGACAACTTTGTGCCACTGCCTGTAGAAGTTCATCATCACCACTGTAGGACAGAGTCAAGCTCTGTAATGAGCTGGGAAACCTCACATTTGAGTATGAACCACAGGGACAATGAACATCAAGTTCTTCAAGATTCTCTAATCTGTGCAGCACATTTGCTAAAGCATGCTGGGTTGACTCTGGACACACAAAATCAAGTGACAGTCTGGTCACACTGGGATGTAATAAGCCTTCTACTAATACCTTCCTTTTTAAACTCAACTTTGGGAGTAAGGCTCTGGTAAGCAACTGTGAGAACTTGTTGGCAAAAATGTATGGAACTTGAGGAATGATTACTTCTTTGAATAATCGTACTATCTCATTGTACTGCTGTTCTTCTGTGGGATGACCCAAGATTCGTCCAGTGAGCTTCCTCCAAGTACCTTTCTTTGTTTCTTCAATTAATGTCTGCATCATGCTGCCTACTTCCTTAACATGTGCACTGAGTGCCAAGTCCTGTAGTGATGGTGGCTGATGTTGTATCATGCTGCAAAGACATCAGAAAGGGCTCTTGTTAATGTTTTAATATAGTCATGATTAAAAAAACATAAATCTAAAGTATCCATTCTCAAAAAGATCAAAGCTCATGTATATTAGTATCAATGCATAATTACAGGCCATAAACATATTCAAAATAAAAAACTATTATTTTTGCAATGTATTACTGGAGTGTACCAGCTCTCATGTTGAGCCTGTGCCAAGAACCAGGTCCTCTGACCGTCAGTTTCCTCGTGAAAGTCAGAATGTGGGACCTGGCAGGAAGTAAGTTGATAACTCTAAACTGTGTGTTAAGAGTGTGCTATTATTGCTGTAATGCTATAACCTTTGAGAGCAGAGAATTTTTGTATGTGATTCAAATATAAAAACCAAATCTAAACAAAAGTGAAGCAGTGTTGCTGCTGTGTTCAGGGATGTTGTATAGCTCCATTTTTTTTAGCAGTGTTTAACACCTGTTGTTACTGCATACAACATACTGTATGTACCACAGGCAGTGGATAGTGATGATTAGAGCTCTGCATTTACTTATTTTGTTCCTTTAATTAGAATTGCAGGCTTTGCAAATTAAAATATGTTTCATGCTGGATTAAAATATACTGATTTTACAGTGCCTATAATGGGCATACTTTTATAGTGTGTGTGCCTTTTTATAGCTTAAGGACCTATGCCTTTTTTCTTTTTTTTGCATTGAGAACTTTTATCACTATTTTCATTACTTTTGTTTTTGGTGGTTATTTATTTATGTGATGTTAACCTTAGTATTGTAATTATATTCTTCATCTGAGCCATTGTTGACAACATGCCTGTTGAAGTTTATAATACCCACATTCCTTTCCTCATGTCAATGGTTGCACTGTTTTGTGTAATAATAAATCAGTGGCTATTTAGCAAAATAAAGTGTAACGTAAATGATTATCTACAAAAAACTATTGGTTTACAACTGCAAAATTGATCATTTTAATATTATGTAAAGCAATAACTTAATATTAAGTTATTGCTTTATTCATTAATACAATGACTTTACTGTTTCCTGCTTCTCACTGGGTTGAAAACGCAATACCAACCTAAACAGACTATACTAATTTCATTGCAAATGCTACAATAGCCTGTTTAACAGTCATACATAGCAGACTCAATAATAATTACAAACCAGCATGGGAGAGAAACGTATTCAAGAGAGAAATTGCTTAAAAGCTATAATAGGGTCTGCCATAAAAAATAATGCAGCAACTGAAAAGAGCAAATTTAAAGTAATAATGTATACAGTTTACACTTCATTAAGAGAATTGTGGAATTTAATAAATTTAATATACAGAATATGGTTGTTTGAGATTTCTTTGTTTTTTGTCAAATAAATGGGTTTCTAAGGGTAAATGAATAAATGATTGTATTACTTCAATGCTTATCATTACTCAGTGCCTATTTTGAACTTGTTGCAGTGCCTATTTGAAGTTTTCTAGTGCCTATTGCACCAAGTTCTACTGATGATACATGAACTTAAGTGATAATTGGGAAGGAAACATTCCAGGCCTAATGACATGAATAATACTGCAGGAGAAATAGCATGAATTGAATTAACAGATGCAAATGCAAATCTGTGTTTTGTTAAAAAGTTCTGTTAGCAAAATTAAACTTTTATGGTATAAATTAATACCAAGTCTTAACTTCCTTAAGTTAAATTCCTGTCCATCACAATCTTAATCTTCACATCAGTTACACGCTATCTGGAAAGTGTTTAGACTTTTGTAATCGATGTTGAATTGATTAGCATGCATTCACAATAGTGGTAACAATGATGACAGCTTCTTGGCTGGCAACATTAGACTGTCAGACAGGAAAGTAATGCTAGCAATCTAAAAGCACATTATATTGCTCCCTGCGTGCAGTGAAACTAATCATGTAGTAAAAGCTTTTCCACTTTTTTGTCAAGAAGAAGGAACAGATATTACAATCAGCAATGAGAACATTGCAAAAAGCCTGCCATTCCCAGTAGCTCATAAGCTGCATAAGGAGAAGCTCCACTTTTAATATTTTTAAAGTACAGCACATAAGTAACAATTAAAAGAAATCTGGAGTTACATTCACATGAATTTCTCTATCCACTATAATTTACTTATTTTCTTCTACAAATTCTTCTTACAACAGCTTATTTTTCTTTCTACTTCATGTTAATTCGAAATAAACATTTGCAGAAATAGTTCATTAATATTTTATTGCAACTATAAGGGAAATAAAAGGAAACCAAAGTGACAGTCAACTGTTTAAAAGCAGGTCACTTTGCTGGTCTGAATATCTACACTCTTCCTTACATTGCAAGAAATAACTGAATAGTAGCAGCACTTAAACTTATGAAGTACCGAAAAATTCAAACCAGTAACAACCGATATCTCGGAAATGGCTGATGCCACGAAAGAAAGTTATTCAACATAAATTGTGTGCTTTAAGGAGATCTACATTTTTGTTTCTCTTATCGTTTTTCAGTTATACGAAATTGTACAAAATTCCTTCCAAATGAAAACTTCACTTGTATTCCCTGAAAATTCAAGATATGCAGTGTATTTGTGATGTAGTATCTTAAATATGTTGTATGTGTATCAGAACCGTTAGCCATTTTTTGGAAAATAAAGAACAAAAAATTTCTATGTTATATGGAAAAATGTTTGTTTCATTCTAACAATTTTGCTTAAAATAAACATGTTTTAAGATATTTACATGACAAATAAGATGTATATCTTGAATTTTCTGGGAATAGCCTGTGAAGTGCTCTTCATTTTGAATGACGTTTGTATAATTGATAAACGGTAGGAGGGAATGCTAAACCACACAATTTATGTCATATAAATTTTTTTTGCTGTTAACCATTTTTGAGATCTCCTTTGTTATTGGTTTGCATTTTCAAATACTTAGTTTTTTCAAATGTTAAGTTGCTATTCTTTCTTATCTTTTTTTTTTTTTTTTTTTTTTTTTTTTGTAAGTCAGGCAAGGAATGGAATTATAAATCACAGTGATTTTTTTTTCAAAAAATCTATCACTTTAGCGTACTCTATTTTTCTTGTACCTACAACAAAATGTATAATGAAAGTTTATATCATTAACAAGAAGTAGAAATAAGAATACGCCTAAGAGAGAATAGTTTAGAGTGGGTTGAGAAACTTGTGAATACAACAAGATCTTTTGGATTCAGAGCGCCTCAAAACGTGTATTTCCGGTGAAATCTTCATATCATCTGAGTAGTAGGGAAGGTAAAAAAGTAATGCCAAATATATCAGGGGCCTATTACGTACCTAATTTTTTGACAAATTATTTTATGAACCTACCAGTATATTGAATTATATCTGGTACCCTCTTTCACACTTAATGCAGCCACACTCATTACACAGTTGCTGAGTATCTATGGATCAAAGTTAACTACAGCTCAATATAGTAGTTGCACTCAACATTTTTATATGAACTTTGTTATATACATTATAATAAAATAAGATTGCCATAAAACTAAAAAGTAATTGAAAATAAAATATTTAGCTGCCGGTGCACTATGATTCGAAAAGTCATTCCAATTTCTTAGCAGTTAACACTTTGTGCGTAAACTTACATTTTACTAAATATCTTATCCAATCCTTTTTTACGGTTCATGCTTCTCCTTGGATCAATAACAAAGGTGGATCATCCACTTTGTTAACCATTACGATGTACAATTATTCAGACGCCTATTTAGTGCAAAGATACGCTCACGCGCGGTTTGTTGTGTAATCAATAAATCGATTTGAACTTGAGAAATACTACTACATGTAACGAATGTCAATTTCGTAATGCTATAACGCGGTTTTTATGAATCTGACAACCAACCGGGATCTGAACACTCGCATTTGACAATTCGGAGCACACATCATCTGCATTTTTTTCGTAAGGGCTCGGAGACTTTCGGTAGTGTTCGATTTCTTGTCGTCACCCTTCACTGCCCTCTGGATCGCATCCCACCTTTACGATTAAGTGGGCAGTGCTATTCTTCGAGTTTAAAGACTGTCATTGCTTACTAGATAATTATGGTTACTGGGCAAATTTTGATGTAGGGTATTTTTTTTTAAACGACTAGTTTGACAAGTGATAATATGGCAAGTTCAAAGTTGACAAGGAGATCAAAGAAAAGCGACGAGTTGAAGTTATAAAGGAATTTGTGTGAAATTATTTATACATTTTGATGGCAGAACACAAGATCATATTACTTCACAAGATAAGAAAAGAGAAGGAAATTCTTTTTGGTGGATTTTCAGAGAATGTAACCAAAAATGATAAAGTAAAAAAGTGGAAGGAAATTGCACGTTTGGCTGAAATTTTGGGCCTTCTAAAGGAGAAGCCATGGCAATATTTAAGAGATTCAGTATGGCCAAACTGGAGAAAAAGAACATTAGTAAGTCACTGAAGAGTTTTTTTATAATTTGACAAATTGTACATTTATTATGGTACTTCTGTCTCATATTAGTAGAATGCTTTAATTTATTACACTGCATTTTAACTGTGCTTTCAGGAAAACTATTTGAATCTAATGCTAAAGTAAATAAGAGTAATTACAGAAAACTAGACTGTGCACATACTATAATATTTCAAGCGGTGTCTTACAGCACCCCTGTTTAAGCGGGCATGCTTATAAATTTCCTGGATTGTATTCAAGTATATGGCTAATTGTTTTGTTGATTTATGTATAGAGCTATTATTTCTTTTTATCCCTTTCCAGCTTATTATATGTTTTCAAAGAAGGCTATCTCATTTCTCAATAAATTAGAATAATTATTATATTATGGCAGTAGGAAGAAAATCTGTGCAATGCTCCACTATCTAAGATATTGAGAAGGTCAAGATCTTTTTTCCTATTTCTTACTGATGAAGTGTATGCTAAAAATGTGACAATTCTCTTATTTATTTTTTTTTTATTTATTTACTTTTGCATATTTGTATATTGTAAAAGCTCTACAGATGTATAATTCATAATTATTTCATATAAGCCAATGTGTACTGTGTTTAAGGCTAAATGTTAGAAACTGAGTCATGTTTTCAAAATGCAAGGCCATTGTGAGATTAAAACTTTGTGATCGTTAGTACAGAAGATCCATGGTTATAAACCTGCTCATTGCCTTGAAATTTTAAAACATCATATAGCTTGAAACTTATATTCACTTGATGTTCTATTCTTATGAATTGCAGCAAATTAAATATCTAATGATTAAAAATTATTAAATAGCACATGCACTTTTCACTGTTCTGTTTTACTCCTCATTTCAGAAACAGATTTGTTTAATTATAGAAACATCAGATAGACATGCTCTACTAGTTGGCATACATTGTTTCACTTAAGAGATTTTTTTGATAACTGCATATCACCTAGGGATAGTACCATAAATCTTAACAAGGATAACTATTAGCTTTTCTTCTAATTTGCAAAATTCCAAAACTTTTTGTAATACGTTATCTATGTTGGTGAGTTAGAGGCCCAAATTGTATACAATGAAACCTGTTCAGGATGGAAATGACATGATGCTAATCCCCCCCACTTTGGCAAGGTTTGTGTATTATTCACATATTCTGGATTTTGTACCAATGCATAGTACAATATCAAACACTGTACCAGTAGTTTCAATATCATGCATTTTATTAAAAGGCACACACCTTAGTAGGTACATATGTGGTTTTATATTCACTATCTAATCCGGTACATATAATGTATGTTGCATATACTATTTCAGTCTCTTTGTCCTTTCACCAATACATTCATCATAACACTAAGGAATTTTACACTATACATTTGAGTCTCCTTGTCCTTGCACTACTGCATGCTCACAACACTTAAAGTAGGAATGTTAACACTATACACATTTGAATCTTTTGTCCTTTAACACAGCATTTTCTTCAAGCTTTATATACCTGTAAGTTTTAACTGGTTTGTGTTGTGCTCAATAGCACTTTCTTCGATCATTGCTTCATCATGCGCAAATGTTTTAAAGTTCATTACTGCTTTTCTTGGCAGCAAATATATGCAGATTGCTTACACTCTTAAAAGCTTCAGAAACAGTGGACATAGCTAGAATATCACTAGTTTCTTCCTCTTCATTGTTTTTGTCATTTTTGTTTTGGTTGGATTCCATTTACTACTATTTCAAAAGTGGAATCAGCAGCTTGGTGGGTAGTGACATCATTGTCTTTTATAAGATGTACTCTTAACCATCCAAGTCAAATTTTCCTTTCAAACACAGAGTTGATATGGCTTCCAAATTAGCTTCTGCTTCCTCCAAATCTTGAATTACTTCTAAAGAAGAAAGAGAACTTGCCTTTCAGAAGCATTGGTTTCTGGCTGTACTTTATGTGCTGCCATGCAAATGGAATTCACAGCATCTAACACAGAAATTGATTATGCAATTTTTCTGGCGCTAGTTGCAGTTTCCATCTTGACAACTATGCCCACAGAACAAATTTTCTGTAATGGCTCTTCAATGTGTAGATCACAATTTGATCTATGGATTGGGTTATACTGGTGGTGGTTGTTGGAAGCCATGCCAGTTTCACATTGGACAGTTTAATGTTTGGATGGCAAGTAGCATTGTCCAGGAGTAACAGCATTTGGCAGTTTTTTCTCATCATCCTGACATTAAAATTGAGCCACTCCTCCATTAATGCAGTAGTCATTCAAACCTTTTTTATTGGATCTCTGAATTACCGGCAATGTGTGGGTATCCAGATCTCTGAAACAATGGGATTTAGCTGCATACTACTGGTGGTTTTTCAAGTTTGCTGGCCATGTTAGTACAATAAACAACAGTAAGTCATTCTTTGTACATTTTCCCACCCACACACTTCCTCACAAAGAGAAAGTGACTTTTTAAGAAGTGCTCTGAAAAACAAATATGTTCATCCCATCACGCTGCTGGTATCTATCCAAAAATGTTTTAAGTTTTTCCTGCAACCCAGGAACAGTAGAGCAATTTATGTCATTGGCTTCCCCACATATCTGATTCCAAACAATTTTGTGCTGAATCTTTCTAAATATCCGTTTTAAGCCTTGAATTCTAGCTTATTTAGTTTTGCCATTTCAAGGCCTTGCATATGAACTATAGGACCAGAAATAGGCATACTCTTTCATTGAGCACTAACAAACCTTTCCCAAAAGCATTTCATTAATTTCGTCATACCCAGCTGTTTTCTTTTTCCTTTTCATGTCACCATTGTTGCCCACAAACCATTCAGTAATTATGCATTCTTTATTGTTTAAACTTTCATAGATTTGCATTTACCACATTTAAACTTAACATTAGATCTTTCTCTTTTTCCTTTAATTTAATGATTTTTACTTTATCCATTAACTAAAGTGGCACATTTGTATGCAACATTCTTTATCACAAAACAAAATGTGTAGTATTTCTCACAATACACCATTCCAAAAAAAACAGACATCACGGAAGAAAAAACACGTTTGCAACTGTAACCCCTTCTTTCATCCTTGATGCTATCTGTGCTCAGGTATTTAGGTCTACAAAAAATTCCATTTACTTTAATGATCTACATTTGCATTTCCTCGAAAGTATAGTAAGTCCCAAAATAAAATAAATAAAACATTTGCATTTCCTTGGAAGCATAGCATATCCCAAAATAAGTATTTTAATACTGCATATTTTTTTTAAGCAGTTGCAGACTGTTTCCATTTGAGCAGGTTCCATATTATTCAGGAAAAATTACACAAATCATATGATTTCCACCAGCACCAAAACCTTTTTTCCAAAACAGACAGGATTTGGTATTCAGTATCTGATTTGGGCAGGTTTCACTGTATATGCCTGAATCTGAAATATCTTGTTTCACATGCTATTAGGCAATCACATTTGAAGTAATTCTCCTCCTACTTTTACTTTAAGATGCCTTTGAAACACCAAAGTCCATTATTTAATGTGTACCATTTTATGATATGAGTTTAATTTAAATTAATGCTATTTTAATTTCCCTCACTCTAAAATTTTGAAGTGTTTAATAACTATGCCACTTTTAACTCCTTGTGATTGAGAGTGGTGATGCAGAAATGACATTACATTTGATGTGTCTTCAATCCAAAATTTTGCTTCAGTTTGTAAGAAAGTGGTTACACAACTTAGAGGCATAGAAATGTTAGTAGGGTAATCAATGCTTTAATTTTTAGGCCAAAAGAGAGAGATTTTTAACAGCAAGCAGCAAAAATGGTAGAACACCAAATTTTAATGACGTGGACTTGCTGGTACTAGATATTCTTGGAAAAGAGACTCCATCTGTCCAGGGGTTCAAAGTAGCAGACCCTCTAGCTGTGTCACAGACAGATGAATCCATAAGCAAGGAAGTTTCAGAAGATGAATTCATAAACAAGGAAGTTTCAGAAGATGAATTCATAAACAAGGAAGTTCTAGTCTTTAATGAACAGATTTTGAAGAATTTTATAAATACTGAAGATGAACCACCTAAAGGTAAATGAAATAGCAGGATTTTAATCTTTTTCTTCTTAGACATTTGGTTCTTAATATAATTAAGTTTTATTTGCAAGATAATGTTTAAAGTTTATTATATTTTTTTCCAGACATTCCTAAGAGAAGTAAAAAAGCTGTCAGCCCTGACTTAAGTATGATGTCCATGGATGAAAAATTAGCCAAGAAAATTGATTTGCAGCTAGAGCACTTGAAACTTCAAAATTACAACCTAAAGCTGCAAGCTTTAGAGTTAGAACAGAAGCTTGGACTGCCAAGATCTGTTTATACAAGTGTTCTTCCCACTGTTTGTAAAACCTTAAGTGAAAAATAGAAAATTAATGTCAAGGAAACTGAAAATAACTCGCATTCCATACAAGTTATATTAATTTAAAAGCATTATTTTCCTGGGCTTGGATTACTGGGCCCTGTTCCACAGGGTTGCAAAGAACCCTATGTTTGACCAGATAATGGGCTCAGCATATTCAGGAAAACCCAAATAAGGTGGCAGGTTTGTAAGTCACAGCTAGAATGGGAGATGGCCAGCCCCAATAATGCTTACCTCAGGGGTTTATTCAACCCAGTGTTGGTTAAGTTGATTGGGATCCCTCCATTGGTCAATATGTGAGCGCATGACTGCATAGCACTGGCCATCGTCATACTATTTATTGTATTGAAGAATTACTTTGACAAGTTTTTAATATATTTAGTTAAATAATACTATCAGGGTTTTAATTTCCATATTACAAAGCTGCATATTGAATGTATGATCTAAATTATCTCTTTTTTTTCAACAGGAATGTTTTCTTAATGTCTTCTTCATTGTATCTAAGTTGGTAGTATTCTGCCCTTGGCCTGATGTATTATCATTTTTCAGAAGTTCAGGTGTTGTGAGAGATTCATCTTCAACATCCTGGAACCATTTCAGTATTTGCTCCTCTTGATGTTCCTTCTTGTAATCAAACTTTATCTAACATTGCATACAACTAATAAAATATTTAGTCAATACCCAAGAAATGTGGAGGATCAATTGGTAATATAGGAAGAACAATAACAATACATTACCTCTGTATGTTATAAAATATAACACAACAGTGAGACAATCGTGTAAGATGAGCAGTCGACATGTGAGCCGCATGCTCAGTTCATTGCCACGTGCTACATCTTCTGTTATCTATTGGAGAATGCAATATTTGAACACTCCAGAACTTATATGAAGTTATTCCATTATTAAGCAGTGAAAGGTATATAGTATCTCACTGTATTGGCTTCAGTGGTAAATAATTTAAGACGCTTTGAAATCAATAGTGAAGGTTGCCCTCACACATCTACCAATGATAGGTTAATAAATGATATGCATTATCTAGATTAGAAACCTGAAGTTACAAAGCAAATATGCAACTACATGAAGATAATGCTCTTAATATACACTAAAATTAACAGCTAACAAATCATGATACAGAATTGCATGAGAAGCAAAACAAAATCAGCTCATAGTACAGAGCTGGCTTCAGCATATTAGCCCACCTCCAGTGATAGTATGACAAGATGAACATGCAAGTGGATTGTTCTTATACACTTACCCACAAGTTGCAACAGTTCCTAAAATTGATCCCATTTGGTTAAGTTGAAACAAGCTGGCTGATACTGCTTGCAGCCCTTGAACAGTGATTCTGTGGGTAGTATTTGTAGTGTTTTCCTTCAGAGGGTATGTGGATTATTGGCATAACTTTTCTGCTTTAACCCTAAATTGCTTATTCTTCTGACAGCCTATGCCTTATGTTAGCAAAGAACAATTACACTCGCATGAGATTTTCCCCATTTTTATTTTTCACAGCTTAAGTAACTTCACAAACAACAGCAGAAAGAGAATTGCCTGCATCATTGTCACAATTTACACTGTTTAGGAGCAGTGTTTATGGCATTATCTGAAAGTCAAATGCTTAGTGTTACAATATGAGCATACATAGTTTCATTTCCTGTAGTGTTCCTCAGGCAAGTCTTATTTTTCTGAAGCTTCATTATATATGATTATTGAGTATTGTTAATATTAGAAAACAGGATGGCATACTTAAAACTTTTTCCTCTGATACTGCATTAAATATTTCTGATATACACAAAACTACAATTATAAGTCAGATCATACTGTAGGGGACATCTGAGGCATGTAATGTAATTTTGTAAACTATATAATTTTCAAGATATGAGAGCCAGCTTCCATTTTGAAATAGAAACCAATTATGGATCTTCTGAGGTTCAAATACTGGCCATGGCATTGAATTTTCCAGTCTGATTCCACCTTTCCAACTTTGTCCTACACATGGCTTGTGTGAAAGAGCAATTAATTACCAGAAACCAATTCTGTTTTGTATTGCAAATGTTGATTTAGCTCTAATAACAACAGAATACTTTAATGATGGTTTGAATGTCACCAGTAAGAGTAGACATAAACAATAGCTGACCAAGGGTCTAACAGAGGGAAGAAAATTCTGGTTAGAGTTATGCATCAGTTATGTTACATGACAATATAAACATGTTGCTGTAGTACATTTTTAATACTTATTGAAATGTTTCTTAAAGTGATGACATGTACAATGAAAAATAAATATAATTCTTCTTAAAAATAAAACAGAAAATATGTATTGTATCTTTGGTATGCAATCCGATTTCTCACAATCGAAAACTTTACAATTAATTTTCGAAGTGATGGCCATTTGCATGGCAACATCTCTGTGCATGCTCCATCACTGAATAAGTAATTTCTCTCAATTTTGCTGGTGTTGTAGAATACAGAATTTCTTGCTGTCTGCATGATGGAACCTGCTGAACACCATATTTTCAAATGACCCCAAAGAAAAAGAAATCTAACAGGAGGAGGTCAGGTGATCAGGCTGGAAATCTCTGAACAGGACTACCTCATCCTATCTTCCATTAGTACATATAAGGTAAATCTTAAGAACCATCTGAACTTTGAAATATGGGCCAATGATGTGTTGTCCTACAATACCATACATTGATGCTCCACTGATGATAATCTACCTTATGAAGCCAAAGTGGATTTTCCATTGACCAGAAATGCTTATTCTAAAAGTTTACATTCCCATGATTAGTAAAAGTGGCCTCATTGGCAAATACTACCTTACTCAGAAACTCATGGTCTTGCTGCAGAACCCACTGGTAGTATTCCAGACATTTCTGAAGTCATCATCATGAAGCCCATAATGTAGTGAGATGAGGAATGGGTGGTGATTGTGCCTACGAAGAATATGTATAACTTGTTTGGCAGATTCCAGTTTGCCTTTCCACTTTGTGAGAACTGGTGTGATGGTTTATTGTAACAGTTACAAGAACAGCTACTTCAGTTTTCATTTGTTTTGAAGCAACTTTCATGGAGATAAGCTTCCAGCCTCACTAAGTTTTCTAACAATATGAGTGAAGTAGGCTAGGTTGAATGATGCCAATCAGGGACACATTTGGCATAAAGCTGTGCTGCTCTTATGAGATTTTGGCTGCATTCTCTGTAAATTAATAACATGTTACCTATTGCTTAATTTGGAAAACCATTTTAAAAGCCTTGAAATTAACTTCACATTTAAAACATATTACTGTTTACTGTACACTAGCAACATATAGCTCAACTTGTCTCCACACAGGTCAACCTTCTTTGTAGAGTGTTGCTCTCAAACATTATACCAATGTCTTGTCGTTTTGTTCTCTAGTACAGAAATGAAGACACAAGGATTGTATTGGCTAGTGTACTATGTGTGTGCTCAATCTTCAATTGTAAACATTGTGAAGGTGCATCAGACATTGTTAATGTTTACTCTTACAGGTTGCATTCAAACAGTAAAATAGTCTGTTGTTATTAGACAGAGGTAATTCAATATTTGCATTACAGCACATTGTGGGTTCCCACTCAAAAACAGACAGTTGACTTATATTTTGAAAGTTATTTAATTTAGAAAAAATACATGTCTATTCCAATGTAAATTACCATATAATTGCCATTTTGTGTATATCAGAAATATTTAACGTACTATTGAGGTGAAAGTTTTAAGTGGACTACTTATATATTATCCATTTTATTATAAATTATTTTGGTTATTATTGCCATTCCGATTACAGATGGCAGAAAATGTGAGGGACAGGCCGGATGAAATTAAGAAAATACTTTCAGAATACAATTATTGTGATGATTCCTTAAAAGAACATTGCAGTGAGAAAGATGATAATTTGGAAGTAGATGATGTTCAAGTTATAGATAAGGAAAATGATCATTTAGATACTGAACTTGCCATAAACGCAGCAACAAAATATCAAGGGTACTTCAGCAAGCAACAATGACCATACAGCAAGGACAAAGAGTACTATTGTTTTACAAGATTTGGTTAATGCTGATTCTAACATCTCTGTTGGTTCTAAAAATGCAAAGGATGGTAGTCACATAGTTCATCTAAGTCATAAACCCTGATGGGAAAAAATAATCATACATGGACTCCAAATTCACTAATTAAAAACACAAGCACTTTTGCCAGGAGTATTGTGCATTTTGTTCAAAAGGAAAAGCTGTAAAATTGAACGCTGCATGTGAAACATTTTATACTCTTTTTTTCTGTAAGATAAGATTTTAAGGCATACAAATGCTGAAATAGAAGCAAAGTAAGCCAGATATGCCACTATTGGTTCTAAAATAACAGATATTACTGCAAAAAAAGTAAAATGTTCTATTAGGAGTATTGATACTCTTGGTGGTAAAACTTTTTACAAGAAATATGTTTGATCTTATTTTTTATAGTGAATAGTACTGAGCTTCAGGGAGCTGTGAGAGATGTGAATTCTTCATAAACTGTTTGAGGTTCAATGATAAAGGCACTAGATATGAGGGGTGTACTATATGGATTTACACTTTGATTTTTTCTGGCATATTAAGACATGTCACACATTGGTTGATAGGTTCACCTCTCTGCATAATATCCCTTTAACTGTATGCTTTTTTGTCATCATTGCTTCTCCTCACTCTTCTGGAACCGTTCTTTTGGAGTGCCATATACCCATGCCTGGACAGCTATTTCTAGTTCTTCAAAGTCTTTCTTCATGGTCCCAAAGAAGTGATTGTTCCTATGTTTCAAGTCTGGTGAGTATGATGGATATGGCAGCACAGTGAATCCATTTGATCAGTGACAGCAGTGGTTTCCCAATTGGTATGGGAGTATATTGTCATGCTGCAGAAGCACATCTTTAGTCCATTTTACTGGCCACTTCCTTTGAATTGCACAATGTAGATGCCTAAGGGTTGTCACATATGCTGCACTGTTAATCGTGGCCCCTAATTCCGGCCATTTCTTTGGTGATGGACTGTCATGCTTTCATTACATTGATTGCTCTTATAGTAATGGACCATGTCTCTTCACCAGTCACATGAAGTCTGCCCAAACTTGATCATGGCATTGCAAAAGATCTCTGCACATGTCCACATGCTTTTACTTTTGCTCTGCAGATTAGTTTCCAACTCCATTTAGCATAAATCTTCACCATCTGAAGGGATCATACATGATGCACTGCAGGGTGTTTCTGGAAAATCCCATGGCCACTTCCATTTTTGAGAATGTGATGCATCTGTTTTCTTGGATGGCCATTTACATGCGTGATGTTGCCTGGCATTGATACTGTCACTGTCCTTCCAGAACTGGCCCCTTTTCCATCAATGTGTGCCTTGTTTTTCTGACTCTCACCCAGTCGCAAACTATTTTCTGTGAAGACACACATACACATATGCGAATGCGATGGATTTTTTTGGGCTTAAAAATCCCTAGCAAGGCTTCCTTTGGAATGGAAATAAGCTGGTGGTTCTGTGTCATAGATTTATGGCACGTAAAAGAACCTCAAGCCTGATAAAGAGGCCTCTGAGCAAAATTTCCAGTCTTTCACGTCCAATATAGAATGGGACGCTAAGGACCACAGCAGTCAAAGAGTGTCCATAAATAGAACTCAATTTAATTGTTAACACATACACATGCTACTACTAATCAGCTATGAATTTCTCCAGTAGTGACATCCTCTTTCCAGAGAAACCAAGTTGTCCAGCACTGTCCTTTATAGTCGCTCCCCATGGTATCTACTCATACACTGATGAAATGGGCTGTAGTGCACGCAGCTGGCCACCCCTTGGTCAATGCTGCTACCAAGTGGTGGGAAACACTGCACTAGCTGCATGTGACTGCTTTCACAAATCAAATGGTCAACTGTGTCTGGAGGATATAAATAAAGTGCAAATCAATATAATACACCCCTGGTAACTAAGGAGAAAAGAAAACAGCAGATTTGCACAATGCAGAAAGTATGGAATCACTTCATATTATGCTGCAGAAATGCATATAAGCCTGGAAGCTACACCAGCCAGCTACCTGCTTTACAAGGAAAATTTCCATTCAAGAGGTACATTCCTAATAAGCCGGCTAAATATGATATTAAAATAATTATGCTATGAAATGTTTAAACAAAATATGCTGTCACAACCACAGCAACAAATGCAGCAAAGGTGAGAGTATTTATATGCATAATGCTTTATTAATATACACTAGATGGACCTGCAAGAGCCAATGGCCCATCAGCAAAACCTAAAGCCAGACAGGGCCTTAATAATCCTTCAGCTCTGCCTGGTTCCGGTGCAGAATAAATCGAGTAAATAAAATAAGAGATGCAAGTGCATGCTGAAGAGAAGGGACAAAAATCAAGTGGCAGGTATATGGGGAAGGAGGTGGAAAGGCCCCAAAAGGTAATAGAAATTAATAGTGTAAAGTATGGTTATTAATTACAACTTCTCCCATTTGTGCTTATTTGTCCCAAATATCACCACATAACCTCTTCCTGCAATGACAAACTTTCTAGGAAATATTGCTGCCACATACATGTAGATTCATTCTCTCTAACCTGGTTGCTTTCTTTTTCTTCTTGCCAGTATAGTCAGCACAAACTAAAATTAAAATCTGTAAGGGAAGTTATTAATGAGCCAGCTTACTTCCATAAATAAACATCATATGATTATTTTAATTTTCTTTCCTTTCCCCAAAATCATCTGTGCATTTCAAATGTGTAGCAGCATTTGCCTATGATAGAAGAGGGAGGTCAGTTTTGTATATTTAGAACTAAATGAAATCCTGAGTGTAAAAAACATGCCATGTGTGAACTCCAATCAAAGTTTCAAAGAATCATACTGCAAAGAAAAAAGGTCTACCAGATTATCTTAGTATTGTTTCATAAATACAAGCAAAATTATATTTAAAGCTTACAGTTTGAACTGTAGTGATAAATATATTTTAACATAACACTTAATGGGAAACACAGTGAAGTAGATAAAATATTAATAAAAATTTAGTGGCAACACACACTAACTTCATTCTTTCAAGATAATTACCTTGAACGCGTTTCGAAGACACCTTATGTTCATCATCACCTAAGAGCCACTATTGAGTCTGTCGGCTCCAGTGTAGAGGTCGCTGTTGAGCTTCTGACGTTGATGTCATTTTTGGCTTGATGTATTTAAAGATGAGATCCTTTTCTGGGGGGAAATTAAAATTCATTAGATGACTTTTGTTTTTTGTTTTTTTTTGTATGGGGAGTTTTTCCCATATCATCAATGCTATTGGATTTTGGATCACCTTGATTTAATTTATTTCATTATGGATGTTGTGATTTCAATTCCAGAAGTTATATGTGATGGCAGATTTTTCAGTTTCTTTGTGTCTTATATTTCTAAAATGTTCTTTCAGTCTCACCCCTATGTTCCTTTTTGTTTTGCCTATATATTTAAGTTTGCAATCACTACAATTTATCTGGTAAATGCCTGATTGTCTTGTTTACTAATTCTTTTTGAAAATCCAAACATTTAAAAAGGATAAAGAAAGAAAGGAAATTACCACATTACAAAAAATAACAGAAGACAATAGTTTTAAAAAGTTTACTTTTCATCCTGGGGCACATAAAAAATTCCAAAAGATATTCAAGCAGTGGAACATCAAACTAGCACCCATCAATAAACATAATTTAAATAACATATTAAGCACAAACACAAAAGATAAAATTCCATGAACTAAAATGCCAGAATGCATTTACCAGATAAATTGTAGTGATTGCAAACTTAAATATATAGGCAAAACAAAAAGGAACATAGGGGTGAGACTGAAAGAACATTTTAGAAATATAAGACACAAAGAAACTGAAAAATCTGCCATCACATATCACTTCTGGAATTCAAATCACAACATCCATAATGAAATAAATTTAATCAAGGCGATCCAAAATCCAATAGAATTGACGATATGGGAAAACTCCCCATACAAAAAACACAAAAGCCATCTAATGAATTTTAATTTCCCTCCGGAAAAGGATCTCATCTTTAAATACATCAAGCCGAAAATGACGTCAACGTCAGGAAGATCAACAGTGACCTCTACACCGGAACCGACAGACTCATTAGTGGCTCTTAGCTGATGATGAAGACAAGGTTCTTCGAAATGCGTTCAAGGTAATTATCTTGAAAGAGTGAAGTTACAGTGTGTTGCCACTAGATTTTTATTAATATATATTTATGAGTATGCATTTCTGAAAAGAGTGTTATTGTTACTTAGCTTAAAACAATAGAATTGAGGTACCTAGATGCAAACCCCGACATTTCCATTTTCAGTAAATGAACAAATGGATTGTTCAATACCTATTGACAAACTAATGCCAATACTACTTGCATATACACTATACCTAGTTTTACAGTGCATTAGTTAGTATCAAGACCAAGCTATTGTTTTCTAGAAAAATGCATTTAAAATTTGTAAATGTCTGCATTTGAACTTTATCGACAATAGAATAAAAACAAGTCATGTGTAGGATCCACTGAAATAATTGCAGTAAAATGTATAATTAATATTTTTCATATATTTTGTTACTAGTAGGTAATTATTTATAAATTTAACAATTGTATACACTAATAATATTTCACATTTAGCGGCATATTTTCATGTTTTATAAAATAAATTCGTTAATTTAGTAACAATATTATGATTGGTATATTTGTTCTTGTATTACAATTATTACCAGCAGGACTGATTTAAACTTAAATTATTGCTTCATAATAAATACAATAAAATAATTATTTTGAATTGGAATACAGGTATTCTGGATTATCCGCAGCAACGATGGTCAGAAGTTTCGCAGATAAATCAAAATAGTGGCTAGTCCAAAAATTCTTAAAAGCCATTCCCAGTGAATCTAATCAAGCTTTCCTTACAATGGTGTTGTATCCAGTATGCTTCACATTGACATTTGAGTCACATTGTATGATTTGAATTTTATTTCACTAATGATTAACACTACTGTACACTGCAGTATGTTTTGAAAATAACATTTTTACAAGACATAATCATGGGTCCTGCATTCCAACCATGAGAAAGTCTTTGGAGTATGAAGAGAAAGATCAAGCAATGTGAATCCTCTGCAACTTAACTGTGAGCACAATATATCAGCAATGACTTGGCTGAATATCCATAAATAGAGGATTTTCAGGTGTGTAGCAGTAAGTTCAAATATAATAATGTTGGAAAATATTAATTTTGTGGGAGGATAACATCATGGAAATACAATAATACCCTTACTGTTTATCATATACTTACAAAATTACTCTCACCTTCTAGATTTTCCCTCAGTTGCTTCCAGGTTTCCGGATTTCTCACTTTCTTCCTCCCTCGTTCCGTGTAGCTGAGGTAATGGTAGATTCCATTATGATTATTAGTTTTCCGAATATAAAACACAATGTAGCAGCACATGTGAACAGTAAATTACTCACATTCAAGCATTTGTCTTTGGCACATTAACGCTTGCTCCTGTAATAATTGCAACATCCTGTCTATGGTCAATGATTAGCTGCATTGCAAAAAGCTACTTGCAGCCAAGAGGAAATGTCAGGATTTGAATCCTGGTACTTTTGTCATACTGTTATAATAGCAGGAAATGTTGATATATGCATCTTACTTAGCAAATTATTGACAGTTTTATATACAAAAAGTGGAAATGTTAGACTTTGCATCTAAGTGCTTCAGTTTACTATACATTGAATGCTACTTAGTGCTGTAGAAAGTTATGTTCTGGTTTGCTGATATGATTTTCCAGGAAGTATGTCTCAATGCTATAAGCAAGGCAAAGCCTTTGAAGTCCATCATGTTACAGAATATAATCCTGAAATTTGACCATTCTTCCTACTGACAATAATTGTAAAAGAAACTTCCTCCACCTTTTCAAGCAAGCTTTCTCTACCTCCTTTCAGAACCATGTTTCTTTTATCTTCTAACTCAGGTGCACTCATCAAACTGTATTCTTCCATAGTCCCTTCTCTTGATTGGGTAAAACTGTCAGTGCTGTATATTTTGTTCTGCCTAGTAATCCTAGATTTTAACTCCCTATTTAGGTGAGGCAGAAAAATTCACTAAATGTGCTACATTTGAGAATTTGGTTTAAAAATATGTATAAAGTTCCTTTGAGTAATATTTGCGCCTTAAAAATCTTGTGCCACTTATCTAATATTAGAGTCTTAATGTGCTCTGCATGTTTGTTGGTTTTTTATTATTTTTTATTTATTTAGCTTCCCCCCCCATTTATACCCTACCTTTAACTGCATCATCATATTGGCAGCATTTTACCTTTGGAACATATTGCCTATCAGCCATGGCATTAACTCATATACCATTATCATTGGATTTCTGGTTTTTCTTTGGGTTTTATACTGTAGATCACATGCACCTTCACGCTCTCATTCATACTTCCAGACTCTGGGGAGAATAGGAAATAATCTTGGTAGAGAAAAATTCCCACCCTCCAGCCAGGAATCAAATCTGGAACCCCTCGCACAGCAGGCAGGTGTACTGCCAACTGAGCTACAAGGCCAACCTTCTGCATTGTTATTGTAATAAAAAGGCTGCAATGTTATGCAACCTGTTTTCAAGTGATGCTGAAATATTTGTCTTTTGACAAGGAAAAGGGTGGTGCGGTAATTTACACAAAGGTACTGGAAATCGGCCCCAAATATCCTATGTAATAGTCAGGCAGTGAGTCATAGCGTTTGGACCACAGATTTATGCAAGTGTTGTGAAAGATGGGATTACTGAAAAAGGACAAAATTTACTGGATAGCCACAGTATTTAGTCGTAGTGGACAAATTAACAAGATTCACTGAACAGGATAGCTACGGTATATAATATTTATCCCAGATGTTGCACAAAGCTGTTTCAATATTTGCTGTCTGAATTTTTACCTCTCCTCTTTTTGAGTTATAGTCCCTATATGCAACAATATTTTTCATCACTATGTTAATGTATTCTCTGATTATTATGTGTCAGAACTCATTTAACTTCACTGGTCTCTGTCGCACAATCATCTTTCACACTTTAAGAATAGTGGTCTGTGTTAGCAAACTACAGTCTTAATGGAGCTAGATCTAGTGATAAACATACTTATTTTTACTATGAGGGTATAAGTGTAAACATAAGAGCTAACACAGCTAAAAAATTTTACAATAATGTAGTTATAATCCACAAATTGTCAGTTTGTCATTGTATAATCAAGAGACGTGCTGCCATTTCTCAACACTTGCAGATACTTGAAGAAAGGAAGAGATGCATGGAGGGTAATCAAAATGGCTGTCAATATGAACAATGTGCTGCACTTTGAGGTAATTATTTGATTTTTAACTGTTATATTAATGCTTTAAAGTGGAAATTAAATGAACACACATTAAATATATGTATAATTTTACTACATTAGTGTAGAATTAGTGATATATTTTGGTCTAAATAACTATGTATCCAAAAGCAAACATTTCACCTGTCTGCATATAATACAAGCTTAACCTTAAATTTATCTGCAGCTACTTGCACAGACTCAAATACACACTAGGGAAGCAATTCCTGTGTTTGTAATCTGAATATAAAGAAATAAATAACCTTTAACACCTATAAAATGCCTTTTTACTCAATGTTAGCTCAGAATTTGTTGCACTATTCATATTTATGTACTTTTGCAAGCAGTATTCATCCACATAAAATAATGAAGTACTTTTATATTTTCAGAGGAAGTTTTATAGCTCCAGAGGAGAAGAAATGTTAGCCAAGCACACTATGGTTCCTGTTTCTGGGACATAAAGAGTAGTTAAATTATATTCAAACCCACTTGCAGCCTCTCTCTACTGCGCGAGGCTGCCGGCTGTCTCGTGTAGCAGAGAGAGGCCATGAATGGGTTCGAATATAATTTAACTACCCTTTATTAGGAACCTGAGGATAAACCAGAAGTAACTGAAGTACTGCTAATGGAAGATGAAAATGACAATCCCACATGAAACAATAACTTTACTTTGATGGAACTTATCAGAATGCAATGAGGATAAAGCATTGGCAGAAGAGACAAAATCTAATGGTAATAATGAAGGTGAATCTCCATTATCTGGTTTTACCATACCAGCATTCCATTTTCAAATCCTGCTAAATTGGACATTCCATCAGGAAATATAGTTACAAATTGGACTTCAGGTAAATAAATTAATATAATTTCTGTGCATTTTTATATTTTCATTCCAGGAATATAAGGATAATATTATAGATAAACAAGCTTTACAATGCATGCAATTAAAAATAAAGATGATCAGAATCATATTACAATTATTATAATTATAATAATAATAATAATAATAATAATAATAATATTAATTGGTAGAAAAAGGAAATGTAATGCTGCCATTACAATTTATTAGAATTTATAATTCTTTTCTCTTTTCTCAGATGGCAAGAGGATTCTTTCATTCACAATGTGAAATTGAAGATGATTTCTCTATTCCCTCAGAGCTGAAAAAGCCACTAGCATATTTTCAAACATTCTTTAGCAGTCACCTATCTGGTATTGTGGAGAACACTAATTGAGGAGCATTTTTTCAAAACTCGATAGATACAAAATTTTATGAAATTGAGTTATATATATATATATATATATATATATATGCCATTACTATATATATATAGTAATGGCATAATTTGCACCTGCATCATTCTGTTAAATCAGATTTTGCATATCTTGATATATGCCCTGTGTAGAAGATAAAGATTATTAGCAGTTTTTTCAAAAGTCAATAGATGCACTTGCTCAGTTAAAGCAAAAGTCAGTAGAAGCAATTTTATTATATTCTGACACGTGTATAGCAACCTTAATTCTATGAAGTGCAATGTTGGCATTGACTGCTATCTCACTGTTGTGGTTCTTGGGAATCTGTTCATTTCTGCAAGCTTCGTTACACTGCTGCATCATTGGCATTAACTGCTAACTCACTGTTGTGGGTCTTGGATTTCACATTCATTTCTGCAAGCTTTGTTATATGTAGTATTTTTATTCTTGGTTATGACTCTGCACTGTGCACATGCTATGGACAATGGATGGGAGCTCAAATTGTGAAATTGTACCAGTCATAGAATGCGCAGGAGGCAGGAATCACAAAAAAAAAAACAAAGGAAATACAATTAAGTCAAAGAAGAATCATACTCCAGCAATTACATGTTCACATGGTGTTGAGTACACTCTGGCCTTATGGCTCAGCTGAGCAGACCTTGCTATCCTTAATCACCTATGATCCATCCTCTCCCTCCTCCATTTGCCCTTGTACCTTTCTTATCTCTCTTACTTTTCTAATCCATTTCTACTTTACTTTCTTTAAGAACTCCCCCATATTCTTATTTTTATTTTCTTGTTAACATTTTAATTGCTACTATTTTTCCATCCATTTTTTCCCCTTTTTCCTCCCATATTTTTTGTCTCCATTCTGCTAATTCTTTGCATTCTGTCATATAATGCTCTGTGCTTTCACTACCTCTGCATAGTTTACAAATTACGCTTTTTCTGTCTCTTAGTCCTCTCAGGTACATGGATCCTGTTCTCATCCATGCAAACGCTTCATTTTCAGCTGTATTACAATAATCCACATGCCCTTCTGTTTCCCATTTCCTTTTTACTAATCTATAGAACCCTAGTGATTTTTTTATTCTCTAAGCTTCCCCAAATCTCTTGTCTTTGTATGTCCTCCACTCTGTTTCTTGCTGTTATCTAGAAGCCATTGCTATTTCAAATACAGTATGAGAACTAATGATGGCCGAGTATTGGCAATAGTGCTGCAGGCTTCCAAGGAATCGCAAGGGTGTCAAAGGATAGATTATCTCTCTTGACTAAAAAATTTCACTCATCTGGGAATACACCAAAGGAAACCAGAGGAGTTGATAGAATAGGAATAATACAGAAGGGCATTACTGCTGCTGTAAAGGAAGACATTAAGAAGTGCAGATGTAGGGAGAGCCATTACGGAACAGCAAAATCAAGGACTCATATTTACCTCCAGTACTTAATATCAGAAAATTGTGGACAAACGTTTGCGACGAAAGAAGAAAAAGCAATCTGCCGGTCTGTTTATTGTCAAAATATAAATAATACATATTTTACAAATTCTTCAATCTTTCATTCCATACCACACAGTGATACATACTCAACCTGCAAAATGGGACTGATGAAAATTAAGACAAAGGCATATGTGGAAAAGAAAAGCAAGCTAAGAATCATCTACAGACTGCACAGGTGAGTTCAAAAAGGTTTTATCAACTATTGAAAGAGGAAAACTCCGGGACAAGCACTATTTGCTTTGATATGCAGCAGAATCAGCTGCTGCCTAAACGTTCAGTTAGTGAGGTATTCTATGCAAAGCAGATGTGGCTGTATAATCTTTGCATAATGATTCTTTCTAAAACCCAGAGCAAAGACAATATTTTCTTGTGTACAAGGTTGGAAACTGGATCAGCTAAAGGCTGCAACCAGGTTACCTCTCCTTTGCACCACTTCTTATTGAAACTGGAAGAAAGGATCTCCAGCAATGTTCCTTCTGCCATTCGTTTATTTTCAGACTCTTGCTCTAGTTAGAGCAAGAATAGTATGATGATATTAATGCTGATTGCTTTCATGAAGAAGAATAAACAATTTTCCTGCATTTCACATATCTATCCAATGCATGGGCACAGTTATATGCCTCCAGATAGAGTTTTTGGCAGAATTGAAAAAGAGTTAAGGAAAAAATCTGATGTGTTACACTCACATGACTTTCTCTACTCTTGTACAAACTATTTTTACAAACGCTTATTCTCCATCCACTTCATGTTAATCAAGATAAACATTTGCAGACTCTATCCTATTGCTAATTTTCTTGTAGATGTAAGGGGAATATATATTTACAAGGGCAATATAGAAATACAGTAGCCTTTAAGCACATACATTTCTCTTAATAGCTGGTTGCTAGGTGCAGCACCATTCCCTTTACCACAGATTAATACTCTTTGCATATACAAGACAAAAAAATGAATAACGAATTCCCATTTGAGAAAATAAGTATTGAAAAATTTAAGGGAATAACAAGCAATATCTCGAAAATGGTTCACTCAACAAAAAAAATGTATATAACATAAATTGTGTATTTTAACGCGATCTACATTTTTTGTGTAGTAAAAGTTTGTCTATCTCTTATGGTTTACCAGTTATGCAAAAGTCGTTCACAATGAAGAATACTTTTGGAGACATTCCCAGAAAGTTCAAGATATACATTTTATTTGTCATGAAAATATCTTAAACATATGATATTTTAATCAAAATCATTAGAGCCATTTTTGAGAAAATTAAAATTTTCGAAAAATCTTCCATGTAAAGCATAATCTGGGGTAGGGGGATTTTCTTGAAAACCTTCGTGTCACATCTCTGGAAGATACTGAACCTAAATACCAAGTTTGGTGTTTATCCAAATGTTCGTTTCTGAGTTATGCTGTTCACAGACAGACACACACACGGACATGTTTCCAAAAATGATTTTTTTGGATTCAGGGGGTCTCAAAACATGTATTTCCGGTGAAATCTCGGTATCGAATTTTTGGGTGGAATACAATACTTCCCCTACTTACTATACATAGTAGAGATTGTAAAAAGAGAATATGAGCCCTGATGAGTAATATCAGATATAAAATCATGACTCCATGAAAGTGTTGTTTAAAGACTGGGAAATAAAGGATTTGAAAGATATTGAAGTCAAAGCTTCCTTTCAAGATGAATACATAGCAAATCATAACATATTCCAAGCAATCAAAGGATGACCTTAAGGTATGTGCAGAAGTTCAAAATGCATATCCTGCTTTGCCTTTTGTGGTGGATGTGATGAAACCGTGCAGGAAGTTTTGCAACAAAGTCCTGCAACAAACTCAAACTGCTCCCAAAACCAATGGGGTGAGCAAAGAAAAGAAAAAGGATGTTCAAAATCTAGCTAGGTTTTTTGAAATTGCAGGAAAAAAGAATTTTATAAGGATGTGTTAGTTAAAGTTAAACCTTACCTTATTCATATTGTATTGAATATAAAATTGTGATTTCTTTGTATTGTATTCAATATTTTTGGTGTATAAAACAAAATAAGTACGGTATTGTTATTGTGAATGTAGTGGAACTTACTTTCCAAGTTGATACCTACTAATCTGTTTAAATATTAAATTGGTGGTTGTATAGTATATTATGTATTATGAAAATTCATTCATTCATTATCTGTTTACCCTCCTCTTATGTAGGGCTTACACCCCCCAGGACTTACAAGCGGATGCCTGGGGTCAGAGACCCGTCAAGGAGCAGACACTCATGGATCAGACAGAGCATCCAGGATGGGTGATCAGCCCAATGCCTGGTATGGGATGAAGGAAGTAGATGAAACGAAATGTTGGTGAAATGGATGAAAGGAAAGGTGATGATGGAGCAGTTAGTGGAATGAATGGCGGGGGAAACCGGAGAACCCGGAGAAAACCCGCCCAGACGCCGCTTCGTCCACCACAAATCCCACATGCAGGTCCCTGGGATTGAACCCAGGCCGCCTCGGTGGGAGGCGAGCGGTCTAACCACTCGGCCACGGCCTGTATTATGAAAATGTAAAAATAAATATAACATTAATATATAAATAAATAAAAGCTAATTAATAAAGAATTGTGTAATTAGAAAATTACAAATATTGCTGTTATGCTAAGGTTGGCAAAATAAAATGTTCAAATGTTCAAAATAAAAGTGAATAAAGTTAAAACTATAAACAAAGCATTAAACTCGAGTTTTCAAACCTTAAAATTTCACTAGTTAAACTATGCTGTTTGTTTTAGGAAGGAGAACAAATCATTAAAAAGTTTACAGTGCTAACCAATCAGTATTGCTAATAAGTAGAAAAAAACATTTTTCTCAGAAACGCATTTTTGTTCATCTACCGAGTTTTGAAAAACTGCTCCTCAATTTATATTCAACACAAAAATTGGGAAGAATATAAATACAAATTTTGTTGAAGTGTGTGATTTTCTAGGCATGGAATTGTGGATGGGAATAATTCAGTTATTATCATACCGTGATTATTGGTCACAGAATACAATAATTGAGCAGATTGCACAGGAATGGGACTCAGGTGATATCTTCATTTTGTAAAGAATGATGATGACAGCTATTTTAAGGTAAGACCTGTTGTGTAAAAATCTAGGCTGAATTGTTTGAAAATAGAACAAGAGAAAATGTTTAGTGGATGAAATGATGATTCTTTACAAAGGATCAAGCTGCCAATACATGGAAGGTAAACCCAAGAAATGGGGATTTAAAATGCTTGTTCATTCATGCAATTCTGGTATTGTGTATTATTTATTTCTCTATCCGGGTGAGAAAGCCTTTCATGGAGTCACATCTACTCAGGATGAAGAAAATCTTGGCTTTGGAGCCAAAGTTGTTTTAAGATTATATAAATCTCTTCAAAATCCTCCATATTCAACCATTTATTTTGATATTTGTTTTCATCACTAGAACTAATATCATTAATGTAGTTATTATGCACAGTAAGCATCTAAGAAGTTGTAAATTGAAAGAAGATAAGGAATTTAAGAGAGAAGGGAGAGGTAGCTTTCATCAGGTTGTAGAGAATGAAAACAGACTAGTGGTGGTAAAATGGTATGATAATAAATTTGTGATCCTTGGCAGAGCTACATAGATGCTTATCCAATACCTGGAATAAGACGTTATAGTAAGAAGGAACATCCAAGAGTAGATGTCAGGTCCCTCAAGTGGCAAAACATTACAACGGCCATATGGGTGGCTGTGACCTATCAGACATGCTTGCAGCCTTATATTGTATGAGATTCAGAACTCATAGGTGGTATATGGTAATATTTTCCCAGTTGTTGGATATTTGTGTTAACAATGGCTGGCTTCTGTATTGCTGAGAGGTAATGCTTATAGACAGCAAAAAAGGGACCAAAAGTAATGAACTGACTTAAACAATTCTGAATAGCTGTAGCAGAAAGCCTATTGTATAAAGGCAAGAAGCAAGGCCAACCATCCGCAGAAGAAAAGGCTACATTGCCTCGAGAAATAAGCGGACCAATAGCTTCAAGACCTACTGAAGAAGTACGTCATGATGTTTGGACACTTCCCTACATATGAAACAAAGAGTAAATGCAGATATTACCAGAAAGGGCAAGCTATATTGAAATGTAAGGTTTGATTGTGTTTGACAGATAAAAGAAACTGCTTCCTACATTTTCATACAAAATGATAAAAAATTTCATACAAGTGAATAATGGTAAAGCCATAATTATTTTCCATATATTAGATAATTACACCTATAAACTGCCATTAATTCTTTGTAAAGCTATAATTTGGTAATCATTTTTAATTTGCTTTTCTGTGGGCAGTAATGAAAAAATGTATCCATTTAGATACAACTCGAAAAATAAATTTAAAAAACAAAAAATCTTATAAATGTATTTCCTTGGATCTTATGACAAATAAAAAGCTTTAGGTGGAATTTTTGAAAACCAAATGCGGATTTGTGAATTTAAGGGTTAAGAGCAAATAGTAATGTTGTTATACAGGATATACAAAGTATAACTCCTTATACTCCTTCCATCTGTTCTACAAATAGTTACACGTATTTGACAGCTGCATAAACTCTTTTTTTTTGTGGGGGGGGGGGGAATATGCTTTTTTATCCACTTCCCACTCATGTAATCATGCATGGGAAGTTGAAAGTCCTGCACTCCTTCCATTTTGCAGTTTTATTGCAGACTTTAATAAAATGTATTTAATCCTCCAACAATTGATATGTATATTTATTGTTGCAGACATGCAATATAATCATACTTGATCTTTGAATTTCACCATTTAAATATCACCATCTGTAGTTTATTTCTTAACATTTACTTATGATGTGATTCACGCAGAATTTAAATATAGCTCTTTCGGCACAAAGTAGCCATGTCACCTTGAGTTGTTGACTTGGTCAATACTATCAGGCATGACTAATTGGTCACCAATTCACAGCAGCTAGTTTGCTCGTTCTTGATATTGCTTTTGAAAACCTGACACTGATTAATTTTATTTTATTTTTGCGTAAGTATTTCTATTATTCACTTTTGCCAAAAGAAAAAAAAAATAGGATGCGATATACATGCTTTAAGTGTTTTACAGAAACTCCTTGTTCTGCAAAGATGCACTTATTACACTTGCATAATAATATACTATTGTAAACCACGGATAACCAGCTTCTTCTATCCCTAAGAATTAATGTAAGTAATGTCAGTTTAGTTGTCTCAGATATATAAACATGCACTCACGTACAATAGAACATTATAGATATATTTAAAAACCATTTCTACCACTCAGAAACTGTAGGTTGGACTGGCGCAGCCATTAAATTTTGTTTGAATTAAATACCTCAAGATGGGATGTTGTATTTAAGATGTAATTTATAAGATGAGTGAATGGAAATAAATAATTTTATTTACAGCAGGTTTGTGTTACGAGAAGTATAATACATTTTCTGTCTCAGAAATTGCAGATTGCTTTATTATAATAAAGCAGTCTATATTATGTGGCACCATTACAAATTCTCTTGTTTTGAATTCTCAAGTTAAAGGTGCCTCTGTTGCCATGTAGCTCGTCCAATCATGTCTCAGGTTCCAGTCATAATCACATTGATACCTACATAGCTTTTTTCTTTTATACACCATTTATTTCACTGTAATACCTTGTTTAATGAAGCTTAGAAACTATAGGTCCAACTAAAGTGAGTTGAGATATATATGAAACTACCTAATCTGACAGCTTTATTCCGTACCACACTTACCTATTTGGCTAAATTGGTCTTTCCTTTTAATTTTATAGTTTACTTTTTGAAACCCTTAATGATCACTATCACCAGTAGTTGTGTGTAAGAAAACATTTTGCATGATTTAAAGAAATTGAGACTAGATTGGTGGCACTTAAGTTTCACTTACTAAGATTTCACTCAGAACATGTTTCGAAGACATCATCTCAATCATCATTGTATGTCCACTTTAACATCTTCATAACATGTTTCGAGTGAAAACTTAGTAAGTGTAATTAAAGTGTCACCAATCCATTCAAAATGTATTATATTAAGAAGTTTCACTGTTTATAATCAAAAGTTGTAAAACCATAGTATTTTGGGCTGATGTTTTCTCTTGACATGTGTATACCTAGCTCCTTCACTGATGCCTTGGTAACATGTCAAATTTATATTGTTTCATTGCTTGAGAGTGAGGGACTGAAGACAAATAATGGTCAAGCCTGCTTCTGAATTTTAAATGTGACCTTCCATTCAGCATATTTTATAGTTTCAGCTTGAAAGTCTTGAACTGACTCTCCTTTGATCTTCACTGTAGTAGCAATGATAATGCATTTTCTTGGGACTACAACCTGTAAGCCATCTGTAGTTTAAGTATCTATTAC
Source organism: Deroplatys truncata (assembly GCA_030765065.1). NCBI lineage: Eukaryota > Metazoa > Arthropoda > Insecta > Mantodea > Mantidae > Deroplatys > Deroplatys truncata. Next base: position 98,737,837 of record CM060986.1, on the reverse strand, counting down.
TTTGGAAGTTTTTAGACAGCTTCTCTTTCTGAGAAGGATCTAACATAGGTTGAGATATTTTGGATTTTAAACAAATCATTTGTTTTAGAAGCTTTTTACTCATGATGAATATTTTATAAAAACAGAATACAGTGTAGGTTATGTTGTTGATACTAAACTCTCCAACATATGTAGTGTTTTATTGTATTATATATTTACAAATTTTAAAAAGTTAAGACACACTAACAAATCTATCAAAGAACACTGCCACTCATGCACTTGATAAAACATATTTTATTAGTGGGCAATATACATATGGCATCCCTTCATGGAGAATTGAAGATTGTTGATTATAGGCGGTTTAATATTGGCACCAAACATGAGGAGTGCAGTAAAGGCAGTATGCATAGCAGCATTCTCAGCACTACTGAAGGTAGACACTTGACAAAATGTCTATCCAAGATATGTTAGAAGCCTATTGTAGAAAGAAAGTGAATGGAAGTGTGCACCTTCATATTATTTTACTGCATTGCTATAGCAGAAGCATAAGAGACATAGAGAAATATCAATCCAGGAGGGACAGGCTTCTGTAGCAAGAGCGAAAGTATTGCATCCCATCCAAATATTAGGATATCAACATTTCACTGGAAAATGCATGTTTTGAGGCCCCTGAATAATAAAGCATTTTAGAAAAAAGATGTATCTATGAACAGCATAACCCAAAAATGAAAAATCTAATAAATACCAGATGTGGTATTCAGATTCAGCATCTTCCAAAGATGCAACACAAAGATTTTCAAGAAAATTCCCCCACTTCAACTGCCCTTTACAGGGAAGATTTTTCGAAACGTTCGGTCTTCTCATTCAAAAATGGCTTGACAACTTTTATTAAAATACATATGTTTAAGATATTTACTGTTGCTACTAAGCGGTGTTATGGAAAGAGTATAGAATTTCTAGGTTAGCATATAGCGACTGGTTTTTAAACATCTGAGTATCAATTCAGTTTTCTCTGTCTTCATGAAAGTGTAATGGGAATACTTCTGCAAAGGTTTATCTCGATTAACATGAAGTAGATAGAAAAATGAGCTTTCATAACAATAGTTTGTAGAGGCTATATAAAACTAAATGATAGTAGGTATAGTCGTATATTATAATGTAAGATTTTTAATATAATAATTACACATAAATTATTTAAATATAACAAAAGACACTAATATTATTTTAACATGATGGAAGTCTAAAAACGAAATGTTCTAAAACAATGTCGGTTTAAAATTTACCCTGTCTCTCCAAAAGCTATGCTAATAAGCAGATATAGAAATTTCTAAGCATTAAAGCCAGGACAGAAGGAAATTAAGTTGAACTGTCACTGGATTATAGGCAGGAACATCACAAGTAACAAACCATCTCTATCCCTTGTCAGTCTGGAGTTTACAGACAGCATTCAGACCAGTTTTACCAGACTGTTAGTGACCCTTGGCCACTGTTGTTTACATTGTGGCGATAATGGTTTGGGTGTAGAAACTTAAGCCAACTGCTTAAAAATTCCTATACCTGTTAATGAGCATTACAAAACAGAAATATACCCGCACAAAAACTTTTAAAACTCAAGGTGAACAGCTTTCATCATGTAGCGCTTTCTCTGCATTCTCTGTATCAGGATTGGCATGTGTAAATGCCAAAAATTAGACTAATCTGCAGTAGTTTATCTACACAAACTGTCCTAATAGCTCCTTGTGTAACGTCCTTTTTTTTAACTTGAAATAATATCTTTTTTTCCTAAGCTATCAAGCCATTGGGCCAGTTCCATGTACTTCCCACGAAGTGCTACAGCATATGGTGTGTTACGGAAGTTGTCCTTAATTTGGGGATTCGCTCCATATCGAACTAGAAGCTTTGACATTTCAAAATGCCCTTTTGCAGCGGACCAGTGCAGTGGAGTCCTCTTGTATGCAGACCTAGCATCCACAAGTGCACCACTCTTCAACAGAATTTCAGCGATCTCAGTGTTATTTAAATTTGCTGCTAGATGGAGTGGCGTCTGCATTGTCTCTGCCTCTCGTGCTTCCAAGTTTGCACCATGCTGTATTAAGGTTTGGGCCATTTGGACATTCCCTGCACAAAAGTAAACCTTGTTTATCAAGTTGTATTGTTTGTAATGGTAATATGCATATTCCACAAGCAAGTGAAGGAGCTGGAGAGTGACGGAATTCTCTATCAGCTGTTCTTATTTTAACTATACTTATTATCTTAAACAATCAGTAAGGGCTTTTAATAGTAATTTATGCAATAAGTGGATAATCTTGGTGATTATGGTAGGAGTGAATGTTGCACTCAACTGTTGTTCATGCAACAATTTTCATGAGTGTCATATTAAGATTATGCATGAGTTGGATATAACATTTTATGCAATCTTAGCATCATGAATAAATAATGAAATAATTCGGCATCCATAGCTGACATCAGTGGGAGCATCTTCACATGTTCATAAATGAGACATTAGCTTCTATCCCTACATTTCATTTATTACTTGACATATTGAACTGATAAGCAAGACAGCCACTTACATGCATTTCCTTCTTGGGAGAGAATTGAGCAGGTGTTAAGGAATGTGATGTAGCATATTATCAGCACAGCATGGTAAGTAGTTATAAATTCAGAACTTAATTATTCTATATTTAATAATCTGCATAGGTTTTTGCATCTTCGTTGCTCAGAGAAAAGAATATTACAAAATCTTTTCTTTATAAGCCACAGAACTTAGAATACTGATATGACATCAACATGCTATGAGCCAGTTATACACAATATTGAATACAGTAACAACCCATTTACATTGCTAGGGTTGCATAAAGAACATAATAGCCCTAGAAAAACAATAAAGCTTACCATTTGTAAAATACGGTATATATAAAGGCTATCAAATATTTCCAACTTAACATTTAATGTTGAGTCACTCATAAGTATTTTATGTTCAAATTAATACAGTAGTTTTCAGCTAAATATCTGTGCATTATGAACTTTATATCACAATTACCCTATAATGACAAAGTGATCAGGCATACTGATCTTGGGAGTTTAATTGCTAGTGTATGTTTATATTTCCTTATAGTAAGCTGGGAGTGATATAAACATCACTGTTTTCTGTTATGTATTAAAATATTTTAAAGAACACAGGAACTAAAATTTCAGCCAAAACATAATTTACAAAATTTAGATTTACACTTATAAATCATGCACCCATGAACACCATAAATCAAATACATGAAAACAGTTTCTTGTTCCACCATTTTTAAAACTACAGCACATGTTTAAATACCTAGTTGTGCAATGATTTAAATTCCCTGCCCGCCCAACAGGTCCTACACCTTCGCAAGATGTATAAATTCTGATCATTTGGACAAATATATGCATTTTCATCTTGTTTTGCTGGAGAATATGAAGTAAATAGGCCTAGTCACTGTAGTCTGCACTGCTTTGTGTTGCTATCTAATGTCAGTATATAGGGTTATTTACCAGTTTTCCATACAACTTCCGATTAAATTAATCTGCCATTTTCTGTCAGTAATTCCTTACTTATGAATTATTATGTATTTTATTAGTTTATTCTGCAAACTACTGCATTCATTTTATTTATTTTAATGCTCATAGAAGTAAATTAACAATCTTAAAGTACTAATAAAAAGGACTTTGATGCAGCAGCATGTTATGGCTAAGACCTGTGCTTTGTTTGGACTATGTTCCAAGTCTACCTTGGCTAATTAGTTCACACTTTGGCCAGTAAGCAGTCCCTTTGTAGCTATGCAGTGAAAGACTTAGAAATCGCAGTCAGTGACCTATCCTAACAAAAAGAGAGTCATTAAAAAGGGGGGAGGGAGGACGAGCATGAGGCAAGCAGAGGCCGTAATGAACTGCAGTAAATTGACAAGAGTCCTGTGGTTTCAAGATTTACTTGGTGTTAGATTTAGGTTTGTGTGTGTATGTGCGTGCATAAATTGGTTTCAAAACGGAAGAACTAAAAACATTACTATTTTTCCAGATTATGCCAGCATAGTTGTGTTGCAACTTTTTTCTGCACATGCAGAAAGCATGTGCTTTGTTGAAATTTTGCAATCAGTTCACTATATAAGAAAGTGTATTGGAAAGAAAAGGCAGGTGGTAACAAGCTGTTCAGGTGTTCACATCCGCACTTAAAGCCACTGATATGTGCATCTTTGTTCCTTAAATCCTTTTCTTTTAGCATTTTTAAGTACAAGGTATATATGGAGCCGTTACCATGGTGTTAGTGCAATTGATAGAAGTGAAGAGAAATCTCAGTTGTATCATAGTTATGAAAGATTTCAATGTTGTCAATAATGAGTATATGTTTATCAGCACCGATTCACTATGTGAATTGTTTCAATTTCAGATGCATTGAGTGTAATGAATACTCTCTAACAGTGTGACTTACAAAAATACATGGGCTAGCTCACAAATTATGTCACATGTATAAATGAGGTTTCTGTCAAAGCCAAACTCAAACACACCACCTTTTGTTAAAATAATATTGAGGATGGATTTAGGTCATATAGGATTGCAAAGGATTCCATTATAAGGATGTCAGACATGGACTCCAAGACCATCACCAAACATATGAATGCACTAGTTGAAGAAAGCAAACATGTGAAACAGGAGGTACTTTCTCAGTCCAGAGAAATTGTTAGGAAGGCCTCCTAAACACTAAATCGTAAAGATAATCAAAATGGTAATGCATTTATTGATATTGTGGTTTCTTATGATGGGACATAGCATAAAAGGGGATAGACATCTAACCACAACAAATCGATTATAATTCACTTGCTTACTAAATTAGTACTTGATTATGATGTAATATCCAAGTTCTCTAGTATGTGTGTTCTTACATCCACTGAGCTGTGTGCCATTTCTGCAAAATATGGCACGGGACATAAACCTAGTAATGAGTGCAACAAGAATTATGATGGCTCATCTGCAACCATCGAAGTTTATGCAGCTAATGTTCTAAATAAGTGATCACTTTCTGACTGTTAATTCAAATATACTACAGTACCTTCAGGTGGGGACTCAACAACCTTTAACGACTTAACAACCTTTAACCATCTAGTAAGTCAAAAAAATAATCTGTTTGTGTCATATGACAAGTTTACTCGCATAGGTTAATAATGATGTTTAAACCCCATGATGAGCACAGCTCGCATATGTGCATTGGCCAATAAATCTACATATATTTGCAGTTTTAATTCTTAGGTACCATTCAAAGGATCTCTATATCTCTTAGAAGACTAATGAACTGAAAGTTTAATGCTGTTGATACTGTGAGAGAAAGTGAAGGATTTGTCATCTGATATATCTCATAACATAGTAAACTTGGCGAGTATGAATCATGCAATGAATGTGCTGAGTGTGAAATGGAAGGATAAAAAAAATGTTATTTTCTATTGATGAAATGCGAAGCTGCTGACATTACAGCTACAAGCAAGCTGAGAAGGAAAGGTCAGACACCCAGAGAAGAGGTAAAGAAACCAAAGTGTGCCCTTGAGCCAGAAGCAAATGGGAAGTTTCAATTTCTAAGATTAGGTTTGTTTCCTATAATGTGACAGACAACTAAAGTTACAGGAAAATATTTTTCTGTGCATATTCAATTGTTTCATTGTGTTTTACAAGATGACTGTTAAAACCACACAGACTTTAGGACCAATGTCACTCATCAGCTGCTTCAAAGCGTTCAATATTGGAGGTCGACTGTCATTCCATTGAGGCTGCAAGTTAAAATATGCACCCATTTTCCAATGTGCATTCTACCCAATACAAGAAAGAAAAATGGGGAGAGAAAAAAAGTGTGATATGCTACAGTGAGGAGAAAGTGGTGAATCTTCATGGCAATGCAAAACGAGTTGTTGCCCATGATTTGTAGAACTGTTTTGTGGTCTACTGCACCCAATAATCATATTGAACCATTAAAACTGATAAGTGATTGCTTCCGGTATCACACAATCAACATTTCGGGAAAGAAATTGTATTGGTTGGTTTTATGTGAATTTTTAAACTTTATAATGCATTTGTGTAGCTGTACACAGATTTAAATCATGTTTATGAGATAACCATGAGGGTATTTAAATAATATGTCATTGGGTTAAAAGAGAAGACTGAAGTAATCAGCCAAAAAGAAAAATGGGACGAGATTTGAGACAGTACATACATAGAAAACAGAGGGAATAAATTTGGGTGACTTTGACACAGGAATGCTCACAAATAGCACAATAACAAAATCAATAAACTATTACAGAAATATTATGCAAAACATTCCTAATGTGTTAGGGATGAAGTCAGCAATTTATGCTACCCTAAGTCACTACATGTCAACTGACACTAACCCACAGCATGGCAAATGTCCTCAAGATTTCAGCTCTTGGTGCTTCTACAATAAACGTGTCACAGAAGGTAAATCTCCAGCAAGCCAAGACAAAATGAAAGTTAAACTACAACAGTATGTGGTCACTAAAACTATGCCCCTGTACCAATGACTAGCTTCTGATGAATTGTTGATTAGATGTATTGGTGGTGAAACTTGGTAACAGATTGGATTTTTGCACGCATTGATATGGCTTAAGTACCAAAAAACAATATTTGTATCATCAAAAAGTATAGCCATTGCTGTAGCTAATGCAATTTCAGAGTTCAACATGGGATGTTGTGCTACAGAAGAAGTGGAAATTAAAGAAAGAAAACATGTTTAGTGTAGCATGCAAAAGTGCCAAGAAGTGTGACAAGTAGAATTTAGGAGAGTGCTCGATTAGCAACTGAAAGGAAGAAAGTTTGTAGATATAGGACCAGGTTGTGTAAGATGGCCAAGGAGGCTTCCAATAGAGAAAAGATGAGACAACGTTTGCTCCAAGACAGTTCTGAGAATACATGTAGACTGAAAAAAATATTTGAAAATGAATATTTATAGAAAATTAAATTTTACATATTTTAGCACATAAAATGAACTGGCTCAGTGGTTGTGGTTCAATTGCAGTAACAAATTACATGCATCTTGTGCAAAGATATTTAAACAAAACAGAGATTATTTCAGGTTTCTGATTATTAGTTTTTGTTAAAAAGAATACATTTTTCAGAAATTTGACTAATTTTTATAAAAAAAAAAGGATGTATATACAGACAGAAATAAATTTCTAATTTACCAAATAGTGGTATGATTACGAGGGCACGGATTCTAATGACGTGTCCTAATTGTTGCATTGCTAACCTGCACATAAATCCCTATCATGGGTGCCAGGTTATGAAAATGCACATTTGTTAGGTCTGTTTTGTTCATTTTATGCCATTTCCTATTTTTAGGACTTTTTTTTCTATTTTACATCATTTTATAATTTTCTTGCCCTTTGAATCTTTATTTGTTCATTTTCTTGGATTTCCATTCAGTATATAAAGAGTTTTATATTATTGACATCTTACATAAGGCTAACTTTTTAAATATCAGAAATTTCATCAATGCTTGGAAAGAAATCTTATGCCTATTTAAGGAGCATCACCAATTAAGAGGAAGCAACTGATGGAGGAAAGTTATCCCAAGAGGAAGATAAAGAAGTTTTTGGATGCCGTCTAAACAGAGTTGTTACATTGTGAGCTAAGTGTGATGAAGATGTGGCTTCTGAAGGTATAATTAAAAAAATATAGCACAGTTTAAAGAGAAACTTAAAATACTACTAAAAAGAGTGAACAGCTGGAAATTTTAAAAATTTTGCTAATAGGTTAAGTGTGAGAAAAATAGAAAACAAATTTGGAGAATCAAACTGTATGGCCATTACTCGATAGCGAGACTTCTGCAAAGTTCCCTAAGCACAAGTAAATCCTGTCCATGGAATGTGTATGCCTGAATTTGTAAAATAAGCATCTGCGCAGCTATTATCCTAAATCTACTGGTCCAATATGCGCAGTACGGTCAACTTCCGGGAGTGGTGGATTGTGGTAAGGGCTAGTGCTGCGAGTCTCCACATCTAGAACTCGCTCTCTTTCCAGTAGCGTCACTGGGCGCACATTGCAGATCCCAGGAACAGAACGCCCAATGGTGTTTTTTCATATCACTTCCGGTTGTGACAATAATCACTTCTTACCTTAAAGAGTAATAAATAGAACATAAATTTGAATATACTGTTACCCACCTCTAACAACCGCCCAGTGAAGCAGACTTCGTTTTTTGTTTTCATGGTCCACGACACTGGCGTTTACTCCTGAGTGAATCAGCTGTTTTATAACAGGAAGATCTCCACGACGGGCTGCCATCACCAGAGCTTCTGTTTTTGATTTGTAACTCACGTAGTCCGACAGATAGTGCTGAAGCGAGGTTACGTCATCTCGTTCTTGCTGTAAAGCAACCAATCTCTGGATTATTGTGCTAGTACAATTATGAATGCAAGAACATTAATGATGTATAAAGGTGATAATGGAAGCTCTCTCTCAAAATAAATCAAGCATAATTTAAGGAAGAATAAGCACCAGCGAAGCAGGGCACTGGCACTGCTCCTGAAAAGGCAGCCACTGAGGAGCCTATAAAAACATAACGCTACCTCCCATTACACCCACATCATCGAAACCAAACCACCACCCTACAATAGATCCATCATCCCCATGGTTAAACCCTTTCAAGGATAGGTACATGGAAAAACTCACTTAGGCTCACCACGAGCCTACCAGACTGTAGTCCAAGTCTCTCAAATTCACTGTTTTGAGACAAAGCAGTCTAGTGACAAGAATTAGTAAATGATAATTAATCAATCAATCTAATTATAAGAAACAACAACTTATTTATTGTCGTTCTATAAATTAGGTTTTAGGAATCACACACGTTTAAAGTTCGTCCATGTTATTAACAAATAGTACTGAATTTTCAGAAAATGAGAACAACTCTTTATTTTTGGAATACCCAAATATAAGTTATGTGCATTCTCGAAATCATGAGCAAACTTTTGTACTAATAATCTGTAAATAGCCATTGCTTTATTCTGCCAAAATCTAGTTAACGCGTTTCGTTATTGCTTGTAACACAAACGAATTATGCAGTAACGTGTAGATCTTCCTGTGGTCTTGAAGGCTTATAATTTGTAAAACGAAGAATTAATGTGACTTACAAAATAAAGAGTAAAACCCTCGACATCTGCTGCAACTGTCGTAGGAAACCCGTGTATTTTCGGGACAGTTTTTTGGAATTATTCATTGGTGTATTGTAATGTTGGTGTAATAATTAGAGGTGCAAGGACATCCACAGGACACTTTTGAGGTAGGGGCAACATTTATAAAAGCAGATCATTAACACATACCAAGTTTGAAGACAAAAAAAGCTTTAGTAAAGCACGTTTACATAATTAACGCCTAATATTTAGATACAGAATCTGTATTGTAATGTGGCGTTTTAACCCTGTGGTTTCTGGATTTTATAAAAGGTTATAATTATTGTTCATAAATAACGTAAGCCATATTAGTTACCAAAATGACTTATGAAGGTGGTGTCTTTAAATGCCATTTTTGTAAGTAGTAACTTTAAAGTTATGATTTTCATTAATTTACCAAGTTGTATCCAAAAATATGTTTTCCCAATACCTAAGTTGCTTTTTTTACTCTCTGTATTACGTATAGTAAGTAGGAGAAATATTGTACTCCACCCAAAAATTCAATGTCGAGATTTCACCGGAAATATATGCTTTGAGGCCCCCTGAATTCCCCCAAAAAAGCATTTTTAGAAAAAAGGTCTGTGTATGTGTGTGTCTGTGAACACATAACTATGTGTCGTTGTGTAAGTGATCATGTTGTTAGCACTGGGGCTGTGAAAGTCAAACAATAACCAAGGCCAAACAACAATACCTAGAGCTCACCGTTGCATATGTCCGAATGTATACTGCTATTTCCACCACAATTTCAACTGGGTACTTTATACTTTAATATTCAGACCTGTCTAAAAAAATAGTATACAACACATGTTAAAAGTTACAAAGTTTTAATATAGAACTCCACTTTTAACCCTTGTATCATAAATAACTAATTTAAATACTAATTTATTTCTCATCCATTTCTTGGGTGGTGGAATAAACATCTTTCATGTTATGCTAACTCTAATTCGCAGAGAAACGTGCAAAATAAGTAGTCCCGCATTCTCTTCACATTATATAACTACAGGGTGAGCCAAAAGACTCCGAACCGCCTGCGCGGTGTTTTTCCTGTCCGCGTCCTCGGCGCTCGTTGCCGTCTGCTGCTATCATAGAAAAGCGCGGATGAAACCATACAGCATTTTTAAAACTACTTTTAAAGGCTTTACTTACCAACTTTATGAAAGGAAATGCTAAAATTGGCCACCGTCGTTGTCCATACATTTTTGGCACCTCTTTTGGAAACTATCCATCATAAAATTTTTGGGGGGAATTTTCCAAACGATGACCGATGTCGTCTAACATTTCTTCGGTAAGAACCGAACGCCGTCTTTTAGATTTCTTAGCTGATCACTTCCTGTGGCCTGAAATTTACTGTAAAGTTCATGGATTGTTGTACGGCTGGAACTTTTACACCTTGAAATCTTTCTGCAAATCGTACTTTCACTTGGCGAGCGGACCGAGTTAACACATACGAATCATAAATAAATACACGCTGTGCAGTAGAAAACATATACTGAGCCATAATATACTTTGTGACTAAGTACAGGACAAAATAATAAATAACTCGTAATAACTGAACTACATCACATCACTATCAACTCAAAACTGCACTTCACACTGCACAGCAAAACCACAACAGCGTAACTTTGTTTATAGCAGCAGTGCGTTATCATGTTTTTATCATATTTCCACACGCCCAGTGGAACAACACCGCGCAGTCGGGAATATTGTTCATAAAATACCCCTCCGGGGTAATTTACAACATAAAGTGTACAAGACAAACCCATACACCATGGAAGAATTAAAACAAAATATCCGCCAGGAAATTTCTCAATGTGAACTATGGCGAGTGATGGATACTTTCCTAAAGAGGTGCCAAAAATGCATGGACAACGACGGTGACCAGTTTCAGCACCTCCTTTCGTAAAGTTGGTAAGTAAAGCCTTTAAAAGTAGTTTTAAAAATTTTGTATGGTTTCATCCGCGTCTTTTTATGATGGCGGCAGACGACAACGAGCGCCGAGGACGTGGACAGGAAAAACACCGCGCACCCGGTTCGGAGTCTTTTGGCTCACTCTGTATTATGAACTACTTACTATCAATTACAAAGGAGATCATATTATATACCATGATTTACATAGCAGTAAATGCGAATGCAATATGTGTAACTTTGTGAAGGATGCTGGAAGGATTAATCACGAGAAAGTATTGTATGCCAAACTTTTTTTAGCACTATATTCGAGTTTCCAGAATATCGAAGCCCCTTGAGCATACACGAATATGCTATCCATTCCACTGCTGATATCTTACTGAGATATAAAATATTAGAGGTTGTACAATTGGTGTGCTCAGCTTTCCTTACCCTCGTGATCTTCTCAAGTTGCTTACTATTTTGTTTAAATAGCGAAGAAGACTTTATCCTCTCTCTCTCCAAATAAACCTGGAAATTACAAAAACATTTCAAATTACTCAAAGAAACTTGTTTTCATATACGCATGTGACATGGTAAGAGTAAATACTATAATAGTAATTTATGCAACAAGTGGATGATTATGGTACGAGTGTCATTAAGATTATCCACGAGTCGGATACAGAATTTTATGCAGTCTAAGAAATAAATCAACTAATTGGGAATACACAGCTGGCATAAGTGAGAGCGCCTTCATTATGTTCGTAAATGAGATGTTAGCTTCTCTGCATTTCATTTGTTATTAAAATTGAGTTTTATTTATGGACGCTCTTTAATTACTATGATCCTTAGCGTCCCATTCTATATTGGGCGTGAAAGACTGGTAATTTTGCTCAGAGGCCTCTTTATCAGGCTTGAGGTTCTTTTACGTGCCGTAAATCTACGACACGGGACCATCGGCTTTACTTCTCTTCCGAAGGAACCCATGCTAAGGATTTTTACGCCCGAAAAAATCCATCGCCCTCCGCCGGATTTGAACCCGCGACCTTGGGAACTAGAGGCTAGCACGGTACCACTAGTCCACTGGCGTATTGGACCAATAAGCAAGCATGCCACTTGCATGCATTCCCTTTGTAGGAGAGAAGTGATCAGGTGTTGCGGACTGTGATATAGCCTATTATTAACACAGCATGGTAAGTCTAATGTAAATTTAGATCTTAATGGTATATTTAATAATGTACAAAGGCTCACACATCTTTGTTGCTCCGAGGAAAAGTATCTCGAAATGGTTTCTTATTCTCTGTATAAGCCACGGCAATTTGGAATACCGGTATTGTGTAATATCTATAGGAAATACGTAATGGCTATTATTGGCACGCGTGCCATAATGAGGCAATTATGCGCGATATTGAATACAGTAACAACCTGTTTGTAACGGTAGGTCTGCATTAAATACATTGCAGATGTATTGATTAGAAAGATGTATAACGAGTTAACGCTAGATTTTTTTTACCCTCAGTTCACTACATCTACTAAAAATTGAAATCGATGATTACTTGCTTTATGCATATTGTCCATTTACAGCGAAACCAGTAAACTACATAAGTACCTAGTTATTTATTCGCGTAATATGCGTTTCTATATGGATGTAACTAAGAACACCGCGCATTCTATAGCATTAAATATTGTATTGCTAAAAATGCAGTGCAATCTGCACAGTGAATTTATGGCGTTAAAACAAATACGTTTCGAAGGAAACGGTGTAATTTGTGGCATATTTCCAGTGGCGGCTTCTGTATAAGAGCACGTGAACTTTCGACACGTTGCAGATTTATTGGTTATTTTTTCTTCGAATGTCATTAAAGAAACCTATATGCGATAATTTAAACTCTACGGCATTTAAATCTATCGCGCTACTCTAAACTCGATGAAACGTGGCAACATGGTCGGTAGCACATCTTGAATTGTACACGTTTTAAGGAGCTTTTGCGTATGTAAAACTGGTATGACGTAACTACCTTCTGGGCCATGTGCATACGGGTCGTGCACACTTGAAGTCGTGTACGAACCTTCTTCCGCGATGTTTCCATACTATAACTACAATTTTACGTTAATGCCACCAGATGGCACTACGGCAGAAGTAGGTAACGTGCACGAGTGAGGAAACTCCTTCCGGTTATACCAGACCATTCTATACCCTAAAAAAATTGAGTTTTATCTATGGACGCTCTTTAACTGCTGTGGTCCTTAGCGTCCTATTCTATATTGTGCGTGAAAGACCGGTAATTTTACTCAGAGGTCTCCATCAGGCTTGAGGTTCTTTTACGTGACGTAAATCTACGACACGGGAACACCGGTTTTACTTCCCTTCCGAAGGAAGTCATGCTAAGGATTTTTACGCCCGAATTAAAACTTAATTTACATATTATTTCGTGTCTCCTCCGTGGTCTAGGGGTACCATGCTAGCCTTTAATTCCCGAGGTCACTGGTTCAAACACGGCGGAGGGCGATTGATTTTTTCGGACGTAAAAATCCTTAGCATTGCTTCCTTCGGAGGGAAGTAAAGCCGGTGGTCCCGTGTCGTAGATTTACGGCACATAAAAGAACCTCAAGCCTAATAAAGAGGCCTCTGAGCAAAATGTCCGGTCTTTCAATCCTAAAATAGAATGGGACGCTAAGAACCACAATGGTTAAAGAGCGTCCATAAATAAAACTCAATTTAATTTTTTATTATATTACTTCTACCTTGCCCTAAAACGCTGTACTTAATCATGTAAACAACAGCAAACATCCCAAAACAACTCTTTCCTTCGTCAGCCAACTTATGCATTATTATTATTATTATTATTATTATTATTATTATTATTATTATTATTATTATTATTATTATTATGATTATTATTTATCATTTGCGTTATTATTATTTATCATTGTCATTATAGTTGTTGGGAGCGGCTTCAGATATATATCAATGTTTTCATAATCATAACTATTACTAGCAGATCCTATTTCACATTTTCAGGGCTGTCTGACTAGAATTTTGTGAACACTGATATCACAAATTACTTAAATGTAAATAATGATTGTAATAATGAATATACATTTTTATGTGACATTGATTTGAGATGTTTCTTGACTGTAATTATTGTTGATAAGTAAGTTTATACTGCCTTACTGAAACTGACAATAATAGCGTGCAATAATGCAGCGAGGGGGGTGAGCTGTTTATCATTATTGGAAACGAGGAAGTTGCGTAATGTTGGCGCGTTTTTCCGTTTAGAACCTTCTGGAATATTTCCCTAGAGCATATGTATTCATAATTTTCATTGGATATTAAAATAGACGCTAATGTTGGCGCGTTTTATTAGCCAATAGTAACTCAGTTATAATCTTTAGGCATATCGGTGTGTATGGGTATAAAAGCAGTAGGTTGGAGGTAAATTCAGTCCAGTTCATCAAAAATCTGTGTACACTACACGTCGTCTTCAGTCAGTCAGTTCGTCGAAAGTATTTGTACGGCAAACGTCGGGTATCGATTCACAAGTTACGCACAGCAGAATTATGAATAATCTAAAGTGTTGTAAGGTTAATTATACAAAAGGTTGAAGTACGCAAATTAAGAGTGATCAGTAAGAAGTTATTATAACAGTTTTAGTTTGGTGAGTGTTAAGATCAATGTATAAATGTGATAGTTAACGTGTTCGACAATAAATGTGTAAAACAAATTTCTTCATCGGTGTTATACTTGGATAAAAGATTCCTTTCCGTTTACACACCCTGATCAAGAGACATGTTCGACCGAGAAATAATAGCTAGCCGGAGGACAGTAAACAAAAATTAAATCAAATAACAGTCGCATTCTTTCGAACACTAACACTGCTGCAAATTGCTAACACCAGATGGAGCTACAAACCAAACAAATGAATGACGTCACAAGATGGCTTCACATGAAGTAAACACACATACACAAACATCACAAGTAATAACATTATAAGTAATACCGTTACAAATTGGCTCCCAAACGTGGGGCTACAATTAATGTTAAATAAATAACATTAATAAATACCGTTACAACACCCAAAATGTAGATATATACTCGCGAGCCGCTACTGTATATTTCTATATATCCTCATTGCTTAAAATATTAAACATATTCGTACTTCCATATTCCCCACTATTTTACTCCTTATTTCAATTTCTACAGCATATTATTTGAAGTTGCTAATGTAAGCCAATTTTATTTCAAATGGTTTCGAAGAAATAAACGAAAGAATGGAAAATGGCCAAAAAAATAACGAGAATTCCAGGGCCTATTGCATAATTCAACTGTTGAAAAACTTACAGTTAACAAGAACTAAGAACTTGTGTTGTTTAAAGGTTGTTGCTTTCCTAATGAACTAAGTAAGATCTTTTTACAAGCATATTCTGCAGCTGATCAGCGCCACTGTTGAAATTCGCAACCCTCTCAATATGCAATTTCGTCACGTCATGATTTATTTTATGGTGATAACCACATAAATCCCGCCATTGTAAAGTCACCAAGTGCTTGTTATTTACTGCGCACATTCAGATACCTGAAGATTGGTAAATGTAAAAAGGAAAGGAATATTTTGAATCATTTTGCTATTGCTTATAACTACGAACTCTGACGACTGCTGGTACAAACTCGGAAAAAAGTGATCACATATCCACATATTTAATGCTTCATAAAAAGTAATGGTATGGCTGACATTGAGAAAATAACACAGCCAGTAGCGGCTAGTGAGTATACATTTTGGTGTTCACAAAATTTTAGTCAGACAAGCCTAAAAATGTGAAATAGCATTTGCCTCATAATAGCTATGATTATGAATAAATTGATAGAATTTCAGCTGCTCCTCACAACAACAATAATAATATAACAATGCATAACTTGTCTGACGAAAGAAAGGGTCATTTTGTGGATGTTATGTAAAGTTCACTGTGCTAGGGCAAGAACGAAGTAATATATAATTTAAATTGTAGTTGAGATTATAAATGGTATGGAGAAACCAGGAGAAGTTTCCGCGCTTGTGCACGTTAGCTACTTCTGCTATAGTGACTACTTCTGCCGTAGTGCGCTACCACCTAGCGGCATTGACGTAAAATTGCAGTGATAATGGAAACATTGTGCGGGAAAAACTTCGTGCGCTAGTCGCTTCAAGTGTGTGCCATATTTGGCTCCATAAGGTAATTACGTCATATCAATTGCGCATGGAGCGTGCAGAAATCAGATGTGGTAGGGACCTTTTACCATGTTCCCATCAAGGTTAGAGGAGTAACGCGGTAAATTTAAACGGCATAGATTACAGCATATACCTTGGGTTTAATATCATTCAAAGAAAAATAGCCAATAAAATGTCAAAACTTAGGATGTCCATTGAATACACCGCTCATGGCCCATGCCTTTTACATGTAAAATTACATGTGAATTTAATTTGTGGTTCTATATATTAGAAACATTGTTACATATATTTGAGTAACATAGAAGTTGTGCTACGTACAACCCAGCTGATATTAAGTGTGCCTTACAATAACAGGGTTTCTTTTAAAATATAGTGCACCCAGCATATCAAATGGAACAAGCATGCCATTGCTACTAAGCCATGCGTTTACCGTGTGTAAGACTTTCCAAAATAGTCCACATGACGTGCAGTGCAAAGTGAAATAGGTTAAAATGTAAAAGAGAAAGCAGGGGAAAATGATGCGGAGTATTACGCAACTGGTGTTGCAAAATGTTGTGCTTCTGCATGTAGAGGAAGAAAGAAATGCCGAGTATCTCCTTACATGCTGCAACATTGTCTGTGCCATTTACTCAGTGCTGGCCGCACCATACTGATGTCAAGCACTGCAAAAAAATAAAACGTACACTCAGAGCTTTTAGTTTGCGTTTAGGTACAAAATGGCAGCATTTTAAATAGAACGATAGTTATAAAAGGAGAAACCAACCGTTTCTTTGTTTATTTATAGTACCTAAATCTCTTACTTACAACCATCTGGGAGAAAATGCATAAAGCATGCTTCTGTCGGTTCAGTTTCTAAATCGTCATGTGCCCTAAGTTTTATTTGGCAGAAGGTCAAAATTATCGTAAACTGGCGTTTAACAGCAATTTACACGTTGTGCTGCACTTGTAGAAAAATTATGAACATTTACTTGTAATATTAGTAATTATTTTGTAAAAGAAGGTTGTGGTATTCATTCATTTCCTTCTCTTCAAAATTTTATACAACAGAAATATTTTACAAGTTAACAATTAAAAGTGATATTATTTAATATATTTACTTTGTAGTTTATTATGCAAACGGTCTGTGGTGGCTTTGATTGCAAATATGTCGTCTGCTATTATTGTTGCATTACAATAAAGAATGGAAGGGAAAATTATGCATGTAAAATTGAATTTGTTGCTTTTTATTATTGCATAATCAGTAGCTTACCGTATTCATTTTAAGTTCTTCTTCGAGTATCGATAATCGACCTTCGAGTTCCAGCAAACTAGTTCGACAAGCCACGTACTCGTCGTTGTTATTCATTCTCACTATAGAGGGAAGGAGTGTCGCTTTGCCAGAGTCTTTGGAGATGTTGGAACTGCGACATTGTTGCGTTACTAGTGGCAACATTAGTAACACTATTGGCGTTACTGTTGAATGCTTCAGTTCAGTCATGCTGACTGTGTCTGGAAAAAAAAAATGTGCAAAGTGTACGTAAAACTTTAAGCCATTATTAGCGTTGTCCTGTTGTATCTAGAAATGGGCTGGTTAAACTGGAATTTGTCATTAAGGATGATTCATTTGTTGATCTCAATTACAAGCGTGAACTTTGTGTTAATTGACAAGGAAATTTCAAGCCTCTGCCCGCAATATTTCATGCGCTACGGCTTAAAAATTGCAGACATAGCACTATACACTTGGATCTCTGAGCACGGGGTGAGTGGGGCACTTTGAACTAGGGGGCAGAATGAATCAGGTTTCATAACTTCAGTAAAAGTGGAAAATTATTTTTCTCCCTGCGGATATGTTGGTAGAACTGCCCTGTAGGCTTGCATTTTATTTTTTTAAGACCCGGTTCCCATCATCAGCTTTCTGCTGGTGTTATGTTGTGTATGCTACAGTAAACTAAATTTCTTAGAAGTAGATAGATTGGGATCTGGTGGAAAATTATTGGTTGAAATTCAGAGAAAGTAAGTTATTGTAATAACAATTTTAATGTATATCTTAAAATATAAACCATGTTGACGCATAACGTCACACCATCTTTGTTTAAATGTGTACCGCTAGTAACCTAATTTACCTAATGCCAAGAACCTTATACTTCCGTGCTATAATTTCGATAATCGAATTTCCTATTAATCGGAAGCTTCCGCTTCTATTCGGTCATTCTCGTCAGGGCCAGTTAAAATTTAATGCGTATTGTAGAAGGCGGCAAACTCCAACAATTAGAAAATCTAATATCAACATAACCTGTGTACATCTGGATTTTCTGAGGAATATGAACAAGGAAAACAAATACAGTTCATAAATTTGCTGAAGCAACATCCAGTTCAACTGAATAGATCACAAAGTCCTGCAATGAAAAATAAGAAAGCTTCAGCAGTGCAGGAATTAAAGACGACGATGTCAAAATAATCACTTAGTCACTCCACACTTGATAATTCTGTTTATCGAACCGATATTACGATATTATTGCTTGAAGTCAGAATCTCTAGGCTGTTTTCTTTCTTTAAACGCCTTTCTAGCCCGAACTTGAAGAAATGCAGCCATTTGACTATATTATGAACATTTGCTAAGCAAGCGAGGTTTTCGGTAAGGATACTGTGATTTTTCACAGTATTGTCTACAAAGCAAACTCTTTTCTTAGGTACGTTTTATCCATGACAATCATAGTTTATTCTAGAGGTAGAAGTATAACCTATTAGATCGATTGTGCTAAGAGGTAAAGCACACACTAAGCTTTTTATGCATGATGGTCGCAGTATTTCCTTCCAAAACTGTAGGAAAAGAATTTACTACATTTTATGCATACGGCCCATCGTCTTGGGACACAAGTTCAGGGATGAGGAATCTGTTCCAGCAACATATTTTATGTGATGCCAAAACCTATTCAACAAGGGACAACACAGAGACAAAAATCATACTTTAAATTTGGAATCAACTTCCAGTCCATTGAAGTCACAATGATGCATTTACCTGTTGTTACTGTGAGGCACGGAGTTTGGAAACCATTGTTCAGAGTGCATTCATGTAACTGCACTTGATACATGATTAAACCTTAACGGGTGAGAACCACAGCTCTGTATTAAAATAATTGGATGAGTAGCACTGGGAAGTATTTTTTTACGGTTCAGTATGCCTCACTCTCCCTAATACTGTTGACCATTCAACAAATGATCGGGATGCTCTCCCCCAATAGGTCGTGTTCTGTTCCTTTTGTCTTAGAACCTCTCTTTTAAAATAGTATTCGTCTAAATGCAGGCGTATTAACAGAAGCAATCGTGGAAACAAAATGTGTTTTAAAACTAAACAATGCAAGGTAAACTTTATTATGAATGACAATTACGTTTCAATTTCCACTCGACTGCCACTATGCCTGGGATCATTCAAGGACCATTCCCTACAATCCACAGAGGTATGTGAATAATATGTTGGCAGTAATAAGGAACTAAAACTCCGTTGAAAACCCAAAGCCAACGAGTGAACAACACCAAGGAAATCTTACAAAGTCAAGGCCGCCGATATGACCAGAGTAGTTAAAAGGCTGCTATATAAACGAAACGGAGAAAAATAGCTTGGTATCGATAAGTAACAGGGAAATAATATCAAGTAACTGTTTTTACATGCTTAGAAACGCTGTGTGTTTTGGACATATAGGGATACAGTCATACCTATGCATGCATGCGCTTTACTCCTCAGCCAGTCACTCGCACGATAATAAGAGCGTTACATGGGTGTCGAATTTCAATAACGTGTACCTTTTCCAAACGTCAAATAACAAGACTGGGGACAGCGCCGTGGTCGAATGGCTAGACCGCCCGCCTCCCACCAAGGTGACCCGGGTTCGATCCCAGGGACCCGCATCTGGGATTTGTGATGGACAAAATGGCATCTGGGTGGGTTCTATGGTTTTCCCCGCCATTCACCATTCCACCGGCGATTCATCTCCACCTTTCCTCCATTCATCTCTCATCTCATCTATCATCTCCTTCTTCGTTCCCATCCCGGGCGTCGGGGTGATCCCCCCACCCTGTTGTCACTCTCTGATCCATAGACCCTCAGCTCCTCGACAGGCATCTGGCCACAGGCATTGGCTTTTAATCTTAGGTGGATAAGAAGTGTTTTCCCTTATCCTAAAGGACGTTGGGTAACCCTAAGCTCTAAGGACCCTGTATTAATTTGAATAACATTTCCCCAATAAAAGTCCGATATGGTTTACTCGATTAAAGGAAATTGAATTAAAAAGGCAAAAAGGGAATAAATAAATTTTTACATGAAAAAAACAATACGTCGCTTAAAGCGTTTTAAAGAAACTAAACCATAGGTTATGGAGTTTTGATGGAAGAATATTTCAGCATTGCAGCCAAGTGTAGGCTTCTGTTTACCCTCCGGGAGGAAGGGATGTGGTAAGAGTACGAAGGACGCCCAGATCTGGTGTGGCAGGCACAGTACAGCGGGATCCCTAACGTTTCCAGCTTAGTATCCCGGCAGTGTCCCTCCGCCCGCCTCAGTGGTGTGGGGGTAGTGTGCCTGCCTCACATTCAAGAGGTCCCGAGTTCGAATCTCGGTTAGAGTGAGTTTTCCGCATAAGGTTTTTTCTGGGCTTTCCCTTATCCTGAAGAGACAAATGTCGGGTAACTCCAAGCTCTATGGACCCCGGTCTCATTTGAGCATCATTTCACCCGTTTCATTCCGTTAAAGGATGTTAAACTAAAACAAAAGAAAAAGTGTCCCTCCGATATCACCTGCTGACAGAAGTACAGGCCAGAAGTATCGGTGCCAGAATGGAAACAGCTCTATCCTCAAAGTACAACCACCGCATCGCCAAACACCGCTTCTGGCACAGATGGCCGAGGTCGTTAAGGCACAGATTCGTGAACGGAAGGTCCGTGGTTCAAATCACTCCAGGACCGCCCCCCCTGACTATGGGTTTTATCCACAATCTCATCAGTCAAATGCCGGGGAGGAACCCTAAAATTAGGCCTGGGGCATTTCCTGTATTATCATTTCATTTCATGTAGCGTCAGTGTCAACCGCCTGTGGTGCCGTATGTGTAGAACGGGTATAAAACACTTCTAAAAAAATCTGATGTGTTACACTCCCATGACTTTCTCTACTCTTGTACAAACTATTTTTACAAACGCTTATTCTCCATATGCTTCATGTTAATCTAGATATCGAGATGCTAATCTTATTGCTAATTTTCTTGTAGATGCAAGGGGAATTGGTAGGCTTTAAGCTATAGTCAAATATTTTAAGAGCAGGTTGCTATGTGGAGTATTCCATTCTCTTTGCATTAACAGGACATAAAAAATTCTGATGTGTTACACTCACATGACTTTCTCTACTCTTGTACAAACTATTTTTACAAACCCTTATTCTCCATCTACTTCATGTTAATCGAGATAAACATATGCAGACTCTATCTTATTGCTAAGTTTCTTGTAGATGTAAGAGGAATATATATTTACAGGGCAATATAGAAATACAGTAGCCTTTAAGCATATACATATCTCTTAATAGATGGTTGCTAGGTGCAGCACCATTCTCTTTGCCACAGATTAATACTCTTTGCATATAAAAGACAAAAAAAAATGAATAACGAATTCCCATTTGAGAACATAAGTATTGAAAATTTTAAGGGAATAACAAGCAATATCTCGAAAATGGTTCACTCAACAACAAAAATGTATATGACATAAATGGTGTATTTTAACGCGATCTACATTTTTGTGTAGTAAAATTTTGTCTATCTCTTATGCTTTACCAGTTATGCAAAACTCCTTCACAATGAAGAATACTTTTGGGGACATTCCCAGAAAATTCAAGATATACATTTTATTTGTCATGAAAATATCTTAAACATATGATATTTTAATCAAAATCGTTCTGGGGTTGTGGGGATTTTCTTGAAAACCTTCGTGTCGCATCTCTGGAAGATACTGAACCTAAATACCAAGTTTGGTGTTTATCCGACTGTTCGTTTCTGAGTTATGCTGTTCACAGACACACACACGGACATGTTTCCAAAAAATGTTTTTTATTGATTCGGGGGGGTCTCAAAACATATATTTCCGGTGAAATGTCGGTATCGAATTTTTGGGTGGAACACAATACTTCCCCTACTTACTATACGTAGTAGAGAAAGTAAAAAAGTAACGAATATGAGAAAAAGCATAAGTATTGGAAAATTTAAGGGAATAACAAGCAATATCTCTAAAATGGTTCACTCAACAACAAAAAATGTGTATGACATAAATTGTGTATTTTAACGTGATCTACATTTTTGTGTAGTAAAATTTTGTCTATGTCTTATGGTTTACCAATTATGCAAAAGTCGTTCACAATGAAGACTACTTTTGAAGACATTCCCAGAAAATTCGAGATATACATTTCATTTGTCATGAAAATATCTTAAACATATGATATTTTAATCAAAATCGTTAGCCATTTTTGAGAAAATTAAAATTTTCGAAAAATGTTCCATGTAAAGGGTAATCTGGAGTGGGGGATTTTCTTGAAAACCTTCGTGTCGCATTTCTGGAAGATATTGAACCTAAATACTAAGTTTGGTTAGTAGTATTAGTCCCGGATGAGCCAATTGTTTTAACGATAATCCTGCCGCTAGGGGCGCTCGTGTCGCTAGTGTCGGTGCGTGCGACGGGGGCGGCGGTAAGTTTGAAAAGCGCCCTGAGCGGTAGGATTATCGTTATTGCAATTGGTTCATCCGGGACGAGTTGAAAGAATTGAGGATTAGGGTAAGGTGAAGGAAGAAGAGGAAGTGACGTGGAGTGTTTTGATTGGTTCGTTAATTTGGGGTGGGAGATGAAGGAAGGAAGATGGAAGAGTATGGAGGTTGCGTGATGGAGAGGAGCTGGGTGGCGAGGTGTTGTCTGTGCGGAGGACGGGACTGAAAGAGGGAAAATATGGGGGAGCGAGGGATAAAAAGTGTAACAGAAAGTGACGTGTGAAGTTGTGATTGGTGGGAATAAGAAGTGATGTTATTGGTGGAAAGGAGCAAATGAAGGTTGTTGATTGGTAAGAATAAGAGAGATTATGATTGGTGAAAGAAAAAGGAGTGGGGTATGTTGGAGGTGATCGAGTTGAAAGAATTGAGGATTAGGGTAAGGTGAAGGAAGAAGAGGAAGTGACGTGGAGTGTTTTGATTGGTTCGTTAATTTGGGTGGAAGATGAAGGAAGGAAGATGGAAGAGTATGGAGGTCGCGTGATGGAGAGGAGCTGGGTGGCGAGGTGTTGTCTGTGCGGAGGTCAGGACTGAAAGAGGGAAAAGATGGGGAGCGAGGGATAAAAAGTGTAACAGAAAGTGACGTGTGAAGTTGTGATTGGTGGGAATAAGAAGTGATGTTATTGGTGGAAAGGAGCAAATGAAGGTTGTTGATTGGTAAGAATAAGAGAGATTATGATTGGTGGAAAGAAAAAGGAGTGGGGTATGTTTGAGGTGATCGAGTTGAAAGAATTGAGGATTAGGGTAAGGTGAAGGAAGAAGAGGAAGTGACGTGGAGTGTTTTGATTGGTTCGTTATTTTGGGTGGAAGATGAAGGAAGGAAGATGGAAGAGTATGGAGGTCGCGTGATGGAGAGGAGCTGGGTGGCGAGGTGTTGTCTGTGCGGAGGTCGGGACTGAAAGAGGGAAAATATGGGGGAGCGAGGGATAAAAAGTGTAAATGAAAGTGACGTGTGAAGTTGTGATTGGTGGGAATAAGAAGTGATGTTATTGGTGGAAAGGAGCAAATGAAAGTTGTTGATTGGTAAGAATAAGAGAGATTATGATTGGTGGAAAGAAAAAGGAGTGGGGTATGTTGGAGGTGATGGGAAAGGTAAGTTTTGCTAGCAACAAGATTTGCAAAAGCCTGTCGTGAACTGATCACCAATTTTTTTGAACGTTGGATGGTAGTTTTCTTGAGTGGATAGAGAGATGGGGCGATATGAGATGCGGTGGCGAAAAAGGGGACTAAACAAGGTGGTTGAGACAAGAGGTTTAAGGACGAGGAAATTTGGAGGTTAGTGGTGAACATGGCGGTCGCAAGAGGTGGGGGTAAGGAGATGCGGTGGTGAGAATGGGAACTAAAAGAAGATGGCGGTAGCAAGAGGTTAGAAGAGTAGATTTTGAGGTTAAAATAGTGGGAACTAAAAATGGCGGAGGGTCTGCGACAAGGAGATGCGGTGAGAACTAAACAAGATGGCGGACGCAAGAGGTGGGTAAGGAGGTTTGAGGTTACAGTACCAAAACACGAAAGGATATATTCCTACGCCAAGCAGGTACGAAAAATAATTATGCGTGTGGTACTTACCTGTTACCGGTGTGGATGCGTCACCAAAAGGGCGGCACGCGACGCGAAAAAATAAAAGCAAACTGTTTTTGAAAATGCTTAACCAGCTTTAAGATCAACCAACATCACTACGCACTGATATACCTAGGTTTTTAAAGCGGTACAGACACCCTTTGCAGAGGCGTAATTTAACTATACCAAAAACCTGGTACTGGACCATCGTGATGGTCGCTAGCGTACGTAGGAGCAGGGTTCTCATAGCCGGTCGAAAGCGGTCAAAAACGTGTACGACGTAGGTGTTCGCAGTAGCTGCTGTCGAGTCAACCGTCGAGGTGTGAATAAACGAGATCTGTTCTCGCCGGCAATCTGGTTCGGAGATGTGAGCAGCGGCGAGGTGTTGTCTGTGCGGAGGTCGGGACTGAAAGAGGGAAAAGATGGGGAGCGAGGGTTAAAAGTATAACAGAAAGTGACGTGTGAAGTTGTGATTGGTGGGAATAAGAAGTGATTTTATTGGTGGAAAGGAGCAAATGAAAGTTGTTGATTGGTAAGAATAAGAGAGATTATGATTGGTGGGAAAGAAAAAGGTGTGGGAGTGGGGTATGTTGGAGGTGATGGGAAAGGTAAGTTTTGCTAGCAACAGGATTTGGAAAAGCCTGTGGAGAACTGATCAGCAATTTTTGAACGTTGGATGGTAGTTTTCTTGAGTGGATAGAGAGATGGGGCGATATGAGATGCGGTGGCGAAAATGGGGACTAAATAAGATGGTTGAGACAAGAGGTTTAAGGGCGAGGAAATTTGGAGGT
Source organism: Deroplatys truncata (assembly GCA_030765065.1). Classification (NCBI taxonomy): domain Eukaryota; kingdom Metazoa; phylum Arthropoda; class Insecta; order Mantodea; family Mantidae; genus Deroplatys; species Deroplatys truncata. The sequence goes on along the minus strand of CM060986.1, from coordinate 98,712,464 downwards.
TAGTGGTGAATATGGCGGTTGCAAGAGGTGGGGCAAGGAGACGCGGTGGTGAGAATGGGAACTAAAAGAAGATGGCGGTAGCAAGAGGTTAGAAGAGTAGATTTTGAGGTTAAAATAGTGGGATCTAAAAATGGCGGAGGTTCTGCGACAAGGAGATGCGGTGAGAACTAAATAAGATGGTGGACGCAAGAGGAGGGTAAGGAGATTTGAGGTTACAGTACCAAAACACGAAAGGATATATTCCTACGCCAAGCAGGTGCGAAAAATAATTATGCGTGTGGTACTTACCTGTTACCGGTGTGGATGCGTCACCAAAAGCGCGGCACGCGACGCGAAAAAATAAAAGCAAACTGTTTTTGAAAATGCTTAACCAGCTTTAAGATCAACCAACATCACTACGCACTGATATACCTAGGTTTTTAAAGCGGTACAGACACCCTTTGCAGAGGCGTAATTTAACTATACCAAAAACCTGGTACTGGACCATCGTGATGGTCGCTAGCGTACGTAGGAGCAGGGTTCTCATAGCCGGTCGAAAGCGGTCAAAAACGTGTACGACGTAGGTGTTCGCAGTAGCTGCTGTCGAGTCAACCGTCGAGGTGTGAATAAACGAGATCTGTTCTCGCCGGCAATCTGGTTCGGAGATGTGAGCAGCGGCGAGGTGTTGTCTGTGCGGAGGTCGGGACTGAAAGAGGGAAAAGATGGGGAGCGAGGGATAAAAAGTATAACAGAAAGTGACGTGTGAAGTTGTGATTGGTGGGAATAAGAAGTGATTTTATTGGTGGAAAGGAGCAAATGAAAGTTGTTGATTGGTAAGAATAAGAGAGATTATGATTGGCGGGAAAGAAAAAGGTGTGGGAGTGGGGTATGTTGGAGGTGATGGGAAAGGTAAGTTTTGCTAGCAACAGGATTTGCAAAAGCCTGTCGAGAACTGATCAGCAATTTTTGAACGTTGGATGGTAGTTTTCTTGAGTGGATAGAGAGATGGTGCGATATGAGATGCGGTGGCGAAAATGGGAACTAAACAAGATGGTTGAGACAAGAGGTTTAAGGACGAGGAAATTTGGAGGTTAGTGGTGAACATGGCGGTCGCAAGAGGTGGGGGCAAAGAGACGCGGTGGTGAGAATGGGAACTAAAAGAAGATGGCGGTAGCAAGAGCTTAGAAGAGCAGATTTTGAGGTTAAAATAGTGGGAACTAAAAATGGCGGAGGGTTGGCGACAAGGAGATGCGGTGAGAACTAAACAGGATGGCGGACGCAAGAGGAGGGTAAGGAGATTTGAGGTTAAGATTTTTAGGTTAAAACAGGGCGTAAGCATGGGAACGAAATCCAAGATGGCGAAGGCATTGGTGTGGACGAGGAGATGTGAGGTGCGGTGGCGAAAATGGGAACTAAACAAGATGACGAAGACAAAAAGTGTAAGGACGAGGAGATTTCGAGGTTAGTGGTGAACATGGCGGTCGCAAGAGGTGGTGGGCAAGGAGACTTGAGGTTAAGATTTTTAGGTTAAAACAGGACGTAAGAAGGGGAACTAAATCCAAGATGGCGGAGGCAAGGGTGGGACGAAGAGATGTGAGGCGCGGTGGTAAAAATGGGAACTAAATAAGATAGCGGAGGCATGAAGTTGAGGTTAAAAATTGAGGTAAACGTGGAGAGCTTAAACCAAGATGGCGGTGGCGTGGTGGTGAAAATGGGAACTAAACAAGATGGCGGAGGCAAGAAGTGGAGGGACGAAGAGGTTTGAGGTTATGGTCAACATGCGAAAGATGTCGAACGCAACAGATGGTGACGAGGAGATAGAATTGAGGATTAGGGAAAGATGAAGGAAAACAGGAAGTGACGTGGAGTGTTTTGATTGGTAAAAATAAGACGAAATATGATTGGTGCGTTAATTCGGGTGGAAGATGAAGGAAGGAAGATAAAAGAGTATGGAGGACACGTGATGGAGTGGAGCGGAGCGGCGAGGTGTTGTCTGTGCGGAGGTTGGGACTGAAAGAGGGAAAAGATGGCGAACGAGGGATAAAAAGTATAACAGAAAGTGACGTGTGAAGTTGTGATTGGTGGGAATAAGAAGTGATGTTATTGGTGGAAAGGAACAACTGAAAGTTGTTGATTGGTAAGAATAAGAGAGATTGTGATTGGTGGAAAGAAAAAGGTGTGGGAGTGGGGTATGTTGGAGGTGATGGGAAAGGTAAGTTTTGCTACCAACAAGATTTGCAAAAGCCTCTCCAGAACTCATCAGCAATTTCAGCAGACGATGTGCGTGGCGATAGGCCCGCTGCGATGAAAGAGCTGCAAACTGCGCGATAACTTGAAAAATATTGCCCGCCGTGACGCATTGCGCGCGCGCGTTTACCGTAAACCGTTACAGTTGCCATACTTATATTATCCGTCTTTCTTTTGTTTTTCTTTTTTTTACGTTTGTTTTTTAAAAAAAATAATTAGTTTTTCGGGGGTTTTCTCTGGTTGGTAGACGAATGCAAGCTCTTTCTGCTTTTTCACAGGTTTTCCCTGTTTGGTAGGCGTTTGCTGTAGTGGTTGACGAAGCCCTTTCTAATTTTCGAGGTTTTCTCAGGGTTTTTAGTGGTTGACCCTGTCCGGTAGGCAGATGATAAAGTTTTTCTATAATGTCGTCGTTTTGGCTTGTGGCGCACGGATACTAGGCACATACTCGCACACACACACAGACACGCACACGGACATGTTTCCAAAAATGCTTTTTTTTAGGATTCAGGAGGTCTCAAAACGTGTATTTCCAGTGAAATCTCGGTATCGAATTTTTGGGTGGAATGCAATACTTCCCCTACTCACTATACGTAGTAGAGAAAGTAAAAAGTATAGGTATTGGAAAATTTAAGGAAATAGCAAGCAATATCTCGAAAACGGTTCACTCGACAAAAGAAATGTATATGACAAAAGTTGTGTATTTTAACGCGATCTACATTTTTTGTGTAGTAAAATTTTGTCTTTATCATGACATTATCTTAAACATATGATATTTTTATCAAAATCGTCATAGCCATTTTTGAGAAAATTAAAAAAGTGTACTATCTTGTTTTCATGGGTTTTCCAGGTCGGTAAGCGTTAGAATACTCTTAGAGCTTTTTTCAGGTTTTTTCGCGTTTTCCCTGTCCGGTAGGCAGATGATAAAGTTTTTCTATAATGTCATCGTTTTGGCTTGTGGCGCACGGACACTAGGCACATACTCGCACACACACACACACAAACACACACACACACACACACTAAAATAGTAGCGTATAAAAAAATTTAACAAACCGTAGATTTTCAAGAAAATTCCCACACCGCAAACTACCCGTTTAGCGGGAGAAAGTTCATTATTTTTATTGTTTTAAAAATGGCTCTAACCCCTTTTGATTACGGTACGGTATGTTTAAGATATCTGCATGACAAATAAAATGTATAACTTCAATTTTCTGGGAATTGCTGTGAAGTAGTCTCATTGTGAATGTCTTTTGTACAACTGTTAAACCGTAGGAAACGAAGCCTTACTGTACAAGGACGTTAAAGCACACAATTTATGTGTATTATTATTATTATTATTATTATTATTATTATTATTACTTTGTGGCGTTGTCTATTTACAAAGTTTGCATGTTGATTTTAATGTTTAAAAGCTTTAGACCTTTCTCACTAAAACTCGTCATTCTTTTAACTTTTGTTTTTTCATTTTCATACAAAGAGAACGGAATTTCACAAGTGAAACAGCACTGTAATAACGATACCAACAAACTAATTATTATTCACCCACTGAAACACATAAAAACAATAAGTAATAATCACAGACCCAGTTTGTGGGTATTTAAATGAAACATATGCACAATACAATGCATCCAAATATTCAATATTGAGATTTCACTGGAAAACTAAATACTTGTTTTGAGGTCCCCTTAATAAAAACATTTTTAGAAAATTCTGTGTGTATGTGTCAGAGCAGCATAACTCAAAAATGAAAAGTCGGATAAATACTAAACTTGGTATTTAGGTTGAGTACCTTCCAAAGATACGACACAGAGAGTTTCAAGAAAACCCCTCCACCCCAAACTACCCTTTACATGAACTATTTTCCGAAATGTTTTATTTTCTAAAATTGTCTCTGACGATTTTAATTACAACACCATATATTAAAGACATTTATATGAAAAATAAAATGTATATCTTGAATTTTGTGGAAATAGCCTGTGAAGTACTCTTGATTCGGAAGAAATTTTCTATGATCTTGTATAACTGCTAAGGTTTGAGAAAAACATAGAATACAAAAAATTTAGATCTCTTTAAAAACACACACAATTTATTTGAAATAACTGTTTTGTGACGTCAGCCATTTCCGAGATATCTGTTATAAATGGTTCGAATTGTACAATGCTTAGCCATTCTACTTCACTTCTTTCAAACTGCTTAAAAATCATATAAATGAATGTATCACCTCATAATAAGCCTCTATATACGAAAAATGCTGAGTATTCAAAAAGTCAAGAAATTCGATTTTCTAGCCCCTAGTGAGTGTAAAATCGCGTTTACTTCACTTCTTTCAAACTGCTTCTACCCTTTACATGAACTATTTTCCGAAATGTTTTATTTTCTAAAACTGTCTCTGACGATTTTAATTACAACACCATATATTAAAGACATTTATATGAAAATAAAATGTATATCTTGAATTTTGTGGAAATAGCCTGTGAAGTCCTCTTGATTCGCAAGAAATTTTCTATGATCTTGTATAACTGCTAAGGTTTGAGGAAACACACACAATTTATTTGAAATAACTTTTTTGTGACGTCAGCCATTTCCGAGATATCTGTTATAAATGGTTCGAATTGTACAGTGCTTAGCCATTCTTTTTTAAAAGGCATGTCGCTTTTCAGTTCTTGCTCGCCATGTTCATGCAAAGAATTTAGAATTTTAAAACCAGTGTATAGCGTCCCTTTGGATGTCTAACGGTTGTGCAATGCAACCATTTCCCGAAAAGTTTATCCGGATTAAAATTAAGTGGATATGAAAATAAACTTTCGTACTCACCTATAAGAAATAGAGGGTAGAGGTCGTACGAACGGAGCACTTTGAGAATTTATATTCAACACTTGGTGTTACTCCTTAGAAAGGTAGTATCTGCTGATTGTATTTAATTCATACATTTTACATAACACGTATGCACTGGCACAACATAAAACACTACACACGATACTCATAGTTTTAATATTGCACTAATAACATCAGCAATAACTCAGCTCAGCTCGTTCGCATTCAGCGCTACACGCAAAAGAGCCGTGTGCTGATGACAGTGAAAGGTGTGAGACGCGGAAATTCGTCAGCAATACAATAAATGCAACCTTTATGTCGGCGGTGGGAATTGTGCAGTGGCGGCTCGTGTCAGCATGACTCTAGTTTTTAAAACTAGACAATTTTTTAGCGAAACGAGGCATTTAACTCGACACAAATGATGAAACAACGGTTGCGATAAGCGAGCTTATAAAAACCCGGTGCCAACAGCAAAAGCCCGTAGTTAGAAACGAATTGTGTGTGTTTCCTCAAACCTTAGCAGTTATACAAGATCATAGAAAATTTCTTGCGAATCAAGAGGACTTCACAGGCTATTTCCACAAAATTCAAGATATACATTTTATTTTCATATAAATGTCTTTAATATATGGTGTTGTAATTAAAATCGTCAGAGACAGTTTTAGAAAATAAAACATTTCGGAAAATAGTTCATGTAAAGGGTAGAAGCAGTTTGAAAGAAGTGAAGTAAACGCGATTTTACACTCACTAGGGGCTAGAAAATCGAATTTCTTGACTTTTTGAATACTCAGCATTTTTCGTATATAGAGGCTTATTATGAGGTGATACATTCATTTATATGATTTTTAAGCAGTTTGAAAGAAGTGAAGTAGAATGGCTAAGCATTGTACAATTCGAACCATTTATAACAGATATCTCGGAAATGGCTGACGTCACAAAACAGTTATTTCAAATAAATTGTGTGTGTTTTTAAAGAGATCTAAATTTTTTGTATTCTATGTTTTTCTCAAACCTTAGCAGTTATACAAGATCATAGAAAATTTCTTCCGAATCAAGAGTACTTCACAGGCTATTTCCACAAAATTCAAGATATACATTTTATTTTTCATATAAATGTCTTTAATATATGGTGTTGTAATTAAAATCGTCAGAGACAATTTTAGAAAATAAAACATTTCGGAAAATAGTTCATGTAAAGGGTAGTTTGGGGTGGAGGGGTTTTCTTGAAACTCTCTGTGTCGTATCTTTGGAAGGTACTCAACCTAAATACCAAGTTTAGTATTTATCCGACTTTTCATTTTTGAGTTATGCTGCTCTGACACATACACACAGAATTTTCTAAAAATGTTTTTATTAAGGGGACCTCAAAACAAGTATTTAGTTTTCCAGTGAAATCTCAATATTGAATATTTGGATGCATTGTATTGTGCATATGTTTCATTTAAATACCCACAAACTGGGTCTGTGATTATTACTTATTGTTTTTATGTGATTCAGTGGGTGAATAATAATTAGTTTGTTGGTATCGTTATTACAGTGCTGTTTCACTTGTGAAATTCCGTTCTCTTTGTATGAAAATGAAAAAACAAAAGTTAAAAGAATGACGAGTTTTAGTGAGAAAGGTCTAAAGCTTTTAAACATTAAAATCAACATGCAAACTTTGTAAATAGACAACGCCACAAAGTAATAATAATAATAATAATAATAATAATAATAATACACATAAATTGTGTGCTTTAACGTCCTTGTACAGTAAGGCTTCGTTTCCTACGGTTTAACAGTTGTACAAAAGACATTCACAATGAGACTACTTCACAGCAATTCCCAGAAAATTGAAGTTATACATTTTATTTGTCATGCAGATATCTTAAACATACCGTACCGTAATCAAAAGGGGTTAGAGCCATTTTTAAAACAATAAAAATAATGAACTTTCTCCCGCTAAACGGGTAGTTTGCGGTGTGGGAATTTTCTTGAAAATCTACGGTTTGTTAAATTTTTTTATACGCTACTATTTTAGTGTGTGTGTGTGTGTGTTTGTGTGTGTGTGTGCGAGTATGTGCCTAGTGTCCGTGCGCCACAAGCCAAAACGATGACATTATAGAAAAACTTTATCATCTGCCTACCGGACAGGGAAAACGCGAAAAAACCTGAAAAAAGCTCTAAGAGTATTCTAACGCTTACCGACCTGGAAAACCCATGAAAACAAGATAGTACACTTTTTTAATTTTCTCAAAAATGGCTATGACGATTTTGATAAAAATATCATATGTTTAAGATAATGTCATGATATAGACAAAATTTTACTACACAAAAAATGTAGATCGCGTTAAAATACACAACTTTTGTCATATACATTTCTTTTGTCGAGTGAACCGTTTTCGAGATATTGCTTGCTATTTCCTTAAATTTTCCAATACTTATACTTTTTACTTTCTCTACTACGTATAGTGAGTAGGGGAAGTATTGCATTCCACCCAAAAATTCGATACCGAGATTTCACTGGAAATACACGTTTTGAGACCTCCTGAATCCTAAAAAAAAGCATTTTTGGAAACATGTCCGTGTGCGTGTCTGTGTGTGTGTGTGCGAGTATGTGCCTAGTATCCGTGCGCCACAAGCCAAAACGACGACATTATAGAAAAACTTTATCATCTGCCTACCGGACAGGGTCAACCACTAAAAACCCTGAGAAAACCTCGAAAATTAGAAACGGCTTCGTCAACCACTACAGAAAACGCCTACCAACCAGGGAAAACCTATGAAAAAGCAGAAAGCACTTGCATTCGTTTACCAACCGCAGAAAACCTCCAAAAAAAACTAGTTATTTTTTTAAAAAAGAAAAGACGAATAATATAAGTATGGCAGCTGCAACGGGTGTGTGTGTGTGCGAGTATGTGCCTAGGATCCGTGCGCCACAAGCCAAAACGACGACATTATAGAAAAACTTTATCATCTGCCTACCGGACAGGGACAACCACTAAAAAAAAAACCTGAAAAAACCTCGAAAATTAGAAACGGCTTCGTCAACCACTACAGAAAACGCCTACCAACCAGGGAAAACCTATGAAAAAGCAGAAAGCACTTGCATTCGTTTACCAACCGCAGAAAACCTCCAAAAAACTAGTTATTTTTTTTAAAAAAAGAAAAGACGAATAATATAAGTATGGCAGCTGCAACGGGTGTGTGTGTGCGCGCCAGTATGTGCCTAGTATCCGTGCGCCGACAAGGTAAAACTTCATCATTTGCCTACCGGGCAGGGACAACCGCTAAAAAACCTGAGAAAACCTCGAAAATTAGAAACGGCTTCGTCAACCAGTACAGAAAACGCCTCCCAACCAGGGAAAACCTATGAAAGGGCAGAAAGAGCTTACATTCGTTTACCAACCGCAGAAAACTCCCAAAAAAAACTAGTTATTTTAAAAAAAAAGGAAAAGTCGAATAATATAAGTATGGCAACTGCAATGTTTGTGTGTGTGTGTGTGCGCGAGTACGTGCCTAGTATCCGTGCGCCGACAAGGTAAAACTTCATCATTTGCCTACCGGGCAGGGCCAACCGCTAAAAAACCTGAGAAAACCTCTAAAATTAGAAACGCCTTCGTCAACCAGTACAGAAAACGCCTACCAACCAGGGAAAACCAATGAAAAAGCAGAAAGAGCTTGCATTCGTTTACCAACCGCAGAAAACCTCCAAAAACTAGTTATTTTTTAAAAAACGAAAAAACAAAAAGAAAAAAAGGAAAAGACGAATAATATAAGTATGACAACTGCAACGTGTGTGTGTGTGTGTGTGTGCGAGTATGTGCCTAGTATCCGTGCGCTGACAAGCAAAAACTTCGTCATTTGCCTACCGGGCAGGGACAACCACGAAAAACCTGAAAAAACCTCGAAAATTAGAAAGGGCTTCGTCAACCACTACAGCAAACGCCTACCAACCAGGGAAAACCTGTGAAAAAGCAGAAAGCTTGAATTCGTCTACCAACCAGAGAAAACCCAAGAAAAACTAATTATTTTTTTTAAAAACAAACGTAAAAAAAGGAAAAAGAAAAAAGAAAGACGGATAATATAAGTATGGCAACTGTAACGGTTTACGGTAAACGCGCGCGCGCAATGCGTCACGGCGGGCAATATTTTTCAAGTTATCGCGCAGTTTGCAGCTCTTTCATCGCAGCGGGCCTATCGCCACGCACATCGTCTGCTGAAATTGCTGATGAGTTCTGGAGAGGCTTTTGCAAATCTTGTTGGTAGCAAAACTTACCTTCCCCATCACCTCCAACATACCCCACTCCCACACCTTTTTCTTTCCACCAATCACAATCTCTCTTATTCTTACCAATCAACAACTTTCAGTTGTTCCTTTCCACCAATAACATCACTTCTTATTCCCACCAATCACAACTTCACACGTCACTTTCTGTTATACTTTTTATCCCTCGTTCGCCATCTTTTCCCTCTTTCAGTCCCAACCTCCGCACAGACAACACCTCGCCGCTCCGCTCCACTCCATCACGTGTCCTCCATACTCTTTTATCTTCCTTCCTTCATCTTCCACCCGAATTAACGCACCAATCACATTTCGTCTTATTTTTACCAATCAAAACACTCCACGTCACTTCCTGTTTTCCTTCATCTTTCCCTAATCCTCAATTCTATCTCCTCGTCACCATCTGTTGCGTTCGACATCTTTCGCATGTTGACCATAACCTCAAACCTCTTCGTCCCTCCACTTCTTGCCTCCGCCATCTTGTTTAGTTCCCATTTTCACCACCACGCCACCGCCATCTTGGTTTAAGCTCTCCACGTTTACCTCAATTTTTAACCTCAACTTCATGCCTCCGCTATCTTATTTAGTTCCCATTTTTACCACCACGCCTCACATCTCCTCGTCCCACCCTTGCCTCCGCCATCTTGGGTTTAGTTCCCCTTCTTACGTCCTGTTTTAACCTAAAAATCTTAACCTCAAGTCTCCTTGCCCACCACCTCTTGCGACCGCCATGTTCACCACTAACCTCGAAATCTCCTCGTCCTTACACTTTTTGTCTTCGTCATCTTGTTTAGTTCCCATTTTCGCCACCGCACCTCACATCTCCTCGTCCACACCAATGCCTTCGCCATCTTGGATTTCGTTCCCATGCTTACGCCCTGTTTTAACCTAAAAATCTTAACCTCAAATCTCCTTACCCTCCTCTTGCGTCCGCCATCTTGTTTAGTTCTCACCGCATCTCCTTGTCGCCAACCCTCCGCCATTTTTAGTTCCCACTATTTTAACCTCAAAATCTGCTCTTCTAAGCTCTTGCTACCGCCATCTTCTTTTAGTTCCCATTCTCACCACCGCGTCTCTTTGCCCCCACCTCTTGCGACCACCATGTTCACCACTAACCTCCAAATTTCCTCGTCCTTAAACCTCTTGTCTCAACCATCTTGTTTAGTTCCCATTTTCGCCACCGCATCTCATATCGCCCCATCTCTCTATCCACTCAAGAAAACTACCATCCAACGTTCAAAAATTGCTGATCAGTTCTCGACAGGCTTTTGCAAATCCTGTTGCTAGCAAAACTTACCTTTCCCATCACCTCCAACATACCCCACTCCCACACCTTTTTCTTTCCCACCAATCATAATCTCTCTTATTCTTACCAATCAACAACTTTCATTTGCTCCTTTCCACCAATAAAATCACTTCTTATTCCCACCAATCACAACTTCACACGTCACTTTCTGTTATACTTTTTATCCCTCGCTCCCCATCTTTTCCCTCTTTCAGTCCCGACCTCCGCACAGACAACACCTCGCCGCTGCTCACATCTCCGAACCAAATTGCCGGCGAGAACAGATCTCGTTTATTCACACCTCGACGGTTGCCTCGACAGCAGCTACTGTTTTTGACCGCTTTCGACCGGCTATGAGAACCCTGCTCCTACGTACGCTAGCGACCATCACGATGGTCCAGTACCAGGTTTTGGTATAGTTAAATTACGCCTCTGCAAAGGATGTCTGTACCGTTTAAAAACCTAGGTATATCAGTGCGTAGTGATGTTGGTTGATCTTAAAGCTGGTTAAGCATTTTCAAAAACAGTTTGCTTTTATTTTCCCGCCTCGCGTGCCGCGCTTTTGGTGACGCATCCACACCGGTAACAGGTAAGTACCACACGCATAATTATTTTTCGGACCTGCTTGGCGTAGGAATATATCCTTTCGTGTTTTGGTACTGTAACCTCAAATCTCCTTACCCTCCTCTTGCGTCCGCCATCTTGTTTAGTTCTCACCGCATCTCCTTGTCGCAGACCCTCCGCCATTTTTAGTTCCCGCTATTTTAACCTCAAAATCTACTCTTCTAACCTCTTGCTACCGCCATCTTCTTTTAGTTCCCATTCTCACCACCGCGTCTCCTTACCCCCCACCTCTTGCGACCGCCATGTTCACCACTAACCTCCAAATTTCCTCGTCCTTAAACCTCTTGTCTCAACTACCTTGTTTAGTTCCCATTTTCGCCACCGCATCTCATATCGCCACATCTCTCTATCCACTCAAGAAAACTACCATCCAACGTTCAAAAAATTGCTGATCAGTTCACGACAGGCTTTTGCAAATCCTGTTGCTAGCAAAACTTACCTTTCCCATCACCTCCAACATACCCCACTCCTTTTTCTTTCCACCAATCATAATCTCTCTTATTCTTACCAATCAACAACCTTCATTTGCTCCTTTCCACCAATAACATCACTTCTTATTCCCACCAATCACAACTTCACACGTCACTTTCTGTTACACTTAATCTCCTTACCCTCCTCTTGCGTCCGCCATCTTGTTTAGTTCTCACCGCATCTCCTTGTCGCAGACCCTCCGCCATTTTTAGTTCCCGCTATTTTAACCTCAAAATCTACTCTTCTAACCTCTTGCTACCGCCATCTTCTTTTAGTTCCCATTCTCACCACCGCGTCTCCTTACCCCCACCTCTTGCGACCGCCATGTTCACCACTAACCTCCAAATTTCCTCGTCCTTAAACCTCTTGTCTCAACCACCTTGTTTAGTCCCCATTTTCGCCACCGCATCTCATATCGCCCCATCTCTCTATCCACTCAAGAAAACTACCATCCAACGTTCAAAAAATTGCTGATCAGTTCACGACAGGCTTTTGCAAATCTTGTTGCTAGCAAAACTTACCTTTTCCCATCACCTCCAACATACCCCACTCCTTTTTCTTTCCACCAATCATAACCTCTCTTATTCTTACCAATCAACAACTTTCATTTGCTCCTTTCCACCAATAAAATCACTTCTTATTCCCACCAATCACAACTTCACACGTCACTTTCTGTTACACTTTTTATCCCTCGCTCCCCATCTTTTCCCTCTTTCAGTCCCGACCTCCGCACAGACAACACCTCGCCGCTGCTCACATCTCCGAACCAAATTGCCGGCGAGAACAGATCTTGTTTATTCACACCTCGACGGTTGACTCGACAGCAGCTACTGTCAACACCTACGTCGTACACGTTTTTGACCGCTTTCGACCGGCTATGAGAACCCTGCTCCTACGTACGCTAGCGACCATCACGATGGTCCAGTACCAGGTTTTTGGTATAGTTAAATTACGCCTCTGCAAAGGGTGTCTGTACCGCTTTAAAAACCTAGGTATATCAGTGCGTAGTGATGTTGGTTGATCTTAAAGCTGGTTAAGCATTTTCAAAAACAGTTTGCTTTTATTTTCCCGCCTCGCGTGCCGCGCTTTTGGTGACGCATCCACACCGGTAACAGGTAAGTACCACACGCATAATTATTTTTCGGACCTGCTTGGCGTAGGAATATATCCTTTCGTGTTTTGGTACTGTAACCTCAAATCTCCTTACCCTCCTCTTGCGTCCGCCATCTTGTTTAGTTCTCACCGCATCTCCTTGTCGCAGACCCTCCGCCATTTTTAGTTCCCGCTATTTTAACCTCAAAATCTACTCTTCTAACCTCTTGCTACCGCCATCTTCTTTTAGTTCCCATTCTCACCACCGCGTCTCCTTACCCCCCACCTCTTGCGACCGCCATGTTCACCACTAACCTCCAAATTTCCTCGTCCTTAAACCTCTTGTCTCAACTACCTTGTTTAGTTCCCATTTTCGCCACCGCATCTCATATCGCCACATCTCTCTATCCACTCAAGAAAACTACCATCCAACGTTCAAAAAATTGCTGATCAGTTCACGACAGGCTTTTGCAAATCCTGTTGCTAGCAAAACTTACCTTTCCCATCACCTCCAACATACCCCACTCCTTTTTCTTTCCACCAATCATAATCTCTCTTATTCTTACCAATCAACAACCTTCATTTGCTCCTTTCCACCAATAACATCACTTCTTATTCCCACCAATCACAACTTCACACGTCACTTTCTGTTACACTTAATCTCCTTACCCTCCTCTTGCGTCCGCCATCTTGTTTAGTTCTCACCGCATCTCCTTGTCGCAGACCCTCCGCCATTTTTAGTTCCCGCTATTTTAACCTCAAAATCTACTCTTCTAACCTCTTGCTACCGCCATCTTCTTTTAGTTCCCATTCTCACCACCGCGTCTCCTTACCCCCACCTCTTGCGACCGCCATGTTCACCACTAACCTCCAAATTTCCTCGTCCTTAAACCTCTTGTCTCAACCACCTTGTTTAGTCCCCATTTTCGCCACCGCATCTCATATCGCCCCATCTCTCTATCCACTCAAGAAAACTACCATCCAACGTTCAAAAAATTGCTGATCAGTTCACGACAGGCTTTTGCAAATCTTGTTGCTAGCAAAACTTACCTTTTCCCATCACCTCCAACATACCCCACTCCTTTTTCTTTCCACCAATCATAACCTCTCTTATTCTTACCAATCAACAACTTTCATTTGCTCCTTTCCACCAATAAAATCACTTCTTATTCCCACCAATCACAACTTCACACGTCACTTTCTGTTACACTTTTTATCCCTCGCTCCCCATCTTTTCCCTCTTTCAGTCCCGACCTCCGCACAGACAACACCTCGCCGCTGCTCACATCTCCGAACCAAATTGCCGGCGAGAACAGATCTTGTTTATTCACACCTCGACGGTTGACTCGACAGCAGCTACTGTCAACACCTACGTCGTACACGTTTTTGACCGCTTTCGACCGGCTATGAGAACCCTGCTCCTACGTACGCTAGCGACCATCACGATGGTCCAGTACCAGGTTTTTGGTATAGTTAAATTACGCCTCTGCAAAGGGTGTCTGTACCGCTTTAAAAACCTAGGTATATCAGTGCGTAGTGATGTTGGTTGATCTTAAAGCTGGTTAAGCATTTTCAAAAACAGTTTGCTTTTATTTTTTCGCGTCGCGTGCCGCGCTTTTGGTGACGCATCCACACCGGTAACAGGTAAGTACCACACGCATAATTATTTTTCGCACCTGCTTGGCGTAGGAATATATCCTTTCGTGTTTTGGTACTGTAACCTCAAATCTCCTTACCCTCCTCTTGCGTCCACCATCTTATTTAGTTCTCACCGCATCTCCTTGTCGCAGAACCTCCGCCATTTTTAGATCCCACTATTTTAACCTCAAAATCTACTCTTCTAACCTCTTGCTACCGCCATCTTCTTTTAGTTCCCATTCTCACCACCGCGTCTCCTTGCCCCACCTCTTGCAACCGCCATATTCACCACTAACCTCCAAATTTCCTCGCCCTTAAACCTCTTGTCTCAACCATCTTATTTAGTCCCCATTTTCGCCACCGCATCTCATATCGCCCCATCTCTCTATCCACTCAAGAAAACTACCATCCAACGTTCAAAAATTGCTGATCAGTTCTCCACAGGCTTTTCCAAATCCTGTTGCTAGCAAAACTTACCTTTCCCATCACCTCCAACATACCCCACTCCCACACCTTTTTCTTTCCCACCAATCATAATCTCTCTTATTCTTACCAATCAACAACTTTCATTTGCTCCTTTCCACCAATAAAATCACTTCTTATTCCCACCAATCACAACTTCACACGTCACTTTCTGTTACACTTTTTATCCCTCGCTCCCCCATATTTTCCCTCTTTCAGTCCCGACCTCCGCACAGACAACACCTCGCCACCCAGCTCCTCTCCATCACGCGACCTCCATACTCTTCCATCTTCCTTCCTTCATCTCCCACCCAAATTAACGAACCAATCAAAACACTCCACGTCACTTCCTCTTCTTCCTTCACCTTACCCTAATCCTCAATTCTTTCAACTCGTCCCGGATGAACCAATTGCAATAACGATAATCCTACCGCTCAGGGCGCTTTTCAAACTTACCGCCGCCGCCGTCGCACGCACCGACACTAGCGACACCAGCGCCCCTAGCGGCAGGATTATCGTTAAAACAATTGGCTCATCCGGGACTAATACTACTTTGGTTTTTATCCGACTGTTTGTTTTTTAGTTATGCTGTTCACAGACACACACGGACATGTTTCCAAAAATGCTTTTTGGGATTCAGGGGGTCTCAAAACATTTATTTCCGGTGAAATCTCGGTATCGAATTTTTGGGTGGAATACAATACTTCCCCTACTTACTATACGTAGTAGAGAAAGTAAAAATACGTATCTGGCCCTGCAGAAAAATGAATAGAGATATAATGACGGAATGACGGAAAGAAAACGTCATCTTACCTAAGAATCTATTGTATTTTCCTTTCGACCAGGGAAACCCCTGAAAAGCCCATAATTAGAACCCCCCAAATGCGGGCATTAGATACTTCTGACTAAGCCATCCTGCTCTGTAACAAATTAAATTAACTGGTAAATTTTCTTAGAATATTTGTTTTATCGTGAACCTACAGAAATCATTAATCAGAAAGGAGAAACTCTTTTACTCAGCAGATATCAGTGCAACTATAATTATACGTAATAATACCACCATGTTAAAGATAATTGTTAAAAAATAAAATTTCGCGATGACAGTTGAAATATGTAAAATATATTACTTGTCTCATTTAGGCTTATTTTGAATTAATCTTACGAGAAATTCCCGCTGCCCAAATATGCTTTATAGTAATAACGACTCTTTCCAAAACAGTAATGTTCTAAGCTGGTGTGCTACTTCTATAATTGCTCCATTCTTAGAACCCAACTTAAAGTAAACAAACGAGGTTATTAACTAGTACGCGGTGTGGTGTCCTTCACCTCTTTTCCGCATACATACGATAATTGTGAGCAGATTATTCCTCACAGCTGATACGAACATGGGCTAACGCGGAAGGATACGAAATGTTTTGTTTATATCAAGTCCAGTTCTAAGGCTGGAACTGCTAATTTTAATCTTAAAGCTGATTTAGAAGTCATTTGCGTACACACTGATGGTGACCTAGTTGTCAAAACACATTTTGAGCTAAACACTTTTAATTTAGTTTACTAACACAATATATTAATAGAATTAAAGCATAACTAAAATGCTTCAGTTAATAACGTGCAGATTCTCGTGTTTCAGTCAATACTTGATATGAAAACTTCAGCCGTAAAAATAGTTTTATATATGCAACAGCTCAGAAAGCGTCCTTTTTGGGGGGTGGGGGGGTACGCGGAAACTTTTATAACGATGGGGGAGTTCTAAAATCTCGCCAATTGCAGAAGCTTTCTGTACGTGTTATATACTTAATTTTTTTCTCTACCAAGAATTTCAGAATTATCAAAAGCATCGAGGTAATTCATTGTTGGCTGCTTTGTAATGAATCGGTAGTAAACAAAATTTGATTCGTCGCCATTAACTTCATGCAGAGAAGTTTTAGAGCATTATATCATTTAAAATGAATGAGAAAACCGACAAAGAAAATACTTCGCCATACCAAATACCATAAAGCAATCGAAAAATCAAGTTGTATTAAAGCTGCTTCCTGAAAATATGTTTTCAAAGTTACATTCAGTAAAATTTATTTTTTTGAACAGAGAGGTAGAAAGGACACCTTCCGTAACTTAAAACAGTTTAACAACTGAAGCCTGGAGCTTGGTGGAGGAAAAATTTAATTTAACTGTGTTTACTATGAAAACAGAAGTTATTTGTTGTAAAGATAAAGTTTAATCAGCCCAACGATAATATAGACAGAAGATGGAATAAATACGAAAATAGAGGAATAGCAGAAGTAGGAACTATAAGAAACAGAACTGACGGCAATAATAATCTTACATCTGCTGCTACAGACTAGAGAAAATAAGCAAATAAGAAAACCAAACCTTAACAAGACGCGTCCCCGATGCTCAGCTGTTGTACGGAGCGAATGGAGTAATAATATGTGAATGTACCCGGACAAAATGAAAAGTTTGCGTCAGACACTGGTAAACTGTGCATGGAACTGGATTCGTTCAGAAAAATCTAGCAGTTGAACCAACAGTAATTGTTACTTATTTTTGTGCCCCGGATTTTGACGTTCTCTTGTGAGGTTGAAAAGGGTCATTATCAGTGGCGGCTCGTAGTTTCAGAAGTGCGTTATTTCACTAAATGTTTACAATCACTGATAGTGATAATAAGAGCAAATATTGCTTCATAATTATCCTTCGGGGTATGGTTCCACGTTAGATACCATCAGCAGTATATCACAATTCACTTCCTCTGAGAGGATTTGGTGCTAAAATTGCTAATTTCTACAAATTTCAAACCGTTTGGCTCAAGTTTTATCACGAACTTGTTCAATATAATGATAGATAAAAACATTTTTTCGTGGTGCTATGCATAACTAAATTTCCAAGAAAATAATAATAATAATAATAATAATAATAATAATAATAATAATAATAATAATAACAAAGAAAATGTAGTGCGTATTATTCCTCGAATATAGTTCTTTACAATAAAATATGAAAATTTCGCATAATATTATAACTTTTCCTGGAACAATATAATAAAATATGTAGCACTTATAATTTTCTAAAATTCAAATATGTATTCAACCATTAAGACTCTAAATCAAAAACTATATCTGATATCAAGAAAAGACTCTTTAAATCTCTTCAAAATTCACCTTCAAAGAACTTATACTGAAAACCTGCAAGAAACCATACAAAAGTTGCATCATGGGAAACATTTTAAATTGGCAGAAGCGTAAGGAAACAAGAATATAAGAAAATCAAGTTTTAAAATGTTATTTGCAAGTTACGCTTCCATTGAAAGTTCGCGTATTTCTCGAGAAAGGTTGTACGGTTAGTGATAGATCAGAAAAACAATAATGCCACGAAAGGCCAAAGGACAGAGAAGTTTACAGAATTCGCAGTTTTTACGTTTGTGTAACCTCGGTGCATAAATGGAAAACAACACAACAGAGGACGGTGAAAGAAGGAAAAAGAAGAAAAAGCAAAGAAAGCAGCACTGTGGAATTAAAATAAAACACAATTGAAGTCTGAAGAAACAAAGTAAATGCATCACTCTGCGAAGGGGGAAAACAACAATAACTCGTAATCTACAGATTTTTCTCTAGAGATATCTGGAGAATATCAGTGCCTAGAAACTGTTAATGGAAGATAAAATTGCCTATCTTGCCAGTGTTAAGGTTATCAAGTTCATGAACAGTTTTCTCTGGAACAAGTCAAGCTATTGCCATTAAATATTTTCTCTGGACATACATTGATACTTATGCGATTATCAATACACATCCATTTCTGTATTCCTTTTGGCACTAAGATATTTTTTTCTAAAAGCATTAAATATGTTTACAGCGTTAATATAAGGTCTGTTTATACCATTCTAGATCCACTTTATTACCAATAGGCGCAAAAGCTTTCTAAGATCCCGCATGAAATGTTCTAGAGAAAATGAGTAATTTGTTTAATAATAATAATAATAATAATAATAATAATTTTACTTTAAAATTACTTTCTCTAGTCACAATCGTTTATTTTTATATAACTTCTACAAATCATTCTTACAAAACCTTATTTTTCTATCTACTTCATGTTAATCGAGGTAAACCTATGCAGAAATAATTTCATTACACATTTTATTGTAGGTACAAGGGGAATAGAGCAAGCCGAATAGTTAGTCGGCCGTATGCTGGCCTTAAATTTCCATATTCTTTTCATGGTATCATGAGAAATAACTGGGTAGTGAGAAGTGCTTTAAAAACGATAAAGTATTGAAAATTTCAAACCAATAATAACGGATATCTCGGAAATGACTGATGCCACAACACAGTTGTGTGAAACAAATTCTGTGTTTTTAAGGGATCTACATTTTTAAAATCTTCGTGTCACATCCTTGGAACTTGCTGAACTTAAATGTCAAGTTTGGAACTTTCAGTTTTAAGTTCACACACACACACACACATACACACATGGACCTTTTTACTTGTTCTACCACGTACATAGTAGGCAGATAAGGGATTGCATACCACCAAAAAATTCAATTCTACCGAGATTTCACAGGAGATACATGCTTTGAGGTCGATGACATTAGGTTCCCGTTGTCTACCTTCTTTCATAACTTGTGGATGGACGGCAGAGCATTCGCTATTACATCTATTCTCATTTTTATGTTATTTTAGACTTAAGCTGGAACCTTGGGTCTTGGTATTAAGTATCCAATCCGATGTTTACGTTGGCGATCGAGGGAAATCATGAAAACACCCCAGTCAGATTTGACGACCCATGGGATTTGAACCGGGATTTCTCGAATTGCGGGCCACAAACGTTACCTCCTGAGTTATCCCGCTCGTTTATTTTCTTTTAATTACATAATTTGTTTATATATTATTGATTATTGTTCCTGACCTTTTAAATTTTAGAATTATACATTTAGGCTTTGGAACAATTACATCATTTATGGCACTTGTATGAAAATTCTTACAATACATAATGTATAATTTCCATATGATAAATTACAATTGAATAGTTCTATCTCTGAATGCCACTGTCATCTTTTTGAAACATTACTAAAGGTTTCAAATCAGTTGATTCAATGCAGAAAGGTGTAATCTTGAGACCATGAATAAAAATTAAGTGTCGAAATCCATCCTTATTTTCAGCAATAAGTTCAACATCACATCAACAGAAAAGCAAACATGTCAGAATAGCCGACAGGACAGACTAAATTTCCTTTTACAAATGTAAACAATAGGATAGTCAGGTCCACATAGTTTGAAAGTTGTACTGAATTTGAGGAGTTGGAGTAGCCAGACGGAGATGCCTCCAGCACAGTACTGCAAGTAGGCCATAGAGGGCCCTTTGTGCTTCCATCGTGCTCTCTGGGAGGAAGTGATGTAGGGGAAGCTCGAAGGGCGACCAGTTCTGTACGACGATATGCGCTAGCAAGGACGGATTCCAACCTATTCCAACATGGTACCAATCTGACGCCGGTTAGCCTGCCTGAGCCACCCCAACCTAGGGGTCCCGGGAGACAGCTGCCAGGAAGGAAGGGTTTTCACCAGTCTCGCCAATCAGGGAGAAATCTTTACAAAGAACAAATTCCACCGTCCTGCCACAACACAACTGCCATTGCCAGGCTCTACAACCTAAAACAAGTGAGTTGAAACAGACGAAAGGAAATTGTGGGGACAGAAAATTCATGGTAGAAGGGGAACCACCTTATAATTCACCCACTTACCCGGAGAAACCACGTAAAAACCCATGTCAGAGTGTCCGTCCCGACAAAAATCAAACACTGGACCTCCCGAATGCGAGCCTCTCACGTTACCGCGAAGCTATCTCATTCAGTCTCAATTTGTATTAATCAAACAATCTGTGAACCTTTATTTCTACAGAGCGGTCGTTTTATGGCCCGGCTTGGATCGCGTGTTTGCTTGCTCCGCGCATTGTCTACTACCATTCTTAAACTCTCGCGTTACCTACTCTTTTGTAATAGTAATATGCACATTGATGAGTAGGTACTAATTTTGTTATAAGCTGTGTTGAAAGTGGTGTCCAGCTGCATTGAGACATTCTTGGTCGTCACGAGGTTATAGTTTATGAACAGTAGTCACTCTGTAGAGTTTCAATTTTAAAAGTTTAGCAGCTGCATGGACAGAGGTTTTGAAACACCCATTTTCTGCGTAACTTCTTTGGAGAGCATTCGAATATTGCATCAATTTCGTCGTTAAAACTTCTTTTTCGCTTCTTAGGTGTAGCGTTTGGCAATTCCGTTGTCCTAAACTTATTAGCCAGACATCTGACAGTATCTCTATTTTAAACTGGAATACCAGGAAATGTCTTCTAAGCTGTCTACACACCTGTCTACATGATTAGGTTTTTAGGTATGTTCGTACTTAAAAATTCTTTGTTCAAGTGCGAATTTTTCGGTAGGTTTTTTCAGTGAACTAATAAGCTGACAAGAACAGCCAAAACTATAAGAATAAGTAATTCCCACACAACACAAATGTTTGAATAAGCTTTCATTTTTGAGTTGCAGAATGAACAAACTCTAGTCTTTACAGCACGAACAGAAGGCTTTAGCTGACAATTGACATTTACAGCCGATAAAGCGTAACCTTAAGCAGGTCATTCACCGTTAGTGAGCTAGCGGAACAAACCGAGGTCACTGCCGTGTAAGCGATACACGCATACACGCGATCTTGGCCAGACTACAAAACGGCCACTGAGTAACTATTAAAAACTTTCCTCAGGAATGTACAATTCTATTCCAACATTTAGAACTTCTCCAAATTATTACAATTATTTGTATGAAAAAGAAATGACTGTACTCAACTCTTGCCTTCCAGCTATACTTAACGCTATTAAAATTTAAAAAGCAAAGATTTAAAAAATCTGATGCATTACACTCACATTGCTTTTTCCAATCCACTATCGTTTATTTTTCTATATCGTTAATCGAGATGAACATTTGTAGAACTGTTTCATTACACATTACGTTGTGGGTATAAGAGGAATACAGGTTGCTGAAGCAATAATCAAAACCTTAAAAAGCGCGTCGGCGTATGCTGACCTTGAAAATTCACTGTTTGCATGACATCACGAGAAACAAAAGAAGGCTTACTTACCGTTTAACAAACCCAACGTGGTGCACTCATATGATTTACTCTATCCATTCATCTACAAATTATTCTTACCAATGCTTATTCTTCTCTCTACTTCATGTTAATTGACATGAACGTGTGTAGAAATGGTTGTGTTACACATGCAAGGATGTAGGAGGCGAAGCTATAGTCAAATGTTTAAAAAGTGGTCCGCTATGTGCTGGTTTTGAAATTCCACTTTATGCATGCCCATCAGAAACAAACAAGTGCGAATTATATAAAGGATTTTAAAAATCGAACCAATAACAACGAATATCTTGGAAATAGTTAATGCTACAAAAATTGTTTTTGAGATAAATTGTATGATATAAACACATCTACATTTTTCTGTAGCAACGTTTTGTTAACCTCTATTCGCTGAAAACTCAGAATATGTATCTTATGTCATGAAAATATTCTAAAATGTTATTTTAATCAAAATCGTTTGAACCATTTTGGACAACAAAAAATGCTTGCGTCCGCGCACGCACACTCACACATGTATTCTCTAAAGAAAATATTTCCAGTGAAATTTATGTAGAATTTTGGGGTGTAATAAAATACTTCCTCTATTTATTATAGGAAATACTAGTGAAAGTAAAAAAGCATACTGGTTTAAGCTCTCAAAAGAATTTCCCCAATACATCTGTGCCAATTTTATTTAATTGTTACATTCTCCACCACGTACTAGTAGATGCAGAAGGTATTGCATTCCACACAAAAATTCGATACCGAAATTTCACCGGAAATACATGTTTTGAGGCCCCCTGAATCCAAGAAGCATTTATAGAAAAGGTCCGCGTGTGTGTCTGTGAACAGCATAATTCAAAAACGAAAAGTCGGATAAATAACAAACTTGGTACTTATATTCAGTACCTTCCAAAGATACCACACAAAGATTTTCAAGAAAATACTCTAACCCCAAATTACCCTTTACACGGCACATTTTCGGAATTTTTTTATTTTTTAAAAATGGCTCTAACCATTTTGATTAAAATACCACATGTTAAAGACATTTGCATGACAAATAAAATTTTCTGGGAATAGTCTGTGAAGTCCTCTTCATTAGGAACGAATTTTGTATAATCTTGTGTAACCGGTAAACGTTAAGCGATAGGCGAAAACATACTACACAAAAAATGCAGATCTTTTTAAAACACACAATTTATTTTAAATAACTTTTTTTGTCATCAGCCATTTCCGAGTTATCCGTTATTAATCGTTCGAATTTTCAATACTTGGCCATTCTTTTAAAGTCCTGTCGATATTTAGTTGTTTCACGCGATGTCATGGAAAGAAAATGTAATTTTAAGGCCAGTTTATAGCGTCCAGTTCTGAAACATTTGACTGTTGTTGTTCCCTTTATATCTACAATGTAATGTGTTAAGTAGCTATTTCTGCAAGGGTTTATTTGGATTAAAATAAAGTAGACAGAAAAATAAGCTTTAGTAAGAATAGTTTACATACCCACTAATAAGCGATAGAGGGTAGAGAAAGTCTTGTGAATGTAACACATCCGATTGTTTTAATTTCTCTGCCACCTACATAGTAGGTATAGAAGGCATTGCATTCCATCCAAAAGTCTGATACCGAAATTTCACCGGAAATGCATGTTTTGAGGCCCCGAATAAAAAAGAAGCATTTTTAGAAAAAGTCTACGCTTAAATGAAACATTTTCCGTAAATTTACATTTTATATAAAATGGCTCTAACGATTTTGATTAAAATATCATATATTAAAGACATTTACATGACAAATAAAATGCATATCCGAACTTTTCTGGGAATAACCTTGTGAACTTTTTATTTGGAAGGAATTTGTATAATATCGTATAACTGGTAAACATTAAGCGATAGACGAAAATGCACTGCACAAAGAATTTTAAAACACACAATTTATTTTAAATAATTTTTTTGTGGAATCAGCCATTTCCAAGATACCTGTTATTAATGGTTGGAATTGTTTAATACTCAGCCATTCTTTTAAAGTCATGTAGATTTTCAGTTGTTTCACATAATGCCAGGGAAAGAAAATGGCATTTTAAGGCCAGCAAATAAGGTCCAATTCTAAAACATTTGACTATCGCTATTCTCTTTGAATCTGTAACGAAATGTATAATGGGGATTAATCTCGTAAAGGTTTATCTCGATTCAATTAAGTAGATAGGAAAATAAACTTTCGTAAGAATAATTTCTATACCCACTAATAAGCGATAAAAGGTACAGAAAGTCATGTGAATGTAACATCAGGTTTTTTAACATTTCTTTACACACATTTTAATTTACAATTTGTGAGGTATTATGTTTCTTGATACACAATTGCTATTGAGTAGTGGTTACATTAGCAGAATACTGTAACTATAATAGGTCTATAATTCACAGATTTCTTCTTTGCTTGTGTATATTTTAAGCATTCTAAATGTTTATTTTCTGAAGGCAAAATGTTACATCAACATATGCATGCAAATAATAAGAAATGGTGCAATGCTAATGACGAAGGTAGACTCTCAGATGAATCATGAATAAGGACGTATGTAATAAGCTCTGTTAATTATGCTAACTGGAAAACTTTTCAGTGATGTTTTGTACACTATGGCCGCATTTTTCTGAAAAGGCAATCTTATCTGTAAACCTGGCTCCCTCCCCCCATACACTTTAACATTGATGAAATAGAAGATGATTCTCTGCGTAGAATAAAATTAATTTTGCTACCATTGACATGACGGTTAAAGATGGTTGGAAACCATTGCATGAAGTTTAGAGTATACTCTATTGTGCTGGTCGAGGCAAATGGGAGGCTCATCCTCACTTGCTACAGAAACATGTTAACGTTCGAGTACAGCGGGATACAAATTCGCTTTTACAGACTACTTTGTTTATCGTGAGGTGGAAATCATTGTGTTCATATTGCTTTGTGGTTAATCTTTCAAAACACTAGCTAAAATTTTGACTAATAATTAAGTGCATATGATAGAGCTTGCTATCTTATGCGTTGTTATCTCAGAGCATCTATTCATTGGTAACACACTTTATAAGCAAAACTTTGTATAGTAATGAAATAAATCACGTTTAAGAACCACTTAATGCAAGGAAGAGCAGTGGTGAGCAAAATATGCAGATAGAATCCTATAGTTTTCATTTATAATATTGAATATTGTGGCATATTAATATTATTGTTATTACCAGACGCACTATTGTGTTGAATTGTTGCTACCAGACAGCGTTATTGGGTCTCCTTAACTATATTTCGGCTTCACGGTATTTTCTTTTGGCGCGGAACACGCCAAAGGGAGAGATCGGTTTGAAATTGTCTGGTGTGACGTCAGGCCTGTCTGGCTTTGGCTAGACACAGTTGGTGGGGGGCTAGATAGCGTCACTCGAGAGTAAGTGGTCGTTGGAACCAGTCGTGTGTGGCCGGTCTCGGTCTGTGGCATCTCCCTTCACCTGTTTCCTTTGTTAACTATGTAGAGAAGCCAAACGTTTTTGTGAATAAATCCCAGGTAATGTGTGTTATGTAATATAAAACCCACGCCTTCCTCTTAAATTTACACACCAAGGTCCCGGACTTTAGCGATCAGCGAGTTGCACCCCCCCCAATGTGCGTGTTGGGGTGACCTAAATTAATCATTTTCTGGTAACCTTGCAAAAACGTATGATTGAATAATAGCAACGGCAGATTCTAAAATTAAGAGTATAATTTGGGTTAAAATCAATAATTTTTAAAATTTCTTTTTTCGTTTAAAAAATTTCAGATTCATTGGGTAAATATTTATTTAATGTGGAATAAATATGCATAAATTTCGGCCTTCACTCCAACATGTAACAATATAACCAGTAGCGGCTCGTGAGCATACATTTAGGGTGTTCACAAAATGTTAGTCAAATGAAAATGCGAAAAAATATCTGCATAACAGTTATGATTATAACAAATTGATATAATTGCTCCAGCAGCGACAACAATAATAATAATAATAATAATAATAATAATAATAATAATAATAACTATGACGAAAGAAAGCTTTGTTTTGTAGAGGTTTGTTGTTGTGTACATAATTGAGTACAGCGTTTTAGGGCAAGAACGAGGTAGTTTGTAAATGAAATTGTAGTTGAGAGTATGGATGGTCTGAAATAACCGAGAGAAGTTGCCGCGTTCCTGCACATTACCTACTTCTGCCGTAGCGCTGATATGTAGTGGCATTAGCTTAAAATTATTGTAGTCTTAGTATGAAAAACAGCGCGGGAGAAGCTTCGAGTATGCCTTCAAGTGTGCATGATGCGTATATAATTGGCCCAGAAGGTAATTACGTTATGTCAGCTACGCATGCGCAAAAGCTCCTTAAAACGTGCACAAGTCAATATGTGTTACTGACCCTGTAGCTTTCATCGAGTTTAGAGGAGTGGCGCTTTACATTTAAACGCTGCAGAGTTTAAATTGCCGCATATATGTTACGTTTAATAGCATTTAAAGAAAAAAAAAACCAATAAATCCTAAAGTGTTAAAAGTTAGGGTGTACAGTAGCTGCCACTGGATATAACAAAATGTAAATGTATATCAATGCTTTAGAAGCACACCTCTGACGTAGAGGAAGAAACATGTCTGATGTGCTCGAGTTTTGTTCACATACAATAAGTACTGTAGGCCTCTGGCGAGAAAACGTTTGCGGGTGTTCTACTCTCCGGAAGAGTGAGCGGGAACAGTACCAGTGGCAGCTCACGATGTCATAAATACGAGATCTACTATCTACATTAAAAAAACTGGGCAATGTTAGTATCCCTGCGTGTTTCACTTGGAGCAGTGTGTGTTTTCTAGTGATTTATAAAGTTATTTGCAATGCCCATTGAGAAAAGAACTCTACACAGTCAAGCCGGTTGCTAACGTTGTTAAAATCTGTGATGAAGAAAGCAAACAAAAGCAACTGGCCATTCAGCATTACTAGCAGAAGCGCGTATGTTTTCTAATAGGCCTTAAGTCTTGTTGATATATTGAAAGTGGAGCCGTAATCTACGTATTTTATGTAAAATACGTAATGTAGAAAAGTGTCTTCTACACGAAGTAAAAAACTGATATTTATTGATTTTCACAATCTAAACATCAATTACTTCATTCCTTTTAAGTTTATTAACTTAAGTTTATTTATCATTACAAAAATGTTATTTTGCCATGCTTGACAAATCTTTGATGATTAGTCATTTATCACATAAAATTTGGAACATTATCACATCAAATGAGTTACTAATAGATACTAATGTAAAAATCATAATATTTACTTAAAACTGGTATACTGTAAAAAGGTCTTTATGTCTTACTGGTTTGAAATAAAATAACGTCTCCTTTTATTATTTGTAGCAAATTAATGCTTTTTTCTGGTATGCATCTAATAAAGAATATTTCTCTTGACACAAAACATAAGCATTTGATCCCCATTGGGTTTCAAAACAGATTCTTTTGTATAAATGTCCCTGAACTCCATTCTGTGGTTGTAAATTAAAACAACGTAATAAAAATTAGTAAAAAATAATTAACAAAACACCACACATTCACGTAATCCAGTCAATGTAATTATCACACACTTGATCTTTCATTTTATGTGAGTAATAAACAAGCTTCTTCGGTTTTTCAAATGAAAGACGAATCATTATAATACCTATACAAAAGACCAGTTGGAAAATACCCTCTCCAGTTGTGCAGACAAAGCTGGAATGTTCAATAATTTATTAGCGAAATCTGCTCCGTAAACATTCCGAATTCGTCTGTCATCTTGATTTATAATGAGAGATATTGTCAACAAAGAAAAAATTATAGTAATATTTATTAAAATTTGCCAAGTCACTGAGTCTATTCAGTTAAGGCGGCTGTTTTTATACCTTTCAGTTCCGGAAGGTTCTGGATTACACTCTGATACTTAATTGTGCAAGCTTCTAGTGAAGGGCAAAAACCCCTTATGAAGAAGGTTGTATGTATTATTAACAGAATAACTGACAGGCTTCAGGAAAGGTAGAAGTTGTGTATATAACGTCTTCTCTCTTAAGCAAATAATCGAAAAACGTAGAGAGTTGACTTAGAAACACATATTCTCTTTATAGACTATAAGAAAGCCTTTGACACGGTATGCAGGAAAAAATTAAGGGAAATATTAGAAAATAAAGCAGTACCAATACACTTAATAAATTCAATTAGAAATTTATATGTGAAAACCAAAATTGTAATAGATAATCGAGAACCCGTAATAATTCTAAAAGATGTTAGACAAGGTTGCCCAATATCAACCACTCTTTTTAATCTATATTTTGACACATGATTAGATCATGGAAGCAACAAACAGTAGGAGGGATTAATTTGGGGTCAAGAATAGTAAAGACAATGGTCTTTGCAGATGACCAGATATTAATAGCGAAAAGTGAAGAGGAACTTCAAAGGATGACATGCAAACTAAATTTAACATCAAAAACATATAGCATGGAAATTTCAACTGAAAAAAACTAAAGTTATGACGTTCAAAGGTACTCACTCGGTCCAGTCTAAAATAATTATAGAAAATAACAGCATAGAACAAGTGTCAATATTTAATTTTCTAGGATGTGAAATAACATATGGGTCTGAAATAGATATTAATAAAAAGTTAAATTTAATTACATAATGGGAACTATAAAGAGAACACTAAAAAATAAAATTAGAAAAGATTCAATAATAAAACTGTATAAAGCAATGACCATCCCCACAGTAACTTATGGGTCTGAAACATGGACAGTGACAGCAGAAAATATAAGAAGAATACAGACAGCTGAAATGAAATTTCTAGACCTTGCGACAGTTTTATGTTTATTTATTTATTGAGCCCCACGTTTGGGAGCCAAATATGCGGCGGTATTCTTTGTTAAGTTCCACGTTGTGGTAGCCAATTTGCGATGGTATTAGTGTTTGTTTGAAAGAATGCTACTGTTTATTTGCCACACGTATAAAAGACAATTTGTCGCGGTCACTTCGTGTTATCTTTTACTGAGCGCCTATTATTGTATTTAATTTTTGGGTTCACTGTTCTCCGGCTAGCTATGATCTCTCGGTCAAGCAAATCTCTTAATCAAGGTGTGTAAACGGAAAGGAGTTTTTATCCAAAGATAAAACTGATAAAAGAATTTGTTTTATACTTTTATTGTCGTAACACATTATGCACTTTCACGTATTAATCTTGACACTCGCCAAACTGAAACTGTTATAATAACTTCTTTACTGCACATTATTAATTCGCGAACTTCAACTTTTTGTGTAATTAACTTTACGACACTTGAGATTTTTCAGAACTTTGCTACGCGTAACCTGCGAATCGATAAACTATGCTAAGTATTCACCATGACTGTTTTTGTTAAACTCGACTACGTGTAATGTACAAATGTTTCCGATGAACTGGGAGGGATCTACCTCTGACTTAGCTCTTTTTATACTCCCACACCCCGATATGCCTAAAGATTATAACCGAGCTGCTATTGGTTAATAAAACGCGCCAACATTAGCGTCTATTTTTATATCCAATGAAAATTACAAAAACATATGCTCTAGGGAAAATGTTCCCGCAAATTCCTAAGAAAAACGCGCCAATATTACGTCATTTGCTCGTCTCTAGTAATGATAAACAGCTCACCCCCTCGCTACATTATTGCACGCTATTATTGTCAGTTTCAGTAAGGCCGTATAAACTTACTTCTCGACAATAATTACAATCAACAAACATCTCAAATCAATGTCACACAACAATGCATATTCGCACTACAATCACTCTGACATTTACATAATTTGTGATACAAATTACTGCGTCAACCTATAGCAGGATACACAAGACTGGATAAAAAAACCAAACAACAAAATAAGGCAAACGTTAAAAATAGAAGAACTAAATAAAGTAGATAATAATAGAATATAGAACTAACTGCAAACAACATTTAGAAAGAATCTAATTAAACAGGATACCCCGAGCAACATATAACTACAGACTCCAAGGATACAGAAACTCGTCGTCCTCCGTGGACTGGTGGTACCGTGCTAGCCTCTAGTTCCCAAGGTCGCGGGTTCAAACCCAGCGGAGGGCGATGGATTTTTTTCGGGCGTAAAAATCGTTAGCACGGCTTCCTTCGGAAGGGAAGTAAAGCCGGTGGTCCCGTGTCGTGGATTTACGGCACGTAAAAGAACCTCAAGCCTGATAAAGAGGCCTCTGAGCAAAATTACAGGTGTTTCACGCCCAATATAGAATGGGACGCTAAGAACCATAGTAGTTAAAGAGCGTCCATAAATAAAACTAATTTTTTTTTTTTAAATACAGAAACTCAGGACGACCAAAAAAGAGTTGGACACAACAAGATTTTGGAGCCGGAACAGGCTAAACAGCCTGAAACCATGAAGTAGAAGAAGGTTCTGGATTATTTAGAAAATAGCTTGGGTTCTCTTTCTTGTTTCTGGAGAGGAGGAAGTGCTTGAATCAGCACCTCAGTCAGTGCAATATGACTATGACTTTGTGACTGGATTTCTGTTTACAACATCATTCAATTGTCATCTCTTATTATACTTTCTTACATTCTTACATCAAAGTTCATAACACTATGTGTTACGTAAGCTGTTAACTGATGCAATATTTAAGATCACCACTAAATGCAAGGATTAACTAGAAGTACACATCAATAGGCTCCGGTTCTTGAATGTAATATGCATTGGACAAAATTTAAAAGTTGGAAGATTTTACGTATTTTACATTTATTACTTTAATTGCGCGTTATTTATGCGTATTTTATTGTAATGTATGTAGATAAATTTTTTATGTGTAAAGACCCAACCTGATTACAGCAGAACACAAAACACTTCAGAATGTTGTAAGTTAAAAGGAAATGTTTATCATTACCACACTCAAATTGCATATAGTTATGAAAAATGTGAAATCAGTTTAATTACGGGGAAACTGTGATTGGAGGAATCTCATTTACCATCAATATTCAACAGATTCCCCGTTAGTATAACACAGGCAGGCCCAACCGTAATCCGCGCGAGTTAGTGAACTTTGGACTCTAAACACCTCCACCTCCTTGACGTGAAGGAAAAGGTCCAACGGACATACTTGCCTGCTAGCTATATATTTATTCCTGGTTATTATTTTATTGAAGTAATTATTGCGTTTATTTCTTGCAGGGGAATGAACTATTGGAACTGACTCAATCAGAATTCGTATTTAAAGGGACAAGGTAGTCTGAACATATGGAAATTACACCTTAAGTGTGTTAAATTACCACTGCTCTTAAAGTTCTAAATGGTTTCTCCTGATATTTTTATGAATTATTCTATAAATCATGACAATTATTTCAAGTGGTCGTTTGCATTGATAACTTATGTAGTTGATCCATAAAAAATTATTTCATTCAGTAGAAAAATAATAAAATTTACTCTTAAAACATGTGAATTCGTGTACCTTTTTCTCTGATACTACTCGCAATACAGAATCTCACTTCTGCATGCTTGTTCTCAGTATAATCAGCTATCTTCTGAACCTCAATTATTTAGTTATGTATATCAGTTCACTAGAAATTGAAAAACAATTATTTGCAAACTCAAAAAAATAAAAATGTGGAAAATTTGCAATGGATTTTCTTTCTTAATAACACTAATATACATTATAAAATTATGATTATGGTTCAGAAAGCTTAAATATATGTTGTATACATGTATTGAAAATTTCAACTCTCTGCCTCTCATGCTTTCTGAGAAAAAGGTACATAAGTATCCAAAAATGTTTTGAGAAAACTGAACTTAAAATTTGAACATTAAAATTCTGACGCACTTCAGTACATTCAAGGGTCCTAATCATCCGCACCTTCATTCCTGGATTGTTTCAGCCGTTCTAATTGCCTTCTCTTGGTCCTGGTCTCCTTTGTTGATTGCTGAACTGCTCGCTGGGCATGATATAGTTGTTCATTGTTGAAAGATACAAAAACGTTCTAAAAAGGGGCGTTGCAGCTTTAAAGGAACGCAGACTAGCATTTAAATGGAATTTAAATGTCTTAAGAAACCTCTCAACCCCCCAAAAGTGTATCTTTTCTGAAACTGGAAATAATAGAGATTTTATTGGTGCATAAAACAAAAAATGTGATTTTTTACCATTTCAGAGTACCTTGTCCCCTTAACAGATTTATTTCAACACTTGAATATTTTGAATACAACTTTGCAGGGTAAAAATAAAACAATAGTGGATTTAGTTGACACCGTTAACACGTTCATGGCGAAACTCTCTCTTTGCGGGATCAGCTGGAATTTGGAGATCTGTAGCATTTTCCTTGCTTGGATTCTTCACTACACAAGTTACCCTTCTAAACAAATATATTGATATTATACAGCAAGTATATGCCAATTTTGAATCACAATTTCCCGACCTGAAAATGCTGAACTGGAAAATTCGCCTATTTAACATTCCTCTGAATTTCCCTAGCAGTGAGACTCCACATAATCGCCAAAGGGAACTACTTGAATTACATAATTCTACCACAATTAAATATTCTAATAAAGAAGGATAATTACTCTTTAAATCACTGCCTTCTGACAAATTTCCACGGTTACGTGTGTTTGCAATAAATATGTCAATCTTCGG
Organism: Deroplatys truncata; assembly: GCA_030765065.1. Lineage (NCBI taxonomy): Eukaryota > Metazoa > Arthropoda > Insecta > Mantodea > Mantidae > Deroplatys > Deroplatys truncata. The sequence continues at coordinate 98,679,837 of CM060986.1, read as the reverse complement.
ATCCACATACATTTACGAGCAAACATTTTCCAAAATGAATTGCATATTAAAAGCCAATGTCGTAATAGGAATAAGTGACGGTCACTTGATAAGTCTTCTGAGACTTTGTACGTCATCATTGGTGGCAAATATCAACAAGCTTGTTAAAAATAAGATGTGCCAGAAAAGTCACTAAGGGAAATGTGACGTACAAACGGCACGATATCCACGGTGTATTAAATATATGTTTAAAGAATATCACAGTGGATTCAAGCCACCATGAAACCCGCAAAACAGCCCATATTTTGCAACGTATATTTTGCTCACAATAACATGTCGGAGCGGGTGGACGGAGGTTAAACCACCCTCTCCTCTTCCGACTGCGGTTGGTATAACATATTTTCAAACACTACGTGAGAGGAACATGCCCGTAAACGTTTTGACATGTTACATATTGTTACTCCTTGTAGAGAAAACGATTGTGTAATATTAAGAGTACAACTTAAATGGATCACCACACACACACACACACACACACACACACACACACACACACACACACACACACACACAATTTCTTCTTAACACCCTAGCTGCAATAGGTACTTTCATTCAATAAGTAAGCGGTCAGAGAAAAGATGGCCACGCCTTTAGTTCCGAAACCAACTGTATTCATGCATTGCTAGCACCTCCCTACCATCATAACGACATTGTCTTCCTAGATACCAAACGTTAACCCTAAAAAAAGGTTCACCCGCGTACGAGGTCTACAGGTAATCCTACGGTGTAAACCGCATATACTTTACAGTATTCTTTCAGTCATTTGTTGCACTGTTGTCCATTTGTCGCACTAATGTCGACGTCTTCTCCTTAGTGCAATCGCTTGCTGCTTGCGATGTTGCTCTATCCAGTCGCCAATGTCCGTTCGACCCAGACTCCGTGCCCACTCTAGAGGCGTCCTGCCAGACATTCCTCGCGCTTCTATGTTGGCTCCACGCTGGATCAGGTACTTGACCACGAGAAGATGTCCTCGGTAGACGGCCCAGTGGAGGGGCGTGTCTCCAGTACGCTTGGAGCTGACGTCTAGACTGAGTCCGGCGCGCTGCACCAGGAGTCTGCATACGTCTAGATGTCCACTCCTGGCCGCTACGTGCAAGGGACTCACGTTATCGCTGTCCCTAGGATCCCGGATGATCCCCTTTGTCCCTAAAAGCACAGCGACAGCCTCTGTGTGGCCGAACTGGGCAGCCTCATGTAGCGCAGTGTAGCCATCCATCTCACGAGCGTTTGGATCAGCACCAGCCTTCAGCAGCACACGTAAGAGGTCAGTGTGGCCCTCAACAGCGGCCCAGTGTACTGGCTTTTTCCTGAAACATATAGGTGCATTTACTTATTATACAGCGGTCGTTAACATCGCTAAAGTGGGGAACGGAGCAATTTTATTTGATATACATTTTAGGTTCAATGATCCTTCAAGGTTTGAGGACATAAAGTGAGTGGGTTTTTGTTTACATGAATTGTGACTTTTTGTACCACTTACATTCTACCCAAAAATTCAATACAGTTATTTCTCCGGAAATATTAGTTTTATTCTCTCCACTCCATAAAAACATTTTTAGAAATGGACCTGGCCACTCTTTTAGTTGTCTTTATACCGTGTAGCTCAAATGCTGAAGATAAGGTAAATACCAAAATGCATATTCTATTCAACGTCATTTATAGGATGCAAAGCGAAGATTTTCGTGGAAATCTCCCAATCGTAAATAACCCATTATATTTTATGTAAAAAGTTTTGAAATGGTTCAGTTTAAAATACGGGAAACTCAAACAGAAGTCGTGACACAGACACTTTTTAATTGTTTCGTGTGTATAGCTCCCTTTAACTTCCATGGTCATATCAGGAGTTTGACTAGAGAAACAACTAATGGTATTATAAACTTCAACTGTAGGTTTTAAGAGGTTCATTTTATTTATCTTTACTATGAAACACACTCAGATCCACTCCTAAATTTATACTTAAAGATTTTGCGGAGAATAGGGAATAATTCTTGTTAAACAAAACAAAAAAAAAATATCCCTCGCCCCAACCGGGACTTGAGAAGCCAGAAGCCTATTTACAGAAAGTTAAAAATATGTATTTTATTTGTCGTAACAATATTTAAAAAAAAATATGTTAATCAAGAACGTTAGAGCTGTTTTCGTGGAAATAAGAAGTACATAATGCACCTTTTTAATATAAAATGTTGCATGGAATGTAGGAAATTAATAAACATCTTTGCCTAGCATATACAAGAGGGTTGGTATTCTTCTCACTTTTCGATTTTGATTTTGCTCTTCTGAAAATGCTTTCCCTCATTTTACTTTATCTAATACTTACCTACAGAAAGTACTGTAGCATCCCAGGGCTGGGTTGGAATTGCAGGTATCGTACTGAGGCAACACTCGCGGAAATAATCAGAGTACGGGTGAATGTAGATTAACAGAATGCTGACGCCTCACATCGTAGGGTATTTAAACCAGCCGAATAGAAGTCTCAGGAGAGACCAACTTTAGACCCGAAACCTACTGGACGTCTCCGTGCTGGTCGATTTCTCGACGAGTCTTTTTGTAAACGATGCATACGAAACAACCCCGCCACCACCAGCTGAGGTACCTACAGACTGGGCCGTAGGCTTTTAGGCTAGAATAAAATGGCCCAAGGCTTGGGCAAGAGCGTTACTCAGAGCTTTCCTTGCCACCACAACACGCTGCCTTTCCTTAGAGCTCACCCCTCTAGGTGAGTACTCTACTCCCGAACTACTTCACCCATATAGTAGCCGGTTATTTCCGGGCCGTTACAGTACTGTATTCGTCAAATTCGATTTAAGATTCCACCGAAAGTACATTTTTTGAGATCTCTCGAATTACAAATAAATAAATAAAAGCATTCTTAGAAAAAGTTACCTGGCGCACGCGCGCATGTGTGAAGAGCATAACTCAAAAACGAAATGTCGGCTAAGTACCAAACTTGGTATTTAAGTTCAGTATCTGCTAAAGATGCGGTACAATTTTTACTTTTCCTACCACGTACATAGGTATGCATTCCACCCAAAAATTTGATACCGAGATTTCACCGGAAATACATGTTTTGATGCCCCTAATAAAACATTTTCAGAAAAAGGTTCGCGTGCGCGCGCACGACTGTTTGTGTCTATGAACAGCATAACTCAAAAACGCAAAGTCGGATGAGTACCAAACTTGGTATTTGCGGCAGTAACGCCTCCTGTCAGAAGCTGTTCTGGTTCGTAATGCCCGTAGCTCGCGGCTTACCTTTCTGCAGCCTCCGCGTAGATTCCGGATGTTCGACGCGGGCTGATTCTCTGCATTTCTATCCTCGGCTAGCTGAAGTAATTTCTGAAATATGTAAGAGCATGGACTTTTCCTCGGTAAAGGAAATGTAGATCTCGGGTGTGGTAATGGAGAGAAAATAGACGTGCTTCAGTTACAAAAAGACGACACCACTGTTTTCTTTATATTTTACTTCTAGTAGTTCACAACACTGATATTGTCGCCGTTAAAACAATGTCCACTGCTGTTGAAACACGGCGCTGATATGACGCAAAGTTTATATATTTAACAAACCTCTTTACTCGTAGCGATTCTTATGTGTGTAGCGAAACCTGTCTTAATTCACTGACTTTAACTGCAATATCTCTTAAGTATCCGGCAACATCATTCTCTGCCTGTAGTTTCGAAGTAACTCCCTCGATCTTTGGTCTTAGCAGATCTATTTATGATCGCCAGCTTCTTAGGCTACTTAATTTCCTATTGGTGCATTCTTCGCGCTGCTCAACGCGTCTCACTATTTCATATCGATTTACTTGGATCTTATTGGTCCTATTCCACCTCCTCTTGCTAAATTTTAACATGAAATCGCGGCTTTCCCTAATTTTACCGTTAAGCTAGTTGTTTCACTCACTCCGGTCACGGCGAATTACCGTACAAAAGGACAATGGCTCTACACCCTCGCTGTACGAACAATACTTTTGCTACCAGAGAGACATCGTAAAGCTCACTTGTTGCCTTCGGAGACACTTTTCCTGCGTCTAAAAGATCACGTCGTGGATAGTATTTTAATATAGCGCTTAAATTATTTACATTAAACAATTTGTTACTCCTCTAATATTAGTAACCTAAATACAAACATATCATTAAATCACCCTTCTTAAGCTACGGAGACAGTAAAAAGAAAAATAGTTGTACATAGCATAGTTTAATTTCACTAAAAAGTAATTACCCAAATTATTAATAATTCCATAGCTCGGGCTCGGCCTAGAGTTGCCGTTTCATATTTAAGTTCAGTATCTTCTAAGAATGCGACTTGAAGATTTTGAAGAAAATCCCCCACCCCAACTACCCTTTACATAGAACATTTCTCGAAAATTCTGATTTTTCTAAAAAAAAATTGGCTCTAACGATTTTGATAAAATACCACATACTAAATATATTTATAAGACCAATAAAGTCTATATTTTTGAGTTTTCTGGGAATAAGTCCTCTTCATTCGGAAGGAGTTTTGTATAATCTTGTATAACTGGTAAACGTTAAGCGACAGATTAAAATACACTACACATAAAATGTAGATCTCTTTAAAACACACAATTATTTCAAATAAGTTTTTATGTGGCATAAGCCATTTCTGAGATATTCGTTATTAATGGTTCAAATTGTTCATTACTTAGTTATTCTCTTAAAAGTCCTGTCAGCATTTAGTTGCGATTGGGTGGAAACAGTATGGAATTTTAAGGCCGGCATATAGCATCCAGTCCTTAAACACTTGACTATCGCTGTTATTCAGTTGGAACAAATTTTATATAATTTTGTAGTGCTTATAAACCATAAGAGGTACACAAAAACTTACTACACAAAATATGTAGATCTCTTTAAAACACACCCTTTATGTCAAATATTTTTTTGTGGTGTTTACTATTTCCCAGATATTGTGGCGTGTGTGTGTGTGTGTGTGTGTGTGTAATGTCACACCAGGCACATTATTGCGTCATTGGCGACAGTATTGTTGGGGTAATTCTTTCGACTGGGTTTTGAAGCTCGTCTGGCGTGGCGGCTCGCCACCGTCTAGCTGGCGATCCTAGCTAGCGGTGGAGAGTGGGGGAAGTGAGCGTTATTCCTTTGTGTGTTGTGTAGTGAGCGTCACTTTAGGTCGAGTGTTGGGTCTGGAAGGCTGTATGTGAAATCGTGTGAATGTAGTCTCGTGTGTGTAGCATCGCCCTTCAATTTCTTCCTTTTTATCTTTTCTGTGTGATTTAGGGGCACCGTACTTATACTGAATAAACTACAGGTAATGTGATTAATGTGAAATTCTGTGCATTTTGTTATAAATATCCCACGCCTGCTCTGGAATGCGTAGTTTAAGATTCTGATCCTCTTACTACCTCTGCAGCTATGCCTTCCAATGTATATGTTGGGTAACCAAAAGTTAATATCTATCTGCAAACCTTTAGGACTTTCCCCGGTATATAACAATATTCATTATTATTACTGCTTTGAATTTTCAAAAAGAGTGGAATTTCAAGGCCATACACCATGACCCGCTTTTAAAGAGTTGATTATTGCTTAAGTCTCCAACCAATATTCCATGAGCCCGAAGAAACGCATTTGCTTTTTCTGTAGTAGAGAACTGGCCCAACACCTCGTAAAGGTTCACTCCTTTCGTGTTCATGTTGCTGCTGTCACCAACAAAAGCAGCTCAAGAATGAGACATTAATATCAAAGAATTAAAGACGGAGGCGCATGGTATGCTGGGAAAGGAAAATGCTGGTGGGGCAGTTACGTGGTTGGAGAGAAACGATTTGTGGTGCAGTCACATGGTCAGAGAGGGAATAGTGGCGGGGGACACTGTCTTGGCCGATGGGGAGAAGTGACGGGACCCGGATAGTACAGGCATAATCTATGGGCAACTGCAAAGACAAGAAATATAATCCACATACATAAGTATAAAGTAGTTCAGCGGATGCTTACTCTTCACTTCTAACAGAACTTTCCACAGACCCCAACCCAAGCACACAACTGACACGCACCAGGGGTGGCCAAATGTGCATTCCCAGGAGGAGGGAACGCGTCAGTTGAACAAGCGAGAGCGGCTGCCAATAATAAAGAAATTCTGAAAATAACAAAATCCAAACTATACGGCGCAATAAAAACAATCGTTACTCACTTATTATGTGCTTCAGTATCAGAAAAGCTCGTATCAGCAGCTCCAGACTCCAGAAGAAACTCAGCGACAGCAAGGGCATTGGATCGTGCGGCTATTATGAGCGTCCTTCCCTGAAATGGTAGACATTACTTTATAGGTTTTATTATAAACTCTAAATGCGCATGCATTTTAAAATAATGCTTAAAATGTTCATTATCAACAGTTTTTCGTACTAGAAGTTTGATATTGTTTACATTTATTTACGACACTTCGCTGATAGTATGAATCTAAAATGATTGATACGGGCCCTTTATTAGCATCCTAAAAAGTTAATATAAGAAAATATAAAAATTTATAATGATTTAAATTATATTTCTGCAATTAGAAGATAAACGTTAATGGAAGTAAATCGATAGATGCAAAAAAGCATCATTGAACATACACCGTAGAGTTCACTGTGATGTTTTCATTAGCTCTATCAAAATGGATCACGAACTTGGTAAGCTTAGCATTCGCGAGGTAAGCTAATTTAGCACTCCATAATACCTAAAACATAATGAAATGTATATTTTAATGAGGTTATAAATTGCAGCTTGCATAATCCTAAATTATAATAGCTGTTTCGCCCATTATTCAAACTCTGAACCTTATAGGTATTTACCCGAAAATCTTCTAACAAGTTTTGTAAAATATTGTGATTTAGACCGCTGTTTCCCTATTCACTATTTGTTTTTATTTTTCCCCTCGCAAGTAACATTACAATCGTAGTCGCGCAGCTCACTCTCTTCCAGTCGCTCGCAAATATATGGAACTCAGGACTGCTCTTCTCTTCTCACGTAGATAACTGTTACTACTCGCAGCAAAAGCCCGCAAAGGAAACAGCGAACCAAACAACAACGCAAGGATCAGCCTTGTTTTATATACTGCAGCCTCACCTCAAAGTTTCGCACCTGGCCTTGGGGAAGGAGAATCCTGGAAATTTCTACCCGCGTCCCGATAGGAGTATCTTTCGCTCCATCTTTACAATCAACCACACTCCAGTCAAATTAAATTGAATTGACTTTTATTTATGGATGCTCTTTAACTGCTGTAGCTCTTAGCGTACCGTTCTATATTGGGCGTGAAAGGTAGGCAATTTTCCTCAAAGGCCCCTTTATCAGGCTTGAGGTTCTTTTACGTGCCGTAAATCTACGACACGGTACCACCGGCTGTACTTCCTTTCCGAAGGAAGCTATACTAAGGATTTTACGCCCGAAAAAAAATACATTGCCCTCCTCCGGGTTTGAACCCAGTAGCATGGTAGCCCTAGACCACGGAGGACGACACAAGCCAGTCTGCGGCAAAAACTACGCCCTGCCCAAGGTGGGGGTAAGTAGCCAGAGAAATACGCCAAAACTTACTCACCGCTACTTCAGCTTCAGGACAAGTTAGATTCTGCAGTACAGGCACGCAACGCTTCTCTAAGGTCTGTAGTTCACTTTCCAACTTCGTAAAGTTCTCCAACTTCTGGCCACAGAAGTCCACTTGAAGTACACTTTGCAGCTCTGCCATCTTGTTCATGGCTTCCCCGTAGCGGGAACTGTTTTTATCAATCGAGTGCTCCAGAAACAACTGGAAAACTACCAACATTGCCTGAAGTGTCGAGGCAGGAGTGGGTTGTTGAATTACTGTCGCTGGTGGTTTACTTGTCATGGTCTGGAAAATTAAGAAAAATAATATTAATTAGTTGAATATCAAACATTTGATTGCAGAGCATTTTCACTTTTATTAGCCCCCATACTGGATCACACTCACTTATCAATAACGCTATCACTGTCCGCTTATTTACCAAAATTCCTCAATTTATCTAATACTCCAGCAGAGGAAAACATACTTATTAACTTTTGCCGTGATTATTGATGCTTAATAAAAGGAATCCTTTGATCGTATTGGACTAAAAGAAAGAAAAGGTCTGGATAGTATTTCCCAAAATGAAATACATTATTAGAAAACCAAACAAAATTAAATATTCACACGAAAAATATAATCTTTCAAACCAAACGATGAAACTTTAATTCAACTTGTTTTAAACTTAAAATTTTAACTGCTTTCATAACGCTTTCCGACAGCTTCAAAGTGACAAATCTACCTCTGTGCTAAGTTGGAGTAAAGTTGCAATCATTATCCATTTGTTAATGTTATCTTCTTATTATCTATTGCACATGTTAGAGGTAATATCCTCAGCTTGTTATACGTAAAGCAATTGTTAACCTAATTTATCACTAGCTTGTATAGCAATCTTGCTGATCGGCTAAATAATAAAAAACAGAACAAAAAATGTTGAGGGCGATTTCTCATTGCAGCTTTTCGAGGATTTTATCTCCCAGATTCAGTTCAGCTTAAAATATTGTTTTTTACGACAAATAAAACGGTTATTTGAAACTAACAGCACGCCATAAAAATGAAACTATAGATTGATTTCCTTCACTACGATATTACTACTTGTTCTTCTTCTTCTTCTTCTTCTTCTTCTTCTTCTTCTTCTTCAAGCGTTGAGCTCTTTAGCTGGTTGCGTCTCCAAATTGGTCTATCCATTTTGGAGATTTTGTGTGTGAATATGTCCCTCTACAGGTAACCAGTTTGAAGCAGGGTAAGTCTGGTGGTAGGAATGTTACCTTTCTGTTTCCAGACCTGCAGAATTTTATTCCAGGCTTCCTACTGTAGATCAGTTGCCTTGTCGAATCTTCACCCGTTTATCTACGCCCATCATTCCAGACCGGACCCTCCATGTTTATAACCCTTGCTGAGAGGGTGGTCCAGTTATTATAAAGCTCCGGGGCACTGAGCTTCTTGTTGGTCCACGAGTTCTTATCATCATAGCTATTGTAACCGTCACACTGTATCTGTTGAGATCTCTCATCCCGACTCGATGGACGCGCGCGAATGGGTTACAAGGTCCCCACTGTGTCATGTATCGTAAAGCAAAACAATAAACTGCTGTAAAATAATTAATTTTGCTTTTAATGTTTGTTCCAATAATTTTCGAGTGCCAGCCAGAAATTCACTAATGGATTGGCGTATATTCTACTGACAGTCTCTCCCGCAACCACCTTCAGGTTCAGAAATGGCATTCCAACATGTAAGCAACGATATTTCAACAACTGCATATCCGTATCGAACAAGTTAGCTCTCGGTTTACTATTGTCGTTGTTTAGGTAGTTAGAAGTAGTAGGAATAAATAGGGTAGGTAAATAATTACAATTGGAATTAATTGTTCTTCCACACAAGCTGTGTGTTGGACAAGGTTGGAAAGGTAGAATCAGACGACTAAAAAACCCAATGCCATAGCCGGGGTTTGAACCACGGACCTCCCAGTATCCGCCCGATTGCTCTAACCACTGAGCTACCACGGCAACATACCGGTACGACATTAATTCTCCAACTGATTAGCATTTATCTCGTTAAAACACAAGGAGATCTCAAATTGTATTGAGATGACATACCTTAATGGCGACTTACAATGCTATATGTAATTTAAGTCCCGGGCTTCGACCACTATTATGTCAATTAATGGAATTTATTGTTCTTCCACACAAGCCGTATGTGGACAAGGTTGGGAAGGTAGAATCAGTCGACTGGAAAATCCAATGCCATAGCCGGGATTTGAACCACGGATCTCCCGGCTATGGCATTGGATTTTTCAGTCGTCTGATTCTACCTTTCTAAATTAATACAGTTAAAACATAAAATTATTATGTGTTACATTCATATGATCTTTCCCTATCAACTATCGTTTATTTTTTATATAGGTTCTACAAAGTACTCTTGAAAAACTTATTTTTCTATCTAATTCGTGTTAATCGAGACAATCGGTTTGCAGAAATAGTTCCATTACATTATTCGTTGTAGGTACAAGAGGAATAGCGATAGTCAAATGTTCAAAAACTGTTCGCTATATACTGGCCTTTTCCCGACATCGCGAGAGACATCTGAAGGTTGGCAGTATTTAAAAAAAATGTAATGACAGGATTGAAAAATTAAAATTAATAACAACGGATATCTCATAAATGGGCTATTTGAAATAAATTGTCCATTGTACAGAGATCTACAGTATTTTTTTTATAGTAAGCCTTTTATCATCTTACGGCTTACCAGTTATAAAAATTGTACAATATTTCTTCTGAATGAAGAGGACTTCATGTGCTGTTCCCCAGAAAATTCAAAATATACCTACATTTTATTCGTAAGTAAATGTTTTAAATATATAACATGTTAATAAAAATCGTTACAGTCATCTTTAGATAATAAAAATTTTGATTGTACAAGGTAGTTTGGGCGGGGGTATTTTGTTGAAAATCTTCGTGTTGCACATTTGAAAACTATGAATTTAAATACCAAATTTGTTATTCATCCAACATTTCGTTTTTAGTTGTGCTGCAGTGGCGTAGCTTGACACTGTGTTCTAGAAATACTAGATTTTAAACATTGAATTTAGAATTTTTTAAATGATGCATAAATTCCCAAACATTAGTGTTTCATAAAATAGTGTGAATTCTCCATATCGATTCTATTATTATTGTTGCTATTACTATTATTATTATTATTAGTTGTTGTTTTAGTAGTTGGCATCACTACTAATTGCTGAAAATGACTGAACATGCATTTTAAACTAAACTAGATTATAAAAATATAGCGTTAGGTGTAACTTTAGAAAATGCTGACAAACCATTGTACGATTGTAAATCATGAAAACAATGTGGGTACTCGCTTAGATTTTCTTGTATATAAGCTCCAGTCAGCGATTTTTATTCCAAGCTTTTGTTTCAATGTTTTTAATATTTTATATTCCTACAACACTCCATTCCTTTTCCCGCCAAAAAGCAAACATTGTTATGAATGTAACTGCCAGTTACCCAATTAAATTTACTGTACAAAGGATGTTTGAAATGTCCGTTGTATGGAAGACAATGCCAATCTTAGGAATTGGTCTATTGCCTTTAAGTTCACACTTTTTCTTATAAGATAAAGTCGAAAACTGAATTTGTAATAAGTAATCCATTAAATCGATGGAATTGTCCATATTTCTAAAATCATAAATAAAACACGCACAATAAAAACAATACACAGGTTTACGTAAACTTAACACTTTACTGCATTGCAAGGTTGCATGCACATAATGCTGATTTAACAATTGTAACCAATGGCACCCCATACCATCACACCTGGTGTTTGTCCGCTATGCCGCTCAACAATGCAGACCTCCAGGTTGCGCTCACCACGGTACCGCCGGATACATATGCCGCCATCACGGTAGGACACGTTGAAGCGGGACTTGTCCGAAAAGACTACATTTTGCCATACTGGCACTCAACCTTGTTTGGCAGCTCTGCACTGGCTACACTGAGAAATGGAAGTTTATGTTACACTGCCGTGCCCTACTCTTGTCTCCAACCCCTATTGTCCTGTTTCCGGACCTTGGAGAGAGCAGGTACACAGAGACTAAACATCTCATTAAACGTGTTAAGTCTCTGCTGCTGCCTTTGTGCTCTTAATGCACAACAAAATATAGGCATGTCTTCCTACAACGAGAGGTCGAAATTTAGCGGGAAAAGCTATATAAGACCATTCTTGATGAGACTTGCACTCGCTCAGCCATCCCAGTCTCTACTGACTTTGCTGCTGCATTGAGATTTCGAAGCTGCCTAAGAACGCAGCGTTACAATCTGGCACTTAGCAGTGGGGGTTGGGGCGTTGGGATAAGCAGCGGTGAAGGTGATTGTATTAATTAATTTTTCATCGCTTGTTTGAGGCTGTCTTTATTTATATGTTTAAAATGTACTTAGTTTCTTGGCAATTTATTTAGGTGGACTCAGTCTCAAAGTCTGCCCTTACGCTACGCCACTGTTATGCTATGTTTCGAAAACACCTTTTTTGGATTCGGGGGGCCTCAAAACGTGTATCTCCAGTGAAATCTTGATATAGAATTTTTTGGATGGATTGCAATACTTCCCCTACTTTGTGGTAGAGAAAGTGATAAAGGATAGTGGCTAGAGGAAGTCATGCGAATACAATACAACAGTTTTTTTTTGTAGAAGTTAATAACGCAGAAACGTGGAAATATTATACAGCCCATCTTCAGCAAAATATTCACTGAAACACACTGGTGACTTTATGAGATGGTTTTTGTGTTCAGCACTGTAGGTGTGCATGACCGCAACCCACTTTCCCTAAGGCAACTCTTGTGAAAAACTAATTTAACACGCATACAGAGCATTTAAAATGGAACTTGAAGGGTTTAATGCGCCATGTCAAACAGTTTTTTCGAGATGTTTTAAATAAAATGTTTCTCAGAATTAGTTCATTTTTACAAAGAACAGGAGATGTAAAATATTTTTTTATATTATTATTATTATTATTATTATTATTATTATTATTATTGTGTTCTATTGAACTTTTCGATCTATGAATACGAGTTGTGCAAAATATTGTGCTGTAATGTAATGTTTGTAGCTAATTGTATAAAAACTTATTATTTGTATTATTTGAAACTCTTCTGAAAATTAAAATACTCTCTCTCTCTCTCTCTCTCCCTCTCTCTCTCTCTCTCTCTCTCTCTATATATATATATATATATATATATATATATATATATATTTTAAATGCTGACAGTCGCAGAGCATTTTGATCGATGTAAAGCTTTGAGGAACGGGAAGGTAGAACTGATAAAAATGTATATTAGGTTTTAATACCGTTCTTCACCTAAATAGCATGGGATCAAGTTTTTCCTTATTGTTTGCTATATTTCACGAATGCATTCGCAACGAATTTTCGATATTCGTAGGTCCTTACCCTTAAAGAAATCCAGAGCAATATGTTATAATGTCTGTTAGAATAACTGTTATATACAATTTATGTCAATACCTTTTTTGCTCTTACATTAGCCATTTTCGAAGTATTCGTCGTTACAGCTATAACTTTCCCAGTGTGAACTGCCATGCTGCATCCATAAAGCAACTTATGCGGTGCATATGTATTTTCTCACATGAGTTGGTTAACAAAAACTGACGCGATATGCGAACAGCTGTGTTTTGTTTTCCGTATCGCGCATGCAACCAAGTTCATACTGTTTAAGTTGAGATTATTTCTAGTTAAAAAAACTTAGTGAATGGGAGTATCACTTTTGTATGAATTAGTTGTTTTGAAAATGCATAATTGACTCAAAATGCCAAAATTATACTAAATGCTATATAAAGGCGAAATGTGTAGCAATTTGTTAATTTTTTTTTAGTTTCTCTACTACTATAGTAAGTAGACGAAATATTGTACTCCACCAAAATGCAGATTTCACCGGAAATATGCTTTGAGGTCCCCTGAATCCATAAAAGCATTTTTGTTAAAATGTCCGCGTATGTGTGTGTATGTGTGTGTGTGTGTGTGTGTGTGTGTGTGTGTGTGTGTTTTACAACATAACTCTAAAACGAAAAGTCGGATAAATACCAAACTTTGCATTTAAGTTCAGTATGTTCCAAAGATGCAACACAAAAATTTTCAAGAAAATCTCCTACACCAAACTACCCTTTACATGGGTACCCTTTACCGAAAGTTTAGGACATTTTTTATTTTCTGAAAAATTGCGGTAACGATTTTGATTAAAACGGCATATAATAAAGATATTTAAATATCCAATAAAATGTATATCTAGAATTGTCTGGGAATAGCTGAGTCCTCTTCTTTCGGAAGGAATTTTGTATAATCTTGTATAGCTGGTAAACGTTAGTCCTTCGATTTTCAATTGTTTTTCGCGATTGAATAGAAAGAGTATAGAATTTTAAGGCCATATATAGCGTCCAGTTCTATAACATTTGACTATCGCCTTTGTATCTATAACGAAATGTGTAATGCAGCTATTTCCGCAAAGGTTTTTCTGGTTTAAAATGAAGTAGAAAAGTAAGCTTTAGTAAGAATAGCTTGTTGAAGAGTGAGTAGAGAAAGTCTTGTGAATGTAACACATTAGAGTTTTTCTAATATATGCTTAATTATCTATTCTTCGAAAAGTAATTCAATGAAAATAAGTGTGTTTTGACATTAAAATTGAAAATGTGGATGTACAAGAATTGCCTGAAAGTTTAGTTCAGTTATTCTAGGTAATAAAAAACGTACTCCTAATAATAAGTTTGATCCGCCGTTACTATAAATATTCAATTATAAAACGCATAAATTCACTTCAGCTTCACGATATATGAAGATGTTTGTATTTCTTAAAAATGTTTTGGAAGTAGACACCTTTTACTCCGGTGTTATGCTGGTTGTAAACATCATACAAAACAAGTAATCGTATTACTTACCTTCTCGTAAGTTATTCCTCAAGAGATCAAAAGATATGAGATAACCCCTCACCTCTAGAGTATTCACTAAGTTAATACAGTTGCAAACAGATCTCGGTTGGTACTGGTCATGAGTTGCTCTGAATCAGCCAGAAGCTTGGGTCAGGCGTTATGAGTTGCAGTGACCGTAGTATTGTGACCTCGGTCAAGGATCCAGATGTAACTGATAAAAGGACAGCTGTACTCAGCTTTTAAAAACGTTTTAATATCTCTCGCGAACATGATGTTTGCACATAATGGAGCAAATACAAGTTTGTTGAACTTAAATCAATAATACTGCTGTACTCAACTGATAAAAGTATTTTAGTATCTGTCGCGAAAATTACTTCTAAATATAATTGAACAAATGCAAATTTGTTGAACTTGCATAAATAGTAGAGCTGTACTCAACTTTTTAAATTGTTTTAGTATCTCTCGCGAAAATTACTTCTAAATATAGCTAATTGAACAAATGCAAATTTGTTGAACTTGCATAAATAGTAGAGCTGTACTCAACTTTTTGAATTATTTTAGTATCTGTCGCGAAAATTACTTCTGAATATGTTTGAACAAATGCAAATTTGTTGAAATTGCATAAATAGTAGAGCTGTACTCAACTTTTTAAATTGTTTTAGTATCTCTCGCGAAAATTACTTCTAAATATAACTGACCAAATGCAAATTTGTTGAACTTGGATGAAAAGGACAGCTTTTAAAAGTCTTTTAGTACCTCGCGAAAACTTCTACATATAAATGCAAGTTTATTGAACTTAAACGAAAACTATTAAAATTTTAAGATTCTTTTAGTACCTCTCGCGAAAATTATTTCTAAACATAACTCAACAAATCTAAGTTTGTTGAACTTACGGTGATTTGCAAATATTATCATACGTTATTGGAAGCATATCGCTAAAAGTTTAAGATAGTGTGACATTTATTTTAAAAAATACGTTTTCTTTAGACTGGCATAATATGGTGCACCTAATGTAATAGGCAGTAAGGCTATTGTAAGAATTGAGAAATTGACGTCATATGATGCGTAACTGAAATTAAATGAAGTAATTCATTAATAAATAACAAGAGTAATTTATGTAGGGTATATTTTTGGTTTTTATTTTACAAAATGAGGCTTGTAATGTTGCTTTCTATAACCCTTATCTTAGAAGATAAACATTCGATATTGTGATTTCGCCGAAATATTTCTGTAAACGCCAAAGAGAGAGATAGAATCCAATGTTTAATGTGTAAAGATGCATGCAACAAACCCCCATGCTATGTAAGAAATAAAATAAAACATCAGGCGAGTAATTCACCTAATTTCGGATATTGAACTCTCGAAAGTAAATGAAGATATCCTTAGAAGATACAAGAAATATGCGCATAGAGAAGGGCATTTCCAACATCTCTTATAATAAGGTATGAGAGTATTATCTTGTAATTGTAACTGTAACTAAGAGAACGTGAGACGATTGCGGGTATATTATAACTATTTCGGCGCTAGTACGAGATGCGGCGGCCGGCGCGCGAATAGCCGTGCGGTGGCAACAGTGTGAAGGGAAAGTACTGTATATTATATATAGGTATATAGTAAACATTTGGATGAAATGAAAATTATGAAGGTTTAAAAAGTTTAGATTCAAATACAAATATCAGATAGGAAAACCCAGAACCGTTCGTAGCCATATTTATTTGCATTACCTACTCCAAAAATCAACACAAAAAAAAAATAAAAATTACAACGCAGGGAGAAATATGGTATAAAAACTATTAAAATACAATTGGTACATATTATTTGAGTTAAACAATTAATCTTCGGTGAGATAGTGCATTTCAGTCAATCAACCTGGAATATGAACATTTCAACCTGTCCCTTTAAAATATATTGATATTTTATTCAGTGCTAAGATCAATACATTGGTGGCTACCACTTTTGGCCCCGGCGATTATTTGGTGTACCACCATAATCCATTTTATAAGTACACTTATTTACTAGAGGACCTCTACATTTATTATTTGTACTAAGCCACCATACACAGAATTGGCTATCATCAGCCCAGGCTGTTATCTTAGCCATACTCAAAACCCAGGTTTTCCTTGTATCTAGTACTACAAATCCTAATGCCACTACTACTATTAACAGTAATAATAATAATAATAATAATAATAATAATAATGTTCACTTAATATTCTAAAATCAGAAGACTCTCCCAATTTTCTCCACTCCTGTTTCTTTCCTACTACTTAAGTACTCCTGCTTTACCTCATTGCCTCCTACCTCTCTCCATTTAATTAATGTCTGCTTCACCACTCTTTTTGCTAATTTACATTCCTTATCGAACCACATCTCCCTTTTCTGTCCCTCCCTACCCATTTCTCATCCCATCAATTGCTCTTTGCGTTGATGTATTGAATATGTTCGCCGCCTGCTCTATTTCCTGGTTCTCTAGCATGAAATTTACTCCCTGTTGACAAATTTGCCCCTACCTAGAGTCTAAAATAAACTTAAAGTTATTTTGTCCATTTAAACTCAGTATACTGCTCAGTATTCCAGTTCCCTGACAATTTATCCTCTTCCTTTTGTCGTATTTTCATTTCTACCATCAACGGGAAGTGGCAACTATTTGAAATAAAATTTAATATCTTAAAATTATTCAACGTCTACCCCATATTAACTGACCAAAATACATAGTCAATAACACTTTGTGTATTCTTGTTAATAAGGTGCAAGCCCTCATTAAATCTTCCCCATATTTGCCAATCAAGATATCTAGCCCATTCACTTCACAAAATTCAATAAACTTTTCAATTTCCTTGTCTATGAACTTGTCTCTACTAGTCTTACAGTATCCCTTTTAGTTCTTATATAATTTCCAAATATTGTGTCACTCTCTATATTCTCATCCCCCTCGCCTATTCTAATGTTAAAGTCCCCAATTATTATAACTTCCATTTCCCCGTATTTCTCTCTTGCCCTCTCCATATTAAAATATATTGATTGCTTTTATTCATATCCAACTGAATATGCATATTCCGTAATGACATTTGCTTCCTATTGCTAGACCTGAAATTATAATAACCCATCATTATTGTTGCTACGCATATTTTCCACGAATACAATCGGAAACACGCAAAGTAAAACCGCTGGTTACTTCCTTATATGAGGCTACAATGTTGGTAGAAATGCGAAGTTTTACTATCCTTCGGACTTCGTTTGTTTTTCCTCATGTCAGATTGATGTGCGCGCGACCTTCCAAGAACGGTGACGTTAACAGCCTAAATTATTGCGACGTTTTTTTGTTAACTCTACAGCGTATTATTAACGTTGTTAAGTGCCATCCATGATATCATCATTGGTTAGGCGAAGAAATTAAATAAAACAGCCGAATAGAGGTCAGAAGCCATCACCATTTGAAACTATCCGAGTTTCATTCTCACTAGGATCAGCAGGTTTTTGTACTTTATCACTTACATTCCGCCCAAAAACACATTATCATACATACTTTGAGATTCCCTGAACCCAATTTTTACTTTCTCTGTTTACAGGAAGTGCTGCATTTTACCCAACAATTTGTTACCAAGATCTGCCAGAAAATCACGATAAAATAAAAACATGTTTAGAAAAAGTTCCATACGTTGTGGTGTGTGTGTGTGTGTGTGTGTGTGTGTGTGTGTGTGTGTGTGTGTGTGTGTGTCTGTCTGAGAACAGCGTAACTCAAAACACGGAATGTCGGATAATATCAAACTTCTTATATAAGGTCAGTAGAATATATAAGACAGCCCCTTTTTTGCGTTTATATGGGAAAGGATAGGGAAAACGAGGGTAGATGCTAGGCTAGGAGAGCATCCAAGGAGGAAAAATGCGTTTATATGGGGGAGATAGGGATTACGAGGAGAGTTGTCAGGCTAGACAGAGGTTGAAAGGGTAGAATGCTCGTTTTGTACTGAAGAGATAGGGATTACAAGGTTACATGTCGATTAGACAGGGTTTGAAAGGCCGGAATATGTGCTTTATAAGGGAAAGGATAGGGAACACGAGGGGAGATGCAAGGTTGAGAGAGTCTTCATGGAGGAAAATGAGTTTATATGGGGGAGATAGGGAAAACGAGGGTAGATGCTAGAATAGACAGAGGTTGAAGTAGGAGGAATGTGCTTTATATGAGAGTGGCAGGGAATACGAGGAGAGGTGCTAGGCTAGTCAGAGGTCGAGTAGAGTATACAATTATATACGAAAAATAGGGAGTAGATGATAATGCTAGGCAGGTACTGAAGAAGGGAGAGTATGCGTTTATATGAGAGAGATAGGGAATACGGAGAGAAATGCTAGGGAAGACAGGGACTGAAGGTATGCAGGGTGTTTTTCCAGAAGGGAAGAGTAAGAATTTCAGAGGTATTTAGAGCACAATATAACTATTTTAGAACACACTTAGAAGCTTTTTAGGCACATGTTTATCTAACCTTGCAGGTAAGCTGACGATGTTTTAATGTGGTAGAACAGTCATTTGACATCCTCTTACTGGCTTTAAAATATTTTTAGACATAGATACAGATACGTGTTTTAGGGTATTGGTGTAAGCATTTTAGCCAGTGTACTAGGAATTGTGGAGCATTTCAGGGTTCATTTAGAGACATTTTAGACACAGGTACAGATATTTTTTGATATGAACAAGGCTTTCAGGACATTCTGGTATGAGGCAGGGGAATTTTAGATGTTTCAGCAGCATTTTGGGAACTGGAGCAGGTAGATTCAGGGTATTCATATAGGCTTCAGAATATTTCGATGTGTTTTATGATGCTTTTAAGGTATTTTGACAATTTTCAAGACGTTTTCAAAGCTCGTGCTAGACGTGTTTGTGGCTCTTTAAAGGTATTTTAGGTTATGGATGGGGCATATGCACAAACCATTAAGAGTTCCTGAAGAGACTTTTGGAAAGTGTAGTGACTGTTTTATAGGCTTTTGGAAAGAGTAGCGGGTGTTTTATCGGCCTTTGGATAAGTGTAGTGGCTGTTTTATTGGCTTTGGAAAGCGCAGTGGCTATTTTATCGGCTTTTGAAAAGTGTAGTGGTTGTTTTATAGGCTTTGGAAAGAGTAGCGGCTGTTTTATAGGCTTTTGAATAAGTGTAGTGGCTGTTTTGTAGGCTTTTGGATAAGTATAGGGACTGTTTATTGGCTTTTGGTAAATGTAGTGGCTGTTTTTATGAGGGCTTTTGGGAAATGGTTTTCAAGCATTCTCTCTTGTTTATAGAGTTTTTCACTTGCATTACACAGGTCTTATGATCTATAACCATTTCTAACGTTTTTACAGTCATATCGGATCCTTTTATGGTCTTCTCAATATTCTAATGCTACCATGTATGAAAGTATGTAGAGATGCCTTTTATAACCCAACCTTAAGCTCTGATAGTGATATTATTGTTTTTATTCAGCTTTTCTGTTTTTGTATGGTTAATTGTTGGCTAGGTGTATCGTCTTTACCAGTTAATTGATGCTTTATTAGATAAGGATTGTAAGGGTAGGTGCCTCTCCCCTTTTATCTAGGCTTGAGACTAGCACTAGGATTTGCTCCTAATGGCAGGGTTACCGCCTCCCTTCCACATTCTTATTTTTATTTATTCTTAGGTGTCTGCTAGATGTATACACAGTACATGGCAAACTTCCACTTTTTAAAGTTGTAGACTCACGAGAAAATTATCATCTAAGGATTAGATTCTCTTAGGCACTGCTTGTAATGCTGTAATGGCCATATGCATATGTCGTTATTCCATCCTCAGCAACGACTCTTTTATCGTCGTATGGAGTCAATGCAATTTTATTCACTTGCACTGTGGTAACAGTATGTTTTCGTGACAGGATCAGATTCATGGGTGTCCTTATTATTTCTCTGCCTTTAAGACAGTCTGTATAACTGTTGAATGTGATGTGCTGCTTAATAGCGCCACGTTTTATACCTTTAATCTTTTTTATGATTGAGCCTTGGATATCTAGCGCATACATCTTAGGTCGCAGTCCGACAAAGCGTTGGATGATTTTACCATTAGCCTCATCTTTAAATTTTCCAAGCACTTTCTTGTTTAGAGCTGAATAGCATATATGGTTTGTAGGATAATCAGCCGTATCCAGATGCTCAAGAAAACGTAGCTTGTCCTTGTACACATCTTCAGTTGTAACTTGATGGATGAATGAATCAGTGTCCATATACATCAGCTTCAGGTTTTCAACTCCATAATGCGGTAACAACACATCATAATGATAGTGGTACATTAATGTCTTGGAGATGTCCAACACACTCATTCCAATGTATATAGGCTTGTTGAAGACGATCTGTCGGGAGGCCATATGCACAGCAGCTAGATTGCTAGCATATATTGTTCGATCGATAAACGTAGGCTTTGCAATTAACTTTTCCAGAGTCTTCTCGTTTGCCACCAACCGTATATCCACACGATTACGAAGGTTCTCCATTGTTTTTCCAAACATAGCATTGTTGAACAGTTTGTAGAGATCCTTCTCAAAATCATTTGCAGCCTTTTGTCGTAGTCTGTTGTTAAATTCCACATACGGTTTTAACCACTGTGACTGTCGGAATTGTAGCACACGATGGATTTTTGTTAGTCGTAGTCCATGACTAAGAGCTTGCTTCAAAGTCATGTAATGCACTACATACTTCTTTCGTGATCCAAGGTGAGGAATTAACTTCTTTGTAGTAGACTCCTTTGGTTTCAGACACTCAGGCAGGAATGGTAAATCATTATGCAGATCATGGAGTTCAGCAGGATACTCGATGTCAACTTCTAATATGTATCCATGAGGATCATCTTCTTCTAGTCTTTGTAAGTTTATTTCTTCAGGTGAAACCCACTGAAATCCACCAAAAGGAAGGGCGTGACACATTGCCCACCCATATTGGTTATTAGCGTCCTCATATGTGATGAATTGGGTTGGTCTCGACGGATCAAACTTGTCCATGTAAGTGTTATTAGCCTCTGCATACCGATGTGAAACTTGGCATAAACCTCCTCTTATGCCGGATTCCACCATGAGTAGTTGGTCATAATCCTGTAACAGCCCCAGTTCGATTCCAGTATACAGTAACATGGCATCCCATGTAAGTCCTGGAGAGGTAAAATAATGTGCTGGATCAACTTTGTGCGTTTTGAGAGTTTGCTCTCTGAATGTCTCAAAGACATCAGCTAGAAGAAGAACATCCGAGATTAAGTAGAGCTCACTGTATTCACCCAGGTTTCTCACATTGAACAGTCTCCATACATTTCTAGCATGTTCGTAGTCAGCATCACTAATTTCTTCTTCATTCAGTTTATTGTAGAAGCAATTCTTAGGAGGCAGGCAGGTCTCGTTCAAGACGTCCCATGAAGTGACGTAATCATAGGGAAATACACCTTTACGTGTCATCAACTTCATCTTGTCTTCTCCGAAGTACTTCAATGTTTCAGGGTACGATGTTAGATTTTTTACCAGCTTATCCAAGCTTGTACTCAGGAACCGAAAACTATCTACAAAACGGAGCTTTGTATCTCCTACATACTTGGAGAATGAGATATAGCTTTCTTCAGAGCTAGGAATTACCTCCACACGTTCACTTGTACATCCCAACTCCTTAACAATGAAGTGTGAGTCATACCCACTGAGGTTGTGCATGAAGACAGGAATATATTTAGGCGTTTTACAGGCTAAATTGCATTCATTATGAAGACTTCCCCGATATTCACCACTGATGTGATCATGGTCGCGTACTTTATAGTTCTCTTCAGTAAAGGGTTTTCCACACAAGTAGCATACTATAGAAGACTCAAAATCCTTTTGCTGTTGATCTGTAAGTTTCAGGGGCATGACAGATTTGTATATATTATTAATCTCCTTTGCAAGGAATGACAGGTATTCCATAAACTTCTGAGCAGCATCATAACCACGATATACATAGGGATGCTTAGGAAGACAAGTTTCCAGATGTTCAACGCTGGTTGATGGTTTAACGTAAACACAGAAGGTCATTGCTGTATGCTCTTGATAAGGGGTTGTATAAGAAGTTTCAGGACTGGGTATGCATGTATGACATGGAGCGAGAATGCTTTCAAAGTCGGCATAGATGACGTAAGGTAGTTTCAACATCCTCTCAACATTTTTAAACTGAACAATTGATTTCTCCTTTGTAGGCATAACTACCCTTGCAACACCATGCTGATTACAGATGGATGCATGGTCTTGCAGCTTTTCCAATCCACTTCGTCCATACTGATTGTCAAAGTGAGTAAAGCACCGCTTGCAGGTATATATCACTCCATCATGCTTAGTTTTCTGACGTCGAACGAGCTTCTCAAAATTCTTGATATATACATAGTGATGTTTTCCACTACTATCACTCAATAGTAGGAGGTCACGGTGGTCAGGTAGCTCAGTGTCAGCAACCTTTATCGGATACACTTCATGCTTCTCATCCAATCCGAAAACGTTGATAGACATCCTATTAAGCTTCTCAAATTTAGGTATTTGAGAAAGTGGAGTAGGATAGGAAACGCAGCTGAAGTCGTACTTATCTTGAAGCTGTTTGTATTTACTGACGCGTTGAGGCTTGGTGCTGACGAATTTGGCCAATACAGAATATATAAAACATTGCTCATCCTTATAGTTTTGGACGTTAATGCAAGCTTCTTTAGCTCCAACAGATGGAGGTAGGGGTATGTAGCTACTGCCTCGTAAGGGGTTGTACTTGTTAATACGAAGACGCACCCCTTCCACAGCAAGCAGAGCCCAGTTGCTTCCCTTTAGTTGTGACTCCTCCATTTCAGTAACCAACTTCTTCATTTTCGTTTCCAGCATAGAGTCCAGATCCGTTTCTAAGAAAGCAGCTTGATTCCGTGTTTTAAATGTCTTGTCACAGGTTTCTCCGATACTGTTTACAAATCGGCACTCAACCAGCAGATTAATTTTCACACTCTTGTGAATACCAAGCTCTTTATGCACTGCCTGGATTATTCGTTGTTTGGCCTCATGCAGGTACATATTCAAGTCCTTAGATGAATCGCATCGTATAAAATACGATTTCAATCGTCCTTCGAACGCTGTCTCGTATTCTTTCATGTCACAGTCCTCCATTGTGGATAATATGTGATGTTTGGTAGGCTCCAATCTGCTTTTCTTCTGAGGACTGCTTATTTCACATACGTCTTCGTGCCGCTGTCCCTTATAACCATCATTAAAGGTTACATTACAATGTTTACATTTGAAGAGCTTCTTGCAGCTCATCTCGTGTCTTCTCTTGTCATAACTTCGGAGGAATTCCTTTCTACATTTACTACAAGCGTATCCAGTAGCGCTTGGAATAATATCCTTATACGCTGAGTTATTCATCTTTATTCTTGATGCAATAACGTATTAATCCTTCTTCAAGGGAAATGTAGACCTTTTTGCCTTGATAACACTTTAGAAAGCTGATTATTCTTGGAGAGAACACGATGTTAACACCGCAAGACTAATTAGCGCAATGAAGTCCAGTGTCCGCGGTCACCCTATTTATAGAGGTAGCACGAACCTTTTAGATCAATTATATACTGAATTTTAATAATAAAACGATGATTAAGCGTCTGAACTCTTATATCTCAATACGTTACACAGGTATTCGGACGTTTCCGTAGGTGTTCGAACATGTTCGTGTGTTTGGAGAGGTGCTCGAATGTGTTGTGTATGTCTGCGTATGTATCTGTGTGTGTCTGTGTGTGTGTGTGTTTTGAACTGTCTCGGGGTGTGCGTGTCTGTGTATGTGTGTGTGTCTGTGTGGGTGTGTGTGTATGTCTGCGTGTGTGTGTATGCCTGTGTGTGTCTGTGTGTGTGCGAGTCTGTGCGTGTGTGTGTGTCTGTGTGTGTATATGTCTGTGTGTGTGAGTCTGTGTGTGTATGTCTGTGTGTGTTTTGAACTGTCTCTATGTGTGTGTATGTGTGTATGTCTATGCGTGTCTGTGTGTATGTTTGTGTGTGTATGTCTGTGTGTGTGGGTGTGTGTGTATGTGTGTATCTGTGTGTGAGTCTGTGTGTGTGCGTGTGTGTGTATCTGTGTGTGAGTATGTGTATGTGTGTGTGTCTGTGTGTGTGTGTCCGTGTGTGTGTCTGTGTATATGTCTGTGTGTATGTGCGGGTATGTGTGCTGATCAAGAAGAAGAAAGGAATAAAGTAGAAAGGAAGAAGGAAAGAGAGAAAGAAGAAAAACAGAAAGAAAAAAAGAAAGAAAATTAAGAATTTTAATTCGGACCTGAGAATACTTAAGTATACTTATAAATATATGGGTTAAACACTTTTTATTCCAGCCGTATATGTCTCCTAGTTTAATATTTATGAACCATTAAATTTTTATAAGATTCGAACAAGGACCATAGGTTACCTAAGTACGTATCACGGTTTAACACAGATAATGAATTACATCTAATAAATACATTTTTGATCCGCCCATACAACTCCCTTAGTTTAATAGCTATTGGTCATTAAATATTTTGCTCTAAGATAATAGTAAAAAATTAATCCTTAAATAGCTTGATTACAATTATTTTCTAATGATACCTGAAAAGTCTTTCACTAAGCCTCTTAGTGCTATAAACTTGTTCTGATTTTACCATATTTGTCTAAGTCTTTTAACTCATTAAGAATTAACCATTTAGGTTTTACCGATTCGAGGTCGGATATGAACTTCGGAATCCTAAATAGTTGTTCAGAGAATCTATCCACTGCTATCAATTTAATGTAATTTGTTCGAAGAGTCTAGCTGCCCTACTTCGGGAATAATGAAACATCAAGGTTTAAAACTCTGGTGAGACTCGAACTCCGGTCCCTAGAGATATCTTTCCATAACTAATCAATAATACAGGACTATGTGAATCCTTATTGATGCTAAAAGGGCATAAAGTCAGTAGTATATTATTGTATGTGAAGTATCAATTCTTGGTAGCGATATTTATTTGTAGTTCTAGTTATTAAAATTATTTTCTTGGTAAATATCGACGTTTTTAGAACGCTTCGGAGAAATGCACGCAGGACCTTTTAACAAGACATGTGGAGAAGCCACTAGGGCGAAGCTTGGATACAATAGCCGCTAAATTGTATACAGAAGGGGAGACTGCGAGTAGGGTTCTCCCCTCCAGGCAATAACATGCGGGGCTGTATAGTGTGTGCTCCAAAAATTGGTATACTGAATTTCTCATTCTTCTATACCGCTTACAGAAGGTTTAGCGTTCTTATCAGGGTATTTAAGTACAGAGTGACGCTTGTTAACCTTTAAAGCTAAATATTCCAATATTTTTTCATCGCTTGTGATTCTAATTTGCGAAATTTCTCATTGTAATAAAGAGGTGTGCTTTAGTTAGCGAACACCGTATACTAACCATTCTACGATCCCTTTCAGAACCCTCCTGTTGCATTTTAGCGGATAACACTGGCGTGTTATCGACCCGTTCAAAGCAACAACTCGCGATAGGATGGTGAAAATTAAACCTTTTGATTTTTAAAAGGTTTTCAGTCGTTAGGCGCGTTCGCCACAAAAATTGAAACTTGTATTTTTTATTTGATGTATATGATTAGAATTAACGCTGTGTACTTTATAGGGGTGAATCATGTCTCATAGCTGACTGGAAATGCATACATTATTTTGATTACCTCCCTCACCCAAAGCCGAGGAGGAGGGAGCCTTTAAATGCTTCTTCAAGTAAATGGCACCACGTGGACATGTAAGCGACCCTCGCAATTACCAGCTCCAGCAGTAACCATTAATATATCCAGAAGACTCATGCACTATAGGTACCTTTGCCTGAAAGACCAATTGAACCAAGTGAACCAATTAAAAAGCCATAAATTGATACAGAACGTACCAGGTACTTAGGTCGGGCTTCCATGAAAGACCAATTGAACCAAGTGAACCAATTAAAAAGCCATAAATTCATATAGAACGTACCCGCTACTTAGGTCGGGCTTCAATGAAAGACCAATTTAAATCAATTAAGCCAATTAAAAAGCCATAAATTAATATAGAAAATACAATTATATACTACTGACTTTATGCCCTTTAGCATCAATAAGGATTCACATAGTCCTGTATTATTGATTAGTTACGGAAAGATATCTCTAGGGACCGGAGTTCGAGTCTCACCAGAGTTTTAAACTTTGATGTTTCATTATTCCCGAAGTAGGGCAGCTAGACTCTTCGAACAAATTACATTAAATTGATAGCAGTGGATAGATTCTCTGAACAACTATTTAGGAGTCCGAAGTTCATATCCGACCTCGAATCGGTAAAACCTAAATGGTTAATTCTTAATGAGTTAAAAGACTTAGACAAATATGGTAAAATCAGAATACGTTTATAGCACTAAGAGGCTTAGTGAAAGACTTTTCAGGTATCATTAGAAAATAATTGTAATCAAGCTATTTAAGGATTAATTTTTTACTATTATCTTAGAGCAAAATATTTAATGATCAATAGCTATTAAACTAAGGGAGTTGTATGGGCGGATCAAAAATGTATTTATTAGATGTAATTCATTATCTGTGTTAAACCGTGATACGTACTTAGGTAACCTATGGTCCTTGTTCGAATCTTATAAAAATTTAATGGTTCATAAATATTAAACTAGGAGACATATACGGCTGGAATAAAAAGTGTTTAACCCATATATTTATAAGTATACTTAAGTATTCTCAGGTCTGAATTAAAATTCTTAATTTTCTTTCTTTCTTCTTTCTCTCTTTCCTTCTTCCTTTCTACTTTATTCCTTTCTTCTTCTTGATCAGCACACATACCCGCACATACACACAGACATATACACAGACACACACACGGACACACACACATACACATACTCACACACAGATACACACACACGCACACACACAGACTCACACACAGATACACACATACACACACACCCACACACACACAGACATACACACACAAACATACACACAGACACGCATAGACATACACACATACACACACATAGAGACAGTTCAAAACACACACAGGCATAAACACACAGACTCACACACACGCACACACAGACATAAACACAGACACACACACGGACACACACACAGACACACACATACACACAGACTCACACACACACACACACGCAGACACACACAGACATATACACACACAGACACACACACACGCACAGACTCGCACACACACAGACACACACAGGCATACACACACACGCAGACATACACACACCCACACAGACACACACACATACACAGACACGCACACCCCGAGACAGTTCAAAACACACACACAGACACACACACAGATACATACGCAGACATACACAACACATTCGAGCATCTCTCCAAACACACGAACATGTTCGAACACCTACGGAAACGTCCGAATACCTGTGTAACGTATTGAGATATAAGAGTTTAGACGCTTAATCATCGTTTTATTATTAAAATTCAGTATATAATTGATCTAAAAGGTTCGTGCTACCTCTATAAATAGGGTGACCGCGGACACTGGACTTCATTGCGCTAATTAGTCTTGCGGTGTTAACATCGTGTTCTCTCCAAGAATAATCAGCTTTCTAAAGTGTTATCAAGGCAAAAAGGTCTACATTTCCCTTGAAGAAGGATTAATACGTTATTGCATCAAGAATAAAGATGAATAACTCAGCGTATAAGGATATTATTCCAAGCGTTACTGGATACGCTTGTAGTAAATGTAGAAAGGAATTCCTCCGAGTTATGACAAGAGAAGACACGAGATGAGCTGCAAGAAGCGCTTCAAATGTAAACATTGTAATGTAACCTTTAATGATGGTTATAAGGGACAGCGGCACGAAGACGTATGTGAAATAAGCAGTCCTCAGAAGAAAAGCAGATTGGAGCCCACCAAACATCACATATTATCCACAATGGAGGACTGTGACATGAAAGAATACGAGACAGCGTTCGAAGGACGATTGAAATCGTATTTTATACGATGCGATTCATCTAAGGACTTGAATATGTACCTGCATGAGGCCAAACAACGAATAATCCAGGCAGTGCATAAAGAGCTTGGTATTCACAAGAGTGTGAAAATTAATCTGCTGGTTGAGTGCCGATTTGTAAACAGTATCGGAGAAACCTGTGACAAGACATTTAAAACACGGAATCAAGCTGCTTTCTTAGAAACGGATCTGGACTCTATGCTGGAAACGAAAATGAAGAAGTTGGTTACTGAAATGGAGGAGTCACAACTAAAGGGAAGCAACTGGGCTCTGCTTGCTGTGGAAGGGGTGCGTCTTCGTATTAACAAGTACAACCCCTTACGAGGCAGTAGCTACATACCCCTACCTCCATCTGTTGGAGCTAAAGAAGCTTGCATTAACGTCCAAAACTATAAGGATGAGCAATGTTTTATATATTCTGTATTGGCCAAATTCGTCAGCACCAAGCCTCAACGCGTCAGTAAATACAAACAGCTTCAAGATAAGTACGACTTCAGCTGCGTTTCCTATCCTACTCCACTTTCTCAAATACCTAAATTTGAGAAGCTTAATAGGATGTCTATCAACGTTTTCGGATTGGATGAGAAGCATGAAGTGTATCCGATAAAGGTTGCTGACACTGAGCTACCTGACCACCGTGACCTCCTACTATTGAGTGATAGTAGTGGAAAACATCACTATGTATATATCAAGAATTTTGAGAAGCTCGTTCGACGTCAGAAAACTAAGCATGATGGAGTGATATATACCTGCAAGCGGTGCTTTACTCACTTTGACAATCAGTATGGACGAAGTGGATTGGAAAAGCTGCAAGACCATGCATCCATCTGTAATCAGCATGGTGTTGCAAGGGTAGTTATGCCTACAAAGGAGAAATCAATTGTTCAGTTTAAAAATGTTGAGAGGATGTTGAAACTACCTTACGTCATCTATGCCGACTTTGAAAGCATTCTCGCTCCATGTCATACATGCATACCCAGTCCTGAAACTTCTTATACAACCCCTTATCAAGAGCATACAGCAATGACCTTCTGTGTTTACGTTAAACCATCAACCAGCGTTGAACATCTGGAAACTTGTCTTCCTAAGCATCCCTATGTATATCGTGGTTATGATGCTGCTCAGAAGTTTATGGAATACCTGTCATTCCTTGCAAAGGAGATTAATAATATATACAAATCTGTCATGCCCCTGAAACTTACAGATCAACAGCAAAAGGATTTTGAGTCTTCTATAGTATGCTACTTGTGTGGAAAACCCTTTACTGAAGAGAACTATAAAGTACGCGACCATGATCACATCAGTGGTGAATATCGGGGAAGTCTTCATAATGAATGCAATTTAGCCTGTAAAACGCCTAAATATATTCCTGTCTTCATGCACAACCTCAGTGGGTATGACTCACACTTCATTGTTAAGGAGTTGGGATGTACAAGTGAACGTGTGGAGGTAATTCCTAGCTCTGAAGAAAGCTATATCTCATTCTCCAAGTATGTAGGAGATACAAAGCTCCGTTTTGTAGATAGTTTTCGGTTCCTGAGTACAAGCTTGGATAAGCTGGTAAAAAATCTAACATCGTACCCTGAAACATTGAAGTACTTCGGAGAAGACAAGATGAAGTTGATGACACGTAAGGGTGTATTTCCCTATGATTACGTCACTTCATGGGACGTCTTGAACGAGACCTGCCTGCCTCCTAAGAATTGCTTCTACAATAAACTGAATGAAGAAGAAATTAGTGATGCTGACTACGAACATGCTAGAAATGTATGGAGACTGTTCAATGTGAGAAACCTGGGTGAATACAGTGAGCTCTACTTAATCTCGGATGTTCTTCTTCTAGCTGATGTCTTTGAGACATTCAGAGAGCAAACTCTCAAAACGCACAAAGTTGATCCAGCACATTATTTTACCTCTCCAGGACTTACATGGGATGCCATGTTACTGTATACTGGAATCGAACTGGAGCTGTTACAGGATTATGACCAACTACTCATGGTGGAATCCGGCATAAGAGGAGGTTTATGCCAAGTTTCACATCGGTATGCAGAGGCTAATAACACTTACATGGACAAGTTTGATCCGTCGAGACCAACCCAATTCATCACATATGAGGACGCTAATAACCAATGTGGGTGGGCAATGTGTCACGCCCTTCCTTTTGGTGGATTTCAGTGGGTTTCACCTGAAGAAATAAACTTACAAAGACTAGAAGAAGATGATCCTCATGGATACATATTAGAAGTTGACATCGAGTATCCTGCTGAACTCCATGATCTGCATAATGATTTACCATTCCTGCCTGAGTGTCTGAAACCAAAGGAGTCTACTACAAAGAAGTTAATTCCTCACCTTGGATCACGAAAGAAGTATGTAGTGCATTACATGACTTTGAAGCAAGCTCTTAGTCATGGACTACGACTAACAAAAATCCATCGTGTGCTACAATTCCGACAGTCACAGTGGTTAAAACCGTATGTGGAATTTAACAACAGACTACGACAAAAGGCTGCAAATGATTTTGAGAAGGATCTCTACAAACTGTTCAACAATGCTATGTTTGGAAAAACAATGGAGAACCTTCGTAATCGTGTGGATATACGGTTGGTGGCAAACGAGAAGACTCTGGAAAAGTTAATTGCAAAGCCTACGTTTATCGATCGAACAATACACGCTAGCAATCTAGCTGCTGTGCATATGGCCTCCCGACAGATCGTCTTCAACAAGCCTATATACATTGGAATGAGTGTGTTGGACATCTCCAAGACATTAATGTACCACTATCATTATGATGTGTTGTTACCGCATTATGGAGTTGAAAACCCGAAGCTGATGTATATGGACACTGATTCATTCATCCATCAAGTTACAACTGAAGATGTGTACAAGGACAAGCTACGTTTTCTTGAGCATCTGGATACGGCTGATTATCCTACAAACCATATATGCTATTCAGCTCTAAACAAGAAAGTGCTTGGAAAATTTAAAGATGAGGCTAATGGTAAAATCATCCAACGCTTTGTCGGACTGCGACCTAAGATGTATGCGCTAGATATCCACGGCTCAATCATAAAAAAGATTAAAGGTATAAAATGTGGCGCTATTAAGCAGCACATCACATTCAACAGTTATACAGACTGTCTTAAAGCCAGAGAAATAATAAGGACACCCATGAATCTGATCCTGTCACGAAAACATACTGTTACCACAGTGCAAGTGAATAAAATTGCATTGACTCCATACGACGATAAAAGAGTCGTTGCTGAGGATGGAATAACGACATATGCATATGGCTATTACAGCATTACAAGCAGTGCCTAAGAGAATCTAATCCTTAGATGATAATTTTCTCGTGAGTCTACAACTTTAAAAAGTGGAAGTTTGCCATGTACTGTGTATACATCTAGCAGACACCTAAGAATAAATAAAAATAAGAATGTGGAAGGGAGGCGGTAACCCTGCCATTAGGAGCAAATCCTAGTGCTAGTCTCAAGCCTAGATAAAAGGGGAGAGGCACCTACCCTTACAATCCTTATCTAATAAAGCATCAATTAACTGGTAAAGACGATACACCTAGCCAACAATTAACCATACAAAAACAGAAAAGCTGAATAAAAACAATAATATCACTATCAGAGCTTAAGGTTGGGTTATAAAAGGCATCTCTACATACTTTCATACATGGTAGCATTAGAATATTGAGAAGACCATAAAAGGATCCGATATGACTGTAAAAACGTTAGAAATGGTTATAGATCATAAGACCTGTGTAATACAAGTGAAAAACTCTATAAACAAGAGAGAATGCTTGAAAACCATTTCCCAAAAGCCCTCATAAAAACAACCACTACACTTTCCAAAAGCCGATAAAATAGCCACTGCGCTTTCCAAAGCCAATAAAACAGCCACTACACATATCCAAAGGCCGATAAAACACCCGCTACTCTTTCCAAAAGCCTATAAAACAGCCACTACACTTTCCAAAAGTCTCTTCAGGAACTCTTAATGGTTTGTGCATATGCCCCATCCAAAACCTAAAATACCTTTAAAGAGCCACAAACACTTCTAGCACGAGCTTTGTAAACGTCTTGAAAATTGTCAAAAGACCTTAAAAGCATCATAAAACACATCGAAATATTCTGAAGCCTATATGAATACCCTGAATCTACCTGCTCCAGTTCCCAAAATGCTGCTGAAACATCTAAAATTCCCCTGCCTCATACCAGAATGTCCTGAAAGCCTTGTTCATATCAAAAAATATCTGTACCTGTGTCTAAAATGTCTCTAAATGAACCCTGAAATGCTCCACAATTCCTAGTACACTGGCTAAAATGCTTACACCAATACCCTAAAACACGTATCTGTATCTATGTCTAAAAATATTTTAAAGCCAGTAAGAGGATGTCAAATGACTGCTCTACCACATTAAAACATCGTCAGCATACCTGCAAAGTTAGATAAACATGTTTCTAAAAAGCTTCTAAGTGTGTTCTAAAATAGTTATATTGTGCTCTAAATACCTCTGAAATTCTTACTCTTCCCTTCTGGAAAAACACCCTGCATACCTTCAGTCCCTGTCTTCCCTAGCATTTCTCTCCGTATTCCCTATCTCTCTCATATAAACGCATACTCTCCCTTCTTCAGTACCTGCCTAGCATTATCATCTACTCCCTATTTTTCGTATATAATTGTATACTCTACTCGACCTCTGACTAGCCTAGCACCTCTCCTCGTATTCCCTGCCACTCTCATATAAAGCACATTCCTCCTACTTCAACCTCTGTCTATTCTAGCATCTACCCTCGTTTTCCCTATCTCCCCCATATAAACTCATTTTCCTCCATGAAGACTCTCTCAACCTTGCATCTCCCCTCGTGTTCCCTATCCTTTCCCTTATAAAGCATATATTCCGGCCTTTCAAACCCTGTCTAATCGACATCTAACCTTGTAATCCCTATCTCTTCAGTACAAAACGTGCATTCTACCCTTTCAACCTCTGTCTAGCCTGACAACTCTCCTCGTAATCCCTATCTCCCCCATATAAACGCATTTTTCCTCCTTGGATGCTCTCCTAGCCTAGCATCTACCCTCGTTTTCCCTATCCTTTCCCATATAAACGCAAAAAAGTGGCCTCGGGCTGTCTTATATATTCTACTAAGGTCGCATCTTCTAAGGACAAGTCACGAACATTTTCAAGAAAATCCATTCAGTTCAAACTATCTATCAAACGGAAAATGCTTCGCTATTTTTTATTTTCTTAAAATTGGCTGTAACGATTTTGATTAGAATAGCATATTTTTACAATGTATGGACTACTAATGAAATGTACGTATTGAACTTTCTCTGAAGAGCGTGTGAATGCAGACATCTTTAAAACACATATGTAGGTAATTTATTTTAAATTACTTTTATAGTGTTTTCAGGCATTTTCGAGATGTTGGTTGCTATTGGTTTGAATTTTTCAATACTTCGTCAATTTTTGAAGTGCTGCCATCATTTAGTTGTTTCTTGTGATGTCACGGAAAGAATATGGAATTTCAAGGCCAGCATATAGCAATATTAAATATATTGACTAGTTGAAATTAAATATTTGACAATCGCTTCGGTTTCCTGAATCTCCCTTGTACCAACAACCAAATGTGTAGTGATTAATTAAACTATTTCTGCAAAGGTTTCTCTCGATTAAAATGAAGTAGATCGAAAAATGGGCATTGCCAAAAATGGTTTGTAGGCACTATATGAAAATAAACGATAGTGACTGTAGCACATATAGAATGGTGAAATAATAGATGAAGGTTGCTCATAAGTGTTCGGCGTCCGTAGAGCTTATAGTTACCTGACATAAAGATAAAGTAAAACATCGGAAACAAGTCTTTTCCAGGCTGCTTACCTAACTGGAATTGAACCCGAGAGCACCTGAGGGATAGACACGCCAATCCCATTCCACCTAGGTTACTCATAAGAAACTCGTATGATTTTTAACAACAAATCTCTAAGTTCATAGTGACTCTGTGGTTTGTTTAGTAAGTCAGCCTCCAAATCCAAATGTCCCCGATTCGATTCTCTGCTGGAAGGTTGGGATTTTGCTTTAGCTAGGTTTATTTCCTGAAGCCATAGAGTCTGGAAGAACGAATGAAATGTAATATATAACGGGTGAGTCTTCTCAGCCTGCGGATTGAGAAGTTATGCAGTCCCTGCGTTGACAGTCTATGCCGTAAACACTGTCCACTGCATCGCGTCGTATCAATTTCGGCCGAAATGACAGCTTTTCACCGCTATGCTGCAGGGACTTGCACTCGTAGCGCAACAATGTGCACGTCGATCTTTAGTGTTGAAGGTTCCGGGTTCAAATACTGCCACTTGAAGTTACTTTTTGTTTTAATAAATTTAACTAGAACTGGTAGTTTGGCAAGGAAGTGACGTTTTCTTAATTAGTTTAATTATGTGAATTTCATTAAAACACAAATTGTTACTTGTTAGAATATGCTTTAATGCACATTATAAATAAATGCAAGCAATGAATAAAAAAACTAATTTATTTGCAGGCATGATGTGAACTGCCGGCCTTCATTATGACTTTCCAGCATGTTAACTATTGCGCTTCAAGAGAACGTTAACAACGAGCCCCCTAATCAGCGGGTTGGTGAATGCGGTGTCAGCAACTGCATTTCGCATCATCTGTAAAATTCAGGGTTGCCTAGTTAGCAATAAGCAGGATTAAAAGACTCACGCGGTATATATATGGCCAGCGTCACGCATCCTCAGCCGGAATGTTGGCTCTCGAGGACAGGTTTAATGTTTAAAAGAAAGAAAAAAATATGACGTGTTGCATTCACATGACTTTCTGTTCTCACTCTTCTGCAAACATATGCTTACAAAAGCTTATTCCTCTGTCTACTTCCTCTTAATAGGGATACACTTTCATTACGCATTTACACATTTCGTTGTAGGTATAGAAAGTACAGTAGACTAAAGCGACAGCAACAAACAAACAAACCAACGGGTCGCTTTGAAATACCATGCTCGTTGCATGATGATGATGATGATGATGATAATGATGACTGCTTTTTTGTGAAATTCGTTATCATAATACGTTTGACAACTGAGATACTCTACATTGACTATTTGTGTGATCTGTTCAGTAATATGGGTATGTCAGTTTTAAAATTTGACGAGAATGAATGGAAATAAGAAGTGTAAAACGTAAATTTGATTTGTACCATTCCAGCATTGACACATGGATCAGACCAGATATCAAAGAAAGAAAACGGAGGCAGCTGAAATGAAATTATTAAGACCATTGACAGGATGTAGACTACAAGATCGAATAAGAAACAGAGATATATGATCCGAATTAAAAACTGCAAGTTTAATTCAAATTATATTTATAGACAATGGTACGGGCGTCTATCGAGAAT
Organism: Deroplatys truncata; assembly: GCA_030765065.1. NCBI lineage: Eukaryota > Metazoa > Arthropoda > Insecta > Mantodea > Mantidae > Deroplatys > Deroplatys truncata. The sequence continues at coordinate 98,643,920 of CM060986.1, read as the reverse complement.
GGAGAACGATAGAATTCTGTCGGGATGTCCATAGGAACGTTGGAAGGGGCAGATTTGAATTCTGGGGAATTAACGGGGCATATGTCGTATTCCGGAAGGTGCATGATGACGTCGATGATAATAACTATTTATTCCCGGTCATTTTTTTATAATCCAGTCCTCCTGAACTGAATTTCCTAACACACAGCTTCCCAATAACCATTCCTAATCCCTTTTCCTAAAACATTTTTCCTAAATGCACTTGTCCTAAACCATTTTCCTAATATTCTTATTTTTTGCAGTAATGGAGCAGCAATGAGAGCTGTCTGTATACAATTAGCTTCTAGGGTTGGGAATGTGGGGGATGGAGGTTCTGTTGGTAGAGGGAGAAGTAGTGGAAAGCGGTGTTGTGACATGTAGTTTTAATAATATTAGTTCATATATACACACATTAACGCTAAGGCCGATCTTGTGTTTGTTAAATCTAGAAACGACAAGACCCCGTGGTTTCACTGCGGCTCGCTACGACCTAGCAGCCTCCGCTCGTCTCGTTGTTTTTGCAAGCACACTCAAGATATAAACTCGCATTCTCTATTATTATATTGACGAAATGATGTATTGACGAAAACTCCTTATGTAAATTTTCTTCTTGACTGAAATAAATGTAGGCGATAAGATGCTACAAAATGTCTAAAGTCATACTGTCCACTGTCCAAAAAATTGTGTACTTTTGTTGACTAAACGTACTGGAAGCCTTTGAAGCCCTACGTTTATGAGAAAGTAATCTAAATAACATTGTGGCAAGCATTTAATATACTCCGGAACAAAAATACACTCACCAACAAAATTAAATAACAACTAAATGACGATAACTGCGCGTCTCCACTGCATCCTATGTTAAATAAGATGTTAAGAAAGACTATGTACACTCGGCCAATTTAAAACTGGTCGAACTCGAATTATGTACTTACGTGAGTGCTCGGGGCAGCCAGGCTTTGTTCACAAGACTGCGTATATTCCTGTAATAGTTATAATGGGGAATACATCAATAATCACAAAAGTCTTCCGAGAAAGTAATTTCACACGAGATTTCAAACAGACAGATGTTTCAGCACTGAATATCTGTAACCAAAACACACTTCATCGATTTATGGATCTCAAGTGGAGTATGACTAAATATCGTTACAATGCTACGTTTACTTTCAAGACTCTTAGCTCAGTGGTAGAGAGTTAGCTTACTCTTCCTGAGGGTGCAAGTTCGAATCTCCTTGTAGCTCCTGAACATTTCTTAATTTTATTTTAAATTCATGAGTAAAAACATTACAGGCTTTCTTCATTTTTATGTAGTGACGTTTATTTAGTAGTCCGTCATACCGGTGGATGACGGCTATGGCATTAATTTATCGGCTTGAGGGAGATTTCGTACTCAGTCATGTTAAGTTTATGACCATAAATTTCGCCATTATTGTAATTATATTTGTAAGTAAAATGAAGTAACACATGAAATATTATTTACAGTAAAAGGGGTTGTGAAACAATCCACTACGGGTAATCGAACTAGAGCTGCTTGCGTATAAGTTAAGTAGTTTAACCACTGCAACACGACAAGCACGGTGTGGAGGTAGCCCAAATCGGTTGTATTATAGAGTTAGTGAAAGCGGTGCACAGAAAAATTACATTGAGTTTTATTTATGGACGCTGTTTAACTACTATGATTCTTAGCATCCATATTGGGCGTGAAAGACCGGAAATTTTGCTCAGAGGCCTCTTTATCAGGCTTGAGGTTCTTTTACGTGCCGTAAATCAACGACACGGGACTACCGGTTTTACAATCTTCACAGAAGTTGACGGCTGTGAACCATGCGCGCACTCGAAGGGGCCTTGCAGGAATCTAACTGCTCAAGAGACCGGCCACTTTTAGTTTATTACATAAACCTTGTATTTGAAAAACCGAGTTTTAGTATGCGAATCCCCTTCATTGCGGCTGTTCCAGCTGTGACATTTTTTTCAGCCTGGCCACAATCGTGCGTGTTTCTACAACATATTACAAACTTTTCTCTTTAAAATAAGCACCGTCTGTCGATATTTAATTCAATACGAAGTGTAAAACATCACAATTTTCAAATGGAAATGCATGGTGTGTAGTATTTCCAAGTGAACGCCGCGCCATTATTTAGATTTAAAACGTACTAAATAAATAAATAAATAAATAAACAAGCTGGTTGATTATGTGGTTTTAAAATTCATTGTTACTACATCACACTTTTGTGTTTTGAGCAATAAAACGGTACGGAACGTGTTTCAACCTATCATGGCTACTATCTCCACAATGCTTATCATTTTCCTAGCATTTTTTTCTTTTTTGCGAACATTTCAAACTGTAAATTCTTACTTTACTATAATGCACGCTTCGCTATCCTAAATAAGTTGATGAATAAACCATGTACATTGACATGCATAAAAATTGGCCCATTCCACTAGGTCGCCGTACTGCTTTTCCTTCCGTTAGGTTTTCGCCATAGTGTTTAGGTTTCCACCTTCAGGTAATCAACTTTTGATCCACTCAACCGTATCAGCTCTCTCTGACTGGCCTGAAAAACACTAACCAATGAACGATGTATAAAATTTATGTGAAATGGAGGGGTGGTTCGGATACCACCTCTAAAAATGGTTTTGCTACGATTGCTATACAGAAAAAGGTTAAACCAATTATAAATAATTCGGTCTTATAGGCGAAGGGATGAAGAATTATTTGCACGTGTGGTTAACTGAACAGCAGCTACGACAATTACATATACGAAAGCTTTGATCAGCGACACGAAAATGAAGGTTAAGTTATTGCTGCTACATAAGGCAATAAGAAAACGCTAATGTAGCATGAAAATATAAGGTTTAAGTTGTAATGTTACACTACGGCAGTTCAGCCATACTTTGGGGAAGGCAAAGCACCCTGCCAATTCAATGGCTAGAATTATGCTAAAAAAACATAGGTGGTTACGCTGCTAGGAAGAGGTTACCATGCTAGCCTCTAGTTCCCGAGTTCAAACCCGGCGGAGGGCGATGCATTTTTTTATGCTTCCTTCGGAAGGGAAATAAAGCCGGTGGTCCGGTGTCGTAGATTTACTGCACGTAAAAGAACCTCAAGTCTGATAAAGAGGCCTCTGAGCAAAATTACAAATCTTTCACATCCAATATAGAATGGGATGCTAAGGACCACAGGAGCTGAAGAGCGTCCATAAATAAAACTCAATTTACGCTGCTAGGAGGAGAGGTTAGATCACGATTAACGGTTATATCTTGCCAGTACTAATATAAATAGCTCCGTTCTCTTATGGACCACATTTTATGCACGTCAGTATATACAATCACGAGTTCCACTTCTATTACGTATTCGTATGCCAGCTTACCCACCAAGCAATAACACCTTTTAAAATAATACGTTTCCTTCATTATCCTTAATTAAAACTTTTCTATAATTTATCTTGTTTACATTTAGGTTATGTTACAGCTTCTGCTGTATGAAATTATGGATAGTCACGTATGGAGTGCAACTGTTTTAATATAAATTTCATGTGTTATATTCACATGTCCTTCTATATCCCCTATCGTTTATTTTTATATAGCGGTTATAAACTTTTCTTACAAACGCTTATTCTTCTATGTACTTCAAGTTATTGGGATAAACGTATGAATAAACACTTTCATTACACATTTCATTGTAGGTACAAAGTGTATGACGAGTCAAGTATTTAAAAACTGGTCGCTATACACTGGCCTTGAAATGCCATACGCTTTCCAAAACATCAGAGAAACAACTGAATAGCGACAGCACCTAAAATAATGAAAAATGCAAACTAATAATTGCGCATATTTCGGAAATGATTGATGTCACTAAAAACTTATTTAAAATAAATTGTATGTTTTAAATAGCTGTGCATTTTTGTAAGGAAGTTTTTGTCTATCTCATATGGTTTACCCGTTATACAACATTATACAAAATTCTTTCCGAATGAAGAGGACTTCAGAGGCTTTTCCCAGAAAATTCAAGACACACATTTTATCTTAAATAAATATCTTAGTTCAGATCTTAAGAGCCATTTTTGAGCAAATAAATAATATCAAATTTTTTTCCATGTAAGGGATTTTATTGAAAATCCTCGTGCCGCATCTTCGGAAGATACTGAACTTTGAGGTGGGATGGTGGAGAAAATGCCTTTATGCTGTTATGCAGCCCCTCAATGAGTCGTCCTCCGTTGTGTAGCCTCCAGTCCCGAGTTCAAACCCGGCGGAGGGCGATGGATTTTTTTTTTCGGGCGTAAAAATCCTTAGCATGGCTTCCTTCGGAAGGAAAGTACAGTCGGTGGTCCTGTGTTGTAGGTTTACGGCACGTAAAAGAACCTCAAGCCTGATAAAGAGGCCTCTGAGCAAAATTACCGGTCTTTCACGCCCAATATAGAATGGGACGCTAAGGAGTTTGACGTTCGTTGCAACCGCACGTATAGTACCCGCTTTCCGGTGGCCTTTGCCCCCCCCAAATGTTTTTAAAATATTAACTTTGTAATTTGACTGTTTCTTTAAATATTATATTTTTATGTGTGCCTCGGCTGCATCAGAATTATTGTTAGAGACATGTTTCTCTTTAACACTTAAATGATTTCAGTCAAATTATATAATATAAAATATAATAACAGCCCACCTTAAAGCAAAATATGTATAATATGATATATAAAATGCATGTAACAGTCATTGTATTAATGTTTATATTATTCTGTACATGTTCAATAATGTTATGTGAATGTATTCCGTAATTTAATAATGTAGGAGCTGTGAGAACAATAGGTTAAAAATTGCTAACAATGAGGTAACCTTGAGGCAATAATGAATTTGAAAGTTTAAATGCTACTAGTAATTCTTGGAGCAACAATAATGTAATTTTTGAGACAGTTTATAAAACAGCCAATCAACAACAAGAAAAAAGCTCAAGTTAAATGAAAGTATTCTATTGGAGTAGGATTAGCCAATCAGAAACTGAAATAGGATAAATTGTACAAATTCAGAAGTCAGTTGCAAGCAGACAGTGTTCCTAACCAGATGCGAGATGTATCCTCGAGAAGTTTAATACATATTCAGTGTGAGACAAAAATAGTTTACATGTTAAAAAGTGCAAGTAATTAATAAATAATCTCACAGCTCTCTATATCAGTGAAGTGTTATTTAAATCGTGTCAAGAATTAATAAAAGGAGTGAAGTAAAAATTATAATCTGTGTAAGTCTACATTCTTAGCCGCACCACTCTCTGCAAAGAAATTCATGTCTCTAACAATAATACTGATGCAGCCGAGGCAAACATAAATATATGTAGGTAATATTTAAAGAAACATTCAAAATACAAAGTTGACTCTTAAACTTGGGGCAAAGGCTACCGGAAACTTTTTACCATACTTGTGGTTGCAAATACTTCAAGTTCGGCTCTCCAACGGTCGAAATACAATACAATACAACTACCTTCCTTAAGGACCACGGCAGTTAAAGAAAGTCTACAAATAAAACTCAATTTAATTTAATTTGTTGAGGCGACATATGAAGCTGTTATCTGCCCCTTTGTTGTCCTGGGTTCAGCTGTGGATCTCATCGCCTTGTATTTACCTTATTTGAAATTCCCGCTCCAGTAAATCTGTTGGTAATATGGTATCCCGCTGCTGTGAGACTTGTATATGCAGCGATATACAACTTAATTCAGTAATTGTTGATTCTTTCTGCCGTTACGTTATATGAATTTAGTGGAAGTTTTACTTTAATTAGTGATCTCTATCCGGCTATTTATACAATTTTGAAATGCATATCAGCTCAGCAATGAGCAAGAGTCTTCTTTAATCTATGGAATTTTATAAGTTTTATGAAGGTAAGGCAATTAATTACAATCCCAATAATGATTAACGTCACATACGATAATTACCTTTTTCTGGTTCCTAGTTTACTTGCTCATCTAATTTATTTAACTCAATAGTTCACTTAATATCGTCAATATTGATGATATTATTCTTTTCATTATATTTAGCAATATATTATGATATATAGGATGTCCTCAAACACACTTTCAATTGTTCTCATTGAAATATTGACCGTATAAACTGTTACAGTCTTGTTGAAAAAAGGCAAAATCACGCTCCCTGGCTGTTAATTCTTTAAAAAAGGGGGCCAAAATTGTATTCACGCATGCATGGGGTTCAACTATTGACTCGAAAATAATTGGCCTTTTAACTCTTTTGCCGAGAATTATTAGTAGAGATTTGTGGCCCCCTCGGTTCGCCGACCTAACACCCTGCGATTTCTCGCTCTGGGGAAACTTAAAACATAAAGTGTACAAGACAAACCCACACACCCTGGAAGAATTAAAACAAAATATCCGGCAGGAAATTGCCAGCACTCTCAACATGAACTACGGTGAGTGATGGATAGTTTCCTAAAGAGGTGCCAGAAATGTATGGACGACGGTGGCCAGTTTCAGCATCTGCTTTCATAAAGTTGGTAAGTAAATCCTTTAAAAGTAGTTTAAAAATATTGTATGGTTTTATCCGTGGCTTTCTATGATAGCGGCAGATGGCAACGAACGCCGAGGACATGGACAGGAAAAACACCACACAGCCGGTTTATAGTTTTTTGGTTCTTCCTGTATTTAACAAATTAAAACTTAAATAATAAAAAAACATTTATGCCAATGATTCGAACACAGTTTGTTCCAATTACGAGAAATGTGTTTCACTGCTTGGCTACCATGCATACAACGAAACTACAAGCCATCTTCCTACTTATGGCTTAACTTTGGAATGAACGTAGGGTGGTATTAAATCATGTAATGTGAACGCAGTGTTAGTGAATGCTTCTGTTTTTCAAATTGAACTCCCTATATGGCTGTTGCTCATTTATTTTGTCTTAAGCTGTACAAAGTTACTCTTTGTTCCTCAGTTGATTAGTGAAATCTCAATAATATAAAACCCTTTATATACTCACTGTAAATGCAAGAAAAGTATTAAACAAAGATGGAAAGAACAATAAAAGTAAAAAAATATGTAACATTGAAAAAAAATCCATAAAAACACAAAATGGCATTAAATCACCAAAACAATTACCTAATAACTAAGTATGCATTTTCATAATCTGGGATATATGATAAGGGTTTATGTACAGTTAGCTATGCCTATGATGCAACAATCAAAAGGACAATAATTATGCCTATTGACATGTCTGCATGTGTGGAATATTGCCTCATCGCTGAACAACACATGTTTCAGGAGGTCTCCATTTTTAATGGCATTTAACAGGTCATCAAACATAGCATGTCGAGCTGCATAGTCTTCTAATTCAAGCTTATGCATTATTTGGATGTGCTAAGGGTGCTTGTACAGTTTGAAGCACACGGTACGCCATACAGTGCTTTGGGACATATGCAGCTCTCTGTTGAGTCTTCTGGTTGATGCACCGGGACGCTTTCTGGTGTTGTAGCTGCCTCCCACTATGTGCCTCATCAGCAACAGATCCCGTCCGTTTCAGTTTCAGTACCAGATCTCTAATAGCTTGCCTGCTAGGACCTGGTTTCCGGAACTTTCTAGTGAATTCTTCTTGGACCTGCTCATAAGCCAATCTTCATATATGAGCGAAAACAACAGTTAATCTTACCTCTATTGTAAGCACAGTTTCCAATTACCTTTAACACAAATGCTTAAATTAACGATATGAGGAAAATGTCAAGAAACTTTTGAATCAGCCTGTATAGCCTAACTTCCATGACATAGCATTTTTGCACAATTAGTAGAGTTAATGCACAGCTTATTCTGAATTGTGGTAAAACCATGTGGTCACTGTTCAGCATATCCATCATTTTACAGTAACCTAAACACAAATACCATAACATGACAATCTGGCTGACATAGCCTGGATATTTAGGATAAAATTCCATTGGAGAAACAAGAGACTTTATTTCAACATAAAGCGTAATCAAATTCTAACGAGAATACCAGCTTATGGAAGGAAATTCATGGAAATCCAACATACATAAGTCAGGGTTTGTGCAATCATAACCTCAAAAGCACTAGCATCTGCAGAGCCATTTTTCAAAACTAGTCGACATCCCCATTTGCTTAAATTATTTAAATCCAATTTTGAGTTTGCTTTCTCATGTATATGATGGATAATCATATCCTTTATCAAATCATTTTCTATGCAACCAACAGCATCCCATTATAATCGAAATACAACTCCACAGTTCCATCACAAAACATAGAAACTTTCTTTTGATAAAATCATTTAAATTTTGTCCATATTCTTTATTTTTTCAATTGTTTTCAACATTTATATGTTTCTATTTTTAATTTTGCTTTGAACCTGTGACAAAGTATTCAAGTTCCGTTGGACATATTGCTAACAAACTTATTGTGCTTCCCCTTCCTTAAGCCTGTGTTAAGAGATTTTGAACTAATAGAAATATCGGTGTGAATATTTTCTTAGCCAAAAGCACATTTGGAACACTCCTTCTCTAGTGATTGCTGGTAAACACATGATAAAGATTTATACTAGTTGGCCATGATATGAGTGCATTTGGTGGGAAGAGGAACTAAACACAGAACATGTGGAGAAGGCATCAGAAGGACACTCGGATAAAGAAAACATCAGCATTTCTCAGTTGCATTTACTAGCGAGGCTGTGGTGTGCAAATGTAGTAGTTTTTGTTGTTCGCATTTCCCTATTGCCTTGCACTTTACTTCTCTCATATCCCAAGTCTTAATGATGTTAGGCATTGTCAACAAAAAAGTGGCACCCCCCCTCCAAGTGCACTCATATTTGGAAAACTAGTAGATGTTTTGAAAGCCTCCAGCATTTAATGCAATATGATGCTGATTGTTTTAAGAATTTTCATGCTACTACTTGAACAAAATGTACAAGGGCAGATCAAAAAGTAATGCACAATAATTTTTTTGCAGAAGAGTTTAATAGTTAAAATAACAAAAATCACACTGAACTTACAGCTTTTACCTACTAATCACCAAGTTTCTCAACACATTTCTTCCATCGTGATACCAGTTTCAATATGCCCTGTTAGTAGAAGTCTGTTTCCTTGGAGTATCTGTGGACTGCTGATTTCACTTCCACATCTGCCACAAAGCATTGGCCGTCCAGGAATTTCTTCATGGGACTAAACAGATGAAAGTCTGACGATGCAAGGTCTGGACTGTATGGTGGATGCTGGAGCACCCCCCAACCAAATTTGGTGATTTTCTGGCAAACAGCAACAGTAACATGGGGATGAGCATTGTCATACAGAATTTTGTCATCATCAGCATTCATATTGTGGCGTTTGTCACGAAGAGCACAACGCAACTTCACCAAAGTTTTCATGTAGGCTGCAGCATTCACAGTGGTCCCATGTTCATCAAAGTCCACCAATACAACACCATGCATATCCAGAACACCGTCACAAGCACTTTCCTAGCAGATTGAGTCACTTTGAATTTTTTCTTCACTGGGGAACCAGCATGTTTCCACTCCATACTTGCCTGTTTGGTTTCGGGGGTGTAGTGGTATGCCCATGACTCAACACCAGTGACTATTCCTTTCAGAAAGTCATGCCCTTCTGCGGTGTACCGCATTAGGTGATCCAAGCTCATCATCATAGGCTGGCCCTTGTGGTTGTCTGTCAGGTTCTTAGGCACCCAGCGAGCACTAACTTTATGAAATTTCAATGTGTCATGAACAATACCATACACTGTACCATAGGAAATGTTGAACTGTTGCGATAAGGTTTGCAGTTGCACATGCTGGTCGTTCAAAATTTCCACCTCAATGCCTCCGACATTCTGCGGGTTTGCAGCTGTTCCGGCCTACCGGAGCGTAGCGAATCACTAAGGTTCACATGGCCCTCTAGGAAGAATGCACACCACCTGGAGACATTGCTACAATCCATACAATCACCCCTATGAATATCACTTTGGCCCACAAATATCGAACCACACCTCTCTGCTCTTCACACATGGACAACAGTAACATCTTTGTTGTATAGTTTCTTCTTCTCTCGTTAGAGCTGCACATGAAACAAAAAATACCCTCTGTAGTGAAAACTTTGAACTATATCTGTGTGAAATTGCAATACCAAGACAGAAAAAAATTATTGTGGATTATTTTTCCATCTGCCCTTGTAGAATATGATGAGTGTGATTATTGATCCCCCCATTCTAACACACCTCTGTATTTACTGTTCTGGAGACCTTTGTGCTTTGTACGTACTTTTAGAATCTCAACTGATCATTTGTCAATGTCCATACTTTCTGACATGTCATAACCTGATGGAACATCACATGAACAGGTGAATTTGGGTTTTACAGCGCTTGGAGTATCCAGATGGAACAGTGAAGATACTTTATCCAGATGATCTACAAGAAACAAGGTATTCCAACGGGGGAATTAGGTTGAAGGACAAAGATGGGAAGCTAAGAATGGACTCATTACAAAATGAAACTGACAGTTTTAATTCACAAGGCAATGTTACATAACAATACAAATTTAAAGTATAGCTGTACTGCACCACTTATCAATGCTTAAGTTTGGGCTTTGTTTGTTGCCTGTCATGGCACTATAGGTGTTCAAGATAGGTCTCATATTCTCGGTGGTTTTGAAGAGTCGCCTCAGGGCATCCATTGCAGCCATTTCTGTTGCTGTAGCAACAGTTTCTCCATACCCTACAACAGGTACAATACTGCTATTATGAAGCAAGCAATATTTATTTTTAGCAACATCAAGATAATAAATATTTTGTGCATAAAATGACTTCAAAAGCAGTTGACAATGTTTCTGTATTGCTGCTTTTAATTAAGAAGTAAATATTTTTATACTTGAATCATAACTGAAAGTACTTAAAGGATTTGAGAAGCATGGATGAGAGTCTTACTATGTGCAAAATTAAAAAGACCGCAGCTGCTGCACAGAAATTTAATAATAAAAGTATTTAATATTTTAAATGGAAACATACAGAGAATGAAGGCAAGCTTACATTCTATTAAATTTGCAGTAATGCTACAATCATAATATAGAATAAAATGTGTTCATTAAATATAAGTCGTCCTCTGTGGACTAGTGGTACCATGCTAGCCATAAAAATCCTTGGCATGGTTTCCTTCGGAAGGGAAGTAAAGCCGGTGGTACCGTGTCGTAGATTTACAGCACGTAAAAGAACCTCAAGCCTGATAAAGAGGCCTCTGAGCAAAATTTCCGGTCTTTCACACCCAATATAGAATGGAACGCTAAGGACCATAGTAGTTAAAGAGCGTCCCTAAATAAAACTCAATTTAATTTAATTTTAAAAATTAAATATAAAATTAGCATGTGTTATTGAACATAAAGTATATACTTGCCTCCACGGCATACGATGCAAAAAAAGTTTATGAAATGCTGAAATTAATACAAAGCTTTCATCCACATAAACATTAATAAATAATCTTCGAAATTTAATCTTAGGGATGATCAAACAGGTAAAAAACTATAAACATGGGTGAAAATTAATTGCAGTGAATTTCTTGAATGATGTGCATTGCTGTCTCAAATGATAATATTGTAATCCCACAGAGTTAACCTCTCTCATACAATTGTAATTTATGCTAGAGGAAAATACTCTAGTTTTACAATTTAATCTGTGAGAAATAGAGAGCAATTTTTGGAACATGACTTTGAAAACCACATACTTTAACATAAACAGTTTTCATATACAGGGAGAGCCAAAATACTACCAACCGGTTGCGAAGTGCTTTTTCTGTCCGCGTCCTCGGCGCTCGTTGCTGTCTGCCGCTATCATAGAAAAACGTGGATGAAACCATACAACATTTTTAAAATTGCTTTTAAAGGCTTTACTTAACAACTTTATGAAAGTGTGTTTCAGGACAGAATTATTAGTAGAGATTTGTGGCCCCCTCGGTCCCCCTACAATTTCTATCTCTAGGGTAACTTGAAAAAAAGTGTATAAGACAAACCCACACACCCTGGAAGAATTAAAACAAAATATCCGCCAGGAAATTGTCAGTATTTCTCAACATGAACTACAGTGAGTGATGGGTAGTTTACTAAAGAGGTGCCAAAAATGTATGGACAATGACAGTGGCCAGTTTCAGCATATCTTTTCATAAAGTTGATAAGTAAGGCTTTAAAAGTATTAAAAATGTTGTATGGTTTCATCCGCGCCTTTCTACGATAGCGGCCATGAGCGTTGAGGATGCAGACAGAAAAAACGCAGCGCAGCCAGTTTGTAGTTTTTTGGCTCTCTCTGTAGTTGGCTGTAGCCTGATAAATTTCCAGTCTCGCATTAATTATATAATTATCATGGTATTACAACTGCAACCTCATTGAAAAATAAAACTTTTGGAAACCTTACATCTATTGCAGCTTCCTTTCAATAGTAAAGCTGTTCAAAATAAGGCAACATGACGTAGGTATATGTAGTAAATAACTTCCTCTTTTTAATAACACTATTGTGAGTCGGTTTATTGACACCACACATTTACTTTATTATAAAATGGGACATGTTTTAAGAGCAACTGAGCTGTCGAAACATGTGTCATTTTATAATACAGTAACATAGTGTTATTAAATTGTTTAATACATCACTGTATACAAACTTCTGTCCAAAGTGGAACTTATCCTTTGTTCACTGTATAGTAAGCATAGTCAAGATAAATATAGTGACAAAAGTCTTTTTGTAAAATTAAAATGTATACAAAATAAATAAATATTTTGTTTGTTAACGACACTGTCAATTGCCAGGATCATATCAGCACTGCCACAGTGCCAGAATTATGTCCCTCAGTTTTTTAAAATGCTAGTGACATAGGGCGTTTGCTTTTAAGCACACTTAAAAACCATTGGTCTGGGCCAGGTTTGAACCTGTGACCTTGGGATCAGAAGACCAGTGTCTAACCAACTGAGCCACCTGGACTGACAAGATGTATACAAGGCTGTCAATATTTTGGTTGGAGATACACAAATCCAATGAGAGTTTTAGCAATAAATAATGGGAAAATGTAAAAGTTACCAATAAATGTGTTTTATTTTCTAGTTTATAAGTGTTTTAATATGTACCATATTAACCTAGAGCAAACGCTCTTTTTAAAACTGAAGATTTGATAGTGAGGTAAAACTATGTTCTCCAGATCATCATGTTTGTTTAGCGCCCTTTCAATCACCTTATATTAGTTTTATCATTTACTACTACTGTGAACTAATTTTTGCCCTCTTTCAAAAATACTGATGCCAAGGAATTTGCCTGAACCAGAGTTTGCAATGTATCACTTCCTTTCAGTGACATTACTGTGGTCTCTTATCTAGGAAAGATGTGTAACAGTTGTGCCAAGTTGACCCTCCCCGGAGAAGTATGCAGTAGGCAATGGGGCTCTACTAAAGGAAAGCGGTCATGTACGGCAACAGAAGGGAAACGGCTACGGTAGTAGTTCTCAACGAGTCAATTACAACAACAAGAATGGGCAAACTTCGTTTGACTCCAGCAGTACGTCAGGCGATTGTGGTCATTGTCTGTGCAGGCGCTGGATCACACCCAGCCTTCTTCAAGGGTGCTGTCTACAAGGCTGGCCAGTCTGTCTTCAACGACAAGCGAGATTGCGAGAAAAACAACAGGACAACAGTTAGATAGAAAGCATTCAGCATGGTAATTCTAAATTCACTTTCGACTTAACATATTCAAAATTCCTTTTAACAATAACTTCACCGGGAAAGGATTAAGGGTCAGATCTATAGACTTATTGTGGTTGGTCTGAAACATATTGGTGAATGTGAGAACAGAAGCAATTTGTAACTATTGTAATTAAATATAAAGCATTTAAGCCGTAAAGCATGTAAAGAATGGTGAATGAAGAAAGGTTTGTTAATTATAATGGTTTATGTTCTTGAAGTGTCAGTTCATTAAAAGAAAGAAATTCGGCTTGTTAATTATTTTGTGGAATATATTTTCAAATAACAATTTGCCATTATTCCTGATTTAATTCACCTCCTCTAGAGTTAAAGTTCACGCTTCAAAATGGCAGCAGAGCGCATGGGGAATTTCGGTAGGGCAGTTAAATATTAGTGACCTTATGTATGACTACTTTGTAGTTCTAAAGGAGATATAGGTAATTATTTGAATTTATTCTAATAGGTATGTTACTTTATATTACTTTCTGCTCTTTAGATAACATGGAATTACAAAACTTAGATTTATTACGTAAAGATGAATTGGGTTTTCATTTAATGGTTCGAGCTTTACCTTTCGATAATCAGAGACTGTAGCAAATATATTGAAAACGTTAAAAGACGCCGGAAATAGTATGCTTGATGTAAATGCTTTTTCGAAACAAGAAACCTTAGAATTAATTAAAACTTCAGAGTTTCAATTGCAAGAAATTCAGAATTCAATTTGGGAACAAAGTACATTCATTTCACAGGCTACTTTAAGACGACTTAAAGCACACATGATGTACCATATCTGCCGGCTTCAGCTGTTTATTACGTCAAAACATACACCTGATATTAAAGCTCATTTACAAGAGCTTGTTAATCATTACACAGATTTTATGGGGTCGCTTTTGGATAAAACAGTAGAATTTGCCCCGGGTGTGGAACAAAACTTTTCTTTATATGAAGGAAAGGTAATGGCTGAAGCTTCGGAATTACAGGATAGATCGACTATATCGTTTCAATCATTACAGTTAGATCATCGGGTACAAGCTTTAATGGATAACAAACATTTTGTTGTAAATAAGGCGGCTTAGGCAGTGACATTTTTACAATTTTTTCTTCAATTGCAGGATTTGTGTCGACAATTTCAAATTGAGGAACACGATGTGTATGTGTTGTTATTAAATATTGTGGAAGGGAAAATAAGTTTTTTTGGTTCGTATGGCGCAAATACAAATGAGCTCATTATTTTCAAGAAGCAAGAGTTTTTACTACATTAGATCTTAATCAAGCGTATTATCAAATACCGTTGGACGAAGTGTCACGTCCTGTTACAATTCAAACATGTCCCGTTTGGTTTTGTAGTAGTTAAATTTATAATGTTATTTGTGTTTACTTCACGCGTGGAAGCCATCTTGTGACGTCATTCATTTGTTCGGTTTGTAGCTCCATCTGGTGTTAGCAATTTGCAGCAGTGTTAGTGTTCGAAAGAATGCGAATGTTATTTGATTTAAATTTTGTTTACTGTCCTCCGGCTAGCTATTATTTCTCGGTCGAACATGTCTCTTGATCAAGGTGTGTAAACGGAAAGGAATCTTTTATCCAAATATAACACTGATGAAGAAATTTGTTTTACACATTTATTGTCGAACACGTTAACTATCACATTTATACATTGATCTTAACACTCGCCAAACTGAAACTGTTATAATAACTTCTTACTGATCACTTTTAATCCACGTACTTCAACTTTTTGTATAATTAACCTTACAACACTTTAGATTATTCATAATTCTGCTGCGCGTAACTTGTGAATCGATACCCGACGTTTGCCGTACAAATACTTTCGACGAACTGACTGACTGAAGACAACGTGTAGTGTACACAGATTTTTGATGAACTGAACAGACTTTACCTCTAACCTACTGCTTTTATACCCATACACTCCGATATGCCTAAAGATTATAACTGAATTACTATTGGCTAATAAAACGCGCCAACATTAGCGTCTATTTTTATATCCAATGAAAATTATGAATACATATGCTCTAGGGAAATATTCCAGAAGGTTCTCAACGGAGAAACGCGCCAACATTACGCAACTTCCTCGTTTCCAATAATGATAAACAGCTCACTCCCCCTCGCTGCATTATTGCGCGCCATTATTGACAGTTTCAGTAAGGCCGTATAAACTTACTTCTCAACAATAATTACAATCAATAAACATCTCAAATCAATGTCACATAAAAATGCATATTCATATTACAATCATTATTTACATTTAAGTAATTTGTGATACAAATTACTGCATCATATGCCCCACTAGAAACATAATTATAAATATTTACAACTTGTTTGGAAATTTTATAATTAGGTTTTTAGTCTCCTAAATCTTGGAACACACGCTATCACTTTCACTTAACACTTATTTAACACACGACATATTTTTTTTTTTTTCTTTATCTCGCCACTACTTACTGGCTCTGGTTTAATGTGTTTAAACATTAATCTAACATTACAATTTTTTTTTTATAGCCAATACTGTACCATGAATTATTTAATTACTGTTACAAAAAAATGGTTTACTTTCTTATATTGTTAACAAAAATTTATCAATTCAAGAATTTTTTGTAATTATTAAACATATTTACCAAAAATATTCACCCTCTACACAAATATATTTACATATCTTAAATCTAGACACTGTTTCCCATTTTCTGTTTGCTACATAAGTATTTAATTATTTTTACCCAATTTTTTTGTTCTGAATTTTTTTTTTTTTTATTGTTTTGTTCTGAATTTATTTCTGTTTTCACATGACATATATATTTATTTAACCCTCTTACAATCCAATACATTGCTCTGCAAGTCATCTTTAACTATCCAGCATTTACTTTACATCTCATTGCTATTTACCCTCCTGGATCAAATTGTCTGTGGCTAAACATTACTCGTAGCCGTATCCTAACCTTCCAAAATTTGTTCATGAATAACCTCTTAAAGGATTCAAATGCAATTTCATTCCATGATAACATTTGAAAACAATCTAAAGTTCTCTGAACAACACATCTTTTAACAACTGTCATTTTCAATTCTTCTACTATTTCTTTACTTTGAGAATACTCTGACAAATATGTACTAAACTGTACTGGATTGGAGTTTTCATTTTGAAAAGCTTGGTACTTGTTAGTTTCAGAAGTTAGCTTTTGATTATTTATAGGCAAAACTTTAACTTCTTCGTACAATTTATTTCTTTGCATTACTGACTCCTTCTGTATTTCTGATATCTCCCCTCTGAAATTAACTTGCGCCTGATTCACATCTACATTCATAACCTCTTTCATCTCTCTTATCTCACTTGAAATGTTACTCATTCTACTACCTAACTCTGTACATTCTACATCAACATGTTCACTTTTAGTATTAACCTCACTTTCTTTGTTATCTATTTCCCTGCTCATGTCTAGCATTTTCTTTGAAATTTCTCCTATCTCACTTGCTATCACTTCCTGATTCTCATTTCTCATTCTTGGCATACTACTATCTAGCTTCATAACTTTCTTTTCAAATCCTTCTATTATTTTCCTATTTCTATTTTCTATATCTCCCATTATTTCCCTATTCCTTTTTTTCATATCTTCATTGTTTTGATCTATTTTCTTTTCTAATTTCTCATTATTCATTTCCATGTTCTGAGTTAGTTTTTGTTCTAATTTTTCATTATTCTGAGTTAGTTTTTGTTCTAAACTCCTATCAAAATCTTCCCTCAATTCCCTACTCATATTTCTCAGCATTTCCATCATCATACTAGCATCAAGATTAACATTTCCTGCTATTCTATTCTGACTTTCTGCACTAACATTTCCTCCATCAAATTCTACATTGTTTGAGCTATTTCCTGTAACCTGTATTGAATTACAGCTAACTGTTACATTATCCCCTTCCATTATTGTTTCTTCAATATTATTAGTAGCCATTGTCTTCTTTATCCTACCACTCCTCAAGTACATTTGAATGTTATAATTTTGTTTTCTAAAAAAAAATTACTATACTCTGACCTTTTGTGATGTTGTCTGTTGCTGTTACTTTGATGTCCAGCTTCCTGCCCCTCTCTCCTAGGTTATATGTTGCTTCTGCGTTGTGTTATGATGAATCTACGTCGTTTTGGTGTTCTGTAGTTGAATTTCTCTGTTGCCTTTTAATCTCGGAATTACGATGTCCAATCATCCGCGTAGTCTGTCGTCCCTTTTGTTGTTTCTGGAATCTACGTCTTGTAGTTCAATTCACTGCTCCATTCGTTCCACATCCTGGTTAATTCTGCTTTCCTGGTTACTTTGCCCCTTTCCTGGTCACTTTGCCCCACGTTCTGGGTGCCAATTTGTAGTAGTTAAATTTATAATGTTATTTGTGTTTACTTCACGCGTGGAAGCCATCTTGTGACGTCATTCATTTGTTCGGTTTGTAGCTCCATCTGGTGTTAGCAATTTGCAGTAGTGTTAGTGTTCGAAAGAATGCGACTGTTATTTGATTTAAATTTTGTTTACTGTCCTCCGGCTAGCTATTATTTCTCGGTCGAACATGTCTCTTGATCAAGGTGTGTAAACGGAAAGGAATCTTTTATCCAAATATAACACTGATGAAGAAATTTGTTTTACACATTTATTGTCGAACACGTTAACTATCACATTTATACATTGATCTTAACACTCGCCAAACTGAAACTGTTATAATAACTTCTTACTGATCACTTTTAATCCACGTACTTCAACTTTTTGTATAATTAACCTTACAACACTTTAGATTATTCATAATTCTGCTGCGCGTAACTTGTGAATCGATACCCGACGTTTGCCGTACAAATACTTTCGACGAACTGACTGACTGAAGACAACGTGTAGTGTACACAGATTTTTGATGAACTGAACAGACTTTACCTCTAACCTACTGCTTTTATACCCATACACTCCGATATGCCTAAAGATTATAACTGAATTACTATTGGCTAATAAAACGCGCCAACATTAGCGTCTATTTTTATATCCAATGAAAATTATGAATACATATGCTCTAGGGAAATATTCCAGAAGGTTCTCAACGGAGAAACGCGCCAACATTACGCAACTTCCTCGTTTCCAATAATGATAAACAGCTCACCCCCCTCGCTGCATTATTGCGCGCTATTATTGACAGTTTCAGTAAGGCCGTATAAACTTACTTCTCAACAATAATTACAATCAATAAACATCTCAAATCAATGTCACATAAAAATGCATATTCATATTACAATCATTATTTACATTTAAGTAATTTGTGATACAAATTACTGCATCAGTTTATCAACTGGAGCACAGACCTTATCCCGTTTGTTAAATAATCTTTTGGGTCGATAAAAGTTTCAGTTTGTGTTTAATTATTTGGATGACTTAGTTATTTATTCGCCAATATTCAATCGCATTTGCAGCATTTAAAGTTAGTCTTTCAATGTTTGCGTCAAGCTGGGTTGATGGTTGGCCCATCCAAAATTAAATTTGCGGTAAATCAAATTTCCTTCCTTGGACATATTATTTCTCCACAGGGAATATCGGTGGATCCAAAAATAACTATGGAAATTCAGGGTTTTCCAGTTCCTTCAACAACTAAAAGATTGGCATCGTTCCTAGGTATGGTAAATTTTTTTTCTAAATTTATTCCCAATTTTGTTGAAATAGCCGAACCATTAAATGCTCTTTGATGAAAGGGAGTAAAGTTCAAATGGAATTCGATACATCAGAAATCCTTTGAAAAATTAAAAGAAGCTATAATGAATCCGCCACTGTTGGCAATGCCAAATTTTCAAGAAGCTTTTGTGGTTCAAACCGATGCTTCTAGATACGCTATTTCAGCCGTACTATTCAAGGGTCAGAAGGAGCGCGAAGGCCAATTTATTATATTTCACGTTGTCTTTCCCGGACAGAAAGAAATTACTCGGTATACGAGTTAGAAACTTTAGCAGTGCTTAGTGCTTGTGAGAAATTTCGTCTGTTTTTGGAACATCGAACTTTGCATTTGGAATGTGATAATCAAGCATTGACTTGGGTATTATCACACGCTAGGAAAATGGGGAAACTCGCGTGTTGGGCTACTCGACTTGGTTCTTTTAAATTTACAGTTAACCATATTCCTAGCACTGAAAATGTTATAGCGGATGCACTTTCATGCATGTTTGCTGAACCACCGGTAGTTGATAATCATTGTATTGCGCCAATATTATTATGTCCAAATTTTTCTAGATTTTCCTACTGTATTTACGTCCTTGGAAGATCATCAGCATAAGGATGAAATGTTGGGCCCCATTTGGGAGCAGTGTAGTTTAGGCAATATTCCTAAAGGATATTACTTTAAAGATAACCTTTTGTATGCAACACTTCCAAGGTCCAAATTGGCCAGAATATTGTTACCACGTTTGTTAGTGCCGGTTGTTTTGCAATATTTTCATACAACACCACATGGCGCGCATTTGGGTGTTTTTAAAACTAAACAGAAAATACGCACTTATTTTGTGTGGCGACAGATGTACAACGACATTAGGAACTACGTCCTCAAATGTGAAATATGTTTGTATGCTAAACCAGCCCAAAATACTCGAGTGGGTCATTTACATTCGAAGATACCTATATATCCCATGGACAGAGTTTTTCTGGGTTATGTGGGTCCCTTTCCAAGCTCCTCTAGCGGCATATTTATTAGTTTTGGTAGATGCATTTTCAAAATTTACGTGGTTGCATCCGGTTCGTGCTCCAACAGCATTTACTACAGCATTGGTTTTATCACGTATATTTGCGGCTTTTGGTAACCCTCAAACACTGGTTTCAGATAATGCATCTTATTTCCGTGCATCCACCTTTCGTACCTTTTTATTTGAACGAGTACATTTTGTTCGAACATCGCCGTATTATCTGCGACCATCATTAGCAGAACGAGTGAACAGAACTTTGAAGAGCATGTTGATCACATTTCACTCAGACCATCATTCCCAATGGGATAATTTGTGCACCGAATTTTAGTTTGCTTTAAATACGGCAGCTCATGAAGCCCATCACGGAACTCCCTTTTAAGTTATGTTTCGTTTTCAACCGTCTTGCCCTTTGGTCAATCAATGGAAATTGACTGATCTATTTTCTGAGTTGGGAGATGTAGAAAAAGATAGAAAGACCTTAATTACCTTACAAAATTTTCATGCAGATTATGTGCGACGTGAGGTCCGATATAATCATGATCGGAAAGAGAGCACATTTCAAATAGGGGATCTAGTGATGTTACAGGCACACCAGTTGAGTGATTCTAGTAAAGGATTTACACAGAAACTAGCCCCTCATTATGTAGGTCCCTTTCGTATTATTAAGATAGTTAACCAAGTTTCTTCCAACTTAAAGATTGTGTTACAGGAAAGATTACAACAGCTCATGCCACTCAATTAAAACCTGTGCCTGTTGAACCATGATGTAAATTCTCGTTTCCTCGCAGTTAGGCAGCAAGGTATTTTTATAGTGGTCATCATCGGCATAGTGAGTTCGCTACCTCACAGCTGACAATGAGTACTTTATGACTTGCTGCCCACTTAATATAAAGATTTTTAAATTTTTTTAAATTCTTTTAATTGTAATTATATTTATAAATAGATTTTAAATTTCATATTCATCTTTAATTTCATTCATCCAACTTCATATTTATATTTTAAAATTCACCTGTTTTAAGGTGTTATGTAAAATGTAAGTCCAGTAATTACATTTGATTCTTTCAAAAAAAAAAAAAAAAAAAAAAAAAATTAAATGCCTTATGCATAATAAAATATCGAATAGTGGCTTTTTTAATTTTAGGTCTTTTAATGTTTCATGTTTATTATTTTTTATTATTGTAATATTAAAGGATTCTTCTGTTGTAATATTTAAAGGATTCTTCTCTCACATGATACTGATATTTTGATGTTATTTTGTTTGTAGTACGCAAACATGTATGAATCGAGATTGAATGCTTCTGTCTATTCATATTATTTGTGTTGTTTTTTATATGCTATACGGACTATACTGGGAGTGTACCAGGTGGTGTTGACTGGACTTGTGGACAGGCCATGCTACCAGAATCATCATTGGAACAGCGCCGTCTTCTGTTCCCGTTCTACCCGTTGCCTCTTGGGGGGGGGGGGGGAGTATCGTGCCAAGTTGACCCTCCCTGGAGAAATATACAGTAGGTGATGGGGCTCTACTAAAGGAAAGCGGTCATGTACGGCAACAGAAGGGAAACGACTAGGGTAGTAATTCTCAACAAGTCAATTACAACAACAAGAATGGGCAAACTTCGTTTGACTCCAGCAGTACGTCAGGCAATTGTGGTCGTTGTCTGCGCAGGCGCTGGATCATGCCCAGCTTTCTTCAAGGGTGCTGCCTACAAGGCTGGCCAGTCTGTCTTCGACGACAAGCGTGATTGCGAGAAAAACAACAGGACAACAGTTAGATAGAAAGCATTCAGCATGGTAATTCTAAATTCACTTTCGGCTTAACATATTCAAAATTCCTTTTAACAATAACTTCACTGGGAAAGGATTAAGGGTCGGATCTATAGACTTATTGTGGTTGGTCTGAAACATATTGGTAAATGTGAGAACAGGAAGCAATTTGTAACTATTGTAATTAAATGTAAAGCATTTAAGCCGTAAAGCATGTAAAGAATGGTGAACGAAGAAAGGTTTGTTAATTGTAATGGTTTATGTTCTTGAAGTGTCAGTTCATTAAAAGAAAGAAATTCGGCTTGTTAATTATTTTGTGGAATATATTTTCAAATAACAATCTGCCATTATTCCTGATTTAATTCACCTCCTCTAGGGTTAAAGTTCACGTTTCACAGTAACCTTGCATTTGCAGAATACTAGCTCTGTAATTTTATCATAGTGTCCACAGGTCCGTTAGCCTTATTAGTGAGAGGAATTAAATTGAGTTTTATTTATGGATGCTCTTTAACTACTATGGTCCTTAGTGTCCCATTCTATATTGGGCGTGAAAGACCGATAATTTTGCTCAGAGGCCTCTTTATCAGGTTTGAGGTTCTTTTACGTGCCATAAATCTACAACATGGGATTAGTGAGAGGACAGAGGGCAACACAATGGCTGTAAGTAGTGGTGAAAATAGCAAATTTGAAAAGGCAGGTATTGCAAAGCCAGATATGTAGTATTATTATTGTGTGTATACTTTTTACAGCAGATGTACTGATGAGGAGACCAATTAACTTGATTTTAAAAATGTTCTGCATCTGACTGCAAAGGCACATGGTGTAGACAGAGCTACTTTATCTTGCATTTGTAACAATGCTAGAAAATTTGATCCTAGTAGTATTATAAGTATTTGTGTTGCCTAGAAAACAGATTAGGAACCGCTACCCTCCAAGAGCCAAGAGGGTTACAAACTTAAATTACTATGACTGTGTATCATCATGGAAAATTTCCAATCCATACAAAAAGTACTTGATGCTTGAACTATAATATAACTATAACAGATTAAACGGATGTATAAAACGACATTTTACTAAAAACATGAGGAAGGAAATAAAGCAGAGACTCCACAATATTATATATCTAAACCAGCACATGGACACTAAGAACTAGGGAAAAGACAAGATTGGAAGCAGCACAAATGAGATTTTTACAATCATCGTTGGGAATTAGTAGAAGAGATAGGATTAGGAATACTGTAATAAGAGAACAGCTAATGGAAGAAAACATTAATGAAGAAATACAGATACCAAGAACATAAAGAACATGTCTTACAAATGCCCCCTTCAAGGTATCCAAGGCAAGCTTTATTTTATAGACATTCAGGAAGTAGTAGTGTTGGACAACAACGGAGATGAATTGACCAGTTTAATTAATTTCAGAACAGGTCAAAAAGCCTAAACCTTGAATGGAAGAAGAAGACTCATCAGCTCTATGTATGGTAGCAAAGTCTTGTTGGAAAGATTCCAGACTGACATTCAATGTCACTTAGCTGTTCAAAAATAGTCATTCTTGTATTTCTCTTCCTTTTATGTTTGTGTACTTAGAGCATAGAAATTTTCGCCTCATACAAGGGAATCTCATGTGTAAAACTGAGTTTCTCTGTACTCCATATCCGTTATTTTGCAACAAAATAGCCATATAAATGTAACTATACTTCGTCAGAGAATATTAAGCATGGGTCAATTACTTTATCATTTCACAAAATCCAAATATAGAAAACATTCACTCCATTTTGGATATTGAAATCTCCAGTGTAAATGAAAATTTCCTGAAAAGATGCCAGAAATATACGGATAGCATTTCCAACATCCCTTATGATAAGGTATGTGCTTATGAGAACGCAAGGAGGTTGTACGGATATAACTGTTTTGGTGGGACTCCATGTTGTAGCAGCTGGTGAGCAAAAAGCTGTGCATTGGCCACATTGTAGAAAGCAATAATTGATTGCCAAATTCAAGATAATACCAACCACATCATGAAACAATGTGTGAGTGAGTAGGTTGCCACATATTTTTGAGTCAAATATTAGGCAATTGGTGCTTAAATGTTGTCACTTCCACCAGGCAAGTCGAGGAAATTCACCTCAATCCCAATCGATATACTCTGCTTCCTATGCAAGCGTGGTCAATTGGTCAGAGCAGATTATGTGAAAATATATACAGCTAACAATGATTTGCCAACAATAATGTGCTGCCAACGTTTTAAGAATTAGCTTATTATTTCATTTTAATTCCAAGTTTTTTAAATTTGGGGTATTCACCATGATCTTAAAACTCCTGTATTGAGCATTGGGTTCCATCTTTTTGGAATTAATGAATACTTTTTCTTGGAAAGGAAAAGCATGGTCCTGAAACCTTTACATTTTCAATTAAACTTTTCTTAGAGACATTGGATATCCTTCTGCAGTTATTTTTTGTGTATCTCTAAAAATTACAAACCTTTTCTTGTCAGTTTTCCAGAGCTTTAAAATAGTTATATGTCTTTCAACTGTTGTCTAATATCACTCAAATTTGGCATTATGCACAAGCAAAACATATATAAATTCATGCACTATTAGACCAAATTGTAATTGCACCAGCTACAGAAGGTAGGACTGTTGCAGTGGGAGAGGGAATGGACAGATCAGGTGTGGGACAAATTCCTTGACTTGCCTTATTATAATAGTCCAGAATTATTCATTCTTTCAGATTAGAGAATTCTAGAATCTTTCTCACCTGCACCAATAAACATCTTATCTGAGTAAACTGCTACTTGGTACACTGCAAGGAGGGTGTTTTTTCCCGCATTCATTGATCAATCTTGGTTCTGGAGGACCTCTTCCATCACGTTTTAAAAGTCTTCCAAAACTTACATTGGGTTTTCTATTTCCCAGAAATCATTTACATCTTTTCCAGAAAGTTGTGAAATAATGAAATCGTGAACAAATTTTTTGCACACTCTTCTCCTGAGCTTTCAATCAAAGCACCAATAATTGCTTTCAGAGTGGTAGCAAGGGTAACATCATCTACAGGAAAATCCTGCAACAATGCAGAAGCTTATTAATGCTCATAAGAAGCCACTTTTTAACATAAATCTAAATAAACACAATAAATGCTGATAGCTTTTACTACAGAGCCTTCATTTGGACACGTGGCTTCTTATGGGGAGTTGGTTGGCCTGCACTGCACTATTTCTTACCTGCTCTGTTCCTCCTCTCCATGAGCTGGCTAATCAGTCACAAAGTCCTTGTACATAAGTTGATACATTGTGAGACCATGAGTTTGTGTTATACTGTGTTAATGCTGTTAAAATGCCAAAAAGTGTGTATAAGTTAGCACACAGAATCTTCATGTATGATTCATATGAGACAACAAACCCTCAAAAAGATGTGAGATTGCCATTTATTGACAGATTCCTGCTGTTCATACACAGAGAAACCGTTTGTAATCTTGTGAATACGGAGGGTTGCCTCACTTAAGCTCGAACGACTCTGAATCACCCTCCCACTCCTATCATTGGTCAAACTGCTTATGCTTATTATTGTACCAGCTCACTGCAGTGTCAGCTGTCTGTTGGGCCAGTCTGAGGCAAAGTTTACTTGTAATGGCTTCAACAATCACCGACTTATGGCAGGGGTACATTGTTGGGCCTTCCGATGCCAGTTACAGCCTTTCAATGATAGTAGAAAGGTGCAAACAAAAAGGTCTAACCATAAGTAAGTCATGTGTGGGGCATATAACACAGCTGTATAAAAATGGATTCCCACCTAAGGCTCAGCGTGCAAAAAAACTAGCAAGAAAAAGGTCACAACCAACACGACCTAAAGCAGTAGAAGGTGAGTGCAACAGTGACTCAAGAAAACCCACCAACCGAAAGAAGCATTTCCAGTCTCATTGGAATATCCAAAGGGACCATCTATCGGATAACACACAGCAATTTGGGTCTAGAATGGTGCCATAAAGCACGTAGACACACCTTGAAAGAGCGGCACATCAGAGAATGCTTCACCAATGCAAGAAAACTCTATGAACACCACCTGGCATGGAAAAGTGACAATGGGTGGTTTCTTTAGATGAAGCATGGGTTTATCTAGGTGACACAATAAAATAATCGAGCCATTTATTACCATCAATTGGGCCAAAAGGGACACTC
Source organism: Deroplatys truncata (assembly GCA_030765065.1). Taxonomy (NCBI): domain Eukaryota; kingdom Metazoa; phylum Arthropoda; class Insecta; order Mantodea; family Mantidae; genus Deroplatys; species Deroplatys truncata. Next base: position 98,617,581 of record CM060986.1, on the reverse strand, counting down.
CAACTTTATTCGGGAGAACAAGGAAAAGTTTTCCAAGGGATTCATAGTGGTTGCAGCTTATTGCTCTCGGGAGAAACTCGACATTCCCAGAGTTGCTAACAATGTAAAAATTAATGCAGCCTACTATCAAAGGAATGTTATGAACCCAATTTTTGATGAAGAGATTCCTCGGTTGTATGCTGAGGATGCCTCAAATGTTTGGATCCACATGGACAAAGCATCCAGTCACACATCTCGGTCTTCTCAGTATTACTACCACCGGAAAGCTATGGAAACGGGTGTCAATGTGATACCATTTAAAGGGACCCTGTGAAGCCACCAGATGCATCGAAAGTGGATTTTTGCAGATTTGGTCTGCTGAAACAGCGCCTTGCTTCTCGGCATCCCACCAAAATTGAAGGACTCTGGAAAGCCTGCCAGGAGGAGTGGGCGAACACCCCCCTTTCTGTTCTTTGATGCAGCCTTCTTCAATGGAAATTGTGCTGCAGAGCCATAGTTAAAGCCCGTGGAAATTACACTGAACACAATAGGTGGTGGCAAAAGGGAATCTCGCCATGAAAAAGCATAAGCAAAAACATCTGGGTTTAAGTGGGGCAACCCTCTGTAGATATAGGGAAACAGGATCTATTCTTGAGAGAGAGAGAGAGGGAGAGAGAGAGAGGGAGAGAGAGAGAGAGAGAGAGAGAGAGAGAGAGAGAGAGAGAGAGAGAGAGAGAGAGAGTGTGTTTGATGCTCAGGGTTTAGCAGCAAAGCCATTCTCCTCCTTGCTTCCCAACATTTTGAGGTCAAGTCTGGATACGATTTAAGCTGTTCACAGATTAATAAATGATCCATATTCATTTCTTCTTCCTTATTGCATAACAGACAATTTGGAAGTGGTAGCAATCCAATTTTGTGTAGGCGCTTGCTGAGGGAGTAATGTCCGGTGGCAAGTCTGAACATAGCGATGTCATTTTTGAGGTAGTTCAGGTATTACTTTCAGATTTTTTATGAATTTTTCTCTTTTGGAATTTAATATACCATATTTACACGAATCCAATGCGCACCCCATATTAGAAACTTAAAATTATGAAAAAAAGAGGTTTGTTTCGAATGTAAAACGCATCAATGGCATCATATCATATATATAAACCATCAGATTATAGAACTGAAAGCACCCTATTGTTAGGTGACACATTGTTAAAGAACAAAATTAGTGTTATGCGCTGTTTTTCGCACCTGTTGTTTTGATGATAACTTCCTTTGTCCCCTTCTCAGTAATAGGCAGTTCCATGGCATATCAAACCAAATTGGCGTCTCATCAATGTTGCCTATTTGCCCCATGGAAAAATGTTTTTTCTTCCGAAGTGAAATGACCTACCGCTGAAACGTTTGTAGTTTGTCCTCAAAATCTGCATGAAGCTTCTGGCACATTGTTGTATGGCGTCTTAGAGATAAACCTGCCTGCTGCATGAAACGATCTACCCATCCACGGCTAGCCTTAAACTCTTGTTTTGGAATACCTCCTCTTTAGCTTTTTTTTGTATAGTGTCACTAGCCACAGGTTGCCTATTCTTCCTCCTTTCACGAACAAATTCCAACACTTTTTCTTCAAATTGACTTTAAAGGATGACTTCCTTTGCGAGGAGCCATAAATTTCTTCCTACTAGCTTTAGTATAGCAAATAATGCCAATTTCTGTTTTTGCCACAAGCAAACATTACTCTCTGATACATTGAACTTCCTTCCTGCCTTTCTATTACCATTTGTTTCAGCATAAAGGATTACTTTACACTTTAAAGAAGCATCCTAACACGTTCTTCTCTGTTTGCCCTTGCCCGCCATATCGTAACTAAAAACGCTCAATAATAGGCCAATGATAAATGAGCGGCTAGCTTGTCGCGAGTTTCCAGATGCATGTTAACTCCAGCAAATGCATTCTGACATAATAGACAAAAAATTTGAATGAAGATACTGGCGTTCTACGGAATGGATTTGCACTGAATCTAATGCGCACCACGATTTTGAGTACTACATTTGGTCGAAAAAGGTGCACATTAGATTCACATAAATACAGTATTTGTAGTTAATTTCGTGTTATAATCACCACTGATTTTCTTCTTAATGATACATTTAAATGATTCCAGTAGTAGTTTAGGTTGTACTTAATTTGAATTTTGGTTCCCATTTTTGCTAAGATGTAAAAGTAAATAGCTGGGTTCCTACAGAAGAAAAACTAATGACATTGGAGAAAAGTTAGAATGAAGTCCAAAGAAATCCCTGAGAAAGCTTGCACAAGAACAGGAATTTTGCAAACCTCAGTTTGGAATGCCAACAAACTTTTAAAATTAAAACCCTATAAGATAACTGTAACGAATTGCAACCACACAATAATGTGGGTAAAGTTAATTTCTGCAATTTGAGTGTTGGATAATGTCAATGATCACTGTATTGACCTGTATTTAATTTTTTTAATGATAAAGTTTGATTTTATTTACATGGCCATGAAGAATGAATGAGTGTTAATGCAAATTTTCTTAAAGGTGTGAAAGATGTGAGGCAGCACAGAGACATCATTTCCAACATGACAAAGGTATGTGGTTATTGTAGTTATAATTCTCATGACGAATACATGAGCTTGAATTTAACAGGTTATGAGTATCTGACTCTACCAGCAAACAACATGCTTCTCAATGCCAATTCCCACCATTAGGCCACCCATGTGTCCAAACAAAGGTTCTGTATATTATGTGCGCACCTTCCAACCTGGAGGGGCCCAACTTGAATTTTTGGTAATGTAATTTGCCTATACCCCTGCCATTGAATCTTTGCACTTGACAGTTCGTGTGGCTTCACGTAACGTTGGCTATATTGTGGTTGCGACATTGCCAGAGTGGCTAGTAAACAACAACAGCTGATTATTCTGCTTTCTATCGTGTCTAAGACTCAACAAAAAGTGTACGTAAGTAACGAACATCAACCAATAATAACTATTTCGTTGTACGGCTTTATAAGCAACAAGAGAGGGATGTCCATGAACCTTCACATACTGCTCCTGTTCAAAGAATTCTCAGGTCCTTCTTAACAGTTCTAACGCCTGACTATTAAGTGGCATGCCTCGACGCAAAGGATTTTCACTTCGTGAATCATCACTGCATGATCGGCGTTGTTTTTGAGACATTGTCGCACTTCAAATATTGTATGAATATATGAATGAAATATATACAAATAGATAAATATATATGTATAAACGAACAATAACAAAACTATCAAACAATAACCACAAATATAAATAACAATGAATATATAGCTTGCAAAGAACAACTTGATGCATGTGCTAGAGATTCACAAACTGAAGCACGTGGTTAGAAATAGCTACATCCGGCAACAGAGCTGCTTCCAGTTCTGTTTCCATTTTTGTCATCAACCACCCGGAATGCTGCCTTGTGATTGGTTTAGGAAGTCTAACTGTTAAGGTTTTTGATCTGCTTTCTTTTGCAAATGTACCAACTTAATAGTTAGCTGTCAAGTGCAACGTTTCAATGGCGGGGGTATAGATAAGGCCTTTTATTTCCTGGGCTCTTCTCGTAATACAAATGTCAGGCAACTATCAGCTCAGTAGTCACAAAGATCATTTGAGCATTTCATTCACCATCTCTGCAGACCTGGGTTGTTAAAAAGGACCATTATACATTTGAATATTATATAAGCAATTGCTACTAGAATTACTTATACAAGAGCAAAAAGGATAAAAGATGTAAAGATGATGATGTAACTTGTTTTTGGTTGTACATCCCTTATTATTCACCTAACTTCTTGAATTGTAGATGTTAGGGACATAATAGTTCCTTGCACAGTCAAAAATTATTGTATGAAGAGCTGTTCCAGTTGTTTCGTTTAAAACATTATTATGTCTAAATGAAGAACCTGGTATATAATTAGTAAACTAAATTGATTCAAGCATAATCTTTCATGTAATTTAATGACTTATTTATTCACAAAATCTTTCTCTGTGTACTTATATTATGACCCACTTACACTGTAAAAGCCTTGCTGTCATTCACAAAATTACTGATCCAGAAGATGAGGATGGCATCTTGCAAAGAAGTGTTGAATTTCATATAAACAGTTTGTGGTACATAGGTATACTCACTGAGGAAAGTATGAGGTCTCTAGTTCCAATATTAGCAGAAACATGAGCAGGGGTATTAGTACTCATTAGGTGACTGTTTATTGCTCTGAAATATAAACAAGAAAAGTAATTAAAATGTAATTCTGAATGATCATAACTTTTTATTATTTGTTTTGTTTGGTAGTTTAAGAATTCCAGCTGCTTATATTGAAAAAAAATTATGATGTGTTACATTCACATGAGTTTCTCTACCCTCTATTATTAGTGAGTATACAAACTATTCTTGCTAAAGCTTATTTTTTCTATCTACTTCATTTTAATCCAAGTAAACCTTTGCAGAAATAGCTACATTACACATTTTGTTATATATACAAAGGGGACAGCAATAGTCAAATGTTTTAAGAAATGGATGCTATATGCTGCCTTAAAATTCCTACTGTTTCCATGCAATCGCAAGAAACAAGTGAATGTTGAATGGACTTTAAAGAATGACCAAGTAATGAACAATTTGGACCATTAATAACAGATATCTCAGAAATGGCTTATGCCACAAAAAAAGTTATTTGAAATAAATTGTGTCTTTTAAAGGGATCTACATTTCTTGTAGAGTAAGTTTTCGTCTATCACTTAATGTTTACTAGTTTCACAAGATAATACAAAATTCCTTCCAAATGATGACTTCAAAGGCTTTTCCCAGAACATTCAAGATATACATTTTATATGTCATGTAAATATCATTAGTATGTGGTATCTTAATTAAAATCATTAAGAGCCATTTTTTAGAAAATAAAAAAATTTTGAAAATCATGTGGCATGCTTAAAGGTATCTGAACTTAAATACCAAGTTTGGCCTTTTAATCAGAAGATTCGTTAGAGCTATCTTTTATAGAATCAAAAAATTCGAAAATCTTTGTGTGGCATCCTTAGAAGATACTGAACCTAAATACCAAGTTTGGTATTATCTGACTTTTGATTTTTAAGTTATGCACACATGGACCTTTTTGTTAAAATACATTTTATAGATTAAGGGGGCCTCAAAACATGTATTTGTGATGAAATCTCAATATCAAATTTTTTGATGGAATGCAACACCTTCTCTACCTACCCTTGTAGGTATACAATATATACGTGGCAGAGAAAGTAAAAAACAGAAATAAGAAAGAGGAAGAATACTCTAATAAAAGCAGGAATAACAATGGCATTAGTTAGCTTTAAGTGATGGTTATCACAGTCATTTTAACATCATCTGTTTCTTTCCTTTTTAAATAGAAACCCAAATGTTTTCATCATTTTCTGATTCTATGCACAAAAGCAAACAACTTTTGTCTGAAAAATGTTTAATATAAGCCTTGCTTGTATTATTTAAAACTGAAAAACAACACTATACAGATTGTACCTGAGCCAGATTGAACTTATTGAGACTATAGTGACAGAGGATGCTTGGCAAAGTGAACTTGTTGAATTAATACTACAGGGAGAGCCAAAAACCTACGAACCGCCTGCGTGGTGTTTTTCCTGCGCGCGTCCACGGCACTCATTGCCGTCTGCTGCTGTCATAGAAAGGCGTGGATGAAACCATACAACATTCTTAAAACTACTTTTAAAGGCTTTACTTACCAACTTTATGAAAGGAGATGTTGAAACTGTTGAGTATTTGAGGTGCATTTATTTGTCAATATGCAACAGATCCTGTTTGTCTAAATTTCTGAACTAAGCCACATGCCTAATATGATAAATTTCTATCAGAAACTCTTTCTGGCATTTAAGAGCTGCCTACTTCATTGATTCGTAGATTCATAAAAGAAAATAATTCCAATTTTTACTTCCTCTACTAATCTATAGTAAGCAGAGGAAGTAATGTATTCCACCAAAAATTCAATACCGAGATTTCACCAGAAATACACGTTTTGAGACTCTCTGAAAAAAACACAATACAGCATTTTTAGTAAAAGGTCCGTGTGTGTTAACAGCATAACTCAAAAATAAAGTTGGTTAAATATCAACCTTGATATTTATGTTCAGCATCTTAGGGCATGATATGAAGATTTTCAAGAAAATCCCTGCACCCCAAACTATCCTTTACATAGATCATTTTAATTTTTGATTTTCTCAAAAAAGGTAACCAATGATTTTGATTAGAATACCATATGTTTATGACATTTTCATGTCAAACGAAACGTATATCTTGAATTTTCTGGGAATAGCCTATGAGGTCCTCTTCATTCTGAATGACTTTTGCATAACTGTAAGAGATAAACAAAATCTTAGTATGCAAAAAAAATGTAGATCTTGTTAAACTGGTTAAGCCATTTCCAAGATATTTCTTGTTATCGGTTTGAATTTGCAAATAGCCAGTTATACTTTTCTCAAATGGGAAGTATTCATTTTTTATTTTCTCCACTACCTGTAGTAAGTAGGGGAAGTATTGCACTCTTCCACCCAAAAATTCAATCCGAGATTTCACTGGAAAGACATGATTTGAGGTGCCCTGAATCAAAATAAAGCATTTTTGGAAACATTTCCGTGTGTGTGTCGGTCTTTTTGTGACAGCATAACTCAAAAATGAAAAGTGGAGGAAATACCAGACTTGGTATTTGAGTTTAGTATCTTTCAAGGACACAACACAAAGATCCCCCCACACCAGACTACCCTTTACATGGAACAATTTTTTGAAAAATTTGATTTTCTGAAAAATAGCTAATGATTTTGATTAAAATATCATATGTTTAACATATTTTCATGGCAAATGAAATGTATATCTTGAATTTTCTGGGAATGACCCTAAAGTCCTCTTCATTCTGAATGACTTTTTCATAACTGGTAAACTGTAAGAGATAGACAAAATTTTACAACACAAAAAATAAGATCTTGTTAAAACACACAATTTATGTTATTTAGATCTTTTTTGTTGAGCGAACCATTTACGAGATATTCCTTGTTGTTTGTTTGAATTATCCAATACTTATTCTTTTTCTCAAATGGAAATTCGTTATTTGTTGTTTTTTTATACCCTGGACATGCAAAGAGAATGAAATGCTCCACATAGCAATCAGCTCTTAAAAGATTTGACTATTGCTTAAAGTCTACCATATTCCCTTTGCACCTACAAGAAAATTAGCAATAATATAGTTTCTGCAAATGTTTATCTCGATTAACATGCAGTAGATAGAGAATAAGCATTGGTGAAAATAAATAAATACAAAGGTTTTCACGGCCGGAGTTAATCGATAAAACATTAAAATCTTCCGGGCTGGAAGGCCGTGGTCTAAGGGTAAAATTACTAGCACCCGACATTTCAGTCAACTCTGTGGTTGCCATCTTCAAGAGTGTAACACCCAGGACAGCTTGATAACGACTGCCGACTAGGCAAGAGATGTTCCGCAATTTATAGCTCACGTCAAGGACAAAACTGCCGCAGTGGGTCTGCAGTGACGTGTGACGTGTCGGGTGCTAGTAATTTTACCCTTAGACCACAGCCTTCCAGCCCGGAAGATTTTAATGTTTTATCGATTGGTGAAAATAGTTTGTACAAGAGTAGATAAAATCATGTGAGTGCAACAGATTTTTTCTTGTGGTGATGCACAGGGCATGGAATTTCAATGTCATCACATAGTGACATGCTCTTTAAAACTCTGACTATTGCTTTATCTGCTGTATCGTCCAACAAAATGTGTAAATGTGAATTCCAAGTTTATCTGGATGAAGTAACTAGAATAAGCTTTTGTAAGAATGGCGAGTGGAGAAACCCATATGAATACACTGCATCACATTTTTTCTTGTATTCCGTAACCTGTGGTCAACATTTCTTAAATTATTCTCCTAATACATCTATCAATCTCAGTGGGTGCTAACTTCTGAAACCAGTCCCTTAGAGTTAAAACAAAATCAAGTAAAAAAGCAAGCTGTCTAAAATGTTAAAAAAGAGAAAGGGGAAAAGAAAAGGGTTACAGTGGTATGAAGCATGTATAATGGGAAGATACAACATGAGCAAAACACCTAGCTGCGAGTTGGACGTGGGGATGTGGTAATTTTCATATTTTCTTATGCTCTGCAAAATGATTGTCCAAATTTTAGCTTACCTAATACGATTTACGTACTTGTTTTTATATTCCCTTGTTATTTCATTAGATGCTTATATATTTTCTTTAAAAGTGATTCCTTGTTTATCAATGCTAACAACATTTTGGAAATCTATGGTACTCTTCTGCTTAGTATTTACTTCTTATGTACAGATGTAGTCATATAAGATAGTGTCATGTTTATGTTGCTTTTAGTAACAATACCACTGCTTTTCAAGCTGAAGTTCATGCAACTGAAACCTGTGTTAGAATCTAAAAAGGGGCTACAAAGCAAGCAACAACTGGATTTTCTCTGACAGTCAGGTTGCACTAAAAGCAATTGCAAGTTATCAGATAACATCTAAGTTAGTCTGGAACTGCCTAACAAACCTTATGGAATTGGCAAAACACAAGATTAAACTGGGTTTGTTTGTTTGTTCATTTGGTCCTACTGTGAGCAACACTCAGGGACATTGAACACGTCATACAATTAGGAAATATGCAGCATAACTAATAAGCATACCCAACACCAAGAATATCTCTCTCTCTCTCACTCACTCTCTTTCACTCACTCTCTCTCTCTCTCTCTCTCTCTCTCTCTCTCCACACCATGCATTATCTAAGAAATGAAAATTTGCAAAACATCGCCATTCCAAGAGTAAACATCTCAACATGCATTACAATAGGACAATAACTAATAAGTGTATGTCACCATCATATGCCATCTGCATTAAATATTTATATGTTGCACAACATATTAAAAAATTCCTCCATAGTATATGGGGAGTAAGTATATAAGAAAGACTTTAGCTCTTTCTTAAAGATGTATGTTGCCTAATAGTTTTAATAGTTAGAAGGTTACCATAAATTGTTATTGCAAAATAGTAACATCCTATTTGGAACAGTTTTAAGCTGTTTGCTGGTCTATACAAATTGCCTGCATGCCTTGTATTGTAGTCATGCACAGTAAGGTTCATTGGGAAGTTATCATAATTATCTGTAAGGTAGCTCAAGATGATGATGATGAGATGGGGTTTAAGGGTGCTAAACATCTAGGGTCATCAGCGCCCTTATAAGGTATAAAATATAAAATCCAAAAACTAAAACACGGTACTCAAACCTGCTATGTCGAGAAAACTAAAAGACAAATTATCAAATTCTAAAAGCCAACACACTAAAAACATTGTCAATAAAAGAGTAAAATAACGTGTCAAGAACTGTAGAATGTGAGGGACATGAGCGTCATATGCCTGCCGGGGAAAAAAGGCCCCATTAAAATGGACAATAGAAAATCACAAAGCTAAAAGACGCTCAGCGCATCAAATGCGCTGATTAAAACCACTGTGACTTATAAAACGTACAAGCAATTCTACAGCACACGTGTCGTCTGCCAAAACGTTGGCTATGCCAACAGACAGGCCCACACGAACGCACAATGGAGCTAAAACTTGACACTCTGTTAAAATGTGACGCACCGTTAAGGGCGCATCACACTGCTCACAGAGCGCTGTGGGGTCACCACTAAGCAGGTATCTATGACTAAAAACGCAATGTCCGATTCATAAACGAGCTAAAAGTACCTCTTCCCTACAAGAAGAACGAGAAGAGGTACCCCAGACTAACGGAAGAAGTTTAACCTCCCGCAACTTGTTCCCCCTAAGAGCCGCCCACTCATCGCGCCAATGCGATAGGATGCGGTATCGTAAAATAACATAAAAATCTGAGGAAGGAACAACACAGGTAAAACATCTGGGTGATAAAAGTGCCGATTTGGCAGCGGCGTCGGCAGACTCGTTCCCTGAGATGCCCACATGACCTGGAATCCACACAAAGGAGACGCTGATGCCAGAAGCACCAAGCGAATGGAGCAGGTCATGAATGCGCTGTACGTGCGGGTGGTAACTGTACAGCGTGGTAAGACTCTGAAGGGCACTCGGAGAGCCCGTACAAACAACACAATGCTGTAAGTCGTGCTGCTGAATGTATAAAACACATTGATATATACTAAAAAGTTCGGCAGTATAAATTGAACATTGCCCAGGTAAACGAAAGGTAAAACTATGTGCACCAAACACAAAGGCACATCCTACTCCAACATCAGTGTTAGACCCATCAGTATATATAAAATGACAGTCCCCAAATTGCACCTGTAGTTCTAAAAATGCGGATCTAAGGACTGAAGCAGGGGTCTCATTCTTCGGCATCAACGTTAACCCAAGGTGACAGTGGGCCTCAGTGCAGCTCAAGAGAGAATACATGTATTCACCAGTGAGAGTAAGAGTTTTTTGGGTTTTGAACAAGGGTCTACAGGAATGACAGGATCCAACACCACAAATAATACGAATGGCCTTTTTTTGGTAATATAAATACTTGCTTGCTATGTGCCGAATTACCCCAGAACATTATTCCATATCGCAAAAGGGAGTGAAAGTAGGCAAAATATGCTGCTCTTAAGGCAAAGCAAGCCGAGCTGAGTTTTGGCAGCATGATTTTTATTTGTTTTCTCCAGTTGAGCTCTCCATCTATTGTAAGCCCAAGAAATTTTGTATCAGATAACTTATTTATGGTGTAATTGTTATACCTGATTGTTAATTCACTACTTGTTTATGCTTCATTTGAAATTGAATAAAATTGGTTTTATCATAGTTTAATGAAAGCTTATTAGCTTCAAACTAAAAGTTGAGCTGTTTGAACACTTTATTGACAGAATTTCTTAATTGCTGATGTGACTTTCCAGATATAGGTACACTGGTACCATCTGCAAAAAGCACAGCTATTGTGTCTTTGCTAAGATAATATGACAGATTGTTTATAAATATTAAAAATAACAAAGGACTGAGTATAGAACCTTGTGGGACAGCTCTAGTAATAACACCTGGTTCTGAATCACAACCATTGATTCTGGTTTTCTGCATCCTATTTAAATAAGATCTGAACCAATTTAGAGAGATATCACTGAAGCCATAAACTTTTAACTCTTGCAGCAAGAGGTTGTGATCTACGCTGTCAAATGCCTTAGCCAAGTCACAAAATATTCCTAATGATAGTTCCTTTTTATCCAAGGCTATTAATATTTCAGAAGTGAGCATGTATGTTGCATTTTCTGTTGATATTTTTTTCCTAAATCTGAACTGGGATACTGAGAAAATGTTGTTTAACTCCAAGTATTTTATAACTGATTATATACAGCTTTTTCCATTACTTTATAAAAAGGCTGTCAAAAGAGAGATGGACCTACAACTGGAAGCCAAGCTCTGTCTCCTTTCTTGTATAGAGACCTAACAATTTTGTGTTTCATTTTTTCCGGAATATCCCTGACATAAGGGAATGATTGCATATATGACTAAGAGGCTTGCTTAACTCTTCTATGCAATATTAACAATTTGATACCTACTTATCTCATCCCATCCATGAGAGGATTTGCTGGACATAATGGATTTTAGGTAACGAAAAAGCAGATATCCTGACAAGAAAAGGATCTGTTCAAAGACCCATTGTTAAACAGATTAATCATAACCAGCTATTACGATGGGTTCAAACAGAGGGATGCAAGCACAGTAAGACAATGATGAGCAGTACATCCTCCTCACTCAATGAAGATGTACTTAATCTCAATAGATCTGAAATAAACTGGGCTCTTGACGGGACATTGTACACTACTGAAACACCTGCATACAATAGGAATCTTTAGAGAGGAACCAGTAGGCAGGCTATGCAGCAAAGAGGATGACGCTGCCTCTCATATAATCTTCAAATGTGAAGCACTGGGAAGGAAAAGATATGAACTTTTGGGTCTGATACACCCAAATGATGAATTTCCTAAAGAAAACTTAATCTACTACTGTCCCTAATTAAAGGAAGAAGACTTTTTAACTAAAAAAAAATCTGATGTGTTACACTCACATGACGTTCTCTACTCTTGTACAAACTATTTTTACAAATGCTTATTCTCCATAAGCTTCATGTTAATCGAGATGTTAATCTTCTTGTATGTGTAAGGGGAATATGGTAGACTTTAAATGACAGTCAAATCTTTTAAGAGCTGCTTGCTATGTGGCGCATTCCATTCTCTTTGCATGTCCAGTACATAAAAAAATGAATAACGTATTCCCATTTGAGAAAAAGTATTGGAAACTTTAGGGAATAACAAGCAATATCTCAAAAATGGTTCACTCAACAAAAGAAATGTATACGACATAAATTGTGTATTTTAATGTGATCTGCATTTTTTGAGTAGTAAAATTTTGTCTATCTCTTATGGTTTACCAGTTATGCAAAAGTCATTCACAATGAAGAATAATACTTTTGGAGACATTCCCAGAAAATTCGAGATATACATTTCATTTGTCATGAAAATATCTTAAAAATATGATATTTTAATCAAAATCGTTAAGAGCCATTTTTGAGAAAATTAAAAATTTCAAAAAATGTTCCATGTAAAGGGTAATCTGGGGTGGGGGGATTTTCTTGAAAACCTTCATGTCGCATCTCTGGAAGATACTGAACCTAAATACCAAGTTTGATGTTTATCCGACTGTTCATTTCTGAGTTATGCTGTTCACAGACACACACAAACACACATACTACAGACATGTTTCCAAAAATGCTTTTTTTTGGATTCAGGTGGTCTGAAAACATAATTTCCGGTGAAATCTCGGTATCGAATTTTTGGGTGGAATACAATACTTCCCCTACTTACTATACGTAGTAGAGGAAGTAAAAATAGTGATAGGAGATAATACAACAAACTCATAGGTTCAGTGTAAAGGGCAATTACAATCCGACTCCATCACTCGACATCGTCAAGCCATATAAGATTTGTGTTTTACACAATTTAGTAAATTTTCAAAGTCAGTACTTACTCTTTTGTTTATGAATTTCTTTAAATCTGCTTTAATTTATAATTCAATGATTTTTTTGTTGCTTTTGGATTCTCTTGTTCTCATACTACTCATAAATAATGATATGTAATTCTATATTATCTGTGCATGATTTACTATTTAAGGCACTGGAAAAAGTACAGTCAATGCTTCTGCTGTTAAGCTATTTTGATTTGGTATTTATTATGTGGCTAAAGTAAGTGTTCATTGGATATATTTTTTTCCCCTTAGAATAGTATATGCTTCTCTCTCGGTCCACCAAAATAATGTATTTTGTAAATAACATAGCAGTCTCATCACTGGCATACTACTGTCCATTCCAAACCAGAGTTCCCTCTGATGTAAACAGAAGCACATGCTTCTGCTTGTCACAAACCCAAGAACACACTCTTACACCAACGTAAATAGTTCCTTAATAAATGTCTTGTATCATGAAATATTAGGGCAGGAAAGGTATAGAACTGCACATCTTATTGCGGTTATCATAAGAACTCATTGCTAAAGGTTATGGATATATACTAACTGTTAACAGGTTACAAAACATGATTTTCGTCTGCTGTTGCCCTAACGCCGAGAGTATCTTGCTTGTTAATACCAACTGTATGCATGACTGCGACTCTCTTACATATACGAGAAATGCAGCAATGAATTCCCAGAGGTGCTATCTGAGTACTGAATAAACATTTTGCATAACACAGGAAATATGATAAGCAAACTGTCATTCATAATACAGAAGCACACGTATGCTCAGCTGAGGTCAGGTCAAATCTTGTAATTTAGTCAGTTGGTATTTGAGCTCTCGTGGCAGAGGAAGTTGCATCAGTTGGAATAAACTGTTCAAACACAAACACGGGAAACTGTAAAAAAGTGGAGAAAAACAAACAATACTTAATATATTCAACTTACTATTAGAAAAATACACGACACTCACATTAGTGCATATTACGAAACTGATATCCAATTTTACAGGCATTTCAGTGAGAAGTGTAGCCAAAGCACGCAGGGAATATAAACAGACATAATAGAACATAGAATAGGAGAATCAAATGTGGGAACTTGTTTTGTGTGTGACAGTGCTGTGGAAGTGTGGATAAGCTTGTCATTATTTTGGAGAGTAGTTCTGGTTCTGATATGGCAGCTGAGTCATCTTCGGAGGATTCGGATTTGGGTGCTGCACTTTTGCCTGAGGATTGTGATTAATGTAAGTAAAATGTTTATTTCCGCATACTTATAAAATCGATTGTTACCTCAGGATGCATTTTGAACTATGATTCTCAAACGGGGCACCTTTTTATAGATTGAAACAATGTTCAACAAGCATGTGAGAGGGGAACAAGCACCCATTAGTGGTGGGGATTGCGAACTACTTTTGCGCGAATAATACAAAGAGTTTGTTTACAGTGAGAGGCACTCTGGTTTGGAATGGACAGTAGTTCAATTGAATGCATGCAATCACTAATTCACAGACCACAGGTCCTAAATGAAGCTGTTTGCCACCACTACTTACTGTATCCGTTCCTCAGGGTATAATGGTAATGTGGCTCTGAGATAATGCTCTATAAACTCTGCCAACAAGGTTTCTCCTTTCTTAGCCAAAGTTCGATTGTCTTCCAGGTTAATTTCAGGATCCACAATACCAACTTCCTTTTGTCTCATTTCCTCTTCAATGATGTAAGATCAATGAGTGAAGGCAATTTGAAGCAAATCCTTATTAAAATCTTCACCTAAACGTTTTCCAAATGCAAATAGTTCTGCTAGATAATTCCTACAAAGAACACATTAAACAGTTAAACCAATTGCAAGTTATTACAGGTTAAAATACTCAGGGCTATTTTGTAACGTTTTGTTAAGGGTTAATAAATTGTTAAAACTGCTAACCAAATGTTTATGCACTATTCCGCATTCTGTAATTTCATAACAAAACAAAAGTTTGTTAAGAATAAGATTAGGTTGTTGAACGCGACAAACTCTGAGACCATCTTGCTAATGGATTTGTTACACAACAGATCACAAAGATATCATTTTAATGCTGCTATAAGAAAAAAAGTACAATAGAAATTTGACGTTTTAATTATCAAATGTTTATCTATTGGCTGCATCTTAAAATATAAATGTTATGGATTACTCTTGAGTTTGGTAAATGATGCTCCCAACATAACTTTTAAGAGACCAATTTTAACAGAAAAATAAATATGTAATCTTGAATCATAATAAAAAGCAGCAGTTATTGATTTAAAAATTTTAGTTCAAATAGTGATTAACCTTGTGTGATTTGCATGGTTCACCAATATATTTGCCTCATTTTTAGGTTAAGATTAGGGACTAAGTGGTTTTGAGAGCTGTAGGAATTTACAACGAATAATTTTTGTTCCCAGAATCATTTTAACATAATTTCCAATCTGCTAAAAGAAATGGTTGGCAGAAAGCTATTTAGCAGCTTTCGTAACGATAGAAAATTGAATTTATACTGATCTGCTGATAGAGAAAGCACAACAGAAGTCAGCCACTGTGGTTATAAAGTAATAATTATTACTTAATAAATTTTGTATGCAAAAATAATCCAAAATAAAATGCTTGTAGCTGCAACATTTGATAAAGGTTTGTTGCTGCTACGTATGGAAAGTCAGTTTGAAGATGATGTATTATATTTCAACTGTTGGGGAACTGAACTTGTAGTAGTTGCAACCACACGTATAGTAAACAGTTTCCGGTACCCTTTGCCCCAAATGTGCCTTCAGGTGTCATTTGCCCCAAGTTTAAAAAATATTAACTTTGTAATTAAACTGTTTCTTTAAATATTTATGTTTGCCTCGGCTGTGTCAGCATTTGTTAGACATACGTTTCTCTTAGCAGGGTTGTGATGCGACAAGAATGTAGGCTTACACAGATTATAATTTTACTTCACTGCTTTTATTAAAACATGATACGATTTAAATAACACTTCACTGATACAGAGAGCTGTGAGATTCTTTTTATTAATTAATTACACTTTTTAACACGTAAACTTACTTTTCGTCTCACACGAATACATATTATATTTCTTGAGGATACTTTTTGCATCTGGTTAGTAACTCTGTCTGCAGGCAACTGAATTGATTTCAACTGTCTAAACTTGTAAATTTCTGTATTTCAAGTCTCTGATTGGCTATTTTTATAAACTGTCACTAAAATTACATTATTGCTTCCAAGTATCACAAGTGACATTTAAACTTTCAAACTCATTATTGCCTCAAGGTTACCTCATTGTTAGCAACCTTTAACTTATTATTCTCACAGCTCCTACATTATTAAATTACGTAATATATTCACGTAACATTATTGAACATGTATACAATAATATAAGCATATGCACTGACTTATATACATTTTACAAATTATTACATACACATATTGCTTCAAGGCGGGCTGTTATTGAATTTACATATTATATAATTAGACTGAAATTATTTAAGTGTTAAAAATACTCACATTCTCCCAGATAACATAATTAGTGAAATTAACCTTTCTTTTCATTACAACCTTCCACTTAACGAATACCTAAAATAATATGGATAGTTATCAGATACCAATTATGACTTTCATGCAAAGACTGTTAAGATGCAAGAACATTTCCACATAACTGGACTAAAGCTGAACATTGCCAAATCATGAATAAAAATTAAGTACCTACTTATGCTTGATGCTATACATTAAAATTTCAGAAAAATCTGCATCATGAATGGTATCTTTATGAAGTATAATTAAAAGCCTAAAAACCATAAAGAAAATTAAGCAATCATTGCAGATTGATATAAATTAATGAAACTTACATAAAAAAATATGAAACTGCACTGCTATTTCTTTCGTCTCTTTCCTTTCCTAACATAAAGTTAAACTCATTTTACAATGCCAATGCAACAGCTGGTAATTTTCCCCACAAAAAATCTAATTCTTTGGGTGACAAGAAGATGTGAGTCTTGCTATTCTAAGCAATGGGTGCAAATTTTAAAAATTCATATATACATACTTTATATTTTTCATGTGACATTTTCACAACACGCTTTGTCTCCATCTTGTCAAGAAAGGGTAACCAAAGCTCTCAGAGTTGGTATTCTAGTGTTGGTGGCAGTGTGAAAACAAAGTGCTATCGCAGTATGCACAAATTTTCGATTGGTCACTCCAGTTGGCTAACGAACTGTGAGAAAACAAATATTGTGATAACAAATGAGTTACAGAATACCAAATAGCAGCACTTTTGTTAAAGAGCAGTTCTTAAAGCTTAACAAATAATTGCAGTACAGAATAGCCCTGATTGTATGCAATTGGTCACTTTTAAATATAGAAGGTATGTGAACTGAAATGAAGCCAGATTTGTTTTAAAGCTTTTTATGCAATCAAATAATGTGCAATATAAAACAATATAAAAGTCCTACTTGACACTTTATAAATTTCTAAACCTCCTTTTGTTAACTCTCCTCTTAATCTCTTATTTATTTTGCAGAAACAAAGTAAAGTATGATTTTCTACCAGAAATTAAATTTTTTGCTCTTTCTCTTTTATTTTTTTTTGAAAAGAAAAAATAATAGCAACTAAAGAGACCTAGATGGCTGTGGCAATGAATATATGAAGAAGCAGAGAATAAAAGATTATGTACAAAAATTAAGCAACCTTGTAAGAATTAAGAATTATTTATTTGCAATGTGGTGTAAAACAGAATTACTGTTTCATAATGCGAACATAATGGGTTGACTGCATCCTTAATCCATTTGCATAAGTTAGCAATGGTATTTATGCTCAACCATGCCAAAATGTAGTATTTATACGACTGGTAGCAGTAATTTAATGGGCCTCATTAAAGTACACCTGTTCATTAAAGTATTGGTATTCAACCAATCTGAAGTGGCCACATAATATTGTGAAAACGCAAGTATCAATTATTCTGCGTAGTACGTCTCACAATGCTAGCAACTTTGTTTGACACAGGTGCTACAAGGTCATTGTATTGTAATTGCAGATAAAGGAATAACGATTGTAACACATCACTCAAACCAGAAACGAACACTTATGAAACCTTTAATTTAGATACACGGTCGAGCATAAACAGTCGTATGAAACTTGACTACAATGGTGATTAAAACGCTCGTATGATTATTATTAACCTCGCTTTGCTTCACTCGCTCAGTTAATAATTATACCCGCATTTTAATTACTACCATTATAGTCCCATTGCATAATATACTATTAAATCACATGATGAGCACAACTCACAAAAATGTGTCTAGGGAATAAAACTATACATATTTGCATTTTTAACTCTCAGGTGACACTCAAAGAATCTTTATATCTATTTGGAAGATTAATGAATGAAAACCTAATGCTGTTGGTCCCAAGAGAACAAAAATTATGAAGGATATGTCATTCTAAATAACTCATACAGTGAAATGTGGCGAATGTGAATCATGGTCTGCAATGAAGTACTGTGTGTGAATTTAAAGAATAACAAATATATTTATTCCCTATTGAAACACAAAGCTTCTGACATTATAGCAACAGGCAAGCTGAGAAGAAAAGGTCATACACCCATAGATGAGGTAGAGAAACCAAAGCGAATGGGAAGTATCAATTTGTAAGATCAGGTTTGTTTTCTATAATGCGATACACAGCTAAAGGTCACAGGCAAACATTTCTTTCTGTCTGCTAGACATGTGCATATTTAATTCTTACATTGTGTTTTACAAGATGACTGAATGGACTTCAGAACTAATGTTGCTCATCAGCTGAATTTAAAATGTAACACTACCAGAGATCAATGTTAGAGGTCAACCTTCAACCCATTGAAATGCAAGCTAAAACATGTACCCCTTTTCCAATGCTCATTCCACCCATGGAAAAGAAAGAAAGAAAGAAAAAATCTTATGTGTTACACTCACATGACTTTCTCTACTCTTGTACAAACTATTTATACAAACGCTTATTCTCCATCTACTTCATGTTAATCAAGATAAACATTTGCAGACTCTATCTTATTGCTAATTTTCTTGAGATGTAAGGGGAATATATATTTACAAGGGCAATTTGAAAATACAGTAGCCTTTAAGCACATACATATCTCTTAATAGCTGGTTGCTAGCTGCAGCACCATTCCCTTTCCCACAGATTAATACTCTTTGCATATCCAAGACAAAAAAATGAATAACGAATTCCCATTTGAAAAAATAAGTATTGAAAAATTTAAGGGAATAACAAGCAATATCTCGAAAATGGTTCACTCAACAACAAAAATGTATATGACATAAATTGTGTATTTTAACGCAATCTACATTTTTTGTGTAGTAACATTTTGTCTATCTCTCATGGTTTACCAGTTTACCAAAAGACGTTCACAATGAAGAATACTTTTGGAGACATTCACATAAAATTCAAGATATACATTTTATTTGTCATGAAAATATCTTAAACATATGATATTTTAATCAAAATCGTGAGAGCCATTTTTGAGAAAATTAAAATTTTCGAAAAATGTTCCATGGAAAGGGTAATCTGGGGAGGGGGATTTTCTTGAAAACCTTCGTGTCGCATCTTTGGAAGATACTGAACCTAAATACCAAGTTTGGTGTTTATCCGACTGTTCGTTTCTGAGTTATGCTGTTCACAGACAGACACACAGACGGACATGTTTCCAAAAATGCTTTTTTTTTGGGATTCAGGGGATCTCAAAACATGTATTTCCGGTGAAATCTTGGTACTGAATTTTGGGTGGAATACAATACTTCCCCTACTTACTATACGTAGTAGAGAAAGTAAAAAGGAGTAAAAAAAGATGTGTTGTATGTTACAAAAGGGAAAAAAATAATGAAAACTCTTGGCATCGCAATGGAAAACTGTTTTAGAATCTGATAATCATATTAGGACATCAATCATATGTCAATGCTTCCAGCATCATGCGTGCAAAATTTCAGGACTGAAATTCAATTGGTTGATTTTATGCAAATTCTTAAACTTTACAATGCACTCTTACAGCTATACAGCAGTTTAAATGAGATTTCCGAGGTGTCCATGAGGGTATTTAAATAAGATGACAAAGGGTTAATTGATTTACTAAATCCATCACTTACATAGCAAACATGTTATCTATGTAAGTCAGAAATTTATATGGGCCAAGATTCTTACATCCTGTATCAAATCCAAGCATGGGAATAGGTATCACCTGACCCAAGACTGTCGTCCTACATGATTTAGGGGTAAAATACTAGCCTCAAGTTCCTGAGGTTCTGGGTTCAAACCTGGCAGAGGGTAATGGATTTTTTTCAGGTGTAAAAATCCTTAGCACAGGTTCCTTCAGAAGGGAAGCAAAGCTGGTGGTAATGTGTCCACGGGATGTGAAAGAACCTCAAATCTGATAAAGAGGCAACACCTTGTGTCTAAACTGTTATACAGAAAAATGGAAACTTCAATAATTTTAGATACTATGACGATTATTTTATATAGCGAACAACCAGGAAATTGACTAATAAGGGCATTTTTGTAATGGACAGATTTCATATGACAAACTGCTGATGACAAGATCAGCATCAAAGGGAAAAAGTAATTTCAAAGTAAATTAAAATATTTTTAATAGAAAAATGTTTCTATAGATATGAAGACTTGTAAATATGATATGTATTTTATGTTCTATATATCTATTGTATGTGTTTTAGTTTTGACAATATCAGAAACTTGCTCAAGTACATTGACAGCTCATAAATGATATGATCTACTATTTTGGGCATACCTACACCCAAAAAGCATTTGTTAATTTAAGACTAAGGCTGGGCTATATGCCAGTCTGTACCTAGGCCAAAGGGCTTAGCCCAAGCTCATACAGACCTCTAATATAAGTATGGATTTAGTGAAGCAACTAAGTATACATTTTACTTGTAATGTTAATGAACAATATAAGAATTAGGTTTTAACTGTATACCACTTTTATTATGTCTCTTGTTTAGCAATTCATTTTCAATTCCTAAATTTCAAATCATTTTTATCTTTATGGTTTAAAATATAAATACAAAATGCTGTATTCAAATTTCTTTTTAATATTCCAAAGATTCATATAATTAGCATATGAGCCTTGAAAATAGACAGGGAAATTCACATTCTTCTTTGATTTCCACCAACTAAAAATTATAGTTTTATATTTGACTCGTCTTTTTAGCTGTTAAATGCAATAATGGACAACACTTATTTGCATATCTAACAATACACTGTGTAAAGAAACGTTGCATAATCAAACCTAAAATATAGAATTCATGAATGATTGAAAAGAAATTTAACAGATTATTTTTGTCTCTAATACATTGTATATTCATAAAAAATAATCGTTTCTATGAAGTTTGTACAGCTCTGAATTGCACATTAGCCCCATTTTGAGTCTTAACACTAAGAATTTACTGGCCTGTGTAAATCATTTATGACTGATTGGTATTCATTGCTACGTTATTTGTAAAGCAAAATAGCTTAGAAGTTAATATATAATGTTTACTTTCCAGTAAGAGTGAAAATGTTAAATACTGGCCTACAACAATAATGATTTCCAACACCCGAAAAGACGTGTACTACAAAATTAAACAAGAGGAGCAAAAAGAAATCTCACCAATCCAAAAATGATGATCAACGCTGTAGAGGTTGTGGCCCCATTTTCTTTTTCCTTCTATTTACTTCCATTATTGTTGGTGCAACCCATCTCTTTATGCTTCTATGTCCTAAAAAGTAGAAAATGATTTTCATATACCACCACTTCGTTGTATGCAAAAAACAAAATCGTAAATATTTATTAGAACTATGCCATACAATGGTAAAATATGTTATTTTATGTATGTTCCTGATATGAAAATAAAAAAAAAAAATTAATACCATTACTTATATTCCTTATTAAGCACACTAGCATAAAACAGATCATTTAATGCAGAATATCCCTATATTGGAAAGATGTTCGTATTTGAAACAGCTAAACATGTTTTGCTTCTTAAATAATAATAAAAAAAAAATAGCAGCAACAAAAAATAGGCTCTGTAATATTGTATCTCACATACGTCACACTACGTTAACCCACAAACATTCGCTGTTGGCTTACTATGAAAATGCAACATTCATAGCATTTGTACCGGTAAAAGCGAACAGTGCATTATCCATCATCTGCAAATAATTATAGACCGCAGCTATGACAAAAACTGCTTTTGCAAATTGCCCAAAATTCACATCGAAATATAGGATTATTTAATATCGTAAAGAGATATAAGATGTTCAGCCACTGTGTTACTTACCTATCATGTTGGGTGATTTAACAAAGCCTTTTCCAGCGTAGTACATAAATATAAAATTCCTTACACAGGGCATTTTCGGAATGCAGATAATGTTTAGAACATCAGTTAGTCGTCTGCTATTGCACTAAAGCACTACTCAGTTGTTTTATGACGCTGCTGCCAACCGATGTGATCAATTCGTGTAAGCACATGGTATTCAGTAAAACCGAAAAAGGTACTTTGGTGTTCTGTGATAGGTACCATACATCTCCAAAAATATAAATTTTAAATAATATTATGCTATATAATATATTACACGTAATATGTGATCTATACTCCAATGACAGGCGTCTGGTACAACCAGTGATGGGTTGAACGCGTTCCTTTACCGGAATCACTTTTCAATCAGAGTCGTTTCAAGGAAGTAGTTCCAATTTTCCAGCATTCTCACACATCGCCGAAGGCGTTTGAAATTATTCATCGAAGGCGAAGCTGGCGGGACGTATCCGATGTTTAAAAGTTCAAGCCTCTGACAGCTCGCTACAAAATTTAGAACAACAAATTTTTGGTCATTTTCGTTTCTTTCGTAATGCAAAAGAAAATCAAGATATCTTAAAAACGAATACCCTTCTACTACTTTCGGAAGAAAATAGCTGATAGACAAATTACTATGTTTTGCTGCTAACAAAATGTTAACTACACATAAAGCTAAAACAAAGATAAATTATGTCCTTTAAAAACATCTCTTTCTTGTAACATAAAATACACTTATTCGCAGAGGTCATTATGTAATATGTGAATTATTCACTTTAGCATCGGTGGTTGATTTGCCTCAAACCTATTTTAAAGATGTTTTAGGGTATCGTTTTTCGGGGAAAATCTTACTTTGGCCACAATAAGCTATAAAATGAACGTTTTCTCACAAAATAAGGATAAAAAATGATATAAACTTACTTTTAGCACACTTCTATGGTGTAGGGGTAGTGTGTCTACCTCACATTCAAGAGGTCCTTAGTTCAAATCTCACTTAGGATGAGTTACTAAAATAAAGTGTTACCGGGGTTTTCGCATATCCTGAAAAAATGAATATCGGGTAATTATAAGCTCTATGGACCTTGGGCTCATTTGAGAATAATTTCATTCATTCATTCATCGTCCGATATGACCTACCTGGTTAAAGGACATTAAACTAAAAAAAAAGACCTTTATTATAATTTCCTTAAAACATAATGCACCTTACAAAAAAAATTGGTTTCATAATGGACTTGAACCACAAAGGTGAATATAAACATCCAATTTAAGCATAGGATTGTAACATGACGAACGGCCAAAATCTCTAGATGATCTTCGTATCCCTTCATATGATACAAAAGTGCCTTAAGATGACAAAGGTAAGTTGCAAATATCAGGATGAGAATGTTTTGTGAGTAATGAGTTAAGGGCTAGGGGGAGGTAATTGTGAGGATGAAGGTACAAAATAAGGTGCAAGGA
Source organism: Deroplatys truncata (assembly GCA_030765065.1). NCBI lineage: Eukaryota > Metazoa > Arthropoda > Insecta > Mantodea > Mantidae > Deroplatys > Deroplatys truncata. Next base: position 98,593,782 of record CM060986.1, on the reverse strand, counting down.
GCAAGTGGTTTGGTATAAAACTTTTCTTTCTTTTTATTTCCAAAACTATGCGTTTACCCCAAAAAATGATAGCCCAAAACATCATTAGGGTATCATTTAGCACCTACATATGAAGCATGATTTAAAACAGATTTGTCGCCGGGTGATAAAGTAAATAATTATCTGTAATTTGATGAAGCTATACCTAGAAATGAAAGTATGTATTTAATGAATTTCATGAACTCCATTAATAAAAATTTGGTGTTACATTCCTATAACTCTCATCACTCACTATAGTTTATTTTTATTCTTATGAAAACTTATTTTTCTATCTACTTCATGTTAATAAAAATAAAACTTTCCAGAAATTATTTTATTACACATTTCATTGTAGATACAAGGGGAATACAGAAAACTTAGTTGATAGATGTTTAAAACCAGTCACACTTTGAAATTCCATACTCTTTCCATGACATTGCAAGGAACAGTTGAATAGCAACAGCAGTATAAGAATATGACAAAGTGTTGAAAAATTCAAACCAGTAAAAGTTGTTGTTCACCAGTGTCACTGGGGATTAACTGATCTGCATCATTTTCCCCTCTGGCTTCCCAATATAAAGCCTGTAAGTTATCATTTTTAAGGCCTTTGTATTTGGTGAGATGCTGTTTGTTCAGGATGACATCTTCACAGAGAGTGCACTTGGGTGTAGGTAGGCATCGTATCTTGTAGAGGTGTTCTGCGAGGCAATCGTGGCCAGTTGCCATACTAAATAAGACCACAGCAGTTTTCCTTGGCAGTTTTTGTATATCAACTCTGTCTTCAATATTCTTATAATCTTTATCTTTTAATTTATCTTCTTCATCAAGTCTCTGCTGTCTTTTGAAATGTTGTTTAATGTTATTTAATTGTTTATTTATTTCTATTTGTACTACAGGTTTCTTTTGTTGTATTGCACCTTTCTTTGCTAATTGATCCACATGTTCATTGCTCAAAAGTCCAATATGAACAACGTAGTCAGCCTCCACATGGTGTTCCCTGGGTAATGCTAAATGGACTACAACACAGGCATGCTTCCCAAGACAAAAAAGTTAAACCAGTAGAAGTGGTATCACAAAAATGGTATTGTTTTTTAAGCAGTTCTATAGTCTTTGTGAAGTACACTGCAACATGTATGTGCCGGGAAAAATATGAGTGCCTGGAGAAAATGCTGTCAATGAAAACCCCTTCTCTCTCTCTCTCTCTCTCTCTCTCTCTCTCTCTCTCTCTCTCTCTCTCTCTCTCTCTCCCCCTCTCCCTCTCCCTCCCCCTCCCCCTCCCCCTCCCTCTCTCTCTCTCGTAATCACTTTCTCTGTCAGGAATTCTGCTGATTTTTCATGTGAAAGCATGTTTTAGGATTCAGTTTGGAGGCTGTTTAGCAACTTTGCACATGAAAAACTATAAAGTATTTAAAAATTCATATCAATAACAAAGAATATCTTAGAAATAGTTAATGCCACAAAACATTTTATTTGACATAAATTGTGTGTTTTAAAGAGATATAAACATTTTTGTGGTAAAGCAATTGGAATTAAAATTATAAAAGGATGTTTTGCGTATTTTGAAGCAGCAAATGTGTTATGTGATGAGAACTAATGACTTATATGAAATATTTTATATTACCACTGCAGACTCTTTTATTTCACTACAAAATAGGGTTCCTAGCTATGTTCTAAACTTGGAGATATTGCACTCATTTGGAAACCACTCAAATTTAGCACCAGAGCAAAAACATGCCCCTGATATCTTAATATGGTTATACCTACGCTACCTATCTAAAGTACAGTTTCAATTGCTGTCACCTTTGGCAATATTGTCTAAGACATGTGGCTACCAGTAATACAATTAGGAAATATCTCGTTCCAACCTAGAAAGATGCTATTATATTAACAAAGCTTTCTTTGCTATTTAGTTTGTTGTTTTAGCAAGGGGGTTCCAATCCCCAATCATGGCCATGCCACTGATATAACTGGGGACAGAATTTTAATGCAATTGCATACTTTTTTTCAGAAAGTATGCTAATTTGGTATGTGAATTAATTCCTTATTTCCAACAATTTAATAAATATTTTATGTTGCATATTTTGCTTGTTTTATTAATAAGCATAATATTTCAACATTTGCAAGTTATGTTGCATATTTGCTTATTTTAAATGTATGTTTTATAAATATATATATATTTTTTATTCATCTTCATATTTGATTTACAAATATGATATTTTCAAAAACAAGTAATATGTGCCATTTTCTTGAAACTTGGCAACACTGATGATAGCTCACACGCAATGCAATAAATAGCTCAGGTCACATCAGTGAATTCCCAGCTTATTTGGTTGTAGCCATTCCCTCATGGTCTGAAGGTGGCTATTAAGGATTTCTTGGAGTTGGGTTCAAATGCGGCAGTTATACATACAGGGAGTGCCAAAAGACTATGAACCGGCTGTATAGTGTTTTTGCTGTCCACGTCCTCAGCGCTCATTGCCGTCTGCCACTATCATAGAAAGGCGCAGATAAAACCATAGAACATCTTTAAAACTACTTTTAAATGCTTTACTTAACATCTTTATGAAAGTGTGTTTAAGGACAGAATTATTAGTAGAGATTTGTGGTCCGGTCGGTCCCCAGACCTAAACCCCTGCGATTTCTATCTCTGGGGTAACTTACAACAAAGTGTACAAGACAAACCCACACACCCTGGAAGAATTAAAACAAAATATCCACCAGGAAATTGCCAGCATTTCTCTTCGTGAACTACGGCGAGTGATGGATAGTTTCCTAAAGAGGTGCCAAAAATGTATGGACAACGACGGTGGCCAGTTTAGCATCTCCTTTCATAAAGTTGGTAAGTAAAGCCTTTAAAAGTAGTTTTAAAAATTTTATATGGTTTCATCTGCACCTTTCTATGATAGCAGCAGACGGCAATGAGCACCGAGGACAGGAAAACTACTGTGCAGTCAGTTCGTAGTCTTTTGGCTCTCCCTGTAATATTAAATTTAGTTTATATTTTATTGTTTAGTATCCCTTAAGATTTATATAAATTAACCTAACAATTTACACAAAGGAAATATTCCTGCAGGTTTGCGTCACAATCATTCTTCAGTTGAAACTTCAGGTTATTTAGCTTAGTGACGTGGTTCATCAGCATGGCGAAGACCTTGCTTTCATGTAATCATATCAAAAGTACAAGTGAGCAACAAAGCTATGTTACAGGAATATCTCCTAACCCTTCAATACTCAAGATAAGTTTTGATGAGTTAAGGGGACAAGGTACTCTTAAATGGTAAATAATCAAATGTTTTGTTTTAGGCACTAATAAAATCTCAAATTTTACAAGTTTTAGAAAATATTTACTTTTTGGGGGGTTAAGAGGTTTTTAAGACATTTAAATACGTTTAAATACTACTCTTCATTCCTTTAAAGCTGCCATGCAATGCCCCTTTTTAGAATATTTTTGTATCTTTCAACAACGAACGACTACATCATGCCCAGAGAGCAGTTCAGCAATTAACAAAAGAGGCCAGGACCAAGAGAAGACAATCAGAAAAACTGAAGCAATCCAGGAATGAAGGTGCCGATGATTATGACTCTGGAATGTACTGAAGTGTTTCAGAATATTTTTTGATACTTATGTATCTTTTTATCAGAAAGTATGAGAGGTAGAGAGCTGAAATTTTCAGTACATGTATACAACACATTGTTAAACTTTTTGAACCACAATAATAACTTTATAATGTATATTAATGATATAAGAAATCAACAACATTGCAAATTTTCTACATTTTTACTTTTTTGACTCTGCAAATAATTTTTTTTCACTTTCTATTCAACTGACATACATAACTGAATAACTGAAGCTCAGAAGAAAGCTGATTATAGTAAGAACAAGCACACAAAAGTGTGATTCTGTATTTCAAGTAGTATCAGAGAAAAAGTACATAAATTTACATATTTTAAGAGCAAATTTTATTAGTTTTCTGCTGAATGAAATAACTTTTACAGGCTCAACTACATAAGTCATCAATGCAAACAAGCACTTGAAATAATTGTCATGATTTGTAGAATAATTCATAAAATTTTCAGGAAAAAACATTGAGAACTTTAAGAGCAATGCTAATTCAACACACTTATGGTGTAATTTCTGTGTGTTCAGACTACCTTGTCCCCTTAAGTTGGGATAAGTTTTGATTGCAAACCCAAGTCAACTAAAACAAGTTGCCTTAGAAACTACCCATACAAAATTTCCAGAAAATGAATAGATTCATATTTAATGATGGCTCTAAAATTGGCCATAATTTTAACAATACAGCAACTGCTGGAACATACAGCAAATTATTTTTCTCTTATGTATCTCTTGGTCCAAACTTAACCTATTTTGATGATAAACTTGAGGCAATCAATTCCAGATTGAAACAGTTTTTTTACCTTATTTATCTCTTCAATAAAGCTGTCATCTTCAGTGACTATAAATCTTCTTTACAAGCCATTTATATGAGTGCATTTGGGAAATTTGGTATTGGGAGGGGGGATTTCTTGAAACTCTTTGTGTTGCATGCTTGGGGGATGTTGAACTTAAATACCTAGTTTTGCTGGCCTTAAAATTCCATACTGATTCAATGGAATCGTGAGAAACAACTGACTATTGACAGGACTTTATAGAATGGCTAAGTATTGAACAATTCGAACTATTAATAATGGATATCTTGGAAATAGCTGATGCCATAACAAAAGTTATTTGAAATAAACTATGTGTTTTAAAGAGATCTACATTGCATGTGTGCATTTTTGTGTATTGCTTAACGTTTCCAGTTATACATGATTATGCAAAATTCTTTCCGAATGAAGAGGACTTGAAAAGCTATTCCCAGAAAATTTAAAATATACACTTTATTTATCATGTAAATATCTTTAATATTTGGTATTTCAATCAAAATCATAGAGGTATTTTTTAGAAAATAAAAAGTTTTGAAAAATGTTCCATGTAAAGGGGTATGTAGATTTTTTTGAAAATATTTGTGCCGCATCTTTGGAAGGTACTGAGCTTAATACCAAGTTTGGTGTGGATCTGAATTTTCATTTTTAAGTTATGCTGTTCATGGACATACACACAGACAACCACACAGACCTTTTTCTAAAAATTATTTTTTTGTATTCAGTTCAAAACATGTAATTATGGTGAAATATCAATATTGGATTTTTGGGTGGAATGCAATATCTTCTCTACCCATTAGACACATGATAGAGAAAGAAAAAATGTTTCTTGTTTAGATTCAGGGGACTTGAAAACATATGTTTCTGGTGAAATCTTGACAATGAATGTTTGAGTGAAATGCAGTGCTTCCACTACTTGCTGTAAATACTAGTAGAGAAGGTAAAAATGCCAAAATACAGTCTTTTTTCATTTCAATTGTAAGTTTTGCACATTTACTCTCTCTTAAAAGAATTTATATTTTGGTCAATGGTGACATTTATGATGCAGAAGGTGCAGTTGCTTATATGAACACCTGGTTGTAATAATCCATAATTCAGAATGACTTATATAACATTAAGCATACATAATGGCATCCAAACTGTATAGCCATGTATATCAACAATGGATTCCTACTACCCAATGATGCAGATGAAAAGGCATTTTAATGTTAATAAAAACATTTTCAGTATTTTTGTAGAAAAAAAATATCGTATAACACACTTCAATGGAGAACCATTAAAAGCTTGTATGATTCAAGCACTCTTGCTCAAAATTTCATACTTGTTTTGTACTGAATTCTTTCATGCACTAGTGATACAATAGGTATCCAGAAAGTAAATACAGGAAAACTGTCATAAATGATCTATTTTAAAAATTATTGTGTTTAGAATAAGTAGGTAAAAGCTGGTGTTCCTAAAACAATTTATGTTGTGGGCAGTAAAATTCAAAATAGGCTTTTTTTCCATATACAGCTTGTGACCAATTAGAGAAAAAAGTTTGCACTTAAGATTTACGAGTCATGGCTTAAAATATTCTTAAAAGATCCATTATAATCCTGTATAAACATCATCAAACTTTGATTGCAATTTCTTCTGTACCAGGAGTTGAAAAAAATGGGTAAGTTGATTTCAATAACTGCATGGATTTGTGTGTGCTAGTCCCCTTAATTTATTCACAGCCTCTAGAAATCTGAAATGTTATATTGGAAATATCAGCTCTTATTGGTGGAGAACAGGTCTGCTGATTTCTTAATCCATCATAACTGTCCAGTCGGGAAGCAAATCCAGTAGTTTTCTCCCTTACTTTTTATTATATTGTGTACATTCATAATTCTCTGCCAGATTTGCTACAAGTTCTTGCACTTTATTTGAATGTTAAGCCCTTAGTGCATGATGCGGTATATTTTACAAAAAGGTGTTTTGTTTAGGTTTAAACTTTTTTAATGGCTTTTTAAATGTAATATTATACTAGCCTTCAAAAATAAAATGCAAATATTTATTGCTGTTTTGTATTGTGAAAACACTGACTTTTTTCAATACAAACTGTAGTGTATTCCTTTAAGAATAAGAAGCAAAATCCGTGTAACTGTAGTCAGATGTAGTCAGACCTCATCAGCATCGTGTATGCCATCACACAAATTATTTTACGTGGGCCCTCCCCATCCTTTACCACAGACACATTTGACTGCAGTTGCTGGGGCTTGAACTCACAACATTTGGCTTTGAATGGATTTTCAGTCTATTTTGTCTTACCTTAACTATCACAGCCATTCAGATCACTTTGGTTGTAGCGCCTGTGAAAGCCAGTTTAGGAATAAGAGGAAGAGTGGTATATATAGAAAAATAATTCTGCCATTAAGAGGTTAAAAGTATATTATGTTTTTTATGCCCGTTAACTTTTATGGTTTGACTATAGAAGTACAGAGAGGAGGCCTTTATGTGACATTACAGCAAAGGAGGCATTTTTATGACTTTGTGGGCAGATTCAAAGTGTTACAGGTTTTTACCACTGACAATGCTCATCAGAATGTTTTTTGGTGTGTTAATGAATGACAATAATCTAGTTTTCATTGCTTTTTTTTTAATGATAATGGATCTGTAACCAACTTTAAAAGCATATACTATTTTTGCTTCTTTACAGTAATGGATTTTATCATTTTAGGGGTTTACTGTTACAAGTTCAGGTACAGAGGAGAGGAATCACAGACCTGACTATTTGTGTAGACAGAACTTGAGACAAAATTCCACTTGAAACTATTCAGAATGCCACCATCTATGTCGTCTAACAGCCCATGGAAAACTTTGAACATTTGAAATGAATTGAGCTATATACATCAAAGTGTAACAAAGTACAGTCATATTAAATAAGCTGAAACAAATTTCCTCTTTTTTCTTTGTGGGACATTCTATAGTTTATAATAGTGGGGATGGTGAATTTCTGCAAATGCTATATAGCGCAAAATACTCAAAGCTTTTACTCTTGTATTTTCATTTTTCATGACTTGTAAACCACTGTTTAATAAGTTTTAAAGATGTAATAATATGCAATATTAACTCAAAATGCAATATAAATATGAAATTCATGAACCTCTTTTTCAAATGAAAATGTAGAAAACAAAATGAAAACAGGTTTATGGAATGTTTGCCTAAGTGCAGCAAAAGGTTGAGCAGTCGCATGAAAGAAAATATGAAATGCAATGTTTTCTCCTAAGGGGTTGGTGAAATTTTAATCCTGTCACCGCTGGCCAAGTGTTGTCAATAGAATTGAAAAATTTAAGTGAAAGCAAATGAAACATCCCATTTTTTTCAGAGTTGTTAATATGTATGGTTCTATTTCTTCTTCGTTTTTGTTTTGTTTGTTGAGGTATATGAATTCATCCTCAACTGCCAGTAAAAACCACGTGGAAACCAATCTCATGTGAATTTACTTTATGCATTTTTATTTCACCATTAATCCTTTGCAAATGTGATTTTAATTTTACGTTAAGTTTATGACAAAAGACATCTTTTTATCGGTTATATGTTTTTCTTCAAACTCCTATAATATGCTAAAATGTAAATGCATAAAGACTGAAATTTCTGATTTCAAAATGCCAAAAATCATCACTTCTAATTATAGTGCATATGTACAATAGGCACTCTAATTCCCGGTTCAAATCCGGCTGAAGGCGATGAATTTTTTTCGGGCATAAAAACTCTTAGCATGGCTTCCTACGGGAGGGATGTAAAAACGATGGTCCCCTGTAGTAGATTTACAGCACGTAAAAGAACCTCAAGAGGTCTCTGAGTAAAATTTTGCGGTCTTTCACGCCCAATGTAGAATGGGACGCCAAGAAACCTAGTAGTTAAAGAGCGCCCATAACTAAAACTCAATTTAATTTATACAACAGGCATGGAAGAACCTGAAGGTCATATCATCATCTGTTTTTCTTTCTGCTATGACCTTGACATCATTTGGTAATATTGTTAGGTACTAGGAATAGGATGGAATCCTCTTAATTTTAGTGGGTCCTGAGTAGGAAGCACGTAGGAAGTATCAATCTGGCTTTCACAGCGTTTCCGTAGTAAGGTTACGCTGAAAGAAATCGTTCTGTAATAACGCATTGAAGTACTTTCAAATGAACTACTTCGTTGAATGAAACGTACTTCATTTGAGCGACTAATGCTGAGTGAGAGTAAATTTAAATTGAGTTTTATTTATGGCCTCTTTATCAGGCTTGAGGTTCTTTTACGTGCCGTAAATCTACGACACGGGACCACCGGCTTTACTTCCCTTCCGAAGGAAGTCATGCTAAGGATTTTTACGCCCGAAAAAATCCATCGCCCTCCCCGCGACCTTGTGAACTAGAGTAGCACGGTACCACTAGTCCACGGAGGACGACTAGAGTGAGAAACAGTTTCTACAAAGGACATCCAGACCGGATTCAAACCCGGGCCAGAAGCGTGAACGTTCGGAATTACACTCTTACCATGATAACCATAAAATTACATATATTATCACACAAATAATTTGTATATCCCAATAAATTGCCACAGCTCCTTAAAATCCACCATATCAAAATTTTGTAAATAACAAAATGTATGCTCATAAATATTTTTAATTAACATTTTGCATAATACTCAATAATAAGCTAGGTATTTTAATTTTTACTTCGTATCTTATAATCCTCTACTTTTGGGGTATGTCATTAACAAGGTATGTTAATATACTAATTTCATAATAACCGGTTTCGTTGTTCTTTAGTTAAATGTAACACACAAAATAATAATAAATAAATGAAAAAATACAAAAATTAAAAATGTTACATCATATTAAATTTTATCCAAGCTCGAATATTAATAGAAGTAATTTGCAGTTGTAGAGACATGCATAATTTGTTTAAAAATTAATAAATTGTATTGTACGTTATAATAAATATCCACATGCCTCATTGGCCGTTGTAAATTTCATTTCAAAACCTCAGTAAAGGTATTTATTGATAGGTTTCATGTAAAGATGATGCAATTATTATATTCAGATTCATTGCCAATCGCCATATTTTTTTCTTAAATATTCTAGCGCTGACACTCGCATCAATCATAGCTTACGGGAGGTAGGAGTGGGGAGAAACGCAACTCATCAAGGTGTTGAAAGAAAGCGCCATCTTCAATCTATCCCGCGGGTGCATATAAGTCGCATGTAAAATTACGATCGCGTCTTTAATATTTTAAATTAGTGAATTAAATAATAATTGTTAATACCGAATTATTTCTCTCGTTAAATAGTTATTGTAAGTCTGTTTGTAACCCTGAATTCGCTGACCTCAAGAAGATTCAGTATCTAGCAGCTCTAGCCGGTGTGCTGAGAGGTATGTATCATCTACAAATTCTTTTCTTTTGGTGTTATATAAAGTTTGTCATTTCCTTATATAGTTAATTAGCGAAGGACTTTCTTTTCAAGTGACAACTTATGCTGACAAAGCAGAACATAATGATTTTCTGATAATGGTTTTCAACGCTGCGTATGAAAACAAACCTACATTAAAATGTAATTTCCTGCTTGCTTACTGCTTAAAGCAACTTATTCCATTGGTTTCTTTGAAATATTACATTCAAGAATCTGTTAATTCATCAGAATTGCAAGTTTATTAGTTATTAAACAATGTAATTACGTTGCATAGCGATTTTACAGACACTTGGTACGCCAAAGCAATCAATCAGAATACAAATTCCAAATTTGCTCCTCTGTTCTTAAGTTCTACAGTTTTTAACACAACGTAATGTTATTTATTTCTCTGGAACCTGTAAACTCATTCCAAAATCGTTACTAACGTTTTCTTTTTCCACTGCATGTCTGTGTTTATATGATGCATTTAAAAAAATCTGATGTGTTACACTCACATGACTTTCTCTACTCTTGTACAATCTATTTTTACAAACGCCTATTCTCCATATGCTTCATGTTAATCGAGATATCGAGATGTCAATCTTATTGCTAATTTTCTTGTAGATGCAAGGGGAATATGGTAGCTTTTAAGCGATAGTCAAATATTTTAACGCTGGTTGCTATATGGCGCATTTCATTCTCTTTGCATGTCCAGGACATAAAAAAAATGAATAACGAATTTGAGAAAAAGTATAAGTATTGGAAAATTTAAAGAAATAACAAGCAATATCTCGAAAACGGTTCACTCAACAAAAGAAATGTATATGACATAAGTTGTGTATTTTAACGCGATCTACATTTTTTGTGTAGTAAAATTCTGTCTCTCTTACGGTTTACCAGTTATACAAAAGTCGTTCACAATGAAGAATACTTTTGGAGACATTCCCAGAAAATTCGAGATATACATTTCATTTCTCATGACATTATCTTAAACATATGATATTTTCATCAAAATCGTTAGAGCCATTTTTGAGAAAATTAAAATTTTCGAAAAATGTTCCATGTAAAGGGTAGTCTGGGGTGGGGGGATTTTCTAGAAAACCTTCGTGTCGCATCCCTGGAAGATACTGAACCTAAATACCAAGTTTGGTGTTTATCCGACTGTTCGTTTTTGAGTTATGCTGTTCACAGACACACACACACAGACACACACACACACACGGACATGTTTCCAAAAATGCTTTTTTTGGATTCAGGAGGTCTCAAAACATGTATTTCCGGTGAAATCTCGGTATCAAATTTTTGGGTGGAATGCAATACTTCCCCTACTTACTATACGTAGTAGAGAAAGTAAAAAGCAACGTATATGTATGTGCATCATAGGATCGTGCACTCTTGGATTGATTTCGATTAAATTTGGCACATATATTCTTTAGCACAAGAGAATAATACTGTGGGTGGTATCACAAAAACCACCCCAATGGAAGAGAGGGTGAAAAATGTTCGGCGGGAGAAAATTTTGATTAGTATGCAGCACGAATGGAACGTATTGCTCAATACTTTTCATAAATAACAAGATAAATGTTGCTCCCTTCAGTCTTTTAGGGTAATAGTGTAAGAAACTACCCAAAGTTAGATGGGGTTAAAATTGTTAGATGGGAGGCACTTTGTAGGGTTTTCAGTACGATGGCAAATGTGACACACGTATTCTTTAGGGACAAGAATAAAAATTCTGTGGGGGATGTTATCACAAAAAAATCCCCTAACGGAAGAGGAGGCGGAAAGGTTCGGTGGGAAGACATTTTGAGATTTTTCAGCATAAACGGGCCTGTTTTTCTCAATACTTTTGAGAAAAAAAAATATTAATCATACTCTTCATTATTTTAGGCATGGCATAACAAAAACCACCCCCACCCAACTGGAGAGGGGGTGTAAAATGTTCGGTGGAGAAAAACTTTGGGAATATTCAGCACAAATAGGCCGTTTTATCATTAGTAAAATAAATGTTGCTCTCTTCATTTTTGAAGGTTGGTAATGTGAAAACCACCCTTAATAGAAAAACGTTAGTAGGTTTAGGGGGCAGTTTGTAGAATTTTCAGTACAATATACCTATTTTCTCCCAACGTTTGCTACTTAAAAAGATAAATTTTGCTGAATTTTGTTAGAGGCGATAATACAATAACCACCCCTAATGGAAGTTGGGGTTGAAATTTGTTCGATGGAAGGCACTTACGATTTTCATTACAAATGAGTATTTTAACTCATATATTCTTTAGCATAAGAGTAAAAATAGTGTGGGGATGGTATCAAAAAGCCATCCTCAACGAAGAGGGGGCAAAAATGTTCGGGAGAGGCAATTTTAAGGATTATAAGCACGTATGGTCCTATTTTCTCAATATTTTTTCTGAATTAGAATATAAATGTTTCTCCATTCTTTTAGGGATTGGAACGAAAGAAAAAAACCTCTTTAATGGGAAATAGAATTGAAACTTGTTCGCTGGGAGGCACCCTGGAGGAAATTAGACACTATATCCTTTAGGACGATAGTAAAAATACGATGGGGATGCTATTACAAAAAAAGATACACCCCAAAATGGAAGAGGGGCTGGGAAATGTTTGGCCGGAGGCAGTTTTGACTATTTTCAGCACGAATGGGTTTGTTTAATAAAAATTTTACTAAATCAAAATATATATGTTGCTTACTTCAGAACGCCCCCCCCCCAATTGAAGAGGGATTGAATATTGTTCGGTGGGGGGAACCTTGATGGATTTTTAGTACGATTGCCAAAGTTGAGATACATATGTATGCTTTAAGACAAGCGTAAAAATAGTGTGGGGGATGCGATCACAAAGAAAAATACACCCCTAATGGAAGAGGTGGTGGAAAAATTTTGGCGGGAGGCATTTTTGATGATTCTCAGTCGAATGAGCCCTTTTCACAATTCTTTTGTTAAATAAAAAATCTGATGTGTTACACTCACATGACTTTCTCTACTCTTGTACAATCTATTTTTACAAACGCCTATTCTCCATATGCTTCATGTTAATCGAGATATCGAGATGTCAACCTTATTGGTAATTTTCTTGTAGATGCAAGGGGAATATGGTAGGTTATAAGCGATAGTCAAATATTTTAACGCTGGTTGCTATGTGGCGCATTCCATTCTCTTTGCATGTCCAGGACATAAAAAAAATGAATAACGAATTTGAGAAAAAGTATAAGTATTGAAATATTTAAGGAAATAACAAGCAATATCTCGAAAACGGTTCACTCAACAACAAAAACGTATATGACATAAATTGTGTATTTTAACGCGATCTACATTTTTTGTGTAGTAAAATTCTGTCTATCTCTTACGGTTTACCAGTTATGCAAAAGTCGTTCACAATGAAGAATACTTTTGGAGACATTCCCAGAAAATTCGAGATATACATTTCATTTCTCATGACATTATCTTAAACATATGATATTTTCATCAAAATCGTTGGAGCCATTTTTGAGAAAATTAAAATTTTCGAAAAATGTTCCATGTAAAGGGTAGTCTGGGGTGGGGGGATTTTCTAGAAAACCTTCGTGTCGCATCTCTGGAAGATGCTGAACCTAAATACCAAGTTTGGTGTTTATCCGACTGTTCGTTTTTGAGTTATGATGTTCACAGACACACACAGACACACACACGGACATGTTTCCAAAAATGCTTTTTTTGGATTCAGGAGGTCTCAAAACATGTATTTCCGGTGAAATCTCGGTATCGAATTTTTGGGTGGAATGCAATACTTCCCCTACTTACTATACGTAGTAGAGAAAGTAAAAAGCAACGTATATGTATGTGCATCATAGGATCGTGCACTCTTGGATTGATTTCGATTAAATTTGGCACATATATTCTTTAGCACAAGAGAATAATACTGTGGGTGGTATCACAAAAACCACCCCAATGGAAGAGAGGGTGAAAAATGTTCGGCGGGAGAAAATTTTGATTAGTATGCAGCACGAATGGAACGTATTGCTCAATACTTTTCATAAATAACAAGATAAATGTTGCTCCCTTCAGTCTTTTAGGGTAATAGTGTAAGAAACTACCCAAAGTTAGATGGGGTAAAAATTGCTAGATGGGAGGCACTTTGTAGGGTTTTCAGTACGATGGCAAATGTGACACACGTATTCTTTAGGGACAAGAATAAAAATTCTGTGGGGGATGTTATCACGAAAAAATCCCCTAACGGAAGAGGAGGCGGAAAGGTTCGGTGGGAAGACATTTTGAGATTTTTCAGCATAAACGGGCCTGTTTTTCTCAATACTTTTGAGAAAAAAAAATATTAATCATACTCTTCATTATTTTAGGCATGGCATAACAAAAACCACCCCCACCCAACTTGAGAGGGGGTGTAAAATGTTCGGTGGAGAAAAACTTTGGGAATATTCAGCACAAATAGGCCGTTTTATCATTAGTAAAATAAATGTTGCTCTCTTCATTTTTGAAGGTTGGTAATGTGAAAACCACCCTTAATAGAAAAACGTTAGTAGGTTTAGGGGGCAGTTTGTAGAATTTTCAGTACAATATACCTATTTTCTCCCAACGTTTGCTACTTAAAAAGATAAATTTTGCTGAATTTTGTTAGAGGCGATAATACAATAACCACCCCTAATGGAAGTTGGGGTTGAAATTTGTTCGATGGAAGGCACTTACGATTTTCATTACAAATGAGTATTTTAACTCATATATTCTTTAGCATAAGAGTAAAAATAGTGTGGGGATGGTATCAAAAAGCCATCCTCAACGAAGAGGGGGCAAAAATGTTCGGGAGAGGCAATTTTAAGGATTATAAGCACGTATGGTCCTATTTTCTCAATATTTTTTCTGAATTAGAATATAAATGTTTCTCCATTCTTTTAGGGATTGGAACGAAAGAAAAAAACCTCTTTAATGGGAAATAGAATTGAAACTTGTTCGCTGGGAGGCACCCTGGAGGAAATTAGACACTATATCCTTTAGGACGATAGTAAAAATACGATGGGGATGCTATTACAAAAAAAGATACACCCCAAAATGGAAGAGGGGCTGGGAAATGTTTGGCCGGAGGCAGTTTTGACTATTTTCAGCACGAATGGGTTTGTTTAATAAAAATTTTACTAAATCAAAATATATATGTTGCTTACTTCAGAACGCCCCCCCCCCAATTGAAGAGGGATTGAATATTGTTCGGTGGGGGGAACCTTGATGGATTTTTAGTACGATTGCCAAAGTTGAGATACATATGTATGCTTTAAGACAAGCGTAAAAATAGTGTGGGGGATGCGATCACAAAGAAAAATACACCCCTAATGGAAGAGGTGGTGGAAAAATTTTGGCGGGAGGCATTTTTGATGATTCTCAGTCGAATGAGCCCTTTTCACAATTCATTTGTTAAATAAAAAATCTGATGTGTTACACTCACATGACTTTCTCTACTCTTGTACAATCTATTTTTACAAACGCCTATTCTCCATATGCTTCATGTTAATCGAGATATCGAGATGTCAACCTTATTGGTAATTTTCTTGTAGATGCAAGGGAAACATGGTAGCTTTTAAGCGATAGTCAAATATTTTAACGCTGGTTGCTATGTGGCGAATTCCATTCTCTTTGCATGTCCAGGACATAAAAAAATCTGATGTGTTACACTCACATGACTTTCTCTACTCTTGTACAATCTATTTTTACAAACGCCTATTCTCCATATGCTTCATGTTAATCGAGATATCGAGATGTCAATCTTATTGATAATTTTCTTGTAGATGCAAGGGGAATATGGTAGGTTATAAGCGATAGTCAAATATTTTAACGCTGGTTGCTATGTGGCGCATTCCATTCTCTTTGCATGTCCAGGACATAAAAAAAATGAATAACGAATTTGAGAAAAAGTATAAGTATTGAAATATTTAAGGAAATGACAAGCAATATCTCGAAAACGGTTCACTCAACAACAAAAACGTATATGACATAAATTGTGTATTTTAACGCGATCTACATTTTTTGTGTAGTAAAATTCTGTCTATCTCTTACGGTTTACCAGTTATGCAAAAGTCGTTCACAATGAAGAATACTTTTGGAGACATTCCCAGAAAATTCGAGATATACATTTCATTTCTCATGACATTATCTTAAACATATGATATTTTCATCAAAATCGTTAGAGCCATTTTTGAGAAAATTAAAATTTTCGAAAAATCTTCCATGTAAAGGGTAGTCTGAGGTGGGGGGATTTTCTTGAAAACCTTCGTGTCGCATCTCTGGAAGATACTGAACCTAAATACCAAGTTTGGTGCTTATCCGACTGTTCGTTTTTGAGTTATGCTGTTCACAGACACACACACAGACACACAGACACACACACACACACACACAGACACACACACACGGACATGTTTCCAAAAATGCTTTTTTTTGGATTCAGTGGGTCTCAAAACATATATTTCCGGTGAAATCTCGGTATCGAATTTTTGGGTGGAATGCAATACTTCCCCTACTTACTATACGTAGTAGAGAAAGTAAAAAATTAATGTTGCTCACTTCAAAAACCACCCGTAATGGGAGATAGAGTTGTAAATGTTTCGATGGAAGGCACCTTGGAGAAATTTCAATACGAATGGAAAATCTGACACATATTCTTTACGACAAGAGTATAAATACTGTGGAGGTGCGAACACAAAACCAATGAGAGGGCGGAATCAATTTTGAGATTTTTCAGCATGAACGTACCCCTCAATGCTTTTGTAAAATAAAAATATAAATCTTCTTTTAGGGGTAGTGCAATAATAGCCACCCCAGTGAGGGAGGGGATGAAAGATGTTTGGCTGAGGGCAATTTTGAAGATACTCAGCACGAATGGGCTTGTCTCGATAATTATTGCTCTTTTCATTCTTTTAGGGTTGGTAAGGCAAAACAAATCCACCCCTAATGGGGAAAGGGGTAGTGGTTGGGGCAATTTGGAGGATTTTCAGTTCGAATGAGAAATTTGGCACAATGAAGATTATGCGATTAAATTAAAAGCATTGAATACCAGCAATGATGCAATTACTTCGATTCTTTGAAGTTTAAATAAACAAATATTTGGAAAATTATGTTTCACCAAAATTGTCAAAGTCCTGGCTAACGCGTAATGCTTCTGCTAATAGAGTTATAATGACATTTCAGTGCATTAAAAAGGAGTCTTATATACTTTATGTATGTATATGTTCTGTTAGTTGTATGTTTGGTTTCATTAACTGTAGAAAGTATTTGTAATGATAACACGAATATGTTTCTTTCCTTTTCTTTTTCTCTCTTGCTCTTTCTTTCTTTCTTTCTTTCTTTCTTTCTTTCTTTCTTTCTTTCTTTCTTTCTTTCTTTCTTTCTTCGTTTCGTTCTTTTTTCTTTATTTCTCTCTCACTCCCTTTTTCCTTTCTTTTTATTTCTTTTTACAAGTATTGCATTCCACCCAAAAAATTCGATATTGAGATTTCACCGGAAATACATGTTTTGAGGCCCCCTGAATAAAAAAGCATTCATTTATGTGTGTCTGTAAACAATATAACTCAAAAACGAAAGTCAGTTGAGTTCAATATCTTCCAAAGATGCGACACGAAGATTTTCAAGAAAATTCCCCATCCCAAACTAGCCATTACATGGAACATTTTTCGAAATTATTTATTTTCTAAAAAGTGGCTCCAACGACTTTGATTAAAATGCCATATATTCAAGATATTTACATGACAAATGTGTATCTTTAATTTTCTGGGAATAGCCTTTGAAATCCTCTTCATTCGGAAGGAATTTAGTATCTATCATCTTGTATAACTGGTAGTCCTTAAGCGATAGACGAAAACGTACACACACACACACACACACACACACACACACACACACACACACACACGCACGCACGCACTCACGCACACACGCACACACGCACACACACTCACTCACTCACTCACACGCACGCACGCACGCTCACACACTCACACTCTCACTCACTCACACACACACACACACACACGCACGCACGCACTCTCACACTCTCACACACTCACACACACACACACTCACTCACTCACACATACACATACACACACACACACAAACAAAAATGCAGATCTCTTTAAAACACACAATTTATTTCCAATAAGTGTTTTTTGTGACACAAGTCATTTCTGAGATATCCGTTATTAATGGTTCGAATTGTTCATTTCTTGATCATTGCTTGTAGTGCTCTCAACATTTAGTTGTTTCTCGCGATTGCATGGAAACAGTACGGAATTTTAAGCTCATCAAATAGCGTCCAGTTCTTAAACATGTGGCTCTCTGTTTGTATCTATATCGAAATGTGTAATGCAGCTATTTCTGCAAAGGTTTATTTGGTTTAAAACTTAGTAGTTACAAAAGTAAGTTTTAGTAAGAATAGTCTGTACACTCACTAATAAACGATAGAGGGCAGAAAAAGTCATGTGAATGTTAATCAGAATTTTTTACTTTCTCTACTACGTATAGTAAGTAGGGGAAGTATTGCATTCCACCCAAAAATTCGATACCGAGATTTCACCGGAAATACATGTTTTGAGACCTCCTGAATCCAAAAAAAGCATTTTTGGAAACATGTCCGTGTGTGTGTGTGTGTGTGTGTGTGTCTGTGAACAGCATAACTCAAAAACTAACAGTCGGATAAACACCAAAATTGGTATTTACGTTCAGTATCTTCCAGAGATGCGACACGAAGATTTTCAAGAAAATCCCCCCACCCCAGACTACCCTTTACATGGAACATTTTTCGAAAATTTTAATTTTCTCAAAAATGGCTCTAACGATTTTGATGAAAATATCATATGTTTAAGATAATTTCATGAGAAATGAAATGTATATCTCGAAATTTCTGGGAATGTCTCCAAAAGTATTCTTCATTATGAACGACTTTTGCATAACTGGTAAACCATAAGAGATAGACAAAATTTTACTACACAAAAAATGTAGATCGCGTTAAAATACACAACTTATATCATATACATTTTTGTTGTTGATGAACCGTTTTCGAGATATTGCTTGTTATTTCCTTAAATTTTCCAATACTTATACTTTTTCTCAAATTCGTTATTCATTTTTACTTTCTCTACTACGTATAGTAAGTAGGGGAAGTATTGCATTCCACCCAAAAATTCGATACCGAGATTTCACCGGAAATACATGTTTTGAGACCTCCTAAATCCAAAAAAAGCATTTTTGGAAACATGTCCGTGTGTGTGTCTGTGTGTCTGTGTGTGTGTGTGTCTGTGTGTGTGTGTGTCTGTGTGTGTGTGTGTGTCTGTGTGTGTGTGAACAGCATAACTCAAAAACGAACAGTCGGATAAACACCAAACTTGGTATTTAGGTTCAGTATCTTCCAGAGATGCGACACGAAGGTTTTCAAGAAAATCCCCCCACCCCAGACTACCCTTTACATGGAACATTTTTCGAAAATTTTAATTTTCTCAAAAATGGCTCTAACGATTTTGTTTAAAATATCATATGTTTAAGATAATGCCATGAGAAATGAAATGTATATCTCGAATTTTCTGGGAATGTCTCCAAAAGTATTCTTCATTGTGAACGACTTTTGCATAACTGGTAAACCATAAGAGATAGACAAAATTTTACTACACAAAAAATGTTGATCTCGTTAAAATACACAACTTATGTTATATACATTTCTTTTGTTGAGTGAACCGTTTTCGAGATATTGCTTGTTATTCCCTTAAATTTTCCAATACTTATACTTTTTCTCAAATTCGTTATTCATTTTTTTATGTCCTGGACTTGCAAAGAGAATGGAATTCGACACATAGCAACCAGCGTTAAAATATTTGACCATCGCTTAAAAGCTACCATATTCCCCTTGCATCTACAAGAAAATTAGCAATAAGATTGACATCTCGATATCTCGATTAACATAAAGCATATGGAGAATAGGCGTTTGTAAAAATAGATTGTACAAGAGTAGAGAAAGTCATGTGAGTGTAACACATCAGATTTTTTTATGTCCTGGACATGCAAAGAGAATGGAATGCGCCACATAGCAACCAGCGATAAAATATTTGACTATCGCTTAAAAGCTACCATATTTCCGTTGCATCTACAAGAAAATTACAAATAAGATTGACATCTCGATATCTCGATTAATATGAAGCATATGGAGAATAGGCGTTTGTAAAAATAGATTGTACAAGAGTAGAGAAAGTCATGTGAGTGTAACACATCAGATTTTTTCAGTTGTTTCTCGCGATTGCGGGAAACAGTATGAAGTTTTAAGGCCAGCATGTAGCGTCTAGTTCTTAAACATTTGACTATCGCTGTTCCCGATAGAGGGAAGAAAAAGCCATGTGAATGTCAATCAGATTATTACTTTCTTTACTACGTATAGTAAGTAGGGGAAGTATTGTATTCCACCCAAAAATTCGATACCAAGATTTCACCGGAAATACATGTTTTGAGACCCCCTGAATCCAAAAAAAGTATTTTTGGAAATCTGTAAGTGTATGTGTTTGTGTGTGTGTCTGTGAACAGCATAACTCAGAAAGGAACAGTCGGATAAACACCAAACTTGGTATTTAGGTTCAGTATCTTCCAACGATGCGACACGAAGGTTTTCAATAAAATCCCCCCACCTCAGATTACCCCTTACATGGAACATTTTTCGAAAATTTTAATTATCTCAAAAATAGCTCTAACGATTTTGATTAAAATATCATATGTTTAAGATATTTTCATGACAAATCAAATGTATATATCTTCTGGGAATGTCTCCAAAAGTATTCTTTATTGTGAACGACTTTTGCAAAACTGATAAACCATAAGAGATAGACAGAATTTTACTACACAAAAAATGTAGATCGCGTTAAAATACACAATTTATGTCATATACATTTCTTTTGTTGAGTGAACCGTTTTCGAGATATTGCTTGTTATTCCCTTAAATTTTCCAATACTTATACTTTTTCTCAAATTCGTTATTCATTTTTACTTTCTCTACTACGTATAATAAGTAGGGGAAGTATTGTACTCCACCCAAAAATTCGATACCGAGATTTCACCGGAAATACATGTTTTGAGACCCCCTGAATGCAAAAAAATCTGATGTGTTACACTCACATGACTTTCTCTACTCTTGTACAATCTAATTTTACAAACGCCTGTTCTCCACATGCTTCATGTTAATCGAGATATCGAGATATCAATCTTATTGGTAATATTCATGTAGATGCAAGGGGAATATGGTAGCTTTTAAGCGATAGTCAAGTATTTTAACGCTGGTTGCTATGTGGCGCATTCCATTCTCTTTGCATGTCCAGGACAAAAAAAATGAATAACGAATTTGAGAAAAATTATAAGTATTGGAAAATTTAAGGAAATAACAAGCAATATCTCGAAAACGGTTCACTCAACAAAAGAAATGTATATGATATAAGTTGTGTATTTTAACGCGATCTACATTTTTTGTGTAGTAACATTTTGTCTATCTCTTATGGTTTACCAGTTATGCAAAAGTCGTTCACAATGAAGAATACTTTTGGAGACATTCCCAGAAAATTCGAGATATACATTTCATTTCTCATGACATTATCTTAAACATATGATATTTTCATCAAAATCGTTACAGCCATTTTTGAGAAAATAAAAATTTTCGAAAAATCTTCCATGTAAAGGGTAGTCTGGGGTGGGGGGATTTTCTTGAAAACCTTCGTGTCGCATCTCTGGAAGATACTGAACCTAAATACCAAGTTTGGTGCTTATCCGACAGTTCGTTTTTGAGTTATGCTGTTCACAGACACACACACACATACACACACACAGACACACACACACACACACACACACACACACACACACACAGACACACACACGGACATGTTTCCAAAAATGCTTTTTTTGGATTCAGGAGGTCTCAAAGCATGTATTTCCGGTGAAATCTCGGTATCGAATTTTTGGGTGGAATGCAATACTTCCCCTACTTACTATACGTAGTAGAGAAAGTAAAAAGCATTTTTGTAAACATGTCCGTGTGTGTGTCTGTCTGTGTGTGTGTGTGTGTGTGTGTGTGTGTGTGTGTGTCTGTGAACAGCATAACTCAGAAACGAACAGTCGGATAAACACCAAATTTGGTATTTAGTTTCAGTATCTTCCAGGGATGCGACACGAAGATTTTCAAGAAAATCCCCCCATCCCAGACT
The DNA here is from genome assembly GCA_030765065.1 of Deroplatys truncata. Lineage (NCBI taxonomy): Eukaryota > Metazoa > Arthropoda > Insecta > Mantodea > Mantidae > Deroplatys > Deroplatys truncata. The sequence continues at coordinate 98,571,718 of CM060986.1, read as the reverse complement.
ACCCTTTACATGGAACATTTTTCGAAAATTTTAATTTTCTCAAAAATGGCTCTAACGATTTTGATTAAAATATCATATGTTTAAGATATTTTCATGACAAATCAAATGTATATCTTGAATTTTCTGGGAATGTCTCCAAAAGCGTTCTTCATTGTGAACGACTTTTGCATAACTGGTAAACCATAAGAGATAGACAAAATTTTACTGCACAAAAAATGTAGATCGCGTTAAAATACACAATTTATGTCATATACTTTTTTTTTTGAGTGAACCATTTTCGAGATATTGCTTGTTATTCCCTTAAATTTTTCAATACTTATTTTCTCAAATGGGAATTCGTTATTCTTTTTTTATCTTTAATATGCAAAGAGTTATAATCTGTGGCAAAGGGAATAGTGCTGCACCTAGCAACCAGCTATTAGGAGATATGTATGTGCTTAAAGGCTACTGTATTTCTATATTGCCCTTGTAAATATATATTCCCCTTACATCTACAAGAAAATTAGCAATAAGATAGAGTGTGCAAATGTTTATCTCGATTAACATGAAGTATATGGAGAATAAGCGTTTGTAAAAATAGTTTGTACAAGAGTAGAGAAAGTCATGTGAGAATAACACATCAGATTTTTTTTGTCCTGGTAATGCAAAGAAAATGGAATACTCCACATAGCAACCACCTCTTAAAATATTTGACTATCACTTAAAGCCTAGCAATTCCCCTTGCATCTACAAGAAAATTAGCAATATGATTAACATCTCGATATCTCGATTAACATGAAGCATATGGAGAATAAGCGTTTGTAAAAATAGTTTGTAAAAGAGTAGAGAAATCATGTGAGTGTAACATAGATTTTTTCCAGTTGTTTCTCGCGATTGCTTGGAAACAGTATGGAGTTTTAAGGCCAGCATGTAGCGCCTAGTTCTTAAACGTTTGACTATCGCTGTTCCCTTTGTATCTGTAACGAATGTGTAATGTAGCTAATTCTCGATTAAAATGAAATAGGAAAATAAACCTCCGTAAGAGTAATAATGGGTATACCCACAATTAACGATAGAGGATAGAGAAAGTTATGTGAATGTAACACAACATAATTTTTTACCTTCTTTATTTCTTGTTTTCTTTTTCCTTTCTTTCTTGACGTACCAATGACAAATGCTTATACTGAAAAATCGTTTTGAAATTTCTATTTTCTGTACCGCCTAACGTTGGCAGATAGAGGAATACCACATATACATATTTTTAGAATATCTGAATCTCCCCCCCCCTCCCCGCACAAAAATAGCATTTTTACAAAAACCTGCTTATATGTTTGAGTGAACTCAATAATGAGCCAGAAGAATACTAAACTTGGTATTTTAGTTCAGTAACTCCAAAGGATACGACATAAGGTTTACAACTTTTTTCAACCCAAAACGACCCTTTACTTAAAAAAGAAAGTCTGACGTGTTACGTTCGCATTACTTTCTCTACACACTTTTCTACAAACTATTTTTACAAGAGCATATTGTTCTAATACTTCTTGTTAATCGAGCTCAATGTCTGCGGAGATGTTTTCTTACATAATTTCGTTGTAGGCGCAAGAGGAATACAGGACACTGAAGTGAAAGTCAAATCTTTAAAAATCTGATGTGTTACGTTCACTTGACTTTTTCTAACCATTGTCGTTTGTTTTCAGCTTCTACAAACCATACTTACGAAAATTTATTCTTCTATCGACTTAATGTTAATCGACACAAACCTTTGCAGAAATAATTTCATTACAATTTCGTTGCAACTACTAGGGGGATAGAGGAAACTGAGATAATTGTCAGATGTTAAAAAGTGAATCGCTAAACGCTGGCCTTGAAACTCCATACTCTATCATGACATCGCGAGAAACAGCTGAATAGCAAGAATACTTTAAAAAATCTGATGTGTTACACTCCTATGACTTTCTCTACTCTTGTACAAACTATTTTTACAAACGCTTATTCTCCATATGCTTCATATTAATCGAGATATCGAGATGTTAATCTTATTGCTAATTTTCTTGTAGATGCAAGAGGAATTGGTAGGCTTTAAGCGATAATCAAATATTTTAATTGCTGGTTGCTATGTGGCGCATTCCATTCTCTTTGCATTACCAGGACAAAAAAATGAATAACGAATTTGAGAAAAAGTATAAGTATTGGAAAATTTAAGGGAATAACAAGCAATATCTCGAAAATGGTTCACTCAAAAAAAAAATTTATATGACATAAATTGTGTATTTTAACGCGATCTACATTTTTTGTATAGTAAAATTTTGTCTATCTCTTATGGTTTACCAGTTATGCAAAAGTCGTTTACAATGAAGAATACTTTTGGAGACATTCCCAGAAAATTCAAGATTTACATTTCATTGTCATGAAAATATCTTAAACATGTGATATTTTAATCAAAATCGTTATAGCCATTTTTGAGAAAATTAAAATTTTCGTAAAATGTAAAGGGTAATCTGGGGTGGAGGATTTTCTTGAAAACCTTCATGTCGCATCTCTGGAAGATACTGAACCTAAGTACCAAGTTTGGTGTTTATCCGACTGTTAGTTTCTGAGGTATGCTGTTCACAGGCACATAGACACACACACGGACATGTTTCCAAAAAGGCTTTTTTTGGATTCAGGGGGTCTCAAAACATGTATTTCCGGTGAAATCTCGGTATCGAATTTTTGGGTGGAATACAATACTTCCTCTACACTCTACGTAGTAGAGAAAGTAAAAATGACCTAATATTATAAAACTCAAACAATTAACAATGGACATCTCCGCAATGGCTGATGCGGGGAAAAAAGTTATTTGAAATAAATTATCCGCCAGGAAAGTGCCAGCATTTCTCAACGTGAACTACGGCGAGTGCTGGATAGCTTCCTAAAGAGGTATCAAAAATGTATGGACAATGGCGGTGGCCAGTGTCAGCATCTCCTTTCATAAAGTTGGTAAGTAAAGCCTTTAAAAGTGGTTTTAAAAAGGTATGGTTTCATCCGCGCCCTTCTATGATAGCGGCAGACAGCAATGAGCGCCGACGACGCGGACAGGAAAAACACCGCCAACCGGTTCGCAGTTTTTTGGCTCTCTCTGTACTTCACAGTGGTCATTAATTCTCATGTTACAACACATTAGCCGCTTAGAATACGCAAAACGTTCTATGCTTATGTTATTTCCAATTGCTGCATCTTAATCTGTGAATATAAAATCTATTTATATAAATATTTCAACTCAATTGATATTTATCATTTGATTTTATACGAATTGTTTTAAAAATGGACCCCTATACATTGACCCCCCTCAATATTTTTTTGGCTACGCTACTGCTTCTGAATCCTCCTTATAACTAAGCATGTACTTGGTCTTCGCATTTTTTGGGTCTGATACAATACTTCCTCGACTTCTCAATTTAGGGAGTGTAATTTTTCTAAAAATCCTCTTTTTATTCAGGGGACCTTGGAACTGTATTTCTAAGACATTCGTTATTATTTGTTGTTGGTTTGAATGTTCAAATGCGTCAACTTTTTTGAGTTGCTAAGTCGTCATTCGTTTTTGGTGGTCATGCAAAGAGTGAATTTGAAAAGCAGCATGTAGCAACTCGCTTTTTAAACATTTGACTATCGCTTAAGCCTTCTGTATTCCCCTTGTATTTACAACGAAATGTGTAATAAAACCAGTTCTGCAAACTTTTATCTCAATCAACTTGAAATAGATAGAAAAAAAATCTGTTGTGTTGCATTCACACGCTTTCTATACTCACTCTTCTACAAACTATTCTTACAAAAGCTTATTCTTCTATCTACTACTTGTTAATGTTTGCCGGCCCTCGTAGTCGTGGTCCCTGGAGTGTGTAGCTTTGGCGCTCCAACAAGCTGAGCGTCGCGGGTTCGAGTCCCGCCATGGGCATGGGTGTTTGGTGTCTGTGTAATTGCGGTAATAAGCGGTAAAGGAAAACAGTAAAAACACAGTAATGATAAACTGGGTAAACAAGGGAACTTTAATATTTATATATATATATATATATATATATATATATATACACGCCTTCATTACACATTTTGTTGTAGGTATAACTAAAGCGATAGTCAACTCTTTCCAAAGCCTGTGATGGCTTTGAAATTTTGTTCTCTTTGCATGAGTATTTGAAAATTCAAACCAATAACGTAGAATATCTCCGAAATGGTTAACGCTACAAATACTTTATTTGACATAAATTGTGTGCTTTTAGATCTACATTTTTACTTTCTCTACTACGTATAGTAAGTAGGGGAAGTATTGCATTCCACCCAAAAATTCGATACCGAGATTTCACCGGAAATATACGTTTTGAGACCTCCTGAATCCAAAAAAAGCATTTTTGGAAACATGTCCGTGTGTGTGTCTGTGTGTGTGTGTGTGTGTGTGTCTGTGTGTCTGTGTGTGTGTGTGTCTGTGAACAGCATAACTCAAAAACGAACATTCGGATAAGCACCAAACTTGGTATTTAGGCTCAGTATCTTCCAGAGATGCGACACGAAGGTTTTCAAGAAAATCCCCCCACCCCAGACTACCCTTTACATGGAACATTTTTCGAAAATTTTAATTTTCTCAAAAACGGCTCTAACGATTTTGATTAAAATATCATATGTTTAAGATATTGTCATGGCAAATAAAATGTATATCTCGAATTTTCTGGGAATGTCTCCAAAAATATTCTTCATTATGAACGACTTTTTCATAACTGGTAAACCATAACAGATAGACAAAATTTTACTACACGAAAAATGTAGATCGCGTTAAAATACATAATTTATGTCATATACACTTCTTTTGTTGAGTGAAGCGTTTGCGAGATATTGCTTGTTATTCCCTTAAATTTTCCAATACTTATACTTTTTCTCAAATTCGTTATTCATTTTTACTTTCTCTACTACGTATAGTAAGTAGGGAAAGTATTGCATTCCACCCAAAAATTCGATACCGAGATTTCACCGGAAATACACGTTTTGAGACCTCCTGAATACAAAAAAAGCATTTTTAGAAACATGTCCGTGTGTGTGTCTGTGTGTCTGTGTGTGTGTGTGTGTGTGTCTGTGTGTGTGTGAACAGCATAACTCAAAAACGAACAATCGGATAAGCACCAAACTTGGTATTTAGGTTCAGTATCTTCCAGAGATGCGACACGAAGGTTTTCAAGAAAATCCCCCCACCCCAGACTACCCTTTACATGGAAGATTTTTCGAAAATTTTAATTTTCTCAAAAATGGCTCTAACGATTTTGATTAAAATATCATATGTTTAAGATATTTTTATGACAAATAAAATGTATATCTTGAATTTCCTGGGAATGTCTCCAAAAGTATTCTTCATTGTGAACGACTTTTGCATAACTGGTAAACCATAAGAGATAGACAAAATTTTACTACACAAAAAATGTAGATCGCGTTAAAATACACAACTTATGTCATATACATTTCTTTTGTTGAGTGAACCGTTTTCGAGATATTGCTTGTTATTTCCTTAAATTTTACAATACTTATACTTTTTCTCAAATTCGTTATTCATTTTTTTTATGTTCTGGACATGCAAAGAGAATGGAATGCGCCACATAGCAACCACCGTTAAAATATTTGACTATCGCTTAAAAGCTACCATATTCCCCTTGCATCTACAAGAAAATTATCAATAAGATTGACATCTCGATATCTCCATTAACATGAAGCATATGGAGAATAAGCGTTTGTAAAAATAGTTTGTACAAGAGTAGAGAAAGTCATGTGAGTGTAACACATCAGATTTTTTGTGTAGTAACAATATGTCTGTCCCTAACAGTTTACCAATTATACAAGTCATTCAGAATAAGATGACTTCACAGGCTATTCCAAGGAAATTCAAGGTATATATTTTATTTGTTCATGAAAATAGCTTAAACTTACGGCATTTAATCAAAATCTTTACAGCCATTTTTAAGAAAATAAAGAATAACGAAAACTTTTCCATGCAAAGAGTAGTTTGGAGCGGAGGATTTTCTTAGCATCTTCGTGTCGCATCCTTGGAAGGTCTTAAACTTAAATACTGTTTCGCATTTTACCAACTTTTCGTTTTGTTATGCTGTTTACAGACATACACTCACGGAACTTTTCCTAAAAATGTTTTTTTGGAGGTTATAGGGATCTTGAAACAAGTATTTCCAGTGAAATTCGACATCGAATTTTTGGGTTGTACGAGTATATTAATATTTCCTGTACTTACTCAGTAGAGAAAATAATAAGCTTTTGTAAAAATAGTTTGTATAAAAATGGGTAGAAAAGTCATGTGAAGGTAACATCAGCTTTAGTAGGTACATATTTTTTAGAGTAATTCTTCAAAACATCGAAGGTGTAAGAACGGTGAGGCTCAAATTGGCCGTGTTTTAGTGAATTAATTATTATTATTTATTACTAGGTATTATCAAAATAAAAAATGAAAATAACATTACACAGGTGCATTTCGAATCTGAGGTACTCATGTGGGAATTGTACATTCATGTTTTTACTTTCAGAAGTTTCAGATCCTTGGTGTCGGAGCATAATCAAAGTCCATGGAATTTATAATGCTAGCAATTGTCTTATCAGTGTAGAAGAAGGGAAAGGAAATAATCTAATTTCTGTTACAACAGGCTCTTGCATTATGCCACGTGGCGCGATTCAACAACCTCCCCTCTTGGGTCATTCCATTAGTCACCGTCTCAGGTATCAAGAGCGAGCGATTCGAGGAACGGTGTTGCCTGCAAATATTTCTCCTCTGTAAACAAGTAATGTCACGTTCGCGTTTTATTTCCATAGCTTCCATTTTATAAAGCGACAGCCACTCGTTTACGATAAAAGAGTTACATAAAAAAATCTAATGTGCTGCATTCGCACGACTTTTTCTACTCACTCTTCTACAAAAATAATGTTTCAAAACCTTATTCTTCTGTCTATTTCTTGTTAATGGAGATAAAATTTCATGACATATTTAGTTATAGATATAAGAAGGGTTAAAGTAAAGCGATGGTCAGATTAGATCTTATGAGATGACTTTGAATTTCCGTTGTTTGCACGACTACGGTGCGGCGGGGGGGGCAGCAGTTTAAAAAATAATGAGTATCTGATAATTCAAACCAATAATAAAGAATATCTCGAACATTTCCAAAAAGCTACACATATGATATAAACTGTGTTTTAATGAGATCTACATTCTTTTAAGTGGTAAGGTTTCGTCTATCTCTTAGGTTTACTAGTAAACAAAATTTCATTCAGAACGAAGAGTACTTCACAGGCTATTCTCAGAAAATTTTAAGATATCCACTTTATTTTTCATGTAAATATTTTAAATACATATGTTAATCAACTTTGAGAACATCTAAAATTTCGAAAATTTGTCGGTGTAAAGGATAGTTTAGGGTGGAGAGATTTTCTTGAAAATCTTCATGTCGAATCTTTGAAAGCTAATAAACTTAAATGTCAAGTTCAGCATTTATCTGAGTTTTCGTTTTTGAGTTATGTTATTAACACTCGCGCGCCCGTATCCTTTTCTAAAACTGCTTCTTTTGGATTCAGACAGTCCCAAAACGTGTATTTCCAATGAAATCCAGATATCAAATTTTTGGGTGGAATACATTCTTCCTCTGCTTCCTATTCATAAGTAGTGGAGAAAGTAAAAATTAATGATAGGGAAGGGAAAGCTATGCACAATGCTTTTATTTTCTTTACTACCTATAAAGAGCGTTCAATCCTTAAATCTCGGTGTTGAGATTTCAATGAAAGTACACATTTTGAAGTCCCCCTAACCCAAATAGAAATAGTCCAAACTGTTTTTATTGTTGAATTTATTATAATAAATAAGACAACCTTTATTGTAGAAAAAATGCAGATCTCGTTAAAATACGTAATTTTTATAAAATGAAAGCTATTTCCTATGTACCTACTCGCTGTTGTTCGTTTATTCCCCCCCCCAAGTGGTAAGTGGTAAGTGATCGTTTTTTGTTTATCGCAAAATCATATCTTGAGTAGGCAATATTAAGGCCAACATTTGATTTTCTCTCTGCCTTTTGTATTACGTAATATGAAACTATTTCTGGCAATGCTAACCACGATTAAGAGTCACTAGGTACAAAAACGAGTTCTGGTTGGAATAATCTGCAGAACAGCTATTAAAATAAATGATATGTTGAGACTGACAACAATTCTTACACATAAGAATTTTACTTTCTTTTCACTGAGCTTATTATGATGAATGAATAAAGACCAAGAAATCATCTGTGTAGGCAGTTGATGTGGAATTATTATTATTATTATTATTATTATTATTATTATTATTATTATTATGCTTTAGAATGCTGCATGAATAATTAATCGGGCAGTAGGAAAGGTGTATTTTAGAATTATTATGTTTCTATTGTTATTTAATTTTCTACATTTTGTTATTTCAAAGTTGCGCAATTCAGTGAACTTATTTCTGTAATGTATTTAAAAATGAGATTCTAAGACGTTATGATTACGCTATTGATATTAAATAACACACGTAAGATCTAATCAAGCCTAAGTATATTTTCAATCCTCATGGTATATGTAGTGCTAATGAAATAGTAAATGAAAGGGAAGAGTTTGCACACAATGCTGGTACACACACGCGCACACACAAAAGACATTCTCCTAGTTCTTTTAAAATTACCAGATACAAAATATCGGATTTAATCGTGATCAGTTGATGCAGTGAAAATTCCGCAGGGTTGGCAATGCTAGTCCTCACCTTCTGCGCACACCGCTCAAAGCAGCAGCAGCAGCATGGCGTCGCTTTACTTTCCAACCCACCTCTTGGATCATGCCATTTCAGCACGTTTCATGTAACGAAAATGGTTCCAGTAACCGAACAATAGTGACCGCGAATATTACTTCCTGCGTAAACGCGAAACTTAATCCGCTGACGAAGACAGCCAATGAAATATTATCGTTTTCTCGGACTAAACAACGACGACGGCTTCATTACAATATAGTTCATTGCTCTCCAAACTTTCGCAATTGGCGTCCTTATTCATAAACTCTGCAATTCCATGTACACCTTCAATTAATTGCAAATGTCTTTTCAGAAATGCTTGCTGCTGAGATTGATCAAAGAAGAAGAAAAAAATTTATTTTTCACCTGACCCCAAATCGTTTAATCAATTTCGATTTAATCGTTTAAAATAGCATTGTAACACGACGCAAAACGATTGATAGTCATTTAAATTACACCTGCTATATTAGCGTCCCCGCCTCTTTGCTATGGGAGTAGCATGTCTGCTTCACATTTAGGAAGTCTCGAGTTCAAATCTCGGTTAGGGTGAATTAAGCGGTTAAGGCCTTTTTCGGGGGTTTCCCTTATCATGAAAAGACGAATGTCTGTTAACTTTAAGCTCTATGGATCCCGGGCTCATTTGAGCATTATTCACCCATTTCATTCATCGTCCGATTGATCTTACCAGTTAAAGGACTTTAAACTTTTATAGCGTTAAGGAAGCTCATGTTTTTTATTTCTTTTTCTTTCACCTTTTTAAATCTTTGCGTTAATTTCTTGTTCATATCGCGACGATCTTTGAGTGTACAGTAGTCATTGTGATGCAGAAAAAATGATTTTAGTTGCGTAGTCACCTCGCAGTACCATCTGTTTTGATATTATCTATTGAGTTTTGACGGAATGCGAACTTTGTTATCGTGGACCATCTGGTTGATCTTTGAGTGTGCATGCAGGATAGATTATTTTAGTTGCGTAGTCACCTCTCTGTACTATCTGTTTTGTTACCTGCTATTTAGTTTTGACGGAAAGTGGACTTAGTGATCGTGGAACTGCTGGTTGGTCTTTGAGTATACACATAGTCATTATGAAGCTTGATAGATGATCTTAGTTGCGTAGTCACCTTCCTGTATCATTTGTTTTGTTATTACCTGTTGAGTTTTGACGGAATGCAAACTTTGTGATCGTGGAACTGCTGGTTGATTTTTGAGTATACACATAGTCATTATGATGTAGGGCAGATGATCTTAGTTGCGTAGTCACTTTCCATCTGTTTTGATATTGACTATTGAGTTTTGACGAAATGCGAACTTTGTGATCTTGGAACATCTGGTTGATTTTTGAGTATACACATGGTCATTATGATGCAGGGCAGGTGATCTTAGTTGCGTAGTCACCTTCTGTACCATCTGTTTTGTTATTACCTATTGAGTTTTGACGAACCGTGTTATGGTGGAACATCTGGTTGATCTTTGTGTGTACACGTAGTCATTGCGATGGAGGACAGATGATCTTAATTGCATAGTCGGCTCTCTGTTTTGTTATCTGCTTTTTAGTTTTGGCGGAAAGTGGACTTAGTGATCGTGAAACTGCTGGTGGATATTTCAGTGTATACGTAGTCTTTGCGATGCAGGGAAGATCTTAATTGCGAGTCACCCCTGTGTGCTGTTTTGTTACCTACTATTTAGTTTTGACGGAATGTGGACTATGTGATAGTGGAACTGCTGGTTGATCTTTGAGTGTACGGTTAATGCATAAAAAATATTGATTTGACATAAATTATATGTTTTAATGAGTTTTACAGGTTTTGCTTTGTAGTATTTGTCTACTTTTGGTTTACCAGTTATAAAAAAATTATACAATATTCGTTCTGAATGAAGAGGACTACATAGGCTATTAACAAAACATTCAAGCCTTACATTTTTTTAGTCATGCAAATATCTTAAATATATGGTATTTTAATCAAAATTCTTACAGACATTTTGAATAAATAAAAGTAATAAAATTGACTTATCTGATAGGTAATTTGAATGTCTTTGTGTCACATCTTTGGTGGATACTGCACTGAAATGCCAAGTTTGGTGTTTATTAGTATTCATTTTTGAGTATCAATGTTTACAGACATCTACATATATAGACTGCTTCAGGCCTTTTCTAAGATTGCATTTGGGGGGGTTAAGGGATATCAAAGCCTGTAATTCTGGAGAAATTTTGATATTAAATTTTTGGACGGAATGCAGTACTTCCTATAACTACTATATCTAGGGGGAGAACAACTAAGTAAAAGAGTATATACTACAGCTTTCTACAGGATTTTTTTATAACTTTGGACACTTTTGCTTTATGTCCTCCAAAAATTGTAGACTGCTTACAAATACAAAAAGCTGTTTCTTTCCTTATTTTCAATCCCTCACTTATAGATTTTGACTGCTTCACCTGCATGGATACAACTTTCACTCTAGCAGACTGAAAAATTCTATGCCATAGCCAGGATTTCACCCATAGATCTTCAGCTTACCATGCTGCTGCTCTAACAATTGACTTACCATGTGAGCCAGTTAGGGAATTTAATGCTGAGCCAGCATGTAGCTGTGGTAGCTCAGTTGGTTAGAGCAGTGGCATGGAAAGTCAGATCTATGGTTCAGATCTAGACTATGGCATTGAACTTTTCTCTCTTATTCTACCTTTCCAACGGCATGTATGAGTAACAATTAATTAACATTGATTGATCTAACAATCAAAATCTGTAAAACTTGGGATTTAAAGTGCTCATAAGATTTATCTAATGTGTTGCAATCATATTTCAATGACATTTTATGTATTATGTTAGGTTGAAGAAAACTGCTGCATGGCGCTGTTGTTATTCTTCTTCTTCTTCTTCTTCTTCTTCTTCTTCTTCTTCTTCTTCTAATTATTATTATTATTATTATTATTATTATTATTATTATTATTATTATTATTATCGTTACTGATAATTGTTTTGTAAATTTGGTCATTCAGGCAGCTTCCAGCTCAAGGAAGTAGAAAAATGCATTGAATTAAAATAGAAGGAAAATTGCTGTTTGCAGATATATGTTTAATTTTTTTAGACATAAAAATTTGACCATTAATATTAAGCTCAGCGGCGCTATGACTGTGTGGTTAGACCGCTCATTTCCCACCAAGGTAGTTTGGGTTTGATTCCAGGGTCTCACATGTTGGATTTGTGGCGGATGAAGTGGTTTTCCTCGGTGTTCATTCCACAAATTGCTCCATCATCACCTTTCCTTTCATGCATTTCACCTTCATTTGATATCATCCTCTTCCCTCACACTCATTCCTGGCTACAGGTTGATCCCCTGTTCTGGGTTCTTCATTGTATGATTCAATGTTCATCTGCTCCTCTACAGGCCTCTAACCCTAGGCATGGTTGTAAGTCCTAAAGGATGTAAGCCCTACATATGAAGAGGAGAAGCTGACTAAGTAGAGATGTGATCAAATTATTAGAGTAAACATTCTCATTTGCCTAATTCCTGAAAATATGTTTATTAAAATAAAATATAGTTAATTATTATAGTTAAAACATTACTAAATACAAAATGCTATTAAGTCTTAGTGCTCAGCACACATTGATTTCAGCCGATAATAATTTTTAATATTTGGTGTACTTTTTTGGATAAATGTTTTGCAAAATTACTAAGATGAACTGTATCTTTGCTAAAGATTTACTAATGTTTCTATGATAGCACGTTTGCAGAAATGTTGATTTTTTGGAATTTCTTGACATAACCTAGTCCAGGGGCATCATTTAGAGGAGCATGGGGGTCAATTGTGCCCTCCCCCAGGTTACAAGAAGTTATTAGGCTACTGGTTATTATTGCTCTGCCAGAAGAAGAATTATAACAACTGTACTTTTAATTCAATTATTTCACTGTTGAGAAGTAAAAAATTACTTTATTTTGGACTAAATGTGTTGTTAATATTCACATGAAAATTTGTGAAACTGGATGTGGTAATCTTGCCTCCCCTAGGCAGAAACTGAAATAGGGGCCCTAACCTAATCATATTAAAGTAATAATTGTTGGACACCTATTAAGGTTCTGATGAAAAATTCATGCACCAATTTGGAAAATTATATTATAATTTAGAAAATTGTAATGTGTCCTTTGATAAAAAAGCCAGCTCATTGTTGCTACAGAATTCATGTTATCTAAAGGCATCAAGGATTAAATGTTCAAACACCTAAATGTGACAAAAATGAGTATGTTTCATTTTAAAATACGAGGGCGGATTGATGTCGGTGACTTTTTAAAAAAAAAACAATTTTTTTCCAAAAAATCAATTTTATTTCTCAACATAGTCTCCTTTCAATTCAATACACATCCAATGTTTCTCCAATTTTTTTAAACCTTCCAAAAATATGATTTTTCGAAGCGTGCAAAATATGAGGTTGTTTCTGCCATGATGTGTTCACCAGATATGAATTTCTTCGCAGCGAGCCAAATTTTCAGGTTTGCAAAGAGGAAGAAGTTGCTTGGATCCAAATCTGGAGAATATGCTGGGTGAGATAACAGTTTGTAGCCCAATTCTACAAATGTTGAAATGGCAATGGCTGACTTATGTGTGGGTGCATTATCCTGATGAAAGAGAACCTTTTTCTTCACCAAATGGGGTCGTTTCTTTATCAATTCCTTGTGAAACTGATCCAGCATTACGGCATAATATGAACCTGTGATTGTTTTACTGATGGAATGGTTTTCGCTTTCTTTGGAGCAGGTTCACCAAAGGAAATCCACTATTTTGATTGTTATTTGGTTTCGAGTTGATAGTAATGGATCCAAGTTTCATCAACTGTGATATAACACCACAAAAACTCATTTGGGTTGTGCTAGAAAGTGTTAAAACATCCCTGTTAAATGGTCACACAATTCCCCTTGTTCTCAACCGTGAGCAGTTGCGGCACCCATCATGCTGACAGCTTTCTCATGCCCAAAAATTCGTGCAGAATGTTATACACCCATTCACTCGAGATGTTAACAGTCTTGGCTATTTCACGGGTTTTCACTCGGTGATCTTCTAACACAATATCGTGAACTTTGTTCACCATTTCTTCTGTTATGATCTCAACCAGCATCCTGTGTGCATGGCTCTTCTTGTGCTCTAACGGTTACATCAAAATTCTGTGAACCATGTCATGTGATGGAGCAGAGTCCCCGTAACACTTGTTCAGCTTTTCTTCCGTTTCTTTCATTGTCTTACCATGCAAAAAGTAGTGCTTTATCAGAACACGAAATTCACTTTTCTCCATTTTCTACGAAGCAACACACATCTGCTTATTTTAGATGCCCTCAACAATGTTCTAAGAAACAAATGATGATGAATTTCTGCAATTATACCCAGAATAGATATAAGACTTAGGTGCAAACAAGAAACCTGTGATTAGAACATTATCTTTCTCAAAGTTATCGACTTATCAATCTGCCCTCATATACTAATTAATTTCAGTTGTAGTAATTTACAAGGTTTACTCTAATAATTTGACCATGTCGTAAGTTATGGAACAAGAGGGCGGGGCATCAGAAGGACAGTCATGTAAAGAAAACATCCGCAGTTCTGAGTTGCATTTACTAGCAAGGCTGAGGCCTGCAAAATATATACTGTTTTCATTGTGCAATTGTACATTCCCCTATCGCCTTGGACCACACTCCCCTCTGATCCCTAGTCTTGATGATGTTAGGCAGTGTCAACAAAAATACTGGTGCCCTCCTCCAAGCACATTCATAATGTACTGACTAGTACTTTAAATAGTGTTTTACAGTAGCGTAGCCAGAAAATTATTAGGGTTTATGTATAGGGGTCCATTTTTTAAACAATTTGTATCAATTCAAATGATAAATATGAATAAATTTTGAGTTGAAATATTTAAATCAATTTTATATTTACAGATTAAGGTGCAGTAATTCCCATTAAATTAAAATAGGATGTTATGCATATTCTAAGTGACAAACGTGTTGTGACATGGGAATTAATGATCACTACAAAGTATTTTGTATTAGTGCTGCTGGATATTTTATTTCACTACAAAATAGTGTTTCTAGTTATGTTCTAAACTGAGAGATATTGCACTAATTTAGAAACCATTATAATTTAGCACCAGGACAAATACATGCCCGATTTCTTAACATGGTTGTACAAGTGCCATCTAAAGTACAATTTCTGTTGCTGTCAGCTTTGGTCATATTATCCATATGGCATAAATATAGTACTGCCAGTGATATGGTTAGGAAGTATGAGTAATTACCTCATTCCCACTAACCTAGAAAGGTGCTATTATTTTAACAAAGCCATTTTTTCTAGTAATTTTTACATTATTTTTAGCAATGAGGGGTTTCCCCCAAAACCCCCCTGGCTATGCCTTTGGTATATTATATTTATTATTTATGTGTATTCGTTTCACTTATTATTTTCTTGTATTAAATAATACATAATTAGTTTGAGTAATAATCTAGTAAAACAGTTTCAGTTCAAAAGAAAATTCAGTTTTACATTATCTTATTTACTATTATTTTAGCCATCTCACTTTGAAAATGTACAACTGAGGTTATACTATATTATTATTATTATTATTATTATTATTATTATTATTATTATTATTATTATTATTATTATTAATAATTGTTTTTTAAACTTTTTCATTCAGGCAACCTCCATTTGGAAAAAGTGGAACAAACAATTCATTAAATTAAAATATAAGACGAATTACACTAGATTACAAATTAAAACCTTATTTCTGTGGTACGATAAAAAATATGTGACTTTTTACTAATTTTGATGTGCAGAATTAAAAAATGCATTCCAGTTTTCCATAGCACATCTTATTTTGGCAATATGACAATTTTCAATAAATATATAATTGTGAAATTTTCAAAAATACTACACACTCATATACAACTTTTAAAGAACATAGAGAATAATAATAACATGAAATCATGCTGAATTTAAGAATGTATGTTAGTTATCTTGTGTATCCCTTTTTCCTTTCCAATGGAACTTCAGGTGTATGATTTTCTCCATTTTTCTCTGCTAGGTTCGTTGTATGCAAAACACCAGCAGTAATCGGCCATCACATGTATGTTCCAATGTCCTTGATAATGTCGTTAAATATCTTTCAAGTCCTGGTGAAATCTTTCACCTTTCTCTTTACTGATAGTTCCTAAATTTGATGGGAAGTAGTCAAGATGTGACTTGAGGAAATGAAGCTTCAAACTCATATTACAGCTGAGCAGTCTGAAATTTTCCATCATATTTCTGACAATTTCTTTGTATTGAGAGTCTTTCACATTGCCCAGAAATTTCTTAACAATCTCTCTGAATCCATTCCAAGCATCTTTTTCACTTCCATTCATAGAGCTGGTAAAATGAACATTTTTCAGCAGTTTTCCTATCTGTGATCCATCAAATACTCCCTCCTGATTTTGGCCTGTGACAATGATGGAAACTTTTTGCATAAGCACTGGAAGCAAAGGTAACTTTTGTCAAGTGCTTTCACAATTTTTTTCATATTGCCAAGTTTTATGAGTAATGAAGGGAGTGGAATTTTTTGATCAACAAGAGGCACATTAGTAACATATTTTTATCTAGATAGTTGCTACCTCTCAGGCCATCGATCACTTTCCCAATATTTGCCCCTAGCCCTGCTATCCCATTTGCAAAGAAAACAAGGAAATTTTGTGTATCCTCCCTGTTGTCCTAGTAACAGACCAATGACCTTCAAGTCACCACATATTTGCCATTCATGGTCATGGTATTTAATTTTCTCAAGAATATGCTTCAAAGTGGCTCTCTTAGGTTTGTAGAATATGCAAGTGGCAATGAAGCTAACTTGTTGCCAATATGTTGCCTTATTTTTTTTGTTGTAGCCGGCAACTTTGCACATGCAAAAGTAACAATTGTCATAGTAATTCTGCTACTCTCTCCATATCATTGGTTTGGCAAATGGCATTGCTTTCCATTTTCCTTTGTACCAATAATGTAATGCCTCAACATAACTGTTAGATGCAATATGAGGTGTGAACAATTTATCCGTTCTCTTTGAAATATAAGTAATATAGTTTCTTTGTTTGTGAGTTTATTTCACATACCTTCTCGCCAAACACGTAACATCCACAAATGTAGCAAAGCTTCTGAGGACTTTTTAGACACTGCCTCTGTATAATCCTGATGTAGAAGTCATACTTGAACTTTTATTTTAGCACTACACATATAAAAAATCTGATGTGTTACACTCACATGACTTTCTCTACTCTTGTACAAAGTATTCTTACAAACGCTTATTCTCCATCTAGTTCATGTTAATCGAGATAAACATTTGCAAACTCTATCTTATTGCTAATTTTCTTGTAGATGTAAGGGGAATATATATTTACAAGGGCAATATAGAAATACAGTAGCCTTTAAGCACATACATATCTCTTAATAGTTGGTTGCTAGGTGCAGCACCATTCCCTTTGCCACAGATTATAACTCTTTGCATATCCAAGACAAAAAATGAATAACGAATTGAGAAAAAGTATAAGTATTGGACAATTTAAGGGAATAACAAGCAATATCTCGAAAACGGTTCACTCAACAAAAAAAATGTATATGACATAAATTGTGTATTGTAACGTGATCTACATTTTTTGTGCAGTAAAATTTTGTCTATCTCTTATGGTTTACCAGTTATGCAAAAGTCGTTCAGAATGAAGAACACTTTTGGAGACATTCCCAGAAAATTCGAGATGTACATTTCATGTGTCATGAAAATACCTTAAACATATGACATTTTAATCAAAATCGTTAGAGCCATTTTTGAGAAAATTAAAATTTTCGAAAAATGTTCCATGTAAAGGGTAGTCTGGGGTGGGGGGATTTTCTTGAAAACCTTCGTGTCGCATCTCTGGAAGATACTGAACCTAAATACCAAGTTTGGTGTTTATCCGACTGTTCGTTTCTGAGTTATGCTGTTCACAGACACACACACACGGACATGTTTCCAAAAATGCTTTTTTTGGACTCAGGGAGTCTCAAAACATGTATTTCCGGTGAAATCTCGGTATCGAATTTTTGGGTCGAATGCAATACTTCCCCTACTTACTATACGTAGTAGAGAAAGTAAAAACGAACATGTGTATTAACACAAGTTTTCTTGTCAACTGAAGCTGAGATGTATGACAGCTATAAACGTAAATATAAATACCTCACAAGAAGACAGACCTAACCCATAGAACAAAGCTGATAAGTGCTGAGAATATAAATGTAAACATCTGGGTAATAAGGGAGGACGGAAGTGAGCCTATTAGAAAGGAAATCAACAGATTTAGATTAATATAATGAAACATAGAATAAGCTGTATATGCTAAATGAATTTAGCACCATAGACATATATGTACATATTATAAAAACTAGATGTGATAGCCAAAAACGGACTTCAGTTTTGCAATCAGGGCACTATTTTCTATTAGAGTCACTGTGGATTTCTACCGCAGAATTATTATTATTATTATTATTATTATTATTATTATTATTATTATTATTATTATTATTATTATTATTATTATTATTATACAAAATTGGAAGTCATCACTGGGGTATGTTATCTCAAAATCAGTTTGAGAATGCCTTGTGGTTTGCCTGAGTTATGAAATTTAATGGGTTGCTGGCAAGTTGCTATGGTAGCTCAGTTGGTTAGAGCAGCAGCATCGTAAGCCAAGGATCCATGGCACAAATAGCAGCTATGGCTTTGAATTTTTCACTCTAATTCCACCTTTCCAAGTTTAACCTAATCATGGCATGAGTGAAAGAACAATTTACTAACATTTTAATTCCCGTGAAAATTATAGGTTACCTTAACATTTCCAAAAGTCACCTCTACCCATATGTTCATCCTCTAATATGCAAACTTTCTCACATAATCCATTTTGATAACTTTTAGGCACTGTGAAAGAATTATACACAATCTAAAGCTTCTGAAAACTAGCTCTCCCAATTTTCAATCTCCTGTATGGAAATTAACAGTTTGATTTATCTGAAAAAACTTTGAAACTTATGCTTAATATTCTGGAACAGCTCCCTTTATTTTCAAATACGTTCATACAGATCAAAACTGTTACCCAAACTTGGATGACATTTTGGACACCAGTGAATGATGTAGTACACTTATAATATTCAAAAGATTCCTGTACTACTAATTTTCAATTCCCTACTTAAAAATCTGATGTATTGCATTCACATGGCTTTCTCTACTTGTTCTTATACAAAATATTCTTAAAAAAGCCTACAGTTTAATCTTATTCTTGATGATCCAGATAAACTTTAAATTCACATTTACACATTTTGTTTAGATTACAGTAGCTAAAGTGATTGCAAGTTTTAAAGAGCATATTGTTATATGATGGGTTTGAAATTCCATACTCTTTGCATGACCACAACATAAAAAGGAGTAACTATTTCCCAGTTGAGAAAAGTATAAATATTTGAAAATTCAAAACAATAAAAGGTTATTTCGGAAATAGTTAACTCCACAAAAAAACTGTATTTGACATACACTGTGTAATTGAATGAGATCTACATCTTTTGTGTAGTAATGCTATCTAATAATTTAACAATTACACAATAGTCATTCAGAATGAAGAGGACTTTGCAGTGTATTCCCAAAAATTCAAGATATACATATTATTTGTCATGAAAGTACCTTAAATATATGGTAGTGTCATCAAAACAGTTAGAGCCTGTTTTGAGCAAATAGAAAATAATGAAAACTTTTTCCATGTAAAGGGTAGTTTGGGTTGGGTGATTTTCTTCAAAATCTTTGGGTTGCATCCTTGGAAGATCCTGAATTTAAATCTCAGGTTCTGTATTTAACTGATCTTTCATTTGAGCTATGCTGTTTACAGACACACAGAGATGGAACCTTTTGTAAAAATGTAGTTTTGGTTAAGGGGACTTCAAAACATGTATTTCTGGTGAAATCTTGATATCGAATTCTTAGGTGGAGAATAGCGCTTTCTCTATTTACTAAAGATGAGCAATTGACAAAGTAAAATTTGAAGCACTCTCTCATGGCTTTCTCTATGTTCCGTAAAAAAGCTGTAGGCCTAGAAGCAACAGTTGTTTAGAAAAGGTACACCAAATTTGCCAAATTTAACATTTCTAAGATACACAGGCCTGTTCTCCTGCACACAGTATTGTCTCTGCCTTTGTTAAGGTTTTTATAGTTATTATACTTATTTACAAGGTCTTTGGTTTGTACCGATGATGCAGAATCCATAGAAATGTTTACCTCTTAAGCTTCCATGGTGGTACACTATGTAAAGTCGACTGCATTTCCTTGACGCAAGATCAACGCGGCATCAATCCCTTCATGTGTACTTAACTTTCAAGCACATTCAATTAGATCACATGAAATGTTTGGAAAACGGCTAACGCTGCAGGAGAGAATAAAAAAAATAATATTTAAAAAATAAAAACGAAAAAATTGTCAGAAATTTTATTTTCACTTACATTAAGTAGAGAAAGTATACTTTTTTGGGGGGAGGGGGCTGGAGTTTAACGTCCTTTAACCGGAAGGTCATTTGGGTGGTATTAGTTATTTACGTACAGGTCTCGCCAGGAATATTGGCGTATGACCTTCAAGGCTAGTCCAGTCAGCCAGCCCTCTGATGTTTCAATACCTCCCTTGCAGGTAACACGTGGTTCCTTCCACAACTCCCGTCTCAACTTGCACCATTCTTCGAACTGCGCCATACATCTATACGGTAAATGACTCGCATCCTAGCTTTCCATTAAAATTTTCATACGCCAAAATCCGTGGCGCGACCTATAACTGTATATGTAAGTGAGTTTTTGCAAGACGAGTAAGATATTTAGGGCCGAAGCAAACCTGAGGGCGGAATATCGAAACGAGTCCTGGAAAAAACGCTTTCTTGCTACGTACAATATTTTGTTTCATACCATCTCGAAATAATTTATATATTGGTTACATATTCTGCTGCATATAATGTTGGATGTGGTCGCAGTCATATGTTTCAGTCACGTTGTTGAATAAACAGTTGAAGAGGATATCTACTAAAAGGTTGGCGTTGGAGTATAGAAAGTGAGTTTTAATTTCACCTAGGTGCCTACTGGTTTGGAGGCGGAAAAACATAGAATTCCAGATAGTACTTAAAGTAAATGGAGAAAGTATAATTTTGGGGAGGGGGGCTTGAAGTTTAATGTCCCTTAACCCGATATGTCATATCGGACGGTAATAGCTATTTACGTAACTGTAGGAAAGTGAACTTCTTTCAGAATGAGTAAGATTTTTACGGCTGAAGCGATGCTGATGGCGGAATATCGAAACGAGTCCTGAAAAAAGACCACTTTCCTGCAGTTACGTACAATATTTTGTTTCATACTATCTCGAAATACTTTATATATTGGTTAAATTGTACTGCATAATATGTTGGACATGGACGCAGTCATATGTTTCAGATAGGTTGTTGATTAAACAAACAGTTGAGGGAAATAGCTTGGCGTTGGGGTGCGGAAAAGTTCAGTTTCCGTAGGTTTGGAGACGGAAAAACATTAAATTTTGGATAGTACTTTAAAGTAGAAAAATTGCCACTTTTGGGGAAGGGGGACTGGAAGTTAACGTTGTTTAACCCGGTAGGTCACATAAGACGGTAATAGTTACTTACCTAACTGCATAGGAAAGTGAGTTTTGTTCAGGACGAGTAGGATGTTTAATTGAGGCCGGAATATCGAAACGAGTCGCAAAAGATACAAAGAAAAGAAAAAACACTTTCCTGCAGTTACGTAGAATATTCTGTTTCATACTATCTAGAAATACTTTATACATATTGGTTAAATATTATACCTACTGCATATTATGTTGGATATGAACGTGGTCAAATTTTCAGTCAAGTTGTTGACTAAAAGTTGGAGGGAATACTAAAAGGTTGGTGGTGGAGTACATAAAGTAATTAAGTGTACGGAAAAGTTCAATTTCCCTTAGGTATGCTGGTTTGGAGATGGAAAAAAATTAAATTCCAGATAGTATAAACAAAGTATTGTATTCCACCCAAGAATTCGAAGTTGAGATTTCACAGAAATACACGTTTTGGGGCCCTCTGAATCCCCAAAAGAAGCATTTTTAGAAAAAGCCCAGTGAGTGAGCGTCTCAGTGAACAGCATAACGAAAAAAGAAACGTCGGTTAAATATATAGTTTGGTATTAAAATTCAGGACATTCCAAGGATTCGACACGAGGATTTTGAGAAACCCCCCCTTGTAACTACCCTTTACATGGACAATACTTCGTTACGTTTGATTTTTTCAAGATGGCTCTAACAATTTTGATTAAAACACCATACTTATGTTTAAGCCATTTTCATAGAAAATAAAATGTATTCTTGAATTTTCTGGGAATAGCCTGTGAAGTCCTCTTCATTCTGAATGACATAAATCTTACTGTACAAAAAGTGTACGTCTCGTTAAAGCACACAATTCATATCAAATACTTTTTTGTGGCGTTAACTATTTCGGAGATATTCTTTGTTATTACCAGATTTTGACTGGTTAAGATACAACTTACACTCTATTAGACTAAAAAAATTCTATGTCATAACAGGGTTTCACCTCACCTGTTCAGCTCACTGTTATCCTCTGTGGTGTAGTGGTTACCATACTAGCCTCTAGTTCCCGAGTTCATGGGTTCAAACCCGGCGGAGGGCGATGAATTTTATTTCGGGTGTAAAAATCGTTAACATGGCTTCCTTCGGAAGAGAAGTAAAGCCGGTGGCCCCGTGTCGTAGATTTACTGCACGTAAAAGAACCTCAAGCCTGATAAAGATGCCTCTGAGCAAAATTATCGGTCTTTCATGTCCAATATAGAACGGGACACTAAGGGCCACAGCAGTTAAAGAGTTCCATAAATAAAACTCAATTTTATTTTTTCAGCTCACCACGCCACTACTCTAACCAATTAAGTAAGTTAGGGAATTAATGTTTTGCCAGCATGTTACCATGGTAGCTCATTTGGTTTTAGCATAGTATGGAAAGTCAAAGATCTGTGGTTCAAATCTAGACTATGTCATTGAACTTTTCTATCTGATTCTAACTTTCCAATGGCATGTATGAATTAACAATTAATTAACATTGATTAACCTAATAACTGAAATCTGTAAAGCCTGGGACTTAAATATTCATAAGATTGTACTTTATGTGTTACAATCACATTTCAACCACATTTTATGTACTATGTTAGGTTGAAGAAAACTACTACATGGTGTTGTTGTTATTAGTAGTAGTAGTAGTAGTGGTAGTGGTAGTGGTAGTGGTAGCGGTAGCGGTAGCGGCAGTAGCAGTAGGAGTAGCAGTAGTAGTAGCAGTAGTATTGATTGTTGTTAATTGTGTTGTAAATATCATTCAGGCTGCCTCCAGCTAAAGGAAGTAGAAAAATTCATTAAATTAAAATAGAAGACAAATTGCTGTTTGCAGGTACATGTTTAATTTTATTAGACATAAACATTTGTCCATTAATATAAAGCTCAGCAGCACCATGGCTGAGTGGGTAGACTGTCCATTTTCCACCAAGGCGGCCCAGGTTTGATTCGGGACCCACATATGGGATTTATGGTGGATGAAGCGGTTTTCCCTGCCATTTATTCCATGAATTGCTCCATCATCACCTTTGTTGTCATCCATTTCACTTCCATTTGATATCATCCTCTTCTCTCTCATTCTTGGCTATGGGCTGATCCCCCATCTGGGTTCTTCATTCTATGATTGAATGTTCGTTTGCTCCTCTGACCCTAGGCATGGTTATAAGTACTAGAGGTATAAGCCCCATGTATGAAGAGGATAAGCAAGCTAAGTAAGTACAGAACATCATCAAATTATTAGAGTAAACATTCTCATTTGGCTAATTCCTGAAAATATGTTTATTAGGATTATTATTATAGTTAAAACAGTAAATACAAGAAAATACTATTAAGTCTTATTGCTTAACACACATAATTTTCAGCCTGATAATAATTTTTAAATGATTAGCTTATTATTTGGATAAATATTTTGCAAAATTACTAAGCTGAGCTGTATGTTTGCTAAAGATTTATTTGCTATTTGTTCTATTACATCAGTGTTTGCAGAAATATTGATTTTTAGGAATTTCTCAATATAATGAAGTCATATTGTCGTATGCCTCACTTAATATTATTATTTAACTTCAGAGGAGAGCTACTCGCTTGTGAGAGGGATCGTTAAATTAAACAAGGAACTTTAATTTAAGAGGCAACGACGAGGACACAGCTAAGTTAACTTTACAAAATAGTCTTACACCAACATATTATCTGGCTGAAGGGAGAGGAAAGGAACTCTATTATACCATAATTAAAAGTTAAAAGGCGTGGATGGCACACAATTTATTGGATGAAGTTAGTTACATACCTTTGCCCATTGCCTGCCGACGAGGACATCGTGTGTTAGCAGTTGCCCGACTCTCTTACCCGAAGCCTACTCACGGAATGATGCTACGCCAAGTTGGCGTCAGTAACGCCATATCCCTTCCAATGACACTCTGTTTCCCCTGAATCGCCCCTACTCAAACAATCTGCCCCCTCCGACCCCGGTAACCAGAGAGCGTCTTAACAAGACCATCTGTGCACATGCCACAATATTAAATTAGCAATTATTGGATGCCTTTTAATGTTCTGATGAAAGAATCACAGAACAGTTTGGAAAATTATATTATAATTTAGAAAATTATAAAGTGTTCTTCAATACAAAGCTAAGTTATTGTTGCTACTGAATTCATGTTATTCAAAGCTGTCAAGGATTAAATATTCAAACACTGTGGCAACAATGTGAGCATTTTTCATTTTAAAATATTCTATTTAATTTAAGTTGTAATTTACAAGGTTTACTCTAACAATTTGACCATGTCTATAAGTGGGTAATATTAAGCTCAATTGTATGTTTTTCTGGTTATATATTTTCTCTCATTAATATGTAAAATTTTTCTGATGCCCATATAAATATATTAATTTACTTACTCATTTATGTGTTATGTTTAAGATATATTATGCATGGTTTCTGTATACCTATTGTATCCTTGTATTCATTTGGCATGTTTGGTGAGGCATCAATATTTTTGAAAACATTGTTGCTCTGCATGTGTAACAATACAGTTGGCAAGGTTATTGTTTCCCAGGTTGTATCTGATGATACTGATGATGACATGATGAAGAAGTAGGCCTAAATAGTGAAAGTTTTCGCAGTGTACATGAGGCAATTCAAGCTCTAGAAGTCTAGAAATTACACAATTTGTAACATCACAAAGCATAAATGATGACAGCATTTTTGTGATTATTGCATATAATTGACTAGTATATGACTCTGTAGAAGAACAAAGAAGCAACAGATGATTTTTTTGAACCAGTGTAAAGCATCAGTACTCTGAATTTGTTGTTGTTGTTCTTTTTTGTTCGTTAGATTATCAATAACAGAACTGGCATGCATATAAGTACTAGTCATCCAAGATATGAATGTGTGCGATGGGAGGAGGAACTAAATAGTTACATAACAAGTCTGCAGGCATTGTAAGGACAGCCAGGTAGAGAAAACACCCACAGTTCTGAGTTGCATTTACTAGCAAGGCTGGGGCCTGCAGAATGTATAATGTTTCCGTTGTGCAACTGTACATTCCCCTAACGCCTTTGCCTTCACTCCCCTCTGATCCCTATCCTTGATGACATTAGGCAGTGTCAATAAAAACACTGGCACTCTCCTCCAAGTGCATTCATAATGTGGCCGACTAGTACTTTAGATAATGTATTATAGTAGCGTAGCCAGAAAATTATTAAGGTTATGTAATTCTAAGCTGAAATATTTAAATAAATAGATTTTATATTCCCAGATTAAGGAGCAGTAACTGGTATTAAAATTAGGATAGGATGTTTTGCATATTCCAAGTGTTACATGAGAATTAATTTCCACTGTGAAGTATTTTATATTAGTGCTGCAGGCCATTTTATTTCACTACAAAGCAGCGTTTCTAGTTGTGTTCTAATCAGGGAGATATTGCACTAATTTGGAAACCATTCTAATTTGGCATCGGGATGAAAACATGCCCCTGATACCTTAACATGATTGTACCAGCACCACCTAAAGTACAATTTCTGTTGCTATCAGCTTTGGTCATATATTCCAAGATATGCGGCGTAAATACAGCACTACCTACCTCGTTTCCACCAACCCAGAAGGGTGCTATTATTTTAACATTGTTTTTAGCAAAGGAGGTTTTCAACTTCCAAAATTCCCCTGACTATGCCTCTGGTGTATTATGTTTATTATTTAGTATATTTGTTTTATTTATTGCTTTCTTGTATTAAATAATGCATATTTAGTTTGAGTAAATAATCAAATAAAACTGTTTCAGTTCAAAAGAAAATTCACTTTTACATTATCTTGTTTATACATTGTTTTAGCTGTCTCCCTTTGATAATGTATAGCAGAGTTTATACTATATTATTATTATTTTACACAATTTAAGTTATTGGTGTATGTTATTTCAAAATTAATTTGAGAAAGCCTTATGGTTTACCTGCAAAAATATGAATTAAAAATATGAGTTATGAAATTTAATGGGTTGTTGGCATGTTCCCATGGTAGCTCAGTTGGTTAGAGCAGCAGCATGGTAAGCTAACAATCCATGGTTTAAATTGCAGCTATTGCATTGAAGTTTTACTCCAACTGTACCTTTCCAACATAAGCCTATTTATGGCATGAGTAAAAGAACAATTTACTTACATTTTAATTCCCATGAAAATGATAGATTACCTTAACATTTCCAAAAGTTACCTCTACCCGCATTTTCATCCTCTAATGCACAAACCTTCTCACTTAATCTATTTTGATAACATTTTAGACACTTGGTATGAATTATACACAATCTAAAGCTTCTGAAAACTAGTTCTCCCAATTTTCAACTTCCTGCATAGAAATTAACATTGTTTGAATTATCTGAAAAAGATTTGGAAGCTTATGCTTAAGATTCTGGAAAAGATTCCTTTATTTTCAACCACTTTAATACAGATCAAAACTGTACCCAAATTTGTATGAAATTTTGGGCACCTGTGAATGATCCTTATAACTTTCAACAGAATCTTGTACTACTAATTTTCAGTTCCCTACATGAAAATCTGATGTATTGCATTCACATGATTTTCTCTACTCGCTCTTATACAAATTGTTCTTACAAAAGTTTATTATTTTTGTCATTCTTGTTAATTCAAATAAACTTTGAATTCACATTTACACATTTTGTTTAGAATACAGTAGGTAAAATGAGGGTCATTTAAAAGAGCCTGTTGTTTTATGATGATTTTGAAATTCCATGCTATTTGTATGACCACTAGAAAAAAAAAAAAGAGTAATAAGTATAAATATTTGAAAATTCAAACCAATGATAAGGCTATTTCGGAAATAGTTAACTTCACAAAAAATTGTATTTGACATAAATTGTGTAATTAAATGAGATCTACACTTTTTGTGTATAAAGATTTTGCCTATCTCTTATGTTTTAACAATTATACAGTAGTCATTCAGAATGAAGAGGACTTCACAGGCTATTCGCCCCCCTCCAAAAAAATCAAGATAGGTATACACATTATTTGTCATGAAAATATCTTAAACATATGGTAATGTTATCAAAAAATCTTATGTGTTACCTCACATGACTTTCTCTACTCTTGTACACTCTATTTTTACAAACGCTTATTCTCCATATGCTTCATGTTAATCGAGATGTTAATCTTATTGCTAATTTTCTTGGGATGCAAGGGGAATTGGTAGGCTTTAAGCTATAGTTAAATATTTTAAGAGCTGGTTGCTATGTGGAGTATTCCATTCTCTTTGCATTACCATGACAAAAAAAATATCTGATGTGTCACCTCACATGACTTTCTCTACTCTTGTACAAACTATGTTTACAAACTCTTATTCTCCATCTACTTCATGTTAATCGAGGTAAACATTTGCAGACTGTATCTTATTGCTAAGTTTCTTGTAGATGTAAGGGGAATATATATTTACAAGGGCAATATAGAAATACAGTAGCCTTTAAGCATATACATATCTCTTAATAGCTGGTTGCTAGGTGCAGCACCATTCTCTTTGCATATACAAGACAAAAAAATGAATAACGCATTCCCATTTGAGAAAATAAGTATTGAAAAATTTAAGGGAATAACAAGCAATATCTCGAAAATGGTTCACTCAACAAAAAAAATGTATATAACATAAAATGTGTATTTTAATGCGATCTACATTGTTTGTGTAGTAAAATTTTGTCTATCTCTTATGGTTTACCAGTTATGCAAAAGTCGTTCACAATGAAGAATACTTTTGGAGACATTCCCAGAAAATTCAAGATATACATTTTATTTGTCATGAAAATATCTTAAACATATGATATTTTAATCAAAATCGTTAGAGCCATTTTTGAGAAAATAAAAATTTTCGAAAAATGTTCCATGTAAAGGGTAATCTGGGATGGGGGGAGTTTCTTGAAAACCTTCGTGTCGCATCTGTGAAAGATACTGAACCTAAGTACCAAGTTTGGTGTTTATCCGACTGTTCATTTCTGAGTTATGCTGTTCACAGACACACACACAGACATGTTTCCAAAAATGTTTTTTTTGGATTCAGGGGGTCTCAAAACATATTTCCGGTGAAATCTCGGTATCGAATTTTTGGGTGGAATAAAATACTTCCCCTACTTACTATACGTAGTAGAGAAAGTAAAAATTTTAAGAGCCATTTTTGAGAAAATAGAAAGTAACGAAAAAATTTTTCCTTGTAAAGGGTAGCTTGGGGTTGGGTAATTTTCTTCAAAATCTATGTGTTGCATACTTAGAAGGCCCTGAATTTAAATTTCAAGTTTTATATTTAATAAAAAAACTTCCGTTTGAGTTGTGCTGTTCACAGACACAAGGGGGCGGGATCTTTGCTAAAAATGTCTCTTTTGGTTCAGGGGGCCTCAAAACATGTATTTCTGGTGAAATGTACACACTGAATTCTGGGTGGAGAACAAAACTTGCCCTACTTGCTAAAATAAGTAAAATTTTCAGAAAGTCAGTCCTAGAAGCAGTAATTGCTTAGAAAAGGTGCACCAAATTTGTCAAATTTAACGTTATTAAGATACGCAGTCCTGCCCTCCTGCACACAGTATTGTCTCTGCCTTTGTTACGGCGTTTATAGTTATTGTTATACTTATTTACAAGATCTTTGGTTTGTACCGATGATACAAAATCCATAGACATGTTTTCTTCAGCTTCCATGGTGAACGCGTATATAAGGTCGAATGCATTTGCTTAACGCACTATTAACGCGGCGTCAATCACCTCATGTATCCAAGGCCTAACATCTAACTTCCAAGCACATTCAATTGGATGACGTATTTACATTTGAAACATGAAGTGTTTGGAAAACGCTAACGCTGAAAGGAGAATTGAAGAAAAGAAAAGAAATATATAACTAGAAACAAGAAATTGTCAGACATTTTATTTTAATTTACAGAACTACAGAAAGTATACTTTGGGGTGAGAGTTGAAGTTTAACATTCTTTAACCGGATAGGTCATATCAGACGGTAATGGTTATTTACGTAACTGCTAGGAAAGTGACTTTTTCAGGACAAGTTGGAATATCGAAACGAACCCCCCCCCCAAAAAAAAAAACACTTTCCTGTAATAGTTACGTACAAAATTATTTCATATTATCTCGAAATACTTTATATAAGTATCGATTAAGTATCGCATTGCATATTACGTTGGATGTGGATGCAGTCAGTCATATGTTTCAGTCAACTTGTTGAATGAACAGTTGAAGAGGATGCTAAAAGCCTGCCGTTGGAGTAATGAAAGTTAGTGTACGGAAAAGTTTAATTTCACTAGATATTGGTTTGGAGGCGGGAAAACATGAAATGCCTGATAGTACTTACAGTAAGTAGAAAACAGTATACTTTGGGGGGGGGGGCTTGAAATTTAACGTCCTTTAACCCGGTAGATTCACATCGTACGGTAATAGTAATTTACGTAACTGCAAAGCAAAGAGCTTTTTTCAGGGCCAGTAAGCTAAGCGAAGCTGAGGGCGGAATATTGAAACGAGTCCTGAAAAAAGCACTTTCCTGCAGTTACGTACAATATTTTATTTCATACCATCTCAAAATACTTTATATATCGGTTAAATATTGTATTACATATTATGTCGGACGTGGACGCAGTCATATGCTTCTGTCAAGTTGTTGAATAAACAGTTGAAGGGTTGGCGTTGGAGTACTAAAAGTAATTAAAGTGTACCGAAATGTTCAATTTCCCGTATTGGTTTGGAGACGGAAAGAATAATATTCCGGACATGCAATTCCATCCAAAAATTCTATGTCGTGATTTCACATGAAATAAATGTTTTGAGGCCCGTGAGCTCCACAGTTTCACTCTAGGCCTGTGAGTGTGTCTGTGAACAGCAAAACTAAACAACAAAATGTCGGTTAAATATGAAATTTGGTATTTAATTCAGTACCTTCCAAAGATGCGACACGAAGATTTTGAGGGAAATCCTTCCTTTCTAACTACCCTTTACATGGACAATTTTTCGTTACTTTTTAATATTTTTTTAAAAAATGGTTCTAACGATTTTGATGAAAACACCATACAGGTGTTTAAGCTATTTTTAAGGAAAATTAAAATGTATATCTTGAACTTTCTGGGAATAGCCTCTGAAGTTCTCTTCATTCTGAATAACTTTTGCATAATCGGTAAACTGTTAGAGATAGATATGTCTTGCTGGAAAAAAAAAAAAATTAAAAAAATGTATATCTCGTTAAAGCACGCAATTTCTGTAAAATAAAATTTTTGTGGCGTTAACCATTTAGGATATTTTCTTTGTTATTGTTTTCAATTTCCAACAACTGTACACTTTTCTCAACTGCAAATCGCCCTTCCCTTCTTTCTTTTTCGTTTGCGTGCCAAGAGAACAGAATTTCAAAGGCATCACTTGGAGATTGACTTTGAAAAGGTTTGACTATCGCTTTAACTTGCTGTATTCTTCTTATATGTACAACGAAATGTATAATTGTTTAATACAAGTTTATCTGCATTAACAATCTCTATAGCATGCGCTACCAAATCAAAGATCCTGGGTTCGATTACCGGCTGGAGGTGGGCATTTTTCTTTAGCCAGGATTATTCCCGGCGGCGTCGTGGCCGAGACGGCCCGGGTTCAATCCCAGGGACCTACATGTGGGATTTGTGGTGGACGAAGCGGCGTCTGGGCGGGTTTTCTCCGGGTTCTCCGGTTTCCCCCGCCATTCATTCCACCAACTGCTCCATCATCACCTTTCCTTTCATCCATTTTAGCAACATTTCGTTTTATCTACTTCCTTCATCCCATACCAGGCATCGGGCTGATCACCCATCCTGGATGCTCTGTCTGATCCATGAGTGTCTGCTCCTCGACGGGCCTCTGACCCCAGGCACCCGCTTGTAAGTCCTGGGGGGTGTAAGTCCTACATAAGAGGAGGGTAAACAGTTAATGAATGAATGAAGGATTATTCCCCGTCCTTCTTAAAGTTTGGAAGTATGAGTCAGAGTGTAAATTTGTGTGTGTGAATTTAATGTTTATAAAGAAGAACCCAACGTAAACAACCGAAACATCAACAAAATACTAAACGAGTGAACATCAATTGGGTGTCCTCCGTGGTTAGCATTCTAGCATCAAGCTCCCGAGGTCGCGGGTTCAAACCCGGCGGAGGGCGATGCATTTTTACGGGCGTGAAAGTCCTTAGCATGACTTCTTTAGGAAGGGAAGTAAAGCCGGTGGTCCCGTGTCGTAGATTTACGGCACGTAAAGGAACCTCAAGCCTGATAAAGAGGTCTCTGATCAAAATTACCGGTCTTTCACGCCCAATATAGAACGGGACGCTAAGGACCATAGTAGTTAAAGAGCGTTTATAAATAAAACTCGAATTAAGTTTTTTTTTTGATGAGCAATTGTTTCAATGGCAGATCCGCCAGTATGGCCTTGGATGTTAAAGGCGGCATATAAATGGTTGGGGGGGATTATATAGAGGAATAAACTTTTGTAAGAATAGTTTGTAGAAGATCGAGTACAGGTCATGTGCCGCAACACATCAGATTTTTTTTAATGAGCTTTGCATTTTTTTCTGTAGTAAACGTTTGCCTCTCTGTAATGCTTTCAAAGTTTAACAAAATTATACAAATTCAATAAGGAATTTACAGGCTATTCACGGAAATGTAATGGACTTTATTTTTCATGTCTATATGTCAGATATAAGACATTTTAATTACAGGCATTTGAGCATTTTTAAAATGTAACAATGAAAATTTTTCTCTATAAAGAATAGAGGAATTACATCCGTGGACTAGTGGTACCGTGCTAGCCTCTAGTTCCCAAGGTCGCGGGTTCAAACCCGGCGGAGGGCGTAAAAATCCTTAGAATGGCTTCCTTCGGAAGGGAAGTAAAGCCGGTGGTCCCGTGTCGTAGATTTACGGCACGTAAAAGAACCTCAAGCCTGATAAAGAGGCCTCTGAGTAAAATTGCCGGTCTTTCACGCTCAATATAGAATGGGACGCTAAGAACCATAGTAGTTAAAGAGCGTCCATAAATAAAACTCAATTTAAATTTACATGAAAATATTCGTGTCACATCCTTTTTAAAGTGAACTTAAATACAAAGTATTTATCCAACATTTCGTTTTTAAATTCACACAAGGCACTCTAGCTTTTCCTAAAAACCTTTTTTCGGATAAGGAGTTAAATTAAATTAAATTGAGTTTTATTTATGGGCGCTCTTTAACTACTATGGTTCTTAGCGTCCCATTCTGTATTGAGCGTGAAAGAGCGGAAATTTTGCTCATATGCTTCTTTAACATGCTTGAGGTTCTTTTTCGTGCCGTAAATCTACGACACGGGACCACACGAATGAGGAGTAATCAGACGGAGGGGCCTCCAGTAACTAGAGTGCAACACTGCACGCAGGCTATAGTGGGCTCTTTCTGCTTCCAACGCGACCAGATTCTGACGACAATGTGCACTAAAAAGGACGGGGTCCCTAACGATTCCAGCATTACACCAGACCTGATGCCGTTTAGCTCTACCTTAGCCACTCGCAACCTGGAGGTTCCAGGTGTAGACGAGACACTCCCAGGAAGGTAGGATACCACAACAGTCCCCCTAAGCGTCAGGAAGATATCTTTCCATAGAGCAATACACCAACCGTTGTCTTCTGGTTCCTGAAACCCTGAAACAGATGAAGTGAAAGAGATGAAAGGGGACTGAAGATTCGTAGTAAAAGGGCACTCAACCCAGCATTTACCTACCGACCCGGGGAAACCACGAAAAAAACCCATGGTCGGTCCAACAGGTATCGAACCCAGAACCTCCCGAATGCAAGCCCCATACAGAGGTTAAGGAACCTCAAACCATATATTTCCGGTAATATCTCGTTAACGAACTTTTTAGTGGAATACAGTACTTGCTTTATCTATTACATTTAAATATTTATTTCAGTGCTAAGTACATACATTACATGGAAGTTTACCTTTTTTGGCTCTGGCCATTCTCAGGTAGACCTCCCTTTTTCTTTTTTAACATCGAATCTTATCTATAAAGGATTAGTAATAGACTTAAATTATACTATCTATTCTTCATCTATTTGTCTCTGCCATTTCATATTCACTCTCCATAGGAATTCCCCTAAATCTTTTAACTGGCTTTTATCTTTAAAAATCTTATTTAATGCTATTGCTTTATTTATCTTTAACCATTTTCTTTAGCGCTCAGTTCTCCATTCATTAGTTCTCATGCATTCAAACGATATGTGGGATTAATTTTCTTGTCCTCTGCAAATTGGGCAAAGCCCTTGAGCAACTCCCCCCCCCCCCCCTGCCTCAGGCCTTTTAACTTCCAAGTCCCAATCTACACCAGGCAATTCCTGATCGCTTATTTCTATTACATATTTTGACATATGTTTTATTCTTTTCTATGCATTCTATAACTCTGTTATATAATTGTAAAGACTTCTTTTCTCTCATTTGAGCAGTTAAAATCTGCCTATCCATATCCTCTAATCATGTTCTAACTCTCTTCCAATAGTTCCTATCCGGATTGCCAGTTCTAGACCAAATATCACCTAACCCATTCTTTATCAATTGCTCTTTTATGTTACCTAACCAAGTATTGCTTTTCAAATTATCATCTTGAAGCCTCAGGCATACTTTCAAAATATCTGTCTCTGGTTGTAATTGAATTCAGAATAAGCGCTTCAAAATCCTTTCCATTAAGAATTTCCTCACTGCACTTATAGCATCTTCCCCTTTGTTAAGGCATTTTTAATTTGTTTATCCAGCCATTTTGTTTGTTGACGTAGTGACATTAATTTTAAAGTAGTACCAGCATGTTGCCATGGTAGCTCAGTGGTTAGAGCAACCGGAATGAGACTAGGAGATGTGTGGTTCAAATCCTAGCTGTGGCACTGAATTTTTCAGTTGTCTGATTCTACCTTTCCTACATTTTTCTCTTTATCTTCTTTTCAGCATTTTTTGCTATTCAAAATTCTCCTTGGACCACCACCTATCAGCTTAAAATTTTCAGGATAACTTCAGGAATTGTGTATTTAAAAGTGTTGCGCATGTTAAAAAGCAAAAAATAGCTCAATTTAAATTGAGAATTAAAAAATTCAATAACATGTACACAAACATTGTTTTCTCTTAAACTAATTTAAATTAAGAAATTCCTGCACAACAATTTATTTAAGTTTATTTTCTTAGCTCAAATTAAAAATTTGAGAGCAATGCAATAAACCAGTGTTCCAAGTAATATTTCGTATTACTATATCAAAAAGTGATTAATTATGAATATAACAAATTAGTATCTTAACAAGCTTGTTAAAGTTTTGTGTGCGATGTATGTTTTATGTTCTGAGCATATGGTAAAAACATCAAAGCAATCATAAGAAAGTCACGCGTTTTTGGATTTTCACAGATGCATTTCCTTAAGTAATATGGAAATGGTTGCAGGCATTATACCAAAAACAGTATGGTGTTTAAGATATATTGTAAACCTGTAATGAAGTTTAACATTATTCTCTATTATTTTCAGGACTGTGTCCCACTTGTTGATCCAATGTATGTGAGCTCGGTGAGGTACCATAAAGAGGTATGAAAAAAATAATATAACTATCATTTTAGTGCACTTCCAAGAATGGCTGTATTTCTGGTTTAAAGCTAACATTTATCCAACCTGACACTAAAATGGCTGCTCTAGCTTTGCTATTTTGTTATGACTTCCGAGTGATGTGTGGTTCCATGAGCAAGCTTTAGCCTCCTCTGAGCCTTCTTGAGGAACTGCACATCTCTGTGTCATCCTATAAAGTCCTAATAAATAACCAATAGTAATGCAGTTTTGGTTTTTTGTAGTACACAGGAATACGGATTTTAGTCCTGCCGCATGCATGTATGAAAGAAAGAAAGAAAAAAAAAAACCATAGAAATAGGTACAGGGAAAAAAAATATTGGATAAAAAACATGTGATGTGTTGCATAGACATGTTTCTCATTCATTCTTCTATAAACTACAAAATCTTAATTTTCTATCTACTTTTTGTTAATCAAGATAAACCTTATTATACATTTACACATTTTGTTGTAGGTATAAGAAGGATACAAAGAGTGATGGTCATATTTTTAAAACTTGTGTCACTATGTGATGGCTTTGAAATTGCATGCTCTTTGCATGACCGTGAAAAAAAATGAATAGAGACTTAATACTTGAAAAAGCGCAAGTATTTGAAAATTCAAACCAATAAAAGGGAAATGGTTAATGCCAAAATTTTTTTTTGAAATAAAAAGTGTGCGTTAATGAAAACTACATTTTTTGAGTAGAAACGTCTTGTCTATCTCTTACAGTGTATTAAATTATGCAAAAATCATTCAGAAAATTAATAGGGACTTCTCAGGCTGTTCCCAGAAAATTCAAGATTTATATTTTGTCATGAAAATATCTTAAATAATGGTATTTTAATCAAAATAATTTCAGCAAGTTTGAGAAAATGTAAAGAGTAGCCTGTGGGATAATAATAATAATAATAATAATAATAATAATAATAATAATAATAATAATAATAATAACAACAGTGATCATGACATTTATAATAATAATTCTTATTGCTTGTAGACTTGGCAATGCAAGCTTCAAGCATAGTCAACTCAGGAATGTCTTCTGGTCTGTACAAGGTGTATTTAAGAAGGTGCCTTTTTAAACTAGATTTAAACAGCCTACTTTCTATAATTTTCAAGTGTCTAAGAAGTTTATTATATAGTTTTGCTCCTATATATACAGGATATTTATATAGACCAATTTAACTTGTATTATACTTGTGAACATTATAACGAACTTTGGTGTTGTGTAAGAGCAGCATGATGCAATATAGTTGGAGAATTGAATCAGATTTGGTCTCTCTCTCTCTCTCTCTCTCTCTCTCTCTCTCTCTCTCTCTCACTCACTCTCACTCACATTTACGCACACACATAGGAACCTTTTTCTAAAAATGCTTCTTCTTCTGTTTTTTTTTATTCAGGGGACCTCAAAACTTATATTTCTGGTGAAATCTCGAGATCTAATTTTTGGTGTAATGCAATACTTCCCCTACTTAAAAAGTAGAGAAAGTAAAAATAACATGAAAACAAACAGATAATCAAAGTAATATTGTTAAACATGATACCGTATCTCTCCTGCAAACTATTCTTACAAAACTTTAGTCTAACTTGTATTTCTTGTTAATCAAGATAAGTATTTGCAGAAATAGTGTCATTACACATACAAGAGCAATACAGGAGACTGAAGTGATGGCCAAATATTTAAAAAGTGGGTTGCTATATGTTGACTGAAGCTACATACTCTTTGCATGACATCATGAGAAATAAAAGAATCTCACCTTAGTAGGTCAAAGAATGTATGATAAAAAGCATTGGAAAATTCAAACCAATAGCAATGAATATCTTAAAAATGGTTAATGTGTAAAAAATATTGGTTTGACATAAGTTATTATTTTAATGAGTTCTACATGTTTTATTTCATAGTTTTGTCTACCTCTCTGGTTTTTCAATTATAAAAAAATTATCCAAAATCCTCATAGACTATTCACAAAAAATTCAAGCCTTATATTTAATTAGTCATGCAAATATCTTAAACAAATGGTATGTTAATCGATATCCTTAGAACCATTTTGAATGATAAAATTAAAAAAAAAGACATGATTGGTAGTTTGAATATCTTTGAGTCCCATCTTTGGTGGATATAGAACTGGAAATACCAAGTTTGGTGTTTATTAAAGTGTTAATTTTTGAGCATTTTTGAGCATCACTGTTTAGAGGTACACACACAGACACCCACAGGCCGTTTCTAAAATGCCCCCCCTTTTTTTTTGTGGGCCTTCAGGGACTTACAATTCTGGTGCAATCTTCATATTACATTTTTAGATGGAATACAGTACTTTTTAACACTACAGTAGCTAGGTGGTGGAACAGGTAAGTAAAGATGTATTTACTACAGTTTTCTACAGAGATTTTTTGATAACTTTAGACACTTCTGCTTTATGTCCAAGAAAATATTGTAGACTACTTACAAATATAAAAAACTGCTAAAACCTGGGAATTAAAGTACTCATAAGATTGTACCTTATGTCTTACAATCATATTGCAATTACATTTTATGTATTATATTGGGTGAAAAAAAACTACTGCATGGTGCTGTTGCTGTTGTTTTGTTATTGTTGTTAATTGTGTTGTAATTTTGTCATTCAGGCAGCCTCTACTGAAGGAAGTAGAAAATTTTATTAAATTAAAATATATTAAAAATTCCTGTTTGCAGGTACATGTTTAATATCTTTAGACATAAAATTTGTCCATTAATACTAAGCTTGGAGGCAGCATGGCCAAGTGTTAAGACCACTCGTCTCCCACCAAGGCAGCCCAGGTTCGATTCCAGGGACCCATAATTGGGATTTGTGGTGGATGAAGCGGTTTCTCCTGCTGTTCATTCCATCAATTGGTCCATCATCACCTTTCCTATCATCTATTTCACCTCCATATGATATCTTCTTCCCTCACTCTGGTTCCTGGCTATGGGCTGCTCCCCCATTCCAAGTTCCTCATTCTATGATTCAATGTTTGTCTGCTCCTCTACAGGCCTCTGACTCTAGGCATGGTTGTAAGTCCTAGGGGTGCAAGCCCTATGTATGAAGAGAATAAGCTGACTAAGTAAGTACAGAATGTGGTCATATTATTAGAGTAAACATTCTCATTTGCCTAATTCTTGAAAATATGTTTGTTAAGATAAAATATAGTTAATTATTATAATTGAAACGTTACTAAATACAAAATGCTATTAATTCTTAGTGATTAGCACATACTGCTTTCAGCCTGATAAGAGTTTTTAAACGTTTGGGTATATTTTTTTAATAAATATTTGGCAAAATGACTAAGCTGAAGTGTATCTTTGCTAATTACTAATGTTTCTATGACAGGAGTGTTTGCAAAATGGGTTTTTATTTATTTTGAAGATTTATAGTAACTTTAACGTATTAGTCATATCGCGACTTTACAACTTTTTATAAAATAAAAATTTGACAATAAAACAATGAGGTTATTTAACATACTGGTAATTTTAAACCATTACAATAAATTAGTATCAAATTGTGACACTATAACTAATCAAATTGATTGAACATTATATACTTTTATATAAATATATGCTTTTAAAAAAATCAACTATTTTAGGGTACATCGGATAAGTTGAGTGCTGTTTGTAGATCATTGGGTATCTGGTAGCGTTGTCTGCATTGATCATATTGTGGACACTCTACAATTATGTGTTTCGTCGTTAACAGTATGTTACACTGGTGGCAGATGGGTGGTTGGGCCTTTGTAAGAAGATAACTGTGCGTGAACCTAGTATGGCCCATTCTTAGTCAGGATATTAAAACCTGATCTTGTCTGGAAAGAGAATTATTGGGAAGATGTGTCAAAAAACTAGATATTATATCACAGAGTTTGCTTCTCATGGGGTCAAGCCATTCTTTCTTTCACTGTTGAGAGATTCTTTTTAATGGTTGAGATAATGTCATAGGCTGGTATATTTATAGTTGGGTTACTTAGTGGATGTTTAGTGGCTTCTTTTGCTGCCTAATTGGCCAATTCATTGCCTTTTATTCCATGTGGGGTGTAATCCATACTAGAGACACTTGCTTTCCTTGCTTATTGGCTCTATGATGTAATGATTGAATTTCTTGTGTAAGAATATGGGTTGTGACAGATTGTTTATTGCAAGTAGTGCATTTTTAGAATCTTAGTATATAACAAATAACTTAGAGCATTGAGTATTCAAAACATAAATCACAGATTGTTTAATTGAAAACAGTTCATTTGAGAAGGCGGTACAAAAATCAGAAAGTCTGAATAACATTTATTTTATTTATTTATTGTGCTAAGAGATTGATTGTCTACTGAACTTTGACCCTGGCCACTCATTCTGTAGACAATCACTACAGTTTATCTACATTTTACAATTTCCCATCAATAAATTATCTTGCTTCAGTTTTTCATGTCCCATTTCCACTTGTTTTTCACGTCCTATTTCCACTTGTTTTTCACTTGTCACTTATTGATTACTTTACCATCACACATTCACCATAGTATTCCATTCAAAGTAAGGTACACTACCTCTTACTTTTCTCTATCCACTGTCCAAAGCCATTTATTTTTTACTTTACATAAAAACTGTCCAATGCTCCTAGCGTCCTTGCACATCACTTTGATTATAAGTGTATTTCTATCCCCCTTCAACCACTTCTTTTTAATAAATTCTCTTATCCAATTTTCTGTTCCTTGGCACTTAAATACTATGTGTTTAATATCTTCATTACCACCACATATTGGACATTGGTTTTGAGGAATACCCTGTCTTAACCCTCTTAACCTCCATGCTTCGGTTCTTACCCATGCAATAGATTCGCTCTATTCTTTATTTACTATGTCTATATATTTTTCCCTACCCCATGTATTTTTCATTGGCCTATAACAAACCAATGAACTCTTTTCGGCAATCTCTCTGAACATGTTTTGTAGTTCTATATCTTCCAGTCTTTTCCTTGCCTTTTTCCAAAAATTTTTAATGTTATTTTCTTTCCTTCTCCACATGTCTCTTAACCCATTTTTCTCCAAAGTGTTCTGTAAATTACTTGCCCATCCTCATTCATTAAACTATTCTCTTGGTATTCTATACATTGTCTTAACACACTACTTTCTCCTAAATTTAAAATTTTAAACCAAAATTTCAAAGCTCTTTCCATTATCTTCCCCTTAGTTGCCACCCTGCCCATCTGTAATTGAGCTACCTTTCTTACAATTGCCTTCGGTAACCCTAGTATTTCTCTACAAAACATCCTGTGCACCTCATCTATACTTTCCCATCCTCTATCTAATCCCTATATTTCTAAACCATACATCATTTTTGTCTCCACAACCATTTTTTTCCAGCCATTTAACATTTATATTAGGTACTCTATATTTGCAGCTTCTAATTGCTGCCATCGCCCCTTTACCTTTTGGCAATGCAAACTTCTTTTGTTTCTCCCATTTATTACCTCCATCTATTTTTACTCCTAAATAAATACAGTCACACACCACCCTGTAATCTTTATTCTCTCCCTTCCACCTTTCATATTTGCTTGATTTTCCCCCCTTTTTGAATACCACAATCTGTGTTTTCTCTTGATTCACTTTTAACCTCCATTCTTTACAATATACATCAATTGCTTGTAATTATTGTTTTAAACCACTTACTGTAATATATCCTACCACTAGATCATCTGCAAAAAGAAGTCCTGGGATTTGAATGTTGTTAATTACTGGTGCACAGTTATTATTCCTTCCAATTTCTAGTAAGACATCATCTATGTATAAATTAAATTAAACTAAACTGGGCTTAACTTACATTCTTGCCTGAGGCTTTTCTTTTGTTGAATTTCTATTGTAACACAACCTGTCTCCACCCTTACACAGAAGGTGTTCTCAAAATACAATGCTTTAAGAATATTCACCATTGCTGACTTACTCCCTTACACATTAATTTATGCCACAGAAGTTGTAACTCAATTCGGTCATAACTTCATAAGTTTTCTCTATGTCTACAAAAGCCATATACAATTTATCCCTTTCTGAAATAACATAGTATGGTCTGGATAAACAAAAGCACAAGCATTAATTTTTAGGAATTTATTGATATAACCTAGTTATATTAAAGTAATTGTTGGATGCCTATTAAGGTTCTGATGAAAGAATCATGCAGCAATTTGGAAAATTATATTATGATTTAGAAAATTATAATGTGTCCTTCGATACAAAGCTAGTTTATTTTGCTACTGAATTCATGTTATCCAAAGGTGTCAAGGATTAAATGTTCAAACACCTAAATGTGGCAACAATGAACATTTTTTTCATTTTAAATTATACTAAATAATTTAAGTTGTAGTAATTTACAAGGTTTACTCTAATAATTTGAGCACATCTGTAAGTACGTAGTATTAAGCTTAATTTGTGTTTTTCCAGTTAAACATTTTCTCGTTAATATGTAACATTTTTCTGATCCCCATGTAAATATGTTAATTTACTTACTCATTTATGTGTTATGTTTAAAATATATTATGCATGGTTTCTGTATATTATATTCTTGTATTCAGTTGGCATGTTTGGTGAGGCACAATATTCTTGAAACCCATTATTGCTCTGCATGTGTAACAATATAGTTGGCTAGGCAATTGTTTCCCAGGTTGTATCTGATGATACTGATGATGACAGTGATGAAGTTAGCCTAAATAATGAAAGTGTTCCCAGTGTACATAAGGCAACTCAGTCTCTAGAAGTCTAGAAATTACACAATTTTGATCATCACAAAGCCTAAATGACAGCATTTTTGTGATTAGTGCATATAATTGACTAATGTATGACTGTCTAGAAAAATCAAAGAAGCTAAGAAAAGCTGATGATTCTTTATACCAGTGTAATGCAACTGTACTCTAAATTTTTTTATTGTTGTTCTTTTTTTGTTGAGTTTTGTTTGTCAATAACAGTACTGGCTTGCATATAAGTACTACTCATCCATGATATAAATGTGTGTGATGGGAAGAGGAATTAAACAGTTATGGAACAAGTGGGTGGGGTATTGGAAGGACAGTCAGGTAAAGAAAAGATCCACAGTACTGAGTTGCGTTTGCTAGCAAGGCTGGACCCACAAAATGTATAGTTTTCATAGTGCAACTGTACATTCCTCTATTGCCTTGTGCCTCACTCCCCTCTGATTCCTAGCCTTGATGACATTAGGCAGTGTCAACAAGAACACTGATGCCCTCCTCCAAATGCATTCATAATTTGGCTGACTAGCACTTTAAATAGTGTATTACAGTAGTGTAGCCAGAAAATTATTATGAAGGGATTGTGTATAGTATCCACTTTTTAAACAATTTGTATTAATTCAAAAGATAAATGTGAATTAACTCTGACCTGAAATATTTAAATAAATTGATTTTATATTCACAGATTAAGGTGCAGTAATCAGTATTAAAATTAGGATAGGATGTTTTGCATATTCTAAGTGGTAAATGTGCTGTGACATGAGGATTAGTTACCACTGTGAAGTATTTCATATTAGCGCTGCAGGCCAGTTTACTTCACTACAAAATAGTGTTTGTACTTATGTTCTAAACTGGAAGATATTGCACTAATTTGTAAACCATCAAATGTAGCATTGGAATGAGAACATGCCCCTGATACTTTAACATGCTTGTGCCAGCGCCATCCAAAGTACAATTTCTGTTGCTCTCAGCTTTGATCATATTGTCCAAGACATGCAGTTGTAAACATAGTGATGCCAGTGATATGATTAGGAAATACCTGATTCCTGCCAACCTAGAAAGGTGCTATTATTTTAACAAAGCTATTTTTCTAGTAATTTTTACATTGTTATTAGCAATGGGGGATTTCAACCTGAAAACCCTGTTGGCTGTGCCTCTGGTATATTATATTTATTATTTATGCATATTTGTTTCATTTATTGCTCTCTTATGTTAAATAATGCATAATTAGTTTGAGTAATAATGTAATAAAGCAGTTTAAGTTCAAAAGAAAATTCACTTTTACGTTAATTTCTTTTTAAATGTTGTTTCAAAATCATACCCCAATATACTGAGTAGCATTACATGATTTATACATAAATTCTTTAACATAAATGTTATAGTTAACATAATAAATAAGAAATATCTATACATAATACCTTAACATAAATATTATAGTTGATATAAATATTTTTTACAGAAATTCTTTAACATAAATCTTATAGTTAACATAAGTAACAAATATTTATACATTAATACTTTAATATAAATATTATAGTTAACATAGTAAATAACAAACATTTTACACCAATTCTGAATCAGTTTTAACTACATTTATTTTATATAATTTTTCTAAAGTTTAATTGTGGTTTTACAACTGATCAAAATTCATATTATTGGCAAAGGTATAAATGACCTTAAATATTTCTTGATTATTGGCCAGTTTCTGGAGTTGGCACAAAATTTGGCACAAAAATTGCCATCATTTGTTTTTGATTCTTCTGATTTCATGACATTTCCATAGTCATTTGTTCTATGAAGGGCAATTTCTTGACGGCAACAAAGAATACTTGTTTCTATAGTTGATCACAGTTTCTCATGATTTTCAGTGCCTTGCTT
This sequence comes from Deroplatys truncata, assembly GCA_030765065.1. Taxonomy (NCBI): domain Eukaryota; kingdom Metazoa; phylum Arthropoda; class Insecta; order Mantodea; family Mantidae; genus Deroplatys; species Deroplatys truncata. The sequence continues at coordinate 98,528,082 of CM060986.1, read as the reverse complement.
AGCTTGCTTCTGCTCAGTTTGTTTAGTATCTTTTGTGGTTTCCCTTCAGCCACTTTTATGAAGTTTTCAGACATTTCTAAGCACTGTTATGATATGCTGCATTTGCATGGGTGGAAAAATCTTCCAATGCATTTTTCTAATGACTATATTCTTTGGTAACAAGTGCTCTCAAATGTTGATGCTGACCTTTTCCCCCCTCTCTCCCTCTACAAAATAACACACAAACCTTGCACAGTGTACCTTCCAGTTTACTTGAATAGACTAACCAAGGAAATATATCAAGCCTGGTTAGCTCAAACCTCAGATTTTGTCTCGTTTTAGGTGGGAAAACATAGGTAGGAGTTGGAACCCAAAGATTTTTCAAAAGCTGTTCCCTTTTTAGGTCGTCAATGTTTTCAGTTTTAACATACAAATCAAAATCATTTTCACTGAAAGAACTATCCTTGGTTGCTGCCAATACATCAGGTGATAAATGTGTGGCAATATAATTTCTGAGGGACTCACAATAACTAAACAAAACCATCGATTCGATGGTTGTATCATTCGTATGGACACTATTATTGCTAGCATAATCATTAGGCAAGGACGTTGATCCAGCATTTGTGCCACTTGTAGATACACTGCTGTTGACGTTGCTACTCAAATCGTGTTCATTTCCATGTTTACATTTCTTGCAAAAGAACATCTCAATTGACAACTGTTTACTCCCCCAATAGCACTACATTTTACTTTTAATGAATTTTGCAAGGTGGCGCAATACAAATTATTGAAATGTTTTAAACCAATTATTGTTTCAAACAGACTGTACTAAGGTAAGCTCCGTGTGGTTGAAATGACTACGACTGGATTTACAAAATAGAATGTAGCATCACCATGTGTAGGAACAATAACATTGCAATGTAATAATTTCTGCCACTCAAGCATTGCAACACATCATCATAACTAGGGCTAGGATATTTATGACCTAAAAATCACCATAATATGCACAAAAGAATATGCTGTTATGACCAAACATTTACCAAAATATGCACAATAACATAATAAATATGACCTAACAATATTAAAATGAGGTAAAATTTCTACTGTAAAATAAATTAGTAAGTCAATTTTGATAATGAACTATTTATTTGAGAATAAAATGCACATGAGAAGCAAGCTAAACTATGCAATTTGACATTCCAGTATGATTTTTATTAACATTATAGGAACCTATGTGCTTTTTACATCCTCATTCTACTTCATATAAGCTCTGAGTTGCAATACACAATGAAGACCTTGTGCAAATTTTCAAATGAAAAAGATTTCCTATTGTCAGCCAACAAAGCCTTGTACTTCGAAAAGCTCCTTTCCACTTCAGCTGACACAAGAGGAGCATATTTAAAATGAACAATATCATTTGAATCTAAATCTGAATGATTAAGAGAGAACTTTTCACCCAACAAAATCATTGAAATGGAACACAGTGTATGATACCCTTCGTTTTTTTCTAACACCTTTTCCATTTTCTTTGACACTTCTTTTCCCACTTTACCACAAACACCCTCTAATTTATTCACAACTTTTTTCACTTGTTCTATCTGCTTCACCAGTGGCACTTCTGATCCCTCCAAAGCAGTTATGACAGCTGGAATAAATCCAAAATTTGATTTTATGTATGAAAGTTTGCCTGAAATTTCACCATTAGACATTAATTCTTGAGCTAGTCCAATTGAAGTAGCTTCACTGCTATCGAATGAATCAATGATGCTTTTCACAACGTTGAAGTTCTGGCAGTAATAGTTGCAGGCATCAACCCAGGACTCCCATCTTGTCAAAATGGGAGATGGTGGCAAGGGAATGTCTGGAGCTAATAACTTAAATGCTACAACACGTGAAGGGGCTTTCAAAAATATCTTTTTGACACATCCAATAAATTTGTCAACATCACTGAATTTACTAGGAATCTCCTCTGCAAATCGGTGCAAGGCGTGAGCTAAACAACTCACATGCACCATTTTACTGTACAATGCTTTTAGAGAATCGGCAGCTTTCACCATATAAGATGCAGCATCCGTTACGAAGAGAAGTACATTGTCATGCTTAACACCTTCGGGCCATATGGCACTCATAGATCTGTCGAACAACTTAGAAATGGTGGAAAAATTTACTTTTTCTAAATGTTCACAGTTTATTAGAAACTTTTCGCCTGGACCATCTTCTTTCAAAGTTCCCACAATGACATTTGCAATATATCTTCCCATAGAGTCTGTAGTTTCATCAATTGATATCCAAATTTTTTTATGTACGAGCTGTTGTCTGATTTGTTGTATGGTTTTTTCGTAGCTTCAGCTGACAAAGTTCTTTCTTAATGTGGAAGAATCAGAAAGAGGTTTGCCTGTGTATTTTTCTAAGAATTCACGAAATTTTGGATGGTTTAGTTTACTTAAGGGAATATCAGCACAAAGGAAAGCTGTACAAAGTTCTTCGCAGAATGGTGAATAAGACTGGCGGGATTCCCCTAGGAGCATTTGCTGTAGTGTTTTTTCATTTTCAATCCGTTGTGTTTATCTGTTGCCACATGCTGCTGAACATTAAATGACTTCTCCGCAGTTACTCTTACGTCGCACAGTTTACAATAGAGTATTTTACCATCACTTGAAAATACTTTCTCACCATATTGAGACACAAACCTTTTTAGTTTTACTTGAACATTTTGCTTCACTTTAGGCATTTTTTCTGAACTGTACTGCACACGCTTACGACTTCAATAAGACTGAATAACACAATGAGTGAATTAGACACTTTTCTGCAGTCCAGAGTGCAGAATGACTTAATCAGATACCTGTTCATAGAGTAACAATAGCTTACACAAACTCACTGATGCCTAAGGGTGAAGTCCATATTGTGAATTCAAAGGAAACAGGGAAGGAATGTAGATACTTGCCATTTTCCAGGAAACAAAATGAGGTGCGCAATTCTGGGAAATGTAACATGGAATAAATAAATTGCAGAGAAAGTTCTTTTCTTCTTGAAAGAGTGAAAATATGATGAATATGACCATTTACTTACTAAAATACGCTCTCTCAGAGAGAAATGGCCATATATGCAAAAATATGACTTAACAAATTAGGTTAATTCATTTCGCTGTTTCATAAGAAGCATTTATATGTATTTAAGGAGCATGTCAGTCCTACCAAAAAATATATGCCCTATCATAAAAATCCTAGCCCTAATCATAACATATCCCCATATACAATCGGAGCTTGCTCTCGTGCAGTGTTGTGTCCGCACTAAGCCTCCTATGTGGCTATGTGAGGCAACAATATTAAGTTTCCCTCTTCATAGTAAATGTGCTACCAGTAGTAGACCTATTGTTAACTAACAAATTCTTTCCCATAATGCTATGATGAATTGAAATACAACTTGTCAGAAGTTTCGGGGGGTTGGGGGGGGGTTTGAAACTTAACCCCCCTCTAAATACAGCACTGTTACTGAACTTATTACATTATGTTGTTTACACATTATTTTAGCCCAATTCCTTTGAAAATGTATTACTGAGTTTGTACTATATGATGATGATGATTATTATTATTATTATTTATATTGTTTTTTTTATTTTACAAACTTTGTCATTCAGACAAGCTCCAGTTGGAATAATTGGCGCAAACATATTATTATTATTGTAATTAGTATTGGTATTATTATTATTATTATTATTATTATTATTATTATTATTATTATTAGTAGTAGTAGTAGTAGTAGTAGTAGTAGTAGTAGTAGTATTGGTATTATTATTATTATTATTATTATTATTATTATTATTATTATTATTATTATTTTTTATTTTTATTAAAAAATTGTGTCATCATTGGAGTATGGTATCTCAAAATCAATTTGAGAATGCCTTGTGGTTTACCTGCAAAAATATGAGTGAGTTGTGAAATTTAATGGGCTGCTGGCAAGTTGCTATGGTAGCTCAGTGGGTTAGAGCAGCAGCAGGGTAAGCCAAAGATCCATTGTTCAAATCCAGCTATGGCATCAAATTTTTCATTCTAATTCCACCTTTCCAACTTCCCAGGCTACTCATGGCATGATTGAAAGAACAATTTACTGACAGTTTAATTCCTATGAAAATTATAAGTTAGTACCTTAACGTTTCCAAAAGTCACCTCTACCCACATTTTCATCCCCTAATGTACAAACTTTCTCACTTAATCCATTTTGATAACATTTTAGTCACTTAGAAACAATTATACATAATGTAAAGCTTCTGAAAACTAGCTCTCCCAATTTTCAACCTTATGCATAGAAATTACCATTGTTTGAATTATCTGAAAAAGCTTTGGAAACTTTTGCTTAAGATTCTGGAACAGTTCCCTTTATTTTGAACCACTTTCATACAGATCAAAACTGTTATACAAATTTGGATAAAATTTTGGACACCTGTGAATAATATAGCATACTTACGACTTTCAAAAAATACCTGTACTACTAATTTTCAATTCGCTACTTAAAAATCTGATGTATTGCATTCACATGACTTTCTCTACTCCCTCTTGCACAAACTGTTCTTACAAAAGCTTACTAGTGATGTAGTGTAACAACCTTCAACTCTCTTTATTTTAAAAAAAGCTTACTACTTTATCTCATTCTTGTTAATCCAAATAAACTTTGAATTCACATTTATTCATTTTTTTTTTAGAATACAGTGGCTAAAGTGTGGCTCTATTTTTAAAAAGCATATTGTTATATGATGGGTTTAGATTTCCATGCTCTTTGCACCATGAGATAAAAAGGATTAACAACTTCCCAGATGAGAAAAGTATAAATATTTGAAAATTCAAGGCAATAACAAGGATATTTTGGAAATAGTTAAACTCCACAAAAAAACAGTATTTGACATAAATTGTGTAATTAAATATCTACATTTTTGGGTTGTAAGATTTTGTCCACCTCTAATGGTTTAACAATTATACAATAGTCATTCAGAATGAAGAGGACTTAACAGTCTATTCCCAAAAAATTCAAGATATACATATTTTTTGTCATGAAAATATCTTAAACTTACAGTAGTGTAATCAAAATGGATTGTGCCATTTTTGAGTAAATAGAAAATAATGCAAACTTTTCCTATATAAAGCCTAGTTTGGGGTGGGGTAATTTTCTTTGTGTTGCATCTTTGGAAGATCCTGAATTTCAATCTCAAGTTCCGTATTTAACTGACCTTATGTTTGAGTTATGTGATTCACAGACACACAGAGATGAAACTTTTCTAAAAAATTCTTTTTTGGTTAAGGGGGGGCCTTAAGACATGTATTTCTGGTGAAATCTTGACATCAAATTCTTGGGTGGAGAATAGTTCTTTCACTACTTACTAAAGATGAGTAATTGACAAAGTAAAATTTTGATTTACTCTCTCGCAGCTTTCTATTTGTTTCTAAAAAAGTCTTACAGTTGTTTAGAAAAGGTACACCAAATTTGCCAAATTTAACATTACTAAGATACACAGGCCTGGCCTCCTCCACATAGTATTGTCTCTGCCTTTGTTAAGGCATTTATAGTTATTGTTATTCTTATTTACAAGGTCTTTAGTTTGTATTGATTTAGAATCCATAGAAATGTTTACCTCTTAAGCTTTCATGCGGATACGCATATGCAAGATCGACTACATTTCCTTAACACAAGATCAATGCAGTGACAATCCTTTCATGTGTACAGGCGTAACATCTAACTTTCAAGCACATTCAATTAGATGACATATTTACATTTGAAACATGAAATGTTTGGAAAACGGCTAACGCTGTGGGGGAGAATAAAAAAAATTAATAATATTTAAAAAATAAAAACAAGAAAAATTGTCAGAAATTTTATTTTCACTTATATTAAGTAGAAAAAGTATACTTTTTTTGGGAGGAGGCTTGGACGGTAATTGGTCATTCGGGCGGTAATAGTTATTTACGTACAGGTCTCGCCAGGGATATTGGCGTATGACCTTCAAGGCTAGTCCAGTCAGCCAGCCCTCTGATGTTTCAATACCTCCCTGCATGTAACACGTGGTTCCTTTTGTGCAGTTCCTTCCACAACTCCCATCTCAACTTGCACCATTCTTCGAACTGCGTCATACTTCTACACTGTAAATGACTCGCATCGTAGCTTTCCATTAAAATTTTCACACGCCAAAATCGGTGGCGCGACCTATAACTGTATATGAAGGTGCGTTTTTGCAGGATGAGTAAGATATTTACGGCCGAAGCGAATCTGAGGGCGGAATATCGAAATGAGTCCTGGAAAAAAACACTTTCTTGCAGCTATGTACAATATTTTGTTTCATACCATCTCGAAATAATTTATATATTGGTTAAATATTCTACTGCATATTTTGTTGGACGTGCCGCAGTCATATGTTTCAGTCAAGTTGTTGAATAAACAATTGAAGAGGATATCTGCTAAATGGTTGGCGTTGGAGTATAGAAAGTGAGTGTACGAAAAAGTTTTAATTTCACATAGATGTCTATTGGTTTGGAGGCGGTAAAACATGAAATTCCAGATAGTACTTAAAGTGGAAAAAGTATAATATTGGGGGGGGGGGGAGGGCTTGAAGTTTAACGTCCCTTAACCGGATAGGTCATATCCACGGTAATAGCTATTTACGCAACTGTATAGGAAAATGAGCTATTTTCAGGACGACTTAAGCTTTTACAATCGAAGCGAACCTGAGGGCACAATATCGAAACGAGTCCTGAAAAAATACCACTTTGCAGCAGTTTTGTTCAATATTTTGTTTCATACTAACTCGAAATACTTTATATATTGGTTAAATTGTACTGCATATTATATTGGACATGGACGCAGTCATATGTTTCAGTTAGGTTATTGATTAAACCGTTGAAAAGCATACTAAAAGCTTGGCTTTGGCGTACGGAAAAGTTCAGTATCCGTATGTACTAGTCTGGAACGGAAAAACATTAAATTTCGAATAGTAATTAAAATAAGTAGAACAATTGCCACTTTTGGAGATGGGGGACTGGAACTTAAACGTTGTTTAACCCGGCAGGTCATATAGGACGGTAATATCTACTTACGTAACTGCATAGGAAAGTGAGTTTTTTTTCGGGACGAGTAGGATGTTTAGTTGGGGCCGGAATATCAAAACAAGTCGCAAAAGAAATAAAAGAAAAAAACACTTTCCTGCAGTTACGTAGAATATTCTGTTTCATGCTATCTCGAAATACTTTATACATGGGTATTGGTTAAATATTATGCTGCATATTATTTTGGATATGAACGTAGTCATATTTTCAGTCAAGTTGAAGGGAATACTAAAAGGTTCGTAGTGGAGTACATAAAGTAATTAAGTAATTAAGTTCAATTTCCAGTAGGTATACTGGTTTGGAAATGGAAAAACACGAAATTCCGGATAGTATAAACAAAGTATTGTATTCCACCCAAGAATTTGAAGTCGAGATTTCACAGAAATACATGTTTTGGGGTCCTTTGAATCCCCCCACAAAAGCATTTTTAGAAAAACCCTATGTGTGCGCGTGTCTGTAAACAGCATAACTCAAAAACGAAACGTCGGTTAAATATGTAGTTTGGTATTTAAATTCAGGACCTTACAAGGATTCAACATGTTTATTTTGAGCAAAACCTCCCCCGTTGTAACTACCCTTTACATGGACAATACTTCGTTACGTTTAATTTTTTCAAGATGGCTCTAACGATTTTGATTAAAACATCATACTTATGTTTAAGCTATTTTCATGGAAAATAAACTGTATTTCTTGAGTTTTTGGGAATAGCCTGTTAAGTCCTCTTCATTCTGGATGACATAAGTCTTACTGTACAAAAAGTGTACGTCTCGTTAAAGCACACAATTCATATCAAATACATTTTTTGTGGCGTTAACCATTACGGGGATATTCTATGTTATTACTAGATTTTGACTGGTTCGCCTATATAGATGCAACTTACACTCTAGAAGACTAAAAAGTTCTATGCTATACCGAAGGTTTCACCCATAGATCTTCAGCTCATAGTCATCCTCTGTGGTGTAGTGGTTACCATACTAGCCTCTAGTTTCCAAAGTCATGGGTTCAAATCCGGCGGAGCGCGATGTATTTTTTTCGGACGTAAAAATCCTTAGCATGGGTTCCTTCGGAAGGGAAGTAAAGCCGGGGGTCCCGTGTCGTAGATTTACGGCACGTAAAAGAACCTCAAGTCTGATAAAGAGGTCTTTGAGCAAAATTATCTGTCTTTCATGTCCAATATAGAATGGGACACTGAGGACCACAGCAGTTAAAGAGCGTCCATAAATAAAACTCAATTTAACTACTCTTAACCAATTGAGCAAGTTAGGGAATTTAATGTTGTGCCAGCATGTTGCCATGGTAGCTCATTTGGTTAGAGCAGTATATGGAAAGTCAAAGATCTGTGGCTCAAATCTGGACTATGGCATTGAACTTTTCTATCCGATCCTAACTTTCCAATGGCATGTATGAATTAACATTGATTAACCTAATAATTGAAATCTGTAAAGCCTGGGACTTAAGTATTCATAAGATTGTACTTTATGTGTTACAATCACATTTCAACGAGATTTTATGTATTATGAAGAATACTGCTGCATGGTGATGCTGTTGTTATTGTTGTTATTATTATTATTATTATTGTTGTTGTTGTTAATGTTAATTGTGTTGAAAATGTTGCAATTCAGACTGCCTCCAGCTAAAGGAAATAGAAAAATTCATTAAATTAAAATAGAAAAAAAATTGCTGTTTGCAGGTACATGTTAAATTTTATTAGTCATAAAAATTTGTCCATTAATATAAAACTCAGCAGCGCCATGGCTGAGTGGGTAGACTGCTCTTCTCCCACCAAGGTGGCCCAGGTTTGATTCACATATGGGATTTGTGGTGGATGAAGCGGTTTCTCCCGCTTTTCATTTCATCAATTGCTCCATCATCATCACCTTTCCTGTCATCTATTCTACCTCCATTTGATATCATCTTCTTTCCTCACTCTCATTTCTGGCTACGGGCTGATCCCCCATTCCGGATTCTTCATTCTATGATTCAATGTTCGTTGGCTCCCCTACAGGCCTCTGACTCTAGGCATGGTTATAAGTCCTAGAGGTGCAAGCCTTACGTATGAAGCAGATAAGCCAACTAAGTAAGTACAGATTGTGATCAAATTATTACAGTAAACATTCTCATTTGCCTAATTCTAAAACATATGTTTATTAAGATAAAATATAGTTAATTATTATGGTTGAAGCATTACAAAATATAAGAAAATAATATTAAGTCTTTAGTGCTTAGCACACATTGCTTTCAGCCTGATAAGGGTTTTTAAATGTTTGGTATATTTTTTGAATAAATGTTTTTCAAAATTACTAAGTTGAAATGTATCTTTGCTAAAGATTTATTTACTTGTTTCTGTGACAGTAGACTTTGCAGAAATGTTGATTTTTAGGAATTTCTGAATATAGCCTAGTCATATTAAAGAAGTAATTGTTGGAGGATGCCTATTAAGGCTATGATGAAAGAATCACCCAACAATTTGGAAAATTATAATGTGTCCTTCCTTCCAAAGCTAGTTTATTGTTGCTAATGAATTCATGTTATCCAAAGTTGTCTTGGATTAAATGTTCAAACACCTAAATATGGCAACAATGAGTATGTTTCATTTTAAAATATATTAATTCATTTAAATTTTAGTAATTTACAAGGTTTACTCTAATAATTTGATCACGTCTGTAAGTAAGTAATATTAAGCTCAATTATATGTTTTTCCCTTATACATTTTCTCATTAATAAGTAACATTTTTCTGATGCCCATGTAAATATATTAATTTATTTACTCGTTTATTTGTTATGTTTAGGATATATTATGCATGGTTTCTGTATACTGTATTCAGTTTGCATGTTTGGTGAGCAATATTTTTGGAACACATTATTGCTCTGCATATGTAACAATACAGTTGGCAAGATTGTTGTTTCCCAGGTTGTATCTGATGATACTGGTGATGACATGAAGAAGTAGGCCTAAATAATGAAAGTGTTCCCAGTATACATGAGGCAATTCAAGCTCTAGATGTCTAGAAATTACATGATTTCTAACATCACAAAGCGTAAATGATGACAGCATTTTTGTGATTATTGCATATAATTGACTAGTATATGACTGTGTAGAAAAATCAAAGAAGCAACAGATGATTTTTTTTGAACCAGTGTAAAGCATCAGTACTCTGAATTGTTTGTTGTTCTTTTTTGTTTGTTGCATTATCAATAACAGAACTGACATGCATATAAGTACTACTTATCCATGATATGAATGTGTGCGATGGGAAGAGGAACTAAATAGTTACGGAACAAGGCGGCAGGGCATTGTAAGGACAGCCAGGTAAAGAAAACACCCACACTTCTGAGTTGCATTTACTAGCAAGGCTGGGGCCTGCAAAATGTATACTGTTTTCATTGTGCAACAGTACATTCCCATAATGCTTTAGCCTTCATTCCCCTCTGATCCCTAGCCTTGATGACATTAGGCAGTGTCCATATAAAAACACTGGTGCCCTCCTCCAAGTGCATCCATAACATGGCTGACTAAATAATGTATTACACTAGCATAACCAGAAAATTATTAAGGGGGGGGTTATGTAATTCTAAGCTGAAATAATTAAATAAATATATTTTATATTCACAGATTAAGGTGCTATAACTGGTATTAAAACTACGATAGAACGTTTTACATATTCTAAGTGGCAAATGTGTTGTGACATGAGAATTAATGTCCACTGTGAAGTATTTTATAATAGCGCTCCAGGCCATTTTATTTCACTACAAAGCAATGTTTCTAGCTGTGTTCTACACTGGGAGATATTGCACTAATTTGGAAATTATTCTAATTTAGCACTGGGATGAAAACATGTGCCTGATATCTTAACATGGTTGTACCAGCACCATCTAAAGTACAATTTCTGTTGCTGTCAGCTTTGATCATATAGTCCAAGATTGCCACGTAAATTCAATGCTACCTACCTTGTTACCGCCAATCCAGAAGGGTGATATTATTTTAACAAAGTTATTTTTGCTAATAATTTTTACATTGTTTTTGGCAAAGGGGGAGCTTCAACCCCCAAAATCCCCCGGACAATGCCTCTGGTGTATTATGTTTATTATTTAGTGTATTTGTTTTATTTATTGCTTTCTTGTATTAAATAATACATATTTAGTTTGAATAATAATCTAATTCCGTTCAAAAGAAAATTCACTTTTACATTATCTTGTTTACACATTATTTTAGCTGTCTCCCTTTGATAATGTATAACTGAGATTATACTATATTATTATTATTATTATTATTATTATTATTATTATTATTATTATTATTGTTTTATAAACTTTTGTCATTCAGGCAACCTCAATTGGAAAAAGTGGAACAAACAATTCATTAAATTGAGATATAAAACAAATTATTATTATTAATTATTATTATTATTATTATTATTATTATACACAATTTATGTTGTCATTGGGGTATGTTATCTCAAAATCAATTTCAGAAAGCCTAATGTTTTACCTGAAAAAATGTGAATTATGAAATGTAATGAGTTGCTGGCTTGTTCCCATGGTAGCTCAGTTGGTTAGAGCAGCAGCATGGCAATCAAACAATTCATGGTTTAAATTGCAACTATTTCATTGAATCAGATGACTGAAAAATTCAATGCCATAGCTGGGATTTGAACCGCAGATCTCCCGGTCTTCGTCCGGTTGCTCTAACCACTGATATACCATGGCAACATGCCGGCACGCCATTAAATTAAAATGTAAGTCGCCATTGGGGTATGACATCTCAATACAATTTGAGATCTCCTTGTGGTTTACCGGGAAAAATGCGAGTCAGCTGGATAATTTAATGGCGTGGCGGCATGTTGTCATGATAGCTCAGTGGTTAGAGCAACCGGACGGAGACCGGGAGATCCGTGGTTCAAATCCCGGCTATGGCATTGAATTTTTCAGTCATCTGATTCTACCTTTCCACCCTGTCCAACACACGGCTTGTGTGAAAGAACAATTAATTCCAATATTGCATTGAAGTTTTTACTCCAACTGTACCTTTCCAACATAAGCCTATTTATGGCATGAGTAAAAGAACAATTTACTTACATTTTAATTCCCATGAAAATTATAGATTACCTTAACATTTCCAAAAGTTACCTCTACCCACATTTTCATCCCCTAATTTACAAACTTTTTTCACTTAATCCATTTTGATAACATTTTGGACACTTGGAAAGAATGATACTAATCTAAAGCTTCTGAAAATTAGCTCCCCCAATTTTCAACCTCTTGCATAGAAATTAACGTTGTTTGATTATCTGAAAAAGCTTTGGAAACTGATGCTTAAGATTCTGGAAAAGCTCCCTTTATTTTCAACCGATTTCATACAGATCAAAACTGTTACACAAATTTGGATGAAATTTTGGACACCTGTGGATGATATAGCATACTTATGACTTTCAAAAGATTTTTGTACTACTCATTTTCAATTCCCTATATGAAAATCTGATGTATTGCATTCACATGACTTTCTCTAATTGCTCCTTATATAAACTATTCTTATAAATGCTTATTAATTTATCTCATACTTTTTAATCCAGATAAACTTTTAATTCTCATTTACACATTTTATTTAGAATACAGCAGGTAAAATGAAGGTAATTTTTAAAGAGTGTGTTATATGATGATTTTGAAATTCCATGCTCTTTGCGTGACCATGAGAAAAAAAGGAGTAATGACTTCCCATTTGAGAAGGGTATAAATATTTGAAAATTCAAACCAATGACAAGGACATTTTGGAAAAAAACTGTATTTGACATAAGTGTAATTAAATGAGATCTACACTTTTTGTGTAGTAAGATTTTGTCTACCTCTTATGGTTTAACAATTATAAAAGAGTCATTCAGAATGAAGAGAACTTCAGAGGCTATTCCCATAAAAATCAAAATATACATATTATTTGTCATGAAAATATGTTAAACATATGGTAGTGTTATCAAAATAGTTAGAGCCATTTTTGAGAAAATAACAAAAAAATTTTCCCCTGTGAAGGGTAGTTTGGGGCTGAAGGATTTTCTTCGAAATCTTTGTGTTGCATCCTTGGAAGGTCCTGAATTTAAGCCTCAAGTTTCATATTTAACCAACCTTTCGTTTGAGTTGTGCTAACATACAGGGGCAAAACTGCTAAAAATGTCTTTTTTGGTTGAGGGACCTCAAAACATGTATTTCTGGTGAAATCTACACATTGAATTCTTGGGTGGAGAACAAACTTGCCCTACTTGCTAAAGATAAGTAATAGACAAAGTAAAATTTTGATGCACCCTCTCACCGCTTTCTCTATGTTTCGTAAAAAAAATTCAAACCTAGAAGCAACAGTTGTTTAGAAAAGGTACACAAAATTTAACATTACTAAGATATGCAGGCCCGGCCTCCTACACACAGTATTGTCTCTGCCTTTGTTACGGGGCTTATAGTTATTGTTATAGTTATTTACAAGGTCTTTGGTTTGTACCGATGATACAGAATCCGTAGACATGTTTACCTCTTCAGCTTCCATGGTGATACGCGTATGTATTATAAAATCTATTGCATTTGCTTAACGCGCTATTAACGCGGCTTCGATCAGGTCATGTGTACTTGGCCTAACACCTAACTTTCAAGCAAAGTGAGTTAGACATACTTAAGTTTGAAGCATGAAGTGTTTGGAAAACAGCTAAACTATGCGGAAATTAAAGAAAATAAAATAAAAAACATAAATAAATAAACAAAATCAGAAATTGTCTGCAATTTTACTTTAACTTACAGAACTACAGAAAGTATGCTTTGGGATGGGGGTTGAAGTTAAACATCCCTTAACCGAGTAGGTCATATCAGACGGTAATAATTATTTAGTAACTGCTAGGAAAGTGACTTTTTCAAGACAAGTTGGAATATCGAAACGAAACCCCCCCCCCAAAAAGAAACACTTTCCTGTAGTTACGTACAAAATTATTTCATATTATCTCGAAATACTTTATATAGGTATCGATTAAGTATCGCATTGCATATTACGTTGGACGTGGATGCAGTCAGTCAAATGTTTCAGTCTAGTTGTTGAATAAACAGTTGAAGAGGATGCTAAAAGGTTGGCGTTGGAGTAAAGAAAGTTAGTGTACGGAAGAGTTTAATTTCATGTAGACACTGGTTTGGAGGCGGGAAAACATGGAATTCCTGATAGTGCTTACAGTAAGTAGAAAACAGTATACTTTTGGGGGGGGGGCTTGAAATTTAACGTCCTTTAACCCGGTAGGTTCACATCATACGGTAATAGTAATTTACGTAACTACATAGCAAAGTGCTTTTTTCAGGACCAGTCAGATATTTACGGCCGAAGCGAACCTGAGGGTGAAATATTGAAACGAGTCCTGAAAAAAACACTTTATATCAGTTACGTATAATATTTTGTTTCATACCATCTCAAAATACTTTATATATCGGTTAAATATTGTATTGCATATTATGTCGAACGTGGACGCAGTCATTTGTTTCAGTCAAGTTGTTGAATAAACAGTTGAAGGAGATACCAAAAGCTTGGCGTTGGAGTACTAAAAGTAGGTAAGTGTACGGAAAAGTTAAATTTCCCGTATTGGTTTGGAGACGGAAAACATGAAATTCCACCCAAAAATTCGATGTCGTGATTTTCACATGAAATAAATGTATTGAGGCCCCTGAGGCCTCAAAAAGGAGTTTCGCTGTAAGCTAGTGAGTGTCTGTGAACAGCAAAACTAAACAACAAAAAAGTCGGTTAGATATGAAGTTTGGTATATAATTCAAGAACTTCCTAGGATGCGACATGAAGATTTTGAGGGAAATTCTCCCCTTCTAACTACCCTTTACGTGAACAATTTTTCGTTACCTCGCTAGCCTCTAGTTCCCGAGGTCGCGGGTTCAAACCCGGTGGAGGGCGATGCATTTTTTCGGGCGTAAAAATCCTTAGCATGGCTTCCTTCGGAAGGGAAGTAAAGCCGGTGGTCCCGTATCGTAGATTTACGGCATGTAAAAGAATCCCAAGCCTGTTAAAGAGGCCTCTGAGCAAAATTATCGGTCTTTCACGCCCAATATAGAACGGGACGCTAAGGACCATAGTAGTTAAAGAGCGTCCATAAATAAAAAAAATCTTTACTTTTTATTTTTTTCAAAAAATGGTTCTAAATTTTGATTAAAACACCATACCGATGTTTAAGCTATTTTCATGGAAAATAAAATGTATATCTTGAATTTTCTGGAAGTAACCCGCGAAGTTCTCTTCATTCTGAATGACTTTTGCGTAATCGGTAAATTGTAAGAGATATATATAAATCTTACTGCAATATATATCGTTAAAGCACGCAATTTATATAAAATAAAATTTTTGTGGCGTTAACCATTTAGGAGATATTATTCGTTATTGTTTTGAATTTCCAAATACTTGACACCTTTCTCAACTGCAAATCGCCCCCTCCCCTTTCTTTTTTGTCAAGTGCGAAGAGAACAGAATTTCAAAGCCATCACGTGAAGATCGACTTTGAAGAGGTTTGATTATCACTTAAGCCTACTGTATTGCTCTTATATATACAACGAAATGTATAAATGTTTAATGAAAGTTTATCTTCATTAACATGTATGAGTCAGTGTAAATTTGCGTGCGTGAATTTAATATTTATAAAGAAGAACCCAACGTGAACAACCCAAACATCAACAAAATACTAAACGAGTGAACATCATTGCCAATGAGCAATTGCTCGTCCTCCGTGATGTAGTGGTTACCATGCTAGCCTCTAGTTCCCGAGGTTGCGGGTTCAAACCCGGCGGAGTGCGTTGCATTTTTTCGGGCGTAAAAATCCTTAGCATGGCATCCTTCGGAAGGGAAGTAAAGCCGGTGGTCCCGTGTCGTAGACTTACGGCACGTAAAAGAACCTCAAGCCTGATATAGAGGCCTCGGAGCAACATTACCTGTCGTTCACGCCCAATATAGAATGGGACACTAAGACCATAGTAGTTGAAGTGCGTCTATAAATAAAGCTCAGTTTAATTTTGTTGTTGAGCAGTTGTTCCAAAGGCAAAGCGGCCGGCATGGCCTTGGATGTCAAAGGCGGCATATTAATGGGTGGGTGCAGAATTACAAGGAGGAATAAACTTTTATAAGAATAGTTTGTAGAAGATCGAGTACAGAAAGTCATGTGACTCAACACATCAGTTTTTTTAGCGAGCTTTACGGTTTTTCTGCAGTAAACGTTTGCCTCTCTGTAATGCTTTCGAAGTTAAACAAAATTATACAAATTCAATCAGGATTTTAGACGCTATTCACGGAAATGTAGTGCACTTTATTTTTCATGTCAATATGTCAGACATAAGACATTTTAATTATAGTTATTTGAGCATTTTTAGAATGTAAAAATGAAAATGTTTCTCTGTAAAGAAGACAGATGATAGACATGAAAATCTTCGTGTCACATCCTTTTCTAAAATGAATTTAAATACAAGGCATTTATCCAACTTTTCGTTTTTAAATTCACACAAGCGCACGCTAAGCTTTTCCTAAAAACCTTTTTGCGGAAGGGGGTTAAATTAGAGTTATATTTATGGACGCTCTTTAACTACTATGGTTCTTAGCGTCCCATTCTATATTGAACGTGAAAGAGCGATTTTGCTCACGGGCTTCTTTATCAGGCTTCAGGTTCTTTATCGTGCCTTAAATATGCGACACGGGACCACACGAATGGGGTGGTGTTTAAGAGTAGTCAGACGGATGGGCCTCCAGTAACTTGAGTACAACACTGCACGCGGTCTATAGTGGGCTCTTTCTGCTTCCAACGCGACCAGATCCGGACGACGATGTGCACTAGCAAGGACAGGAACCAACGATTCCAGCATAATACTATTCCTGATGCCGTTTAGCTCTACCTTAGTCACTCGCAACCTGGAGGTTGTGGGTGTAGAACGACACACTTCCAGGAAGGTAGGAGACCCCAGCAATCCCGCTAAGAAGAAATCTTTCAATAGTGCATTACACCAACTGCTGTCTTCTGGTTCCTAAAACACTGAAAATGATGAAGTGAAAGAGATAGAAGGGGACAGAAAATTCGTAGTAAACGGGGAATCAACCCTGCATTTGGCCCGACCCGGGAAAACCACGAAAAATACCCATGGTCAGAGTGGCCGGCCCAACGGGAATCGAACCCAGAACTTCTCGAATGTGAGCCTCACACAGAGGTTAGGGAACCTCAAACCATATATTTCCGGTGATATCTCATTAACGAGATTTTGGTGGAATACTTCCTTTACCTATTACATTTAAGTATTTATTTCAGTGCTAAGTATATACATTACATGGGAGTTTACCTTCTTAGGCCCTGGCCATTCTCAGGTGGACCTTTTTTTTTATATATTTTTTAACAGAGATTCTTACCTCTAAAGGATTAATACTCTATCTATTTGTCTCTGCCATTTCATTTTCATTCTTCATATGAATTCCCCTAAATCTCTTAACTGGCTTATATCTTTAAAAATCCTATTTAATCCTATTGCTTTATTTATCTGTAACCATTTCTTTTTTATCACTCAACTTTCCACTCATTAGTCCCCATGCATTCAAACAATATTTGGGATTCAAGCCTTCCTCAAGTCTTTTAACTTCCAAATCCCAATCTAAACCAGGCAATCCCCGATCGCTTATTTCTATTACAGATTTTGACATATTTTCTATGTCTTCTGTGACTCTGTTGTAGAATTTTAAGGACTTCTTTTCTCTCATTTGAGAAGTTAAAATCGCCTATCCATATCCTCCAATCATGTCCTCCACTCCACTCTCTTCCAATAGTCCCTATCCAGATTGCCAGTTCTAGACCAAACATCACCTAACCCATTCTTTATCAATTGCTTCTTTATGTTACCTAACCAAGTATTGCTTTCCAAATTGTCCTCTTGACGTCAGGCATACTTTCAAAATATCAGTCTCTGGATGTAATTGAATTCAGAATAAGTACTTCATAATCCTTTCCATTATTTGTCCTCTTGTACTAACACTCCCCACCTCAGCCAAAACTCCTGAATTTATAGTGCACAATAGGACACCCAAGATATTCTTGCCAAATATTCGTTGCCCTAGGTCCAATCTTTCCCATTCTTCGATCCCCCAAACTTCTATTCTGTATATCCATAAGATTTAATATTTTGATAATAAATTACAAGACAATAAGAGATTACTTTTTGTAGAATGAGTTTAATTTAATTTTTTTTTTTTTGAAAGTAGCTTAATTCCACATATTTAATATTAAACCCTGAAACTAATTCCGACTCTCCTTCAGCAAAATCATCTAAATTCACCCATGGCATGATAAATTCTTTCAAATCACTCTTCCCTGATTGTATGCACTGTGTACAAACATTTCCTTACTGCAGTTATAGCCATCTTCCCCTTTGCTAAGGCATTTTTAATTTGTTTATCCAGTTTTCTGTACTAGATAGCTTGACTCCAAAATAAGTGATTTCCTTTTCAATTTAAACTTCCTTACCTTCAACATACCACTTTTCATTTATACTCAGTTTCGATCCGTTTTTTTAACACCATCATTTTGGTTTTGTTCTGGTTCATTTTCAAATTCCATTTCCTGCAGAAGTGTTTAATCCCATTTATAGCCAATTTTAAATCAATTACTGATATGGATCCCCCATCAAATCTTTAGCAAACAATAAACCAGGAACTTCTATGTTCTTTATTAATGGCATATGATTATTGCCTAATTTAACTTGATCCAAAATGTCATCAATAAATAGCTTACATAGAACCAAGCTTAATTTAGAATCTTTGCTTAAGCCTCTATCTTGCAAGACTTCTTTGTAGCTTTACTAAATCCACATTTAACACATAGATGTTATTATAATATAATTCTTTCAATAGTTCCATCTTTCTTTTACTCAAAACTTTGATCTGTAATTTGTATCAAAATCCTTCTCTTATCACCCTATCATACGCTTTTTCCAAATCAGTAAAAATTGCATACAGTATGCCCCTTTTCCTTGCTAAATGTTCACTTAGTAATGTGTGGATCACCAGTATATTGCCAATCGTTCTTTTGCCTCTTCTGAAGCCAGCTTGGAATGGAGATAGTCTCTTATTACCCTCTACCCACTCTTGTGCTCTTTCTGCCAATATACCTGTAATAATTTTGCCCATATTACATAATAAAGCTTATTGCTTTATAATTACTTGGAATCCTCTCATTACCTTTCCCTTTATAAACAGGGAATATTATTGCTGTATGCCAATTCTTAGGCACTCTTTTTCTTTCTTTTATTAAGCTCATCAAACTAGTTAAACACGACAATCTTTCCTGGTCCTCACATCAAATTTTCAGAAATTCTGTGAGGAATTCATTGATTCCTACTGCTTTATTTCTTTTGAATTTCTGAACCAAATTTGATACCTCTCCTATATCAAAGGTTTATCCAATTCCTTTACATAAGATTTGTGTAATTCCAGTTTCCAGTTACCTACATCCTCCCTATCCCTTCCAAACTGGTCCCGAAAATAAGTGATCCATTTGTTTGGACTATAAAACTGTTTCCCTGTCTCTTCTTGGTACATTCTTTAATAATTTTCCAAGCCTGTTGCACTCCCTGTTCTAATTCTCTCTTCAATTTCTAAGACCTTTGCTCTCCCCCATTCTTGTTTCTTTTGCTCAAGCAACAGCTTATACCTCCCTTTTAAATATACCGTAACCTATCTTTCACCTTTCTCACTATCCTCCCTCCATCTAATCACTGTATCTCTGACCATCCTTCTCATCTCTCTACATTCATCATCAATATCTATTTTCTTCACCCCCTTATTTCTGATCTTCATCTTCCTGTCTGCCCATTTTAAAACAAATTCACATAGCTCTACTGCTGACTCACTTCTTCCCACATGTATCATTAAATCTATTCCATACACAGTTTGGCTACTACCTGAGTTTAGCAAATTGCCAAAATCACCTTCACTCACCGGGTTCCATCTGAAGCTTTCAATTTTATGCCTAACCTCTTTCTTATTAACATTCACTTCCTTATCATCATTCTCTATCCTCCAATGTATTACCAAAGGAAAATGAGCACTAGAACTAGCCATATTCATCACTTTAAATTTACTTACTCTCAATATTTCTCTACTACACATAACATAGTCAACCATACTTTGACTTGCATTATTTGAAAAAGTATATTCACCAGTTGTGCCCTCACCCTAACAACTGTTCAAAGATATCAACTCGTTGCTTTCACAAAACTCCACTGGTCTAATACCTTACTCGTTTACAACTTTATCCTTACTGTGTCTTGAACACCCTTACCTATTATAGGTTAGTGGTAGAAGAACTTAAACATGTAATAAATATCTTTGAAATGGCTAATGATTCTTTATGTCATTTGTTAAAGTAAGCTTCAATGAACATTCTTGCTTTCTCTACTAAAGAAAGTAAAGGAAATATTATAAAAGGCTTTGGACAGTGGATAGAGAAAAGTAAGAGGTATAACTTTGAATGGAAAACTATGGTGAATGTGTGATGGTAAAATAATCAATAAGTGAAAAGTGAAAAACAAGTGGAAATGGCACATGAAAAACTGAAACAAGATAATTTATTGACAAGAAGTTGTAAAATGTAGTGATTGTCTACAGAATGAGTTGACAGGAAATTTTAAAATGTAAATAAACTGTAGTGATTACTGCTGTTAAAGAGTACCTATGCTCAAAAGCATATTATTCTGTACAAGATTATCTGAATGACAAATTATCCTAATGATAATACTTATATAGCTCTGTAAGTAGTATTAGTAAATATTAATGACAATTGCCAGTCATATTTGATATCTGCTCTAGAATTAATGAAGCTATTTAAATGTATGTATATTAAGAACTGACAGTAAATGCTATGCATTACAAATCAAATAGAACAAAATGATCAGACGAACAAAGGTAAAATTCTAGTGAATGTTAAAATAACTGTTCTTGCCTATACGTATGTTAACCTTATAACAGTAAGGAGGTATTCAACTCTGTACAAAATTACACTTGATTTGTTTCATTTTGTATATAATATGTCTTTATTTTATTTTAAATGTTCTGTATACTATGTAATATTTATGTATATATGTAACTTTATTGTACATTTCCTTAACACGCATATAGTATTTGTATTTTATTTCAAATGTTCCATATTCTTGTAATATTTATGTTTATATATAATTTTTGTACATTTCCTTGACATGTTCTATGTTCACAAGCCTTTATGGCTGCTAGTGAACTCACAGAATACAATCTAATCTAATCTAATCTAATCTAATCTGATTGTCTACAGAATGAGTTGACGGGAAATTTTAAAATGTAAATAAACTGTAGTGATTGTCTACAGAATGAGTTGACGGGAAATTTTAAAATGTAAATAAACTGTAGTGATTGTCTACCGAATGAATGGCCAGGGTCAAAGTTCAGTAGACAATCAAATTGTAAATCTCTTAGCACAATAAATATACAATACAATATTCCATCAAAAATTTTGATGTTAACATTTCACTGGTAATAAATGTTTTGAGGTACCATGAGCACAAAAACAACATTTACAGGAAAAAAGTTCGTGTTTGTGTGTCCATGTGTCTGTGAATAGCATAACTCAAAAACAAAAGTCAGTTAAATACCAAACTTGGTGATTAAGTTCGGTTTCATCCAACAATGCGAACAAAGGTTTTCAAGAAAATCACCTCACTCTATACTGCCCTTTACATGGAAAAAATTTCCTTATTTTTGATATTTTCAAAAATGGCTTTAATGATTTTAAATAAAATATGTCGATGATATTTTATAACAAATAAAATGTAAAACTTGAATTTGCCTTTTAAGTCAATTTCATTCTGAATGAATTTTTTACAACTTGTAAACTGTAAGAGATGACAAAAACTTCAGGCACAAAATATGTAAATCTCCTAAATCACACAATTTATGTCAAATAACATTTTTAGTGGTGTTAACCATTTCCAAGAATTTCTTTGTTATCGGTTGGTAATTTCAAACACTTTTTCATGTGGTACATGGCTATTTGATTTCCCCCTAGTCAATTAAAGAGCACAAAATTTCAATAACTATCAAATAGAAATCAGCTTTT
Source organism: Deroplatys truncata (assembly GCA_030765065.1). NCBI lineage: Eukaryota > Metazoa > Arthropoda > Insecta > Mantodea > Mantidae > Deroplatys > Deroplatys truncata. The sequence goes on along the minus strand of CM060986.1, from coordinate 98,505,890 downwards.
TAAAAATTTGAATATTGCTTTAGCCTAATGTATTCAACTTATACCTACAAAAAATCTGTAGATGTTTAATGAAAATCTACTTTGATTAACAAGAAGTGGATAGAAGAAGAAGCTGTTTTCAGAATAGTTTGTAGGAGAATAAGTAGGGAAATTCATGTGAATGCAACACAAAGGAGTTTTAGAAAAAAGGCATGCACATACATGTGTGTGTGTGTGTGTGTGTGTGTGTGTGTGTGTGTGTGTGTGTGTGTGTGTGTGTGTGTACATGTGTGCACGCATGCATATATGCAAGAGTCAGATAAACCCAAAGCTTGGTAATGAGGTTCAGGATCTTCCATGGGGTAACACAAAGATTTTCAAGAAAATTTCCACACCCCAAACTACCTTTTATATGGAAAAATGTTTGTTGTTTTTTATTTTCTCAAAAATGGCTGTATTGATGTTTAATAAAATACCATAGTTTAAGATTCTTACATGTGAAATATAATGTATATTTTGAATTTTCTGGCAGTACCCTATGAAGTCCTCTTCACTCTGAAAGATTTTATAAATTGGGAACCCATAAGATATAGAAAATAATCTTACAAATAGTGTAGGTCTCCTATCACAATTTATATCAAATAAAATATTTTTTGTTGCCCATTTCTGAGATATTCTTTGTTATTGGTTTGAACTTTCAAATACTCATACTTTCCTGAAATAGTGTCATTAGTAGGGCATTATTACTCATGGTCATGTAAGGGGCATGGAATTTCAAACACATCATGTAGGGATCTGCTTTTTAATAAAAATCTGATTATTGCTTTAGCTTAATGTATCTTTCTTATGTTTAAAAGGAAAATGTGTGAAATGAAAGTTTATCTTGATTATCAGGAAGTGGATAGAAGAAGAAGCTTTTGTAAGAATAGTTTGTAGAAAGGTGAGTAGAGAAAGTCATGGGAATGCAAACACATCAGATTTGTTTACAGGTGGTAAGTCACTAATTTTTTTCTTTCTTTGCTACCTACCTATAGTGGGTAATACGAAGCATCCTATTCCACCAAAAAATTTGATGTTGATATTTCATCGAAAATACATGTTTTGAGACCCTCTGAATAAAACAAAATAAACTAATGTGATACATTCGCATGACTTTCTTTACCCTCTATCACTTTTTAATGGGCACATGCGTGCGCGAACACACACAGCATTGAATGTTGATGGTACAACATTAATTCAGGATAACTTCAGGAATTGTGTATTTAAAAATGTTGTGCTTGTTAAAAAGTATTAAATAGCTCCATTTAAATTGAGAACTAAGATTGAAAAATTTAATAACATGTACACAAACATTTTTTTTTCTTTTAAACTAATTAAAATTAAGAAATGCCTGCACAACAATTTATTTAAGTTTATTTTCTTAGCTCAAATTAAAAATTTGAAAGCAATACTATAAACCATAGGGTTCCAAGGAACATTTCGAATTACTATATCAAAAAGTGATTAATTATAAATAAAAAAAATAGTATCTTAACAAGCTTGTTAAAGTTTTGTGTGCACTGTATGTTTCATGTTCTAAGCATATGGTAAAAACATCAAAGCAATCTGAGTTTTTGGAATTTCACAGATGCATTTCCTTAAGTAATGTGGAAACATTTGCAGGCATTATATAAAAAAAAAACAATATGATGCTTAATATATATTCTAAACCTGTAATCAAGTTTAACATTATTCTCTATTATTTTCAGGACTGTGCCCCACCTGTTGATCCAACATATGTGAGCTCCGGTGAAGTACCATAAAGAGGTATGAAAAAAATAATATAACTATCATTTTAGTGCACTTCCAAGAATGGTTGTATTTCTAGTTTAGAGTTAACAGATCTCCAACTTGACACTAAGATGGCTGCTCTAGCTTTGTTACTTTGTTATGACTTTATCAGTATGTACCCAAGTGATGTGTGGTTCCATGAGCAAGCTTTAGCCCCCCCCCCGGTTCCATGAGCAAGCTTTAGCTCCCCCCCCCCCCTTCCGAGGCTTCTTGAGGAACTGCACATCTCTCAGTGTCATCCTGTAAAGTCATAATAAATAACCAATGCTGAGAAAGCTTCAAATCATTAATGATGGAGTTTTGGTTTTTTGTAGTACACAGGAATACGGATTTTAGTCCTGCCTCATGCATGTATGAAAGAAAAACAAAAAACAATAGAAATAGTTACAGGGAAAAAAATTGGTTAAAAAACATCTGATTTATTGCATACACATGTTTCTCACTCATTCTTCTACAAACTACAAAAGCTTCTATCTACTTCTTGTTAATTAAGATAAACCTTATTATACATTTACACATTTCGTTGTATGTATAAGAAGGATACAGAAAGTGATAGTCAGATTTTTAAAACATGTGTCACTATGTGATGGCTTTTAAATTCCAATCTCTTTGCATGACTGTGAGACAAAAATAATAATGACTTAATACTTTAAAAAAGTGTAAGTATTTGAAAATTCAAACGAATAAAAAGGAAATGGTTAATGCCAAAAAAAAAAATATATATATATAAAAAGTGTGCTTTAATAAAAAGAAACATCTTGTACATGTCCTACAGTTTATCAATTATGCAAAAATCATTCAGAAAGTGAATTGGGATTTCGCAGGCTGTTTCCAGAAAATTCAAGATTTATATTTTGTCATGAAAATATCTTAAAAAATGGTATTTTAATCAAAATCATTTCAGCAAGTTTGAGAAAATGTAAAGAGTAGTTTTTGGGATGATAATAATAATAATAATAATAATAATAATAATAATAGTGTGGGTGATAATGACATAATAATAATAATAATAATAATAATAATAATAATAATAATAATAATAATAATAATAATAATAATAATAATAATAATAATAATAATAATAATAATAATATTTCTTATTGCTTGTAGACTTGCTGGTCCAAGTTTCAAGCATAGTCAACTCAGGAATTACATTAAAAAAAATGTCATCTGGTCTGTACAAGGTATATTTAATGAGGTGATGTTTAATCTAGATTTAAACAGCCTACTTTCTATAATTTTCAAGTGTCTAGGATGTTTGTTATATAGTGTTGGTGCTATATTTACAGGATATTTAACATGTGTGCAGATCTATAGACCAATTTAAATTCAAGTATTATACTCATGAACATTATAAAGAACTTTGTGTTGTGTAAGAGCAGGTGGGCGAAAAAAAAAAAAAAAAAAAAAAACGCGCACGCACGCACACACCCGCGCGCATGCGCCCCGCCATATGGACCTTTATATCTAAAAAGGCTTTTTTTTTTTTTTTATTTAATATTTCTTTTATTCAGAGGGCATCATAGCTTATATTTCCGCTGAAATCTCAACATCAAATATTTGGGTGTAGTGCAATACTTCCCCTACTTAAAAAGTAGAGAAAGTAAAAATAACATGAAAACATACTCAAAGTAATATTATTAAACATGATAGCCATATATCTCCTACAAACTATTCTTACAAAACTTTAGTCTTTCTTCTATTTCTTGTTAATCAAGATAAGCATTTGAGGAAACAGTGCCATTACACATACAAGAGGAATACAGGAGACTGAAGTGATGGTCAAATCTATCTTTAAAAAGTGGGTTGCTATATGTTGACTGAAGCTCTATACTCTTTGCATGACATCATGAGAAACAAAGAATCTCAGGTCAAAAAATGTATGATAAAAAGCACTGGAAAATTCAAACCATGAGTTTTACATGTTTTGTTTCATAGTTTTTGTCTACCTCTCTGGTTTTTTAATTATAGAAAAACTGTCCAAAATTCATTCTGAATGAAAAGACCTACATGGACTATTCACAAAAAATTCAGGCCTTATATCTAATTAGTCATGCAAATATTTTAAACAAATGTTATGTTAATCAAAATCCAGAGCCATTTTGAATGATAAAAGTAATAAAAAAGACTTAAAATGACTGGTAGTTTGAATTTCTTTGTGTCACATCTTTGGTGGATAGAACTGAAATACAAGTTTGGTGTTTATTAGAGTGTCCATATTTGAGTATCAGTGTTCACACGCACGCACACACCAGGCCATTTCTAAAATTGCTTGTTTTTAGGAGGGGGGTTCAGGAGACCTCAAAACTTACAATTCTGGTACAATCTTGATATTACATTTTTAGATGGAATACAATACCTCTTACCACTACTATAGCTAGGTGGTGGAATAGGTAAGTAAAAATGTATTTACTACAGTTTACTACAGAGATTTTTTGAGAACTTTGGACAGTTCTGCTTTATGTCCCAGCAAAATTTGTAGACTACTGACAAATATAAAAAAACTGCCCCTTTCCTTATTTTCAACCCCTTACTTATAGATTTTGATTCTTTGCCTATATGGATACAACTTACACACTATCAGACTGAAAAATTCTATGCTATAGCCAGGATTTCATCCATAGATCTTCAGCTTGCCATGCTACTGCACTAACACATTGATTTAACATGCAAATCAGCTTAGGAATTTAATGTTGTGCCAGCATGTTGCATGGTAGCTCAGTTGGTTAGAGGAACGGCATGGAAAGTCAAAGATCTATGGTTCAAATCTAGACTATGGCATTTAACTTTTCACTCTGATTCTACTTTTCCATCGGCATTTTATCATTCGGGCAGCCTCCAACCAAAGGAAATGAAAAAAATTCATTAAATTAAAATATAAGAAAAGTTGCTGTTTGCAGGTACATGTTTAATTTTTTTAGACATAAATATTTGTCCATTAATATTAAGCTCAGCAGCACCATGGCCAAGTGATTAGACCACTATCTCCCACCAATGTGGCCTGGGTTTGATTCTAGGAACCCACATGTGGGATTTGTGGTGGATGAAGCAGTTTCTCCCGCCATTCATTCCATCAATTGGTCCATCATCGCCTTTCCTATCATCCATTTCACCTCCATCTGATATCATATTCTTCCCTCACTCTCGTTCCTAGCTATGGGCTGATTCCCCATTCCAGGTTCCTCTTTCTATGATTCGATGTTTGTCTGCCCACCTACAGACCCCTCCTCCTAGGCATGTTCGTAAGTCCTAAGGGAAGTAAGGCTTATGTATGAAGAGAATAAGCCGAATAAGTAAGTACAGAATGTGGTCAAATTATTAGAATAAACATTTTCATTTGCCTAATTCTTGAAAATATGTTTGTTAACATAAAATATAGTTGATTGTTATAGTTAAAACATTCCTAAATACAAGGAAATACTCTTAAGTCTTAGTGCTTAGCACACATTGCTTTCAGCCTGATAAGAATTTTTAAACGTTTTCGTATATTTTTTTGGATAAATATCTTGCAAAATTACTAAGCTGAACTGATCTTTGCAAAAGATTTATTTACTAATATTTCTGTGATACCAGTGTTTGCAGAAAGGCTTTTTTTTTTTAAATAAATGTATAGTTGCTTTAACATACTAGTCATATTGCAACTTTACAACTATTTATAAAATAAATATTTAACAATAAAACAATGAGGTTATTTAACATACTGGCAGTTTTTAAAATCATTACAATTAACTAGTATAACATTGTGACACTATAACTAATCAAATTGATTGAGCCTTATATACTGTTATATATATATTTATGCTTTTAAAACATATAACTATCTTAGGGTACATTAAATAGTTGAGTGCTGTTTGTAGATCATTGGGTATCTGGTAGTGTTGAACTTCATTGATCATATTGTGGTCATTCCATGATTATGTATTTCGTCATTAACAGTATGTTACACTGGTGGCAGATGGGTGGTTGGTAATTTGAAAGAAGATAACTTTGCATGAACTTGGTATGGCCCATTCTCAGTCGGGATCTTAAAACCTGATTTTGTCTGGAAAGAGAATTACTGGGCAGATGTGTCGAAAAACTTGATATTATATCACGGAGTTCGCTTCTCATGGAGTCAAGCCATCCTGTCTTCCACTGTTGGTAGAGATTCTTTTTAATGATTGAGATAACGTTATGGGCTGGTGTATTTATAGTTGGGTCACTTAGTGGATATTTAGTGGCTTCTTTTGCTGCCTGATTGGTCAATATGTTGCCTTATATTCTAATGTGGGATGGAATCCATATTAAAGACACTTACTTTCCTTGCTTATTGGCTCTATGACGTAGTGATTGAATTTATTGTTTAAGAATATGGGTTGATGACAGATTATTTATTGCAAGTAGTGCACTTTTAGAATCTGAGTATATAACACATAACTTTGAACATTCAGTATTCAAAACAAATCACAGCTTGTTTAATTGTAAACAGTTGACTTGAGAAGATGATACAAATATCAGCAATTCTGAATAACATAATGTGGTCTGGATAAACAACACACAAGCATTGATTTTGGAATTTCTTGATATAACCTAGTTATATTAAAGTAATTGTTAGATACCTATTAAGGTTCTGATGAAAGAATCATGCAACAATTTTGAAAACTATATTATGATTTAGAAAAATTATAATGTGTTCCTTTGATAAAAAGCTAGTTTGTTGTTGCTACTAAATTCATGTTATCCAAAGGTGCCAAGGATTAAAAGTTCAAACACCTAAATGTGGCAACATTGAGCATTTTTTCATAAAAATATACTAAATAATTTAAGTTGTAGTAATTTACGAGGTTTACTTTAATAGTTTGAGCACGTCTGTAGGTAAGTACTATTAAGCTTAATTTGTGTTTTTCCAGTAACCTTTTGGTGAGCCCCATGTAAGTATATAAATTTACCTACTCATTTATTCATTATGTTTAAGATATATTATGCATGGTTTCTGTGTACCTATTGTATTCTTGTATTCAGTTGGCATGTTTGGTGATGCATCAATAAATTTGAAACACATTATTGCTCTGTATGTGTAACAATATAGTTGGCAAAGTCATTGTCTCCCAGGTTGTATTTGATGATACTAATGATGACAGTAATGAAGAAGTAGGCCTAAATAATGGCGAGTGTTCCCAGTGTACATTTTGATTATCATAAAGCCTAAATGATGACAGCATTTTTGTGATCAGTTCATATAATTGACTAGTATATGACTGTAGAAAAATCAAAGAACCAAAGAAAAATTAATGATTATTTTACACCAGTACTCTGAATTTTTTATTATTGTTCTTTTTCTTCTTTGTTTTGTTTTGTTTGTCAATAACAGTACTGGTATGCATATAAGTACTACTCTCAGCCATGATATGAATGTGTGTGATGGGAAGAGGAACTAGACAGTTATAGAAAAAGAGTGTGGGGCATCGGAAGGACAGTTATGTAAAGAAAACATCCACAGTTCTGACTTGCTTTACTAGCAAGACTGGGGCCCGCAAATGTATACGGTTTTTATTGTGTAACTGCACATTACCCTATCGCCTTGGGGCTCGCTTCCCTCTGATTCCTAGCCTTGATGACGTTAGGCAGCATCAACAAGAACACTGAAGACCTCCTCCAAGTGCATTCATAATGTGGTTGATTAGTACTTTAAATAATGTAGTACGTAGTATAGCCAGAAAATTATTAAGAAGGGGTTATGTATAGGGTCCATTTTTTAAGCAATTTTTATCAATTCAAATGATAAATATGAACTAACTCATAGCTGAAATATTTAAATGAATCAATTTTATATTCACAGATTCAGATGCAGTAACTGGTATTAAAATTAGAATAGGATGTTTTGTACATTCCAAGTAGTAAATGTGTTGTAACATGAGAATTAATGACCATTGTGAAGTATTTTATATTAGCACTGCAGGGCATTTTATTTCACTATAAAATAGTTGTAGTTATTTCTAAACTGGGAGATATTGCACTAATTTGGAAACCATTCAAATTTAGCACCAGAATGAAAACATGCCCCTGATATCTTAACATGATTGTACCAGTGCCATCTAAAATACAACTTCTGTTGCTGTCAGCTCTGGACATATTGTCCAAGACATGTGGCGTAAATATAGTGCTACCAGTGATATGATTAGGAGAAGTACCTACCTTAGTACCTTACTTAGAAGGATGCTATCATTTTAACAAAACTATGTTTGCTAATAATTTTTATATTGTTTTTAGCAATTCGGGGGGGGGGGTTCAGCAGCTAAAACCTCCCTGGCTTTCCCTCTAGTGTATTATGTTTATTTTTTGTGTATTTGTTTAATTTATTGCTGTGTTAAATAATACATAATTAGTTTGAGTAATAATCTAATATTTAATATTTATTTAGTATTTATTTATTGTGCTAAGAGATTTACAATTTGATTGTCTACTGAACTTTGGCCCTGGCCACTCCTTCTGTGGACAATCACTACAGTTTATATACATTTACAATTTCCCATCAATAAATTATTTTGCTCCAGTTTTTCATGTCCCATTTCACTTGTTTTTCACTTGTCACTTATTGATTACTTTACCATCACACATTCACCATAGTTTTCCATTCAAAGTAAGATACACTACCTCTTACTTTTCTCTATCCACTGTCCAAAGCCATTTGTTTTTCACTTTACACAAAAACTGTCCAATGCTCTTAGTGTCCTTGCACATCATTTTGATTATAAGCGTATTTCTATACCCCTTCAACCACTTCTTTTTAAAAAAATTCTCTTCTTCAATTTTCTGTTCCTTGGCACTTAAATACTATGTGTTCAATGTCTTCATTACCACCACATATCAGACATTGGTTTTGAAGAATACCCTGTCTTAAGCCTCTTAGCCTCCATACTCCAGTTCTTACCCATGCAATAGATTCTCTCTTTCTTTATTTATTATGTCGATATATATTTTTACCTACCCCATGTATTTTTCATTGGCCTATAACAAACCAATGAGCTCTTTTCGGCAATCTCACTGAAAATGCTTTGTATTGCTATACCTTCCAGTCTTTTCCTTGCCTTTTTCCAAAAATCCTTCACATTATTTTCTCTCCTTCTCCACATGTCTCCTAACCCATTTTTCTCCAAAATGTTCTGTAAATTACTTACCAATCCATCATTCATTAAACTATTCTCTTGGTATTCTATACATTCTCTTAACACATTACTTTTTCCTAGATTTAAAGTTCTGAACCAAAATTTCAAAGCTCTTTCCATTATCTTCCCCTTAGTCGCCACCCTGCCCATCTGTAATTGCGCTACCTGTCTTACAATTGCCTTCGGTAACCCTAGTATTTCTCTACAAAACATCCTGTGCACCTCATCTATACTTTCCCCGCTTTCAGTTCAAAAGGAAATTAACATTTTTGTTATCTTTTTTGTTGTTAAATTTTGTTTCAACATCATGCCCCATTACACTGAGTAGCATTACATGATTTATACATAAATTCTTTAACATAAATATCATAATTAATATAATAAATAACTTAAATATTTATACCTAATATGTTAACATAAATATTATAGTTAATATAATATTTATACATAAATTCTTTAGCATAAATTTTATAGTTAACATAATAAATATCAAATATTCTAAGTCAATTCTGAATCAATTTTAATTGTACATTTATTTTATATGGGTTTTCTAAAGTTTAATTGCATTTTATAATTGATCAAAATTTATATTATTGACAAAGGCATAAATGACTTTATATATTTCATGATTATAACACTGTAGTTTATTGGCCAGTTTCTGCTGCATGTGGATTTCGGTTGTTGTTGTTGAGTCCTACGTTGTTGGCTGAGCTTTGGGTATATCCATAGAAGGTGGTCTAGTGTTTGGTCCCCACCATTACACGGGTATTCTGGACCATCTATAATTTTAAATCTAGTATCTTTTTTCATGTCCAGTTACTATGGCAGTGAAATTTCTGTTAAAACAATGTTTTATCTTCAGTCTGTCTTGGGCTAATGGAAATAACTTCTTGGTAACTGCTCCTTTGGTTGAATTTGACCATTCTTGTTGTCATTTTTCAATGCTATTAATGTACTTTTTGGGATCTTGTAAATTGTTGTTGCATCAGTGCCTTTGTTTGCTTCTTTGGGAAGTTGGTCAGCCAGTTCATTTCCATGTATACCAACATAAACTTTTACCCATTGGAAATGAATAATCCAGCCTTGACTCATGAGTTGTTTGACTTCCCGTCTAATCTCTTGTATTATGTAGGTATCCATCTTGTCATTGTTTCTCATTAGATCAAGGGTAACTCTGGTATCAGTGTAAATATCCATTTTATGTTGAGTAGATAATGTGTTTCCTGTTTCAATTATATTCCTCAATGTTTGTAATATTGCTATCTGTTCAGCTTGATTATTTGAATACCTGTCATTGAGCTCATATTTTAGTTGATAAATTATTGATTTCTTCTTCTTCTTCTTCTTCTTCTTCTTCTTCTTCTTCTTCTTCTTCTTCGTCTTCGTCTTGCTGCGCCAACTTTTCCATTAATTTTGCTAGGTACCATCAGTAGGTATATACTTCATTCTTAATCTTCATTGAGAGCTTCTTGTATATATATTCTTTCTGCATGGGGTATCCACTATGATATATCTACTAGCACATTATATTCTTCAGATGTTGGTAACATTCCATGCATTGCTTTATATGTATATATTTATCTTCTCGGCAGTTGTTATTTTTATTGATTGAATTCCAGCTATAATACATGATGCATCATATGACGGTTCGATATGCTTTGGTTATTTTAATGTGTATTAATCTTTGGACCTTCTGATACTTCTTAATATTCATTTCTTTGGTTAAAGCTTTCTCCCAAACGGGTACTCTGTATACTAAAACAGGCTCTATTGTTGCTTTATACAGTGCCATTGTTTTATGCCAAGGCTGCAGATCACACGAATGTGTGCTCTGCACACAGTCTACAACACTGCAGGGTTTTCCATTCCCATGTTACTTACTTCGAGTGTTAGTAACATATATGTAATGAGTACTAACCTTGTTATAAATGTTGTTAATAGTGATGTCCATCTGTAAGAAGATATTCTTGACACAGTCGGATGAAATTACCATTCACACGCATAAGTTCTTTGTATGCAATATTCATCATTTCTGCTTTTATATTGTTCTTAAGTTTGTCTATGGTGTAGGGATTGATCCTATAAACTTTACTTTTTTAGATTTATTTATCCCGTTGTTCTAAATTTATTGACCAAACATCTCACAGTGTCTCTACCCAGAACTGGATAACCAGGAAATTGCTGTTGAAATTTTCTACACATCCGTCTACATGATTCAGCTTTCACGTATGTGTTGTAGATAAAAATGTGCTGTTCAAGTGTGAATTTGTTGTCAGGTATTTCCGTGGACTAATAAGAGAACATCATTCCTAAGGAAGGCACGCACAATACTGATATTGTTGAAACACTTCACAACACGAGGACAAAGCAATTACTGAGACTGCTCACAGCTGATAAACATACCCTTCACATGTCCTGCACCACTTCTGCACTGTGGTGTAATACTGAGGTCACTGCCCTCTTGGCCGATATGCATATAAGGCGGTTGAGGCCTTGGTATAAAACGAAGTCACTGTATATTGTTTTTAAAGCTTTATGTTCCAGGTCCCAATGTAGTGTTGCACTTTGTGCTAATTGATGTATTAGTACAGTGCTTTTTTGCATTGTATATTTTATATATTGATTAAAGATGAATTTACTATCCATATATAACCCTAGATATTTGTTAAAATCAACTTGTTCTAGTAATTGATGATTCATGTATATTGTAATTGTTTTGTTAATTGTTTTTCTTCTTGTCACTAATAGTACCTTTGATTTTTTATTATTAAATTGTATTTTGCAACTTTAGCCCAATCTTCTATTTTATTTATATTATGGCTAGTAGAGTTTTCTACTTCTGCTATACTTTGAGCTTTAGTTACAATGACTAAATCATCAGCACAGGCAATTACTTTGGTATTATTTGTAAATTTAAGATTTAACAATGAGTTGTAGTGTAAGTTCCAATAACCTGGACTACTACAGGATCGTTGAGGACATCCTTGGCTTAGTTCTTTTCTATCTTGTAAGTATTGATGCTTATACTTGCCAACCTGTTACTAAAATAGGTTTTTGATTAGTTGTACAGATTCCTTAACTTCTCTTAAATTAGTGATTATACCTGGCAACCAAGCTGCATTAAATGCTCCTTTAACATCCAGATTTACTATAACAGTGAAATTGTTTATATTGTCCTCCACAAGCTTTTTAATAAACATAGCTGCATAAGTCGTGCTCTTATGGGGGGTGAAACCATATTTGTTTGAATTGAGCTGCTTGTTGGTGATAGTATGATGAAGTACTCTATCAGTCATTAATTTTTCTAATACTTTCCTTTCCACATTTAACTAGCTAATCGGTCAATATTTCGAAACATTTTTGGAGTCTTCTTTGCCAGGTTAACTTTTGGAATGATTACAGAGCTTTTCCATATTTTTGGGAAATATCCTATTTTCAAACATTGATTGTACATTTCCATTGTGAATTTTGGAAGGCATTGAAATGCCTTTAAATGTATCCACTAGTTATACCGTCCTCTCCTGGTGGTTTTTGGGATCCATTGATTTCAGCACTGAGTATTATTAGTTCTTGCATCCACCATGGTAGTGTTCTACCTTTTGGAGGTCTATATCTGTTGCATATCTTAAAATTTTCCTTGCATGCTGCTATATGCACAACAAAATCAATATGTATATGTTTTATTTTTTGCAGCAAGTCTTCTTCAACTTCTTCATAATTGTTTCCTTTCGCGCAGCTAAATTTTTTTGACATATTTGTAATAAAGCTGCATCCAAATTTATTGAAATCTTCATTCTTAGTTTTGTATCTAATTCCTATATTAAAATATTTCTCTTTTTTGTTGCTGAATGTTTATTAATGTTGAATGTAATATTATTGTGATCAGAGCAGCTTATTTCTTCTCCTTACATCCAATTTTGTAGATAGAACAGTAAAGAGCTGTTACATATTGTCAGATCTATTTGGCTTTTCCCTCCTCTTGTTTCAATTATGGATTATCTACATTGTCATTAATTACATATAAATTGTTAGTTATTGTGAATTCTTCTAGTATTTTACCTTGCATATTCGTTATTGCATGTGCCATAGTTTACTTCTTGAGTTGCTGTCTACAATGATTATTATTCCTAACTCTTGTGCATATCTCATCATTTGCTCAATTTTTTTGGACATCTCTTCCAATGTCCTTAGTAATATCAAAGTACATGGGTATACCACATAATCTGGTGAGATTGGATCAGATTTCTTTCACAACACAATTCTCATCTAATAACTGGCAGATTAACAGCACGTCTAAGTTGTTATTATGTACTATTATTGCTGCTCTCTTTCTCTCGGTCCCGCTGGTGTATGTTTGCAGTGATTTTGTAATTCCTGTTAGATTATAATTAATTGTACAGGTTTCTTGTATAACGGTAATGTCTATGCTTGACTGCATTATTCTGTTAACTAAATTCTTGTACCCACCCTTGTGTAGTATTGAGTTGTAGGTAACTTAAACTTGTCATATCTGTATGATCCATTTAATATTAGTGTTATGCATGTACTTCTTTAGCATCCTTTGGTAGCAGCTGCAACGTTCATTTCCAGAAAAAAATTTGGAGGGGGGGTTTCCATAACTAGATCTAAACTTAACACTACCCTACACAGTTACCATGTACCTACTCTGTAATATATAGATGTTACATGGACAAGAAAATGTTTGGAGGCATTAAATGGACAGGACAAACTCACCAGAACTAATATATTCCACCTTACAGCACAAAACACTGAGACTGCTTCGAAAACTCTTCCATCACATCTTCAAGGTTTATCTTTATGTTGAGATGAACAGACATCAACTCAAGACCATTAAACTGATTTTCAGCAGTGGAATTTCAAAGGTATGTCTTCAGTCACCTGAGTGATGAAAACGTTCTCTCTGGTTTTGATGTTGAAACTAGTAATGTGGCCAGGATCTGAAGCAATTAACTGTGGTTGGGAAACATTGCATAAAGTCTTATATTGCAGACTGTGGATGTGAGGTTTGTTTCTCCCAGTTTGATTTCCACACTACAAATTCAGCTTGGACAATACTAGGTTCAGTTTCTGTAAAATGTTACACATTCCTTCAAGTCTTCGGTGGTAGCTTTAACACATTTACTTGGAATAACGTTCCATAAAGAACACATTAAAGTCTTGCGGAGTTTAAATCTGACACTAAGTTGTGTTTGAACATGATCTAGAAATGGAAGAAATGTATTCAATTTATAATACTCCCTACAGGTCACTGATGAAATATTGTTTCGATGAGTTTGCCTGTTTACAGTCCTTGGAAAACCCATTATGTTCAATATTTTCAGAAAACATGGATGAGGCAGAGGTGAAAACTTCTTTGAATTCTTTTTCATAATAATTTCTAATTTATTTAAAGTGCCAATCAGATGGTCAACATGACTGCAAGCTTCTGCTACATCTGCATTAACAACCTGGAGTTGTCTGAATGCCACGGTGAAACAAAATATCTTCTTTAAAATCAAAAAGAGAACAAATCTTATAACACTTTCACTTTCATGCTTATGGACACATCTTGTTTTACAAAGCCTTAACAGAGTACCAGATTGACACTCTAGCATATTCTCTTTTATTGCAGTCTTCAGAAAATCATTCCCTTGAGCAGATGAGCGGAAATAATGTTCAACAGTCTGAATGGTTCCTAAATAATTGCGTATGAATAAACGGGAACATGACTTTTCTACAACAAGGTTCAGTGAATAAACACTACAATGTGTGTAAAGGGCCATAGGGTATTCTTTCCTAATATATTCATTTACAACATGCAGGTAACTGCTCATAGCAGATGTTCCATCATATCCTTGTGGAACCATAACATCACAGATGATGTTATTCCTCTTTCAGGTACCAGAAATGAGATTTGCCAAACCGTTATCTGAGATCGGTTGTTAGAACAAATCCAAGGAAATCTTCCCTAATTCTACTTGCTTTCCTGTCAACATAATGCACACAAACATGTACTTGTTCTATTTGGGAGTTTCACCTGCCATCACAGAATGGTAGCATTCAGGTTTGCTACTCTATTTCATTTAATTATATCACCACAAATCCGAATTAATTTGTTCTTAATTTTAAGTCTTGTGCACTGTGAATTTAGTGCACCTGATTCCAAGTGTTTTTGAAGCACTGAATCACCTGCACTTAAGCAGAAACATAGTAAGTCAACAAAAATTTCTATGATTTGTTTTTGATTCTTCTGGTTTCATGACATTTCCAAAGTCACTTGTTCCATAAAGGGGAATTTCTTGACAGCCACAAACAATATTGTTTCTATAATTAATCTTAGTTTCTCATGATTTTCAGCGACTTGCTTAGCTCGCTTGCTACTTAGTTGGTTTATTATCTATTGTGCTTTCCCTTCAACCACTTTTATAAAGTTTTCTGTCATTTCTAAGCACTGTTTATGACATGCTGCTTTTGCATGATTGGAAAAATCTTCCAATGCATTTTTCTATTGACTATATTCTTTGATAACAAGTGCTCCCGACTCTCTCCCTCTATAAAACAACACACAAACTTTGCACAATGCACCTTCCAGTTTACTTGAATAGACTAGCCAAGGAAATTTGTCAAGCCTCGTTAGGTGAAACCTCAGATTTTGTTTCATTTTAGGTGTGAAAACATAGGCAGGAGTTGGAAGCCACAGGTTTTTCAAAAGCTGTTCCCTTTTTAGATCATCAATGTTTTCTGTTTTAACATACAAACCAATATAATTTTCATTGAATGAACTATCCTTGGTTCCTGCCAATATATCAGGTGATGATTGTGTGGCAATATAATTTCTGTGGGACTCACAATCGTTAGACAAAGCCGTTGATTCAATGGTTGTATCACTCGTAGAGGCACTATTATTGCTAGCAGTGTCACTAGGCAATGATGTTGATCCAATGTTTATGTCACTTGTAGATACACTGTTGTTGATGTTGCTACTCAAATCATGTTCATTTCCATGTTTACATTTCTTGCAAAAGAGTATCCCAATTGGTAACTGTTTACTCCCCTAAACAGCACTGCATTTTAGTTTTAATGAAGTTTGCAAGGTGGCACAATGTGAACTGCTGAAATGTTTTAAACCAATCTTTGTTTCAAACAGACTATCATTGGAGTATGGTATCTCAAAATCAATTTGAGAATGCCTTTTGGTTTACTTGGAAAAATATGGGTTGTGAAATTTAATGGGTTGCTGGCAAGTTGCTATGGTAGCTCAGTTGGTTAGAGCAGCAGCAGGGTAAGCCAAAGATCCATCGTTCAAATTCAGCTATAGCATCAAATTTTTCATTCTAATTCCATCTTTCCAACTTCCCAGACTGTTCATAGCATGATTAAAAGAACAATTTACTGTCATTTTAATTCCCATGAAAATTATAGGTTAGTACCTTAACATTTCCAAAAGTCACCTCTACCCACCCCCTAATGCGCAAACTTTCTCACTTAATCCATTTTAATAACATTTTAGTCACTTGGAAACAATTATACATAATCTAAAGCTTCTGAAAACTAGCTCTCCCAATTTTCAACATCCTGCATAGAAATTAGCATTGTTTGAATTATCTGAAAAAAACTTTGGAAACTTATGCTTAAGATTCTGGGAAAGCTGCCTATATTTTGAACCATTTTCATACAGATCAAAACTATTACACAAATTTGTATGAAATTTTGGACACCTGTGAATGATATAGCGTACTTATGACTTTCAAAAAATCCCTGTACTGCTAATTTTCAATTCCCTACTTAAAAATCTGATGTATTGCATTCACATAACCTTCTCTACTCAGTCTTATACAAATTATTGTTACGAAAGCTTACTATTTTATCTCATTCTTGTTAATCTAGATAAACTTTGAATTAACATTTACACATTTTGTTTAGAATGCAGTAAGTAAAGTGACAGTCATTTTTAAAGAGCATGTTGTTATATGAGAGGTTTGAAATTCAATGCTCTATGCATGTCCATGAGATGAAAAAGAGTAACAACTTTCCAGTTGAGAAAAGTATAATTATTTGAAAATTCAAACCAATAACAAGGATATTTCAGAAATAGTTAACTCCACAAAAAAACTGTATTACATAAACTGTGTAATTAAATGAGATCTGCATTTCTTGTGTAGTAAGATTTTGTTTACTTCCTATGGTTTAACAATTATATAAAAGTCATTCAGAATGAAGAGGACTTTACAGGCTATTCCCAAAAAATTCAGATATACATGTTATTTGTCATGAAAATATGAACATATGGTAGTGTTATCTAAAGATCCTGAATTTAAATCTAAAGTTCCATATTTAACCAACCTTTCGTTTGAGTTATGCTTTTCACAGACACACAGAGATGGAACTTTTTCTAAAAATGTTTCTTTTTGGTTAAGGGGGCCTCATAACATGTATTTCTGGTGAAATCTTGACATCGAATTCTTGGGTGGAGAATAGTTCTTTCACTACTTACTAAAGATGAGCAATTTACAAAGTAAAATTTTGATGCACTCTCTCAAGGCTTTCTATTTATTCCGTAAAAAAAGTTGTAGGCCTAGAAGCAACAGTTGTTTAGAAAAGGTACACCAAATTTGCCAAATTTAACATTACTGATACACAGGCCCGGCCTCTTGCACACAGTATTGTCTGTGTCTTTGTTAAGTCATTTATAGTTATTGTTATACTTATTTACAAGGCTTATACCGATGATACAGAATCCGTGGACATGTTTATCTCAGCTTCCATAGTGATAAGCGTATGTAAGGTCGACTACATTTCCTTAACATAAGATTAATGTGAAGCCACATCCCTCTTGTGTATGAGGCCTAACACATAACTTTCAAGCACATTCAATTAGTATTTACGTGTGAAACATGAAATGTTTGGAAAACGGCTAATGCTGCAGCAGAGAATAAAAAAATAATCATATTTAAAAGATAAAAACAAAAACATTGTCAGAAATTTTATTTTCATTTACATTAAGCAGAGAAAGTATACTTTTTTGGGAGGGGGCTTGGAGTTTAACGTCTTTTAACCGGGTAATTCATTCGGACGGTAATAGTTATTTATGTACAGGTCTCGCCAGGGATATTGGTGTATGACCTTCAAGGCTAGTCCAGTCAGCCAGCCTTCTGATGTTTCAATACCTCCCTCGCAGGTAACACGTGGTTCCTTCTGTCCAGTTCCTTCCACAACTCCCGTCTCAACTTGCACCATTTTCGAGCTACGGTACGGTGTGTGTACGGTAAATGACTCGCATCGTACCTTTCCATTAAAATTTTCACACGCCAAAATCCGTGGCGCGACCTATAACTGTATATGAACGTGAGTTTATGCAGGACGAGTAAGATATTTACGGCCGAAGCGAACCTGAGGGCGGAATATCGAAACGAGTCCTGGAAAAAAAAACACTTTCTTGCAGCTACGTACATAGTTTGTTCATTACCATCTCGAAATAATTTATATATTGGTTAAACATTCTACTGCATATTAGGTTGGACGTGTCGCAGTCATATGTTTCAGTCAAGTTGTTGAATAAACAGTTGAAGAGCATATCTGCTAAATGGTTGGCGTTGGAGTATAGAAAGTGAGTTTACGGAAAAGTTTTAATTTCACGTAGGTGCTCACTGGTTTGGAGGCGGTAAAACATGAAATTCCAGATAGTACTTAAAGTAAGTGGAAAAAGTATAATTTGGGGGGGGGGCTGAAGTTTAACGTCCTTTAACCGATAGGTCATATCGACGGTAATACTTATTTACGCAACTGCATAGGAAAGCGAGCTTCTTTCAGGACAAATACGATTTTTACGGCCGAAGCGAACATGAGGGCAGAATATCCAAACGAGTCCTGAAAAAATACCGCTTTGCAGCAGTTATGTACAATATTTTGTTTCATACTAACTCGAAATACTTTATATATTGGTTAAATTGTACTGCATATTATATTGGGCATTGGGCACATTCATATGTTTCAGTTAGATTGTTGATTAAACAGTTGAAGGGGATACTAAAAGCTTGGCGTTGGAGTACAGAAAAGTTCAGTATCCATATGTACTAGTTTGGAGACGGAAAAACATTAAATTTTAAATAGTAATTAAAATAAATAGAAAAATTGCCACTTTTGGGGAAGGGGGGCTGGAAGTTAAACGTTGTTTAACCCGGCAGGTCATATAGGACGGTAATAGTTACTTACGTAACTGCATAGGAAAGTGAGTTTTTTTCGGGACAAGTAGGATGTTTAGTTGGGGCCGGAATATCGAAACGGATCGCAAAAGAAATAAAGAAAAGAAAAGAAAAAACACTTTCCTGCAGTTACGTAGAATATTCTGTTTCATGCTATCTCACAATACTTTATACCTACATATTGGTTAAATATTATACTGTATATTATGTTGGATATGAACGTAGTCATATTTTCAGTCAAGTTGTTGACTAAAAGTTGAAGGGAATACTAAAAGGTTCGTAGTGGAGTAGGTACATAAAGCAATTAAGTTTACGGAAAAGTTCAATTTCCAGTAGGTATACTGGTTTGGAGATGGAAAAACACGAAATTCCGGATAGTATAATGAAAGTATTGTATTCCATCCAAGAATTCGAAGTCGAGATTTCACAGAAATACATGTTTTGAGGTCCTCTGAATCCCCCAACAAAAGCATTTTTAGAAAAAGCCCTGTGTGTGCGCGTGTCTATAAACAGCATAACTCAAAAACGAAACGTCGGTTAAATATGTAGTTTGGTATTTAAATTCAGGACCTTCCAAGGATTCAACATGTGGATTTTGAGCAAAACCTCCCCCCTTGTCTACCCTTTACATGGACAATACTTCGTTACGTTTGATTTTTCAAGATGGCTCTAACGATTTTGTTAAAACATCATACTTATGTTTAAGCTATTTTAATGTAAAATAAAACGTATATCTTGAATTTTCTGGGAATAGCCCGTGAAGTCCTCTTCATTCTGAATGACATAAATGTTACTGTACAAAAACTGTACGTCTCGTTAAAGCACACAATTCATATGAAATAAATTTTTTTTGTTGCTTTAACCATTTCGGAGATATTTTTGTTATTGGTATTCCTTGTTATTACCAGAGTTTGACTGGTTTGCCTATATAGATACAACCATACTACATAGATACCATACTAGCCTCTAGTTCCCGAAGTCATGGGTTCAAACCCGGCGATGTATTTTTTTGGGGGCGTAAAAATCCTTAGCATGGCTTCTTTCGGAAGTAAAGCCGGTGGTCCCTTGTCGTAGATTTACGGCACGTAAAAGAACCTCAAGCCTGATAAAGAGGCAGCTGAGCAAAATTACTGGTCTTTCATGTCCAATATAGAATGGGACACTAAGGACCACAGCAGTTAAAGAGTGTCCATAAGTAAAACTCAATTTTATTTTTTAAGCTTATCACGCCATTACTCTAACAAATTAAGCAAGTTAGGGAATTTAATGTTGTGCCAGCATATTGCCATGGTAGCTCATTTGGTTAGAGCAGTAGTATGGAAAGTCAAAGATCTTTGCTCAAATCTAGACTATGGCATTGAACTTTCCAATGACATGTATGAAATAACAATTAATTAACATTGATTAACCTAATAATCAAAATGTGCAAAACCTGGGAATTAAATTACTCATAAGAATGCACTTTATGTGTTACTATCACATTTTATGTATTATGTTAGGTTGAAGAAAACTGTTGCATGGTGATGTTATTGTTATTATTATTGTTGTTATTATTGTTGTTGATGTTAATTGTGTTGCAAATGTTGCAATTCAGGCTGCCTCCAGCTAAAGGAAGTGGAAAAATTCATTAAATTAAAATAGAAGACAAGTTGCTATTTGCAGGTGCATGTTAATTTTATTAGTCATAAAAATTTGTCCATTAATATAAAACTCAACAGCGCCATGGCCAAATGGGTAGACCGCCCACCTTCCACCAAGGCGGCCAAAGTTCAATTCGTACCCACATATGGGATTTATGGTGGATAAAATGGTTTCCCCCAATGTTCATTCCATCAATTGCTCCAGCACCTTTGCTGTCATCCATTTTACTTCCATTTGATATCATCTTCTTCCATCACTCCCATACCTGGCTATGGGCTGATCCCCCGCTCCGGGTTCTTCATTCTATGATTGAATGTTCATCTGCTCCTCTACAGGCCTCTGACCCTAGGCTTGGTTGCAAGTCCTAGGGGTGTAAGCCCTATGTATGAAGAGAATAAGCTGGCTAAGTACAGAATGTGGTCAAATTATTTTAGTAAAAATTCTCATTTGCCTAATTCTTGAAAATGTGTTTATTAAGGTTATTATTATAGTTAAAACACTAAATGCCTGAAAATACTATTAAGTCTTAATGCTTAGTACACATTGCTTTCAGCCTGATAATGATTTTTAAATGTTTGGCATATTATTTGGATAAATATTTTGGAAAATTACTAAGCTGAGCTGTATCTTTTGCTAAATATTTATGTACTAATTGTTCTATGACAGCAGTGTTTGCAGAAATATTGATTTTTAGGAATTTCTTGATATAATGTAGTCATATTAAAGTAGCAATTATTGGATGCCTATTAAGGTTCTGATGAAAGAATCACACAACAGTTTGGAAAATTATATTATAACTTAGAAAATTATGTGTTCTTCAATACAAAGCTAATTTATTGTTGCTACTAAATTCATTTTATCCAAAGGTGTCAAGGATTAAATGTTCAAACACTGTGGCAACACCTTAGGATTTTTCATCTTAAAATAGACTAATTAATTTATGTTGTACTAGTTTACAAGGTTTACTGTATTAACTGGACCATGTAAGTAATATTAAGCTCAATTATATGTTTGGTCGGTTAACTATATACTGTTTTCATTGTGCAAATGTACATTCCCCTAATGCCTTTGCTTTCACTCCCCTCAGATCCCTAGCCTTGATGACATTAGGCAGTGTCAATAAAAGCACTGGCACCGTCCTCCAAATGCATTCATAATGTGGCCGACTAGTACTTTAAATAATGTATTATAGTAACGTAGCCAGAAGATTATTAAGGGGGGGTTATAAATAGATTTTATATTCATAGATTAAGGAGCAGTAACTGGTATAAAATTTAGGATATGCTGTTTTGCATATTTTAAGTGGCAAATGCATTGTTACATGAGAATTAAAATCCGTTGTGAAGTATTTTATAATAGCGCTGCAGGCCATTTTACTTCACTATAAAGCAGCGTTTCTAGCTGTGTTCTAAACTGGAAGATATTGCACTAATTTAGAAACCATTCTAATTAAGCAGCGGGATAAAAACATGTGCCTCATGTCTTAACATGGTTGTACAAGCGCCATTTCAAGTACAATTTCTGTTGCTGTCAGCTTTGGTCATATATTCCAAGATATGCGGCATAAATAAAGCACTACCTACCTCGTTTCCACCAACCCAGAAAGATGCTATTATTTTAACAAGACTATTTTTGCTAGTAATCTTTACATTGTTTTAACAAAGGGGGTTTTTTAACTCCCAAACTTCCCTGACTATGGCTCTGGTGTATTATGTTTATTATTTAGTATATTTGTTTTATTTATTGCTTTCTTGTATTAAATAATGCATATTTAGTTTGAGTGATAATCTAATAAAACCGTTTCAGTGCAAAAGAAAATTCACTTTTACGTTATCTTGTTTATACATTGTTTTAGCTGTCTCCTTTTGATAATGTATAACAGAGTTTATACTATATTATTATTATTATTATTATTATTATTATTATTATTATTATTATTATTATTATTATTATTATTATTATTCACAATTTAAGTTCTTATTGGGGTATGTTATTTCAAAATCAATTTGAGAAAGACTTGTGGTTTACCTGGAAAAATATGAGTTATGAAATTTAATGGGCTGTTGGCATGTTCCCATGGTAGCTCAGTTGGTTAGAGCAGCAGCATGGTAGGCTAACGATTCATGGTTTAAATTATAGCTATTGCATTGAAGTTTTTACTCCAACTGCACCTTTCCAACATAAGCCTAGTTATGGCATGAGTAAACGAACAATTTACTTACATTTTAATTCTCATGAAAATTATAGATTACCTTAACATTTCCAAAAGTTACCTCTACCCACATTTTCATCCTCTAATGCACAAACTTTCTCACTTAATCCATTTTGATTTCATTTTAGACACTTCGAAAGAATTATACACAATCTAAAGCTTCTGAAAACTAGTTCTCCCAATTTTCAACATCCTGCATAGAAATTTGCATTGTTTGAATTATCTGAAAAAGCTTTGGAAACTTATGCTTAAGATTCTGGAAAAGCTCCCTTTATTTTGAACCTTAGAATTTTAGACAGCTGTGAATGATATAACGTATTTATGAGTTTCAAAAAATCTTGTACTACTAATTTTCAATTCCCTACATGACAATCTAATGTGTTGCGTTCACATGTCTTTCTCTACTTGCTCTTATACAAACTATTCTTACAAAAGCTTATTTTTTATCTCATTCATGTTAATCCAAAAATCTTTGAATTCACATTTACACATTTTGTTTACAATACAGTAGGTAAAATGATGGCCAGTTTTAAAGAGCGTGTTGTTATATGATGATTTTGAAATTCCATGCTCTTTTTATGACCACAAGAAAAAAAGGAGTAATGATTTTCCATTTGAGAAGAGTATAAATATTTGAAAATTCAAACCAATGACAAGAAAATTTCGGAAATAGTTAACTCCACAAAAAGCTGTATTTGACATAAATTGCGTAATTAAATGAGATCTACACTTTTTGTGTAGTAAGATCTTAAAATAAAGAGAGTTGAGAGTTGTTACACTACATCACTAAAATATTGAATATTTTAGTGATGTAGTGTAACAACCCTCAACTCTCTTTATTTTAAATTATGACACATCACTGTTACTAGCTTCTAAATCTTCAAAATTAGTCAATAGTAAGATTTTGCTACCTCTTATGGTTTAACAATTATACAATACTCATTCAGAATGAAGAGGACTTCACAGTCTATTCCCCAAAACATCAGGATATGCATATTATTTGTAATGAAAATATCTTAAACCTATGGTTGTGTTATAAAAATAGTTACAACAATTTTTGAGAAAATAGAAACTAACGAAAAACTTTTTTCCACGTAAAGGGTAGTTTGGGATTTGGTGATTTTCCTCAAAATCTTTGTGTTGCATCCTTGGGATGTTTTGAATTTAAACCTCAAGTTTCATATTTAACCAACCTTTCATTTGAGTTGTGCTGACACACAGGGGCGGAACTTTGCTAAAAATTTCTTTTTTGGTTGAGGGGGCCTCAAATCATGTGTTTCTGGTGAAATCTACACATTGAATTCTTGGGTGGAGAACAAAACTTGCCCTACTTACTAAAGATAAGTAATAGACAAAGTAAAAATTTGATGCACTCTCTTACGGCTTTCTCTATGTTCCGTAAAGGAAGTCAGTCCTAGAAGCAGTAGTTGCTTAGAAAAGGCACACCAAATTTGCCAAATTTAACATTACTAAGATACGCAGGCCCGGCCTCCTACACACAGTATTGTCTTTGCCTTTGTTATGGCGTTTATAGTTATTGTTATACTTATTTTCAAGGTCTTTGGTTTGTACCGATGATACAGAATCCGTAGACATGCTTACCTCTCCAGCTTCCATGGAGATACGCGTATGTAAAGTCTATTGCATTTGCTTAACGCGCTATTAACGCGGCGTCGATCACCTCATGTGTAAAAGGCCTAATATCCAACTTTCAAACAGATTGAGTTAGATGACGTACTTAGTTTGAAACATGAAATGTTTGGAAAACGGCTCAATTACGGGGAGAATTAAGAAAAATAAAATAAAAAACATAAATAAATAAACAAAAACAAGAAATTGTCAGCAATTTTATTTTAACTTACAGAACTACAGAAAGTATGCTTTGAGGTGGGGGTTGAAGTTTAACATCCCTTAACCGAGGTCATATCAGACGGTAATAATTATTTAGTAACTGCTAGGAAAGTGACTTTTTCTGTACAAATAGGAATATCGAAACGAATCCGGGAAGAAAAAAAAACCCACTTCGTGGAGTAGTTATGTACAAAATTATTTCATATTATCTCGAAATACTTAATATAGGTATCGATTAAGTATCGCATTGCATATTACGTTGAACGTGGATGCAGTCAGTCATATGTTTTAGTTAAGTTGTTGAATAAACAGTTGAAGAGGATGCTAAAAGGCTGGCGTTGGAGTAAAGAAAGTTAGTGAACGGAAATGTTTGATTTCACGTAGACACTGTTTTGGAGGCGGGAAAACATGAAATTCCTGATAGTACTTAGAGCAAGTAGAAAACAGTATAATTTGGGGAGGAGGGGGCTTGAAGTTTAACGTTCTTTAACCCGGTAGGTTCACATCGTTCGGTAATAGTAATTTACGTAACTACATAGCAAAGAGCTTTTCAGGACGAGTAAAATGTTTACGACCGAAGCGTAGCTGGGGGCGAAATATTGAAACGAGTCCTGAAAAAAAAAACACTTTCCTGCTGTTACCTAAACATTTTGTTTCATACCATCTAAAAAACTTTATATATCGGTTAAATATTGTATTGCATACTATGTCGAACGTGGACGCAGTCATTTGTTTCAGTCAAGTTGTTGAATAAACAGTTAAGGAGATACCAAAAGGTTGGTGTTGGAGTACTAAAAGTAGGTGAGTATACGGAAAAGTCCAATTTCCCGTATTGGTTTTGAGACGAAAACATGAAATTCCGAACATGAAATTCCACCCAAAAATTCTATGTCGTGATTTCACATGAAATAAATGTTTGGTGAGGCCCGTGAGTGTGTGTGTAAACAGCAAAACCAAACAACAAAATGTCGGTTAAATATGAAGTTTGGTATTTAATTCAGGACCTTCCAAAGATGCGACACGAAGATTTTGAGGGAAATCCTCCCTTTCTAACTACCCTTTACATGGACAATTTTTCATTACTTTTTTTTGTTTTTGTTTGTTTGTTTTCAAAAATGGTTCAAACGATTTTGATGAAAACACCATACCGGTGTTTAAGCTATTTTCAAGGAAAATAAAATCTATATCTTGGATTTTCTGGGAATAGCTTGTGAAGTTCTCTTCATTCTGAATAACTTTTGCATAATCGCTATTATCCGTCCTTAAAGTTTGGAAGTATGAGTCAGAGTTTAAATTTGTGTGTGTGAATTTAATGTTTATAAAGAACCCAACGTAAACAACCCAAATATCAACAAAATACTAAACGAGTGAACATTGTTCTCCGTGGTTAGCATGCTAGCCTCTAGCTCCCGAGGTCGCGGGTTCAAACCCGGCGGAGGGCGATGCATTTTTTAGGGCGTGAAAGTCCTTAGCATCACTTCCTTCGGAAGGGAAGTAAAGCCAGTGGTCCCCTGTCGTAGATTTACGGCACATAAAAGAACCTCAAGCCTGATAAAGAGGCCTCTGAACAAAATTACCGGTTCTTTCACGCCCAATATAGAATGGGACGCCAAGGACCATAGTAGTTAAAGAGCGTTTATAAATAAAACTCATTTTTTTTTGATGAGCAATTGTTCCAAAGGCAAAGCCGCCGGTATGGCCTTGGATGTTAAAGGCGGCATATAAATGGTTGGGGGGGGGAATTATATAGAGGAATAAACTTTTGTAAGAATAGTTTTTAGAAGATCGAGTACAGGTCATGTGACGCAATACATCAGATTTTTTTTTAATGAGCTTTGCACTTTTTTTCTGAAGTAAACGTTTGCCTCTCTGTAATGCTTTCAAAGTTAAACAAAATTATATAAATTCAATAAGGATTTTACAGGCTGTTCACGGAAATGAAATGCACTTTATTTTTCATGTCTATATGTCAGACATAAGATATTTTGATTAGTCATTTGAGCATTTTTAAAATGCAACAATGAAAATTTTTCTCTATAAAGAATAGAGGAATTACATGAAAATATTCGTGTCACATCCTTTTTAAAGTGAACTTAAATACAAGGTATTTATCCAACTTTTCGTTTTTAAATTCACACATTTCCTAAAAACCTTTTTTCGGACAGGGGTTAAATTAAATTAAATTGAGTTTTATTTATGGGCGCTCTTTAACTAGTATGGTTCTTAGCGTCCCATTCTGTATTGAGCGTGAAAGAGCGGAAATTTTGCTCATAGGCTTCTTTATCATGCTTAGGTTCTTTTTCGTGCCGTAAATCTACGACACGGGACCACACGAATGAGGAGTAATCAGACGGAGGGGCCTCCAGTAACTTGAGTGCAACACTGCACGCGGGCTATAGTGGGCTCTTTCTGCTTCCAACGCGACCAGATCCTGACGACAATGTGCACTAACAAGGACAGGGTCCCTAACGATTCTAGTATTACACCATTCCTGACGCCGTTTAGCTCTACCTTAGCCACTCGCAACCTGGAGGTTCCAGATGTAGACGAGACACTCCCAGGAAGGTAGGGGACCACAACAGTCCCCCTAAGCGTCAAGAAGATATCTTTCCATAGAGCAATATACCAACCGTTGTCTTCTGGTTCCTGAAACCCTGAAACAGATGAAGTGAAAGAGATGAAAGGGGAATGAAGATTCGTAGTAAAAGGGGAATCAACCCAGCATTTCCCTACCGACCCGCGGAATCTACGAAAAAAACCCATAGTCGGCCCGACGGGTATCGAACCCAGAACCTCCCGAATGCAAGCCCCACACAGAGGTTAGGAAATCTCAAACCATATATTTCCGGTGATATCTCGTTAACGAACTTTTTGGTGGAATACAGTACTTCCTTTACCTATTACATTTAAATATTTATTTCAGTGCTAAGTACATACATTACATGGGAGTTTAGCTTCTTTGGTCCTGGCCATTCTCAGGTAGACCTCCCCTTTTGTTTTAGCATCGATTCTTATCTCTAAAGGATTAGTAATAGACTTAAATTATACTATCTATTCTTTGTCTATTTGTCTCTGCCATTTCATTTTCACTCTCCATAGGAATTTCCTTAAATCTCTTTAACTGGCTGGCTTTAAAAAATCTTATTTTATCCCATTACTTTATTTATCTTTAACCATTTTTTTAGCGCTCAATTCTCCATTCATTAGTCCTCATGCATTCAAATAATATGTGGGATTCATTTTTTTGTCCTCTGCAAATTGGGCAAAGCCCTTGAGCAACTTCCCCCCCCCCCTCAGGCCCTTTAACTTCCAACTCCCAATCTACACCAGGCAATCCCTGAACGCTTATTTCTATTACAGATTTTGACGAATGTTTTCTTTTCTATGCGTTCTGTAACTCTGTTATAGAATTGTAAAGACTTCTTTTCTCTCATTTGAGTAGCTAAAATCTGCCTATCCATAGCCTCCAATCGTGTTCTAACTCTCTTCCAATAGTTCCTATCCAGATTGCCAGTTCTAGACCAAATTTCACCTAACCCATTCTTTATCAATTGTTCCTTTATGTTACCTAACCTAGTATTGCTTTCCAAATTATCATCTTGAAGCCTCAGGCATACTTTCAAAATATCTGTCTCTGGTTGTAATTGAATTCAGAATAAGCACTTCAAAATCCTTTCCATAACTTTCCCCATCTCAGCCAAAGCTGCTGAATTTACAGTGCACTGTGGGACACCCAAGAAAATCTTACCAAATATTCGTTGCACTAGGTCCAATCTTTCCCATCCTTTGATCCCCCAAACTTCTATTCCGTATATTCATCTAGAATTAGAATCAACCATGGCATGATAAATTCTTTCAAATCACTCTTCCCTGTTTTAGGCACTGCGTACAAGAATTTCCTCACTGCACTTATAGCCATCTTTCCCTTTGTTAAGGCATTTTTAATTTGTTTATCCAGCAATTTTGTTTGTTGATGCAATGACATTAATTTTAAAGTAGTACCGGCATGTTGCCATGGTAGCTCAGTGGTTATAGCAACCGGACAGAGATTGGGAGATCCGTGGTTCCAATACCAGCTGTGGCATTTAATTTTTCAGTTGTTTGATTTTACCTTTCCTACATTTTTCTCTTTATCTTCTTATCAGCATTTTTTGCTATTCAAAATTTCCTTGGACCACCGTTTATAACCTATCAGCTTGAAATTTTCAGGATAACTTTAGAAATTGTGTATTTAAAAATGTTGCACATGTTAAAAAGTATTAAACAAGTCAATTTAAATTGAGAATTGAAAAATCAATAATATGTACACAAACTTTTTTTCTCTTAAACTAATTTAAATTAAGAAATTCCTGCACAACAATTTATTTAAGTTTACTTTCTTAGCTCAAATTAAAAATTTGAGAGCAATGCAATAAACCAAAGGGTTCCAAGTAACATTTCGTATTACTGTATAAAAAAGTGATTAGTTATGAATAAAAAAATTAGTATCTTAACAAGCATGTTTTATGTGCACTGTATATTTTATTGCTGAGCATGTGGTAAAAACATCAAAGCAATCATAAGAAAGTTGTGAGGTTTTGGATTTTCACAGATGCATTTCCTTAAGTAATATTATGGAAATGGTTGCAGACATTATACCAAAAACAGTATGGTGTTTATGACATATTGTAAACCTGTAATGAAATTTAACATTATTCTCTATTATTTTCAGGACTGTGCCCCACCTGTTGATCCAAGGTACATGAGCGCCGGTGAACTACCATAAAGAGGTATGAGAAAACTAATATAACTATCATTTTACTGCACCTTCAAGAATGGCCATATTTCTAGCTTAAAGCTAACATTTATCCAACTTGACATTAAAATGGCTGCTCTAACTTTGTTATTTTGTTATGACTTCTTGGGTATGTAGCCAAGTGATGTGTGGTTCCATGAGCAAGCTTTAGCCTCCTCTGAGGCTTCTTTAGGAACTGCACGTCTCTTAGTGCCATCCTGTAAATCCTAATAAATAACCAATGTGGAGGAAGCTTCAAATTATTAATAATGCAGTTTTGGTTTTTTGTAGTACACAGGAATAAGGATTTGAGTCCTGCCTCATGCATGTATGAAAGAAAAACAAAAAACAATAGAAATAGGTACTGGGAAAACAAATTGGATAAAAAACATGTGATGTGTTGCATACACATGTTTCTCACTCATTCTTCTACTAACTACAAAAGCTTAATCTGCTATCTACTTCTTGTTAATCAAGATAAACCTTATTATACATTCACACATTTTGTTGTAGGTATAAGAAGGATACAGAAAGTGATAGTCCGATTTTTAAAACATGTGCCACTATGTGATGTCTTTGAAATTCCATGCTCTTTGCATGATCATGAGAAAAACTGAATAGTGACTTACTACTTGAAAAAAGTGTCAGTATTTGAAAATTCAAACCAATAAAAAAGATATGGTTAATGTCAATTTTTTTTATATAAAAGGTGTGCTTTAACGAAAACCACATTTTTTGAGTAGAAACATCTTGTACATGCCTTACAGTTTATAAATTATGCAAAAATCATTCAGAAAATGAATTGAGACTGCAGGCTGTTCCCAGAAAATTCAAGATTTATATTTTTTTATGAAAATATCTTAAAAAATGCTATTTTAATCAAAATCATTTAGCAAGTTTGAGAAACTGTAAAGAGTAGTTTGTGGGATGATGATAATAACAGTAATAGTGATCATGACATGTATAATAATAATCCGTATTGCTTGTAGATTTGGCAGTGCAAGCTTCAAGCATAGCCAACTCAGACTTACATTAAAATAAAAGTCAAATGGTCTGTACAAGGTATATTTAACAAGGTGCTTTTTTAATCTAGATTTAAACAGCCTACTTTCTATAATTTTCAAGAGTGTAGGAAGCTTGTTATATAGTGTTGCTCCTATATATACAGGATATTTGACATGTGTGCAGATGTATAGACCAATTTAACTTCTAGTATTATACTCATGATCATTATAGAGAACTTTGTGTTGTGTAAGAGCAGCATGATGCAATATAGTTGGAGAGTTGAATCGGATTTGGTCTCTCTCTCATGTACACACACGCATGCACGCACGCAAGCACGCACACGGACCTTTTCCTAAAAGTGCTTTTTTTGGGTTCAAGGGGCCTCAAAACTTATATTTCCGGTGAAATCTCAACATCAAATTTTGGGTGTAATGCAATACTTCCCCTTACTTAGAAAGTAGAGAAAGTAAAAATTACATGAAAACAAACAGATAATCAAAGTAGTATTATTAAACATGGTAGCCATATCACTCCTGCAAACTATTCTTACAAAACTTTAGTCTTTCTTCTATTTCTTGTTAATCAAAATAAGCATTTGCAGTAATAGCGTCTTTACACATACAAGAGAATACAGGAGACTGAAGTGATGGTCAAATATTTAAAAAAATGTTGACTGAAGCTCCATAGTCTTTGCATGACATCATGAGAAACAAAAGAATCTCAGCTTAGCAGGTCAAAAAATGTATGATTAAAAGCATTGGAAAATTCAAACCTATAGCAATGAATGTCTTAAAAATGGTTAATGTATAAAAAATATTGGTTTGATATAAATTATATATTTTAATGACTTCTACATGTTTTTTTTATAGTTTTTGTCTACCTCTCTGGTTTTTCAATTATAAAAAAATTATTCAAAATTCAGTCTGAATGAAAAGATCTACATAGACTATTCACAAAAAATTTAAGCCTTATATTTAATTAGTCATGCAAATATCTTAAACAAATGGTATGTTAATCAAAATCCTTAGAACCATTATGAATGATAAAAGTAAACAAAAAAAGGACATGATTGGTAGTTTGAATGTCTTTCTGTCACATCTTTGGTGGATATAGAACTGAAATACCAAGTTTGGTGTTTATTAGTGTGTTCATTTTTGAGCATCACTGTTCAGAGGTACACACACACACAGACACCCACAGACCGTTCCTAAAATGCCTTTTTTTTGGAGGGGGTTTCAGGGAACCTCAAAACTTACAATTCTGGTGCAATCTTGATATTACATTTTTAGATGAAATACAATACTTCTTACCACTACTATAAATAGGTGTGGAACAGGTAAGTAAAAATGTATTTACTACAGTTTTCTACAGAGATTTTTTTTTGACCACTTTGGACACTTCTGCTTTATATCCAATCAAAAATTGTAGACTACTTACAAGTATAAAAAACTGTCCCTTTCCTTAGCTTCAACCCTCTTACTTATAGATTTTGACTGATTTGCCTATATGGATACAACTTACACACTATCAAACTGAAAAAGTCTATGCTAAAGCTGGGATTTCACCCATAGATCTTCAGCTTACCATGCCATTGCTCTAACAAATTGACTTACCATGTGAGTTCATTACGGAATTTAATGTCGTGTCAGCACGATGCCATGGTAGCTTAGTTGGTTAGTGCAGTGGTATGGGAAGTCAAAGGTCTGTGGTTCAAATCCAGACTACGGCATTGAATTTTTTATTCTGATTCTACCTATACAACGGTAAGTATGAAATAATAATTAATTAACATCGATTGACCTAGTAGTCGAAATCTAATGCCTGGGGATTAAAGTACTCATAAGATATACCTTATATTTCAATCACATTTTATGTATTATGTTAGGTTGAAGAAAACTACTGCATGGCGCTGTTGTTGTTATTGTTATTATTATTTTTGTTGTTGTTAATTGTGTTGTAAATTTTGTCATTCAGGCAGCCTCCACTAAAGGAGGTAGAAACATTTATTAAATAAAAATATAAGAAAAATTTGCTGTTCGCAGGTACATGTATAATTTCTTTAGACATAAAAATCTGTCCATTAATACTAAGCTCAGTGGCGCCATGGCCAAGTGTTTAGACCACTTGTCTCCCACCAAGGCTCCTGGATTTGATTCCAGGGACCCACATGTGGGGTTTGTGGTGGATGAAGCGGTTTCTTCTGCCGTTCATTCCATCAATTGGTCCATCAACACCTTTCCTATCATCCATTTCACCTCCATCTGATATTGTCTTCCCTCACTCTCGTTCCTGGCTATGGGTTGATCCCCCATTCCAGGTTCTGCATTCTATGATTCAATGTTTGTCTGCTCCTCTGCAGGGCTCTGACCCTGGGCATGGTTATAAATCCTAGGGGTGCAAGTCCTACGTATGAAGAGAATAAGCCGACTAAGTACATAATGTTATTATATTATTAGAGTAAACATTCTGATTTGCCTAATTCATGAAAATATGTTTAAGATAAAATATACTTAATTATTATAGTTAAAATTACTAAATACTAAATGCAATTAAGTCTTAGGCTTAACACACATTGATTTAAGCCTGATAAGGTTTTTTAAATGTTTGGTATATTTTTTTTAGATAAATATTTTGCAAAATTACTAAGCTAAAGATTTATTTACTAAGGTTTCTATGACGGGAGTGTTTGTAGAATTTTTTTTTTTTTGTTTGTTTTGAAAGTTTATAGTCACTTTAACATATTAGTTTATATTGTGATTTTACAACTTTTTATAAAATAAACATTTAACAATAAAACAATGAGGTTATTTAACATACAGGCAGTTTTGAACCATTACAATGAACTAGTATAAAATTGTGACACTATAACTAATCAAATTGATTGAACATTATATACTTTTATATAAATTTATGCTTTTAAAAAATTCAACTATATTAGGATACATCAAATATTTGAGTGTTGTTTGTAGATCATTGGGTATCTGGTAGTGTTGTCTCCATTGATCATATTGTGGACATTCCATGATTATGTGTTTCGTAGTTAACAGTATGTTAAATTGGTGGCAGATGGGTGGTTGGTACTTTGAATGAAGATAACTGTGCGTGAACTTGGTATGATCTATTCTCAGTTGGGATAGTAAAACCTGAATCTTGTCTTGAAAGGGAATTCCTGTGAAGATGTGTCGAAAAACTCGATATTATATTACGGACTTTGCATCTTGTGGAGTCGAGCCATCCTGTCTTCCACTGTTGGTGGAGCTTATTTTTAATGGTTGAGATAACGTCATGGGCTGGTGTAGTTATAGCTGAGTCACTTAGTGGATGTTTAGTGGCTTCTTTTGCTGCCTGGTTGGCCAATTCATTGCTTTGCATTGCAATGTGGGATGGAATCTTGCTTTCCTTGCTTATTGGCTTTATGAAGTAGTGATTGAATTTCTTGTGTAAGAATATGGGTTGATGACAGATTGTTTATTGCAAGTAGTGCACTTTTAGAATCTGAGTATATAACAAATAACTTTGAACATTCAGTATTCGATATATAAATCACAGCTTGTTTAATTGCAAACAGTTCACTTGAGAAGACAGTATAAAAATCAGGAAATTCCAATATGGTCTGATAAACAACAGCACTTGCATTGATTTTTAGGAATTTCTTGAGATAACCTAGTTATATTAAAGTAATTGTTGGCTACCTATTAAGGTTCTGATGAAAGAATCATGCAACAATTTGGAAAATTATATTATGATTTAGAAAAATTATAATGAGTCCTTCGATACAAAGCTAGTTTATTTTTGCTACTGAATTCATGTTATCCAAAGATGTCAAGGATTATATGTTCAAACACCTAAATGTTGCAACAATGAACATTTTTTCATTTTAAAATATACAAAATAATTTAAGTTGTAATTTACAAGGTTCACTGTAATAATTTGAGGTAAGTAGTATTAAGCTTAATTTGTGTTTTTCCAGTTATTCATTTTCTCATTAATACGTAACATTTTTCTAATCCCCATGTAAATATATTAATTTGCTTACTCATTTATGTGTTATGTTTAAGATATATTATGCATGGTTTCTGCATATTCTATTCTTGTATTCATTTGGCATGTTTGGTGAGACGTCAATATTTTTGGAACACATTACTGCTCTGCATTGAAGGAGTAATTTATCTTTACGTTATTAGCACCACGTTTAAGTGCAATTTGAAGGTTGTATTGTAGCTCTACTGTTGGGGAGCCAACTTGATGAAGTAACTGCCCCACGTATAGTACAAAGTTTCCGGTGACCTTCGTCCCAACGGTTTAGAATCAACTTTGTAATTTTAATGTTTCTTTAAATATATATATATATATATATATATATATATATATATATATATTTATGTTTGCCTCGGTTGCATCAGTATTAATTTGTAGAAGCATGTGTCTCTTTGCAGGGGGTGATGCGGCTAAAGAATGTAGGCTTACACAAATTATAATTATACTTAACTCATTTTATTAATCCTTCATGCGATTAAGTAACATTTTACTGTGCTGTGAGATTATTTATTAATTACTTGCACTTTTTAACACATAAACTTTATAATATTCTCGCCGTAATGAATTTTGTCTCACACTAGATACATACCGAGCTAATGAACTGCTCAGGTACGTAGCCTTCTAGCAACTGGCTTTTACCGCTTAAATTTGTAGACTTTTCTATTTAAAGTCTCTGATTGGCTAATCCTACTCCAATAGAATCCTTTTATTTAACTTTCAGCTTTTCTGGTTGTTGATTGACTATTTATAAACTGTTTTAAAAGTTACATTATTGTTCCAAGAATTACTAGTAGCATTATTAAACTTTCCAATTCATTACTGCCTCAGGGTTACCTCATTGTTAGCAACTTTCAGCCTCTACTCTCACAGCTCCAACATTATTAAATTATGTAATACATTCATATAACATTATTATACATGTACACAATAATATAAACATAAATACAATGACTGTTACATACATTTTATGTATTATATTATACACATATTGCTTTTAAGGTGGGCTGTTATTATATATTATATAATCAGACTTAAATAATTTTAGTGTTTAAAATACTGCCTCAAATTGCCCCCTTTTAGAAATATTTAAAAATTATGTTCTTTTTGTTTTTCTCTTTTTAAATATTTTCTGAAAGTCTCTGAAAGAAAGAAACATAAGCTTCTATAATAACACTTGCTATTTCTCACTATCAGTATTTATTTAACACTGACTGGTTTTTCACTACACTCATGTAGCAGAGTAATTTATCTTTTCTGCCACATGTTTGACACTTTAAGGTCAACAACCTGATGTAAGGTCAATGATCTGGTGTTTAATGACATGGGTAAAGTTTGTTTATTCACTAACACAGCCACTATTAAGTATTTTATTTGCTAGACATTTAATACTTAATTAGGCATATTAACACTTGTTACCCTTTCTTTACAACTTATTTCTTAAGCATTTTTATATTTCTTACAATTTCTATTTATATCTTATACAATATAAATGCAGTTGCTATTCAGATTTATTATGGTTTTCTTACTAATTTTATCAAAACTCTCTTTTGTTATATTGACAATCTGATACATTTAGTAAAGATATTATTACATATTTTTAAATTATTTTGCTTTCCCTT
The DNA here is from genome assembly GCA_030765065.1 of Deroplatys truncata. Lineage (NCBI taxonomy): Eukaryota > Metazoa > Arthropoda > Insecta > Mantodea > Mantidae > Deroplatys > Deroplatys truncata. The sequence continues at coordinate 98,469,594 of CM060986.1, read as the reverse complement.
TTTATTTTCCAGTTACTTTATTTTATTTTTCTTCTTGTGTCACTCATAACCTGCATACTTTATTCTCTTTATCTTCTTATGCCACAGACTTTTAAGACTTGCCCTAATCTTATGTTGCACAATTGTATTCCGAAACTTATTCATAATTAAAGCTGTAATGGTTTAAAATTTCATTTCACTGTCTCCTAGCATATGTAACCATTCTAAGGTTTTGTTGTCCAAGCATTTTCTAATAAGTATCATTTTTAATGCTTCAGGCACATTTTTCAATTTAAAATATTCTACTAAATCATTAATAAATTGTACTGTATTTGAGGAAGCATTAAAATAAGTTAATGGCAATTCATTAAGCACAGAATAATAGTTTGACATCTGATTTGATACATGCACATGCGTGTCATCATTATTGTTTTGTGTTTGAGAGACTGATGCTATGGAGAAAGCAGTAGCATCTCTTGTATTATTAGTTAACAAAGATGATACACTTCTTTCTGCACTTTTATTATTGTCATGCATTTGATTAGCATTTACAGAACTAGTTACATTTGCATTTACTTTTGGTACATTGGTACTTAAATTTTCAAAACTATTTCCAAGTTTATCAATTTCTTTGCTACTTTCTTGTACTTTATCTTTAATTTCATCTATCATTGACATTACTTGTCCTTGCCCTGTATTTGCTTCATTAATTGCATTTACATTTGTTTTTGCCATTTCATGCATTTTATTTATTTCCCCTGTTAAATCTATTTGTACTTGCACAAGATCTGCATGTGTATTTTCCACCATTGTTTTTAATTCATCACCCTGTTTATCTAACTTATTAGAAATACTCTTAGTATTAGCAAGTTTCAGTTCCATTTCAGTTAGATTTTTATCAATATGATTTGATAATTTCTGCTCTAGCTGATTACAACCTTTATCTACTTTTAAATCTATATCATTTTGAAGTGCTTTAGAAGATTGTTCTATTTTGATTTCTAACCTCCTACTTTCAGCTTTGCTTTCTTTCATACAATTTTCTATTTGCTTAGCTAGATCATTTTTGATACTAGATAGCTCTGTATTAGTTTCAGTTAACTTATTATTAGTTTCAGTTAGCTTATTATTCATTTCTTTTCTAGTTTCATTTAATTTTCCTCTCATTTCAGTTAGCTTATTATTATTATTATTAATTATTATTATTATTATTATTATTATTATTATTATTATTATTTTCAGTTATTATTTCAGTTAATTTATTATTATTATTTTCAGTTATTGCTTTTAGAATGCACATTACTTGTTGTGAGAAGTTTCCTTGCTCTTGTTGGCTAGATGTGTGAGGGACAGTATCTCTTTCTATACCTAACTGTGAATTTACAAATTATTGTTCTTCTACATTTAACCTATTTGTTTCCTCTCCTACTTCCATATTTCCATTGCTCTCTGTTTCCATTTTATTTTGTATATTTGGTTTGGAATTGCTGATTTTTAATTTACCACCTCTTAACACCATGAAATTATCTTAATAACAATATATATTTTCTTTACTATCTTGACAATTATATATGTATAAAGTATTGGAATTTTCTGACCTTTAGTTCTGGCTGTGTTAATAAACCTTTTTATTCTGGTGTTCCCTCATAGATTCTAGTTGAATTGTTGACTGCACGCCATACTCCTGAAAGAATTTTTGCTGTCCTTGGATGATGTTGATGATTTTGAAGTTCTCTGAAGTTCTCTGAATTTTTGTAGTGATGTCTTGTGGTTTTGTCGATTCTGGTAATTCTTTTCTCCTATTCTTGCCTGTTCTGGCCCTACAATGGGTGCCAATTTGAAGGAGTAATTTATCTTTACGTTATTAGCACCATGTTAAGTGCTAATTTGAAGGTTGTATTGTAGTTCTACTGTTGGGGAGCCAACTTGATAATGCAACTTCCCCACGTATGGTACAAAGTTTCCAGTGACCTTTGCCCCAACGTTTTAGAATCAACTTTGTAATTTGAATGTTTCTTTAAATATTATATATATATTTATGTTTGTCTCGGCTGCGTCAGAATTAATTTGTAGGAACATGTATCTCTTTGCAGAGGGTGATGCGGCTAAAGAATGTAGGCTTAGACAAATTATAATTTTACTTCACTCCTTTTATTAATCCTTCACGTAATTGAATAACACTTCACTAATATAGAGAGCTGTGAGATTATTTATTAATTACTTGTCTTTTTAACACATAAACTTTATAATATTCTTGCCATAATGAATTTTTGTCTCACACCAGATACATACCAAGTGAATGAACTGCTCACATACGTAGCCTTCTAACAACTGGCTTTTACCGCTTAAATTTGTAAATTTTTCTATTTCAAGTCTCTAAATTGGCTAATCCTACTCCAATAGAATCCTTTTATTTAACTTTCAGCTTTTCTGGTTTTTGATTGGCTATTTATGTTTTAAAAATTACATTATTTTTCCAAGAATTACTACTAGCATTATTAAACTTTCCAATTCATTATTGCCTCAAGGTTACCTCATTGTTAGCAACTTTTGGCTTCTACTCTCACGGCTCCAACATTATTAAATTATGTAATATATTCATATAACATTATTATGCATGTACACAATAATATAAACATAAATACAAATACTGTTACATACATTTCATATATTATATTATACACATATTGCTTTTCAGGCAGGCTGTTATTATATTTTATATTATCTAATCAGACTTAAATCATTTTAGTGTTAAAAATACTGTCTCAACATGTGTAACAATACAGTTGGCAAGGTTATTGCTTCCCGGGTTGTATCTTATGATAACATGATGAAGAAGTAGGCCTAAATAATGAAAGTGTTCCCAGTGTACATAAGGCAATTCAAGCTCTAAAGTCTAGAAATTACACATTTTCTATCATCACAAAGCGTAAATGATAACAGAATTTTTGTGATTAGTGCACATAATTTTCTAGTGTATAATTGTGTAGAAAAATCAAAGAAATAAAAAAAAAGTTATGATTTTTTAAACCAGTGTAAAGCATCAGAACTCCAAATTTTGTTATTTTTGTTCTTCTTTTATGTTTTAAGTTTGTATTATCAATAACAGTATCAGCATGCCTATAAGTACTACTCAGCCATGATGTGAATGTGTGTGATGGGAAGAGGAACTAAACAGTTATGGAACAAGAGGGCGGGGCATCAGAAGGACAGTCAGGTAAAGAAAACATCTGCAGTTGTGTTTTGCATTTACTAGCGAGGCTGAGTCCTGTAAAATATATACTGTTTTCATTATGCAACTGTACATTCCCCTATCGCCTTGGACCTCACTTCCCTCTGACCCCTGACAATACGCAGTGTCAACAAAAACACTGGACCCTCCTCCAGCACATTCATAACATGGCCAGCTAGTAGCTACTCTAAATAGTGTATTACAATAGAAAATTATCTATAAGGGGTTTTATGTAATTCTAAGCTTAAATATTTAAATAAATACATTTTATATTCATAGAGTAAGGTGCAGTAACTGGTATTAAAATAGGATAGGATGTTTTGCATATTCCAACTGGCAAATGTGTTGTTACATGAGCATTAAAGACCATTGTGAAGTATTTTATACTAGCATTGCAGGCCATTTTATTTCACTACAAAATAGTGTTTGTAGTGATGTTCTTAACTGGGAAATATTGCGCTAATTTGAAACTGGAATGAAAACATGCACCTGATACCTTAACATTGTTTTACCAGTTCTACCTAAAATACAACTTCTGTTGCTGTCAGCTTTGGCGATATTGTCCAAGACAATAGTAGTGCTACCAGTGATATGATTAGGAAGCACCTACCTCATTCCCTAGAAAGGTGTTATCATTTTAACAAAGATAATTTTGCTAGTAAGTTTTACATTGTTTTTAGCAATAGGGGAGGTTTCAACACCCAAAACCTCCCTGGCTATCCCTCTAGTGTATTGTGTTTATTATTTGTTATTTGTTTCATTTATTGCTCTCTTGTGTTAAATAATTATATAATTAGTTTGAGTACTAATCTAATAACAACTTTTTCAGTTCAAAAGAATAATCACTTATATGTTATGTTTTCTTTCTTTTTTTTTTTTGTTAAATTTTATTACATCATCATACCCCATTACACAGAGTGGCATTACATGATTAATACATAAATTCTTTAACATAAATATTATAATTAACATAATAAATAACTTAAATATTTATAAATAATAGCTTAACATAAATACAGGGAGAGCCAAAAGACTATGAACCAGCTGTGCAGCATTTTTCCTGTCCGCTTCCTTGGCCCTCATTGCTGCCTGCCACTATGGTGCAAATGAAACCATACAACATTTTAAAACTACTTTTAAAGGCTTTACTTCACAACTTTATGAAAGTGTGTTTGGGGACAGAATTATTGGTAGAGATTTGTGGCCCCGTTTGTCCCCCAACCTAACTCCCTGCGATTTTTATCTCTGGGGTAACTTAAAAAAAAGTGTACAAGACAAACCCACACACCCTGGAAGAATTAAAACAAGATATCTACTAGGAAATTGCCAGCATTTCTCAACGTGAACTACGGTGAGTATTGGATACTTTCCTAAAGAAATGCCAAAAATGTATAGACAACGGCGGTGGCTAGTTTCAGCATTTCCTTTCATGAAGTTGGTAAGTAAAGCATTTAAAAGTAGTTTTAAAAATGTTTTATGGTTTCATTCGCGCCTTTCTGTGATAGCGGCAGATGGCAATGAGTGCCGAGAATGTGGACAGAAAAAACACTGCTCAACTAGTTCTAGTTTTTTGGCTCCCTGTGTATTATAGTTAATATAAATATTTAGACATAAATTCTTTAATATAAATTTTATAGTTAACATAATTAACAACAAATATTCTAAATCAACTCTGAATCAATTTTAATTCTACATTTATTTTATATCATTTTTTCTAAAGTTTAACTGTGTTTTATAATTGATCAAAATTTATATTATTGACAAAGGTATAAATGACTTTAAATATTCCATGATTATAACACTGTACTTTATTGGCCAGTTTCTGCTGCATCTGGATTTCAATTTAAAAGTCCTACGTTGTTGGCTGAAATTTGGGCATATTCACAGAAGGTGGTCTAGTATTTGGTCCCCCTATTACATAGGTATTCTGAACCATCTATAATTTTAAATCTGTGGTAATAGTTTCTTTTTCCATGTCCAGTTACTATGGCAATGAAGTTTGCTGTTAAAAACAACGTTTATCTTCAGTCTGTCTTGGACTAATGGAAAGAACTTCTGGGTAACTGCTTCTTTGGTTGAAATTGACCATTCTTGTTGCCATTTTTCAATGCTTTTCTTCTTTTCTTCTGGTTTGAGTGTACTTTTTGGGATCTTGTTGTAAATTGTTGTTGCATCAGTGCCTTTGATTGTTTCTTTAACCAGTTGGCCAGCCAGTTCGTTTTCATATATACCAACATGAACTATTACACATTGGAAATGAATAATCCAGTCTTGACTCATGGGGTGTTTGACTTCCCGTCTGATGTATTATATTATGTATCCATGCTTGTCATTGTTTCTCTTTGGATCAAGTGTAACTCTGGTATCATTGTAAATATCCATTTTACGCTTAGTAGATAGTGTGTTTCCTGTTCGGTTATTTTCCCCAATGGTTGTAATATTGCCATCTGTTCAGCTGGATTATTTGAATACCTGTCATTGTGCTCATATTTTAGTTGATGAATTATTGATTTCTTTCTTATTATTACTGCTGCTGTGCCAACCTTTCCATTAATTTTGTTACCATCAGTATATACTTCCATTTCATAATCTTCATTGAGAGCTTCTTGTATATTTATTCTTTCTGCAGTGTGCATCCACTGTGATATATTTACTGGCACATTATACTCTTCAGATGATGGTAACATTCCATGCATTGCTTTATATATATTTATCTTCTCAGCAATTGTTATTTTTATTGGTTGAATACCAGCTATAATACATGATGCATCATATGACAGGGTTCGATATGGTTTGGTTATTTTAATGTTTATTAATTTTTGGATCTTCTGATACTTCTTAATATTCATTTCTTTGGTTAAAGCTTTCTCCCAAACAGGCTCTATTGTCCCTTTTATGCCAAGGCGTAGATGGCGAGAATGAGTGCTCTGCACACAGTCTGCAACACTGCAGGCTTTTCCATTCCTGTGTTACTTCAAGTGTTAGTAACATATATGTAATGAGTACTAACCTTGTTATAATTGTTGTTGAAAGTGTTATCCATCTGCACGAAGACTTCCTTGATATTGTCGGATGAAATTACCATTCATACATTTAAGTTCTTTGTATGTAATATTCATGATTTCTGTTTTTATATTGTCCTTAAGTTTGTCTATGGTGTAGGGATTGATCCTATAAACTTCATTTTTTAGATTTAGCTATCCCGTTGTTCTAAATTATTGACCAATTATTTCACAGTGTCTCTACCCGAAACTGGATAACTAGGAAATTGTGCTGAAATTGTCTACACACCTGTCTAGATGATTCAGTTTTCACGTATGTATTGCAGATAAAAATGTGCTGTTCAAGTGTGAATTTGTTGGCAGGTTTTTCCGTGGACTAATAAGAGAATAACATTCCTAAGAAAATCACACACAACACACATATTGTCAAAACACTTCACAACACGAGAACAAAGCAATTACTGAGCAATTATTGTTTTTAAAGCTTTATGTCCCAGGCCCCAATGTAGTGTTGCAGTTAATGCTAATTGATGTATTAGTACAGCGCTTTTTTGTGTTGTATATTTTATATGTTGATTAAAGTTGAATTTACAATCCATAAATGCCCTTAATATTTGATAAAAATCAACTTGTTCATGTAGTTGACGATTCATGTATATTGTAATTGTTTGGTTAATTTTTCTTCTTCTTGTTGTCACTAATAGTACTTTTGATTTTTATTTATTAAATTGTATTTTGTAACTTTTAGCCCAATGTCCTATTTTATTTATGTTAAGGTCAGAGAGTTTTCTCCTCCTGCTATACTTTTTGCTTTAGTTAAAATGACTAAGTCATCAGCAAAAGCTATTACATTGGTATTATTTATAAATTTAAGATTTAGTAGTGAGTTGTAGAGACTTCCAATAACTTGGTCCACTACAGGATCCTTGGGTTAATTCTTTTTCTATCTTGTAAGTATTGATGCTTATACTTGCCAACCTGTTACTAAAATAGATTTTTTATAATTACAGATTCTTCGGACATTTTTCTGGCTGTCAAGCTGCATTACACGCTCCTTTAACATCCAGACTTACTATAACAGTGAAATTCTTTATATTCTTCCACAAACTTTTTAACAAACATAGCTACATGAGTCATGCTCTTCTGAGGGGCTGAAACCATATCTGTTTGGATTGATGTGTTTGTTGGTGATAATATGATGAGGTACTCTACCAATCATTAATTTCTTTAATACTTTCCCTCCGACATTTAACAAGCTAATCTATCAATATTTTGAATTATCTTTGGAGTCTTCTTTACCAGGTTAACAATTGGAATGATTACAGAGCTTTTCCATATTTTTGGGAAATATCCTATTTTCAAACATTGATTATACATTTCTATTAGGAATTTTGGAAGGCATTGAAATTCCCGTAAATGTATCCCACTAGATATAGCGACCCCTCCTGGTGCTTTATGGGGATCTATTGATTTCAGCACTGTTCCAATTTCTTCTGATGTAAACAATTTATCATATTCTGTGCACATTTCTTATTCCATCTGTTTTTGAATGTACTTATGATGTTGGTATCAGTGCTTGGATCATCATCCAGAATGAAATTTTGAATCATAAGATTTAAAGTACTTTTAATGCCACTTGTGAATGTTCCATCTGGCTTTTGTAAAGTTGTTGAATTTAGTTTACTTCTGAATTTTCCTGCAGCAATTTTGTAAATGGCTTTCCACAGATTACATTCATCAGTTATGGTGCAGAATTACTTCCAAGAGGACAGTTTTTTGTTTTGTATTTTATTTTAGTATATTCTTTCCTTTCCAAGTATTTTTCTTTTATCTCTATCCTCAGTTGTAGGTTGTCCATAGTCCTTTTAATTCTTCTTCTAAGCACATTAGCTTACTTTCTGAGTGTTGTTAGCTCTTGCATGGCAGTGTTCTACCTTTCTGAGGTCTATATCTGTTGCACATCTTAAAATTTTCCTTGCATGCTGCTATATGTACAAATAATTCAATATCTATATGTTTTATTTTTTGCAACAAGTCTTCAACTTCCTCATCATTCTTTGCTTTCACGTAGCTCAATGTTTTTGACATACTTGTTATAATGCTGCTTCCAAATTTATTGAAATCTCCATTCTTAGTTTTGTATCTATTCCCTATATTAGAATCTTTCTCTTTTCTGTTGCATAATTTTATTAATGTTGAATGTAATATTATTTCAATCAGAGCAGCTTATTTGTTCTCCACCTTTCCAATCTTGTAGACAGAGCAGTAAAGAGGTGTTACATATTGTCAGATCTATTTGGCTTTTCCCTTTTCTTGTTTTCAAATGTTGGAATATCTACATTGGCATTAATTACATATCAATTGTTAGTTATTGTGAATTCTTCTAGTATTTTATCTCACATATTCATTATTGTGTTATGCCATGATTTACTTCTTGAGCTGCTGTCAACAATGATTATTATTCCAGACCCTTGTAGATATCTCATAATTATTTTGGACATCTCTACCAATGTCCTTAGTAATATCAAGGTACATACTTATACCATATAATCTGGTGAGCTTGGGTTGGATTTCTATCACAATACAAACAACTGACTCATAAATAGCACATGTAGATCCTTATTATGTACTATTATTGCTGCTCTCTTTCTCTCAGTTCCACTGGTGTATGATTGTAGTGATTTTGTAATTCCTGCTAGATTATAATTAATTGTACAGGGTTCTTGTATAAAGGTAATGTCTGATTGACTACATTATCCTGATAAATAAATTACTTGTAGCCACCCTTGAGTTGTAGGCTTCTTAAATTTATCATCCATTTAACACTCAATGCTATGCATATACTTCTTTAGCATCTTTTGTTAGCAGCTGCAACGCTTATCTAATGATGAATGGTTTATTTCTACCTTAGAATCCTTACTGAACATGCCCGCATCCATAAACATTTTTTTTTTGGGGGGGGAGGGTTTCATAACTAGATCTAAACTTAACACTATGCTACACAGTTACCATGTACCTACCCTGTAATAGATGGACGTTATATGGACAAGAAAATGCTTGGAGACGTTAAATAGGCAGGAAAAACTCACTCACTAATATATTCCACCTTACAGCACAAAACACTGAGACTGCTTCAAAAACTCTTCCATCACATCTTCAGGTTTATTTTTATGTTGCGCTGAACAGACATCAGCTCAAGACCATTGAGCTGGTTTTCACCAGTGGAATTTCACAGGTATGTCTTCAGTTACCTAAGTGATAAAAATGTTCTCTCCAGTGTTGATGTTGAAAGTGGTAATGTGGCCAGGATCTGAAGCAAATTACTGATGTTATGAAACAATGAAGAGTTACACTGCATAGAGCCTTCTATTGCAGACTGTAGTTGTAAGGTTTGTTTTCTCCCATTTTGATTTCCAAACTACAAATTTAGCTTGGACAATACTAGGTTCAGGTAGACAGTTTCTGTAAAAGTTGCACATTCCTTCAGGTCTTCACTGGTGGCTTTAACACATTTGCTTGGAATGGCATTTTGTAAAGAACATATTAAAGTCTTGTGGAGTTTAAATCTGTCACTAAGTTGTGTTGGAACATGATCTAGAAACAGAAGAAATGTATTCAATTTATAATACTCCTCACAGGTCACTGATGAAATATTATTTCGATGAGTTTGCCTGTTTGCAGTCCTTGGAAAATCCATTATGCCCACTGTTTTCAGAAAACATGGATGTGGCAGAGGTGAGAACTTCTTTGAATTCTTTTTCATAGTTGTTTCTAATTGCAATTAAGGTGCCAATCAAATGGTCAACATGATCGCAAGCTTCTGCTAAATCTGCATTAACAGCCTGGAGTTGTCTGAACAACATCACAATGAAACAAAATTCTTTAAAATCAAAAGGGAAACAAAAAATTTAGCCCTTTAATGTCACTTAGCAGCTGACATGCCTTTTGAGCAGCCCCTTTGTTTACAGATGAATTTAGTAACTCTAATGCATTCACTAAAGCTGATATAGCTCTTTAAATCTTATAACACTTTCATGCTTATGGACACATCTTTGTTTACAAAAACCTAACAGTGTACCATGTTGGCACTCTGGCATATTCTCTTTTATTGCATTCTTCAGAAAATCATTCCTTTGAGCATATGAGAGGAAAAACTATGCAACAATATGAATGGTTCCTAAACAATTGCATATCAATGGTAGGGAACACGAATTTGCTACAAGTTTCAGTGAATGAGCACTACAATGTACATAAAGGGCCATAGAGTATTCTTTCCTAATATATTCATTTACACCATGCAGGTAACTGCTCATAACAGATGCTCCATCATATCCTCGTGAACCATAACATCACAGATGATGTTATTCCTCTTTCAGGTAGCAGAAATGAGATTTGCCAAACCGTTATCTGTGAGATCGGTTGTTAGAACAAATCCAAGGAAATCTTCCCTAATTCTACTTGCTTTCCTGTCAACATAATGCACACAAACATATACTTGTTCTATTTGGGACATGTCTGTAGTTTCACCTGCCATCACAGAATGGTAGCATTCAGGTTTGCTACTCTATCTCATTTAATTATATCACCACAAATCCGAATTAATTTGTTCTGAATTTTGAGCCTTGTACACTGTGAATTTAGTGCACCTGATTCCAAGTGTTTTTGAATCACTGAGTCACCTGCACTTATGCAGAAACGTAGTAAGGCACAAAAATTGCCATCATTTGCTTTAGATTCTTCTGATTTCATGACATTTCCAAAGTCACTTGTTCCATGAAGGGCAATTTCTTGACAGCCACAAACAATATTGTTTCTATAATTAATCTTAGTTTCTCATGATTTTCAGCGCCTTGCTTAGCTCGCTTGCCACCCATTTGGTTTATTATCTTTTGTGCTTCCCTTCAACCACTTTTATGAAGTTTTCTGTCATTTCTAAGCACTGTTTATGACATGCTGCATTTGCATGATTGGAAAAACCTTCCAATGCATTTTTCTATTGACTATATTCTTTGATAACAAGTGCTCCCAAATGTTGATGCTGACCTTTTCCCAACTCTCTTCCTTTACAAAACAACACAAACTTTGCACAATGCACCTTCGAGTTTAGTTGAATAGACTAGCCAAGGAAATATGTCAAGCCTCGCTAGGTGAAACCTCAGATTTTGTTTCATTTTAGGTGTGAAAACATAGGTAGGAGTTGGAACCCACAGAATTTTCAAAAGCTGTTCCCTTTTTAGATCATCAATGTTTTCTGTTTTAACATACAAACCAATATCATTTTCATTGAAAGAACTATCCTTGGTTCCCCAATATATCAGGTGATGAATGTGTGGCAATATAATTTCTGTGGGACCCACAATCGCTAGACAAAGCCGTCAATTCGATGGTTGTATCACTCGTATAGGCACTATTATTGCTAGCACAGTCACTAGCCAAAGATGTTGATCCAATGTTTATGTTACTTGCAGATACACTGTTGTTGATGTTGCTATTCAAATCATGTTCATTTCCATGTTTGCATTTCTTGCAAAAGAACATCCCAATTGGCAACTGTTTACTCCCCTAAACAGCACTGCATTTTACTTTTAATGAATTTTGCAAGGTGGCACAATGTGAACTACTGAAATGCTTTAAACCAATCTTTGTTTCAAACAGACTGTACTAAGGTAAGCTCTGTGTGGTTGAAATGATTACGACTGGATTTATGAAATAGAATGTAGCATCACCATGTGTAGGAACAATAACATTACAATGTGATAATTTCTGCCACTCAAGCATTGCAACACGTCATCATAACAATTCCCCATATACAATCGGAGCTTGCTCTCGTACAGTGTTGTGTCCGCACTAAGCCTCCTATGTGGCTATGTGAGGCAACAATATTAAGTTTTCCTCTTCCATGTAAATGTGCTACCAGTAGTAGACCTATTGTTAGCTAACAAATTCTTTCCCATATTGGTATGATGAATTGAAATACAACTTGTCAGAAGTTTCAGTGGGTGAGGGGTGAGTTGAAACTTAACCCCCCCTCTAAATACAGCGCTGTTACAGAACTTATTACATTATGTTATTTACACATTTACACATTATTCCAATTTCTTTGAAAACGTATTACCTAGTTTATACTATATGATGATGTTTATTATTATTTATATTGTTTTTTTTATTTTACAAACTTTGTCATTCAGACAACCACCAATTGGAATAAGTGGCCTGAACAGTACATTAAATTAAAATACAAGACATTATTATTATTAGTATTATTATTGTTGTTATTTTTATTAAAAGATTGTGTGTCATTGGGATATGGTATCTCAAAATCAATTTGAGAATGCCCTATGATTTACCTGGAAAAATATGAGTGAGTTGTGAAATGTAATAGGCTACTGGCAAGTTTCTATGGTAGCTCAGTTGGTTAGAGCAGCAGCAGGGTAAGCCAAAGATCCATCGTTCAAATCCAGCTATGGCATCAAATTTTTCATTCTAATTCCACCTTTCCAACTTCCCAGGCTACTCATGGCATGATTGAAAGAACAATTTACAGACATTTTAATTCCTATGAAAATTATAGGTTATTAACTTAACATTTCCAAAAGTCACCTCTACCCACATTTTCATCCCCTAATGTACAAACTTTCTCACTTAATCCATTTTGATAACATTTTAGTCACTTGGAAACAATTATACACAATGTAAAGCTTCTGAAAACTAGCTCTTCCAATTTTCAAACTCCGGCATAAAAATTAGCATTGTTTGAATTACTTGAAAAAACTTTGGAAGCTTATGCTTATGATTCTGAAATATCTCCCTTTATTTTGAACCACTTTCATACAGATCAAAACTGTTACACAAATTTGGATGAAATTTTGGGCACCTGTGAATGATATAGCATACTTATGACTTTCAAAAAATCCCTGTACTACTAATTTTCAACTCCCTACTTAAAAATCTGATATATTGCTTTCACATGACTTTCTCTACTCCCTCTTGCACAGGCTATTCTTACAAAAGCTTACTATTTTATCTCATTCTTGTTAATCCAAGTAAACGTTGAATTCACATTTATGCATTTCGTTTACCGTAGCAGCTAAAGTGATAGTTATTTTTAAAGAGCATGTTGTTATATGATGGGTTTAGATTTCCATGCTCTTTGCACTATGGGAAATAAAGGAGTAACAACTTCCCAGTTGAGAAAAGTGTAAACATGTGAAAATTCAAGGCAATAACAGGGATATTTCAGAAATAGTTAGCTCAAAAAAAAGTAATAATAAATAAATAAAAAAGTGTATTTGACATAAATTATCTAAATAAAAGTTATCTACATTGTTTATGTAGTAAGATTTTGTCTACCTCTAATGATTTAACAATTATACAATAGTCATTCAGAGTAAAGAGAACTTCACAGCCTATTCCCAAAAAACTCAAGATATACATGTTTATGTGTCATGAAAATATATTAAATATACTGTACACTAATCAAAATCGTTAAGAGCCATTTTTGAGAAAATAGTGAAAACTTTTTCCATGTAAAGGGTAGTTTGGGGTGGGGTAATTTTCTTTGAAATCTTTGTGTTGCATCCTTGGAAGATACTGAATTTAAATCTCAAGTTCTGTATTTAACCAACCTTTCATTTGAGTTATGCTGTTCACAGACACACAAGAGATGGAACCTTTTCTAAAAATGTCTTTTTTTGGTCAAGGGGGCCTCAAAACATGTTTTGTGTTGAAATCTCGACATCAAATTCTTGGGTGGAAAATAGCTCTTTCACTTCTTACTAAAGATGAGTAATTTACAAAGTAAAATTTTAATGCACTCTCTCATGGCTTTCTATTTGTTTCGTAAAAAAAGTCGTAGTCCTAGAAGCAACAGTTGTTTAGAAAAGTTACACAAATTTGCAAAATTTAACATTACTAAGATAAACAGGCCTGGCCTGCTCCACATAGTATTATCTCTGCCTTTGTTAAGGCGTTTATTGTTATACTTATTTACAAGGCCTTACGTTTGTACCGATGATACAGAATCCATAGAAATGTTTACTTCTTCAGCTTTCATGGTGATACGCCTATGTAAGGTCAACTACATTTTTTAACACAAGATCAACACGGCGTCAATCCCCTCATGTGTACAAGGCCTAACACCTAACTTTCAAGCACATTCAATTAGATGACTTATTTATGTTTGAAACAGAGTGTTTGGAAAACGGCTAACGGAGAATAAAAAAAAATTAAAATATAAAAACAATAAAATTGTCAGAAATTTTATTTTCACTTGCATTAAGTAGAGAAAGTATACTTTTTTGGGAGGGGGCTTGGAGTTTAACGTCCTTTAACCGGGTAGGTCATTCAGACGGTATTAGTTATTTACGTACAGGTCTGGCCAAGGATATTGGTGTATGACCTTCAAGGCTAGTCCAGTCAGCCAGCCCTCTGATGTTTCAATACCTCCCTGCATGTAACACGTGGTTCCTTTTGCGCAGTTCCTTCCACAACTCCCATCTCAACTTGCACCATTCTTCGAACTGCGTCATACATCTATACGGTAAGTGACTCGCATCGTAGCTTTCCATTAAAATTTTCACACGCCAAAATCCGTGGCGCGACCTATAACTGTATATGAAAGCGAGTTTTTGCAGGACGAGTAAGATATTTACGGCGACGCGAATCTGAGGGCGGAATATCGAAAGGATCCTGGAAAAATCACTTTCTTTCAGCTACGTACAATATTTTGTTTCATACCATTTCGAAATAATTTATATATTGGTTAAATATTCTAGTGCATATTATGTTGGACGTGTCGCAGTCATATGTTTCAGTCAAGTTGTTGAATAAACAATTGAAGAGGATATCTGCTAAATGGTTGGCGTTGGAGTATACAAAGTGAGGGCACGGAAAAGTGTTAATTTCACGTAGATTCCCACAGGTTTGGAGGCGGTAAAACTTGAAATTGCAGATATTACTTAAAGTAAGTAGAAAAAGCATAATATTAGGAGGGGTTGAGGTTTAACGTCCTTTAACCGGATAGGTCATATCGGACGGTAATACGTATTTACGCAACTGTATAGAAAGTGAGCTTCCTTCAGAATGAGTAAGATTTTTACGGCCGAAGCGATGCTGATGGCGGAATATCAAAACGAGTCCTGAAAAAAGACCACTTTGCAGCAGTTACGTACAATATTTTGTTTCATACTATCTCGAAATACTGTATATATTGGTTAAATTGTACTGCATATTATGTTGGACATGGACGCAGTCATATGTTTCAGTTAGCTTGTTGATTAAACAGTTAAAGTGGTTACTAAAAGCTAGGCATTGGAGTACGGAAAAGTTCAAGTTTATGTACTAGTTTGGAGACGGAAAAACATTAAATTTCGGATAGTACTTAAAGTAAGTAGAAAAATTGCCACTTTTGGGGAAGGGGGGCTGGAAGTTAAACGTTGTTTAACCCGGCAGGTCATATAGGATGGTAATAGATAATTTACGTAACTGCATAGGAAAGAGAGTTTTTTCGGGACGAGTAGGATGTTTAGTTGAGGTCGGAATATCGAAACGAGTCGCGAAAGAAAGAAAGAAAAAAAAAAGAAAAAAAAACACTTTCCTGCAGTTGCGTAGAATATTTTGTTTCATGCTATCTAGAAATACTTCACACATATTGGTTAAATATTACACTGCATATTATGTTAAACATGAATGCAGTCATATTTTGAGTCAAGTTGTTGACTAAAATTTGGAGGGAATACCAAAAGGTTGGTGTTGGAGTACGTAAAGTAGGTAAGTGTACGGAAAAGTTCAGTTTCCCTTAGGTATACTGGTTTGGAGATATGTATAAAAAAAAAAAAATGAATTTCCGGATTATTATATTCCACCCAAGAATTCGAAGTCGAGGTTTCACAGAAATACATGTTTTGAGGCCCTCTGAACCCCAAAAAAACATTTTTAGAAACGTCGGCTAAATATGAAGTTTGGTATTTGAATTCAGGACCTTCCAAGGATGCAACACGAAGATTTTGAAAAAATCTTCCCCCCAGTAATTACCTTTACATGAAGAATATTTCGTTACTTTTGATTTTTTCAAAATTGGCTCTAACGATTTTGATTAAAACATCATACTTATATTTAAGCTATTTCTATGGAAAATAAAATGAATATCTTGAATTTTCTGGAATAGTTGTGAAGTCCTCTTCATTCTGAAGGTCATAAATCTTAGTGTTCAAAACATGTAGATTTCGTTAGAGCATACACTTTATGGGAAATATTTTTTTTGTGGCGTTAACCACTTCGGAGATATTCTTTGTTATTGTTTTGAATTTTCAAATAGTTCATACTTTTTTCAACGACAAATCGTTTTTTCTTCCTTTAATTTAATTTGTTTTTTTCTCGTGAAGAGAGCAGTATTTCAAAGCCTTTCAAAATCAACACGTAGCAATCGGCTTTCAGAAGATTTGACTATCGATTTAGCCTACTGTACTCCTTTTATATCTACAAAGAAATGTATAAATGTGAAATGAAAGGTTATCTGCATTAACAAGAATTGCAGAGGAATAAGCTTTTGTAATAATATTTGCAGAAGATCGAGTGGAGAAGGCCATGTGAATGCAACACATCAGATTGTTTTTAATGAGCTTTACGTTTTTGCTGTAGTAAATGTTTGCCTCTATATTGGTTTCGAAGTTATACAAAATTATAGAAACTCAATCGGGATTTTATGGAAAATGTAATGCATTTTATTTTTCATGTCAATATATCAGGAACACGACATTTAAATATGTCATTTGAGCATTCTTAGAATAGAAAAATGAAGAAAGTGTCCGTGTAAAGAATAAGGGAATGGCATGAAAATATTCTTGATGCACCTTTTTTAAAACGATGAACGCAAATACCAGTATTTATCCAAGTTTTCGTTTTTAAATTCGCATAAGCGCGCGCGCTAACGTTTTTCTAAAAAGTCTTTTTGCGGGAGGGAGGGTTAGGAGTTAGGAATAGGCGGAAGGGCCTCTAGTAACGTGAGTACAGTATCGCACGCGGGCCATAGTGAACTCTTGCTTCCAACGCGACCAGATCCAGACGACGATGTGCGCTACCAAGGACGGGGTCTCTAACGATTCCAACATGACACAAATCCTGACGCCGGCTAACCCTGCTTTAGCCACCCGCATCTTGGAGGTTTCGGGTGTAGACGAGACACCCCCAGGATGATAGTGGGCCTCAGCAGTCCAGCCATACGCCAAAAAGAAATCTTTCCACAGTGTAAATTCCACCGTCCTGGCGCAACACAGCACCCGTCATCTCCAAGCCATGAAACCCTGATACAAATGAAAAAAAAAGAGAGGAAAGGGGATAGGAAATTCGTGATAGAGGGGAAACCACTCCAGCATTCTCTACCGATCCGAGAAACCACAAAAAAATCCAGTCAGAGTGGCCGGTCCGACGCGAATCGAATCCGGGACCTCCTGTATACGAGCTTCACACGCGAGAAATAAGGAACCTCAAAATATATATTTCCAGTGATATCCCATTATCAAATGTTTTGGCAGAATACAATACTTTATCTATTGTAGAACAAAAACATACAATGAATATTTTTGAATGGTTAATTATTCTTTAGATCATTTGTCAAAGTAATTTTTAATGAACATTTTTACTTTCTCTTCTAAAGAAAGAAAAAGAAGCATTGTATTGCATGTAAAACTTTGATGTCAACATTGTACGGAATATGTGTTTATAGGTCTCCTGAACACAGAAATAGCATTCTTAGAGAAAGGTGCATGTGTATATGCGTCCTTGTGTCTGTGAACAGCATAACTCAAAAACAATAAGGCAGTTAAATACCAAACTAGGTTTGTATTTAAGTTCAGCGTCCTCCAATGATGCAACACAAAGATTCTCAAGAAAATCACCCCAACCCAAACTTCATTTTGCATGGAAAAAGTTTTGATATTCTTTTATTTTTTAAAAAATGACTCAAGAAATAGACAAAAATTTACTGCATAAAAGATGTAGAACTCATTAAATTATACAGTTTATGTCAAATAAAATTTTTTGTGGCATTAAGCATTTCTAAGCTAGTCTTTGTTATTGGTTGATATTTCAAAATCTTTTTCAAGTGGTAAGTTACTATTCAGTTTTTCTCGTGGGTTTCCAAAGAGCATGGAATTTCAAAGCCACCAAGTAGCAATCTGCTATATAAAATTTGGTTATTGCTTTAGCCTACTATATTATTCATATACCTACAACAAAATGTGTACATGTATAATGAAAATTTATTTTGCTTAACAAGAAGTAGATAGAAGAATAAGCTGTTGTAACAATGGTTTGCAGGAGAGTGAGTAGAGAAAGTCATGTGAATGCATCATCAGATTTTGTATGTGGGTGGGTGCATGTATCAGATAAACTCCAAACTTGGTATTGAGTTTCAGGATCTTCCAGAGGCAACACAAAGACTTTTAAGAAAATTGCTATAACCAAACTACCTTTTATATGAAAAATGTTCGTTTTTTTTTTTTAACTTTTTTTATTTTTCTTAAAAAGAGGTGTAATGGTGGTGTTTAATAAAATGCCATAATTTAAGACTTGGCATGTATATTTTGAATTTTTGGGAATAGTCTCTGAAGGCCTCTTCATTCTGAAATACTTTTATATAGTTGGATAACCATAAGAGATAGATAAAATCTCACTAAACAAAAAGTGTAGGTCTCGTATCACAATTTATACGAAATAAAATATTTTGTTGTGTTACCCATTTCTGAGAGATTCTTTGTTATTGGTTTGAACTTTCAAATACTAATACTTTCCTGAAATAGTAACTTATTAGTAGAGCATTATTAATCATGGTCATGCAAAGAGCATAAAATTTTAAAGACATCAGATAGTGATCTGCTTTTAATAAAAATCTTGACTATTGCTTTAGCATAATGTATCTTTCTTATATTATCCAAAACTAAAAGGAAAATGTGTGTAATGAAAGTTTATCTCGATTATCAAGAAGAAGATAGAGAATAAGCTTTTGTAAGAATAGTTAGTAGAAGTATGAATAGAGAAAGTCATGTGAATGCAATATATAAATTTTTTTTTACAAGTTTTAAGTTGCTATTTTTTTAATTTCTTTGCTACCCACATATAGTAGGTAGTTAGTTGGAAGCATCCTATTTCACCCCAAAATTTGATGTTGATATTTCATTGAAAATACATGTTTAAAGACATTCTGAATCCAAAAAAAAACATTTTTAGGAAAAGGTCCATGTGATCTGTGAACAGCATAACTCCAAAATGAAATGTCTGAAGTTGTTATTTAAGTTCAGTGTCTTCCAAAGAAGCGACATGAGGATATTGATAAAATTTCCCCACCCCAAACAACCCTTTAGAAATGCAAAATGTTCGATATTTTTAATTTTTTCAAAAATGGCTCCAACAATTTTGATTAAAATACATTATACAGTAAAACCCCCAGTTAAACATTTTCAAAGGGAGACAGCTAAAATAATGTATAAGTGAGAAATTGTAAAAGTACATTTCCTTATGTAACAGAAACTTTTTATTATATTATTACTCAAACTATGTATTATTTAATATAAGAAAGTGTTCAATGAAGCACACACATATATAATAATAAACACAATACACTATTTAGAGTACTTATATGCATACTAGTACTATAACTGATAATCCAAACTAAAAAAATAGGGAAAGAAAGAATGGAAAAAATAAGAAAAAAGAAATTCAGTACTGATGTTTTACACTGGTTTAAAAAAAATTGACAGCTTTTGCTTCTTTGATTTTCCGCTCATCATACACCATTGATTATATGCACTAATCACAGAAATTACATTCTCATTTAAATTTTGTGATTGATAGAAATTTTTGTATAATTTCTAGAGCTAGAATTGTCTCATGCACACAGGGAACACTCATTATTTAGCCTACTTCATCACCGTTATCATCAGCATCATCAGATGCACCCTGGGGAGGAATGACGTTGCCCGACTGTATTGTTAGCAAGTGTGCAGCAATAATGCATTCTGAAAATATAGATGCCAACATGCCTACTGTTTTGTGGAGCAACAGATACAATATACAGAAACTATGGAATATATCTTAATATAGCATGAGCATATGTATAAAGTGTAAGTAAAATAATATACTTTGTACATGAGGATCAGAAAAATGTGACTTATTAGTGAGAAAATGTATAACTGAAAAATGTACAACTGAGCTAAATGTTAATGAACAAATTGAATAATTAACATATATCTGTGAAAATGTAGAAGTGAATAATATATATTCATGGTTCAGCTGTATTTATGACATTTATGTGACAACTAAGATTTGTATCTTGGATTTTCTGGAGATAAAATGTAAAATCCTCTTCATTTGGAAGCTATTTGGTATTATTTTTTGTATAGTAAGTAAACCATATGAGGTATACAAAGGTATACTAAACAAAACATTTAGATGCCTTTAAAGCACACAATTTATTTTCAATAAATTTTTTTGTGCATCAGTCATTTCCAAAATATTGTTATCAGTGGTTTAAATTTATCAGCACTTTTTTTAAAGTGCTGTTGTTGTTAAGTTGTTTCTTGCAATGTCATAGAAAAACTTTTAGTTTTAGGTCAACATATAGCATGTTGCTTTAAACATCTGAATGTTGATTTGGTTTCGTCTATCCCCCTGAACCTGCAAAGAAATGTGTAATAAAAGTATTTATACAAACGTTTATCATAATTAACATGATGTAGATAGGAAAATAGGCTTTTGTAAGAATAGTGGAAGCAATATGAAAATAAATGATAGTAGGTAGAAAAAGTCATGTAAATGTAACACATCAGATTTTTCTTGTAGTCATTCAAAGAAGCTGGAACTTTAAAGCCTTCACATAGCGACACACTCTTTAAAAATGTGACTATCACTTTAGGCTTCTTATACCTATAACAACATATGTAATAGTAGATAGAAGAATAAGCTTTTGTAATAATAGTTTGTAGATGAGAAAGTCATAGAAATGCAACATATAAGATTTTTATGTTTTTATTTAAAAGCAGCTCTGTATGCATTATTGCGTTAAATTCAGAGATTCTTCTTTCTTCCTCTATGTCTTTCTGTCTCTCTGCCTCTCCCATTTTCTGCTTTCTATACCTCTTTGTTTCTCTTTCATTTCTTAAAACATAAGTAAAATATTTATGGAGGGGAATGGCCCAGGGACTATCTCTTATGGTTTACCAATTATACAAAAGTCATTCAGAATGAAGAGGACTTCACAGATTATTCCCAGAAAATTCAAGATATACATTTTATTTGTCATGTAAACATCTTAATCTATAGTATTTGAATCAAAACCATTAGAGCCATTTTTGAGAAAATAAAAAGTAACAGCAAATATTGCATATAAAGGGTACCTGGGGAAGGGGGAATTTTTGTGAAAATCTTTGTGTAGCATCCTTGGAGGATACTGAACTTAAATACCAAGTTTGGTGATTAATTGAATTTTTGTTCTCTCACATGTGCACGCGCACATGCACACACACACACATGCACACGCACACATGGATCCTTTTCTAAAAATCTGATGTGTTACAATCACATAACTTTCTCTACTCTTGTACAACCTAATTTTACAAACGCCTATTCTCCATATGCTTCATGTTAATCGAGATATCGAGATGTCAATCTTATTGGTAATTTTCTTGTAGATGTAAGGGAAATATGGTAGCTTTTAAGCGATAGTCAAATGTTTTAATGCTGGTTGCTATGTGATGCATTCCATTCTCTTTGCATGTCCAGGACATAAAAAAAATGAATAACGCATTTGAGAAAAAGTATAAGTATTGGAAAATTTAAGGAAATAACAAGCAATATCTCGAAAACGGTTCACTCAACAAAAGAAATGTATATGACATAAGTTGTGTATTTTAACGCAATCTACATTTTTTGTGTAGTAAAATTTTGTCTATCTCTTATGGTTTACCAGTTATGCAAAAGTCGTTCACAATGAAGAATACTTTTGGAGACATTCCCAGAAAATTCGAGATATACATTTCATTTCTCATGACATTACCCTAAACATATGATATTTTCATCAAAATCGTTAGAGCCATTTTTGAGAAAATTAAAATTTTCGAAAAATCTTCCATGTAAAGGGTAGTCTGGGGTGGGGGGATTTTCTTGAAAACCTTCGTGTCGCATCTCTGGAAGATACTGAACCTAAATACCAAGTTTGGTGCTTATCCGACTGTTTGTTTTTGAGTTATGCTGTTCACAGACACACAGAACAGACAGACACACAGACAGACACACACACGGACATGTTTCCAAAAATGCTTTTTTTGGATTCAGGAGGTCTCAAAACATGTATTTCCGGTGAAATCTCGGTATCGAATTTTTGGGTGGAATGCAATACTTCCCCTACTTACTATACGTAGTAGAGAAAGTAAAAAAGCTCTTTTTGGATGCCTGTATTTGCAGTGAAGGGTTC
Organism: Deroplatys truncata; assembly: GCA_030765065.1. Lineage (NCBI taxonomy): Eukaryota > Metazoa > Arthropoda > Insecta > Mantodea > Mantidae > Deroplatys > Deroplatys truncata. Next base: position 98,446,916 of record CM060986.1, on the reverse strand, counting down.
ACATATCTCACGGATTTCACGGGCTGTCCACAATTTTACAGTACATGAGAAAGTCTAGGCTGAAAAGATACAAATGTTAGCAATTTTTATTATATTTGAACTTATCTTCAACATATTTAATTTTTTTGGGGGGGGGAGGCTAAGGATGATAGCTTTGAGAATTTGTTGTTACATATGGGCCTGCATTCATAATTGTATTTCTAGTGAGGCAGTATTAGCAGTATTCAGAGTTGTTAAAAATTGTGGGATATTATTTCTCCATTCCTGGTCATAACACCAATGTAGAGAGAGTTTTTCCCTCATAAATGCTCAGTGGCCAGAAGAAAGCAATAGGTTAACAGAAAAACCTGTTAATGCAATACTGCAAATACAATACAATATGAAAAATATAAGTTATAGTGATTTTCATAAACTTTGTGAACAATACCAAGTTCATTTCTTCTGTTCCACGTTCTGAGAAATACAATATGATAAAAAGCTTAATGTTGATACTGAATACATTTAACAAATTTTTTATAAAATGTGCTTACTTAAGGTAAAATACAATATAATACAATAAAGAAAATTCCAAAACTCTGGATTATTAATTAAATGCACATCTTTCCTACATTAGGACTCCTTATTCCTCAAAATTTCATTTCCTTAAATCGATTAAACTAACAGTAAAAAGTCCTGGTTTTGGATTATCGCATTATGGCAACCCTATTGCAATGAAGTCTTGATATAAACTTTTTGGGTAAAATACAAAACTTCTACTTACTAAAGGTAAGCAATAGAGAAAGTATGAAGATTGTACATGTGTATAGCATAATTCAAAACTGAAAAATTGGATAAATATCAAATGGCATTTCAGTTCAATATCTGCAAAAGATACACATGAATATTTTCATGAAAACTTTTCCATTTCAATCTACTCTTTACATGGAAAATATTTTGTTAATTTTGATTTTATCAAAAATGTCTCTTAATGATTCTGATTAAAATACCATATATTTATGCTATTTGCATGAATAATAGAATGTATACCTTGATTATTCTTCAAATAGCGCATGAAGCCCTTTTCATACTGAAAGGGATTTCATATGATTTTATGCAACTGGTAAACCATAAGATAGAGGCAAAAACTTACCAGGCTGAAGATTTATATTTTATTAAAATATACAGCAGTTTATGCATATTATATTTTTGTAGTGTTAACTATTTCCAATATATACATTGCTATTGGTTTGATTTTTACAATACTCTTACATTTTTAAAAGTGCTAAGGCACCAATCTTTTGTTTCTTGTGATGTGATGCAAAGAGTATGGAGTTTTAAAGGCAGAACATAGCGACCTATGATTTGATTATCACTTAAGTCTCCTGATTCCCTCTTTTACCTACAACAAAATGTGTAATGAAATCATTTCTGCAACTGTTTATCTCAGTTAACAGGAAGTAAAACAAACTTTTGTAAGAACAGTTCACAGAGGAGAGATAAACATAAGTTATATGGGTAGAGAAAGTCATATGACTGTACTGGGATTTTCGATGGGGTAACAATATCAGTTTTCTACTTCATGGCACTCTCAATGTAAAACCATGGCCACCTTTGCAATTATATTTTTTATTGCCTCCAACAAGTTTATAATATAGTATGCAGGGGTTTTGTAAATTCTTTTTAGACTTTTACTCATTTAGGAATTGAAATTAGAAGCTGCCTTATAGCTTATGTCCTTGGGGAAGAACAGCACTTTTCAATGTGTAGGAATTATCAGAATAATTTGAGTGGTTTTTGAGATGACCCAAATGTACACACTCTCACATACATATACAGTGTATTTGTAATTAATGTTCATTGGACAAATGAAGGAAATGGCATATTGATGCAGTCCATTATCACTAGCAAAATAGACTTCTCCACCCAACTGAAGGTTTTTAGTAGGTAAGGCAATGTTAGCATGATAAACATTGAGCTTTTAAAATAATACCATGAAACAGGGCCGTATTTAGAGGGGGAGTTTCTAGGGTTCAAACCCCCCCCCAAACTTCTGACAAGTTTATTTATTTAAATTCATAGCAAACCAATATGGGAAAATGTCGTTAGATAACACTAGGTCTATTGCTAGTAGCACATTTACAAAAAAAAGGGAAACTTAATATCATAGACTTAAATGGGTAAGGTGACCATACACTCCGGTTTTCAAAGCAGTCTCCATGTTTTGTGCTGTAAGGTGGAATATCCTCATTCTGGTGAGTTTTTCTTGTCTATATAATGTCTCCAAGCAATTTTCTTATCCATGTAATGTCTATATACTATGGAGTAGGTACATGGTAACTGTGTGGGGTACTGTTAAGTTTAGATCTACTTGTGGAAAACCTCCCCAAAATTTTATTCTGGGTACGGGCATGGCATGAAATAATGATTTTCAATTTTGCTGAATATTTTTAAATCTGATATGTTACATTCAAAAACTTCTGCAACACACTATTATTTATTTTTATAAAGCTTCTACAAAATATTCTTAGGAAGTTCATTTTTCTACCTACTTCATGCCACTCAAGATATACCTTTGATAATTGAATATTTTGAACTGAATATTTATTCTCACCCTTGATACAATTTCTTAATATAAAAACACAAGCAAAACAACAGAAACATTTTTATAATTACAATGCTAAACCCAAATTTTATAATCTAATAAGTCTAACCATGCAATAGATTCTCTCTCTTCTTTATTTACTATGTCTATATATTTTTCCCTACCCCATGTATTTTTCATTGGCCTATAATAAACTAATGAGCTCTTTTTGGCAATCTCACTGAACTTGATTTGTATTTCTATATCTTCCAGTCTTTTCCTTGCCTTTTTCCAAAAATGTTTTACGTTATTTTCTCTCCTTCTCCATATATCTCCTAACCCATTCTTCTCCAAAATATTCCGTAATTTACTTACCCATCCATCATTCATTAAGCTCTTCTCTTTAAAAAATAAATGGCTTTGGACAGTGGAAAGAGAAAAGTAAGAGGTAGTGCATCTTACTTTGAATGGAAAACTATAGTGAATGTGTTAATTTAGTGACAAGAGATTGTAAAATGTAAATAAACTGTAGTGATTGTCTACTGAATAAGTGACCAGGGTCAAAATGCAGTAGACAATCTAATTTGTAAAACTCTTAGCACAATAAATACAATACAATACAATAAGTCTAACAACCATCTACATATGGCTTCCTTAAACACAATGCAAGAGTTGTCTGTATAATGAAGCCCCCACTAATTTACAATGTCTTTTAACCAATTTGTCAGTTTATATCTCAATTCTGTCAAGTTATTCGACTGCTCTTATCCTTTTCTCCCTTACTTTTTCCAGATATTCTCCCATCATTTTATTCCTGTTTTTCTCCATACTAAATAACATTTTAATTGCTATTAGTATTATTTCTTTCTTTCTGTAATTTGTTACATTTTATTTTGCATGTATTACTCCCTTTATCTCTTCACCCCATCACATCCCTATGAACAATGAAATATTCCTTCTAACTGCCTACACATAATACTCCCTTCTCCATTTTCTCCTCTCAAACTCTTTAAAAACAGTGCTCCTGATCGCGTCCATGAAAATCCTTCCCTCTCAAATTTATCACAACAATCCAAATTTTTCTCCCTCCCCCAATCCTTAATTATTTTATATAATTTTAAGGAACTCTTTTCACTAAAACCAGCCCATTGTCTTGCCTATCTATATCTTCAATTTTTTCCCTAACTTTCTTCCAAAACCCTCCTCTGCTTTGATCTCCAAATTTCCATGGTTTGCCCATCCCAATTTCTTGCAATATCTCCCATACTTCACCCATCCAGCTATTACCTATCATTATACTTCTATTTGGAATTTCATACATTCTTTTAAAATGGCACCTTTCTTTCTTGATGTAGTGGTGTAATGCAATATGTATGTCTATTCTTCCAGATGGTTCACTCACTGGGAAGTCAAACATAAGACTTCTTGAACCTCTCCTGCAGCAGTAACACTCACTGCATGTCGCAGTTGTTGCCAAAAATTTATTTTTAGAATTGCACTTGATGTTGAACAAGAATCATGATGAGTAACTCGCTCACTAAGTGACCAACTAACAAACTCCACTTGTGAGAATGCTCACTTATATGGGCAATATCTTCCACAGAACATTCTCGACACATCTTCTGTAGGAGGAGGAAAGAAACCTCCAGAAAACTCTAGTTATCTGCTGATAGCACTTCTGATGTTTATGCTGGGCAAGTGCCACTTATTGTTTATTGCCGACTGCCTGCGCCGACCACCCAATAACCTTGGGCTGTAGCCCTGCATCAGAAACTGGTATTTTAATAAAAATCCTTAATCTGTTTTAGAAAATCCAAAATATTAAAATTTTTTCCAGTTAATGGGTAGTTAGGAATGGGGATATTTTCTTGATAATTTTTGTTCATATCTCTGGAAGGTACTGAAATTAAATACCAAGTCTGGTATTTAATGAACTTTTCATTTTAGGGTTATTCTTATCATAGACACACATGTAGACCTGTTTCTGAAAGCACTGTTTTTTAATTGGCGGGGGGGGGGGCTCCAATAATAGTATTTTTGGTGAAATCTTGACATTGAATGTTAGGGTGGAATACAATATTTTCTCTTACCAACTATAGGTAGGTGGCAGAGAAAGTAAAAATCTGATGTATCGCTTGAAATGTTGTCTATCCATTATACTCATAATAATCACATAATCCTTGATATAACATTCATTTAAAAGTTATATAATTCATGTTACATTATGGTACATTTTGGACTAGAAATAATCTCATATTAAGACAATGCATCAGTGAAATTTGGTAAAACATATGAAAATTTACAACTTTTTGTGTTTTGCAGCTTATTGTACTTATTTAATTGGTATTGTACCATTTAGGTAAGGCACCCCATTGAACTTTAAACTACATTTTTCTCTATTTCTTCTTTTCAGCATTTCACTATTCAAAATGCTCCTTGGACCACAGTTTAAAATTTCTTTGCTTGAAATTTTCAGGATAACTTCAGGAATTGTGTATTTAAAAATATTTGCTCATGTTAAAAAGTATTAAGTAGCTTAATTTGAATTGAGAATTGAAAAATTCAATAACATGTACACACTGTTTTTTTCTATTCATCTAATTACAATTAAGAAATGCCTGCACAACAATCTTTGTTTTCTAAGCTCAAATTAAAAATAAACCATAGGTTTCCTAGGAGCATTTCATATTACTATATCAAAAAGTGATTAATTATAAATAAAAAAAATTAATATCTTAACAATCTTGTTAAAGTTTTGTGTTCACTGTACCATGTTTTATGTTCTAAGTATATGATAAAAACATCACAGCAGTCACAAGAAAATTGTGGGATTTTGGATATATTGTAAACCTATATTGGAGTTTAACATTATTCTCTATTATTTTCAGGACTGTGCCCCACCTGTCAACCCAAGGTAAGTGAATCCCAGTGAAGTACCATAAAGAGGCATGAAAAAATAATATAATTGTCATTTTGGTGCAGTTCCAGGAGTGACTGTATTTCTAGTTTAGAGTTAATAGTTCTCCAACTTGAAACTAAGATGGCTGCTCTAGTTTTGTTATTTTGTTAAGACTTCACAGGTATGTAGCCGAGTGATGTGTGGTTCCATGGGCAAGCTTTAGCCCCCATCTCAGGCCTTCTTCAGGAACTGCACATCTCTCAGTGCCATCCTGTGAAGTCCTAGTAAATAATCAATGCTGAGAAAGCTTCAAATCATTAATAATGACTAGTTTTGGTTTTTTGTGGCACACAAGAATATGTATTTGAGTCCTGCCTCAGGTATGATCAAGATAACCTTATTAAACATTTACACAGTTCCTTGTAGGTATAAGAAGGATACAGAAAATGATTTTTAAAACATGTGTCACTATTTCATGGCTATGAAATTCCATGCTCTTTGCACGACCATGAGAAAAAATGAATAGTGACTTAATACTTGAAAAACGTGTAAGTATTTGAAAAATTCAAATTAAAAAAAAGAACATTTGGGAAATGGTTAATCCATAAAAAAGTTGTTTACATAAAAAGTGAGCTTTAACATAAACTACATTTTTTTTTAGTAGAGACATTTTGTCTATCTCATAAGAGTTTATCAATTATTGAAGAATCATTCAGAAAATTAAGTAGACTTCACGGGCTGTTCCCAGAAAATTTAAGATTTACATCTTATTTGTCATGAGAATATCTTAAAAAGTGGTATTTTAATTCAAAACAATTTCAGCAGGTTTTGAGCAAACAAAAATTATGAAAATATTTCCATGTAAAGAGTAGTTTGTGGGATGATGATAATAACAGTGATGATGATTATGACATAATTATTATTATTATTATTATTATTATTATTATTATTATTATTGCTTGTAGACTTGACAGTGCAAGTTTCAAGCGTAATCAACTCAGGAATTACATTAAAAAATCTTTTTTAATCTAGATTTAAACAGCCTACTTTCTGTGACTTTCAAGTGTCTAGGAAGATTGTTATATAGTGTTCCTCCTATATTTACAGGATATTTAACATGTGCGCAGAGCTATAGACCAATTTAACTTCTAGTATTATACTCGAGAACATTATAGAGAACATTGGTGTTGTGTAAGAGCAGCATGATGCAATATAGTTGGAGAGTTGAATCAGATTTGGTCTCTCTCTCTCTCTGCCGCACGCACACATGCACGCGCACACCCACATGCACACCCCCACACACAGGGACTTTTTTCTAAAAATGCTTTTTTTTTATTCAGGTGGCCTCAAAACTTATATTTCCGGTGAAATCTTGACATAAAATTTTTGGGTGTAATGCAGTACTTTCCCTACTTATAAAGTAGAAAAAGTAAAATTACACAAAATCAAACAGATAATCAAAGTAGTATTATTAAACATGATAGCCGTATCTCTCCTGCAAACTATTCTTACAAAACTTTAGTCTTTCTTCTATTTTTGTTAATCAAGATAAGCATTAGCAGAAATAGTGTCATTACACATACAAGAGGAATACAGAAGACTGAAGTGATGTTCAAATCTTTAAAAAGTGGGTTGCTACATGTTGACTGAAGATCCATACTCTTTGCATGACATCACGAGAAACAAAAGAATCTCAGCTTACATGTCAAAAAATGTATGATAAAAAGCATTGGAAAATTCAAACCAATAGCAATGAATGCCTTAAAAATGGTTAATGTATAAAAAATATATATTTTAATGAGTTCTACATGTTTTGTTTCATAGTTTTTGTATAATTCTCTGGTTTTTCAATTATAAAAAAATTATCCAAAATTCAGTCTGAATGAAAAGATCTACATAGACTATTCACAAAAAATTCAGGCCTTATATTTAATTAGCCATGCAAATATCTTAAATAAATGGTATGTTAATCAAAATCCTTAGAGCCATTTTGAATGATAAAAATAATAAAAAAGACTTAAAATGACTGGTAGTTTGAATTTCTTTGTGTCAGATCTTTGGTGGATAGAACTGAAATACCAAGTTTGGGTTTATTAGAGTGTTCATTTTTGAGTATCAGTGTTCAGAGACACACATACACACACACACACACACACACACACACACACACACACAGACACCCCCAGGCCATTTCTAAAATTGCTTGTTTTTAGGAGGGGGGTTTCAGGAGACCTCAAAATGTGAAATTCAGGTGCAATCTTGATATTACATTTTTAGATGGAATACAATACTTCTTACCACTACTAAAGCTAGGTGTGGAACAGGTAAGTAAAGATGTATTTACTACAGTTTTCTACAGAGATTTTTTTGATAACTTTGGACACTTCTGCTTTATGTCCCAGCAAAAATTGTAGACTACTTAATATAAAAATCTGCCCCTTTCCTTATTTTCAACCCCTTACTAATAGATTTTGACTGCTTTGTCTATATATATACAACTTACACACTATCGGGCTGAAAAATTCTATGCTATAACCGGGATTTCACCCATAGATCTTCGCTTACCATGCCATTGCTCTAACAAATTGGCTTACCATGTGAGTCCATTACAGAATTTAACATTGTGTCAGCATGAGGCCATCGTGGTTTAGTTGGTTAGTGCAGTGGCATGAAAAGTCAAAGATCTGTGGTTCAAATCTAGATGATGGCATTGAACTTTTCTCTCTGATTCTACCTTTACAATGGCAATTTTGAAATAACAATTAATTAACACTGATTGACCTAGTAGTCAAAATCTATAAAGCCTGGGACTTAAAAGTACTCATAAGATTGTATCTTATGTGTTACAATCATATTTCATTCACATTTTATGTATTATGTTAGGTTGAAGAAAACTACTGATGCTGCTGTTGTTATTATTGTTAATTGTGTTGCAAATTTTGTGATTCAGACAGCCTCCACTATAGGAAGTAGAAAAATTTATTAAATTAAAATACAGGAAAAATTGCGGTTTGCAGGTACATGTTTAATTTCATTAGACATAAAAATTTATCCATTAATAAGCTCAGCGGACTCCTTGCTGAGTGGTTAGACCACTTACCTCCACCAAGGCAGCCCAGGTTATATTCCAGGGACCCACATGTGGGGTTTGTGGTGGATGAAGCAATTTCTCCTGCCGTTCACTCCAATTGGTCCATCATCACTTTTTCTATCATCCATTTCACCTCCATCTAATATCATCTTCCCTCACTCTCATTCCTGGCTATGGGCTGATCCCCCATTCCAGGTTCCTCATTCTATGATTCAATGTTCGTCTGCTCACCTACATGCCTCTGACCCTAGACATGGTTGTAAGTCCTAAGGGTGCAAGCCCTGCATGTGATGTGTATAAGCCAACTAAGTAAGTACAGAATGTGGTCAAATTATTAGAGTAAATATTCTCATTTGCGTAATTCTTGAAAGTATGTTTATTAATATAAAACATAGTTACATAATTATTATAGTTAAAACATTACTAAATATAAGAAAATACTCTTAAATCTTAGTGCTTAGCACAGATTGCTATCAGCCTGATAAGTTTTTTTAAATGTTGGGTATATTTTTTAAATAAATATTTTGCAAAATTACTAGGCTGAACTTATGTTTGCTAAAGATTTATTTACTAATGTTTCTGTGATCGCACACTTTGCAGAAATTTTGATTTTCAGGAATTTCTTGATATAACCTAGTCATTTTAAAGTAGTAATTACTGGATGCCCATTAGGCTTTGATGAAATAATCACACAACAATTTGGAAAATGATAATGTGTCCTTCGATCCAGAGCTAGTTTATTGTTGCTAATGAATTCATGTTATCCATAGTTATCTAGGATTAAATGTTCAAACACTTAAATGTGGCAACAATGAGTATTTTCATTTTAAAATACATTAATTAATTTAAGTTGAAATAATTTACAAGGTTTACTCTAATAATTTGAGCATATCTGTAAGTAAGTGGCATTAAGCTTAATTATGTGTTTTACCAGTTATACATTTTCTCATTAATACGTAACATTTTTCTGATCCCCATGTAATTGTATTAATTTACTTACTCATTCATGTGTTATGTTTAAGATAAGTTATGCATGTTTCTCTATATTGTATTCTTGTATTCATTTGGCATGTTTGGTGAGGCATCAATAAATTTGAAACACATTATTGCTCTGCATGTCTAACAATTTAGTTGGCAAGGTCATTGTTTCCCAGATTCTATCCGATGATACGATGATGACAGTGATGATGAAATAGGCCTAAATATGTTTCCTAGATTGTAGATAGAGCAGTAAAGATTGTCAGATATATTCGGCTTTTCCCTCTTGTGTCAAATGCTGGAATGTCTACATTGTCATTAATTACATATAAATTGTTAGTTATTGTGAATTCTTCTAGTATTTTACCTTGCATATTTGTTATTGCATATGCCATAGTTTACTTCTTGAGTTGCTGTCTACAATGATTATGATTCCTAATGCTTGTGCATATCTCATAATTTGCTCAATTCTTTTGGACATCTCTGCCAATTTCCTTAGTAATATCAAAGTACATGGGTATACCATATAATCTGGTGAGCTTGGATCAGATTTCTATCACAACACAATCCTCATGTGATAACTGACAGGTTAACAGCACGTCTAAGTTGTTATTATGTACTATTATTGCTGCTCTCCTTCTCTTGGTCCTGCTGGTGTATGTTTGTAGTAATTTTGTAATTCCTGCTAGATTATAATTAATTGTACAGGGTTCTTGTATAACGGTAATGTCTAAGCTTGACTGCATTATCTTGTTAACTAAATTCTTGTACCAGCCCTTGAGCATAGTATTAAGTTGTAGGTAACTTAAGCTTGTCATATCTGTATGATCCATTTAATATGCAATATTATGCATGTACTTCTTTAGCATCCTTTGGTAGCAGCTGCAACGTTCATTTCCAGAAAAAAATTTGGGGGGGGGGGTTTCCATAACTAGATCTAAACTTAACACTACCCTACACAGTTACCATGTACCTACTCTGTAATATATAGATGTTATATGGACAAGAAAATGTTTGGAGGCATTAAATGGGCAGGAAAAACTCACCAGAACTAATATATTCCACCTTACAGCACAAAACACTGAGACTGCTTCAAAAACTCTTCCATCACATCTTCATGGTTTAGCTTTATGTTGCAATAAACAGACATCAACTCAAGACCATTGAGCTGGTTTTCACCAGTGGAATTTCAGGCATGTCTTCAGTCACCTGAGTAATGAAAATGTTCTCCCTGGTGTTGATGTTGAAACTGCTAATGTGGCCAGGATATGAAGCAATTTACTGATGTTAGGAAACAATGTAGAGTTACACTGCATAAAGCCTTCTATGCAGATTATGGTTGTGAGGTTTGTTTCTCCCATTTTGATTTCCACACTACAAATTCAGCTTGGTCAATACTAGGTTCAGGTAGACAGTTTCTGTAAAATGTTGCACATTCCTTCAGGTCTTCACTGGTGGCTTTAAAACATTTAATTGAAATGATGTTTTGTAAAGAGCATATTAATGTCTTGTGGAGTTTAAATCTGTCATTAAGTTGTGTTTGAACATGATCTAGAAATGGAAGAAATGTATTTAATTTATAATACTCCTCACAGGTTACCGATGAAATATTGTTTCCATGAGTTTGTTGTTTACAGTCCATCGAAAGTCCAATGTTCCACCATTTTCAGAAAACATGGATGTGGCAGAGGTGAAAACTTCTTTGAATTCTTTTTCATAGTTATTTCTAATTGTATTTAAAGTGGCAATCAGATGATCAACATGATCACAAGCTTCTGCTAAATCTGCTTTAACAACTTGGAGTTGTCTTCACAATGTCACAGTGAAACAAATTATCTTCTTTAAAATCAAAAGAGGAACAACAAATTTAGCTCCTTTAATGACACTTAGCAGCTGACATGCCTTTTGAGCAGCCCCTTTGTTTACAGATGAATCTAGTAACTCTAATGCATTCACTAAAGCTGATATAGCTCTTTAAATCTTATAACATTTAAACTTTCATTTAAACAGTCATTATCCAAAGTTCTGTTATAGCATATACCTTTTAACATCCAGGAATATAAAGACATTAAATTGTAAATACTTTTACTCATTGTAGAATACTACTACTTGTAAACATGTTACTCTTTACAAAATTGTATTAATCTGTAAATATTGTTATTGTATAATACCACTACTGGTAAACATTCTTACATAATTGTAAATATTGTTACTTGTTATCTAACTATATTGACAAAGCCACGATTTATATGTAAATCCTACGGTGAAAATCTAATCTAATCCAATCATGCTATGGAACCATCTTGTTTTACACAGCCTTAACAGTGTACCATGTTGATACTCTGGCATATTCTCTTTTATTGCATTCTTCAGAAAAACATTCCTTTGAGCAGATGATCAATGTGCAATTTTCTGAATGGTTCCTAAACAAATGCATATCAATGGTAGGGAACACGAATTTGGTAGAACAAGGTCCAGTGAATGAGCACTACAATGTATGTAAAGGGCTATAGGGTATTCTTTCCCAATATATTCATTTACACCATGCAGATAACAGCTCATAGCAGATGCTCCATCATGCCCTTGTCCAACCATAACATCACAGATGATGTTATTCCTCCTTATGCTAGCAGAAATGGATTTTGCCAAACCATTACCCATGAGATCGGTTGTTGGAACAAATTCAAGGAAATCTTCCCTAATTCTACTTGCTTTCCTGTCAACATAATGCACACAAATAGATAACTGTTCTGCTCGGGCGATGTTGTAGTTTCATCTGCCATCACAGAAAAACACTCTGTAATATTCAGGTTTGCTACTGTATCTCATTTAATTATATCACCACAAATCCCAATTAATTTGTTCTGAATTTTGGGACTTAATATACTATGAATTTAGTATACCTGAATCCAAATGTTTTTGAAGCACTGAATCACCTGCACTTATGTAAAAACATAGTATTGCCATAATTTGTTTCTGATTCTTCTGATTTCATGACATTTCCAAAGTCACTTGTTCCAAAAGGGCAATTTCTTAACGGCCACAAAGAATAATTGTTTCTATAATTGAAGTAGTTTATCATGATTTTCAGTACCTTGCCTTAGCTTGCTTGTTGCTTCGTTGGTTTACTATCTTTTGTGCTTTCCCTTCAACCACTTTTATGAAGTTTTCGGCCATTTCTAAGCACTGTTTATGATATGCTGCATTTGCATGATTGGAAACATCTTCCAATACATTTTTCCAATGACTATATTCTTTGGTAACAAATGCTCCCAAATGTTGATGCTGACCTCCCCCCCCCCTCCCCGTCCATGTACAAAACAACACACAAACTTTGCACAATGCACCTTACAGTTTACTTGAATAGACTAACCAAGGAAATATATCAAGCCTCCTTAGCTGAAACCTAACATTTTGTTTTGTTTTAGATGGAAAAACATAGGTAGGAGTTAGAATCCACAAATTTTTCAAAAGCTGTTCCCTTTTTAGGCCATCAATGTTTTCTGTTTTAATTTACAAATCAATACAATTTTCATTGAAAGAACTATCTTTGGTTGCTGCCAATGTATCAAGTGATGAATGTGTGGCAATATCATTTCTGTGGGACTCACAATCACTAGACAAAACCGTCGATTTGATGGTTGTATCACTCGTATAGGCACTATTATTGCTAGCGCAATCACTAGGCAAAGATGTTGATCCAATGTTTATGTCACTTGTAGATACACTGATGTCGATGTTGCTACTCAAATCGTGCTCATTTCCATGTTTAGATTTCTTGCAAAAGAACATCCCAATTGACAACTGTTTATCCCCCCCCCCCCCCCCCAACAGCATTACATTTCAGTTTTAATGAATTTTTCAAAAGTAGCACAATGCAAACTACTGAAATGTTTTAAACCAATCTTTGTTTCAAACAGACTGTACTAAGGTAAGCTACATGTGGTTGGAATGTCTATGACTGTGTTTACAAAACAGAATGAGAATGCTCAGAAGTGCTAGCATCACCACGTGTAGGTACAATAACATTGTAAAGTGATAATTTCTGCCACACAAGCTTAGCAACATGCCCTCATACAGTTCTCTATATACAATTGGAGGTTGCTCCTGTACAGTATTGTGTCCGCACTAAGCCTCCTATGTGGCTATGTGGGGCGACACCCTCTTCCTTGTAAGTATGTTATCAGCAGTAGACCTACTGTTAACTATGGATTCAAACCCGGCGGAGGACAATGAATGTTTTTTGGTGTAAAAATCCTTAGCATGGCTTCCTTCAGAAGGGAAGTAAAGCCGGTGGTACCATGTCGTAGATTTACAGCACATAAAAGAACCTTAAGCTTGATTAAGAGGCCTCTGAGCAAAATTACCGGTCTTTCATGCCCAATATAGCATGGCACGCTAAGGACCACAGCAGTTAAAGAGCATCCATAAATAAAAAAAAACCCAATTTACTGTTAACTAACAAATATTTTTGCATATTGGTATGATGCATTGAAATAAAATATGTCAGAAGTTTCAGAGGGGGTTTGAAATAAAAAATCCCTCTCTCTAAATGCAGTGATAATACTGAACTTACTGCATTATCTTGTGTACACATTATTGTAGCGCAATGCCTTTGAAAATGTATAACTGTGTTTATACTATGTTGTTATTATTATTATTAATTGTTTTATAAACTTTATTATTCAGGCAATCTCCAAGTGGAATAAGTTGCATGAACAATTCATTAAATTAAAATATAAGACAAATTGTTATTATTATTATTATTATTATTATTGTTGTTGTTGTTGTTATACAAGATATTAGGTCACTGGGGTATGATATCTCAAAATCAATTTGAAAATGCCTTGTGGTTTACCTGGAAAAATATGAGTGAGTTGTGAAATTTAATGGGCTGCTGAAAAGTTGCTATGGTAGCTCAGTTTGTTAGAGCAGCAGCAGGGTAACGCAAAGATCCATGATTCAAATTCAGCTATGGCATCAAATTTTTCATTCTAATTCCACCTTTCCAACTTAAGGCTACTTATGACATGAGAGAAAGAACAGTTTACTTACATTTTAATTCCCATAATAATTATGGGTCAGGTACCTGAACATTTCCAAAAGTCACCTACCTATATTTTCATCCCTTAATGTTCAAACTTTCTCGCTTAATCATTTTGATAACATTTTAGTCACTTGGAAAGAATTATACACAATCTAAAGCTTCTGAAAACTAGTTCTCCCAATTTTCAACATCCTGCATAGAAATTAGCATTGTTTGAATTATCTGAAAAAACTTTGGAAACTTATGCTTAAAATTCAGGAACAGCTCCCTTTATTTTGAACCACTTTCTTACAGATCAAAACTGTTGCACAAATTTATATGAAATGTTGGGCACCCATAAATGATATAGCATATTTATGACTTTCAAAAAATCCCTGTACTACTAATTTTCAATTCCCTAGTTAAAAATCTGATGTATTGCATTCACATGACTTTCTCTACTCCCTCTTACATGAACTATTCTTACAAAAGCTTACTATTTTATCTCATTCTTGTTAATCCAAATAAACTTTGAATTCAGATTTATACATTTTTTTACAATACAGTAGCTAAAGTGATAGCTATTTTTAAAGAGCATATTGTTATATGATGGGTTTAAAATTCCATGCTCTTTGCACCATGAGATAAAAAAGAATGACTTCCCAGATGAGAAGAGTGTAAATATTTGAAAATTCAAAGAAATATCAAGGATATTTCGGAAATAGTTAACTCCACAAAAAACTGTATTTGACATAAATTACGTAATTAAATGATATCTACATTTTTGGGTAGTAAGATTTTGTCTACCTCTAATGGTTTAAAAATTATACAATAGTCATTCAGAATGAAGAGGACTTCACAGTCTATTCCCAAAAAATTCAAGCTATACATATTATTCGTTATGAAAATATCTTAAACATACGGTAGTGTAATCAGAATGGTTTATGTCATTTTTGAGAAAACAGAAAATAATGAAAACTTTTTCCACGTAAAGGGTAGTTTGGGGTTGGGTGATTTTCTTCAAAATCTTTGTGTTGCATCCCTGGAAGAGCCTGAATTTAAATCTCAAGTTTCGTATTTAACCGTTTTTGTTTGAGTTATGCTGTTCACAGAAACACAAAGACATGACTTTCTCTAAAAATGTCTTTTTTGGTTCAGAGGAGCCCCAAAACATGTAATTCTTTTGGAATCTCGACATTGAATTCTTGGGTGAACAGTAGGTACTTCCTTTACTTACTAAATACAAGTAATAGACAAAGTAAAATTTTGATGCACTCTCTCACAGCCTTTTCTCTGTTCCATAAAAAAAAAACAATCGTAGTCCTAGAAGCAATAGTTGTTTAGAAAAGGTACACCAAATTTAACATTATTAAGATACACGACCTGGCTTCCTACACACAATAATATCTTTGCATTTCTTACTACGTTTATAGTTACTTACAAGGTCTTTAGTTTGTACCAATGATACAGAATCCATAGAAATGTTTACCTCTTCAGCTTTCGTGGTGATTCACTATGTAAGGTCTACTGCATTTCCTTAACACAAGATTAATGCAGAGCCAAACCCCACATGTGTTGTAATAGTAGTAGTAATATTATAATAATAATAATAATAATAATAATAATAATAATAATAATAATAATAATAATAATAATAATTTTATTGTCATTATGCTTGTACAGCAATAGATAGTCAGTTCGACATTTACAATTGATTACGTTATGTCATTATTTACACAATTACAATATATATATATATATATATATATATATATATATATATATATATATATATATATAGTCTTTATCTATTTTACTAGTTAGCCTATTTAGTCAATATGATTTACATTACAATCCTATTAAATCATAAATAGGATTTTCTATTAAGTAATCAATCAGTTTGTGTTTAAAAATGTTAAGTGGTTTGTTAGATACTTCAAGGGGGAGGTTATTGCAAAACATCATAACTGTATGTTGCTTTAGCTAATCTATGATATGGTATATCAAAGTGCTGTTTGTTTCTTGTATTATACAAGTGTACATTATATCTATGCTGCATATCAGAAACCTTATCTCTAATGTATATCAAGACATAGTATATATATATATATATATATATATATATACAGATTTACAATGGTAAGTATCTTAATTTTCTTAAACAGAGGTTTGCAGTGAGCCGCTTTATGTGTGTTATTATTCTTATAACTTTCTTCTGTAGCAATAGAAGATCCTTAACATAAGTACTGTTTCCCCAAAGTAAAATACCATATACAATTATGCTCTGGAAGTATGCAAAATGTGCAGACCTTATATAATTATCTGGTACATGCTGTTTAAGGCACCTTATCAAATATATAACCCTGGACAGTTTACCGGTCATGTACTTTATTTGTGTTTCTCAGGATAATTGACTATCAATAAAGATACCTAAGAATTTAACATTCTCCCTATAAATTTCAATGTGGTTGCCTCTCAAATCGAATTATATTTTTTTGATTTTATCTTCATTGAATAGAAAACCATGTATAGGGCCTAACACTTAACTTTCAAGCACATTCAGTTAGATGCTGTGTTTACATTTGAAACTGAATTTTTGGAAAATGGCTAACGCTACATGGGGGAATAAAAACAAATAAAAAAATATATTTCAAGAAATAAAAACATAAAAAAATTGTCAGACATTTTATTTTCACTTACAATAAGTAGAGAAAGTATACTTGAGGGGGGGCTTGAAGTTTAATGTCCTTTAACCGCATAGGTCATAGTTATTTACGTAATTTATAGGGAAGTGAGTTTTTGCAGGACGAGTAAGATATTTACGGCCGAAGCGAACCTGAGGGCGGAATATCGAAATGAGTTCCGAAAAAAACGCTTATTTGCAGTTACGTACAATATTTTATTTGATACTAGCTCAAAATAATTTATATATTTGTTAAATATTCTACTGCATATTATTATGTGGTTGCAGTCATATGTTTCCGTCAAGTTGTTGAATAAACAGTTGAAGATACCTACTAAGAGGTTGGCGTTGGAGTATAGAAAGTGAGTGTACAGAAAATTTTAATTTCACGTGGATGCCTATTGGTTTGGAGGCGGAAAAACATGAAATTCCGGATAATACAGTAAGTGGAAAAAGTATACCTAATATTGGGGGGGGGGGTTGAAGTTGAACGTCCTTTAACCGGGTAGGATATATCGGACGGTAATAGTTATTTACGTAACTGCATAGGAAAGTGAGTTTTTGCAGGACGAGTAAGATATTTAAGGCCGAAGCGAACCTGAGGGCGGAATATCGAAACGAGTCCCCACTTCCCCTTCAAAAAAACCAACACTTTCTTGCAATTATGTACAGTATTTTATTTCATACTATCTCGAAATAATCTATATATTTGCTAAAAGAAATTGAGTTTTATTTATGGACGCTCTTTAACTACTATGGTCCTTAGCGTCCCATTCTATATTGGACGTGAAAGATCGGTAATTTTGCTCAGAGGCCTCTTTATCAGGCTTGAGGTTCTTTTACGTGCCGTAAATCTACGACACGGGCCCACCGGCTTTACTTCCCTTCCGAAGGAAGCCATGCTAAGGATTTTTACGCCCGAAACAATCCATCGCCCTTCGCCGGGTTTGAACCCGCGACCTTGGGAACTAGAGGCTAGCACGGTACCACCAGTCCACGTAGGACGACATATTTGCTAAATATTCTACTGCATATTATGTGGGAAGTGGTCGCAGTCATGTTTCAGTCAAGTTGTTGAATAAACAGTTGAAGGGGATATCTACTAGGTATAAGGTTGGCGTTGGAGTACAGAAAGTGAGTTTACGAAAAAGTTTTAATTTCACGTAGGTGCCTATTGGTTTGGAGGCGGAAAAACATGAAATTCCGAATAGTACTTACAGTAAGTGGAAAAAAGTATAATATTGGAGGGCCTTGATGTTTAACGTCTTTTAACCCGATAGGTCATATCGGACGGTAATAACTATTTACGGAACTGCATAGGAAAATGAGCTTCTTTCAGGACGACTAAGGTTTTTACGGCCGAAGCGAGCCTGAGGGTGGAATATCGAAACGAGTCCTGAAAAAAAGACCATTTTCCTGCAGTTACATACAATATTTTGTTTCATACTGTCTCGAAATACTTTACATATTGGTTAAATTGTACTGTATATTACGTTGGACATAGACACAGTCATATGTTTCAATTAGTTTGTTGATTAAACAGTTGAAGGGAATAGCTTGGCGTTGGAGTACGGAAAGCAAGTGTGCTCAGTTTCCCGGAGGTACCGGTTTGGAGACGGAAAAACATGAAATTTCGGATAGTACTTGACAGTAAGTAGAAAAAGTGCCGCTTTTGGGGGAGGGGGGCTGGAAGTTAAACGTGGTTTAACCCGGTAGGTCATATAGGACGGTAATAGTTATTTACGCAACTGTATAGGAAAGTGAGCTTCTTTCAGGACGAGTAAGGTTTTTACGGCCGAAGCGAACCTGAACGAGGAATATCGAAATGAGTCCAGAAAAGAAAGAAAAGAAAAAAAAAACACTTTCTTGCAGTTACGTACAATATTTTATTTCATACTATCTCGAAATAATTTATACATTTGCTAAATATTCTACTGTATATGTTGGACGTGTCGCAGTCATATGTTTCAATCAAGTTGTTGAATAAACAGTTGAAGAGGATATCTGCTAAAAGGTTGGCGTTGGAGTATAGAAAGTGAGTGTACAGAAAAGTTTTAATTTCACGTAGGTGCCTACTGGTTTGGGGGCGGAAAAACATGGAATTCCGGGTAATACTTACAGTAAGTGGAAAAAGTGTAATATGGCGGGGGAGGGCACCTTGAAGTTTAACATTCTTTAACGCGAAAGGTCATATCGGACGGTAATACTTATTTACGCAACTGTATAGGAACGCGAGCTTCCTTCAGGACGAGTAAGATTTTTACGGCCGACGATGCTGATGGCGGAATATCGAAACGAGTCCTGAAAAAAGACCACTTTGCAGCAGTTACGTACAATATTTTGTTTCATATACTGTCTCAAAATACTCTAAATATTGGTTAAATTGTACTGCATATTATGTTGGACATGGACACAGTCATATGTTTCAGCTGGGTTGTTGATTAAACAGTTGAAGGGGATACTAAAAGCTTGGCATTGGATTACGGAAAAGTTCAGTTTCCCTAGATACTAGTTTGGAGACGGAGAAACATTAAATTTCGGATAGTACTTAAATTAAGTAGAAACATTGCCACTTTTGGGGAAGGGGGGCTGGAAGTTAAACGTTGTTTAACCCGGTAGATCATATAGGACGGTAATAGTTACTTACGTAACTGCATAGGAAAGTGGGTGTTTTGTTTTTCAGGACGAATAAGATGTTTAGTTGAGGCCGGAATATCGAAACTATCTCAGAAAAAAAAAACATTTTCTGCAGTTACGTAGAATATTTTTTTCGTACTATCTCGAAATACTTCATACATATTGGTTAAATATTATTTTGCATATTATGTTGGACATGAACTCAGTCTGTTTTCAGTCAAGTTGTTGACTAAAAGCTGGAGGAAATACTAAATGGTAGGTGTTGGAGTATATAAAGTAGGTAAGTGTATGGAAAAGTTCAATTTCCCTTAGACACTGGTTTTGAGACGGGGGAAAAATGAAATTCTGAATAGTAAGAACAAAGTATTGTGTTTCATCCAAGAATTCGAAGTCGAGATTTCACAGAAATACATGTTTTGAGGCCCTCTGAACCCCAAAAAAACATTTTTAGAAAAAGCCCCGTGTGTGAACAGCGTAACTCAAAAACGAAACGTCAGCTAAATATAAAGTTTGGTATTTGAATTCAAGACTTTCAAAGGATGCGACCGAAGATTTTGAGCAAACCTCCCCCCTTGTAACTACCCTTTACATGGACAATACTTCGTTATATTTGAGTTTTGCAAAATGGCTCTAACGATTTTGATTAAAACATCATACTTATATTTAAGCTATTTCCATGGAAAATAAAATGTATGAATATCTTGAATTTTCTGGGAATAGCCTGTGCAGTACCTTCATTCTGAATGACATAAGTCTTACTTTACAAAAAATGTACATCTCGTTAGAGCACACAATTTATGTCAATTGTTTGTGGCGTTAACCATTTCGGAGATATTTTTTGTTATTGTTTTGAATTTTCAAATACTTTACACCTTTTTTCAACCACAAATCGTTTCCTCCCACCTTTCTTTCTTTTTAGTGTTCGTGCAAAGAGAACATAATTTTAAAGTCATCAAGTAGCAATCGGTTTTGAGAAAATTTGACTACTGTATTCTTTTTATATCTACAACGAAATTTATAATTTTGTAATGAAGGTTTATCTGCATTAACAAGAACTGCATAGAGGAATAAGCTTTCGTAATAATAGTTTGCACAAGATCGAGTGGAGAAAGTAATGTGAATGTTTTTAAAGAGCTTTACGTTTTTGCTGCAGTAAATGTTTGCCTCTCTGTATTTGTTTAGAAGTTATACAAGATTATACAAACTCAATCGGGATTTTACAGGCTATTCATAGAAAATGTAATGCATTTTATTTTTCATTTAATATGTAAGGAATACGCCACTTTAATTGAAGTCATTTGAGCATTTTTAGAATGCAAACATGAAAAATCTTCTGTGTAAAGTATAGAAAAATGCCATGAAAATCTTCCTCGTATCCTTTTCAAAATGATGAGCTTAAATACCCGTATTTATCCGACTTTTCGTTTTGGAATTCGCACAAGCGCGCGCTAACGTTTTTCTAAAAAATCTTTTTGCGGGGGGCGGATTAGGAGTTAGGTCCTAAAACAGATAAAGTGAAAGAGGTGAAATGGGACAGGAAACTCGTGGTAGAGGAGGAACCACCCCAGCATTCGCTCACCGATCCAGGGAAACCACGAGGAAAACCCATGGTCAGAGTGGCCGGTCCGACGGAAATCGAACGCGGAACCTTCCGAATGCGAGCCTCGCACAGAGCGTTAGGGAATTTCAAAACATATTTCCGGTGATATCTTACTATCGAACGTTTTGGTGGAATACAATACTTCCTCTACCTATTATAGGTTAGTGGTAGAACAAATTAAAAATACAATGAGCATTTCTGAAATGGCTAATGATTCTTCAGATCATTTATCAAAGTAAGTTTCAATGAACATTTATAGTTTTTCTACCAAACAAGATATTGTACGCTATCCAAAAATTTGACGTCAAAATTTCATCGGAAATGCATGTTTTGAGGTCCACTGAACACAAAAATGGGATTTGCAGAACAATATCTGTGTTTGGTGTACATGTGTCTGTGAACAGCATAATTTAAACAAAAAGTCAATTAAATGCCAAACTTGGTATTTAAGTTCAGTGTCCTCCAAGGATGCGACATTAAGACCCTCAAGAAAATTACCCCTCTCCAAACTATCCTTCACATGGAGAAATTCTTGATTTTTCAAAAATGGCTCTAATGATTTCAAATAAAATGAATGTTTAGGATATTTTTGTGGCAAATAAAATGTTATAGTTTCTAATACTCCCCATATAGCATATGACCTTTGGGGGATACCTCGTTCAACTAAGCGATGACTGAGGTGGAGGCATCCAGTAGGTGGAAACAAATAAAATATAAAACTTGAATTTGCCTTTAAAATCATATTTATTCTGAGTGGATTTTTTACACCTTGTAAACTGTAAAAGATGGACAAAACCTTACTACATAAAAGTTGAAAACCTTACTACATAAAAGTTGTGGATGTTAAATCACACAATATATGTCAAATAATATTTTTTGTAGTGTTAACCGTTTCTGAGATATGCTTTGTTATTGGCTGGTATTTTCAAACTCTTTTTCAAGTGGTAAGTCGCTATTCAGTTTTTCTGATGATCATACAAAGAGCATGGAATTTCAAAGCTGTCAAATAGTGTTCCACTTTTTGAAAATCTCAACTACTGCTTAAGCCTACTGTGTTCTTCTTATATCTACACAAAATGTGTAACTGTATAATGAAAATTTGTTTTGCTTAAGGAGTAAATAGAAGAATAAGCTGTAAGTAGGTTTGTAGGAGAATGATAGACAAGGTCATGAGTATGCAACACATACTATTTTTACAAAGGCGCACATGTGTGTGTGTGTGTGTGCATGTGTGTGTGTGTGTGTGTGTGTGTGTGTGTGTGTGTGTGTGTGTGCATCTGTGAACAGCATAACTGTATGTGTCAGGTGAAAGTAACATTTTCTATAATATTCCAGATAAACAAATTACATATTTCAATTCAAAATTTAACTGCATATCACTACATCTTTATAAAAATAACTATGAATAAATATTTCAGCTTTATCTCATACATATTTAAAAAATAGTTTTTTATAAAAGTAAAGTATATCCTGAAACTTTATACATACTGAATATAAATAAAATAAAAATGTAAAAGGATAAAGACAAAATCTAACCATGCTTTTGTTCAGCATAGCTACGAGGGTCGTCCAATAAATAAGTTTCCCTATTTTATAAAAAAACATTACACACAGTTGATCATGTTGAATTAATTTTATTTATATTGTACAATCCTTCTGTTACTTTTCTATATAGTCAACATGTTTTTCCAAGCATTTTTGGGAACGTGACACAAGTTTTTCCAAGCCAGTATTGTACCAGGTCGGGTCCTGTGCTTGTAACCAGCTATTCACTTCTGATTGATCATCATCAGTGTTAAAGTGCTTACCTCCATGATGACCTTTGAGTCAGAGGAACATCTGAAAATCACTTGGGAAAAGATCTGATGAATATGGAGGATGCTAGAAAACTTTCCAGTTGAATCTTCTGAGCTCTGCCTGGGTCAAGATTCAACTTGGAAGTTTTCTTGTATCCTCCGTATTCACTGAAGCTTGCCCCAAGTGATTTTCACATGTTCCTCCAATTCAAAGGTAAGCACTTTTAACACCGATGATGAAGTCAAATCAGTGAACAGCTGGTTGTGAGCATAGGACCTGACCTGGTACAACACTGGCTGGAATAAACTTGTGTCACGTCCCCAAAAATCCTTGGTAAAACATGTTGACTATGTAGAAAAGTAACAGAAGGATTGTACAATATAAATAAAATTAATTCAACATGATCAATTTGTGTAATGTTTTTTTACAAAATAGGGAAACTTACTTATTGGATGCCCCTCATAGAAAAGAGTTGTTATATGTAGTTTAATATATGAAAAGGGACTGAAGTTCGTCTGAAAACCTATTTCAAGATTCAGATCTCTAATATTTGTAGCAGAGATTTACCTTTCAAAGATGGAGGTTTCACATCAGCTGATTGGAGCAAAGAAAGGTCATCAAACTTCCTGAGACACTTTAAAGTATCAGTTTTTGATAATTCAAAATCTGAAATTTTGACTAAAGGTATAATTTTTGCAGCTTGGTCTTCCCTTAAAAATGAAAGTTGTATAGATACCAAACTTCATACGCCTCATAAGAGTGCAACGCAAATACTTTGATGGAACCCCTCCCCCCACTCCACAGTTCTTTAAATGGAAAAATGTTAGTTAATTCACATTACCTTCTCTACAACTTACCTATAGTAAGGAGAAGGCATATTGTATTCTACCAAAACATTTGATGTGGAGATTTCATGAAAGTACGTGTTTTGAGATCCCTTGAGTCCAAAAAAAGCATAGTCACCAAAAGACCCATGATCCATCTGTGTGTGTGTGTGAGAACAGCGTAACTCAAAAATAAAAAGTTGGCTAAATACCAAACTTGGTATTTAAGTTCATCATTTTCCAAGGGTGTGAGATGAAGATTTTCAAGAAAACTTCACCAACCCAAGCTATCCTTTGATGGAAGATTTTTCATTATTTCTGATTTCCTCAAAAATGACTAAAGTGATTTTGATTAAAATTTCATATGTTTAAGATATTGTCATGACAAATTAAATGCATATTTGAGTTTTCTACAAATAGCCTGTGAAGTCCTCTTCATTTTGAATGATTTCATATAATTAGTAAACCGTAAGAGATAGACAAAATCTTATTATGCAAAAAGTGTAGTCTCATTAAGGTAAAGCATTTATACCAAGTAAAAATTTTGTGACATTAACCATTTCCGAGATATTCTCTATTATTGGTTTGAATTTTCAAATACTTATACATGGTCTTTTTCAAGTGATTCAATTTTTCGTTTTTTCTTGTGTTCATGCAAGGAGCATAGAATTTCAAATTCTATGAAACTCCCAAACTATCACAAAATGTCACACTTTTTAAAAATCTGACTAGCTTTATCTGCTGTATTCTTCTTATGCCTACAATGAAATGTGTAAATATGTAATGAAGGTTTATCTCAAATAACAAGTAGTAGTTAAAAGAATAAGCTTTTTAAGAATATTTTGTAGATGAGAAAATAACACATGTGTGAACATAATACATAAGATGTTTTATCTTCTCAAAACTGGCTGTAAAGACTGATTAAAATATTATGTATGATATATATCGAGCTGAATAGCCTGTGAAATTCTGTTCATTCTGAATTACTTTTATACAATGGGGAAACTCTAACAAGTTTACTGCAGGAAAAATGTAAAGCACATTTTAGTATACAATTTTATATCAAATAACTTTATTCATAGTATTGGGATTTTCTGAAATATTTTGTTGTTGTAAGTTTAGCATTCACTAAGCTGAAGTTGGTTGTATTGAAACACATTTGAAAATGTGTGATTTTTCTTCATCCTGTGCTTACGCTCATTAAGCCATTACAAACAAAAACTGATTTGAATGTTGCTTGTACATGCTGTATGTAAGTCTATGTTGCTTAGTTTGAAATCATTTCTAGACAAACTTTTATTCTGATTAATATAGTATGGATAGAAGAATCACTTTTTATGTAAATAGTGTGATTCAAAAGGTGTACATGAAATTTATAATGTGACTATTGTTCTTTCACACTGGCTGTCTGTAAGCAGTAAGTTGGAGTTAAATGAATGGCATGGCTGAGGACTTGAAACATGGAACTTCAGCTCTTACTGTTTGAGCTATAATGGCAAGATATCTGTACATTAAGGTGCCAACCAAAATCAAGTTTTAAAATTCAAAGGTCTTACTCCTTTAAACTATGTCTTTTTGCATGTAATTTGCCCACCAAAAAATTAGCATAAAAGGGCTTGATTTAGAGTTTGCTCA
Organism: Deroplatys truncata; assembly: GCA_030765065.1. Lineage (NCBI taxonomy): Eukaryota > Metazoa > Arthropoda > Insecta > Mantodea > Mantidae > Deroplatys > Deroplatys truncata. The sequence goes on along the minus strand of CM060986.1, from coordinate 98,421,186 downwards.
AGAGGCTTCAATTTTTTTGTTTATTTATTTTTTCATTTTTGTAATTATTAGGAGATTAGAATTTGTTTGGGAAACTAGGAAATAATTACGAAGTTAATCATATACATAATAACCGATATTATTGTATTAAAAGATGATTTATATTTAAGGGTATTTAACTACAAGGTAATTAGCACCTTATAAAACAGATCATTGCAAAGGCCAGAGATAAAAATCAGTACAAAAGTCAGAATAAGGATCTGTATACAGTAATAATCATGGCAAAAACCAAAGATAAAGATCAGTTTATAAAACTAAGCTGAGAGGTACGAAAGACTTGATGTCAATATGATTAAATTCTCATTTGAAAATTTATTCTTTGACTAAAACTTAAAAATCTTTTTGACCGCTTGGTTATCTTCTGCTACGACCGCTGCAAGACTGACCGGCAGTTGAAGAGAGTCCTAAAGACATGCTAGAGGAATACACTCCAGCAACACATGAGGGATCGACAGACTTTTGCTTTTTGATATGCAGTGGACAAAGAGGGGTAGGGTTCCCATTAAAATGGTAACCATGCATAAAATTTCAGTGGCCAATACGCAATCAAGCCAAATTCACCTCCTCATGCTGAGATACACTAGAGCAGTGGTGACAAAAATGTGACTCACGAGTCATTTTGGCACCATTCCCTCTCTACAACCGTCCCTTTGTTTTTCGCATGCTGCTGAGTGATGTAGTGCATGTTGCATATTTGGTGATTCGCGGAAGGAAGTCGTTTTCGCTACCCTTGCACTAGAGGAAGTTACTCAGTTAATCAAATGTGCTTCACTACTCTAAGCTTATTTCTGTAGAGAGCTGACCCTCTTTATGCCAGAAGAATACCTTTTTGTATTAAAAGGTGCTAAACATAAGCTTGTATAGCTTTATATTGCAATGCTCACTCCTTTGGATTTTACAACCACTGAGTGTTTGGTGTTTTGGAAATTTATGTTCTTCCATAATTTGTAACAAAACCTGTTTTTGTTCCTTATCACGGTTATATCACTCTCACTATAGAACTGAATTAAGGGTATACTACATTCTGCAGTATCATTTACAACTTTTAGAGGTTGAACGCTACTTTTGGCTTTCTTATATTGATTTGCATGCCACTAGGTGATTTTGAAGCAAGTTTTGAGTAAGGTTTAATGCCACAAACAATTTGCATGTATTTTATGTTATAAAATCACTGAGTTGTAGAAAAGAAATTCAACCATTTTTCACTTAAGCTTGTTTAGATGGGTGATGACAGCCTTGTCGTTTTATGTTAATAATCATGGAAGACTTCACTTCAGATGGAATTTAACCATCAAAAAGTATCAAACCAGTTAAATATTCACTCAAATACCATAAATGGTGCTGAAATGTTTTTAGAGTAACTTTGGAGACACTTCCATTTATTTGTCTTTAGTCTACTAGTTTCTTTAAGAGTTCTAAATCTTGATGTGGAGCTAATATTGCAGAAAGGCTTAGAAACCGAGCCTTCAAATACACCTCCATAGCAAAGAGGTTCAATTGCTTTAGTCCTTGTAATTGATATCTACCAAAGGAAACTGTGAGTAAAGCACGTATATTTTTAAGCAGTAGATAAACTTTGCCATCCATCTTGCACAATGAAAGGCTCCTGGAGCATGAATGGGGGTTGAAGTGGAATTGCCAAGGAACATAATCACTAACTGCAGTAACTCTGTAGTCATCTCTTGGATGATGAATGGTCATTTGATCCATGGAGTAGCTCCTCTCTAAAAGGATCTAAATGTTCTCTTAAGAAGTCATCACTCACTGCACTTTCAAACTGTTTCGGATTTATAGAATTCCAGGTATTTATATATTTCTTAAATATAGGGAGAACCAAAACACTACGAACCGGCTGCATGGTGTTTTTCCTGTCTACGTCCTTGGCGCTTGTTGCCATCTGCCGCTATCATAGAAAGGCGCAGATGAAACCATACAGCATTTTTAAAACTACTTTTAAAGTCTTTGCTTACCAACTTTATGAAAGGAGATGCTGAAACTGGCCACCGTCGTTGTCCATACATTTTTGGCACCTCTTTAGGAAACTATTCATCATTCGCTGTAGTTCACGTTGAGAAACGCTGGCAATTTCCCGGCAGATATTTTGTTTTAGTTCTTCCAGGGTATGTGGGTTTGTCTTGTACACTTGTTTTAGTTACTCCAGAGAGAGAAATCGCACGGGGTTAGGTCGGGGTACCGAGGGGGCCACAAATCTCTAATAATAATTCTATCCTCAAACACACTTTCAATTGTTCTCATCCAAATATTGGCTTTTTTCAACAAGACTCTGCAATAGTTTATACGGCCAATATTTCGATGAGAACAATTGAAAGTGCATTTGAGGACAGAATTATTATTAGAGATTTGTGGCCCCCTTGGTACCCCGACCTAACCCCCTGCGATTTCTCTCTCTGGGGTAACTAAATCAAAGTGTACAAGACAAACCCACACACCCTGGAAGAACTAAAACAAAATATCTGCCAGGAAATTGCCAGCGTTTCTCAACGTGAACTACAGAAAGTGATGGATAGTTTCCTAAAGAGGTACCAAAAATGTATGGACAATGATGATGGTCAGTTTCAGCATCTCCTTTCATAAAGTTGGTAAGTAAAGCCTTTAAAAGTAGTTTTCAAAATATTGTATGGTTTCATTCATGCCTTTCTATGATAGTGGCAGACAGCAAGCGCTGAGGACGCAGACAGGAAAAACACTGCACAGCCAGTTTGTAGTTTTTTGGCTCTCTCTGTATATAAGTATATATAAGTATATGGGAACTCTTTGAAGTTGTTTCTATTAATGAGTCAAACACTTTGCAGTTATGAATTTGTAAGCATGATGTCTGCAGGCTAAACTTAGCAGAGGTTTTTTTGTCTTCATTTCCAGCATGGTACATGCCCCATTTATACTACTGGCAGTACTTGCTAGTGTCGAATGACATCAACGTGACCCTGTCTGTTAGATTCCACTCTTGCACTGCCTCATATACTGCTGTTGCCCGAGCTGTTCCAGTTTGGTTAACTTGGGAACTGGCAAAAGTTTTATCACATCTTCTCCAGTTGCTACAACAGCAAGTCTCTCTTCTTTGGCATCTGAGTACACTTGTATTGTCAGATAAGTTAACAGTTTGCCGTCCCAATGTACAGCCAAAGGCACTTGTGGTGCAAAACTTTTCTTGATTTCCAACATTATGTTTTTACGGTGACATTGGTGGACTTTTCTGGTTGATTTTTTGTTTAGCACCAATTGTCCAAATGATTTTGCAGTAGCTGCCAGCATATAAGAAGCCTTTCTATCACTAACTTTACAGCAATCAAGAGTAGAAGCTATCTCCAGAGTTATTATATTCTTGGGCTGACTAGAAGTACCTTATACAGAAAATTTGAGTCGGAGTTGAAACACTTCAACATCACTTATATGTTTTACAACTTGACCGGTTTCAGGAGCTATTTGCTCCCATCATCAGAAGTGGCCGACTGGTTCCTCGTGGAGTTGTGTGTATGCATCTGTTTGTGGTGGAATCTGATATAGTGTAGGAACTCCATAGTGGGTTCGATGGCAGCAATTCAAAATTCATCACATGGTGTTCATGTTTTGTGATTAATAACTTTTCCCAAGTATCCAACTCTGCAGTGTGTTTTGTTGGTTTTAAGAGTGTTATATTTGGTGTGATGTAATTTGTTGTCCAAAAGTGATGTGCAGCTGCAGATTTGTCGATTTATTTGTATTTGATGTGTCTCATATATTCCTTTAATCTGGTCTCTAAATTTCTTTTTGTGTTACCTGTGTATATTTGGTCACATTCTGGGCAATTACTATGATAGATTCCTGCTTTTTTGTTCTTAGGTATTTGGTCCTTTGATTTCTTACAGAGTAATTTCTCTATACTTAATCTGTTTTGTGGAGCTAGGCAAATGTTGTGTTTTTTGTAGATGATGTGGAATTTGTAGTGAGTCCTTGGATGGAAAGTGAACTTCTAAACAGTTTGACCCATAGATTGGTTTACACACCACTAACAGAAACAGAATACAAACACATAGCTAACACAGCCATGAACAATGACTTCACCAAGAAATCATTGACAAAAAAATAGCACATTTCAAGAAACAGAAACACATTAAGGACACCACAAATCCCAGCCAACAAAAAAGCAAAATGATTTTCAAGAAGTTCACTTTGTTCCCCCTTCACAGGGCTGCAACAAAATGCATAGCATGCAGATTTTTACCACCAGTGACCTCCAGTAATCAGCAGTAAATGGGCGTGAATATTCAGCAATGGGCAGCATGAGTTGTAAAGTCAACTCCCTCATGTAAACAGTTCATCTTATTCACGTCCTATGGCTGTGTGATAGTTTCCATTTTTTGTGATAGTTTTTGTTTATGATTCATGTTATGAAGCATAAAATATGGACTAATAACCTGCATGCTAGTATAGGAAGTGATGTTCTTTGCTTTAATGTGTGTTTATTGTGGTACTACGAAGAATAATTTTAGCATTATAAAATTCAATTCCCATTTGCTTTACATGTAATTTTTGTTCAGTTACTGCACTATGCATTCGATTCCATGTCACTGTAAAATTATTATGTTTTACTAGATGAGAGAAAGTTTTATGGGTTCAGTTTCAGGTAGTTGGAAAGTATTGCTTGAGTGACACTGCAAATTGCCTTTGAGGTATGATATCTACAATATTTGAGATTAATTTATAGGTTTATTAGGATTCTTCAATAGCTTAGGAGGTTTAATGTGTGTATGGGTATTTTACAATGGCAGCTCAAATGAAGAACATTGAAACGAGAGCCAAAAATCTGTGTTCCAGTGATGGAATTGAATTTTTCAAGCCATTCAACTTTGTAAAATTAATGTAAGTTTAACACATCAGGTTTTTAATAAACATATTTAGCTAACACTTTTGTTTTATTGTTTACAGGTGGGTCCAACTCTGAAGACATCAAAAGGTCTGTATAACATCTTGAGCTGGCTAATATGGGGTTATTGGTTCAATATCTTATGGTATGTATTTAGCGACATATCTCCTGGAAACAGCTTTGTGGCTCCCATTGCACAAACTTTGCCTGCTGTCAACCAGGTTGATCCCACCTGGGGGCAGTAAGGCGGGTGGACGTTGGCCCAGGCACCTAAAGCAAGGCTGAGGTACGTAGACTCCTTCACATGACCCTGGTAGTTGGTCCTCCCTCCCCTGTTAGGTTGTTTTCTCTTTCAGGTTGGGTAGCCTGTAAGTAGTTAACTGTCTCACGTCTCTCAGAAGCGTGTGATGGGGGGTTGTGTGACGCAGTCTACCAATGTACCTCAGCTCCAATTGGGCCTTTAACTGCAGCCAGAACTCAGATGTCTTTGATTATTCTCATGCATGCCAATCATTGCATTTAGTCAGTAAAGTGTGCAGAGTGAATGTGGTCTCTTTCAGGGTCATCACGTCAGCCGAAGATGTATGAATGTGATGAGTTAGCTATAGAGGGACATTTTCCCAAAAAATGTTGGTGTGCCTGGGTATCTTGTCTGGTATCAGCTTTGAACCAGAAAGGTAACCAGCTCCAAATTCTATAATGTGAAACAAATACTGTCAATTCAAATGAAAATATTTTCAAAAACCATTGTTTCAATATCAAAATTAACAATCATAACACACATAACAACCATATGGAAAGGACACAAGTGTGTGTACATTAAATATTTTATTTATGTTTTAATGTTTATTTAAACCCCAGAAAAACTAGTTTTATTATCAGTTTTCATAGATGCCCTGAAACAGAACTGTGACATGGAGGGAGAAAAAATGGAAAAAAACAGACGTCCAAGACATCAGTTTCTTTATTGCTGACACAGCAAACAGTGTCCTTAAGAAGTTCCAAGTACAACTTGGCAGTATGTTTCTTCAAAACTGAGACTACCTTTTTTCTGTTTACATCCTTTTGTGGCCAAATGTGCCTTATATGTTCCATGAACTTTTATTCTGAATATCCAATGGTTTGTTTCCCAACTTGTTTCCCACACTTCTATCCATAGATTCTCATGTGACGCTTTCAAACTTGGATATTGTTGATTTATTGCTTTAATCCATTTCTCTTTTTCTTCAGCATTTGTTCATTACTAGTAGGACAACAAAGCATAATTTTCTTCACTTTCCAGGTAATAATCTTGAAATATTCTTTGCATTCTTATTTCTCCTATTGGTCTTTCACTCTTTTCATTGCCATTCTGTCTCATTCCTTTCATTGCCATTTCGATTGTCTTTGGTGTTATTCATTTCTATGGTTTCATCTTCATATTCAAATCCATCTTGATTATCGTCTTTACTGCTTTCAGTTTCTGTATAAGCATTTTCTTCATCTTCATTTCTTGGATATCCATGCTTTCTTCTTTTGTTTCTTTTCTTCATCTTCATTTCTTGGATATCCATGTTTTCTTCTTTTGTTTCTTCTCTGGTTTTCTTGCCTTTCTTCTTCATCAGCTTTATCTACATTTGAATAAATATAGAAGTTATTGGTTTAACATGCTTTGTCTTTTCTTCAAGGAATATCACATACCTTTAAATGTTCATACATTTCCTGTTTAGTTTCATCTCAGTTTCAATAATGAATTTCTGAGTATTCCACAAAAATGCCTTTTTTGCTTCAGGGTTTTAATTTCTGTATTCTTGCATACACAGTTGAGTCAAACATTTGCAGGTTAGAAAGGTCAGGTTTCCTTCCATACCATCCTTCAGCTTGTGTTACTTTATTCACTACAGTTGGACTTTGATTCATGAAATAGACAGCTGCATGCGGCTCCCCACATATATTTCTCAAGATGAGAGTCGAATAAGAGGGTAAGACTTCAACTACCAAGGTTCTGCTCATTCTTTCAGCAGTCTTCTTAAGTTCAGGTGTATTAGGAATGGTGTAGCTGATTATTATTCCCTTACTCTTGCACCAATTCCTGAGGTGATTACTTTGATTATCTGCATTGTCATATCCTACTTTAGAAGTATTCAAGTTGAAATGTGTCTCTGCATCAGTTACATAATCTTTAAGTAATTCTTCAGCTCCATTATCGTTTGTGAACATATGTGCCTTTACAAAAAGTAAATAGTCATCAACACCTGTCATGAAATAATTTTTACCATCGTGAGTTGAAGGACTGATATTTCCATCATATCAGTATGTATTGTCTGTAACGGTCTTGTTGCCTTAAATCTCAGTGTTGAATGGGTTTCTTACGACCTTGGCTTGCAGCATATTTAATATTTTATATAATTCTTGTGTCCTTTCATTATATCATGAACATTATTGCATGTATGATGAATTTTCTTAAGGTTATTGAAGTTAATGTAATGTAGCGTTTTTACAATTCCATGTGTTGATCCACTGTGATCAGTAGAGTTGTTAACTGCAAATTCACATGATTTTTTTTTTTTAATTTTTTAATTGGCAGCATCCAGTACACAGTATTCTTATATCTAGGCAGAAAAGAGGGGAAAAAATATATAGATAAGAAAAATAAAGACATTCAAATGGAGGTAGAAAAAAGAGAGGGTTTTATACAAGTCATAAATTGAAATGTAGGGCATATTTTAGAAAGAGGAATAATGGTAAATGCTAGGGAAGAAATATCAGGAACAGTATTAGAAGTAATTACTAGTAACAAGAGCAGGGAGAGCAATGGAAATAAGACAGTGTAGGAAACCGAAAAGTAAAGGGTGGTTTGATGAAGAGTGAGAGCAGAAAAAAAAAATCTGATGTGTTACACTCGCATGACTTTCTCTACTCTTGTACAAACTACTTTTACAAACGCTTATTCTCCATATGCTTCATGTTAATCGAGATATCGAGATGTCAAAATTATTGCTAATTTTCTTGTAGATGCAAGGGAAATATGGTACGTTTTAAGCGATAGTCAAATATTTTAACGCTGGTTGCTATGTGGCGCATTCCATTCTCTTTGCATGTCCAGGACATAAAAAAAATGAATAACGAATTTGAGAAAAAGTATAAGTATTGGAAAATTTAAGGAAATAACAAACAATATCTCGAAAACGGTTCACTCAACAAAAGAAATGTATATGACATAAGTTGTGTATTTTAACGCGATCTACATTTTTTGTGTAGTAAAATTTTGTCTATCTCTTATGGTTTACCAGTTATGCAAAAGTCGTTCATAATGAAGAATACTTTTGGAGACATTCCCAGAAAATTCGAGATATACATTTCATTTCTCATGACATTATCTTAAACATATGATATTTTCATCAAAATCGTTAGAGCCATTTTTGAGAAAATTAAAATTTTCGAAAAATCTTCCATGTAAAGGGTAGAATGGGGTGGGGGAGTTTCTTGAAAACCTTCGTGTCGCATCTCTGGAAGATACTGAACCTAAATACGAAGTTTGGTGCTTATCCGACTGTTCGTTTTTGAGTTATGCTGTTCACAGACACACACACACACAGACACACACACACACACAGACACACACACGGACATGTTTCCAAAAATGCTTTTTTTGGATTCAGGAGGTCTCAAAACATGTATTTCCGGTGAAATCTCGGTATCGAATTTTTGGGTGGAATGCAATACTTCCCCTACTTACTATACGTAGTAGAGAAAGTAAAAAAGTATTTAAAATCTTATTAGATGTAGGAAAACGGCAGAAGCAAATAGGTAAAATCTGATGGCTAGTAAAGGAAATATAAGTGCCTACTAGAGACAAAAAAAAATGGCAGGAAAATATAGGGAAAAAGATAAAAGAAGCTATAGAGGGAAAGGACAGTAAAAAAATAAGGGAAGTAGTAAGAAGGATAAACAAGAAGGGAGAGGCAAAAATGAGATCACACCAAATGAATGGCAGAGATATCTTAGAGAACTGATTGGGGAGGGAAAAAATGATTCAATTACAAATAAGAGAGATAGGAAGAGTAGAAATAAAAAATGACAAACTAGACGGGCAGTTAACAATGCCTGAGGTCATCCAGCAGGTTATAAAGAAAGAGCCAGTAGGATATGATGGAATAGCAGGAGAATTTTGGAAACTATGTTTGTGAAGCAACAAAGGGTTTAATAGTAATGACAAAGGTATTAAACAAAATAAAAGAAAGTGTTTACATCCAAGAAAGTTGGAAAATAAGCATGATGTGCTTATTTATAAAGGGGAGGAGGGAAACAAATAGACCAGAAAATTACAGGGGAATATGTTACCTACTTTAGGAAAATATACACTGGGGTATTAGCAGAAAAGTTAAAAAATTGGGTGGAACAAGAAAAGAAGCTGTCAGAATTTCAAGTAGGTTTCAGGAAAGGGAAACAAACAATAGATAATGAGTTCATAATAAAGATAATAATAGATGAATACTTCAGTAAGAAGAGAGGAAGGGTATACATGTTCTTTGCAGACTTTGAGAAAACATTTGATACTATAAATAGAAAAGCTCTAGTTGGAAATTAGGAAAAGGGGTAAGTGAAAACTACATAAAGGAAGTAGAAAAGAACTATAATAAAGTAAAGTTTAATATAAGATAGAGAGGAAAAAAAACAAAATCATGGAGATGACAGAACAGAAAATAGGACTGAGACAAGCATGTAGTTGAGTCCAATTTTATTTAATTCATTCATATAGGATATAACAGAAAAATTCAAATAGGAACTCAACACTGACCAGTAATAGCAAATAAAAATTTCCTTATACACGGATGACCTAATGGAGGATCTATAACAGTAGTCCTGTTACAAAGGGCAATAAATGAAGTTCAGAAATTCTGTGAAGAATGGGGAACCAGAATAAATATAAACAAGCCGAAAGTTAGGGTTTTAAAAAAAGAAACTAAACTGAGAAAAGCCGGTACTAAAGGGAATGTATTAAAAGTAGTCAAAGAATTTGATTATTAAGTTGCGAGGCTGACTAACAAAGAGGAGTGGGAGGCACATAGAAAAACAGAAGCAAAAAGGATGGCTGCAATGTCAGGAATAATAATATGAAACTATACGCTAGAAATGCCAACCAACTGAAATTAAAGAATTTACAAGGTTCTAGTGGAATCTAGAATGCTTTATGCAGTAGAGATATGAGGGAGCACAGATGTACCCGATGAGGTAGATCATATGCACAGTATGTTCTATAAAGAACTATTAGAGTTACCAAGATCAGCGCCAAGAGAAGTAGCTTAGTACGGAGGGTTGCCCCACTTAAGCTCGGATGACTTTGAATCGCCCTCCTACTCCTGTCATTGGTCAAACTGCTTATGTTTATTATTGCATCAGCCCATTGCAGTAATAGCTGTCTGCTGGGCCAGTCTGAGGCAAAGTTTACATGGAATGGCTTCAACAATTGCCGACTTGTGGCAGGGGTACATTGTTGGGCTTTCCGATGCTGGTTACAGCCTTTCAATCATAGTGGAAAGGTGCAAACAAAAAGGTCTTACCATAAGTAAATTGTGTGTAGGGTGTACAACACAGCTGCATAAAAATGGATTCCCACCTGAGGCTCAACGTGCAAAAAAACTAGCAAGAAAAAGGACACAACCAACACGACCTAAAGCAGTAGTAGCCAAGGTGAGTGCAACAGTGACTCAAGATAACCCACCAACCCAAAGAAGCATTTCCAGCCGCTTTGGAACTTCTAAAGGAACCGTCTATCGGATAATACACAGCAATTTGGGTCTAGAATGGCACCCTAAAGCATGTGGACACGCCTTGAAAGAGCGGCACAACAGAGAATGCTTCACCAACGCAAGAAAACTTATGAACACCACCTGGCAGGTGAAAAGTGATTTCTTTAGACGAAGCATGGGTTTATCTAGATGACACAAAAAAAAAAAAACCCAGCCATTTATTACCATCAATTGGGCCAAAAGGGGTGCTCCAACTTTATTTGGGAGAACAAGGAATAGTTTTCCAAGGGATTCATGGTAGTTGCAGGTTATTGCTCATGGGGGAAACCAGGCATACACAGAGTTGCCAACAATGTCAAAATTAATGCAGCCTACTATCAAAGGATTGTTATGGACCCAATTTTTGATGAAGACATTCCTTGGTTGTATGGTGAGGATGCCCCAAATGTTTGGATCCACATGGATAAAGCATCCAGTCACACTTCTTGGTCTTCCCAGCATTACTACCACTGGAAAGCTTTGGAAACGAGTGTCAATGAGATACCATTTAAAAGGATCCCTGTGAAGTCACTAGGGGAATTTTGCAGATTTGGCCTGCTGAAACAGCGCATTGCTTCTCAGCGTCCCACCAAAATTGAAGGGCTCTGCCACGCATGACAGGAGGAGTGGGATAATATCCCCCTTCCAGTTCTTAGATGCAGCCTTCTTTAATGGAAATTGTACTGCAGAGCCATAGTTAAAGCCCGTGGAAGCCACATTGAACACAATAGGTGGTGGTGAAAGGGAATCTCGCCATGAAAAAACAAGCAAAAACGTCCGAGCTTAAGTGGGGCATCCCTCCGTAGAACTAGGAAAAGAATAATAATGGAGAAAATAAGAAAATTTTGGTATAGGTATTTGGTTAAAGAGGAGGAAGAAATCTTAGAGTTATGTATGTAGCAGTAAAAAGCTTAGAGAGCACAAACTGGTGGTGGGCAGGGATAAGAATAATTATGGGGAAAATAGGAATTGGAGACATATGGAAGCTAGAAGAAAAAATGAAAGTGATATAGTTAAACTTGTAAAAAGAAGAATAGAAGACATTAAAAGGCAGGAAATATGGAGAAGTGTGTAGAAAACAAGAAATCATCACAATTTTATAACAAATAAAAAGAAACTGGGGATGAGAACCATATATAGGTTAGTGTAACACACAAGAAAAAGAAGGAATAGCATGAATGTGAACAGGAACAATAGTTTTAAGAGGGGTAAGAGGTAGAGATAAAGGAACATGTGAAATGTATGGAGAGGAAGAAAGTATAACAGATTACATGACGGAATGTAAGGAGTTAGCATTATGGAGAAAAGAGATTTAGGTAGATAAATGGGAAAAATATGGGGGGAAACTGTAGCTATAAAAATGTTAATGGGGAATGAAGAAAGTAAGATTAGGAGTATAGTTGAGTTTTTACAGAAAGCAGAGAAAAAGGGTGAGGAAAGTTAGGTGAGCAGGAAAAAAACACAGAGGGAAGGAGGGAATAATTAAGATAAAGGGGAAGGGATGACAAGAGCTACCAGGGTCTAGTGAAATCAAGAATGCTTTATGCACTAGAGATGTGGGGGGCCACAGATGTAAGTGAAAAGATAGATCATATGTACAGAATGTTCTGTAAAGAACTAATAGGCTTAACAAGATCAGTGAAGGAGAATAACTTTAGTACCACTAGGAGAAAAGGGAATAATAATTGAGTGAATAATAACATTCGGTATACATGTTTGGCTAAAGAAGTGGGAGAATCCCTAAAGATACGCATGAAGCAGTAAAAAGCTAAGAGAGCAGAAACAGTTGGTGGGCAGGGATAAGAAGTGTTATGGGGAAAATAGGAATAGGAGACATACAGAAGCTAGAAGGAGGGAATGAAAGTGATGTAGGTAAACTAGTAAAAAGCAGAATAGAAGACATGAAAAACAGGTGTTATAGAGAAGTAGAAAAGTAGAAATCATTTCAATTTTATATGCAAATAAACAGAAAATGACAACAGCCATATACAGATTACTGTAAAAGACAAGAAAAGGAGGCATAGCTTGAATGAGAACAGGGACAATATTTCTAAGAGGGATAAGAAGTAGAGATTAAAGAATATGTGAAATGTGCGGTGAAGAAGAAAGTATAACATATTACATAATGGAATGTAAAGAGTGAGTGTTATGGAGAAAAGAAGGTTTCAGAGGAAAAATGGGGAAAAAATCGAGGGGAAAATTGTAGCCATGAAAACTGGGATTTAGGAACTGCAGAAAGGAGGCCTAGAAGTAAAATTTATTTTTTACAGAAAGTCAAGCAAAACTGGCGAGGAAAGTAGGAGTACAACAGAAAGAGACCGAGGGAAGGAAGGCACAACAACAGCTACCAGGCTATCATGAAATTAAGAATGTATTTTGCAGTACAGACAGGGGGGTCACAAATGTAAGAGAAAGCTTAGATCATGTCTACAGAAAGTTCTGTAAAGAACTATTAGGGTTACCAACATCAGAGGCAAGAGAAGTAACTTCAGTAGAACAGGGAGAAACAAGAAGGAAAGGCATAATAATAAGAATAATAAAATTCTGGTATAGATATTTGATTAAACAAGAGGGAGAAATTATAGTTAAGTAAGAAGCAGTAAAATGCTTAAAGAGCAGAAATTGTTGGTGGACAGAGATAGGAAGAATTATGGGGAAAATAGGAATGGGAGAGATATGAGGGCTATAAGAAAGGAATGAATGTGATGTAGCTAACTTGTAAAAAGCAGAATAGAAGATACAGAAAGGCAGAAGATGCGGGGAAGTTTCATAAACAGAAATCATTACAGTTTGATTTGAAAATTAACAGAAACTGTGGAGGAGATCCATATATAGGTTACTGTAACCGACAAAAAAAGGAAGGATATCTTGGTTGAGAACAGAAACAATATTTCTAAATTGGAAAAGGGGTAGAGATAAAGGAGTATATGGAATGTGAGGTGAAAAGGAATGTATAACACATTACACGTCAGAATGTAAGGAGTTAGCGTCATGGAGAAAAGAAGGTTTGGGAGTAAAAATGGGAAAATATAGAGATGAAAATTGTAGCTATAAAAATATTAATGGAAAAGGAAGACAAGAAGTATAGTTAATTTTTTACAGAAAGCAAAGCAAAATGGGTGAGGAAAGTAAGGATTAGATAAGTAAGGTAAAGAAGATACGAAGTACGATAAACGAATATTTGAAATGTGCGGTGAGGAAGAAAGTACAATGCATTACATATCATAATGTAAGGAGTTAGTCTTATGGAGAAAAATGGTTTGGGAGGAAAAATGGGAAAAATAATGGGGGTGGATTGTAGGTATAAAAATGTTAACAGTGAATGAAGAAAGGAAGATTAGAGGCCTAGTTTATTTTTGACAGAAAGCAAAACAAAATGAGCGAGGAAAGTAAGGAGTACAACAAGAAGAGACAGAGGGAAGGAGGGGGATAATTAACTTAAAAGTGAAAGGACAACAAGAGTTGCTCTATAGTGAAATTAAGATTGCTGGTTGCATTAGAATTTGGGGGGGGGCAGATGTAAGCAAAAACATAGATCATATGTTCAGAAGGTTCTGCAAAGAACTATTAGATTTGCCAAAATCAGTGGCCAGAGAAGTAGCTTTAGCAGAACTAGTAGTGATAGGAAGGAATGGAATAATAATGGAGAGAATAATAAAACTGTGGTATAGAAGTTTGGTTTAAGGAGAGGGATAAATCTTAAAATTATGCATAAAGCAGTAATAAGTGCAGAGAGGAGAAACAGCAGGCGGGCAGGGATAGAAAGAATTATGGAGAAGATAGGATTGTGAGACATATGGAGACAAGAAAAAGGAACAAAAGTGATGTAGGTAATGGGTAAAAAGCAGACATAAGACACAGAAACGCAGGAGATATGGGGAAGTTTAAAAGACAAGAAATCATTACAATTTATACACAAATGAAGATAAACTAAGGGTGAGAAGCATGTGTAACAGAGAAGGAAAAGAAGGCATAGCTTAGATGAGAGGAAGAACAATAGTTCTAAGAGGGAAAAGAGGTAGAAATGTGCAGTGAGAAAGAAAGTAGAACACATTATATGTCTTTTAAATTATGGTGTGAAGGTTCCGGTGAAGAAGAGGGAGAAATATTAGAGTTAGGCATGAAGCACTAATAATTTTAGGGAATAGAAACAGTAGTGGCCAGGGATAGGAAGAATTATGGGGTAAATAGGAATGGGAGAGACATGGAGGCTAGAAGAAAGCAATGAAAGTGAATTAAGGTAACTGGTGAAAAGCAGAATAATTGACATAAATAGGCAGGGGATATAGGGAAGTTTAGAAATCTGTACTGAAATCAAATAGTGAATAAAATTTGAATTAAATTGAATTATAATTTGATAAGCAAATAAGCAATGGGTTAGGAGACATGTGGAGAAGGAGAGAAAATAAGGTGAAAAACTTTTGGAAAAAAAGCAAGGAAAAGACTGGAAGATATAGAAATACAAAACATGTTCAGTGAGATTGCCAAAAAGAGCTCACTGGTTTGTTATAGGCCAATGAAAAATACATGGGGTAGGGAAAAATATACAGACATAGTAAATAAAGAGGAGAGAGAATCTATTGCATGGGTAAGAACCGGAGCATGGAGGCTAAGACAGTTAAGACAGGGTATTCCTCAAAACCAATATCCTATATGTGGTGATAATGAAGACATTGAACACATAGTATTTAAGTGCCAAGGAACAGAAAATTGCAGAAGAGAATTTATTAAACAGAAGTGGTTGAAGGGAGACAGAAATGCGCTTATAATCGAAATGATGTGCAAGGACGCTAGGAGCATTGGAAATTTTTTTTTTGAACTCAAAATTAAATGGCTTTGGACAGTGGATGGAGAAAAGTAAGAGGTAGGTATCTTACTTTGAATGGAAAACTATGGTGAATGTGTGATGGTAAAGTAATCAATAAGTGACAAGTGAAGAACATGTGGAAATGGGACATGAAAAACTGAAACAAGATAATTTATTGACGGGAAATTGTAAAATGTAGATAAACTGTAGTGATTGTCTATAGAATGAGTGGTCAGGGTCAAAGTTCAGTAGACAATGAAATTGTAAATCTCTTAGCACAATTAATAAATAAATAAAATAAAAATAAATATAGATTACTGTAACAAACAAGAAAAGGAAGGGATAGCTTGGTTGAGAATAGGAACAATATTTCTAATAGAGGTAGAAGTATAGATAAACGAATATATGAAATGTGCGGTGAGAAAGACTTTATAACAGATTACATGATGGAATGTAAGGAGTTAGTGTAATGAGGAAAAAAAGTTTTGGAAAGAAAATTGGAAAATGTAGAGGGGAAAATTGTACCTAACAATTTTTGAAGAGAAATGAAACAAGGAAGGCTAGAGTGTAGTTGAGTTTTTACAGAAAGGAAAGAAAAATGGGTGAGGAAAGTAAGGAGTACAGGACAAAAAGACACAGGGAAGGAAGGGGATAATTAAGATAAATGGGAAGGGTTAACAATAGTTACCAGGCTCTAGTGAAGTCAAGAAAGTTTTATGCGGTAGAGATCTGGTGTGGCATAGATGTAAGCGAAAAGGTAGATCATATGTACAGAATGTTCTGTAAATAATTGTATTCGTAACCAAGAGAAGTATCTTCAGTATAACTAGGAAGAACAAAAAGGAAAGGAATAATAATGGAGAGAATAATAAAATTCCGCCATAAATGTTTGTTTAAAGAACAAGGAGATATTTTACAATTAGTATGAAGGAGTAAAAGGCTTAGTGAGCAGAAACAATTGGTGTACAGGGTAGGGAGAATTGTGTGGAAAAGAGTAATGGTAGACATATGGAAGTTAGAAGAAAGGAATCAAAATGATGTAGGTAAGCTGGTAAAAACAGAATAGGAAATAGAAAGGCGTGAGATAAAGAAAAGCTTAAAATACAAGAAATAATTACAATTTTATAACAAGTAAAAAGAAGCTGGGGACGAGAACCATATATAGGTTACTGTAACAGACAAGAAAAAGAAGGGTTAGGATGGTTGAGAACAGAACAATATTTCTAAGAGGATAAAAATCAGATATAAAGGAATATGTGAAATGTGTGGTTTGAAAACGAGTAGAACCCTTAACATGATGAACTGTAAGGAGTTAGCATTATGGAGAAAAAAATGTTTGGGAGCAAAAATGGGAAAAAATAGAATGGAAAGTTATAGCTATAAAAATGCTAACAGGGAATGAAGAAAGGAAGAATAGGAGTATAGATGAGTTTTTATACAAAGCAAAGAAAAATGGGGGAGGATAGTAAGGTTTGCAAGAGAAAAAGACAGAGGGATGGAGGGGGATAATTACGATACAGGGAAAGGGAGAACACACGCTTCCAGACTCTAGTGAAATCTAGAATGGTTTATGCAGTAGAAATCTTGGGGGTAGGGACACAGATGTAAGAAACGTAGATCATATGTACAAAATGCCTTCTAAGGAATTATTAGAGTTACCAAGATCAGCACTAAGAGAAGTAGCTTTAGTAGAACTGGGAAATACAGGAAGGAAAGAAATAAAAATGAAGAGAATAATAAAAATCTGGTACAGATGTTTGGTTAAAGAAAAAGGAAAAGTCTTAAAATTATGCATGAAACACTAAAAAACATAGAGAGGAGAAACAGCCGGTGGGTGGAAATAGGAAGAATTAAGGAGAAAATAGGAATGGGGGACATATGGAGGCTAGAAGAAATTAATGAAAGTGATGTAGATAAACTGGTAAAAAGCAGAATAGAAGACATAGAAAGACAAGAGATAACTTGGATGAGAGTAGGAACAATAGTTCTAAGGGACAAAAATTAGATAGAGATAGAGGAATATGTGAAATATGCCACCAGAAGGAAAGTATAACACTTTACATTTTGAAATGTAAGAAGTTAGCGTTAGTGAGAAAAAACTTTTGGAGGTAAAATGGGAAAAATGGAGGGTAAAATTGTAGCTATAAAAACGTTAATGGGGAATGAAGAAGCGATGATTAGAAGTATAGTTGATTGTTTACAGAAAGCAAAGAAAAATGTGTGAGAAATGTAAGCTGCACATGAGAAGTTAAGGGGTGAGTGGGAGTAAGAGACGAAGAGAGCGAGGGGGATAGTTAATAAAAAGATGAAGGGACAACAAGAGCTACAAGCTTTATTGAAATTAGAAACTCTTTATGCAGTAGAGATCTGGGTGGCCTCAGATGAAAGGAAAATGCAGGACATATGTAGAATGTTCTGTAAAAAAAATATAGGGGTTACTGAATTAAGCGCTAACAGAAGTAGCTTTAGTAGAACTAAGAAACGCAAAAAGGAAAGTAATACTAGTGGTTAGAATCTGAACATTCTGGTATATATGTTTCGTTTTACAAGAAGGATAAATGATAATTATGCATGAAACTGTAAAAACCTTAAATAGCAGAAACGGTTTGTGGGCAGGGATACCAAGAACTATGGTGATAATAGGAATGGAAGTCATATGGCAGAAACAAGCAAAGAACAAAAGTGATGTAGGAAAGCTTGTAAAAAGCATCATGAGGGATATAGTGATGCAGGAGATGTGGGGAGGATTACAACTTTATTATTAAAAAAAAATAATTAAAAAAATACTGGATAAAGAATAGAAAATGGGGATGACAACCATACGCAGATTTATGTAATGCACAAGAAAAGGTAAGCTTCCCTAGCTCAGTTGGTAGGGCACCTGCCTGGTGTGCGAGAGGTCTCGGGGTTAGATTCCTGCTAAAGGGGAGGGAATTTTTCTCTAGCCAAGATTATTCCCTATCGTCCACGGAGTTTGGAAGTATGAATAATATATTGAATGTGCTTGTAATCTAATGTTCAAGATTCGAAAGCGCAATTAACTACAGGATAAGAAAATATAGTTACCACCTTCGCTGATAGCCAATAAGTATAAATGAGATGACAGCATGAAAGGAGGTAGTATTATGAAAAATGTACGAGAGGGAGGGGATTATTTTAGCTGTAAATATGTTACCAAAGCATGAAGATTGGCAGAGCAGAGGAAAACTAGTTTTTCAACTAAAAGCAAAGAGAAATGTGTGAGAAATGTAAGTGGCAGATGAGAAGTTAGGGTGAGTGGGGGGTAGAGATGGACAGAGCGGGGGTGATAATTAATATAAGGGTGAAGGGACAAGCGCTACAAGCCCTATTAAAATGAAAAACTCTTTATGCAGTAGAGATCTGGTGGCCACAGATAAAAGGAAAACACAGGACATATGTAAAGAATGTTCTGTAAAGAACTATAGGAGTTACTGAGATAAACACCAGAGAAGTAGCTTTAATAGAACTAATGAATGTAAGAGGGAAAGGAATACTAATGGAGAGAATATAAACATTCTGGTATATATGATTCATTATACAAGAAGTACATGTGTTAGTTGTGCGTGAAACCATAAAAACCTTCGAGAGCAAAAACGCTGGAGGGCAGGGATAGCAAGAGCTATGGCGATAATAGGAATGGGAGTCATATGGTAGCTACAAGAAAAGAATGAAAGTGATATAGGAAAGCTGGTACAAAGCAGAATAAGAGACATAGTAACGCAGGACTTGTGGGGAAGATGAAAAAAATGATCTAATTACAACATTAATAGCAAAACAAAAGGGTAAAGGAAAGAAATTTCCATATGCAGAGCACCCGCCTACTGTCCGAGAGAACTCGGGTTAGATTCCTGCCCAGGGGAGGGAATTTTTCTCTAGCCAAGATTATTCCATATCCTCCATGTAGTCTGGTAGTATGAATAAGATAGTGAATGTGTTGGTAATCTAATGCTCAATACACGAAAGCACAAGAAACCACAGGATAAGTGAATACAAGTTAATACCTTTGCCAATAAGCAATAAGCATAAATGAGATGACAGAATGTAAGGATAAAGCATTATGCAGAGAATAGGCGAGGGAGTGGAATAAGTTATCTATAAATATGTTAACGGGGAATGCAGATATAAGAGCAGAAGTAGGGTTGTATTTCGGCAGAAAGCGTAGAAAAATGGGTGAAAAATGTAAGCTGCATATGAGGAGATGTTTGGGGTTGAATGGGAGATAGAGGCAGAGGAACAAGGGGGATAATTAATATAAAGGTGTAGGGACAACAAGAGCTGTAAGCTCTATTAAAATAAAAAAAAATTATGCATTAATGATCTGGGTGACCAACATGAAAGCAAGACGCAGGATATATGTAAACAATGATCTGTAAACAGCTATAGGGGTTACTGAGATAAGCACCAGGGAAGTAGCCTTAGTAGAACTAAGAAATCAAGAAGAAAAGGAATACTAATGGAGAGAATCTAAACATTCTGGTTTATATGTTTCGTCATACAACAAGGATGATGTGTTAGTTGTGTGTGAAACTGTAAAAACCTTTGAGAGCAAAAATAGTTGGTGGGTGGGGATAGCAAAAGCTATGGGGATAATAGGAATGGGAGGCGTAAGGTAGCTACATGAGAAAAGTGAAAGCGATGTAGAAAGGCCGGTAAAAAGAAGAATTGAAGATATAGTATGCAGGATATATTAGGAACATTAGAAAAAAACAAATCATTACAGCTTTATTGCAAAAAAAGCAAAAAGATAACAAAAAAAAAAACAGGGTGAAAACCAAAATTATATCACTGTATTAGAAAAGATAAGGAAGGAATACCTAGGAATAGAAACAAACAATACTTCTAAGAGGGGTAAGAAATATAGATAAAGGAATATGTGAATTTGCGGCGAGAAAGAAAGTATAATGTAAGGAGTAATTGTAATGGAGAAAAATGTTTTGGGAGTAAAAATGTTAAAAATTAGAGAGGAGAAAATTGTAGGTATAAGGATGTTAACGGAAATGAAAAGGGTAGCAGGTAAAGACTCTTTACTGAGATAGCCTTACTCAGGGAGTAGTGGCCTGTCCATGTGAGCTTTAAGGTCACTGAGATAAGCGCTAAGAGAAGTAGCTATATTACAGCTAAGAAAAGCAAGAAGGAAAGGAATACTAATGGAGAGAATCTAAACGTTCTGGTATATATTTTTCATTATACAAAAAGGAGAACTGTGAAAACCTTAGAGATCAGAAATGGTTGGTGGGCAGAGATAACAAGAACTATGGTGATAAAAGGAATGGGAATCATATGAAAGCTACAAGAAACGAATGAAAGTGATGCAGGAAAGCTGCTAAAAAGCAGAATAGGAGATATAGTAACACAGGGGATGTGCAGAAGATTAGAAAACAGATATAATTAAAACTTTAGTCACAAAAACAGGATAAAGTACAGAAAATGGGTATGAAACATATGCAGATTACTGTAATAGACGAGAAAAGGAAGGCTGGTTTCCTAGATAAGTTGATAGAGTAGCTTCCTGCTGTCCAAGAGGTGTTGGGTTAGATTCCTGCCCAGGGGGAGGGAATTTTTCTCTAGCCATGATTATTCCCTATCCACCACGTAGTCTGAAGTATGATTAAAAGAGTAATGTGCTTGTAATCTAATGTTCAAGACCAAAAAGTGCAAGAACCCACAGGATAAGAGAATACCAGGTAACACCCTTGCCAACAGGCTTTATGTATTAACGAGATGACAGAATGCTAGGATATAGATTATACAGAAAATAGGTGAGGAGTAGATTAATTAAGCTATACGTATATGTTAACCTGGGATTGAAGATAGGAGGAGCATAGGTACAGTTGTATTTCGACGGAAAGCAAGGAAAAATGGGTGAAAGAAGTAAGCTTCACATGAGGAGATGTTGGGGGTGAGTGGGAGATAGAGACAGAGAGGACAATGGTAATAATTCATATCAGATTAAAAGGGAAAACAAGCGCTATAAAAATAAAAAATAAATATTATGCAGTATTGACCTGGCTGGCAACAGATGTAAGAAAACGCAGGATATATGTAAAGAATGTTCTGTAAACAACTACAGGGGTTTCTGAGATATACACCAGAGAATTAGCTTTAGTGGAACTGAGAAAACAGCAAGGAAAGGTAAACTATTGGAGAGAATCTAAACATTCTGGTATATATGTATTGTTATACAACAAGGACATGGCAAGGACATGTGTTAGTTGTGTGTGAAACTGTAAAAATCTTTGAGAGAAAAAACATTTGGCGGGCAGTGATAGCAAGAACTATGGGGATAATAGGAATGGGAATCATATGCTAGCTTCATGAGAAGAGTGAAAACAATGTAGAAAAGCTGGAAATAGGAGAATATGAGATATAGTATGCAGGAGATATTGGGAACATTAGATAAAACCAATTATTACAACCTTATAATGAAAAAAGCAAAAAGATAACATAAAAAGAAAACAGGGTTAGAGGCAAAATTATATCACTGTATTACAAAAGAAATGAAAGGAATACCTTGCAGTAGGAAGAAACAATAGCTCTAAGAGGGGTAAGAAATAGAGTTAAAGGAATAATTGAATTTGCGGCAACAAGGAAAGTATAATGCAAGGAGTAAGTGTAATGGAGTAAAATGTTTTTGGAGCAAACATGTAGAAAACTACAGAGGAAAATGGTAAATATACGGATGTTAACGGGAAATAAAAAGGATAACAGGTAAGGCCTCTCTAGTGAGATAGCCTTACTCAGGAGTAATGACCCTGCCCATGTGAGCTTTAGGGTTACTGAGATAAGCGCCAAGAGAAGTAGCTGTATCACAGCTAAGAAAAGCAAGAAGGAAAAGAATACTAAGGGAGAAAATCTAACCATTCTGGTATATATGTTTCCCTATAGAAGAAGGGAAAATGTTAGTTATCCGTGACACTGTTAAAACCTTAGGAAGCAGAAACAGATGGTCGGCAGGGATAGCAAGAACTATGGGGATAGTAGGAATGGGGTTCATATGGTAGCTACTAGAAAAGAATGCAAATGATGTAGAAAAGCAGGTAAAAATCAGAATAGGAGATTTAGGGACACAGGAGATATGGGGAAGATTACAAAACCAATCCAATTACAACAGTAGAAGCAAAAGAAAGAAAAAAAAGGTAAAGAACAGAAACTGGGGATGAAAGCCATATGCAGATTACTTTAACAGACAAGAAAAGGAAGACTGGCCTCCTAGATCAGTTGGTAGTGCACTTTTCTTCGTGAGAGGCCTCGCATTAGAAGCCTGCCCAGGAGGAGGGAATCTTTCTTTAGCCAAAATTATTCCATATCCTCCACGGAGTCAGGAAGTATGAATAAGAAAGCAAATGTACTTGTAATCCAATGTTCAAGACCTGAAAGCGCAAGAAACCACTGGATAAGGGAATACGAGTTACCAACCTTGCCAATAGGCAATAAATATAAATTAAGTAATAGAATGTAAGGATATAACATTATGAAGAAAATGGGTGAGGGAGTGCAATAATTTAGTTATAAATATGTTACTAGGGAATGGAGGTACCAGGAGCTGAAGTAGAAATGTATTTCTGCAGAAAGGAAAGAAAAATTGGTGGTAAACGTATGCTGCACGTGAGGAGATTTTATGGAGGGAGCGGGAGATAGAAATGGAGGTAGCTAGGGGGATACTCAATATAAAGGTGAAGGGACAAACAGAGCTACAAGTTCCATTATATTAAAACAAAATTTATGCAGTAGTGACCTTGGTGGGCATAGATGCAAGAAAAATGCAGGATATATGTGAAATGTTAGTTATGCATGAAACCATTAAAACCTTAGAAAGCAGAAACTGATGGTGGGCAGGGATAGCAAGAACTATGGGGATAGTAAGAATGGCAGTTATATGGCAGCTACAAGGAAAGACTGAAAGTGATATAGAAAAGCAGGTAAAAAGCAGAATAGGAGATATAGTAATGCAGGGGATGTGGAGAAGATTAGCAAAAACAGATGCAATTACAACTTTAGTAACAAACTTATGCAGATTAGTGTAAAAGAGAAGAAAAGGAAGGCTGGCCTACTAGATCACTTGGTAGAGCACCTTCCTGCTGTGCGAGAGGTCTCGGGTTAGACTGCTGCCCAGGGGGAGGGAATTTCTCTTTAGCCAAGATTATTCCCTATCCTCCACACAGTCTGGAAGTATGAATAAGGTAGTGAAGGTGGTTGTAATCTAATGGTCAACACTCGAAAGCAGAAGAAACCACAGAATAAGAAAATATGACTTAGCATCTTTGCCAATAGGGAATAACCATAAATTAGATGACAGACTGTAAGGATATACGATTATGGAGAAAATAAGTGAAGGAGTGGAATAATTTTGCTATAAATATGTTAGTGGGGAATGGAGATACTAGGAGTAGAAGTAGATTTATATTTCTGCAGAAAGCAAAGAAAAATGGGTGAGGAACATAAGCTGCACTTAAGGAGAAGTTACAGAGTTAGCAGGAGGTAAAGACGGAGGTCGAAAGGGGGTTACTTAATATAAGGATGAAGGGCAACAAGAGCTACAAGTTCTATTATAATAAAACAAAATTTATGCATTAGTGACCTGGGTGGGCATACATACAAGAAAAATGCAGGATATATTTAATGAATGCTCTGTTAACTACTATAGGGATTACTGAGATATAATCCTTAGAAGTCGCTTTAGTAGAACTGAGAAATCAGGATGGAAAGGAATACTAATGGAGAGAATCTAAACACTTTGGTATATGTATTTCGTTATACAACAAGGGCATGTGTTAGTTTTGTGTGAAACTTTAAAAACCTTTGAGAGCATAAACATTTGTTGGGCGGTGATAGCAAGAACTATGGGAGCGCTTAGAATGGGAGTCATATGGCAGCTACAAGGAAAGAATGAAAGTGATGTAGAAAAGCAGGTAAAAAGCAGAATAATAGATATAGTAATGCAGGGGATGTAGAGAAGTTTAGCAAAAACAGATGTAATTACAACTTCAGTAACAAACATATGCAGATTACTGTAACGGA
Organism: Deroplatys truncata; assembly: GCA_030765065.1. Classification (NCBI taxonomy): domain Eukaryota; kingdom Metazoa; phylum Arthropoda; class Insecta; order Mantodea; family Mantidae; genus Deroplatys; species Deroplatys truncata. The sequence goes on along the minus strand of CM060986.1, from coordinate 98,396,666 downwards.
GAAGAAAAGAAAGCCTGGCCTTCTAGATCAGTTGGTATAACACCTGCCTGTTGTGCGAGAGGTCTCGGGTTAGATTCCTGCCCAAGGGGAGTGAATTTCTCTCTAGCCAAGATTATTCCCTAGCCTCCATGGAGTGAAGTTGCTTGTAATCTAATGGTCAAGACCTGAAAGCACAAAAAAACCAGAGGATAAAGAATACGATTTAGCACCTTTGCCAAAAGGGAATAAGCATAAATGAGATGACAGACTGTAAGGATAAAGGATTATGGAGAAAATAGGTAAGGGAGTGGAATAATTTTCCTATAAATGTGTTAACGGGGAATGGAGATACTAGGAACAGAGGTAGATTTGTATTTCTGCAGAAAGGAAAGAAAAATGGGAGAAAAACATAAGCTGCACATAAGGAGATGTTAAAGAGATAGTAGGAAGTAGAGACAGAGGTAGAAATGGATAATACTTAATATAAGGGTGAAGGGACAACAAGAGCTACAAGTTCTATTAAAATAAAACAAATTTACACAGTACTGACCTGGGTAGGCATAGATGCAAGATAAATGCAGGATATATATAAAGAATGTTCTGTAAACAACTATAGGGTTTACTGAAATATGCTCCAGAGAAGTAGCTTTAGTAGAACTAAGAAAGCAAGAAAGAAATTTATACCAATCGAGAGAATCTAAACATTCTGGTATATATGTTTGGCTTTAGAAGAAGGAGAAAAGCTAGTTATACGTGAAACCAATAAAACCTTAAAAAGCAGAAACAGAGAGTGGCCAGGGATAGCAAGAGCTATGGGGATAGTAGGAATGGGAGTCATGGCAGCTACGAGTAAAGAATGCACGTGATGTAGAAAAACAACTAAAATGCAGAATAGGAGATACAGTAATGCAGTGGATGTGGAGAAGGTTAGCAAAAACAAATGTAATTACAACTTTAGTAACAAAATATGCTGATTTCTGTAATGGACAAGAAAAGGAAGGCTGGCCTCCTAGAACAGTTGGTAGGGCACCTGCCTGCTCTACAAGAGATCTAGGGTTGGATTCCTGCCCTGGGGGAGGGAATTTCTCTGTAGCCAAGATTATTCCCTATCCTCCACAGAGTCCGCAAGTATGATTAAGATAGTGAAGGTGCTTGTAATCTAATGGTCAAGACACGAAAGCGCAAGAAACTACAGGATAAGAGAATATGATTTAAGACCATTGCCAATAGGGAGTGGCCATAAATGAGATGGGAGACTGTAAGGATATAGGATTGTGGAGAAAATAGGTGAGGGAGTGGAATAGTTTTCCTATAAATATGTTAGCGGGGAATGGAGATACTAGGAGCCGAGGTAGATTTGTATTTATGCAGAAAAAAAGAAAAATAGATGAGATACGTAAGCTGCATATAAGGAGATGTTAGAGAGTTAGTGGGAGGTAGAAAGGGGGATACTTAAGCACCAAGGAACAGAAAATTGGAGAAAAGAATTTTTTAATAAAAAGTGATTGAAGAGGGATAGAAATACACTTATGATTGAAATCATATGCAAGGACGCTAGAAGCATTGGACAGTTTTTGTGTAAAGTAAAAAATAAATGGCTTTGGAGAGTTGAAAGAGAAAAGTAAGAGGTAGCGCATCTTACTTTGAATGGAAAACTATAGTCAGTGTGTGATGGTTAAGTAATCAATAAATGAAAAGTGAAAAACAAGTGGAAATCGGACATGCAAAAAAAACAAAAAAAAAACATGATAATTTATTGATAAGAAATTGTAAAATGTAAATAAACTGTAGTGATTGTCTACTGAATGAGTGACCAGGGTCAAAGTGCAGTAGACAATCAAATTTGTAAAACTCTTGGCACAATAAATACACACCAAATATAATGGTGAAGGGAAAACAAGAGCTACCAGTTCTATTAATATATTAAAAAATGAGTAGTCACCTGGATGGGTACAAATGCAAGTAAAATGCAGGATATATATGAAAAATGTTCTGTAAACATCTATAGGGGTTACTGAGATATATGCCCGAGAAAATGCTTTAGTAGAACTGAGAAAGCAGGAAGGAAAGAAATACTAATGGAGAGAATCTAAACATTCTTGTATATATGTTTTGTTATACAACAGGGAGTAGCGACCCTGCCTATGTGAGCTTTAGGGTTACTGAGATAAGCGCAAAGAGAAGTAGCTATATTACAGCTAAGAAAAGCAAGTAGGGAAGGAATACTAAGGGAGAGAATTTAAACATTCTGGTGTTAATGTTTGGCTATAGAAGAAGGAAAACGTTAGTTATCCATGAAACCGTTAAAACCTTAGGAAGCAGAAACAGATGGTGGGCAGGTATAGCAAGAACAAGTAGTAATAGTAGGAATGGGGTTAGTATGGTAGCTACTAGAAAAGAACTATGAGTATAGAAGGAAGGAATAGGTTTCGTATGGTAGCTAATAGAAAAGGTATGCAAGTGATGTAGAAAAAAAGGTAAGAATCAGAATAGGATATATAGGGACACAGGAGATATGGGGAGGTTTACAACACAGGTGTAATTACAACTATAGTAGCAAAAGGAAAAAAAGGAGGTAAACAACAGAAACTGCGGAAGAGACCAATATGCAGATTAGTTTAACAGACAAGAAAAGGAGGACTGGCCTCTTATATGAGTTAGCAGTGCACATGTTTGCTTTGCTGGAGGCCGTGCGTTAGATTCCTGCCCAGTAGGAGGGAATCTTTCTCTAGCCAAGATTATTCCCTATACTCCATGGAGTCTGGAAGTATGAATAAGATAGGAATGTGTCTGTAATCCAATGTTCTAGCCCCGACAGCGCAAAATACCACAGGATTAGAGAATAGGAGTTACCATTCCCAATATGCAATTAAAATGAATTAAATGATAGAATGTAAGGATATAACATTTAGTATTCGAGTAAGTATAATGGAGTTAATTGTTTTTGGAGCAAACATCGGGAACATTAAAGGGGAAAATGGTAGCTATAAGGATGTTAATGGGAAATGAACAGGGTAACCGGTAAGCACTCTACTGAGGTAGCCTTACTCAGGGAGTACCGACCCTGTTGATGTGAGCATTAGGGATGCTGAGATAAGACCCAGAGAAGTAGCCATATTATAGCTAAGAAAAGCAAGAAGGAAAGGAACACTAAATAAGAGAATCTAAACGTTTTGGTATATATGTTTGGCTATAGAAGATGGTAAAAGGTTAGTTGTCCGTGAAACCGTTAAAACCTTTGGAATCAGCAATAGAAGGTGGGCAGGGATAGAAAGAACTATGGGGATCGAAAGAATAGGTATTGTATGGTAGCTATTACAAAAGTATGCAAGTGATGTAGAAAAGAAGGTAAAATTCAGAATAGGATATAAAGGGACACAGGAGATATGGGGAAGTTTACAACAGAGGTGTAATTACAACTGTAGTAGCAAAAGGAGAAAAAAGGGTAAACAACAGAAACTGCGGATGAGAACCATATGCAGATTAGTTTAACAGACAAGAAAAGGAGGAGTGGCCTCTTAGATGAGTTAGCAGTGCACATGTTTCCTTTGCTAGATACCGTGCGTTATATTCCTGTCCGGGAGAAGGGAATCTTTCTCTAGCCAAGATTATTCCCTATCCTCCATGGAGTCTGGAAGTATGAATAAGATAGCGAATGTGTCTGTAATCGAATGTTCAAGCCCCGATAGCCCAAAATACCACAGGATTAGAGAATACGAGTTACCATTGCCAATAGGCAATCAAAATAAATTAAACGATAGAATGTAAAGATATAACATAATGTAATGGAGTAACTATAATGGAAATAGAAGTTTATGGAGCAAACATGTGGAAAATTAAAGGGGAAAATGGTACGTATAAGGATGTTAATGGGAAATGAAAAGGGTAACAGGTAAGGACTATCTACTCAGGTAGCCTTACTCAGGGAGTAGCGACCATGTCGATGTGAGCTTTAGGGATGCTGAGATAAGACCCAGAGAAGTAGCCATATTACAGCTAAGAAAAGCAAGAAGGAAAGGAATACTAAGGAAGGGAAAATAAGCGGTTTGGTATATATGTTTGGCTAAAGAAGATGGTAAAAGGTTAGTTGTCCGTGAAACCGTTAAAACCTTAGTAAGCTGAAACAGAAGGTGGGCAGGAATAGAGAGATCTATGGGGATAGAAGGAATAGGTTTCGTATGGTAGCTATTAGAAATGTAAGCAAGTGATGTAGAAAAGAAGGTAAAGTTCAGAATGGGATATAAAGGGACCCAGGAGATATGGAGAAGTTTGCAACAGAGGTGTAATTACAACTGTAGTAGCAAAAGGGAAAAAAAGGGTAAACAACAGAAACTGCGGATGAGAACCATATGCAGATTAATTTAAGAGATAAGAAAAGGAAGACTGGCTTCTTAGATGAGTTATTAGTGCACATGTTTCCTTTGCTAGATGCCGTGCGTTATATTGCTGCCCGAGAGGAGGGAATCTTTCTCTAGCCAAGATTATTCCCTATCCTCCATGGAGTCTGGAAGTATAAAAAAGATAGCGAATGGGCCTGGAATCCAATGTCAAGCCCCGATAGCGCAAAATTCCAAAGGATTAGAGAATACCAGTTACCATTGCCAATAGGCAATTAAAATAAATTAAATGATAGAATGTAAGGATATAACATTATGTAATGAAGTAAGTGTACAGGAATTAAATGCTTATGGAGCATACATGTGGAACATTAAAGGGGAAAATGGTAGCTATAAGGATGTTAATGGGAAATGAAAAGGGTAACAGGTAAGGACTCTCTACTGGGATAGCCTTACTCAGGGAGTGGCAACCCTACCGATGTGTGCTTTAGGGATACTGAGATAAGACCCAGAGAAGTAGCCATATTACAGCTAAGAAAAGCAAGAAGCAAAGGAATACTAAGGGATAGAATCTAAACATTCTGGTATATATGTTTTGCTATAGAAGATGGAAAAAGTAAGTTGTCCGTGAAACCGTTAAAACCTTAGGAAGCAGAAACAGTAGGTGGGCAGGGATAGAAATAACTATGGGGATTGAAGCAATGAGGTTCATATGGTAGCTACTAGAAAAGAATGCAAGTGATGTAGAAAAGCAGGTTAACATCAGAATAGGATATATAGGGACACAGGAGATATGGGGAAGTTTACAACAAAGATGTAATTACTACTGTAGTAGCAAAAGGAAAAAAAGCATAAACAACAGAAACTGGGGATGTCAACCATATGCAGATTACTTTAACAGACAATAAAAGGAAGACTGGCCTTCTAGATCAGTTATTAGAACACATTTTTGTTTTGCGACAGGCCTTGCATTGGATTCCTGCCTGAGATGAGTAAATCTCTCTCTAGCCAAGATTATTCCCTATCCTCCATGGAGTCTTGAAGTATGAAAATAATAGCGAATGTGCTTGTAATCCAATGTTCAAGCCCCGATAGCGCAAGAAACCACAGGATAAGTGAATACAAGTTACCATTGCCAATAGGCAATGTAAGGATATAGCATTATGCAGAAAATGGGTGAAGGGTTGGAAAAAGTTTGCTATAAATATTGTCGTAGCCTCTACTAAATACTACTCAGAAAATGATGGGAGACACTCGCTTGCAAAAGGTACCGGTACATTAATAAGATCTTCACATGGCGAGGCTACGACGGGGACGCAACTAAGTTAAACACACAAATAATTACTATTCCAGTACGTCACATGGCTTAAGTGGAAGGAAGGACAGTACTCTATCATAATTAAGACTCTCCGAAAATGGATGGCTACTAAATTTAATGTATAAATATAGATAACAGTGCTTACACTCTCAGCCCTATGTCTGTCGGCGAGGCGATCATGCCTTAGCACGAAGAAAGCAGTTTTACGTCTTTACCACACGAACGTTACCTCCTGACTCGCCTTCTCAAACCCACGCAACCCCCAAGCGTCAGTGACGCTAAACAACTGATCCCCTCCTAAAAAGTCTAGTTCTCCCTACTCCAAACCAAATGCCATCTCGAATCCCGGTGACCAGAGAGGCGCATGTCCTATCATCTTTGCATACGTCACAATATGTTAGCAGGGAATGGAGATACCAAGAGTGAAAGTAGAGTTGTATTTCTGCACAAAGCAAAGAAAAATGGGTGAGAAATGCAAGCTGCACATAAGGAGATATTAAAGAATTAATGGGAGCTAACACAGAGATAGAAAGGAGGATACTTATTATAAAGGTGAAGGGACAACAAGAGCTACAAGTGCTATTAAAATAAAACCTAATTTATGCAGTTGTTACCTGGGTGGACATAAATGCAAGAGAAATAAAGTATATATGTCAAAAATGTACTGTAAACAAATAAAGGGGTTACTGAAATATGTGCCAGAGAAGTAGCTTTCGCAGAAATAAGAAAACAAGAAGGAAAGGTATACTAGTGGAGAAAATCTAAACATTTTAGTATATAAGTTTGGCTATAGGTGAAAAACAAATGTTAGTATGGCGTGAAACCGATAAAACCTTAGAAGGTGGAAACAGATAGTGACAGGGATAGCAAGAGCTATGAGGAAAGTAGGAATGGGAGTAACGGCAGCTATGAGAAAAGAATGCTAATGATGTAGAAAAACAGTTAAAAAGCAGTATAGTAGATATAGTAATGCAGGGTATGTGGAGAAGTTTAGCAAACTCGGATGTAATTACAACTTTAGCAACAAACATATGGAATCTGGAAGTATGAATAAGATAGCGAATGTGCTTGTAATCCAATGTTCAAACCCCGATAGCGCAAGAAACCACAGGATTAGAGAATACGAGTCACCATTGCCAATAGGCAATTAAAATAAATTAAATGATAGAATGTAAGGATATAACATTATATAATGGAGTTAAATGTTTTTGGAGCAAACATATGGAAAATTAAAGGGGAAAATGTTAGCTATAAGGATGTTAATGGGAAATGAAAAGGGTAACAGGAAAGGACTCTCTACTGAGGTAGCCTTACTCAGGGAGTAGCGACCCTGCCAATGTGAACTTTAGGGATACTCAGATAAGACCCAGAGAAATAGCCATATTACAGCTAAAAAAAAAGCAAGAAGGAAAGCAATACTAAGGGAGAGAATCTAAACGTTCTGGTATATATGTTTGGCTATAGAAGATGGAAAAAGGTTAGTTAGCCGTGAAACTGTTAAAACCTTAGGAAGCAGAAACAGAAGGTGGGCAAGGATAGCAAGAACTATGGGGATAGTGGGAATGGGGTTCATATGGTAGCTAGTAGAAAAGAATAAAAGTGATGTAGAAAACCAGGAAAAATCAGAATAGGATATATAGGGACACAGGAGATATGGGGAAATTTACAACAGAGGTGTAATTAAAACTGTAGTAGCAAAAGGAAAAAAAGGGTAAACAACAGATACTGCGGATGAGAAACATATGCAGATTAGTTTAACAGACAAGAAAAGGAGGACTTGCCTCTTAGATGAGCTAGCAGTGCACAAATTTGCTTTGCTAGACGCCGTGCGTTAGATGCCTGCCCGGGAGGAGGGAATCTTTCTCTAGCCTAGATTATTCCCTATCCTCTATGGAGTCTGGAAGTATAAATAAGATAGCGAATGTGCCTGTAATCCAATGTCAAGCCTCGATAGCGCAAAATTCCAAAGGATTAGAGAACATGAGTTACCATTGGCAATAGGCAATTGAAATGACTTAAAGGATAGAAAGTAAGGATATAACATTATGTAATGGAGTAAGTGTAATGGAATTAAATGTTTATGGAGAATACATGTGGAAAATTAAAGAGGAAAAAATTAGCTATAAGGATGTTAATGGGAAATGAAATGGGTAACCGGCAAGGACTCTACTGAGGTAGCCTTACTCAGGGAGTAGCGACCCTGCTGATGTGACGCTTTAGGGATGCTGAGATAAGACTCAAAGAAGTAGCCATATTACAGCTAAGAAAAGCAAGAACGGAAAGGAATACTAAGCAGGAGAATCTAATCGTTTTGGGATATATGTCTGGCTATAGAAGATGGTAAAAGTTAGTTGTCCGTGAAACCGTAAAAGCCTTAGGAAGCAGAAACAGAAGGTGGGCAGGGATACAAGTAACTATGGGGATACAAGGAATAGGTTTCGTATGGTAACTACCAGAAAGGTATGCAAGTGATGGAAAAAAGAAGGTAAAAATCAGAATAGGATATATAGGGACACAGGAGATATGGGGAGGTTTACAACAGAGGTGTAATTACAACTGTGGTAGCAAAAGGAAAAAAAGGGTAAACAACAGAAACTGCGGATGAGGACCATATGCAGATTAGTTTAACAGACAAGGAAAGGAGGACTGGCCTCTTAGATGAGTTAGCAGTGCACATATTTGCTTTGCTGGAGGCCATGTGTTAGATTCCTGCCCGGGAGGAGGGCATCTTTCTCTAGCCAAGGTTATTTCCTATACTCCATGGAGTCTGGAAGTATGAATAAGATAGGAATGTGTCTGTAATCCAATGTTCAAGCCCCGACAGCGCAAAATACCTCAGGATTAGAGAATAGGAGTTGCCATTCCCAATATGCAATTAAAATGAATTAAATGATAGAATGTAAGGATATAACATTTAGTATTCGAGTAAGTGTAATGGAGATAAATGTTTTTGGAGCAAACATGTGGAAAATTAAAGGGGAAAATGGTAGCTATAAGGATCTTAATGAGAAATGAAAAGGGAAAACGGTAAGGAGTCTACAGAGGTAGCCTTACTCAGGGAGTAGCGATCCTCCCGATGTGAGCTTTAGGGAAACTGAGCTCAGGCCCAGAGATGTAGTCATATTACAGCTAAGAGCAAGAAGGAGAGGAATACTAAGGAAAAGAATCTAAAGGTTTTGGGATATATGTTTGGCTATAGAAGTTGGTAAAAGGTTAGTTGTCTGTGAAATCGTTAAAACTTTAGGAAGCAGAAACAGAAGGTGGGCAGGGATAGAAAGAACTATGGGGATCAAAAGAATAGGTTTTGTATGGTAGCTATTAGAAAAGTATGCAAGTGATGTAGAAAAGAAGGTAAAATTCAGAATAGGATATAAAGGGACACAGGAGATATGGGGATGTTTGCAACAGAGGTGTAATTACAACTGTAGTAGTAAAAGGAGAAAAAAGGGTAAACAACAGAAACTGCGGATGAGAAGCATATGCAGATTAGTTTAACAGACAAGAAAAGCAGGAGTGGCCTCTTAGATGAGTTATTAGTGCACATGTTTCCTTTGCTAGATACCGTGCGTTATATTCCTGTCCGGGAGAAGGGAATCTTTCTCTAGCCAAGATTATTCCCTTTCCTCCATGGAGTCTGGAAGTATGAATAAGATAGCGAATGTGTCTGTAATCGAATGTTCAAGCCCCGATAGCCCAAAATACCACAGGATTAGAGAATACGAGTTACCATTGCCAATAGGCAATCAAAATAAATTAAACGATAGAATGTAAGGATATAACATAATGTAATGGAGTAACTATAATGGAAATAGAAGTTTATGGAGCAAACATGTGGAAAATTAAAAGAGAAAATGGTAGGTATAAGGATGTTAATGGGAAATGAAAAGGGTAACAGGTAAGGACTCTCTACTGAGGTAGCCTTACTCCTGGAGTAGCGACCCTGTCGATGTGAGCTTTAGGGATGCTGAGATAAGACCCAGAGAAGTAGCCATATTACAGCTAAGAAAAGCAAGAAGGAAAGGAATACTAAGGAAGGGAAAATAAACGTTTTGGTATATATGTTTGGCTAAAGAAGATGGTAAAAGGTTAGTTGTCCGTGAAACCGTTAAAACCTTAGGAAGCTGAAACAGAAGGTGGGCAGGGATAGGGAGATCTATGGGGATAGAAGGAATAAGTTTCGTATGGTAGCTATTAGAAATGTAAGCATGCGATGTAGAAAAGAAGGTAAAGTTCAGAATGGGATATAAAGGGACACAGGAGATATGGAGAAGTTTGCAACAGAGGTGTAATTACAACTGTAGTAGCAAAAGGGAAAAAAAGGGTAAACAACAGAAACTGCGGATGAGAACCATATGCAGATTAATTTAAGGGACAAGAAAAGGAAGCCTGGCTTCTTAGATGAGTTATTAGTGCACATGTTTCCTTTGCTAGATGCCGTGCGTTATATTCCTGCCCGGGAGGAGGGAATCTTTCTCTAGCCAAGATCATTCCCTCTCCTCCATGGAGTCTGGAAGTATGAAAAAGATAGCGAATGGGCCTGGAATCCAATGTCAAGCCCCGATAGCGCAAAATTCCAAAGGATTAGAGAATACCAGTTACCATTGCCAATAGGCAATTAAAATAAATTAAATGATAGAATGTAAGGATATAACATTATGTAATGAAGTAAGTGTAAAGGAATTAAATGTTTATGGAGCATACATGTGGAACATTAAAGGGGAAAATGGTAGCTATAAGGATGCTAATGGGAAATGAAAAGGGTAACAGGTAAGGACTCTCTACTGAGATAGCCTTACTCAGGGGGTGGCAACCCTACCGATGTGTGCTTTAGGGATACTGAGATAAGACCCAGAGAAGTAGCCATATTACAGCTAAGAAAAGCAAGAAGAAAAGGAATACTAAGGGATAGAATCTAAACATTCTGGTATATATGTTTTGCTATAGAAGATGGAAAAAGTTAGTTGTCCGTGAAACCGTTAAAACCTTAGGAAGCAGAAACAGTAGGTGGGCAGGGATAGAAATAACTATGGGGATAGAAGCAATGAGGTTCATATGGTAGCTACTAGAAAAGAATGCAAGTGATGTAGAAAAGCAGGTTAACATCAGAATAGGATATATAGGGACACAGGAGATATGGGGAAGTTTACAACAAAGATGTAATTACTACTGTAGTAGCAAAAGGAAAAAAAGCGTAAACAACAGAAACTGGGGATGTCAACCATATGCAGATTACTTTAACAGACAATAAAAGGAAGACTGGCCTTCTAGATCAGTTATTAGAACACATTTTTGTTTTGCGACAGGCCTTGCATTGGATTCCTGCCTGAGATGAGTAAATCTCTCTCTAGCCAAGATTATTCCCTATCCTCCATGGAGTCTTGAAGTATGAAAATAATAGCGAATGTGCTTGTAATCCAATGTTCAAGCCCCGATAGCGCAAGAAACCACAGGATAAGTGAATACAAGTTACCATTGCCAATAGGCAATGTAAGGATATAGCATTATGCAGAAAATGGGTGAAGGGTTGGAAAAAGTTTGCTATAAATATTGTCGTAGCCTCTACTAAATACTACTCAGAAAATGATGGGAGACACTCGCTTGCAAAAGGTACCGGTACATTAATAAGATCTTCACATGGCGAGGCTACGACGGGGACGCAACTAAGTTAAACACACAAATAATTACTATTCCAGTACGTCACATGGCTTAAGTGGAAGGAAGGACAGTACTCTATCATAATTAAGACTCTCCGAAAATGGATGGCTACTAAATTTAATGTATAAATATAGATAACAGTGCTTACACTCTCAGCCCTATGTCTGTCGGCGAGGCGATCATGCCTTAGCACGAAGAAAGCAGTTTTACGTCTTTACCACACGAACGTTACCTCCTGACTCGCCTTCTCAAACCCACGCAACCCCCAAGCGTCAGTGACGCTAAACAACTGATCCCCTCCTAAAAAGTCTAGTTCTCCCTACTCCAAACCAAATGCCATCTCGAATCCCGGTGACCAGAGAGGCGCATGTCCTATCATCTTTGCATACGTCACAATATGTTAGCGGGGATTGGAGATACCAAGAGTGAAAGTAGAGTTGTATTTCTGCACAAAGCAAAGAAAAATGGGTGAGAAATGCAAGCTGCACATAAGGAGATATTAAAGAATTAATGGGAGCTAACACAGAGATAGAAAGGAAGATACTTATTATCAAGGTGAAGGGACAACAAGAGCTACAAGTGCTATTAAAATAAAACCTAATTTATGCAGTTGTTACCTGGGTGGACATAAATGCAAGAGATATAAAGTATATATGTCAAAAATGTACTGTAAACAAATAAAGGGGTTACTGAAATGTGTGCCAGAGAAGTAGCTTTCGCAGAAATAAGAAAACAAGAAGGAAAGGTATACTAGTGGAGAAAATCTAAACATTTTAGTATATAAGTTTGCCTATAGGTAAAAAAGAAATGTTAGTATGGCGTAAAACCGATAAAATCTTAGAAAGTGGAAACAGATAGTGACAGGGATAGCAAGAGCTATGAGGAAAGTAGGAATGGGAGTAACGGCAGCTATGAGAAAAGAATGCTAATGATGTAGAAAAGCAGTTAAAAAGCAGTATAGTAGATATAGTAATGCAGGGTATGTGGAGAAGTTTAGCAAACTCGGATGTAATTACAACTTTAGCAACAAACATATGGAATCTGGAAGTATGAATAAGATAGCGAATGTGCTTGTAATCCAATGTTCAAACCCCGATAGCGCAAGAAACCACAGGATTAGAGAATACGAGTCACCATTGCCAATAGGCAATTAAAATAAATTAAATGAAAGAATGTAAGGATATAACATTATATAATGGAGTTAAATGTTTTTGGAGCAAACATATGGAAAATTAAAGGGGAAAATGTTAGCTATCAGGATGTTAATGGGAAATGAAAAGGGTAACAGGGAAGGACTCTCTACTGAGGTAGCCTTACTCAGGGAGTAGCGACCCTGCCAATGTGAACTTTAGGGATACTCAGATAAGACCCAGAGAAATAGCCATATTACAGCTAAAAAAAGCAAGAAGGAAAGCACTACTAAGGGAGAGAATCTAAACGTTCTGGTATATATGTTTGGCTATAGAAGATGGAAAAAAGGTTAGTTATCCGTGAAACTGTTAAAACCTTAGGAAGCAGAAACAGAAGGTGGGCAAGGATAGCAAGAACTATGGGGATAGTGGGAATGGGGTTCATATGGTAGCTAGTAGAAAAGAATAAAAGTGATGTAGAAAACCAGGAAAAATCAGAATAGTATATATAGGGACACAGGAGATATGGGGAAATTTACAACAGAGGTGTAATTAAAACTGTAGTACCAAAAGGAAAAAAAGGGTAAACAACAGATACTGCGGATAAGAAACATATGCAGATTAGTTTAACAGACAAGAAAAGGAGGACTTGCCTCTTAGATGAGCTAGCAGTGCACAAATTTGCTTTGCTAGACGCCGTGCGTTAGATGCCTGCCCGGGAGGAGGGAATCTTTCTCTAGCCTAGATTATTCCCTATCCTCTATGGAGTCTGGAAGTATAAATAAGATAGCGAATGTGCCTGTAATCCAATGTCAAGCCTCGATAGCGCAAAATTCCAAAGGATTAGAGAATATGAGTTACCATTGGCAATAGGCAATTGAAATGACTTAAAGGATAGAAAGTAAGGATATAACATTATGTAATGGAATTAAATGTTTATGGAGAATACATGTGGAAAATTAAAGAGGAAAAAATTAGCTGTAAGGATGTTAATGGGAAATGAAATGGGTAACCGGCAAGGACTCTACTGAGGTAGCCTTACTCAGGGAGTAGCGACCCTGCTGATGTGACGCTTTAGGGATGCTGAGATAAGACTCAAAGAAGTAGCCATATTACAGCTAAGAAGAGCAAGAACGGAAAGGAATACTAAGGAGGAGAACCTAATCGTTTTGGGATATATGTCTGGCTATAGAAGATGGTAAAAGTTAGTTGTCCGTGAAACCGTAAAAGCCTTAGGAAGCAGAAACAGAAGGTGGGCAGGGATACAAGTAACTATGGGGATAGAAGGAATAGGTTTCGTATGGTAACTACCAGCAAGGTATGCAAGTGATGGAAAAAAGAAGGTAAAAATCAGAATAGGATATATAGGGACACAGGAGATATGGGGAGGTTTACAACAGAGGTGTAATTAAAACTGTGGTAGCAAAAGGAAAAAAAAGGGTAAACAACAGAAACTGCGGATGAGGACCATATGCAGATTAGTTTAACAGACAAGGAAAGGAGGACTGGCCTCTTAGATGAGTTAGCAGTGCACATATTTGCTTTGCTGGAGGCCATGTGTTAGATTCCTGCCCGGGAGGGGGGCATCTTTCTCTAGCCAAGGTTATTCCCTATACTCCATGGAGTCTGGAAGTATGAATAAGATAGGAATGTGTCTGTAATCCAATGTTCAAGCCCCGACAGCGCAAAATACCTCAGGATTAGAGAATAGGAGTTGCCATTCCCAATATGCAATTAAAATGAATTAAATGATAGAATGTAAGGATATAACATTTAGTATTCGAGTAAGTGTAATGGAGATAAATGTTTTTGGAGCAAACATGTGGAAAATTAAAGGGGAAAATGATAGCTATAAGGATCTTAATGGGAAATGAAAAGGGAAAACGGTAAGGAGTCTACAGAGGTAGCCTTACTCAGGGAGTAGCGACCCTCCCGATGTGAGCTTTAGGGAAACTGAGTTCAGGCCCAGAGATGTAGTCATATTACAGCTAAGAAGAGCAAGAAGGAAAGGAATACTAAGGAAAAGAATCTAAAGGTTTTGGGATATATGTTTGGCTATAGAAGTTGGTAAAAGGTTAGTTGTCTGTGAAACCGTTAAAACCTTAGGAAGCAGAAACAGAAGGTGGGCAGGGATAGAAAGAACTATGGGGATCAAAAGAATAGGTTTTGTATGGTAGCTATTAGAAAAGTATGCAAGTGATGTAGAAAAGAAGGTAAAATTCAGAATAGGATATAAAGGGACACAGGAGATATGGGGAAGTTTGCAACAGAGGTGTAATTACAACTGTAGTAGTAAAAGGAGAAAAAAGGGTAAACAACAGAAACTGCGGATGAGAAGCATATGCAGATTAGTTTAACAGACAAGAAAAGGAGGAGTGGCATCTTAGATGAGTTATTAGTGCACATGTTTCCTTTGCAGGATACCGTGCGTTATATTCCTGTCCGGGAGAAGGGAATCTTTCTCTAGCCAAGATTATTCCCTATCCTCCATGGAGTCTGGAAGTATGAATAAGATAGCGAATGTGTCTGTAAACGAATGTTCAAGCCCCGATAGCCCAAAATACCACAGGATTAGAGAATACGAGTTACCATTGCCAATAGGCAATCAAAATAAATTAAACGATAGAATGTAAGGATATAACATAATGTAATGGAGTAACTATAATGGAAATAGAAGTTTATGGAGCAAACATGTGGAAAATTAAAGGAGAAAATGGTAGGTATAAGGATGTTAATGGGAAAGGAAAAGGGTAACAGGTAAGGACTCTCTACTGAGGTAGCCTTACTCCTGGAGTAGCGACCCTGTCGATGTGAGCTTTAGGGATGCTGAGATAAGACCCAGAGAAGTAGCCATATTACAGCTAAGAAAAGCAAGAAGGAAAGGAATACTAAGGAAGAGAAAATAAACGTTTTGGTATATATGTTTGGCTAAAGAAGATGGTAAAAGGTTAGTTGTCCGTGAAACCGTTAAAACCTTAGGAAGCTGAAACAGAAGGTGGGCAGGGATAGAGAGATCTATGGGGATAGAAGGAACAAGTTTCGTATGGTAGCTATTAGAAATGTAAGCAAGCGATGTAGAAAAGAAGGTAAAGTTCAGAATGGGATATAAAGGGACACAGGTGATATGGAGAAGTTTGCAACAGAGGTGTAATTACAACTGTAGTAGCAAAAGGGAAAAAAGGCTAAACAACAGAAACTGCGGATGAGAACCATATGCAGATTAATTTAAGGGACAAGAAAAGGAAGACTGGCTTCTTAGATGAGTTATTAGTGCACATGTTTCCTTTGCTAGATGCCGTGCGTTATATTCCTGCCCGGGAGGAGGGAATCTTTCTCTAGCAAAGATTATTCCCTCTCCTCCATGGAGTCTGGAAGTATGAAAAAGATAGCGAATGGGCCTGGAATCCAATGTCAAGCCCGATAGCGCAAAATTCCAAAGGATTAGAGAATACCAGTTACCATTGCCAATAGGCAATTAAAATAAATTAAATGATAGATTTATGGATATAACATTATGTAATGAAGTAAGTGTAAAGGAATTAAATGTTTATGGAGCATACATGTGGAACATTAAAGGGGAAAATGGTAGCTATAAGGATGTTAATGGGAAATGAAAAGGGTAACAGGTAAGGACTCTCTACTGAGATAGCCTTACTCAGGGGGTGGCAACCCTACCGATGTGTGCTTTAGGGATACTGAGATAAGACCCAGAGAAGTAGCCATATTACAGCTAAGAAAAGCAAGAAGAAAAGGAATACTAAGGGATAGAATCTAAGCATTCTGGTATATATGTTTTGCTAGAGAAGATGGAAAAAGTTAGTTGTCCGTGAAACCGTTAAAACCTTAGGAAGCAGAAACAGTAGGTGGGCAGGGATAGAAATAACTATGGGGATAGAAGCAATGAGGTTCATATGGTAGCTACTAGAAAAGAATGCAAGTGATGTAGAAAAGCAGGTTAACATCAGAATAGGATATATAGGGACACAGGAGATATGGGGAAATTTACAACAAAGATGTAATTACTACTGTAGTAGCAAAAGGAAAAAAAAGCGTAAACAACAGAAACTGGGGATGTGAACCATATGCAGATTACTTTAACAGACAATAAAAGGAAGACTGGCTTTCTAGATCAGTTATTAGAACACATTTTTGTTTTGCGACCGGCCTTGCATTGGATTCCTGCCCGAGGTGAGGAAATCTTTCTCTAGCCAAGATTATTCCCTATACTCCATGGAGTCTGGAAGTATGAAAAATATAGCGAATGTGCTTGTAATCCAATGTTCAAGCCCCGATAGCGCAAGAAACCACAGGATAAGTGAATACAAGTTACCATTGCCAATAGGCAATGTAAGGATATAGCATTATGCAGAAAATGGGTGAAGGGTTGGAAAAAGTTTGCTATAAATATTGTCGTAGCCCTACTAAATACTACTCAGAAAATGATGGGAGACACTCGCTTGCAAAAGATACCGGTACATTAATAAGATCTTCACATGGCGAGGCTACGACGGGGACGCAGCTAAGTTAAACACAAATAATTACTATTCCAGAACGTCACATGTCTTAAGTGGAAGGAAGGACAGTACTCTATCATAATTAAGACTCTCCGAAAATGGATGGCTACTGAATTTAATGTATAAATATAGATAACAGTGCTTACACTCTCAGCCCAATGTCTGTCGGCGAGGCGATCATGCCTTAGCACGAAGAAAGCAGTTTTACGTCGTTACCAGACGAACGTTACCTCCTGACTCGCCTTCTCAAACCCACGCTACCCCCAAGCGTCAGTGACGCTAAACAACTGATCCCCTCCTAAAAAGTCTAGTTCTCCCTACTCCAAACCAACTGCCATCTCGAATCCCGGTGACGAGAGAGGCGCATGTCCTATCATCTTTGCATACGTCACAATATGTTAGCGGGGAATGGAGATACCAAGAGTGAAAGTAGAGTTGTATTTCTGCACAAAGCAAAGAAAAATGGGTGAGAAATGCAAGCTGCACATAAGGAGATATTAAAGAATTAATGGGAGGTAACACAGAGATAGAAAGGAGGATACTTATTATAAAGGTGAAGGGACAACAAGAGCTACAAGTGCTATTAAAATAGAACCTAATTTATGCAGTTGTTACCTGGGTGGACATAAATGCAAGAGAAATAAAGTATATATGTCAAAAATGTACTGTAAACAAATAAAGGGGTTACTGAAATATGTGCCAGAGAAGTAGCTTTCGCAGAAATAAGAAAACAAGAAGGAAAGGTATACTAGTGGAGAAAATCTAAACATTTTAGTATATAAGTTTGCCTATAGGTGAAAAAAAATGTTAGTATGGCGTGAAACCGATAAAGCCTTAGAAAGTGGAAACAGATAGTGACAGGGATAGCAAGAGCTATGAGGAAAGTAGGAATGGGAGTAACGGCAGCTATGAGAAAAGAATGCTAATGATGAAGAAAAGCAGTTAAAAAGCAGTATAGTAGATATAGTAATGCAGGGTATGTGGAGAAGTTTAGCAAACTCGGATGTAATTACAACTTTAGCAACAAACATATGGAATCTGGAAGTATGAATAAGATAGCGAATGTGCTTGTAATCCAATGTTCAAACCCCGATAGCGCAAGAAACCACAGGATTAGAGAATACGAGTCACCATTGCCAATAGGCAATTAAAATAAATTAAATGATAGAATGTAAGGATATAACATTATATAATGGAGTTAAATGTTTTTGGAGCAAACATATGGAAAATTAAAGGGGAAAATGTTAGCTATAAGGATGTTAATGGGAAATGAAAAGGGTAACAGGGAAGGACTCTACTGAGGTAGCCTTACTCAGGGAGTAGCGACCCTGCCAATGTGAACTTTAGGGATACTCAGATAAGACCCAGAGAAATAGCCATATTACAGCTAAAAAAAGCAAGAAGGAAAGCAATACTAAGGGAGAGAATCTAAACGTTCTGGTATATATGTTTGGCTATAGAAGATGGAAAAAAGGTTAGTTATCCGTGAAACTGTTAAAACCTTAGGAAGCAGAAACAGAAGGTGGGCAAGGATAGCAAGAACTATGAGGAAAGTGGGAATGGGGTTCATATGGTAGCTAGTAGAAAAGAATAAAAGTGATGTAGAAAACCAGGAAAAATCAGAATAGGATATATAGGGACACAGGAGATATGGGGAAATTTACAACAGAGGTGTAATTAAAACTGTAGTAGCAAAAGGAAAAAAAAGGTAAACAACAGATACTGCGGATGAGAAACATATGCAGATTAGTTTAACAGACAAGAAAAGGAGGACTTGCCTCTTAGATGAGCTAGCAGTGCACAAATTTGCTTTGCTAGACGCCGTGCGTTAGATGCCTGCCCGGGAGGAGGGAATCTTTCTCTAGCCTAGATTATTCCCTATCCTCTATGGAGTCTGGAAGTATAAATAAGGTAGCGAATGTGCCTGTAATCCAATGTCAAGCCTCGATAGCGCAAAATTCCAAAGGATTATAGAATATGAGTCACCATTGGCAATAGGCAATTGAAATGACTTAAAGGATAGAAAGTAAGGATATAACATTATGTAATGGAGTAAGTGTAATGGAGTTAAATGTTTGTGGAGAATACATGTGGAAAATTAAAGAGGAAAAAGGTAGCTATAAGGATGTTAATGGGAAATGAAATGGGTAACCGGCAAGGACTCTACTGAGGTAGCCTTACTCAGGGAGTAGCGACCGTGCTGATGTGACGCTTTAGGGATGCTGAGATAAGACTCAAAGAAGTAGCCATATTACAGCTAAGAAGAGCAAGAACGGAAAGGAATACTAAGGAGGAGAACCTAATCGTTTTGGGATATATGTCTGGCTATAGAAGGTGGTAAAAGTTAGTTGTCCGTGAAACCGTAAAAGCCTTAGGAAGCAGAAACAGAAGGTGGCAGGGATACAAGTAACTATGGGGATAGAAGGAATAGGTTTCGTATGGTAACTACCAGAAAGGTATGCAAGTGATGGAAAAAAGAAGGTAAAAATCAGAATAGGATATATAGGGACACAGGAGATATGGGGAGGTTTACAACAGAGGTGTAATTTCAACTGTGGTAGCAAAAGGAAAAAAAGGGTAAACAACAGAAACTGCGGATGAGGACCATATGCAGATTAGTTTAACAGACAAGGAAAGGAGGACTGGCCTCTTAGATGAGTTAGCAGTGCACATATTTGCTTTGCTGGAGGCCATGTGTTAGATTCCTGCCCGGGAGGGGGGCATCCTTCTCTAGCCAAGGTTATTCCCTATACTCCATGGAGTCTGGAGGTATGAATAAGATAGGAATGTGTCTGTAATCCAATGTTCAAGCCCCGACAGCGCAAAATACCACAGGATTAGAGAATAGGAGTTACCATTCCCAATATGCAATTAAAATGAATTAAATGATAGAATGTAAGGATATAAAATTTAGTATTCGAGTAAGTGTAATGGAGATAAATGTTTTTGGAGCAAACATGTGGAAAATTAAAGGGGAAAATGGTAGCTATAAGGATCTTAATGGGAAATGAAAAGGGAAAACGGTAAGGAGTCTACTGAGGTAGCCTTACTCAGGGAGTAGCGACCCTCCCGATTTGAGCTTTAGGGAAACTGAGTTCAGGCCCAGAGCTGAAGTCATATTACAGCTAAGAAGAGCAAGAAGGAATGGAATACTAAGGAAAAGAATCTAAAGGTTTTGGGATATATGTTTGGCTATAGAAGTTGGTAAAAGGTTAGTTGTCTGTGAAACCGTTAAAACCTTAGGAAGCAGAAACAGAAGGTGGGCAGGGATAGAAAGAACTATGGGGATCAAAAGAATAGGTTTTGTATGGTAGCTATTAGAAAAGAATGCAAGTGATGTAGAAAAGAAGGTAAAATTCAGAATAGGATATAAACGGACACAGGAGATATGGGGAAGTTTGCAACAGAGGTGTAATTACAACTGTAGTAGCAAAAGGACAAAAAAGGGTAAACAACAGAAACTGCGGATGAGAACCATATGCAGATTATTTTAACAGACAAGAAAAGGAGGAGTGGCCTCTTAGATGAGTTATTAGTGCACATGTTTCCTTTGCTAAATACCGGCAGTTATATTCCTGCCCGGGAGGAAGGAATGTTTCTCTAGCCAAGATTACTCCCTATCCTCCATGGAGTCTGGAAGTATGAATAAGATTGCGAATGGGCCTGGAATCCAATGTCAAGCCCCGATAGCGCAAAATTCCAAACGATTAGAGAATACGACTTACCATTGCCAATAGGCAATTAAAATAAATTAAATGATATTATGTAAGGATGTAACATTATGTAATGGAGTAAGTGTAATGAAAATAAAAGTTTATGGAGCAAACATGTGGAACATTAAAGGGGAAAATGGTAGCTATAAGGATGTTAATGGGAAATTAAAAGGGTAACAGGTATGGACTCTCTACTGAGGTAGCCTTACTCAGGGAGTAGCGACCCTGACGTTGTTAGCTTTAGGGATGTTGAGATAAGACCAAGAGAAGTAGCCATATTACAGCTAAGAAAAGCAAGAAGGAAAGGAATACTTACGAGGATAATCTAAACGTTTTGGAATATATGTTGGGCTAAAGAAGATGGTAAAACGTTTGTTGTTCGTGAAACCGTTATAACCTTAGGAAGCAGGAACAGAAGGTGGGCAGGTATTGAAAGAACTATGGGGATAGAAGGAATAGGTTTCGTATGGTAGCTATTAGAAAAACATGCGAGTGATGTAGAAGAGAAGGTAAAGTCAGAATAGGATATAAAGGGACACAGGAGATATGGGGAAGTTTACAACAGAGCTGTAATTACAACTGTAGTAGCAAAAGCAAAAAAAAAGGTAAACAGAAACTGCGGATGACAACCATATGCAGATTAGTTTAACAGACTAGAAAAGGTGGACTGGCCTCTTAGATGTGTTATTAGTGCACATGTTTCCTTTGCTAGATGCCGTGCGTTATATTGCTACCCGGGAGGAGGGAATCCTTTTCTAGCCAAGATTATTCCCTATCCTCCATGGAGTCTGGAAGTATGAATAAGATAGCGAATGTGTCTGGAATCCAATGTCAAGCCCCGATAGCGCAAAATTCCAAAGGATTAGAGAATAGGTGTTACCATTACCAATAGGCAATAAAAATAAATTAAACGATAGAATGTAAGGATGTAACATTATGTAATTGAGTAAGTGTAATGGAATTAGATATTTATGGAGCATACATTTGGAACATTAAAGGGGAAAATGGTGGTTATAAGGATATTAATGGGAAATGAAAGGGTAACAGGTAAGGACTCTCTACTGATGTAGACTTACTCAGGAAGTAGCGACCCTGACGATGTTAGCTTTAGGGATGCTGAGATAAGACCAAGAGAAGTAGCCATATTACACGTAAGAAAAGCAAGAAGGAAAGGAATACTAAGGAAGGGAAAATAAACATTTTGGTATATATGTTTGGCTAAAGAAGATGGTAAAAGGTTAGTTGTCCGTGAAACCGCTAAAACCTTTGGAAGCAGCAACGGAAGGTGGGCAGGGATAGAAAGAACTATGGGGATCGAAGGAATAGGTTTTGTATGGTAGCTATTAGAAAAGTACGCAAGTGATTTCGAAAAGAAAGTAAACTTTAGAATAGGATATAAAGGGATACAGGAGATATGGGGAAATTTATAACATAGGTGTAATTACAAGTGTAGTAGTAAACGGAAAAAAGGATAAACAACAGAGACTGCGGATGAGAACCATATGCAGATTAGTTTAACAGACCAGAAAAGGAGGACTGGCCTCTTATATGAGCTAGCAAGGCAGAAATTTGATTTGCTAGAGGCCGTGCGTAAGATTCCTGCCCGGGTGGAGGGAATCTTTCTGTAGCCAAGATTATTCCCTATCCTCCATGGGGTCTATAATTATGAATAAGATAGCGAATGTGTCTGTAATCCAATGTTCAAGCCCCGATAGCCCAAAATACCACAGGATTAGAGAATACGAGTTACCATTGCCAATAGCCCAATAAAATTAATTAAATGATAGAATGTAAGGATATAACATGTAATGGAATTAAATGTTTATGGAGCAAACATGTGTAAAATTAAAGGGGAAAATCGTAGATATAAGGATGTTAATGGGAAATGAAAAGGGTAACAGGTAAGGACTGTCTACTGAGGTAGCCTTACTCAGGGAGTAGCGATCCTGCCGATGTTAGCTTTAGGGATGCTGAGATAAGACCCAGAGAAGTAGCCATATTACAGCTAAGAAAAACAAGATGGAAAGGAATACTAAGGAAGGGAAAATAAATTTTTGGTATATATGCTTGGCTAAAGAAGATGGTAAAAGGTTAGTTGTCCATGAAACCGTTAAAACCTTAGGAAGCAGAAACAGAAGGTGGGCAGAGATAGAAAGATCTATGGGGATAGAAGGAATAGGTTTCGTATGGTAGCAATTTGAAAAGTATGCAAGTGATGTAGAAAAGAAGGTAAAGTTGAGAACACGATATAGAGGGACACAGGAGATTTGGAGAAGTTTACAACAGAGGTGTAATTACAACTGTAGTAGCAAAAGGAAAAAAAACGGTAAACCGCAGAAACTGCGTATGAGAACCATATGCAGATTACTTTAACAGACAAGAAAAGGAAGACTGGATTCTTAGATGAGTTATTAGTGCACATGTTTCCTTTAATAAATGCCGGCAGTTATATACCTGCCCGGGAGGAAGGAATCTTTCTCTAGCCAAGATTATTCCCTATCCTCCATGGCATCTGGAAGTATGAATAAGATAGCGAATGGGCCTGGAATCCAATGTCAAGCCCCGATAGCGCAAAATTCCAAACGATTAGAGAATACGAATTACCATTGCCAATAGGCAATTAAAATAAATTAAATGATAGAGTGTAAGGATATAACATTATATATGGAGTAAGTGTAATGGAATTAAAAGTTTATAGAGCAAACATGTGGAACATTAAAGGGGAAAATGGTAGCTATACGGATGTTACTGGTAAATAAAAAGGGTAACGGGTAATGACTCTCTACTGAGGTGGCCTTACTCAGGGAGTAGCGACCCTGACGATGTGAGCCTTAGGGATGCTGAGATAAGAACCAGAGAAGTAGCCATATTACAGCTAAGAAAAGCAAGGAGGAAAGGAATACTAAGGAAGAGAAAATAAACGTTTTGGTATATATGTTTGGCTAAAGAAGATGGTAAAACTTTAGTTGTCCGTGAAACCGTTAAAACCTTAGGCAGCAGAAACAGAAGGTGGGCAGGGATAGAAAAATCTATGGGGATAGAAGGAATGGGTTTCGTATGGTAGCTATTAGAAAAGTATGCAAGTGATGTAGAAAAGAAGGTAAAGTTCAGAATAGGATATAAAGCGACACAGGAGATATGGGGAAGTTTACAACAGAGGTGTAATTATAACCGTAGTAGCTAAAGGAAAAAAAGGGTAAACAACAGAAACTGCGGATGAGAACCATATGCAGATTAGTTTAACAGACAAGAAAAGGAAGACTGGCTTCTTAGATGAGTTAGCAGTGCACATGTTTCCTTTGCAAGATGCCGTGCGTTATATTCCTGACCGGGAGGAGGAAATCCTTCTCTAGCCAAGATAATTCCCTATCCTCCATGGAGTCTGGAAGTATGAATAAGATAACGAATGTGTCTGTAATCCAATGTTCTAGCCCCGCTTGCCCAAAACACCATAGGATTAGAGAATACGAGTTACCATTGCCAATAGGCAATTAAAATAAATTAAATAATAGAATGTAAGGATATAGCATTATGTAATCGAGTAAGTGTAGTGGAATTAAATGTGTATGGAGCAAACATGTTGGAAATTTAAAGGGGAAAATGGTAAGCTATAAGGATGTACATGGGAAATGAAGAGGTTAACCGGTAAGGAGTCTACTGAGGCAGCCTTACTCAGGGAGTAGCGACCCTGCCCATGTGAGCTTTAGGGATACTGAGATAAGACCCAGAGAAGTAGCCATTTTACAGCTAAGAAAAGCAAGAAGGAAAGGAATACTAAGGAAGGGAAAATAGACGTTTTGGTATACATGTTTGGCTAAAGAGGATGGTAAGAGGTTAGTTGTCCATGACACCGGTAAAACTTTAGGAAGCAGAAACAGAAGGTGGGCAGGGATAGAAAGATCTATGGGGATAGATGGAATGGGTTTCGTATGGTAGCTATTAGAAAAGTATGCAAGTGATGTAGAAAAGAAGGTTAAGTTCAGAATAGCTTATAAAGGGACACAGGAGATAT
The DNA here is from genome assembly GCA_030765065.1 of Deroplatys truncata. Lineage (NCBI taxonomy): Eukaryota > Metazoa > Arthropoda > Insecta > Mantodea > Mantidae > Deroplatys > Deroplatys truncata. The sequence goes on along the minus strand of CM060986.1, from coordinate 98,372,008 downwards.
GGGGAAGTTTACAACAGAGATGTTATTACAACGGTAGTAGCAAAGAAAAAAAAAAGGTAAACAGAAACTGCGGATGACAACTATATGCAGAGTAGTTAAACAGACTAGAAAAGGAGGACTTGCCTCTTAGATGAGTTATTAGTGCACATGTTTCCTTTGCTAGATGCCGTGTGTTATATTCCTGCCCGGGAGGAGGGAATCTTTCTCTAGCCAAGATTATTCCCTATCCTCCATGGAGTCTGGAAGTATGAATAAGATAGAGAATGTGTCTGGAATCCAATGTCATGCCCCGATAGCGCAAAATTCCAAAGGATTAGAGATTAGGAGTGACCATTGCCAACAGGCAGTTAAAATAAATTAAATGATAGAATGTAAGGATGAAACATTATGTAATTGAGTAAGTGTAATGGAATTAGATGTTTATGGAGCATACATTTGGAACATTAAAGGGGAAAATGGCAGGTATAAGGATGTTAATGGGAAATGAAAAAGGGTAACAAGTAAGGACTCTCTACAGAGGTAGCCTTACTCAGGGAGTAGCGACGCTGCCGATGTGAGCTTTAGGGATGCAGAGATAAGACCCAGAGAAGTAGCCATATTACAGCTAAGAAAAGCTAGAAGGAAAGGAATACTAAGGAAGGGAAAATAAACATTTTGATATATATGTTTGGCTAAAGAAGATGGTAAAAGTTTAGTTGTCCGTGAAACCGTTAAAACCTTAGGAAGCAGAAACAGAAGGTGGGCAGGAATAGAAAAATCTATGGGGATAGAATGAATAGGTTTCGTATGGTAGCTATTAGAAAAGTATGCAAGTGATGTAGAAAAGAAGGTAAAGTTCAGAATAGGATATAAAGCGACACAGGAGATATGGGGAAGTTTACAACAGAGGTGTAATTACAACCGTAGTAGCAAAAGGAAAAAAAGGGTAAACAACAGAAACTGCGGATGAGAACCATATGCAGATTAGTTTAACAGACAAGAAAAGGAGGACTGGCCTCTTAGATGAGCTAGCAGTGCAGAAATTTGATTTGCTAAAGGCCATGCGTTAGATTCCTGCCCGGGAGAAGGGAATCTTTCTCTAGCCAAGATTTTTCCCTATCCTCCATGGAGTCTGGAAGTATGAATAAGATAGCGAATGGCCTGGAATCCAATGTCAAGCCCCGATAGCGCAAAATTCCAAAGGATTAGAGAATACGAGTTACCATTGCCAATAGGCAATTAAAATAAATTAAATGATAGAATGTAAGGATATAACATTATGTAATGGAGTAAGTGTAATGGAAATAAAAGTTTATGGAGCAAACATGTGGAAAATTAAAGGGGAAAATGGTAGGTATAAGGATGTTAATAGGAAATGAAAAAGTGTAACAAGTAAGGACTCTCTACTGAGGTAGCCTTACTCAGGGAGTAGCGACCCTGCCGATGTGAGGTTTAGGGATGCTGAGATAAGAACCAGACAAGTAGCCATATTACAGCTAAGAAAAGCAAGAAGGAAAGAATACTAAGGAAGGGAAAATAAACGTTTTAGCATATATGTATGGCTAAAGAAGATGGTAAGAGTTTAGTTGTCCGTGAATCCGTTAAAACCTTAGGTAGCAGAAACAGAGGGTGGGCAGGGATAGAAAGATCTAGGGGGATAGAAGGAATTGGTTTCGTATGGTAGCTAGTAGAAAAATATGCAAGTGATGTAGAAGAGAAGGCAAAGTTCAGAATAGGATATAAAGGGACACAGGAGATATGGGGAAGTTTACAACAGAGGTGTAATTACAACTGTAGTAGCAAACGGAAAAGAAGGGTAAACAACAGAAACTGCGGATGAGAACCATATGCAGATTAGTTCAACAGACAAGAAAAGGAGGACTGGCCTCTTAGATGAGCTAGCAGTGCAAAAATTTTATTTGCTAGAGGCCGTGCGTTAGATTCCTGCCCGGGAAGAGGGAATCTTTCTCTAGCCAAGATTTTTCCCTATCCTCCATGGAGTCTGGAATTATGAATAAGATAGCGAATGTGTCTGTAATCCAATGTTCAGGCCCCGATAGCCCAAAATACCACAGGATTGGAGAACACGAGCTACCATTGCCAATAGCCCATTAAAATAAATTAAATGATAGAATGTAAGTATATAACATGTAATGAGGTAGGTGTAATGGAATTAAATGTTTATGGAGCAAACATGTGTAAAATTAAAGGGGAAAATGGTAGGTATAAGGATGTTAATGGGAATTGAAAAGGGTAACAGGTAAGGAGTCTCTACTGAGGTAGCCTTACTCAGGGAGTAGCGACCCTGCCGATGTTAGCTTTAGGGATGCTGAGATAAGACCCAGAGAAGTAGCCATATTACAGCTAAGAAAAACAAGAAGGTAAGGAATACTAAGGAAGGGAAAATATATTTTGGTATACATGTTTGGCTAAAGAAGATGGTAAAAGGTTAGTTGTCCATGAAAGCGTTATAACCTTAGGAAGCAGAAACAGAAGGTGGGCAGGGATAGAAAGATCTATGGGGATAGAAGAAATAGGTTTCGTATGGAAGCAATTAGAAAAGTATGCAAGTGATGTAGAAAAGAAGGTAAAGTTGAGAATAGGATATAGACGGACACAGGAGATATGGAGAAGTTTACAACAGAAGTGTAATTACAACTGTAGTAGCAAAAGGAAAAAAAGGGTAAACCGCAGAAACTGAGGATGAGAACCATATGCAGATTACTTTAACAGACAAGAAAAGGAAGACTGGCTTCTTAGATGAGTTATTAGTGCACATGTTTCCTTTGCTAGATGCCGTGCGTTATATTCCTGCCCGGGAGGAAGGAATCTTTCTCTAGCCAAGAATATTCCCTATCCTCTATGGAGACTGGAAGTATGAATAAGATAGCGAATGTGTCTGGAATCCAATGTCAAGGCCCGATAGCGCAAAATTCCAAAGGATTAGAGATTACGAGTGACCATTGCCAACAGGCAATTAAAATAAATTAAATGATAGAATGTAAGGATGAAACATTATGTAATTGAGTAAGTGTAATGGAATTAGATGTTTATGGAGCATACATTTGGAACATTAAAGGGGAAAATGGTAGCTATAAGGTTGTTATTGGGAAATGAAAAGGGTAACAGGTAAGGACTCTCTACTGAGGTAGACTTACTCAGGGAGTTGCGACCCTGACGATGTTAGCTTTAGGGATGCTGAGATAAGACCAAGAGAAGTAGCCATATTACAGCTAAGAAAAGCAAAAAGGAAAGGAATACCAAGGAAGAGAATCTTAATGTTTTGGTATATAAGTTTGGCTAAAGAAGATGGTAAAAGGTTAGTTGTCCGTTAAACCGCTAAAACCTTTGGAAGTAGCAACGGAAGTTGGGCAGGGATAGAACGAGCTATGGGGATCGAAGTAATAGGTTTTGTATGGTAACTAATAGAGAAGTATGCAAGTGATGTAGAAAAGAAGGTTAAGTTCAGAATAGGATATAAAGGGACACAGGAGATATGGGGAAGTTTACAACAGAGGTGTAATTACAACTGTAGTAGCAAACAGAAACAAAAGGGTAAACAACAGAAACTGCGGATGAGAACCATATGCAGATTAGTTTAACAGACAAGTAAAGGAGGACTGGCCTCTTAGATGAGCTAGCAGTGCAGAAATTTGATTTGCTAGAGGCCGTGCGTTAGATTCCTGCTCGGGATGAGGGAATCTTTCTCTAGCCAAGATTATTCCATATGCTCCATGGAGTCTGGAATTATGAATAAGATAGCGAATGTGTCTGTAATCCAATGTTCAAGCCCCGATAGCCCAAAATACCACAGGATTAGAGAATGCGAGTTACCATTGCGAATAGGCGATTAAAATAAATTAAATGATAGAATGTAAGGATATAACATTATGTAATGGAGTAAGTGTAATGGAATTAAATGTTTATGGAGCAAACATTTGGAAATGTAAAGGGGAAAATCGTAGCTATAACGATGTAAATGGGAAATGATAAGTTTAACCGGTAAGGAGTCTACTGAGATACCCTTACTCAATGAGTAGCGACCCTGCCGTTGTGAGCTTTAGGGATGCTGAGATAAGACCTAGAGGAGTAGCCATATTACAGCTAAGAGAAGCAAGAAGGAAAGGAATACTAAGGAAGAGAAAATAAACGTTTTGGTATATTGTTTTGCTAAAGAAGCTGGTAAAAGTATAGTTTTCCGTGAAACAGCTAAAACCTTTGGAAGCAGCAACGGAAGGTGGGCAGGGACAGAAAGAGCTATGGGGATCGAAGGAATAGGCTTTGTATGGTAACTATTAGAAAAGTATGCAAGTGATGTAGAAAAGAAGGTTAAGTTCAGAATAGGATATAAAGGACACAGCAGATATGGGGAAGTTTACAACAGAGGTGTAATTACAACTGTAGTACCAAAAGGAATAAAAAGGTAAACAACAGAACCTGCGGATGAGAACCATATGCAGATTAGCTTAACAGACAGGAAAAGGAGGACTGGCCTCTTAGATGAGTTAATAGTGCACATGTTTCCTTTGCTAGATGCCGTGCGTTATATTTCTCCCCGGGAGGAGGGAATCTTTCTCTAGCCAAGATTATTCACTATCCTCCATGGAGTCTGGAAGTATGAATAAGATAGCGAATGTGTCTGTAATCCAATGTTCAAGACCCGATAGCCCAAAAATACCAAAGGATTAGAGAATACGAGTTACCATTGCCAATAGGCAATTAAAATAAATTAAATGTTAGAATGTAAGGATATAACATTGTGTAACGGAGTAAGTGTAATGGAAATAAAAGATTATGGAGCAAAAATGTGGAAAATTATAGGGGAAAATGGCAGGTATAAGGATGTTAATGGGAAATGAAAATGGGTAACAAGTAAGGGCGCTCTACTGAGGTAGCCTTACTCAGGGACTAGGGACCCTGCCGATGTGAGCTTTAGGGATGCTGAGATAAGAACCAGAGAAGTAGCCATATTACAGCTAAGAAGAACAAGAAGGAAAGAATACTAAGGAAGGGAAAATAAACGTTTTGGTATATATGTAAGGTTAGTTGTCCGTGAAACCGCTAAAATCTTAGGAAGCAGAAACAGAAGTTGGGCCGGGATAGAAAGATCTATGGGGATAGGAGGAATAGGTTTGGTATGGAAGCTATTAGAAAAATATGATTGTGATGTAGAAGAGAAGGTGAAGTTCAGAACAGGATATAAAGCGACACTGGAGATATGGGGAAGTTTACAACAGAGGTGTAATTACAACTGTAGTAGCAAAAGGAAAAAAATGGTAAACAACAGAAACTGCAGATAAGAACCATATGCAGATTAGTTTAACAGACAAGAAAAGGAGGACTGGCCTCTTAGATGACTTATTAGTGCACATGTTTCCTTTGCTAGATGCCGTGCGTTATATTCCTGCCCGGGAGGAGGGAATCTTTCTCTAGCCAAGATTATTCCCTATCCTCCATGGAGTCTGGAAGAATCAATAAGATAGCGAAAGTGTCTGTAATCCAATGTTCAAGCCCCGATAGCCCAAAATACCACAGGATTAGAGAATACGAGATACCATTGCCAATAGGGATTTAAATAAATTAAATAATAGAATATAAGGATATAACATTATGTAATGGAGTAAGTGTAATGGAAATAAAGGTTTATGGAGGAAACTTGTGAAAAATTAAAGGGGAAAATGGTAGGTATAAGGATGTTAATGGGAAATGAAAAGTGTAACAGGTAAGGACTCTACTGAGGTAGCCTTACTCAGGGAGTAGCGACCCTGCCGATGTGAGCTTTAGGGATGCTGAGATAAGACCCAGAGGAGTAGCCATATTACGGCTAAGAAAAGCAAGAAGGATTGGAATACTTAGGATGGGAAAATAAACATTTTGGTTTATATGTTTGGCTAAAGAAGATGGTAAAAGTTTAGTTGTCCGTGAAACCGTTAAAACCTTAGGAAGCAGAAAGAGAAGGTGGGCAGGGATAGAAAAATCTATGGGGATAGAAGGAACAGGTTTCGTATGGTAGCTATTAGAAAAGTATGGAAGTGATGTAGAAAATAAGGTAAAGTTCAGTATAGTATACAAAGCGATACAGGAGATATGTGGAAGTTAACAACAGAGGTGTAATTACAACCGTAGTAGCAAAAGGAAAAAAAGGGTAAACAACAGAAACTGCGGATGAGAACCATATGCAGATTACTTTAACAGACAACAAAAGGAAAACTGGCCTCTTAGATGAGTTATTAGTGCACATGTTTCCTTTGCTAAATGCCGTCAGTTATATTCCTGCCCGGGAGGAAGGAATCTTTCTCTAGCCAAGAATATTCCCTATCCTGCATGGAGACTGGAAGTATGAATAAGATAGCGAATGTGTCTGGAATCTAATGTCAAGCCCCGATAGCGCAAAATTCCAAAGGATTAGAGATTACGAGTGACCATTGCCAACAGGATTTTAAAATAAATTAAATGATAGAGTGTTAGGATGAAACATTATGTAATTGAGTAAGTGTAATGGAATTAGATGTTTTTGGAGCATACATTTGGAACATTAAAGGGGAAAATGGTAGCTATAAGGTTGTTAATGGGAAATGAAAAGGGTAACAGCTAAGGACTCTCTACTGAGGTAGACTTACTCAGGGAGCAGCGACCCTGACGATGTTAGCTTTAGGGATGCTAAGGTAAGACCAAGAGAAGTAGCCATATTACAGCTAAGAAAAGCAAGAAGGAAAGGAATACTAAGGAAGAGATTCTAAACGTTTTGGTATATATGTTTGGCTAAAGAAGATGGTAAAAGGTTAGTTGTCCGTTAAACCGCTAAAACCTTTGGAAGCAGAAACAGAAGGTGGGCAGGGACAGAAAGAATTATGGGGATAGAAGGAATAGGTTTCGTATGGTAGCTTTTAGAAAAATAGGCAAGTGATGTAGAAGAGAAGGTAAAGTTGAGAATAGGATATAACGGGACACAGGAGATATGGGAAAGTTTACAACAGAGGTGTAATTACAACTGTAGTAGCAAAAGGAAAAAAATGTATACAACAGAAAGTGCAGATAAGAACCATATGTAGATTAGTTTAACAGACAAGAAAAGGAGGACTGGCCTCTTAGATGAGTTATTAGTGCACATGTTTCCTTTGCTAGATGCCGCGTGTTATATTCCTGCCCGGGAGGAGGGAATCTTTCTCTAGCCAAGATTATTCCCTATCCTCCATGGAGTCTGGAAGTATGAATAAGATAGCGAATGTGTCTGGAATCCAATGTCAAGCCGCGATAGCGCAAAATTCCAAAGGATTAGAGATTAGGAGCTACCATTTGCAACAGGCAATGAAAATAAATTAAATGATAGAACGTAAGGATGTAACATTATATAATTGAGTAAGTGTAATGGAATTAGATGTTTATGGAGCATACATTTGGAACATTAAAGGGCAAAATGGTAGCTATAAGGATGTTAATGGGAAATGAAAAGGGTAACAGGTAACGATTCTCTACTGAGGTAGACTTACTCAGGGAGCAGCGACCCTGACGATGTTAGCTTTAGGGATGCTGAGGTAAGACCAAGAGAAGTAGCCATATTACAGCTAAGAAAAGCAAGCAGGAAAGGACTACTAAGGAAGAGAATCTAAACGTTTTGGAATATGTTTGGCTAAAAAGATGGTAAAAGGTTAGTTGTTCGTGAAAGCGTTATAACCTTAGGAAGCAGAAACAGAAGGTGTGCAGGGATAGAAAGAATTATGGGGATAGAAGGAATAGGTTTCGTATGGTAGCTATTAGAAAAATAGGCAAGTGATGTAGAAGAGAAGGTAAAGTTGAGAATAGGATATAAAGGGACACAGGAGATATGGGGAAGTTTACAACAGAGGTGTAATTACAACTGTAGTAGCAAAAGGAAAAAAAAGTAAACAACAGAAACTGCAGATAAGAACCATATGTAGATTAGTTTAACAGACAGGAAAAGGAGGACTGGCCTCTTAGATGAGTTATTAGTGCACATGTTTCCTTTGCTGTATGCCGTGCGTTATATTCCTGCCCGGGAGGCGGGAATCTTTCTCTAGCCAAGATTATTCCCTGTCCTCCATGGAGTCTGGAAGTATGAATAAGATAACGAATGTTTCTGTAATCCAATGTTCTAGCCCCTCTTGCCCAAAACACCACAGGATTAGAGAATACCAGTTACCATTGCCAATAGGCAATTAAAATAAATTAAATGATAGAATGTAAGGATATAGCTTTATGTAATGGAGTAAGTGCAATGAAATTAAATGTTTATGGAGCAAACATGTTGGAAATTTAAAGGTGAAAATGGTAGCTATAAGGATGTACATGGGAAATGAAAAGGTTAACCGGTAAGGAGTCTACTGAGGCAGCCTTACTCAGGGAGTAGCGACCCTGCCGATGTGAGCTTTAGGGATACTGAGATAAGAGCCAGAAGATTAGGCATATTACAGCTAAGAAAAGTAGAGGGAAAGGAATACTAAGGAAGAGAATCTAAACGTTTTGGTACATATGTTTTGCTATAGAAGATGGTGAAAGTTTAGCTGTCCGTGAAACCGTTAAACCTTAGGAAGGAGAAACAGAAGGTGGGCAGGGATAGAAAGATCTATGGGGATAGAAGGAAAAGGTTTCGCATGGTATCTATTAGAAAGGTATGCAAGTTATGGAGAAAAAAAGGTAAAGTTAAGAATGGGATATAAAGGGACACAGGAGATATGCAGAAGCTTACAACAGAGGTGTAATTACAACTGTAGTAGCAAAAGGAAATAAAAGGGTAAACAACGGAACCTGCGGATAAGAACCATATACAGATTAATTTAACAGACAAGAAAAGGAAGATTGGCTTGTTAGATGACTTATTAGTGCACATGTTTCCTTTGCTAGATGCCGTGCGTTATATTCCTGCCCGGGAGGAGGGAATCTTTCTCTAGCCAAGATTATTCCCTATCCTCCATGGAGTCTGGAATTATGAATAAGATAGCGAATGTGTCTGTAATCCAATGTTCAAGACCCGATAGCCCAAAATACTACAGGATTGGAGAACACGAGTTACCATTGCCAATAGCCCATTAAAATAAATTAAATTATAGAATATAAGGATATAACATTATGTAATGGAGTAAGTGTAATGGAAATAAAAGTTTATGGAGCAAACATGTGGAAAATTAATGGGGAAAATGGTAGCTATAAGGATGTTAATGGGAAATGAAAAGGGTAACAGGTAAGGACTCTTCTGAGGTAGCCTTACTCAGGGAGTAGCGACCCTGCCGATGTGAGCTTTAGGGATGCTGAGATATGACCCAGAGTAGTAGCCATATTACGGTTAAGAAAAGCAAGAAGGAAAGGAATAATAAGGAAGGGAAAATAAACATTTTGGTATACATGTTTGACTAGAGAAGATGGTAAAAGGTTAGTTGTCCGTGAAACCGTTAAAACCTTAGGAAGCAGAAACAGAAGGTTGGCAGGGATAGAAAGATGTATGGGGATAGCAGGAATAGGTTTCGTGTGGTAGCTATTAGAAAAGTATGCAAGTGATGTAGAAAAGAAGGTAAAGTTGAGAATAGGATGTAGAGAGACACAGGAGATATGGAGAAGTTTACAACAGAGGTGTAATTACAACTGTAGTAGCAAAAGTAAAAAAAGGGTAAACAACAGAACCTGCGGATGGGAACCATATACAGATTAATTTAACAGACAAGAAAAGGAAGATTGGCTTGTAAGATGAGTTATTAGTGCACTAGTTTCCTTTGCTAAATGCCGTGCGTTATATTCCTGCCCGGGAGGAGGGAATCTTTCTCTAGCCAAGATTATTCCCTATCCTCCATGGAGTCTGGAAGTATGAATAAGATAGCGAATGGGCCTGGAATCCAATGTCAAGGCCCTATAGCGCAAAATTGTAAGGGATTAGAGAATACGAGTTCCCATTGCCAATAGGCAATTAAAATAAATTAAATTATAGAATATAAGGATATAACATTATGTATGGAGTAAGTGTAATGGAATTAAATGTTTATGGAGCCAACATGTAGACAATTAAAGGGGAAAATGGTAGGTATAAGGATGTTAATGGGAAATGAAAAGGGTAACAGGTAAGGACTCTCTACTGAGGTAGACTTACGCAGGTAGTAGCGACCCTGACGATGTTAGCTTTAGGAATGTTGAGATAAGACCAAGAGAAGTAGCCATATTACAGCTAAGAAAAGCAAGAAGGAAACGAATACTAAGGACGAGAATCTAAACGTTTTCGAATATATGTTTGGCTAAAAAGATGGTTTAAGGTTAGTTGTTCGTGAAACCGTTATAACCTTAGGAAGCAGAAACAGAAGGTGGGCAGGGATAGAAGGATCTATGGGGATAGAAGCAATTGCTTTCGTATGGTAGCTATTAGAAAAGTATGCAAGTGATGTAGAAAAGAAGGTAAAGTTCAGAATGGGATATAAAGGGACACAGGAGATATGTAGAAGCTTACAACAGAGGTGTAATTACAACTGTAGTAGCAAAACGAAATAAAAGGGTAAACAACGGAACCTGCGGATGAGAACCATATACAGATTAATTTAACAGACAAGAAAAGGAAGATTGGCTTGTTAGATGACTTATTAGTGCACATGTTTCCTTTGCTAGATGCCGTGCGTTATATTCCTGCCCGGGAAAAGGGAATCTTTCTCTAGCCAAGATTATTCCCTATCCTCCATGGAGTCTGGAAGTATGAATAAGATAGCGAATGAGTCTGTAATCCAATGTTCTAGCCCCGCTTGCCCAAAACACCACAGGATTAGAGAATACGAGTTACCATTGACAATAGGCAATTAAAATAAGTTAAATGATACAATCTAAGGATATAGCATTATGTAATGGTGTAAGTGTAATGGAATTAGAAATTTGTGGAGCAAATATGTTGGAAATTTAAAGGGGAAAATGTTAGCTATAAGGATGTACATGGGAAATAAAAAGGTTAACCGGTAAGGAGTCTACTGAGGCAGCCTTACTCAGGGAGTAGCGACCCTGCCGATGTGAGCTTTAGGGATACTGAGATAAGACCCAGAGAAGTAGGCATATTACAGGTAACAAACGTAGAGGGAAAGGAATGCTATGGAAGAGAATCTAAACGTTTTGGTATATATGTTTGTCTATAGAAGATGGTGAAAGGTGAGCTGTCCGTAAAACCGTTAAAACCTTAGGAAGGAGAAACTGAAGGTGGGCAGGGATAGAAAGATCTATGGGGATAGAAGGAAAAGGTTTCGCATGGTATCTATTAGAAAGGTATGCAAGTGATGGAGAAAAGAAGGTAAAAAACAGAATAGGATATAAAGGGTAACAGGAGATATGTAGAAGTTTACAACAGAGGTGTAATTACAACTGTAGTAGCAAAAGAAAAAAATGGTAAACAAAAGAAACTGCGGATGAGAACCATATGCAGATTAATTTAACAGACAATAAAAGGAAGATTGGCTTGTTAGATGAGTTATTAATGCACATGTTTCCTTTGCTAGATGCCGTGCGTTATATTCCTGCCCGGGAGGAGCGAATCTTTCTCTAGCCACGATTATTCCCTATCCTCCATGGAGTCTTGAAGTGTGAATAAGACAGCGAATGGGCCTGGAATCCAATGTCAAGCCCCGATAGCGCAAAATTCCAAAGGATTAGAGAATACGAGTTACCATTGCCAATAGGCAATTAAAATAAATTAAATGATAAAATGTAAGGATATAACATTATGTAATGGAGTAAGTGTAATGGAAATACAAGTTTATGGAGCAAACATGTGGAAAATTAAAGGGGAAAATGGTAGCTATAAGGATGTTAATGGCAAATGAATAGGGTAACAGGTAAGGACTCTCTACTGAGGTAGCCTTACTCTGGGAGTACCGACCCTGACGATGTGAGCTTTAGGGATGCTGAGATAAGACCCAGAGAAGTAGCCATATTACGGCTAAGAAAAGCAAGAAGGAAAGGAATTTTAAGGAAGGGAAAATAAACATTTTGGTATATATGTTTGGCTAAAGAAGATTTTAAAAGGTTAGTTGTCCGTGAAACCGTTAAAACCTTAGCAAGCAGATACAGAAGTTGGGCCGGGATAGAAGAACTATGGGTATAGAAGGAATAGGATTTGTATGGTAGCTATTAGAAAAATATGCAAGTGATGTAGAAGAGAAGTTGAAGTTCAGAATAGGATATAAAGGGACACAGGAGATATGGGGAAGTTTACAACAGAGGTGTAATTACAACTGTAGTAGCAAAAGGAAAAGAAGGGTAAACAAAAAAAACTGCGGATGAGAACCATATGCAGATTAGTTCAACAGACAAGAAAAGGAGGACTGGCCTCTTAGATGAGCTAGGAGTGCAAAAATGTTATTTGCTAGAGGCCGTGCGTTAGATTCCTGCCCGGGAGGAGGGAATCTTTCTCTAGCCAAGATTATTCCCTATCCTCCATGGAGTCTGGAAGTATGAATAAGATAGCGAATGGCCTGGAATCCAATGTCAAGCCCCGATAGCGCAAAATTCCAAAGGATTAGAGAATACGAGTTACCATAGCCAATAGGCAATTAAAATAAATTAAATGATAGAATGTAAGGATATAACATTATGTAATGGAGTAAGTGTAATGGAAATAAAAGTTTATGGAGCAAACATGAGGAAAATTAAAGGGGAAAATGGTAGGTATAAGGATGTTAATAGGAAATGAAAAAGGGTAACAAGTAAGGAATCTCTACTGAGGTAGCCTTGCTCAGGGAGTAGCGACCCTGCCGATGTGAGCTTTAGGGATGCTGAGATAAGAACCAGACAAGTAGCCATATTACAGCTAAGAAAAGCAAGAAGGAAAGGAATTTTAAGGAAGGGAAAATAAACATTTTGGTATATATGTTTGGCTAAAAGATGGTATAAGGTTAGTTGTTCGTGAAACCGTTATAACCTTAGGAAGCAGAAACAGAAGGTGGGCAGGGATAGAAGGATATATGGGGATAGAATGAATAGCTTTCGTATGGTAGCTATAAGAAAAGTATGCAAGTAATGTAGAAAAGAAGGTAAAGTTCAGAATGGGATATAAAGGGACACAGGAGATATGTAGAAGTTTACAACAGAGGTGTAATTACAACTGTAGTAGCAAAAGGAAATAAAAGGGTAAACAACGGAACCTGCGGATGAGAACCATATACAGATTAATTTAACAGACAAGAAAAGGAAGATTGGCTTGTTAGAAGAGTTATTAGTGCACATGTTTCCTTTGCTAGATGCCTTGCGTTATATTCCTGCCCGGGAGGAGGGAATCTTTCTCTAGCCAAGATTATTCCCTATCTTCTATAGAGTCTGGAAGTATGAATAAGATAGCGAATGGACCTGGAATCCAATGTTCTAGCCCCGCTTGCCCAAAACACCACAGGATTAGAGAGTACGAGTTACCATTGCCAATAGGCAATTAAAATAAATTAAATGACAGAATGTAAGGATATAACATTATGTAATGGAGTAAGTGTAATGAAAATAAAAGTTTATGGAGCAAAAATGTGGAAAATTAAGGGGGAAAATGGTAGGTATAAGGATGTTAATAGGAAATGAAAAAGGGTAACAAGTAAGGACTCTCTACTGAGGTAGCCTTACTCAGTTAGTAGCGACCCTGCCGATGTGAGCTTTAGGGATGCTGAGATAAGGACCAGACAAGTAGCCATATTACAGCTAAGAAAAGCAGGAAGGAATGAATACTAAGGAAGGGAAAATAAACGTTTTGGTATATATGTATGGCTAAAGAAGATGGTAAAAGTTTAGTTGTCCGTGAAACCGTTAAAACCTTAGGTAGCAGAAACAGAGGGTGGGCAGGGATAGAAAGATCTAGGGGGATAGAAGGAATAGGTTTCGTATGGTAGCTAGTAGAAAAATATGCAAGTGATGTAGAACAGAAGGTAAAGTTCAGAATAGGATATAAAGGGACACAGGAGATATGGGGTAGTTTACAACACAGGTGTAATTACAACTGTAGTAGCAAACGGAAAAGAAGGGTAAACAACAAAAACTGCGGATGAGAACCATATGCAGATTAGTTCAACAGAAAAGAAAAGGAGGACTGGCCTCTTAGATGAGCTAGCAGTGCAAAAATGTTATTTGCTAGAGGCCGTGCGTTAGATTCCTGCCCGGGAGGAGGGAATCTTTCTCTAGCCAAGATTATTCCCTATCCTCCATGGAGTCTGGAAGTATGAATAAGATAGCGAATGGCCTGGAATCCAATGTCAAGCCCCGATAGCGCAAAATTCCAAAGGATTAGAGAATACGAGTTACCATTGCCAATAGGCAATTAAAATAAATTAAATGATAGAATGTAAGGATATAACATTATGTAATGGAGTAAGTGTAATGGAAATAAAAGTTTATGGAGCAAACATGTGGAAAATTAAAGGGGAAAATGGTAGGTATAAGGATGTTAATAGGAAATGAAAAAGGGTAACAAGTAAGGACTCTCTACTGAGGTAGCCTTACTCAGGGAGTAGCGACCCTGCCGATGTGAGCTTCAGGGATGCTGAGATAAGAACCAGACAAGTAGCCATATTACAGCTAAGAAAAGCAAGAAGGAAAGGAATTTTAAGGAAGGGAAAATAAACATTTTGGTATATATGTTTGGCTAAAGAAGATTTTAAAAGGTTAGTTGTCCGTGAAACCGTTAAAACCTTAGCAAGCAGATACAGAAGTTGGGCCGGGATAGAAGAACTATGAGTTTAGAAGGAATAGGATTTGTATGGTAGCTATTAGAAAAATATGCAAGTGATGTAGAAGAGAAGGTGAAGTTCAGAATAGGATATAAAGGGACACAGGAGATATGGGGAAGTTTACAACAGAGGTGTAATTACAACTGCAGTAGCAAAAGGAAAAAAAAGGTAAACAACAGAAAGTGCAGATGAGAACCATATGCAGATTAGTTTAACAGACAAGAAAAGGAGGACTGCCTCTTAGATGAGCTAGCAGTGCAGAAATTTGATTTGCTAGAGGCCGTGCGTTAGATACTTGCCCGGGAGGAGGGAATCTTTCTCTAGCCAAGATTATTCCCTATCCTCCATGGAGTCTGGAATTATGAATAAGATAGCGAATGTGTCTGTAATCCAATGTTCAAGCCCCGATAGCCCAAAATATCACAGGACTAGAGAATACGAGTTAACATTGCCAATAGGCAATTAAAATAAATTAAATGATAGAATCTAAGGATATAACATTATGTAATGGAGTAAGTGTAATGGAATTAATTGTTTATGGAGCAAACATTTGGAAATGTAAAGGGGAAAATGGTAGCTATAAGGATGTAAATGGGAAATGAAAAGTTTAACCGGTAAGGAGTCTACTGAGATAGCCTTACTCAATGAGTAGCGGCCCTGCCGATGTTAGCTTTAGGGATACTGAGATAAGACCCAGAGAAGTAGGCATATTACAGCTTAGAAAAGTAGAGGGAAAGGAATACTAAGGAAGAGAATCTAAACGTTTTGGTATATATGTTTGGCTATAGAAGATGGTGAAAGGTGAGCTGTCCGTAAAACCGTTAAAACCTTAGGAAGGAGAAACAGAAGGTGGGCAGGGATAGAAAGATCTATGGGGATAGAAGGAAACGTTTTCGCATGGTATCTATTAGAAAGGTATGCAAGTGATGGAGAAACGAAGGTAAAAAACAGAATAGGATATAAAGGGACACAGGAGATATGGGGAAGTTTACAACAGAGGTGTAATTACAACTGTAGTAGCAAAAGTAAAAAAAGGTAAACAACAGAAACTGCGAATGAGAACCATATGCAGATTACTTCAACAGATACGAAAAGGAAGACTGGCTTCTTAGATGAGTTATTAGTGCACATTTGCCTTTGCTAAATTCCGGCAGTTATATTCCTGCCCGGGAGGAGGGAATCTTTCTCTAGCCAAGATTATTCCCTATCCTCCATGGAGTCTGGAAGTATGAATAACATAGCGAATGTGTCTGTAATCCAATGTTCAAGCCCCGATAGCCAAAAATACCACAGGATTACAGAATACGAGTTACCATTGCCAATAGGCAATTAAAATAAATTAAATGATTGAATGTAAGGATAATACATTATGTAATGGAGTAAGTGAAATGGAATTAAATGTTTATGGAGCAAACATGTGGAAAATTGATGCGGAAAATGGTACGTATAAGGATGTTAATGGGAAATGAAAAGGGTAACAGGTAAGGACTCTCTACTGAGGTAGCCTTACTCAGGGAGTAGCGACCCTGCCGATGTGATATTTAGGGATGCTGAGATAAGACCCAGAGAAGTAGCCATATTACAGCTAGGAAAACAAGAAGGAAAGGAATACTAAGGAAGGGAAAATAAACGTTTTGGTATACCTGTTTGGCTATAGAAGATGGTAAGAGGTTAATTGTCCATGAAACCGTTAAAACTTTAGGAAGCAGAAACAGTTGGTGGGCAGGGATAGAAAGAATTATGGTGATAGAAGAAATAGGTTTCGTATGGTAGCTGTTAGAAAAGTATGCAAGTGATGTAGAAAAGAAGGTAAAGTTGAGAATAGGATATAGAGAGACACAGGAGATATGGAGAAGTTTACAACAGAGGTGTAACTAAAACTGTAGTAGCAAAAAGATAAAAATGGTAAGCAACAGAAAGTGCGGATGAGAACCATATGCAGATTAGTTTAACAGACAAGAAAAGGAGGACTGGCCTCTTAGATGAGTTATTAGTGCACATGTTTCCTTTGCTAGATGCCGTGCGTTATATTCCCGCCCGGGAGGAGGGAATCTTTCTCTAGCCAAGATTATTCCCTATCCTCCATGGAGTCTGAAAGTATGATTAAGATAGCGAATGTGTCTGTAATCCAATGTTAAAGTCCCGATAGCCCAAAATAACACAGGATTAGAGAATACGAGTTACCATTGCCAATAGGCAATTAAAATAAATTATATTATAGAATGTAAGGTTATAACATTATGTAATGGAGTAAATGTAATGAAAAAAAAGTTTTTGGAGCAAACATGTGGAAAATTAAAGGGGAAAATGGCAGCTATAAGGATGTTAATGGGAAATGAAAAGGGTAAGAGGTAAGGACTCTCTACTGAGGTAGCCTTACTCAGTGAGTAGCGACCTTGCCGATGTGAGCTTTAGGGATGCTAAGATAAAACCCAGAGAAGTAGCCATATTACGGCTAAGAAAAGCAAGAAGGAAAGGAATACTAAGGAAGGGAAAATAAACATTTTGGTATATATGTTTGGCCAAAGAAAATGGTAACAGGTTAGTTGTCCGTGAATCCGTTACAACCTTAGGAAGCAGATACAGAAGTTGGGCCGGGATAGAAAGAACTATGGGTATAGAAGGAATATGATTTGTATGGTAGCTATTAGAAAAATATGCAAGTGATGTAGAAGAGAAGGTGAATTTCAGAATAGGATATAGAGGGACACAGGAGATATGGAGAAGTTTACAACAGAGGTGTAATTACAACCGTAGTAGCAAAAGGAAAAAAAAGGGTAAACAACAGAAACTGCGGATGAGAACCATATGCAGATTAGTTTAGCAGACAAGAAAAGGAAGACTGGCTTCTTAGATGAGTTAGCAGTGCACATGTTTCCTTTGCTAGATGCCGTGCGTTATATTCCTGCCCGGGAGGAGGGAATCTTTCTCTAGCCAAGATTATTCCCTATCCTCCATGGAGTCTGGAAGTATGAATAAGATAGCGAATGTGTCTGTAATCCAATGTTCTAGCCCCGCTTGCCCAAAACACCACACGATTAGAGAATAGGAGTTACCATTGCCAATAGGCAATTAAAATAAATTAAATGATAGAATCTAAGGATATAGCATTATGTAATGGAGTAAGTGGAATGGAATTAGATGTTTATGGAGCAAACATGTTGGAAATTTAAAGGGGAAAATGGTAGCTATAAGGATGTACATGGAAAAAAAAGGTTAACCGGTAAGGAGTCTACTGAGGCAGCCTTACTCAGGGAGTAGCGACCCTGCCGAAGTGAGCTTTAGGGATGCTGAGATAAGACCAAGAGAGGTAGCCATATTACAGCTAAGAAAAGCAAGAAGGAAAAGAATACTAAGGAAGAGAATCTAAACGTTTTGGAATGTATGTTTGGCTATAAAGATGGTAAAAGGTTAGTTGTCCGTGAAACCGTTACAACCTTAGGAAGCAGATACAGAAGTTGGGCCGGGATAGAAAGAACTATGGGTATAGAAGGAATATGATTTGTATGGTGGCTATTAGAAAAGTATGCAAGTGATGTAGAAAAGAAAGTTAAGTTCAGAATAGGATATAAAGGGACACAGGAGATATGGGGAAGTTTACAACAGAGGTGTAATTACAACTGTAGTAGCAAAAGGAAAAAAAAGGTAAACAACAGAAACTGCAGATGAGAACCATATGCAGATTAGTTTAACAGACAAGAAAAGGAGGACTGCCTCTTAGATGAGCCAGCAGTGCAGAAATTTGATTTGCTAGAGGCCGTGCGTTAGATTCCTGCCCGGGAGGAGGGAATCTTTCTCTAGCCAAGATTATTCCCTATCCTCCATGGAGTCTGGAATTATGAATAAGATAGCGAATGGGCCTGGAATCCAATGTCAAGCCCCTATAGCGCAAAATTCCAAAGGATTAGAGAATACGAGTTCCCATTGCCAATAGGCAAATAAAATAAATTAAATGATAGAATGTAAGGATATTACATTATGTATGGTGTAAGTACAATGGAATTAAATGTTTATGGAGCAAACATGTAGAAAATTAAAGGGGAAAATGGTAGGTATAAGGATGTTACTGGGAAATGAAAAGGGTAACAGGTAAGAACTCTCTACTGAGGTGGCCTTACTCAGGGAGTAGCAACCCTGCCGATGTGAGCTTTAGGGATGCTGAGATAAGACCCAGAGAAGTAGCCATATTGCAGCTAAGAAAAGCAAGAAGGAAAGGAATACTAAGGAAGAGAAAATCAAGGTTTTGGTATATATGTTTGGCCAAAGAAAATGGTAACAGGTTAGTTGTCCGTGAAACAGCTAAAAACTTTGGAAGCAGCAACGGAAGGTGGGCAGGGATAGAAAGAACTATGGGGATCGAAGGAATAGGTTTTGTATGGTAGCTTTTATAAAAGTATGCAAGTGATGTAGAAAAGTAGGTTAAGATCAGAATAGGATACAAAGGGACACAGGAGATATGGGGAAGTTTACAACAGAGGTGTAATTACAACTGTAGTAGCAAAAGGGAAAAAAGGTAAACAACAGAAACTGCGGATGGTAACCATATGCAGATTAGTTTAACAGACAAGAAAAAGAGGACTGGCCTCTTAGATGAGCTAGCAGTGCAGAAATTTGATTTTCTAGAGGCCGTGCGTTATTTTCGTGCCTGGGAGGAGGAAATCTTTCTGTAGCCAAGATTATTCCCTATTCTCCATAGAGCCTGGAAGTATGAATAAGATAGCGTATTCTTCTGTACTCCAATGTTCAAGCCCCGATAGCCCAAAATATCACAGGATTAGAGAATACGAGTTACCATTGCCAGTAGGCAATTAAAATAAATTAAATGATAGAATGTAAGGATATAACATTATGTAATGGAGTAAGTGTAATGGAAATATAAGTTTATGGAGGAAACATGTGGAAAATTAAAGGGGAAAATGGTTGGTATAAGGATGTTAATGGGAAATGAAAAAGGGTAACAAGTAAGGACTCTCTACTGAGGTAGCCTTACTCAGGCTTTAGCGACCCTGCCGATGTGAGCTTTAGGGATGCTCAGATAAGACCCAGAGAAGTAGCGATATTACAGCTAAGAAAAGCAAGAAGGAAAGGAATACTAAGGAGGAGAAAATAAACGTTTTGGTATATATGTTTGGCTAAAGAAGATGGTAAAAGGTTAGTGGTCCGTTAAACCGCTAAATACTTTGGAAGTAGCAACGGAAAGTGGCTAGGGATAGAAAGAACTATGCGGATCGAAGGAATAGGTTTCGTATGGTAGCTATTAGAAGAGTATGCAAGTGATGTAGAAAAGAAAGTTAAGTTCAGAATAGGATATAAAGGGACACAGGAGATATGGGGAAGTTTATAACAGAGGTGTAATTACAACTGTAGTAGCAAAAGGAAAAAAAAGGTAAACAACAGAAACTGCGGATGAGAACCATATGCAGATTAGTTTAACAGACTAGAAAAGGAGGACTGGCCTCTTAGATGAGTTATTAGTGCACATGTTTCCTTTGCTAGATGCCGTGCGTTATATTCCTGCCCGGGAGGAGGGAATCTTTCTCTAGCCAAGAGTATTCCCTATCCTCCATGGAGCCTGGAAGTATGAATAAGATAGCGAATGCGTCTGGAATCCAATGTCAAGCCCCGATAGCGCAAAATTCCAAAGGATTAGAGAATAGGAGTTACCATTGCTAATAGGCAATTAAAATAAATTAAATGATAGAATGTAGGGATGTAACATTATGTAATTGAGTAAGTGTAATGGAATTAGATGTTTATGGAGCATACATTTGGAACATTAAAGGGGAAAATGGTAGCTATAAGGATGTTAATGGGAACTGAAAAGGGTAACAGGTAAGGACTCTCTACTGAGGTAGACTTACTCAGGGAGTAGCGACCCTGCCGATGTGAGCTTTAGGGATGCTGAGATAAGACCCAGAGAAGTTGCCATATTACAGCTAAGAAAAACAAGAAGGAACGGAATACTAAGGAAGGGAAAATAAACGTTTTGGTATATATGTATGGCTAAAGAAGATGGTAAAAGGTTAGTTGTCCGTGAAACCGTTAAAACCTTAGGAAGCAGAAACAGAAGGTGGGCAGGGATAGAAAGATCTATGGGGATAGAAGGAATAGGTATCGTATGGTAGCTATTAGAAAAATATGCAAGTGATATAGAAGAGAAGGTGAAGTTCAGAATAGGGTATAAAGGGACACAGGAGATATGGGGAAGTTTACAACAGAGGTGTGATTACAACTGTAGTAGCAAAGAGTAAAAAAATGTAAGCATCAGAAACTGCGGATGAGAACCATATGCAGATTAGTTTAACAGACAAGAAAAGGAGTACTGTCCTCTTAGATGAGTTATTAGTGCACATGTTTCCTTTGCTAGATGCCGTGCGTTATATTCCTGCCCGGTAGGAGGGAATCTTTCTCTAGCCAAGATTATTCCCTATCCTCCATGGAGTCTGGAAGTATGAATAACATAGCGAATGTGTCTGTAATCCAATGTTCAAGCCCCGATAGCCCAAAATACCACAGGATTACAGAATACGAGTTACCATTGCCAATAGGCAATTAAAATAAATTAAATGATTGAATGTAAGGATAATACATTATGTAATGGAGTAAGTGTAATGGAATTAAATGTTTATGGAGCAAACATGTGGAAAATTGAAGCGGAAAATGGTACGTATAAGGATGTTAATGGGAAATGAAAAGGGTAACAGGTAAGGACTCTCTACTGAGGTAGCCTTACTCAGGGAGTAGCGACCCTGCCGATGTGAGCTTTAGGGATGCTGAGATAAGACGCAGAGAAGTAGCCATATTACGGCTAAGAAAAGCAAGAAGGAAAGGAATACTAAGGAAGGGAAAATAAACATTTTGGTATATATGTTTGGCTAAAGAAGATGGTAAAAGGTTAGTTGTCCGTGAAACCGTTAAAACCCTAGGAAGCAGAAACAGAAGGTGGGCAGGGATAAAAAGATCTATGGGGATAGAAGGAATAGGTTTCGTATGGTAGCTATTGGAAAAGTATGCAAGTGATGTAGAAAAGAAGGTAAAGTTCAGAATGGGATATAAAGGGACACAGGAGATATGTAGAAGTTTACAATAGAGGTGTAATTACAACTGTAGTAGCAAAAGAAAAAATTGGTAAACAACAGAAACTGCAGAGGAGAACCATATGCAGATTAGTTTAACATACAAGAAAAGGAGGACTGCCTCTTAGATGAGCTAGCAGTGCAGAAATTTGATTTGCTAGAGGCCGTGCGTTAGATTCCTGCCCGGGAGGAGGGAATCTTTCTCCAGCCAAGATTATTCCCTATCCTCCATGGAGTCTGGAATTATGAATAAGATAGCGAATGTGTCTGTAATCCAATGTTCAAGCCCCGATAGCCCAAAATATCACAGGATTAGAGAATACGAGTTAACATTGCCAATAGGCAATTAAAATAAATTAAATGATAGAATGTAAGGATATAACATGATGTAATGGAGTAAGTGTAATGGAATTAAATGTTTATAGAGCAAACATTTGGAAATGTAATGGGGAAAATGGTAGCTATAAGGATGTAAATGGGAAATGAAAAGTTTAACCGTTAAGGAGTCTACTGAGATAGCCTTTTTCAATAAGTAGCGGCCCTGCCGATGTTAGCTTTAGGGATACTGAGATAAGACCCAGAGAAGTAGGCATATTACAGCTAAGAAAAGTACAGGGAAAGGAATACTAAGGAACAGAATCTAAACGTTTTGGTATATATGTTTGGCCAAAGAAAATGGTAAAAGGTTAGTTGTCCGTGAAACAGCTAAAAACTTTGGAAGCAGCAACGGAAGGTGGGCAGGGATAGAAAGAACTATGGGGATCGAAGGAATAGGTTTTGTATGGTAGCTATTAGAAAAGTGTGCAAGTGATGTAGAAAAGAAGGTTAAGTTCAGAATAGGATATAAGGGGACACAGGAGATATAGGGAAGTTTACAACAGAGGTGTAATTACAACTGTAGTAGCAAAAGGGAAAAAAGGTAAACAACAGAAACTGCGGATGAGAACCATATGCAGATTAGTTTAACAGACAAGAAAAGGAGTACTGGCCTCTTAGATGAGTTATTAGAGCACATGTTTCCTTTGCTAGATGCCGTGCGTTATATTCCTGCCCGGGAGGAGGGAATCTTTCTCTAGCCAAGATTATTCCCTATCCTCCATGGAGTCTGGAAGTATGAATAAGATAGCGAATGGGACTGGAATCCAATGGCAAGCCCCGATAGCGCAAAATTCCAAAGGATTAGAGAATACGAGTTACCATTGCCAATAGGCAGTTAAAATAAATTCAATGATAGAATGTAAGGATATAACATTATGTAATGGAGTAAGTGTAATGAAAATAAAGGTTTATGGAGCAAACATGTGGAAAATTAAAGGGGAAAATGGTAGCTATAGGGATGTTAATGGGAAATGAAAAGGGTAACAGGTAAGGACTCTCTACTGAGGTAGCCTTTCTCAGGGAGTAGCGACCCTGCCGATGTGAGCTTTAGGGATGCTGAGATAAGACCCAGAGAAGTAGCCATATTAGAGCTAAGAAAAACAAGAAGGAACGGAATACTAAGGAAGGGAAAATAAACGTTTTGGTATACATGTTTGGCAAAAGAAGATAGTAAGAGGTTAGTTGTCCATGAAACCGTTAAAACTTTAGGAAGCAGAAACAGAAGATAGGCAGGGATAGAAAGATCTATGGGGATAGAAGGAATAGGTTTCGTATGGTAGCAATTAGAAAAGTATGCAAGTGATGTAGAAAAGAAAGTAAAGTTGAGAGTAGGATATAGAGGGACACAGGAGATATGGAGAAGTTTACAACAGAGGTGTAATTACAACTGTAGTAGAAAAAGGAAAAAAAAGGTAAACAACAGAAACTGCGGATGAGAACCATATGCAGATTAGTTTAACAGACAAGAAAAGGAGTACTGGCCTCTTAGATGAGTTATTAGTGCACATGTTTCCTTTGCTAGTTGCCATGCGTTATATTCCTGCCCGGGAGGAGGGAATCTTTCTCTAGCCAAGATTATTCCCTATCCTCCATGGAGTCTGGAAGTATGAATAAGATAGCGAATGTGTCTGTAATCCAATGTTCAAGCCCCGATAGCCCAAAATACCACAGGATTGGAGAATACGAGTTACCATTGCCAATAGGCAATTAAAAAGGGGAAAATTGTAGCTCTAAGGATGTACATGGGAAATGGAAAGCTTTACCGGTAAGGAGTTTACTGAGGCAGCCTTACTCAGGGAGTAGCGACCCTGCCGATGTGAGCTTTAGGGATACTGAGATAAGACCCAGAGAAGTAGGCATATTACGGCTAACAAAAGTAGAGGGAAAGGAATACTAAGGAAGAAAATCTAAACGTTTTGGTATATATGTTTGGCTATAGAAGATGGTGAAAGTTTAGCTGTCCGTGAAACCGTTAAAACCTTAGGAAGCAGAAACAGAAGGTGGGCATTGATAGAAAGATCTATGGGGACAGAAGGAAACGTTTTCGCATCGTATCTATTAGAAAGGTATGCAAGTGATGGAGAAAAGAACGTAAAAAACAGAATAGGATATAAAGGGAAACAGGAAATATGGGGAAGTTTACAACAGAGGTGTAATTACAACTGTAGTAGCAAAAGGAAAAAAAGGTAAACAACAGAAACTTTGGATGAGAACCATATGCAGATTAGTTTAACAGACAAGAAAAGGAGGAATGGCCTCTTAGATGAGTTATTAGAGCACACGTTTCCTTTGCTAGATGCCGTGCGTTATATTCCTGCCCGGGAGGAGGGAATCTTTCTCTAGCCAAGATTATTCCCTATCCTCCATGGAGTCTGGAAGTATGAATAAGATAGCGAATGGGACTGGAATCCAATGTCAAGCCCCGATAGCGCAAAATTCCAAAGGATTAGTGAATACGAGTTACCATTGCCAATAGGCAGTTAAAATAAATTCAATGATAGAATGTAAGGATATAACATTATGTAATGGAGTAAGTGTAATGAAAATAAAAGTTTATGGAGCAAACATGTGGAAAATTAAAGGGGAAAATGGTAGCTATAAGGATGTTAATGGGAAATGAAAAGGTTAACAGGTAAGGACTCTCTACTGAGGTAGCCTTACTCAGGGAGTAGCGACCCAGCCGATGTGAGCTTTAGGGATGCTGAGATAAGACCCAGAGAAGTTGCCATATTACGACTAAGAAAAGCAAGAAGAAACGGAATACTAAGGAAGGGAAAATAAACATTTTTGAATATATGTTTGGCTAAGGAAGATGGTAAAAGGTTAGTTGTCCGTGAAACCGTTAAAACCTTAGGAAGCAGAAACTGAAGTAGGGCCGGGATAGAAAGAACTATGGCTATAGAAGGAATGGGTTTTGTTTGGTAGCTATTAGAAAAATATGCAAGTGATGTAGAAGAGAAGGTGAAGTTCAGAATAGGATATAAGGGGACACAGGAGATATAAGGAAGTTTACAGCAGAGGTGTAATTACAACTGTAGTAGCAAAAGGAAAAAAAAGCTAAACAACAGAAACTGCGGATGAGAACCATATGCAGATTAGTTTAACAGACAAGAAAAGGAGTACTGGCCTCTTAGATGAGTCATTAGTGCACATGTTTCCTTTGCTAGATGCCGTGCGTTATATTCCTGCCCGGGAGGAGGGAATCTTTCTCTAGCCAAGATTATTCCCTATCCTCCATGGTGTCTGGAAGTATGAATAAGATAGCGAATGTGTCTGTAATCCAATGTTCAAGCCCCGATAGCCCAAAATACCACAGGATTGGAGAATACGAGTTACCATTGCCAATAGGCAATTAAAATAACTTAAATGATTGAATGTAAGGATATAACATTATGTAATGGTGTAAGTGTAATGAAAATAAAAGTTTATGGAGCAAACATGTGGAAATTTAAAGGGAAAAATGGTAGCTATAAGGATGTTAATGGGAAATGAAAAGGGTAACAGGTAAGGACTCTCTACTGAGGTAGCCTTACTCAGGGAGTAGCGACCCTGCCGATGTGAGCTTTAGGGATGCTGAGATAAGACCCAGAGAAGTAGCCATATTACAGCTAAGAAAAACAAGAAGGAACGGAATACTAAGGAAGGGAAGATTAACGTTTTGGTATACATGTTTGGCTAAAGAAGATAGTAAGAGGTTAGTTGTCCATGAAACCGTTAAAACTTTAGGAAGCAGAAAAAGAAGGTGGGCATGGATAGAAAGATCTATGGGAATAGAAGGACTAGGTTTCGTATGGTGGCTATTAGAAAAGTATGCAAGTGATGTAGAAAAGAAAGTAAAGTTGAGAATAGGATAGAGAGGGACACAGGAGATATGGAGAAGTTTACAACAGAGGTGTAATTAGAACTGTAGTAGCAAAAGGAAAAAAAAGGTAAACAACAGAAACTGCGGATGAGAACCATATGCAGATTAGTTTAACAGACAAGAAAAGGAGGAATGGCCTCTTAGATGAGTTATTAGAGCACATGTTTCCTTTGCTAGATGCCGTGCGTTATATTCCTGCCCGGGAGGAGGGAATCTTTCTCTAGCCAAGATTATTCCCTATCCTCCATGGAGTCTGGAAGTATGAGTAAGATAGCGAATGGGACTGGAATCCAATGTCAAGCCCAATAGCGCAAAATTCCAAAGGATTAGAGAATACGAGTTACCATTGCCAATAGGCAGTTAAAATAAATTCAATGATAGAATGTAAGGATATAACATTTTGTAATGGAGCAAGTGTAATGAAAATAAAAGTTTATGGAGCAAACATGTGGAAAATTAAAGGGGAAAATGGTAGCTATAGGGATGTTAATGGGAAATGAAAAGGGTAACAGGTAAGGACTCTCTACTGAGGTAGCCTTTCTCAGGGAGTAGCGACCCTGCCGATGTGAGCTTTAGGGATGCTGAGATAAGACCCAGAGAAGTAGCCATATTACAGCTAAGAAAAACAAGAAGGAACGGAATACTAAGGAAGGGTAAAATAAACGTTTTGGTATACTTGTTTGGCTCAAGAGGATAGTAAGAAGTTAGTTGTCCCTGAAACCGTTAAAACTTTAGGAAGCAGAAACAGAAGGTAGGCAGGGATAGAAAGATCTATGGGGATAGAAGGAATAGTATTCGTATGGTAGCTATTAGAAAAGTATGCAAGTAATGTAGAAAAGAAGGTTAAGTTGAGAATAGGATATAGAGGGACACAGGAGATATGGAGAAGTTTAAAAACAGAGGTGTAGTTACAACCGTAGTAGCAAAAGGAAAAAAAAAGGTAAACAACAGAAACTGCGGATGAGAACCATATGCAGATTAGTTTAACAGACAAGAAAAGGAGTACTGGCCTCTTAGATGTGTTATTAGTGCACATGTTTCCTTTGCTAGATGCCGTGCGTTATATTCCTGCCCGGGAGGAGGGAATCTTTCTCTAGCCAAGATTATTCCCTATCCTCCATGGAGTTTGGAAGTATGAATAAGATAACGAATGTGTCTGTAATCCAATGTTCTAGCCCCGCTTGCCCAAAACACCACAGGATTAGAGAATACGAGTTACCATTGCCAATAGGCAAATTAAATTAATTAAATGATAGAATGTAAGGATATAGCATTATGTAATGGAGTAAGTATAATGGAATTAAACGTTTACGGAGCAAACATGTTGGAAATTTAAAGGGGACAATGGTAGCTATAAGGATGTACATGGGAAATGAAAAGGTTTACCGGTAAGGAGTTTACTGAGGCAGCCTTACTCAGGGAGTAGCGACCCTGCCGATGTGAGCTTTAGGGATACTAAGATAAGACCCAGAGAAGTAGGCATATTACAGCTAACAAAAGTAGAGGGAAAGGAATACTAAGGAAGAAAATCTAAACGTTTTGGTATATATGTTTGGCTATAGAAGATGGTGAAAGGTTAGCTGTCCGTGAAACCGTTAAAACCTTAGGAAGCAGAAACAGAAGGTGGGTATTGACAGAAAGATCTTTGGGGATAGAAGGAATAGTTTTCGCATGGTATCTATTAGAAAGGTATGCAAGTGATGGAGAAAAGAAGGTAAAAAAAATAGGATATAAAGGGAAACAGGGAATATAAGGAAGTTTACAACAGAGGTGTAATTACAACTGTAGTAGCAAAAGGAAAAAAAAGCTAAACAACAGAAACTGCGGATGAGAACCATATGCAGATTAGTTTAACAGATAAGAAAAGGAGTACTGGCCTCTTAGATGAGTTATTAGTGCACATGTTTCCTTTGTTAGATGCCGTGCGTTAAATTCCTGCCCGGGAGGAGGGAATCTTTCTCTAGCCAAGATTATTCCCTATCCTCCATGGAGTCTGGAAGTATGAATAAGATAGCGAATGTGTCTGTAATCCAATGTTCAAGCCCCGTTAGCCAAAAATACCACAGGACTGGAGAATACGGGTTACCATGGCCAATAGGCAATTAAAATAACTTAAATGATTGAATGTAAGGATATAACATTATGTAATGGTGTAAGTGTAATGGAATTAAATGTTTATGGAGCTAACATGTGGAAAATTAAAGGGGAAAATGGTAGGTGTAAGGATGTTAATGGGAAATTTAAGGGGTAACAGGTAAGGACTCTCTACTGAGGTACCCTTACTCAGGGAGTAGCAACCCTGCCGATGTGAGCTTTAGGGATGCTGGGATAAGACCCAGAGAAGTAGCCATATTACAGCTAAGAAAAACAAGACGGAACGGAATACTAAGGAAGGGAAGATAAACGTTTTGGTATACATGGTTGGCTAAAGAAGATAGTAAGAGGTTAGTTGTCCATGAAACCGTTAAAACTTTAGGAAGCAGAAAAAGAAGGTGGGCAGGGATAGAAAGATCTATGGGAATAGAAGGACTAGGTTTCGTATGGTAGCTATTAGAAAATTATGCAAGTGATGTAGAAAAGAAAGTAAAGTTGAGAATAGGATATAGAGGGACACAGGAGATATGGAGAAGTTTACAACAGAGGTGTAATTACAACTGTAGTAGCAAAAGGAAAAAAAGCTAAACAACAGAAACTGCGGATGAGAACCATATGCAGATTAGTTTAACAGACAAGAAAAGGAGTACTGGCCTCTTAGATGAGTTATTAGTGCACATGTTACCTTTGCTAGATGCCGTGCGTTATATTCCTGCCCGGGAGGAGGGAATCTTTCTCTAGCCAAGATTATTCCCTATCCTCCATGGAGTCTGGAAGTATGAATAAGATAGCTAATGTGTCTGTAATCCAATGTTCAAGCCCCGATAGCCCAAAATACCACAGGATTGGAGAATACGAGTTACCATTGCCAATAGGCAATTAAAATAACTTAAATGATTGAATGTAAGGATATAACATTATGTAATGGTGTAAGTGTAATGGAATTAAATGTTTATGGAGCAAACATGTGGAAAATTAAAGGGGAAAATGGTAGCTATAGGGATGTTAATGGGAAATGAAAAGTGTAACAGGTAAGGACTCTCTACTAAGGTAGCCTTTCTCAGGGAGTAGCGACCCTGCCGATGTGAGCTTTAGGGATACTGAGATAACACCCAGAGAAGTAGGCATATTACAGCTAACAAAAGTAGAGGGAAAGGAATACTAAGGAGGAAAATCTAAACGTTTCTGTATATATGTTTGGCTATAGAAGATGGTGAAAGGTTAGCTGTCCGTGAAACCCTTAAAACCTTAGGAAGCAGAAACAGAAGGTGGGCAGTGATAGAAAGATCTATGGGGATAGAAGGAAACGTTTTCGCATGGTATCTATTAGAAAGGTATGCAAGTGATGGAGAAAAGAAGGTAAAAAACAGAATAGGATATAAAGGGAAACAGGAGATATGGGGAGGTTTACAACAGAGGTGTAATTACAACTGTAGTAGCAAAACGAAAAAAAAGGTAAACAACAGAAACTGCGGATGAGAACCATATGCGGATTAGTTTAACAGACAAGAAAAAGAGGAATGGCGTCTTAGATGAGTTATTAGAGCACATGTTTCCTTTGCTAGATGCCGTGCGTTATATTCCTGCCCAGGAGGAGGGAATCTTTCTCTAGCAAAGATTATTCCCTATCCTCCATGGAGTCTGGAAGTATGAATAAGATAGCGAATGGGACTGGAATCCAATGTCAAGCCCCGATAGCGCAAAATTGCAAAGGATTAGAGAATACGAGTTACCATTGCCAATAGGCAGTTAAAATAAATTCAATGATAGAATGTAAGGATATAACATTATGTAATGGAGTAAGTGTAATGAAAATAAAAGTTTATGGAGCAAACATGTGGAAAATTAAAGGGGAAAATGGTAGCTATAGGGATGTTAATGGGAAATGAAAAGGGTAACAGGTAAGAACTCTCTACTGAGGTAGCCTTTCTCAGGGAGTAGCGACCCTGCCGATGTGAGCTTTAGGGATGCTGAGATAAGACCCAGAGAAGTAGCCATATTACAGCTAAGAAAAACAAGAAGGAACGGAATACTAAGGAAGGGTAAAATAAACGTTTTGGTATACTTGTTTGGCTCAAGAGGATAGTAAGAAGTTAGTTGTCCCTGAAACCGTTAAAACTTTAGGAAGCAGAAACAGAAGGTAGGCAGGGATAGAAAGATCTATGGGGATAGAAGGAATAGTATTCGTATGGTAGCTATTAGAAAAGTATGCAAGTAATGTAGAAAAGAAGGTTAAGTTGAGAATAGGATATAGAGGGACACAGGAGATATGGAGAAGTTTAAAAACAGAGGTGTAGTTACAACCGTAGTAGCAAAAGGAAAAAAAAGGGTAAACAACAGAAACTGCGGATGAGAACCATATGCAGATTAGTTTAACAGACAAGAAAAGGAGTACTGGCCTCTTAGATGTGTTATTAGTGCACATGTTTCCTTTGCTAGATGCCGTGCGTTATATTCCTGCCCGGGAGGAGGGAATCTTTCTCTAGCCAAGATTATTCCCTATCCTCCATGGAGTTTGGAAGTATGAATAAGATAACGAATGTGTCTGTAATCCAATGTTCTAGCCCCGCTTGCCCAAAACACCACAGGATTAGAGAATACGAGTTACCATTGCCAATAGGCAAATTAAATTAATTAAATGATAGAATGTAAGGATATAGCATTATGTAATGGAGTAAGTGTAATGGAATTAAACGTTTACGGAGCAAACATGTTGGAAATTTAAAGGGGACAATGGTAGCTATAAGGATGTACATGGGAAATGAAAAGGTTTACCGGTAAGGAGTTTACTGAGGCAGCCTTACTCAGGGAGTAGCGACCCTGCCGATGTGAGCTTTAGGGATACTAAGATAAGACCCAGAGAAGTAGGCATATTACAGCTAACAAAAGTAGAGGGAAAGGAATACTAAGGAAGAAAATCTAAACGTTTTGGTATATATGTTTGGCTATAGAAGATGGTGAAAGGTTAGCTGTCCGTGAATCCGTTAAAAGCTTAGGAAGCAGAAACAGAAGGTGGGCAGTGATAGAAAGATCTATGGGGACAGAAGGAAACGATGTCGCATGGTATCTATTAGAAAGGTATGCAAGTGATGGAGAAAAGAAGGTAAAAAACAGAATAGGATATAAAAAGAAACAGGAGATATGGGGAAGTTTACAACCGAGGTGTAATTACAACTGTAGTAGCAAAAGGAAAAAAAAGATAAACAACAGAAACTGCGGATGAGAACCATATGCAGATTAGTTTAACAGACAAGAAAATGAGGACTGGCCTCTTAGATGAGTTATTAGTGCACATGTTTCCTTTGCTAGATGCCGTGCGTTATATTCCTGCCCGGGAGGAGGGAATCTTTCTCTAGCCAAGATTATTCCCTATCCTCCATGGAGTCTGGAAGTATGAATAAGACAGCGAATGGGACTGGAATCCAATGTCAAGCCACATAGCGCAAAATTCCAAAGAATTAGAGAATACGAGTTACCATTGCCAATAGGCAGTTATAATAAATTCAATGATAGAATGTAAGGATATAACATTATGTAATGGAGTAAGTGTAATGAAAATAAAAGTTTATGGAGCAAACATGTGGAAAATTAAAGGGGAAAATGGTAGCTATAAGGATGTTAATGGGAAATGAAAAGGGTAACAGGTAAGGACTCTCTACTGAGGTAGCCATACTCAGGGAGTAGCGACCCAGCCGATGTGAGCTTTAGGGATGCTGAGATAAGACCCAGAGAAGTTGCCATATTACGACTAAGAAAAGCAAGAAGAAACGGAATACTAAGGAAGGGAAAATAAACATTTTGGTATATATGTTTGGCTAAGGAAGATGGTAAAATGTTAGTTGTCCGTGAAACCGTTAAAACCTTAGGAAGCAGAAACTGAAGTAGGGCCGGGATAGAAAGAACTATGGGTATAGAAGGAATAGGTTTTGTTTGGTAGCTATTAGAAAAATATGCAAGTGATGTAGAAGAGAAGGTGAAGTTCGGAATAGGATATAAAGGGACACAGGAGATATAAGGAAGTTTACAGCAGAGGTGTAATTACAACTGTAGTAGCAAAAGGAAAAAAAACTAAACAACAGAAACTGCGGATGAGAACCATATGCAGATTAGTTTAACAGACAAGAAAAGGAGTACTGGCCTCTTAGATGAGTTATTAGTGCACATGTTTCGTTTGCTAGATGCCGTGCGGTATATTCCTGCCCGGGAGGAGGGAATCTTTCTCTAGCCAAGATTATTCCCTATCCTCCATGGAGTCTGGAAGTATGAATAAGATAACGAATGTGTCTGTAATCCAATGTTCTAGCCCCGCTTGCGATAAACACCACAGGATTAGAGAATACGAGTTACCATTGCCAATAGGCAAATTAAATTAATTAAATGATAGAATGTAAGGTTATAGCATTATGTAATGGAGTAAGTGTAATGGAATTAAATGTTTATGGAGCAAACATGTTGGAAATTTAAAGGGGACAATGGTAGCTATAAGGATGTACATGGGAAATGAAAAGGTTTACCGATAAGGAGTTTACTGAGGCTGCCTTACTCAGGGAGTAGCGACCCTGCCGATGTGAGCTTTAGGGATACTGAGATAAGACCCAGAGAAGTAGGCATATTACAGCTAACAAAAGTAGAGGGAAAGGAATACTAAGGAAGAAAATCTAAACGTTTTGGTATATATGTTTGGCTATAGAAGATGGTGACAAGTTAGCTGTCCGTGAATCCGTTAAAACCTTAGGAAGCAGAAACAGAAGGTGGGCAGTGATAGAAAGATCTATGGGTACAGAAGGAAACGTTTTCGCATGGTATCTATTAGAAAGGTATGCAAGTGATGTAGAAAAGAAGGTTAAGTTGAGAATAGGATATAGAGGGACACAGGAGATATGGAGAAGTTTAAAAACAGAGGTGTAGTTACAAGCGTAGTACCAAAAGGAAAAAAAGGGTAAACAACAGAAACTGCGGATGAGAACCATATGCTTATTAGTTTAACAGACAAGAAAAGGAGTACTGGCCTCTTAGATGAGTTATTAGTGCACATGTTTCCTTTGCTAGATGCCGTGCGTTATATTCCTGCCCGGGAGGAGGGAATCTTTCTCTAGCCAAGATTATTCCCTATCCTCCATGGAGTCTGGAAGTATGAATAAGATAGCGAATGTGTCTGTAATCCAATGTTCAAGCCCCGATAGCCCAAAATACGACAGGATTGGAGAATACGAGTTACCATTGCCAATAGGCAATTAAAATAACTTAAATGATTGAATGTAAGGATATAACATTATGTAATGGTGTAAGTGTGATGGAATTAAATGTTTATGGAGCAAACATGTGGAAAATTAAAGGGGAAAATGGTAGGTGTAAGGATGTTAATGGGAAATGAAAGGGGTAACAGGTAAGGACTCTCAACTGAGGTAGCCTTACTCAGGGAGTAGCGACCCTGCCGATGTGAGCTTTAGGGATGCTGAGATAAGACCCAGAGAATTTGCCATATTACGACTAAGAAAAGCACGAAGAAACGGAATACTAAGGAAGGGAAAATAAACATTTTGGTTTATATGTTTGGCTAAGGAAGATGGTAAAAGGTTAGTTGTCCGTGAAACCGTTAAAACCTTAGGAAGCAGAAACTGAAGTAGGGCCGGGATAGAAAGAACTATGGGTATAGAAGGAATAGGTTTTGTTTGGTAGCTATTAGAAAAATATGCAAGTGATGTAGAAGAGAAGGTGAAGTTCAGAATAGGATATAAAGGGACACAGGAGATATAAGGAAGTTTACAGCAGAGGTGTAATTACAACTGTAGTAGCAAAAGGAAAAGAAAGCTAAACAACAGAAACTGCGGATGAGAACCATATGCAGATTAGTTTAACAGACAAGAAAAGGAGTACTGGCCTCTTAGATGAGTTGTTAGTGCACATGTTTCCTTTGCTAGATGCCGTGCGTTATATTCCTGCCCGGGAGGAGGGAATCTTTCTCTAGCCAAGATTATTCCCTATCCTCCATGGAGTCTGGAAGTATGAATAAGATAGCGAATGGGACTGGAATCCAATGTCAAGCCCCGATAGCGCAAAATTCCAAAGGATTAGAGAATACGAGTTACCATTGCCAATAGGCAGTTAAAATAAATTCAATGATAGAATGTAAGGATATAACATTATGTAATGGAGTAAGTGTAATGAAAATAAAAGCTTATGGAGCAAACATGTGGAAAATTAAAGGGGAAAATGGTAGCTATAGGGATGTTAATGGGAAATGTAAAGGGTAACAGGTAAGGACTCTCTACTGAGGTAGCCTTTCTCAGGGAGTAGCGACCCTGCCGATGTGAGTTTTAGGGATACTGAGATAAGACCCAGAGAAGTAGGCATATTACAGCTAACAAAAGTAGAGGGAAAGGAATACTAAGGAGGAAAATCTAAACGTTTCTGTATATGTGTTTGGCTATAGAAGATGGTGAAAGGTTAGCTGTCCGTGAAACCGATAAAATCTTACGAAGCAGAAACAGAAGGTGCGCAGTGATAGAAAGATCTATGGGGATAGAAGGAAACGTTTTCGCATGGTATCTATTAGAAAGGTATGCAAGTGATGGAGAAAAGAAGGTAAAAAACAGAATAGGATATAAAGGGAAACAGGAGATATGGGGAAGTTTACAACAGAGGTGTAATTACAACTGTAGTAGCAAAACGAAAAAAACGGTAAACAACAGAAACGGCGGATGAGAACCATATGCAGATTAGTTTAACAGACTAGAAAAGGAGGAATGGCCTCTTAGATGAGTTATTAGAGCACATGTTTCCTTTGCTAGATGCCGTGCGTTATATTCCTGCCCGGGAGGAGGGAATCTTTCTCTAGCCAAGATTATTCCCTATCCTCCATGGACTCTGGAAGTATGAATAAGATAGCGAATGGGACTGGAATCCAATGTCAAGCGCCGATAGCGCAAAATTCCAAAGGATTAGAGAATACGAGTTACCATTGCCAATAGGCAGTTAAAATAAATTCAATGATAGAATGTAAGGATATAACATTATGTAATGGAGTAAGTGTAATGAAAATAAAAGTTTATGGAGCAAACATGTGGAAAATTAAAGGGGAAAATGGTAGCTATAGGGATGTTAATGGGAAATGAAAAGGGTAACAGGTAAGGACTCTCAACTGAGGTAGGCTTTCTCAGGGAGTAGCGACCCTGCCGATGTGAGCTTTAGGGATGCTGAGATAAGACTCAGAGAAGTAGCCATATTACAGCTAAGAAAAACAAGAAGGAACGGAATACTAAGGAAGGAAAATAAACCTTTTGGTATACATGTTTGGCTAAAGAAGATAGTAAAAGGTTAGTTGTCCATGAAACCGTTAAAACTTTAGGAAGCAGAAACAGAAGGTGGGCAGGGATAGAAAGATCTATGGGAATAGAAGGACTAGGTTTTGTATGGTAGCTATTAGAAAAGTATGCAGGTGATGTAGAAAAGAAAGTAAAGTTGAGAGTAGGATATAGAGGGACACAGGAGATATGGAGAAGTTTACAACAGAGGTGTAATTACAACTGTAGTAGCAAAAGGAAAAAAAAAGGTAAACAACAGAAACTGCGGATGAGAACCATATGCAGATTAGTTTAACACACAAGAAAAGGAGTACTGGCCTCTTAGATGTGTTATTAGTGCACATGTTTCCTTTGCTAGATGCCGTGCGTTATATTCCTGCCCGGGAGGAGGGAATCTTTCTCTAGCCAAGATTATTCCCTATCCTCCATGGAGTCTGGAAGTATGAATAAGATAGCGAATGTGTCTGTAATCCAATGTTCAAGCCCCGATAGCCCAAAATACCACAGGATTGGAGAATACGAGTTACCATTGCCAATAGGCAATTAAAAAGGGGAAAATTGTAGCTATAAGGATGTACATGGGAAATGAAAAGGTTTACCGGTAAGGAGTTTACTTAAGCAGCCTTACTCAGGGAGTAACGACCCAGCCGATGTGAGCTTTAGGGATACTGAGATAAGACCCAGAGAAGTAGCCATATTACAGCTAAGAAAAACAAGAAGGAACGGAATACTAAGGAAGGGAAAATAAACGTTTTGGTATACATGTTTGGCAAAAGAAGATAGTAAGAGGTTAGTTGTCCATGAAACCGTTAAAACTTTAGGAAGCAGAAACAGAAGGTTGGCAGGGATAGAAAGATCTATGGGAATAGAAGGACTAGGTTTCGTATGGTAGGTATTAGAAAAGTATGCAAGTGATGTAGAAGAGAAGGTGAAGTTCAGAATAGGATATAAAGGGACACAGGAGATATAAGGAAGTTTACAGCAGAGGTGTAATTACAACTGTAGTAGCAAAAGGAAAAAAAAGCTAAACAACAGAAACTGCGGATGAGATCCATATGCAGATTAGTTTAACAGACAAGAAAAGGAGTACCGGCCTCTTAGATGAGTTATTAGTGCACATGCTCCTTTGCTAGATGCCGTGCGTTATATTCCTGCCCGGGAGGAGGGAATCTTTCTCTAGCCAAGATTATTCCCTATCCTCGATGGAGTCTGGAAGTATGAATAAGATAACGAATGTGTCTGTAATCCAGTGTTCTAGCCCCGCTTGCGATAAACACCACAGGATTAGAGAATACGAGTTACCATTGCCAATAGGCAAATTAAATTAATTAAATGATAGAATGTAAGGTTATAGCATTATGTAATGGAGTAAGTGTAATGGAATTAAATGTTTATGGAGCAAACATGTTGGAAATTTAAAGGGGACAATGGTAGCTATAAGGATGTACATGGGAAATGAAAAGGTTTACCGATAAGGAGTTTACTGAGGCTGCCTTACTCAGGGAGTAGCGACCCTGCCGATGTGAGCTTTAGGGATACTGAGATAAGACCCAGAGAAGTAGGCATATTACAGCTAACAAAAGTAGAGGGAAAGGAATACTAAGGAAGAAAATCTAAACGTTTTGGTATATATGTTTGGCTATAGAAGATGGTGAAAAGTTAGCTGTCCGTGAATCCGTTAAAACCTTAGGAAGCAGAAACAGAAGGTGGGCAGTGATAGAAAGATCTATGGGTACAGAAGGAAACGTTTTCGCATGGTATCTATTAGAAAGGTATGCAAGTGATGGAGAAAAGAAGGTAAAAAACAGAATAGGATATAAAGGGAAACAGGAGATATGGGGAAGTTTACAACAGAGGTGTAATTACAACTGTAGTAGCAAAAGGAAAAAAAGATAAACAACAGAAACTGCGGATGAGAACCATATGCAGATTAGTTTAACAGACAAGAAAAGGAGGACTGGCCTCTTAGATGAGTTATTAGTGCACATGTTTCCTTTGCTAGATGCCGTGCGTTATATTCCTGCCCGGGAAGAGGGAATCTTTCTCTAGCCAAGATTATTCCCTATCCTCCATGGAGTCTGGAAGTATGAATAAGATAGCGAATGTGTCTGTAATCCAATGTTCAAGCCCCGATAGCCCAAAATACCATAGGATTGGAGAATACGAGTTACCATTGCCAATAGGCAATTAAAACGGGGAAAATTGTAGCTATAAGGATGTACATGGGAAATGAAAAGGTTTACCGGTAAGGAGTTTACTGAGGCAGCCTTACTCAGGGAGTAACGACCCTGCCGATGTGAGCTTTAGGGATACTGAGATAAGACCCAGAGAAGTAGCCATATTACAGCTAACAAAAGTAGAGGGAAAGGAATACTAAGGAAGAAATTCTAAACGTTTTGGTATATATGTTTGGCTATAGAAGATGGTGAAAAGTTAGCTGTCCGTGAAACTGTTAAAACCTTAGGAAGGAGAAATAGAAGGTGGGAAGGGATAGAAAGATCTATGGGGATAGAAGGAATAGTTTTCGCATGGTATCTATTAGAAAGGTATGCAAGTGATGGAGAAAAGAAGGTAAAAAAATAGGATATAAAGGGAAACAGGAAATATGGGGAAGATTACAACAGAGGTGTAATTACAACTGTAGTAGCAAAAGGAAAAAAAGGTAAACAACAGAAACTGCGGATGAGAACCATATGCAGATTAGTTTAACAGACAAGAAAAGGAGTACTGGCCTCTTAGATGAGTTATTAGTGCACATGTTTCCTGTGCTAGATGCCGTGCGTTATATTCCTGCCCGGGAGTAGGGAATCTTTCTCTAGCCAAGATTATTCCCTATCCTCCATGGTGTCTGGAAGTATGAATAAGATAGCGAATGTGTCTGTAATCCAATGTTCAAGCCCCGATAGCCCAAAATACCACAGGATTAGAGAATACGAGTTACCATGGCCAATAGGCAATTAAAATAACTTAAATGATTGAATGTAAGGATATAACATTATGTAATGGTGTAAGTGTAATGAAAATAAAAGTTTATGCAGCAAACATG
This sequence comes from Deroplatys truncata, assembly GCA_030765065.1. NCBI lineage: Eukaryota > Metazoa > Arthropoda > Insecta > Mantodea > Mantidae > Deroplatys > Deroplatys truncata. The sequence goes on along the minus strand of CM060986.1, from coordinate 98,333,594 downwards.
TGGAAAATTAAAGGGGAAAATGGTAGCTATAAGGATGTTAATGGGAAATGAAAAGGGAAACAGGTAAGGACTCTCTACTGAGGAAGCCTTACTCAGGGAGTAACGACCCAGCCGATGTGAGCTTTAGGGATGCTGAGATAAGACCCAGAGAAGTTGCCATATTACGACTAAGAAAAGCAAGAAGAAACGGAATACTAAGGAAGGGAAAATAAACATTTTGGTATATATGTTTGGCTAAGGAAGATGGTAAAAGGGTAGTTGTCCATGAAACCGTTAAAACTTTAGGAAGCAGAAAAAGAAGGTGGGCAGGGATAGAAAGATCAATGGGAATAGAAGGACTAGGTTTCGTATGGTAGCTATTAGAAAAATATGCAAGTGATGTAGAAGAGAAGGTGAAGTTCAGAATAGGATATAAAGGGACACAGGAGATATAAGGAAGTTTACAGCAGAGGTGTAATTACAACTGTAGTAGCAAAAGGAAAAAAAAACTAAACAACAGAAACTGCGGATGAGAACCATATGCAGATTAGTTTAACAGACAAGAAAAGGAGTACTGGCCTCTTAGATGAGTTATTAGTGCACATGTTTCCTTTGCTAGATGCCGTGCGTTATATTCCTGCCCGGGAGGAGGGAATCTTTCTCTAGCCAAGATTATTCCCTATCCTCCATGGAGTCTGGAAGTATGAATAAGATAGCGAATGTGTCTGTAATCCAATGTTCAAGCCCCGTTAGCCCAAAATACCACAGGATTGGAGAATACGGGTTACCATGGCCAATAGGCAATTAAAATAACTTAAATGATTGAATGTAAGGATATAACATTACGTAATGGTGTAAGTGTAATGGAATTAAATGTTTATGGAGCAAACATGTGGAAAATTAAAGGGGAAAATGGTAGGTGTAAGGATGTTAATGGGAAATGAAAGGGGTATCAGGTAAGGACTCTCTACTGAGATAGCCTTACTCAGGGAGTAGCGACCCTGCCGATGTGAGTTTTAGGGATGCTGGGATTAGACCCAGAGAAGTAGCTATATTACAGCTAAGAAAAACAAGAAGGAACGGAATACTAAGGAAGGGAAGATAAACGTTTTGATATACATGTTTGGCTAAAGAAGATAGTAAGAGGTTAGTTGTCCATGAAACCGTTAAAACTTTAGGAAGCAGAAAAAGAAGGTGGGCAGGGATAGAAAGATCAATGGGAATAGAAGGACTAGGTTTCGTATGGTAGCTATTAGAAAAGTATGCAAGTGATGTAGAAAAGAAAGTAAAGTTGAGAATAGGATATAGAGGGACACAGGAGATATGGAGAAGTTTACAACAGAGGTGTAATTACAACTGTAGTAGCAAAAGGAAAAAAAGCTAAACAACAGAAACTGCGGATGAGAACCATATGCAGATTAGTTTAACAGACAAGAAAAGGAGTACTGGCCTCTTAGATGAATTATTAGTGCACATGTTACCTTTGCTAGATGCCGTGCGTTATATTCCTGCTCGGGAGGAGGGAATCTTTCTCTAGCCAAGATTATTCCCTATCCTCCATGGAGTCTGGAAGTATGAATAAGATAGCGAATGTGTCTGTAATCCAATGTTCAAGCCCCGATAGCCCAAAATACGACAGGATTGGAGAATACGAGTTACCATTGCCAATAGGCAATTAAAATAACTTAAATGATTGAATGTAAGGATATAACATTATGTAATGGTGTAAGTGTAATGGAATTAAATGTTTATGGAGCAAACATGTGGAAAATTAAAGGGGAAAATGGTAGGTGTAAGGATGTTAATGGGAAATGAAAGGGGTAACAGGTAAGGACTCTCAACTGAGGTAGCCTTACTCAGGGAGTAGCGACCCTGCCGATGTGAGCTTTAGGGATGCTGAGATAAGACCCAGAGAAGTAGCCATATTACAGCTAAGAAAAACAAGAAGGAACGGAATACTAAGGAAGGGTAAGATAAACGTTTTGGTATACATGTTTGGCTCAAGAGGATAGTAAGAGGTTAGTTGTCCCTGAAACCGTTAAAACTTTAGGAAGCAGAAACAGAAGGTAGGCAGGGATAGAAAGATCTATGGGGATAGAAGGAATAGGTTTCGTATGGTAGCTATTAGAAAAGTATGCAAGTGATGTAGAAAAGAAGGTTAAGTTGAGAATAGGATATAGAGGGACACAGGAGATATGGAGAAGTTTAAAAACAGAGGTGTAGTTACAACCGTGGTACCAAAAGGAAAAAAAGGGTAAACAACAGAAACTGCGGATGAGAGCCATATGCTTATTAGTTTAACAGACAAGAAAAGGAGTACTGGCCTCTTAGATGAGTTATTAGTGCACATGTTTCCTTTGCTAGATGCCGTGCGTTATATTCCTGCCCGGGAGGAGGGAATCTTTCTCTAGCCAAGATTATTCCCTATCCTCCATGGAGTCTGGAAGTATGAATAAGATAGCGAATGGGACTGGAATCCAATGTGAAGCCCCGATAGCGCAAAATTCCAAAGGATTAGAGAATACGAGTTACAATTGCCAATAGGCAGTTAAAATAAATTCAATGATAGAATGTAAGGATATAACATTATGTAATGGAGTAAGTGTAATGAAAATAAAAGTTTATGGAGCAAACATGTGGAAAATTAAAGGGGAAAATGGTAGCTATAGGGATGTTAATGGGAAATGAAAAGGGTAACAGGTAAGGACTCTCTACTGAGGTAGCCTTTCTCAGGGAGTAGCGACCCTGCCGATGTGAGCTTTAGGAATACTGAGATAAGACGCAGAGAAGTAGGCATATTACAGCTAACAAAAGTAGAGGGAAAGGAATACTAAGGAGGAAAATCTAAACGTTTCTGTATATATGTTTGTCTATAGAAGATGGTGAAAAGTTAGCTGTCCGTGAAACTGTTAAAACCTTAGGAAGGAGAAACAGAAGGTGGGAAGGGATAGAAAGATCTATGGGGATAGAAGGAATAGTTTTCGCATGGTATCTATTAGAAAGGTATGCAAGTGATGGAGAAAAGAAGGTAAAAAAATAGGATATAAAGGGAAACAGGAAATATGGGGAAGTTTACAACAGAGGTGTAATTACAACTGTAGTAGCAAAAGGAAAAAAAGGTAAACAACAGAAACTGCGGATGAGAACCATATGCAGATTAGTTTAACAGACAAGAAAAGGAGTACTGGCCTCTTAGATGAGTTATTAGTGCACATGTTTCCTGTGCTAGATGCCGTGCGTTATATTCCTGCCCGGGAGGAGGGAATCTTTCTCTAGCCAAGATTATTCCCTATCCTCCATGGTGTCTGGAAGTATGAATAAGATAGCGAATGTGTCTGTAATCCAATGTTCAAGCCCCGATAGCCCAAAATACCACAGGATTGGAGAATACGAGTTACCATGGCCAATAGGCAATTAAAATAACTTAAATGATTGAATGTAAGGATATAACATTATGTAATGGTGTAAGCGTAATGAAAATAAAAGTTTATGCAGCAAACATGTGGAAAATTAAAGGGGAAAATGGTAGCTATAAGGATGTTAATGGGAAATGAAAAGGGTAACAGGTAAGGACTCTCTACTGAGGTAGCCTTACTCAGGGAGTAACGACCCAGCCGATGTGAGCTTTAGCGATGCTGAGATAAGACCCAGAGAAGTTGCCATATTACGACTAAGAAAAGCAAGAAGAAACGGAATACTAAGGAAGGGAAAATAAACATTTTGGTTTATATGTTTGGCTAAGGAAGATGGTAAAAGGTTAGTTGTCCGTGAAACCGTTAAAACCTTAGGAAGCAGAAACTGAAGTAGGGCCGGGATAGAAAGAACTATGGGTATAGAAGGAATAGGTTTTGTTTGGTAGCTATTAGAAAAATATGCAAGTGATGTAGAAGAGAAGGTGAAGTTCAGAATAGGATATAAAGGGACACAGGAGATATAAGGAAGTTCACAGCAGAGGTGTAATTACAACTGTAGTAGCAAAAGGAAAAAAAGCCAAACAACAGAAACTGCGGATGAGAACCATATGCAGATTAGTTTAACAGACAAGAAAAGGAGTACTGGCCTCTTAGATGAGTTATTAGTGCACATGTTTCCTTTGCTAGATGCCGTGCGTTATATTCCTGCCCGGGAGGAGGGAATCTTTCTCTAGCCAAGATTATTCCCTATCCTCCATGGAGTCTGGAAGTATGAATAAGATAGAGAATGGGACTGGAATCCAATGTCAAGCCCCGATAGCGCAAAATTCCAAAGGATTAGAGAATACGAGTTACCATTAACAATAGGCAGTTAAAATAAATTCAATGATAGAATGTAAGGATATAACATTATGTAATGGAGTAAGTGTAATGAAAATAAAAGTTTATGGAGCAAACATGTGGAAAATTAAAGGGGAAAATGGTAGCTATAGGGATGTTAATGGGAAATGTAAAGGGTAACAGGTAAGGACTCTCTACTGAGGTAGCCTTTCTCAGGGAGTAGCGACCCTGCCGATGTGAGTTTTAGGGATACTGAGATAAGACCCAGAGAAGTAGCCATATTACAGCTAACAAAAGTAGAGGGAAAGGAATACTAAGGAGGAAAATCTAAACGTTTCTGTATATATGTTTGGCTATAGAAGATGGTGAAAGGTTAGCTGTCCGTGAAACCGTTAAAATCTTACGAAGCAGAAACAGAAGGTGGGCAGTGATAGAAAGATCTATGGGGATAGAAGGAAACGTTTTCGCATGGTATCTATTAGAAAGGTATGCAAGTGATGGAGAAAAGAAGGTAAAAAACAGAATAGGATATAAAGGGAAACAGGAGATATGGGGAAGTTTACAACAGAGGTGTAATTACAACTGTAGTAGCAAAACGAAAAAAACGGTAAACAACAGAAACGGCGGATGAGAACCATATGCAGATTAGTTTAACAGACTAGAAAAGGAGGAATGGCCTCTTAGATGAGTTATTAGAGCACATGTTTCCTTTGCTAGATGCCGTGCGTTATATTCCTGCCCGGGAGGAGGGAATCTTTCTCTAGCCAAGATTATTCCCTATCCTCCATGGACTCTGGAAGTATGAATAAGATAGCGAATGGGACTGGAATCCAATGTCAAGCGCCGATAGCGCAAAATTCCAAAGGATTAGAGAATACGAGTTACCATTGCCAATAGGCAGTTAAAATAAATTCAATGATAGAATGTAAGGATATAACATTATGTAATGGAGTAAGCGTAATGAAAATAAAAGTTTATGGAGCAAACATGTGGAAAATTAAAGGGGAAAATGGTAGCTATAGGGATGTTAATGGGAAATGAAAAGGGTAACAGGTAAGGACTCTCAACTGAGGTAGGCTTTCTCAGGGAGTAGCGACCCTGTCGATGTGAGCTTTAGGGATGCTGAGATAAGACCCAGAGAAGTAGCCATATTACAGCTAAGAAAAACAAGAAGGAACGGAATACTAAGGAAGGGAAAATAAACCTTTTGGTATACATGTTTGGCTAAAGAAGATAGTAAAAGGTTAGTTGTCCATGAAACCGTTAAAACTTTAAGAAGCAGAAACAGAAGGTGGGCAGGGATAGAAAGATCTATGGGAATAGAAGGACTAGGTTTCGTATGGTAGCTGTTAGAAAAGTATGCAAGTGATGTAGAAAAGAAAGTAAAGTTGAGAGTAGGATATAGAGGGACACAGGAGATATGGAGAAGTTTAAAAACAGAGGTGTAGTTACAACCGTAGTAGCAAAAGGAAAAAAAAGGTAAACAACAGAAACTGCGGATGAGAACCATATGCAGATTAGTTTAACAGACAAAAAAAGGAGTACTGGCCTCTTAGATGAGTTATTAGTGCACATGTTTCCTTTGCTGGATGCCGTGCGTTATATTCCTGCCCGGGAGGAGGGAATCTTTCTCTAGCCAAGATTATTCCCTATCCTCCATGGAGTCTGGAAGTATGAATAAGATAACAAATGTGTCTGTAATCCAATGTTCTAGCCCCGCTTGCCCGAAACACCACAGGATTAGAGAATACGAGTTACCATTGCCAATAGGCAAATTAAATTAATTAAATGATAGAATGTAAGGATATAGCATTATGTAATGGAGTAAGTGTAATGGAATTAAAAGTTTATGGAGCAAACATGTGGAAAATTAAAGGGGAAAATGGTAGCTATAGGGATGTTAATGGGAAATGAAAAGGGTAACAGGTAAGTACTCTCTACTGAGGTAGCCTTACTCAGGGAGTAGCGACCCTGCCGATGTGAGCTTTAGGGATACTGAGATAAGACCCAGAGAAGTGGGCATACTACAGCTAACAAAAGTAGAGGAAAAGGAGTACAAAGGAAGAAAATCTAAACGTTTTGGTATATATGTTTGGCTATAGAAGATGGTGAAAGGTTAGCTGTCCGTGAAACCGTTAAAACCTTAGGAAGCAGAAACAGAAGGTGGGCAGTGATAGAAAGATCTATGGGGATAGAAGGAAACGTCTTCGCATGGTATCTATTAGAAAGGTATGCAAGTGATGGAGAAAAGAAGGTAAAAAACAGAATAGGATATAAAGAGAAACAGGAGATATGGGGAAGTTTACAACAGAGGTGTAATTACAACTGTAGTAGCAAAAGGAAAAAAAAGGTAAACAACAGAAACTGCGGATAAGAACCATATGCAGATTAGTTTAACAGACAAGAAAAGGAGGAATGGCCTCTTAGATGAGTTATTAGAGCACATGTTTCCTTTGCTAGATGCCGAGCGTTATATTCCTGCCCGGGAGGAGGGAATCTTTCTCTAGCCAAGATTATTCCCTATCCTCCATGGAGTCTGTTAGTATGAATAAGATAGCGAATGGGACTGGAATCCAATGTCAAGCCCCGATAGCGCAAAATTCCAAAGGATTAGAGAATACGAGTTACCATTGCCAATAGGCAGTTAAAATAAATTCAATGATAGAATGTAAGGATATAACATTATGTAATGGAGTAAGTGTAATGAAAATAAAAGTTTATGGAGCAAACATGTGGAAAATTAAAGGGGAAAATGGTAGCTATAGGGATGTTAATGGGAAATGAAAAGGGTAACAGGTAAGGACGCTCTACTGAGGTAGCCTTTCTCAGGGAGTAGCGACCCTGCCGATGTGAGCTTTAGGGATGCTGAGATAAGACCCAGAGAAGTAGCCATATTACAGCTAAGAGAAACAAGAAGGAACGGAATACTAAGGAAGGGAAAATAAACGTTTTGGTATACATGTTTGGCTAAAGAAGATAGTAAAAGGTTAGTTGTCCATGAAACCGTTAAAACTTTAGGAAGCAGAAACAGAACGTGGGCAGGGATAGAAAGATCTATGGGAATAGGACTAGGTTTCGTATGGTAGCTATTAGAAAAGTATGCAAGTGATGTAGAAAAGAAAGTAAAGCTGAGAGTAGGATATAGAGGGACACAGGAGATATGGAGAAGTTTACAACAGAGGTGTAATTACAACTGTAGTAGCAAAAGGAAAAAAAGGTAAACAACAGAAACTGCGGATGAGAACCATATGCAGATTAGTTTAACAGACAAGAAAAGGAGTACTGGCCTCTTAGATGAGTTATTAGTGCACACGTTTCCTTTGCTAGATGCCGTGCGTTATATTCCTGCCCGGGAGGAGGGAATCTTTCTCTAGCCAAGATTATTCCCTATCCTCCATGGAGTCTGGAAGTATGAATAAGATAGCGAATGTGTCTGTAATCCAATGTTCAAGCCCCGATAGCCCAAAATACCACAGGATTGGAGAATACGAGTTACCATTGCCAATAGGCAATTTAAATAACTTAAATGATTGAATGTAAGGATATAACATTATGTAATGGAGTAAGTGTAATGAAAATAAAAGTTTATGGAGCAAACATGTGGAAAATTAAAGGGGAAAATGGTAGGTGTAAGGATGTTAATGGAAAATGAAAGGGGTAACAGGTAAGGACTCTCTACTGAGGTAGCCTTACTCAGGGAGTAGCGACCCTGCTGATGTGAGCTTTAGGGATGCTGAGATAAGACCCAGAGAAGTAGCCATATTACAGCTAAGAAAAACAAGAAGGAACGGAATACTAAGGAAGGGTAAAATAAACGTTTTGGTATACTTGTTTGGCTCAAGAGGATAGTAAGAGGTTAGTTGTCCCTGAAACCGTTAAAACTTTAGGAAGCAGAAACAGAAGGTAGGCAGGGATAGAAAGATCTATGGGGATAGAAGGAATAGGTTTCGTATGGTAGCTATTAGAAAAGTATGCAAGTGATGTAGAAAAGAAGGTTAAGTTGAAAATAGGATATAGAGGGACACAGGAGATATGGAGAAGTTTAAAAACAGAGGTGTAGTTACAACCGTAGTACCAAAAGGAAAAAAAGGGTAAACAACAGAAACTGCGGATGAGAACCATATGCAGATTAGTTTAACAGACAAGAAAAGGAGTACTGGCCTCTTAGATGAGTTATTAGTGCACATGTTTCCTTTGCTAGATGCCGTGCGTTATATTCCTGCCCGGGAGGAGGGAATCTTTCTCTAGCCAAGATTATTCCCTATCCTCCATGGAGTCTGGAAGTATGAATAAGATAGCGAATGGGACTGGAATCCAATGTCAAGCGCCGCTAGCGCAAAATTCCAAAGGATTAGAGAATACGAGTTACCATTGCCAATAGGCAGTTAAAATAAATTCAATGATAGAATGTAAGGATATAACATTATGTAATGGAGTAAGTGTAATGAAAATAAAAGTTTATGGAGCAAACATGTGGAAAATTAAAGGGGAAAATGGTAGCTATAGGGATGTTAATGGGAAATGAAAAGGGTAACAGGTATGGACTCTCTACTGAGGTAGCCTTTCTCAGGGAGTAGCGAGCCTGCCGATGTGAGCTTTAGGAATACTGAGATAAGACGCAGAGAAGTAGGCATATTACAGCTAACAAAAGTAGAGGGAAAGGAATACTAAGGAGGAAAATCTAAACGTTTCTGTATATATGTTTGGCTATAGAAGATGGTGAAAGGTTAGCTGTCCGTGAAACCGTTAAAACCTTAGGAAGCAGAAACAGAAGGTGGGCAGTGATAGAAAGATCTATGGGGACAGAAGGAAACGTTTTCGCATGGTATCTATTAGAAAGGTATGCAAGTGATGGAGAAAAGAAGGTAAAAAACAGAATAGGATATAAAGGGAAACAGGAGATATGGGGAAGTTTACAACAGAGGTGTAATTACAACTGTAGTAGCAAAACGAAAAAAACGTAAACAACAGAAACTGCGGATGAGAACCATATGCAGATTAGTTTAACAGACAAGAAAAGGAGGAATGGCCTCTTAGATGAGTTATTAGAGCACATGTTTCCTTTGCTAGATGCCGTGCGTTATATTCCTGCCCGGGAGGAGGGAATCTTTCTCTAGCCAAGATTATTCCCTATCCTCCATGGAGTCTGGAAGTATGAATAAGATAACGAATGTGTCTGTAATCCAATGTTCTAGCCCCGCTTGCCCAAAACACCACAGGATTAGAGAATACGAGTTACCATTGACAATAGGCAAATTAAATTAATTAAATGATAGAATGTAAGGATATAGCATTATGTAATGGAGTAAGTGTAATGGAATTAAATGTTTATGGAGCAAACATGTTGGAAATTTAAAGGAGACAATGGTAGCTATAAGGATGTACATGGGAAATGAAAAGGTTTACCGATAAGGAGTTTACTGAGGCTGCCTTACTCAGGGAGTAGCGACCCTGCCGATGTGAGCTTTAGGGATACTGAGATAAGACCCAGAGAAGTAGGCATATTACAGCTAACAAAAGTAGAGGGAAAGGAATACTAAGGAAGAAAATCTAAACGTTTTGGTATATATGTTTGGCTATAGAAGATGGTGAAAAGTTAGCTGTCCGTGAATCCGTTAAAACCTTAGGAAGCAGAAACAGAAGGTGGGCAGTGATAGAAAGATCTATGGGTACAGAAGGAAACGTTTTCGCATGGTATCTATTAGAAAGGTATGCAAGTGATGGAGAAAAGAAGGTAAAAAACAGAATAGGATATAAAGGGAAACAGGAGATATGGGGAAGTTTACAACAGAGGTGTAATTACAACTGTAGTAGCAAAAGGAAAAAAAGATAAACAACAGAAACTGCGGATGAGAACCATATGCAGATTAGTTTAACAGACAAGAAAAGGAGGACTGGCCTCTTATATGAGTTATTAGTGCACATGTTTCCTTTGCTAGATGCCGTGCGTTATATTCCTGCCCGGGAAGAGGGAATCTTTCTCTAGCCAAGATTATTCCCTATCCTCCATGGAGTCTGGAAGTATGAATAAGATAGCGAATGTGTCTGTAATCCAATGTTCAAGCCCCGATAGCCCAAAATACGACAGGATTGGAGAATACGAGTTACCATTGCCAATAGGCAATTAAAATAACTTAAATGATTGAATGTAAGGATATAACATTATGTAATGGTGTAAGTGTAATGGAATTAAATGTTTATGGAGCAAACATGTGGAAAATTAAAGGGGAAAATGGTAGGTGTAAGGATGTTAATGGGAAATGAAAGGGGTAACAGGTAAGGACTCTCAACTGAGGTAGCCTTACTCAGGGAGTAGCGACCCTGCCGATGTGAGCTTTAGGGATGCCGAGATAAGACCCAGAGAAGTAGCCATATTACAGCTAAGAAAAACAAGAAGGAACGGAATACTAAGGAAGGGTAAAATAAACGTTTTGGTATACATGTTTGGCTCAAGAGGATAGTAAGAGGTTAGTTGTCCCTGAAACCGTTAAAACTTTAGGAAGCGGAAACAGAAGGTAGGCAGGGATAGAAAGATCTATGGGGATAGAAGGAATAGGTTTCGTATGGTAGCTATTAGAAAAGTATGCAAGTGATGTAGAAAAGAAGGTTAAGTTGAGAATAGGATATAGAGGGACACAGGAGATATGGAGAAGTTTAAAAACAGAGGTGTAGTTACAACCGTAGTACCAAAAGGAAAAAAAGGGTAAACAACAGAAACTGCGGATGAGAACCATATGCTTATTAGTTTAACAGACAAAAAAAGGAGTACTGGCCTCTTAGATGAGTTATTAGTGCACATGTTTCCTTTGCTAGATGCCGTGCGTTATATTCCTGCCCGGGAGGAGGGAATCTTTCTCTAGCCAAGATTATTCCCTATCCTCCGTGGAGTCTGGAAGTATGAATAAGATAGCGACTGTGTCTGTAATCCAATGTTCAAGCCCCGTTAGCCCAAAATACCACAGGATTGGAGAATACGGGTTACCATGGCCAATAGGCAATTAAAATAACTTAAATGATTGAATGTAAGGATATAACATTATGTAATGGTGTAAGTGTAATGGAATTAAATGTTTATGGAGCAAACATGTGGAAAATTAAAGGGGAAAATGGTAGCTATAAGGATGTTAATGGGAAATGAAAAGGGTAACAGGTAAGGACTCTCTACTGAGGTAGCCTTTCTCAGGGAGTAACGACCCAGCCGATGTGAGCTTTAGGGATGCTGAGATAAGACCCAGAGAATTTGCCATATTACGACTAAGAAAAGCACGAAGAAACGGAATACTAAGGAAGGGAAATTAAACATTTTGGTTTATATGTTTGGCTAAGGAAGATGGTAAAAGGTTAGTTGTCCGTGAAACCGTTAAAACCTTAGGAAGCAGAAACTGAAGTAGGGCCGGGATAGAAAGAACTATGGGGATAGAAGGAAACGTTTTCGCATGGTATCTGTTAGAAAGGTATGCAAGTGATGGAGAAAAGAAGGTAAAAAACAGAATAGGATATAAAGAGAAACAGGAGATATGGGGAAGTTTACAACAGAGGTGTAATTACAACTGTAGTAGCAAAAGGAAAAAAAAGGTAAACAACAGAAACTGCGGATAAGAACCATATGCAGATTAGTTTAACAGACAAGAAAAGGAGGAATGGCCTCTTAGATGAGTTATTAGAGCACATGTTTCCTTTGCTAGATGCCGTGCGTTATATTCCTGCCCGGGAGGAGGGAATCCTTCTCTAGCCAAGATTATTCCCTATCCTCCATGGAGTCTGGAAGTATGAATAAGATAGCGAATGGGACTGGAATCCAATGTCAAGCCCCGATAGCGCAAAATTCCAAAGGATTATAGAATACGAGTTACCATTGCCAATAGGCAGTTAAAATAAATTCAATTATAGAATGTAAGGATATAACATTGTGTAATGGAGTAAGTGTAATGAAAATAAAAGTTTATGGAGCAAACATGTGGAAAATTAAAGGGGAAAATGGTAGCTATAGGGATGTTAATGGGAAATGAAAAGGGTAACAGGTAAGGACTCTCTACTGAGGTAGCCTTTCTCAGGGAGTAGCGACCCTGCCGATGTGAGCTTTAGGGATGCTGAGATAAGACCCAGAGAAGTAGGCATATTACAGCTAAGAAAAACAAGAAGGAACGGAATACTAAGGAAGGGAAAATAAACCATTTGGTATACATGTTTGGCTAAAGAAGATAGTAAAAGGTTAGTTGTCCATGAAACCGTTAAAACTTTAGGAAGCAGAAACAGAAGGTGGGCAGGGATAGAAAGATCTATGGGAATAGAAGGACTAGGTTTCGTATGGTAGCTATTAGAAAAGTATGCAAGTGATGTAGAAAAGAAAGTAAAGTTGAGAGTAGGATATAGAGGGACACAGGAGATATGGAGAAGTTTACAACAGAGGTGTAATTACAACTGTAGTAGCAAAAGGAAAAAAAAATCTGATGTGTTACACTCACATGACTTTCTCTACTCTTGTACAATCTATTTTTACAAACGCCTATTCTCCATATGCTTCATATTAATCGAGATATCGAGATGTCAATCTTATTTGTAATTTTCTTGTAGATGCAAGGGAAATATGGCAGCTTTTAAGCGATCGTCAAATATTTTAACGCTGGTTGCTATGCGGCGCATCCCATTCTCTTTGCATGTCCAGGACATAAAAAAATGAATAACGAATTTGAGAAAAAGTATAAGTATTGGAAAATTTAAGGAAATAACAAGCAATATCTCGAAAACGGTTCACTCAACAAAAAAAATGTATATGATATAAGTTGTGTATTTTAACGCGATCTACATTTTTTGTATTGTAAAATTTTGTCTATCTCTTATGGTTTTCCAGTTATGCAAAAGTCGTTCATAATGAAGAATACTTTTGGAGACATTCCCAGAAATTTCGAGATATACATTTCATTTCTCATAACATTATCTTAAACATATGATATTTTCATCAAAATCGTTAGAGCCATTTTTGAGAAAATTAAAATTTTCGAAAAATGTTCCATGTAAAGGGTAGTCTGTGGTATGGGGATTTTCTTGAAAACCTTCGTGTCGCATCTCTGGAAGATACTGAACGTAAATACCAAGTTTGGTGTTTATCCAACTGTTAGTTTTTGAGTTATGCTGTTCACAGACACACACACACAGACACACACACACAGACACACACACGGACATGTTTCCAAAAATGCTTTTTTTTGGATTCAGGAGGTCTCAAAACATGTATTTCCGGTGAAATCTCGGTATCGAATTTTTGGGTGGAATGCAATACTTCCCCTACTTACTATACGTAGTAGAGAAAGTAAAAAGTTAAACAACAGAAACTGCGGATGAGAACCATATGCAGATTAGTTTAACAGACAAGAAAAGGAGTACTGGCCTCTTAGATGAGTTATTAGTGCACATGTTTCCTTTGCTAGATGCCGTGCGTTATATTCCTGCCCGGGAGGAGGGAATCTTTCTCTAGCCAAGATTATTCCCTATCCTCCATGGAGTCTGGAAGTATGAATAAGATAGCGAATGTGTCTGTAATCCAGTGTTCAAGCCCCGATAGCCCAAAATACCACAGGATTGGAGAATACGAGTTACCATTGCCAATAGGCAATTAAAAAGGGGAAAATTGTAGCTATAAGGATGTACATGGGAAATGAAAAGTTTTACCGGTAAGGAGTTTACTGAGGCAGCCTTATTCAGGGAGTAACGACCCTGCCGATGTGAGCTTTAGGGATACTGAGATAAGACCCAGAGAAGTAGGCATATTACAGCTAACAAAAGTAGAGGGAAAGGAATACTAAGGAAGAAATTCTAAACGTTTTGGTATATATGTTTGGCTATAGAAGATGGTGAAAAGTTAGCTGTCCGTGAAACCGTTAAAACCTTAGGAAGCAGAAACAGAAGGTGGGCAGTGATAGAAAGATCTATGGGGATAGAAGGAAACGTTTTTGCGTGGTATCTATCAGAAAGGTATGCAAGTGATGGAGAAAAGAAGGTAAAAAAAGAATAGGATATAAAGGGAAACAGGAAATATGGGGAAGTTTACAACAGAGGTGTAATTACAACTGTAGTAGCAAAAGGAAAAAAAGGTAAACAACAGAAACTGCGGATGAGAACCATATGCAGATTAGTTTAACAGACAAGAAAAGGAGGAATGGCCTCTTAGATGAGTTATTAGAGCACATGTTTCCTTTGCTAGATGCCGTGCGTTATATTCCTGCCCGGGAGGAGGGAATCTTTCTCTAGCCAAGATTATTCCCTATCCTCCATGGAGTCTGGAAGTATGAATAAGATAGCGAATGGGACTGGAATCCAATGTCAAGCCCCGATAGCTCAAAATTCCAAAGGATTAGAGAATACGAGTTACCATTGCCAATAGGCAGTTAAAATAAATTCCATGATAGAATGTAAGGATATAACATTATGTAATGGAGTAAGTGTAATGAAAATAAAAGTTTATGGAGCAAACATGTGGAAAATTAAAGGGGAAAATGGTAGCTATAAGGATGTTAATGGGAAATGAAATGGGTAACAGGTAAGGACTCTCTACTGAGGAAGCCTTACTCAGGGAGTAACGACCCAGCCGATGTGAGCTTTAGGGATGCTGAGATAAGACCCAGAGAAGTTGCCATATTACGACTAAGAAAAGGAAGAAGAAACGGAATACTAAGGAAGGGAAAATAAACATTTTGGTATATATGTTTGGCTAAGGAAGATGGTAAAAGGTTAGTTGTCCGTGAAACCGTTAAAACCTTAGGAAGCAGAAACTGAAGTAGGGCCGGGATAGAAAGAACTATGGGTATAGAAGGAATAGGTTTTGTTTGGTAGCTATTAGAAAAATATGCAAGTGATGTAGAAGAGAAGGTGAAGTTCAGAATAGGATATAAAGGGACACAGGAGATATAAGGAAGTTTACAGCAGAGGTGTAATTACAACTGTAGTAGCAAAAGGAAAAAAAACTAAACAACAGAAACTGCGGATGAGAACCATATGCAGATTAGTTTAACAGACAAGAAAAGGAGTACTGGCCTCTTAGATGAGTTATTAGTGCACATGTTTCCTTTGCTAGATGCCGTGCGTTATATTCCTGCCCGGGAGGAGGGAATCTTTCTCTAGCCAAGATTATTCCCTATCCTCCATGGAGTCTGGAAGTATGAATAAGATAGCGAATGTGTCTGTAATCCAATGTTCAAGCCCCGTTAGCCCAAAATACCACAGGATTGGAGAATACGGGTTACCATGGCCAATAGGCAATTAAAATAACTTAAATGATTGAATGTAAGGTTATAACATTATGTAATGGTGTAAGTGTAATGGAATTAAATGTTTATGGAGCAAACATGTGGAAAATTAAAGGGGAAAATGGTAGCTATAAGGATGTTAATGGGAAATGAAAAGGGTAACAGGTAAGGACTCTCTACTGAGGTAGCCTTACTCAGGGAGTAACGACCCAGCCGATGTGAGCTTTAGGGATGCTGAGATAAGACCCAGAGAAGTTGCCATATTACGACTAAGAAAAGCAAGAAGAAACGGAATACTAAGGAAGGCAAAGTAAACATTGTGGTTTATATGTTTGGCTAAGGAAGATGGTAAAAGGTTAGTTGTCCGTGAAACCGTTAAAACCTTAGGAAGCAGAACCTGAAGTAGGGCCGGGATAGAAAGAACTATGGGTATAGAAGGAATAGGTTTTGTTTGGTAGCTATTAGAAAAATATGCAAGTGATGTAGAAGAGAAGGTGAAGTTCAGAATAGGATATAAAGGGACACAGGAGATATAAGGAAGTTTACAGCAGAGGTGTAATTACAACTGTAGTAGCAAAAGGAAAAAAAAGCTAAACAACAGAAACTGCGGATGAGAACCATATGCAGATTAGTTTAACAGACTAGAAAAGGAGGAATGGCCTCTTAGATGAGTTATTAGAGCACATGTTTCCTTTGCTAGATGCCGTGCGTTATATTCCTGCCCGGGAGGAGGGAATCTTTCTCTAGCCAAGATTATTCCCTATCCTCCATGGAGTCTGGAAGTATGAATAAGATAGCGAATGGGACTGGAATCCAATGTCAAGCCCCGATATCGCAAAATTCCAAAGGATTAGAGAATACGAGTTACCATTGCCAATAGGCACTTAAAATAAATTCAATGATAGAATGTAAGGATATAACATTATGTAATGGAGTAAGTGTAATGAAAATAAAAGTTTATGGAGCAAAGATGTGGAAAATTAAAGGGGAAAATGGTAGCTATAGGGATGATAATGGGAAATGAAAAGGGTAACAGGTAAGGACTCTCTACTGAGGTAGCCTTTCTCAGGGAGTAGCGACCCTGCCGATGTGAGCTTTAGGAATACTGAGATAAGACCCAGAGAAGTAGGCATATTACAGCTAACAAAAGTAGAGGGAAAGGAATACTAAGGAGGAAAATCTAAACGTTTCTGTATATATGTTTGGCTATAGAAGATGGTGAAAGGTTAGCTGTCCGTGAAACCGTTAAAACCTTAGGAAGCAGAAACAGAAGGTGGGCAGTGATAGAAAGATCTATGGGGATAGAAGGAAACGTTTTCGCATGGTATCTATTAGAAAGGTATGCAAGTGATGGAGAAAAGAAGGTAAAAAACAGAATAGGATATAAAGGGAAACAGGAGATATGGGGAAGTTTACAACAGAGGTGTAATTACAACTGTAGTAGCAAAACGAAAAAAGGTAAACCACAGAAACTGCGGATGAGAACCATATGCAGATTAGTTTAACAGACAAGAAAAGGAGGAATGGCCTCTTAGATGAGTTATTAGAGCACATGTTTCCTTTGCTAGATGCCGTGCGTTATATTCCTGCCCGGGAGGAGGGAATCTTTCTCTAGCCAAGATTATTCCCTATCCTCCATGGAGTCTGGAAGTATGAATAAGATAGCGAATGGGACTGGAATCCAATGTCAAGCCCCGATAGCGCAAAATTCCAAAGGATTAGAGAATACGAGTTACCATTGCCAATAGGCAGTTAAAATAAATTCAATGATAGAATGTAAGGATATAACATTATGTAATGGAGTAAGTGTAATGAAAATAAAAGTTTATGGAGCAAACATGTGGAAAATTAAAGGGGAAAATGGTAGCTATAGGGATGTTAATGGGAAATGAAAAGGGTAACAGGTAAGGACTCTCTACTGAGGTAGCCTTTCTCAGGGAGTAGCGACCCTGCCGATGTGAGCTTTAGGGATGCTGAGATAAGACCCAGAGAAGTAGCCATATTACAGCTAAGAAAAACAAGAAGGAACGGAATACTAAGGAAGGGAAAATAAACGTTTTGGTATACATGTTTGGCTAAAGAAGATAGTAAAAGGTTAGTTGTCCATGAAACCGTTAAAACTTTAGGAAGCAGAAACAGAAGGTGGGCAGGGATAGAAACATCTATGGGAATAGAAGGACTAGGTTTCGTATGGTAGCTATTAGAAAAGTATGCAAGTGATGTAGAAAAGAAAGTAAAGTTGAGAGTAGGATATAGAGGGACACAGGAGATATGGAGAAGTTTACAACAGAGGTGTAATTACAACTGTAGTAGCAAAAGGAAAAAAAAGGTAAACAACAGAAACTGCGGATGAGAACCATATGCAGACTAGTTTAACAGACAAGAAAAGGAGTACTGGCCTCTTAGATGAGTTATTAGTGCGCATGTTTCCTTTGCTAGATGCCGTGCGTTATATTCCTGCCCGGGAGGAGGGAATCTTTCTCTAGCCAAGATTATTCCCTATCCTCCATGGAGTCTGGAAGTATGAATAAGATAGCGAATGTGTCTGTAATCCAATGTTCAAGCCCCGATAGCCCAAAATACCACAGGATTGGAGAATACGAGTTACCATTGCCAATAGGCAATTAAAAAGGGGAAAATTGTAGCTATAAGGATGTACATGGGAAATGAAAAGGTTTACCGGTAAGGAGTTTACTGAGGCAGCCTTACTCAGGGAGTAACGACCCTGCCGATGTGAGCTTTAGGGATACTGAGATAAGACCCAGAGAAGTAGGCATATTACAGCTAACAAAAGTAGAGGGAAAGGAATACTAAGGAAGAAATTCTAAACGTTTTGGTATATATGTTTGGCTATAGAAGATGGTGAAAAGTTAGCTGTCCGTGAAACCGTTAAAACCTTAGGAAGCAGAAACAGAAGGTGGGCAGTGATAGAAAGATCTATGGGGATAGAAGGAAACGTTTTTGCGTGGTATCTATTAGAAAGGTATGCAAGTGATGGAGAAAAGAAGGTAAAAAAAAATAGGATATAAAGGGAAACAGGAAATATGGGGAAGTTTACAACAGAGGTGTAATTACAACTGTAAGTAGCAAAAGGAAAAAAAGGTAAACAACAGAAACTGCGGATGAGAACCATATGCAGATTAGTTTAACAGACAAGAAAAGCAGGAATGGCCTCTTTGATGAGTTATTAGAGCACATGTTTCCTTTGCTAGATGCCGTGCGTTATATTCCTGCCCGGGAGGAGGGAATCTTTCTCTAGCCAAGATTATTCCCTATCCTCCATGGAGTCTGGAAGTATGAATAAGATAGCGAATGGGACTGGAATCCAATGTCAAGCCCGGATAGCTCAAAATTCCAAAGGATTAGAGAATACGAGTTACCATTGCCAATAGGTAGTTAAAATAAATTCAATGATAGAATGTAAGGATATAACATTATGTAATGGAGTAAGTGTAATGAAAATAAAAGTTTAAGGAGCAAACATGTGGAAAATTAAAGAGGAAAATGGTAGCTATAGGGATGTTAATGGGAAATGAAAAGGGTAACAGGTAAGGACTCTCTACTGAGGTAGCCTTTCTCAGGGAGTAGCGACCCTGCCGATGTGAGCTTTAGGGATACTGAGATAAGACCCAGAGAAGTAGGTATATTACAGCTAAGAAAAACAAGAAGGAACGGAATACTAAGGAAGGGAAAATAAACTTTTTGGTATACATGATTGGCTAAAGAAGATAGTAAGAGGTTAGTTGTCCAAGAAACCGTTAAAACTTTAGGAAGCAGAAACAGAAGGTGGGCAGGTATAGAAAGATCTATGGGAATAGAAGGACTAGGTTTCGTATGGTAGCTATTAGAAAAGTATGCAAGTGATGTAGAAAAGAAAGTAAAGTTGAGAGTAGGATATAGAGGGACATAGGAGATATGGAGAAGTTTACAACAGAGGTGTAATTACAACTGTAGTAGCAAAAGCAAAAAAAAAGGTAAACAACAGAAACTGCGGATGAGAACCATATGCAGATTAGTTTAACAGACAAGAAAAGGAGTACTGGCCTCTTAGATGAGTTATTAGTGCACATGTTTCCTTTGCTAGATGCCGTGCGTTATATTCCTGCCCGGGAGGAGGGAATCTTTCTCTAGCCAAGATTATTCCCTATCCTCCATGGATCCTGGAAGTATGAATAAGATAGCGAATGTGTCTGTAATCCAATGTTCAAGCCCCGATAGCCCCAAAATACCACAGGATTGGAGAATACGAGTTACCATGGCCAATAGGCAATTAAAATAACTTAAATGAATTAATGTAAGGATATAACATTATGTAATGGTGTAAGTGTAATGGAATTAAATGTTTATGGAGCAAACATGTGGAAAATTAAAGGGGAAAATGGTAGGTGTAAGGATGTTAATGGGAAATGCAAGGGGTAACAGGTAAGGACTCTCTACTGAGGTAGCCTTACTCAGGGAGTAGCGACCCTGCCGATGTGAGCTTTAGGGATACTGAGATAAGACCCAGAGAAGTAGGCATACTACAGCTAACAAAAGTAGAGGAAAAGGAATACTAAGGAAGAAAATCTAAACGTTTTGGTATATATGTTTGGCTATAGAAGATGGTGAAAGGTTAGCGGTCCGTGAAACCGTTAAAACCTTAGGAAGCAGAAACAGAAGGTGGGCAGTGATAGAAAGATCTATGGGGATAGAAGGAAACGTTTTCGCATGGTATCTATTAGAAAGGTATGCAAGTGATCGAGAAAAGAAGGTAAAAAACAGAATAGGAGATAAAGAGAAACAGGAGTTATGGGGAAGTTTACAACAGAGGTGTAATTACAACTGTAGTAGCAAAAGGAAAAAAAGGTAAACAACAGAAACTGCGGATAAGAACCATATGCAGATTAGTTTAACAGACAAGAAAAGGAGTACTGGCCTCTTAGATGAGTTATTAGAGCACATGTTTCCTTTGCTAGATGCCGTGCGTTATATTCCTGCCCGGGAGGAGGGAATCTTTCTCTAGCCAAGATTATTCCCTATCCTCCATGGAGTCTGGAAGTATGAATAAGATAGCGAATGGGACTGGAATCCAATGTCAAGCCCCGATAGCGCAAAATTCCAAAGGATTAGAGAATACGAGTTACCATTGCCAATAGGCAGTTAAAATAAATTCAATGATAGAATGTAAGGATCTAACATTATGTAATGGAGTAAGTGTAATGAAAATAAAAGTTTATGGAGCAAACATGTGGAAAATTAAAGGGGAAAATGGTAGCTATAGGGATGTTAATGGGAAATGAAAAGGGTAACAGGTAAGGACTCTCTACTGAGGTAGCCTTTCTCAGGGAGTAGCGACCCTGCCGATGTGAGCTTTAGGGATGCTGAGATAAGACCCAGAGAAGTAGCCATATTACAGCTAAGAAAAACAAGAAGGAACGGAATACTAAGGAAGGGAAAATAAACGTTTTGGTATACATGTTTGGCTAAAGAAGATAGTAATAGGTTAGTTGTCCATGAAACCGTTAAAACTTTAGGAAGCAGAAACAGAAGGTGGGCAGGGATAGAAAGATCTATGGGAATAGAAGGACTAGGTTTCGTATGGTAGCTATTAGAAAAGTATGCAAGTGATGTAGAAAAGAAAGTAAAGTTGAGAGTAGGATATAGAGGGACACAGGAGATATGGAGAAGTTTACAACAGAGGTCTAATTACAACTGTAGTAGCAAAAGGAAAAAAAAGGTAAACAACAGAAACTGCGAATGAGAACCATATGCAGATTAGTTTAACAGACAAGAAAAGGAGTACTGGCCTCTTAGATGAGTTATTAGTGCACATGTTTCCTTTGCTAGATGCCGTGCGTTATATTCCTGCCCGGGAGGAGGGAATCTTTCTCTAGCCAAGATTATTCCCTATCCTCCATGGAGTCTGGAAGTATGAATAAGATAGCGAATGTGTCTGTAATCCAATGTTCAAGCCCCGATAGCCCAAAATACCACAGGATTGGAGAATACGAGTTACCATTGCCAATAGGCAATTAAAAAGGGGAAAATTGTAGCTATAAGGATGTACATGGGAAATGAAAAGGTTTACCGGTAAGGAGTTTACTGAGGCAGCCTTACTCAGGGAGTAACGACCCTGCCGATGTGAGCTTTAGGGATACTGAGATAAGACCCAGAGAAGTAGGCATATTACAGCTAACAAAAGTAGAGGGAAAGGAATACTAAGGAAGAAATTCTAAACGTTTTGGTATATATGTTTGGCTATAGAAGATGGTGAAAAGTTAGCTGTCCGTGAAACCGTTAAAACCTTAGGAAGCAGAAACAGAAGGTGGGCAGTGATAGAAAGATCTATGGGGATAGAAGGAAACGTTTTTGCGTGGTATCTATTAGAAAGGTATGCAAGTGATGGAGAAAAGAAGGTAAAAAAAAATAGGATATAAAGGGAAACAGGAAATATGGGGAAGTTTACAACAGAGGTGTAATTACAACTGTAGTAGCAAAAGGAAAAAAAGGTAAACAACAGAAACTGCGGATGAGAACCATATGCAGATTAGTTTAACAGACAAGAAAAGCAGGAATGGCCTCTTAGATGAGTTATTAGAGCACATGTTTCCTTTGCTAGATGCCGTGCGTTATATTCCTGCCCGGGAGGACGGAATCTTTCTCTAGCCAAGATTATTCCCTATCCTCCATGGAGTCTGGAAGTATGAATAAGATAGCGAATGGGACTGGAATCCAATGTCAAGCCCCGATAGCTCTAAATTCCAAAGGATTAGAGAATACGAGTTACCATTGCCAATAGGCAGTTAAAATAAATTCAATGATAGAATGTAAGGATATAACATTATGTAATGGAGTAAGTGTAATGAAAATAAAAGTTTAAGGAGCAAACATGTGGAAAATTAAAGGGGAAAATAGTAGCTATAAGGATGTACATGGGAAATTAAAAGGTTTACCGGTAAGGAGTTTACTGAGGCAGCCTTACTCAGGGAGTAACGACCCTGCCGATGTGAGCTTTAGGGATACTGAGATAAGACCCAGAGAAGTAGGTATATTACAGCTAAGAAAAACAAGAAGGAACGGAATACTAAGGAAGGGAAAATAAACTTTTTGGTATACATGTTTGGCTAAAGAAGATAGTAAGAGGTTAGTTGTCCAAGAAACCGTTAAAACTTTAGGAAGCAGAAACAGAAGGTGGGCAGGTATAGAAAGATCTATGGGAATAGAAGGACTAGGTTTCGTATGGTAGCTATTAGAAAAGCATGCAAGTGATGTAGAAAAGAAAGTAAAGTTGAGAGTAGGATATAGAGGGACACAGGAGATACGGAGAAGTTTACAACAGAGGTGTAATTACAACTGTAGTAGCAAAAGGAAAAAAAAAGGTAAACAACAGAAACTGCGGATGAGAACCATATGCAGATTAGTTTAACAGACAAGAAAAGGAGTACTGGCCTCTTAGATGAGTTATTAGTGCACATGTTTCCTTTGCTAGATGCCGTGCGTTATATTCCTGCCCGGGAGGAGGGAATCTTTCTCTAGCCAAGATTATTTCCTATCCTCCATGGAGTCTGGAAGTATGAATAAGATAACGAATGTGTCTGTAATCCAATGTTCTAGCCCCGCTTGCCCAAAACACCACAGGATTAGAGAATACGAGGTACCATTGCCAATAGGCAATTAAAATAAATTAAATGATAGAATGTAAGGATATAGCATTATGTAATGGAGTAAGTGTAATGGAATTAAATGTTTATGGAGCAAACATGTGGAAAATTAAAGGGGAAAATGGTAGGTGTAAGGATGTTAATGGGAAATGAAAGGGGTAACAGGTAAGGACTCTACTGAGGTAGCCTTACTCAGGGAGTAGCGGACCCTGCCGATGTGAGCTTTAGGGATGCTGAGATAAGACCCAGAGAAGTAGCCATATTACAGCTAAGAAAAACAAGAAGGAACGGAATACTAAGGAAGGGTAAAATAAACGTTTTGGTATACATGTTTGGCTCAAGAGGATAGTAAGAGGTTAGTTGTCCCTGAAACCGTCAAAACTTTAGGAAGCAGAAACAGAAGGTGGGCAGGGATAGAAAGATCTATGGGGATAGAAGGAATAGGTTTCGTATGGTAGCTATTAGAAAAGTATGCAAGTGATGTAGAAAAGAAGGTTAAGTTGAGAATAGGATATAGAGGGACACAGGAGATATGGAGAAGTTTAAAAACAGAGGTGTAGTTACAACCGTAGTAGCAAAAGGAAAAAAAAGGGTAAACAACAGAAACTGCGGATGAGAACCATATGCAGATTAGTTTAACAGACAAAAAAGGAGTACTGGCCTCTTAGATGAGTTATTAGTGCACATGTTTCCTTTGCTAGATGCCGTGCGTTATATTCCTGCCCGGGAGGAGGGAATCTTTCTCTAGCCAAGATTATTCCCTATCCTCCATGGAGTCTGGAAGTATGAATGTGTCTGTAATCCAATGTTCTAGCCCCGCTTGCCCAAAACACCACAGGATTAGAGAATACGAGTTACCATTTCCAATAGGCAATTAAAATAAATTAAATGATAGAATGTAAGGATATAGCATTATGTAATGGAGTAAGTGTAATGGAGTTAAATGTTTATGGAGCAAACATGTTGGAAATTTAAAGGGGAAAATGGTAGCTATAAGGATGTACATGGGAAATGAAAAGCTTTACCGGTAAGGAGTTTACTGAGGCAGCCTTACTCAGGGAGTAGCGACCCTGCCGATGTGAGCTTTAGGGATACTGAGATAAGACCCAGAGAAGTAGGCGTATTACGGCTAACAAAAGTAGAGGGAAAGGAATACTAAGGAAGAAAATCTAAACGTTTTGGTATATATGTTTGGCTATAGAAGATGGTGAAAGGTTAGCTGTCCGTGAAACCGTTAAAACCTTAGGAAGCAGAAACAGAAGGTGGGGATTGATAGAAAGATCTTTGGGGACAGAAGGAAACGTTTTCGCATCGTATCTATTAGAAAGGTATGCAAGTGATGGAGAAAAAAAGGTAAAAAACAGAATAGGATATAAAGGGAAACAGGAGATATGGGGAAGTTTACAACAGAGGTGTAATTACAACTGTAGTAGCAAAAGGAAAAAAAAGCTAAACAACAGAAACTGCGGATGAGAACCATATGCAGATTAGTTTAACAGACAAGAAAAGGAGGACTGGCCTCTTAGATGAGTTATTAGTGCACATGTTTCCTCTGCTAGATGCCGTGCGTTATATTCCTGCCCGGGAGGAGGGAATCTTTCTCTAGCCAAGATTATTCCCTATCCTCCATGGAGTCTGGAAGTATGAGTAAGATAGCGAATGGGACTGGAATCCAATGTTCAAGCCCCGATAGCCCAAAATACCACAGGATTGGAGAATACGAGTTACCATTGCCAATAGGCAATTAAAAATGTGAAAATTGTAGCTATAAGAATGTACATGGGAAATGAAAAGTTTTACCGGTAAGGAGTTTACTGAGGCAGCCTTACTCAGGGAGTAACGACCCTGCCGATGTGAGCTTTAGGGATACTGAGATAAGACCCAGAGAAGTAGGCATATTACAGCTAACAGAAGTAGAGCGAAAGGAATACTAAGGAAGAAATTCTAAAGGTTTTGGTATATATGTTTGGCTATAGAAGATGGTGAAAAGTTAGCTGTCCGTGAAACTGTTAAAACCTTAGGAAGGAGAAACAGAAGGTGGGCAGGGATAGAAAGATCTATGGGGATAGAAGGAATAGTTTGCGCATGGTATCTATTAGAAAGGTATGCAAGTGATGGAGAAAAGAAGGTAAAAAAAGAATAGGATATAAAGGGAAACAGGAAATATGGGGAAGTTTACAACAGAGATGTAATTACAACTGTAGTAGCAAAAGGAAAAAAAAGGTAAACAACAGAAACTGCGGATGAGAACCATATGCAGATTAGTTTAACAGACAAGAAAAGGAGGAATGGCCTCTTAGATGAGTTATTAGAGCACATCTTTCCTTTGCTAGATGCCGTGCGTTATATTCCTGCCCGGGAGGAGGGAATCTTTCTCTAGCCAAGATTATTCCCTATCCTCCATGGAGTCTGGAAGTATGAATAAGACAGCGAATGGGACTGGAATCCAATATCAAGCCCCGATAGCGCAAAATTCCAAAGGATTAGAGAATACGAGTTACCATGGCCAATAGGCAATTAAAATAACTTAAATGATTGAATGTAAGGATATAACATTATGTAATGGTGTAAGTGTAATGGAATTAAATGTTTATGGAGCAAACATGTGGAAAATTAAAGGGGAAAATGGTAGGTGTAAGGATGTTAATGGGAAATGCAAGGGGTAACAGGTAAGGACTCTCTACTGAGGTAGCCTTACTCAGGGAGTAGCGACCCTGCCGATGTGAGCTTTAGGGATGCTGAGATAAGACCCAGAGAAGTAGCCATATTACAGCTAAGAAAAACAAGAAGGAACGGAATACTAAGGAAGGGTAAAATAAACGTTTTGGTATACATGTTTGGCTCAAGAGGATAGTAAGAGTTTAGAGGTCCCTGAAACGGTTAAAACTTTAGGAAGCAGAAACAGAAGGTAGGCAGGGATAGAAAGATCTATGGGGATAGAAGGAATAGGTTTCATATGGTAGCTATTAGAAAAGTATGCAAAAGATGAAGAAAAGAAGGTTAAGTTGAGAATAGGATATAGAGGGACACAGGAGATATGGAGAAGTTTAAAAACAGAGGTGTAGTTACAACCGTAGTAGCAAAAGGAAAAAAAAAGGGTAAACAACAGAAACTGCGGATGAGAACCATATGCAGATTAGTTTAACAGACAAGAAAAGGAGTACTGGCCTCTTAGATGAGTTATTAGTGCACATGTTTCCTTTGCTAGATGCCGTGCGTTATATTCCTGCCCGGGAGGAGGGAATCTTTCTCTAGCCAAGATTATTCCCTATCCTCCATGGAGTCTGGAAGTATGAATAAGATAACGAATGTGTCTGTAATCCAATGTTCTAGCCCCGCTTGCCCAAAACACCACAGGATTAGAGAATACGAGTTACCATTGCCAATAGGCAATTAAAATAAATTAAATGATAGAATGTAAGGATATAGCATTATGTAATGGAGTAAGTGTAATGGAATTAAATGTTTATGGAGCAAACATGTTGGAAATTTAAAGGGGAAAATGGTAGCTATAAGGATGTACATGGGAAATTAAAAGGTTTACCGGTAAGGAGTTTACTGAGGCAGCCTTACTCAGGGAGTACCGACCCTGCCGATGTGAGCTTTAGGGATACTGAGATAAGACCCAGAGAAGTAGGCATATTACAGCTAACAAAAGTAGAGGAAAAGGAATACTAAGGAAGAAAATCTAAACGTTTTAGTATATATGTTTGGCTATAGAAGATGGTGAAAGGTTAGCTGTCCGTGAAACCGTTAAAACCTTAGGAAGCAGAAACAGAAGGTGGGCAGTGATAGAAAGATCTATGGGGATAGAAGGAAACGTTTTCGCAATGTATCTATTAGAAAGGTATGCAAGTGATGGAGAAAAGAAGGTAAAAAACGGAATAGGATATAAAGGGAAACAGGAGATATGGGGAAGTTTACAACAGAGGTGTAATTACAACTGTAGTAGCAAAAGGAAAAAAAAGGTAAACAACAGAAACTGCGGATGAGAACCATATGCAGATTAGTTTAACAGACAAGAAAAGG
This sequence comes from Deroplatys truncata, assembly GCA_030765065.1. Lineage (NCBI taxonomy): Eukaryota > Metazoa > Arthropoda > Insecta > Mantodea > Mantidae > Deroplatys > Deroplatys truncata. The sequence goes on along the minus strand of CM060986.1, from coordinate 98,306,450 downwards.
AGGAATGGCCTCTTAGATGAGTTATTAGAGCACATGTTTCCTTTGCTAGATGCCGTGCGTTATATTCCTGCCCGGGAGGAGGGAATCTTTCTCTAGCCAAGATTATTCCCTATCCTCCATGGAGTCTGGAAGTATGAGTAAGATAGCGAATGGGACTGGAATCCAATGTCAAGCCCCGATAGCGCAAAATTCCAAAGGATTAGAGAATACGAGTTACCATTGCCAATAGGCAGTTAAAATAAATTCAATGATAGAATGTAAGGATATAACATTATGTAATGGAGTAAGTGTAATGAAAATAAAAGTTTATGGAGTTTATGTGGAAAATTAAAGGGGAAAATGGTAGCTATAGGGACGTTAATGGGAAATGGGGTAACAGGTAAGGACTCTCTACTGAGGTAGCCTTTCTCAGGGAGTAGCGACCCTGCCGATGTGAGCTTTAGGGATGCTGAGATAAGACCCAGAGAAGTAGCCATATTACAGCTAAGAAAAACAAGAAGATACGGCATACTAAGGAAGGGAAAATAAACGTTTTGGTATACATGTTTGGCTAAAGAAGATAGTAAGAGGTTAGTTGTCCAAGAAACCGTTAAGACTTTAGGAAGCAGAAACAGAAGGTAGGCACGGATAGAAAGATCTATGGGAATAGAAGGACTAGGTTTCGTATGGTAGCTATTAGAAAAGTATGCAAGTGATGTAGAAAAGAAAGTAAAGTTGAGAGTAGGATATAGAGGGACACAGGAGATATGGAGAAGTTTAAAAACAGAGGTGTAGTTACAACCGTAGTAGCAAAAGGAAAAAAACGGTAAACAACAGAAACTGCGGATGAGAACCATATGCAGATTAGTTTAACAGACAAGAAAAGGAGTACTGGCCTCTTAGATGAGTTATTAGTGCACATGTTTCCTTTGCTAGATGCCGTGCGTTATATTCCTGCCCGGGAGGAGGGAATCTTTCTCTAGCCAAGATTATTCCCTATCCTCCATGGAGTCTGGAAGTATGAATAAGATAGCGAATGTGTCTGTAATCCAATGGTCAAGCCCCGATAGCCCCAAAATACCACAGGATTGGAGAATACGAGTTACCATTAGCCAATAGGCAATTAAAATAACTTAAATGATTGAATGTAAGGATATAACATTATGTAATGGTGTAAGTGTAATGGAATTAAATGTTTATGGAGCAAACATGTGGAAAATTAAAGGGGAAAATGGTAGGTGTAAGGATGTTAATGGGAAATTAAAGGGGTAACAGGTAAGGACTCTACTGAGGTAGCCTTACTCAGGGAGTAGCGACCCTGCCGATGTGAGCTTTAGGGATGCTGAGATAAGACCCAGAGAAGTAGCCATATTACATCTAAGAAAAACAAGAAGGAACGGAATACTAAGGAAGGGTAAAATAAACGTTTTGGTATACATGTTTGCCTCAAGAGGATAGTAAGAGGTTAGTTGTCCCTGAAACCGTCAAAACTTTAGGAAGCAGAAACAGAAGGTAGGCAGGGATAGAAAGATCTATGGGGATAGAAGGAATAGGTTTCGTATGGTAGCTATTAGAAAAGTATGCAAGTGATGTAGAAAAGAAGGTTAAGTTGAGAATAGGATATAGAGGGACACAGGAGATATGGAGAAGTTTAAAAACAGAGGTGTAGTTACAACCGTAGTAGCAAAAGGAAAAAAAAGGGTAAACAACAGAAACTGCGGATGAGAACCATATGCAGATTAGTTTAACAGACAAAAAAGGAGTACTGGCCTCTTAGATGAGTTATTAGTGCACATGTTTCCTTTGCTAGATGCCGTGCGTTATATTCCTGCCCGGGAGGAGGGAATCTTTCTCTAGCCAAGATTATTCCCTATCCTCCATGGAGTCTGGAAGTATGAATGTGTCTGTAATCCAATGTTCTAGCCCCGCTTGCCCAAAACACCACAGGATTAGAGAATACGAGTTACCATTTCCAATAGGCAATTAAAATAAATTAAATGATAGAATGTAAGGATATAGCATTATGTAATGGAGTAAGTGTAATGGAGCTAAATGTTTATGGAGCAAACATGTTGGAAATTTAAAGGGGAAAATGGTAGCTATAAGGATGTACATGGGAAATGAAAAGCTTTACCGGTAAGGAGTTTACTGAGGCAGCCTTACTCAGGGAGTATCGACCCTGCCGATGTGAGGTTTAGGGATACTGAGATAAGACCCAGAGAAGTAGGCGTATTACGGCTATCAAAAGTAGAGGGAAAGGAATACTAAGGAAGAAAATCTAAACGTTTTGGTATATATGTTTGGCTATAGAAGATGGTGGAAGGTTAGCTGTCCGTGAAACCGTTAAAACCTTAGGAAGCAGAAACAGAAGGTGGGCATTGATAGAAAGATCTTTGGGGACAGAAGGAAACGTTTTCGCATCGTATCTATTAGAAAGGTATGCAAGTGATGGAGAAAAGAAGGTAAAAAACAGAATAGGATATAAAGGGAAACAGGAGATATGGGGAAGTTTACAACAGAGGTGTAATTACAACTGTAGTAGCAAAAGGAAAAAAAAGGTAAACAGAAACTGCGGATGAGAACCATATGCAGATTAGTTTAACAGACAAGAAAAGGAGGACTGGCCTCTTAGATGAGTTATTAGTGCACATGTTTCCTTTGCTAGATGCCGTGCGTTATATTCCTGCCCGGGAGGAGGGAATCTTTCTCTAGCCAAGATTATTCCCTATCCTCCATGGAGTCTGGAAGTATGAATAAGATAGCGAATGTGTCTGTAATCCAATGTTTAGCCCCGATAGCCCAAAATACCACAGGATTGGAGAATACGAGTTACCATTGCCAATAGGCAATTAAAAATGTGAAAATTGTAGCTATAAGAATGTACATGGGAAATGAAAAGGTTTACCGGTAAGGAGTTTACTGAGGCAGCCTTACTCAGGGAGTAACGACCCTGCCGATGTGAGCTTTAGGGATACTGAGATAAGACCCAGAGGACTAGGCATATTACAGCTAACAAAGGTAGAGCGAAAGGAATACTAAGGAAGAAATTCTAAAGGTTTTGGTATATATGTTTGGCTATAGAAGATGGTGAAAAGTTAGCTGTCCGTGAAACTGTTAAAACCTTAGGAAGGAGAAACAGAAGGTGGGCAGGGATAGAAAGATCTATGGGGATAGAAGGAATAGTTTTCGCATGGTATCTATTAGAAAGGTATGCAAGTGATGGAGAAAAGAAGGTAAAAAAAGAATAGGATATAAAGGGAAACAGGAAATATGGGGAAGTTTACAACAGAGGTGTAATTACAACTGTAGTAGCAAAAGGAAAAAAAGGTAAACAACAGAAACTGCGGATGAGAACCATATGCAGATTAGTTTAACAGACAAGAAAAGGAGGAATGGCCTCTTAGATGAGTTATTAGAGCACATCTTTCCTTTGCTAGATGCCGTGCGTTATATTCCTGCCCGGGAGGAGGGAATTTTTCTCTAGCCAAGACTATTCCCTATCCTCCATGGAGTCTGGAAGTATGAATAAGACAGCGAATGGGACTGGAATCCAATATCAAGCCCCGATAGCGCAAAATTCCAAAGGATTAGAGAATACGAGTTACCATTGCCAATAGGCAGTTAAAATAAATTCAATTATAGAATGTAAGGATATAGCATTATGTAATGGAGTAAGTGTAATGAAAATAAAAGTTTATGGAGCAAACATGTGGAAAATTAAAGGGGTAAATGGTAGCTATAAGGATGTGAATGGGAAATGAAAAGGGTAACAGGTAAGGACTCTCTACTCAGGTAGCCTTACTCAGGGAGTAGCGACCCAGCCGATGTGAGCTTTAGGGATGCTGAGATAAGACCCAGAGATGTTGCCATATTACGACTAAGAAAAGCAAGAAGAAACGGAATACTAAGGAAGGGAAAATAAACATTTTGGTATATATGTTTGGCTAAGAAAGATGGTAAAAGGTTAGTTGTCCGTGAAACCGTTAAAACCTTAGGAAGCAGAAACTGATGTAGGGCCGGGATAGAAAGAACTATGGGTATAGAAGGAATGGGTTTTGTTTGGTAGCTATTAGAAAAATATGCAAGTGATGTAGAAGAGAAGGTGAAGTTCAGAATAGGATATAAAGGGACACAGGAGATATAAGGAAGTTTACAGCAGAGGTGTAATTACAACTGTAGTAGCAAAAGGAAAAAAAAGGTAAACAACAGAAACTGCGGATGAGAACCATATGCAGATTAGTTTAACAGACAAGAAAAGGAGGAATGGCCTCTTAGATGAGTTATTAGAGCACATGTTTCCTTTGCTAGATGCCGTGCGTTATATTCCTGCCCGGGAGGAGGGAATCTTTCTCTAGCCAAGATTATTCCCTATCCTCCATGGAGTCTGGAAGTATGAATAAGATAGCGAATGGGACTGGAATCCAATGTCAAGCCCCGATAGCGCAAAATTCCAAAGGATTAGAGAATACGAGTTACCATTGCCAATAGGCAGTTAAAATAAATTCAATGATAGAATGTAAGGATATAACATTATGTAATGGAGTAAGTGTAATGAAAATAAAAGTTTATGGAGCAAACATGTGGAAAATTAAAGGGGAAAATGGTAGCTATAGGGATGTTAATGGGAAATGAAAAGGGTAACAGGTAAGGACTCTCTACTGAGGTAGCCTTTCTCAGGGAGTAGCGACCCTGCCGATGTGAGCTTTAGGGATGCTGAGATAAGACCCAGAGAAGTAGCCATATTACAGCTAAGAAAAACAAGAAGATACGGCATACTAAGGAAGGGAAAATAAACGTTTTGGTATACATGTTTGGCTAAAGAAGATAGTAAGAGGTTAGTTGTCCAAGAAACCGTTAAGACTTTAGGAAGCAGAAACAGAAGGTAGGCACGGATAGAAAGATCTATGGGAATAGAAGGACTAGCTTTCGTATGGTAGCTATTAGAAAAGTATGCAAGTGATGTAGAAAAGAAAGTAAAGTTGAGAGTAGGATATAGAGGGACACAGGAGATATGGAGAAGTTTAAAAACAGAGGTGTAGTTACAACCGTAGTAGCAAAAGGAAAAAAAAGGGTAAACAACAGAAACTGCGGATGAGAACCATATGCAGATTAGTTTAACAGACAAGAAAAGGAGTACTGGCCTCTTAGATGAGCTATTAGTGCACATGTTTCCTTTGCTAGATGCCGTGCGTTATATTCCTGCCCGGGAGGAGGGAATCTTTCTCTAGCCAAGATTATTCCCTATCCTCCATGGAGTCTGGAAGTATGAATAAGATAGCGAATGTGTCTGTAATCCAATGGTCAAGCCCCGATAGCCCCAAAATACCACAGGATTGGAGAATACGAGTTACCATTAGCCAATAGGCAATTAAAATAACTTAAATGATTGAATGTAAGGATATAACATAATGTAATGGTGTAAGTGTAATGGAATTAAATGTTTATGGAGCAAACATGTGGAAAATTAAAGGGGAAAATGGTAGGTGTCAGGATGTTAATGGGAAATGAAAGGGGTAACAGGTAAGGACTCTCTACTGAGGTAGCCTTACTCAGGGAGGAGCGACCCTGCCGATGTGAGCTTTAGGGATGCTGAGATAAGACCCAGAGAAGTACCCATATTACAGCTAAGAAAAACAAGAAGGAACGGAATACTAAGGAAGGGTAAAATAAACGTTTTGGTATACATGTTTGGCTCAAGAGGATAGTAAAAAGTTAGTTGTCCCTGAAACGGTTAAAACTTTAGGAAGCAGAAACAGAAGGTAGGCAGGGATAGAAAGATCTATGGGGATAGAAGGAATAGGTTTCATATGGTAGCTATTAGAAAAGTATGCAAGTGATGTAGAAAAGAAAGTAAAGTTGAGAGTAGGATATAGAGGGACACAGGAGATATGGAGAAGTTTACAACAGAGGTGTAATTACAACTGTAGTAGCAAAAGGAAAAAAAAGGTAAACAACAGAAACTGCGGATGAGAACCATATGCAGACTAGTTTAACAGACAAGAAAAGGAGTACTGGCCTCTTAGATGAGTTATTAGTGCGCATGTTTCCTTTGCTAGATGCCGTGCGTTATATTCCTGCCCGGGAGGAGGGAATCTTTCTCTAGCCAAGATTATTCCCTATCCTCCATGGAGTCTGGAAGTATGAATAAGATAGCGAATGTGTCTGTAATCCAATGTTCAAGCCCCGATAGCCCAAAATACCACAGGATTGGAGAATACGAGTTACCATTGCCAATAGGCAATTAAAAAGGGGAAAATTGTAGCTATAAGGATGTACATGGGAAATGAAAAGGTTTACCGGTAAGGAGTTTACTGAGGCAGCCTTACTCAGGGAGTAACGACCCTGCCGATGTGAGCTTTAGGGATACTGAGATAAGACCCAGAGAAGTAGGCATATTACAGCTAACAAAAGTAGAGGGAAAGGAATACTAAGGAAGAAATTCTAAACGTTTTGGTATATATGTTTGGCTATAGAAGATGGTGAAAAGTTAGCTGTCCGTGAAACCGTTAAAACCTTAGGAAGCAGAAACAGAAGGTGGGCAGTGATAGAAAGATCTATGGGGATAGAAGGAAACGTTTTTGCGTGGTATCTATTAGAAAGGTATGCAAGTGATGGAGAAAAGAAGGTAAAAAAAAATAGGATATAAAGGGAAACAGGAAATATGGGGAAGTTTACAACAGAGGTGTAATTACAACTGTAAGTAGCAAAAGGAAAAAAAGGTAAACAACAGAAACTGCGGATGAGAACCATATGCAGATTAGTTTAACAGACAAGAAAAGCAGGAATGGCCTCTTTGATGAGTTATTAGAGCACATGTTTCCTTTGCTAGATGCCGTGCGTTATATTCCTGCCCGGGAGGAGGGAATCTTTCTCTAGCCAAGATTATTCCCTATCCTCCATGGAGTCTGGAAGTATGAATAAGATAGCGAATGGGACTGGAATCCAATGTCAAGCCCGGATAGCTCAAAATTCCAAAGGATTAGAGAATACGAGTTACCATTGCCAATAGGTAGTTAAAATAAATTCAATGATAGAATGTAAGGATATAACATTATGTAATGGAGTAAGTGTAATGAAAATAAAAGTTTAAGGAGCAAACATGTGGAAAATTAAAGAGGAAAATGGTAGCTATAGGGATGTTAATGGGAAATGAAAAGGGTAACAGGTAAGGACTCTCTACTGAGGTAGCCTTTCTCAGGGAGTAGCGACCCTGCCGATGTGAGCTTTAGGGATACTGAGATAAGACCCAGAGAAGTAGGTATATTACAGCTAAGAAAAACAAGAAGGAACGGAATACTAAGGAAGGGAAAATAAACTTTTTGGTATACATGATTGGCTAAAGAAGATAGTAAGAGGTTAGTTGTCCAAGAAACCGTTAAAACTTTAGGAAGCAGAAACAGAAGGTGGGCAGGTATAGAAAGATCTATGGGAATAGAAGGACTAGGTTTCGTATGGTAGCTATTAGAAAAGTATGCAAGTGATGTAGAAAAGAAAGTAAAGTTGAGAGTAGGATATAGAGGGACATAGGAGATATGGAGAAGTTTACAACAGAGGTGTAATTACAACTGTAGTAGCAAAAGCAAAAAAAAAGGTAAACAACAGAAACTGCGGATGAGAACCATATGCAGATTAGTTTAACAGACAAGAAAAGGAGTACTGGCCTCTTAGATGAGTTATTAGTGCACATGTTTCCTTTGCTAGATGCCGTGCGTTATATTCCTGCCCGGGAGGAGGGAATCTTTCTCTAGCCAAGATTATTCCCTATCCTCCATGGATCCTGGAAGTATGAATAAGATAGCGAATGTGTCTGTAATCCAATGTTCAAGCCCCGATAGCCCCAAAATACCACAGGATTGGAGAATACGAGTTACCATGGCCAATAGGCAATTAAAATAACTTAAATGAATTAATGTAAGGATATAACATTATGTAATGGTGTAAGTGTAATGGAATTAAATGTTTATGGAGCAAACATGTGGAAAATTAAAGGGGAAAATGGTAGGTGTAAGGATGTTAATGGGAAATGCAAGGGGTAACAGGTAAGGACTCTCTACTGAGGTAGCCTTACTCAGGGAGTAGCGACCCTGCCGATGTGAGCTTTAGGGATACTGAGATAAGACCCAGAGAAGTAGGCATACTACAGCTAACAAAAGTAGAGGAAAAGGAATACTAAGGAAGAAAATCTAAACGTTTTGGTATATATGTTTGGCTATAGAAGATGGTGAAAGGTTAGCGGTCCGTGAAACCGTTAAAACCTTAGGAAGCAGAAACAGAAGGTGGGCAGTGATAGAAAGATCTATGGGGATAGAAGGAAACGTTTTCGCATGGTATCTATTAGAAAGGTATGCAAGTGATCGAGAAAAGAAGGTAAAAAACAGAATAGGAGATAAAGAGAAACAGGAGTTATGGGGAAGTTTACAACAGAGGTGTAATTACAACTGTAGTAGCAAAAGGAAAAAAAGGTAAACAACAGAAACTGCGGATAAGAACCATATGCAGATTAGTTTAACAGACAAGAAAAGGAGTACTGGCCTCTTAGATGAGTTATTAGAGCACATGTTTCCTTTGCTAGATGCCGTGCGTTATATTCCTGCCCGGGAGGAGGGAATCTTTCTCTAGCCAAGATTATTCCCTATCCTCCATGGAGTCTGGAAGTATGAATAAGATAGCGAATGGGACTGGAATCCAATGTCAAGCCCCGATAGCGCAAAATTCCAAAGGATTAGAGAATACGAGTTACCATTGCCAATAGGCAGTTAAAATAAATTCAATGATAGAATGTAAGGATCTAACATTATGTAATGGAGTAAGTGTAATGAAAATAAAAGTTTATGGAGCAAACATGTGGAAAATTAAAGGGGAAAATGGTAGCTATAGGGATGTTAATGGGAAATGAAAAGGGTAACAGGTAAGGACTCTCTACTGAGGTAGCCTTTCTCAGGGAGTAGCGACCCTGCCGATGTGAGCTTTAGGGATGCTGAGATAAGACCCAGAGAAGTAGCCATATTACAGCTAAGAAAAACAAGAAGGAACGGAATACTAAGGAAGGGAAAATAAACGTTTTGGTATACATGTTTGGCTAAAGAAGATAGTAATAGGTTAGTTGTCCATGAAACCGTTAAAACTTTAGGAAGCAGAAACAGAAGGTGGGCAGGGATAGAAAGATCTATGGGAATAGAAGGACTAGGTTTCGTATGGTAGCTATTAGAAAAGTATGCAAGTGATGTAGAAAAGAAAGTAAAGTTGAGAGTAGGATATAGAGGGACACAGGAGATATGGAGAAGTTTACAACAGAGGTCTAATTACAACTGTAGTAGCAAAAGGAAAAAAAAGGTAAACAACAGAAACTGCGAATGAGAACCATATGCAGATTAGTTTAACAGACAAGAAAAGGAGTACTGGCCTCTTAGATGAGTTATTAGTGCACATGTTTCCTTTGCTAGATGCCGTGCGTTATATTCCTGCCCGGGAGGAGGGAATCTTTCTCTAGCCAAGATTATTCCCTATCCTCCATGGAGTCTGGAAGTATGAATAAGATAGCGAATGTGTCTGTAATCCAATGTTCAAGCCCCGATAGCCCAAAATACCACAGGATTGGAGAATACGAGTTACCATTGCCAATAGGCAATTAAAAAGGGGAAAATTGTAGCTATAAGGATGTACATGGGAAATGAAAAGGTTTACCGGTAAGGAGTTTACTGAGGCAGCCTTACTCAGGGAGTAACGACCCTGCCGATGTGAGCTTTAGGGATACTGAGATAAGACCCAGAGAAGTAGGCATATTACAGCTAACAAAAGTAGAGGGAAAGGAATACTAAGGAAGAAATTCTAAACGTTTTGGTATATATGTTTGGCTATAGAAGATGGTGAAAAGTTAGCTGTCCGTGAAACCGTTAAAACCTTAGGAAGCAGAAACAGAAGGTGGGCAGTGATAGAAAGATCTATGGGGATAGAAGGAAACGTTTTTGCGTGGTATCTATTAGAAAGGTATGCAAGTGATGGAGAAAAGAAGGTAAAAAAAAATAGGATATAAAGGGAAACAGGAAATATGGGGAAGTTTACAACAGAGGTGTAATTACAACTGTAGTAGCAAAAGGAAAAAAAGGTAAACAACAGAAACTGCGGATGAGAACCATATGCAGATTAGTTTAACAGACAAGAAAAGCAGGAATGGCCTCTTAGATGAGTTATTAGAGCACATGTTTCCTTTGCTAGATGCCGTGCGTTATATTCCTGCCCGGGAGGACGGAATCTTTCTCTAGCCAAGATTATTCCCTATCCTCCATGGAGTCTGGAAGTATGAATAAGATAGCGAATGGGACTGGAATCCAATGTCAAGCCCCGATAGCTCTAAATTCCAAAGGATTAGAGAATACGAGTTACCATTGCCAATAGGCAGTTAAAATAAATTCAATGATAGAATGTAAGGATATAACATTATGTAATGGAGTAAGTGTAATGAAAATAAAAGTTTAAGGAGCAAACATGTGGAAAATTAAAGGGGAAAATAGTAGCTATAAGGATGTACATGGGAAATTAAAAGGTTTACCGGTAAGGAGTTTACTGAGGCAGCCTTACTCAGGGAGTAACGACCCTGCCGATGTGAGCTTTAGGGATACTGAGATAAGACCCAGAGAAGTAGGTATATTACAGCTAAGAAAAACAAGAAGGAACGGAATACTAAGGAAGGGAAAATAAACTTTTTGGTATACATGTTTGGCTAAAGAAGATAGTAAGAGGTTAGTTGTCCAAGAAACCGTTAAAACTTTAGGAAGCAGAAACAGAAGGTGGGCAGGTATAGAAAGATCTATGGGAATAGAAGGACTAGGTTTCGTATGGTAGCTATTAGAAAAGCATGCAAGTGATGTAGAAAAGAAAGTAAAGTTGAGAGTAGGATATAGAGGGACACAGGAGATACGGAGAAGTTTACAACAGAGGTGTAATTACAACTGTAGTAGCAAAAGGAAAAAAAAAGGTAAACAACAGAAACTGCGGATGAGAACCATATGCAGATTAGTTTAACAGACAAGAAAAGGAGTACTGGCCTCTTAGATGAGTTATTAGTGCACATGTTTCCTTTGCTAGATGCCGTGCGTTATATTCCTGCCCGGGAGGAGGGAATCTTTCTCTAGCCAAGATTATTTCCTATCCTCCATGGAGTCTGGAAGTATGAATAAGATAACGAATGTGTCTGTAATCCAATGTTCTAGCCCCGCTTGCCCAAAACACCACAGGATTAGAGAATACGAGGTACCATTGCCAATAGGCAATTAAAATAAATTAAATGATAGAATGTAAGGATATAGCATTATGTAATGGAGTAAGTGTAATGGAATTAAATGTTTATGGAGCAAACATGTGGAAAATTAAAGGGGAAAATGGTAGGTGTAAGGATGTTAATGGGAAATGAAAGGGGTAACAGGTAAGGACTCTACTGAGGTAGCCTTACTCAGGGAGTAGCGGACCCTGCCGATGTGAGCTTTAGGGATGCTGAGATAAGACCCAGAGAAGTAGCCATATTACAGCTAAGAAAAACAAGAAGGAACGGAATACTAAGGAAGGGTAAAATAAACGTTTTGGTATACATGTTTGGCTCAAGAGGATAGTAAGAGGTTAGTTGTCCCTGAAACCGTCAAAACTTTAGGAAGCAGAAACAGAAGGTGGGCAGGGATAGAAAGATCTATGGGGATAGAAGGAATAGGTTTCGTATGGTAGCTATTAGAAAAGTATGCAAGTGATGTAGAAAAGAAGGTTAAGTTGAGAATAGGATATAGAGGGACACAGGAGATATGGAGAAGTTTAAAAACAGAGGTGTAGTTACAACCGTAGTAGCAAAAGGAAAAAAAAGGGTAAACAACAGAAACTGCGGATGAGAACCATATGCAGATTAGTTTAACAGACAAAAAAGGAGTACTGGCCTCTTAGATGAGTTATTAGTGCACATGTTTCCTTTGCTAGATGCCGTGCGTTATATTCCTGCCCGGGAGGAGGGAATCTTTCTCTAGCCAAGATTATTCCCTATCCTCCATGGAGTCTGGAAGTATGAATGTGTCTGTAATCCAATGTTCTAGCCCCGCTTGCCCAAAACACCACAGGATTAGAGAATACGAGTTACCATTTCCAATAGGCAATTAAAATAAATTAAATGATAGAATGTAAGGATATAGCATTATGTAATGGAGTAAGTGTAATGGAGTTAAATGTTTATGGAGCAAACATGTTGGAAATTTAAAGGGGAAAATGGTAGCTATAAGGATGTACATGGGAAATGAAAAGCTTTACCGGTAAGGAGTTTACTGAGGCAGCCTTACTCAGGGAGTAGCGACCCTGCCGATGTGAGCTTTAGGGATACTGAGATAAGACCCAGAGAAGTAGGCGTATTACGGCTAACAAAAGTAGAGGGAAAGGAATACTAAGGAAGAAAATCTAAACGTTTTGGTATATATGTTTGGCTATAGAAGATGGTGAAAGGTTAGCTGTCCGTGAAACCGTTAAAACCTTAGGAAGCAGAAACAGAAGGTGGGGATTGATAGAAAGATCTTTGGGGACAGAAGGAAACGTTTTCGCATCGTATCTATTAGAAAGGTATGCAAGTGATGGAGAAAAAAAGGTAAAAAACAGAATAGGATATAAAGGGAAACAGGAGATATGGGGAAGTTTACAACAGAGGTGTAATTACAACTGTAGTAGCAAAAGGAAAAAAAAGCTAAACAACAGAAACTGCGGATGAGAACCATATGCAGATTAGTTTAACAGACAAGAAAAGGAGGACTGGCCTCTTAGATGAGTTATTAGTGCACATGTTTCCTCTGCTAGATGCCGTGCGTTATATTCCTGCCCGGGAGGAGGGAATCTTTCTCTAGCCAAGATTATTCCCTATCCTCCATGGAGTCTGGAAGTATGAGTAAGATAGCGAATGGGACTGGAATCCAATGTTCAAGCCCCGATAGCCCAAAATACCACAGGATTGGAGAATACGAGTTACCATTGCCAATAGGCAATTAAAAATGTGAAAATTGTAGCTATAAGAATGTACATGGGAAATGAAAAGTTTTACCGGTAAGGAGTTTACTGAGGCAGCCTTACTCAGGGAGTAACGACCCTGCCGATGTGAGCTTTAGGGATACTGAGATAAGACCCAGAGAAGTAGGCATATTACAGCTAACAAAAGTAGAGCGAAAGGAATACTAAGGAAGAAATTCTAAAGGTTTTGGTATATATGTTTGGCTATAGAAGATGGTGAAAAGTTAGCTGTCCGTGAAACTGTTAAAACCTTAGGAAGGAGAAACAGAAGGTGGGCAGGGATAGAAAGATCTATGGGGATAGAAGGAATAGTTTGCGCATGGTATCTATTAGAAAGGTATGCAAGTGATGGAGAAAAGAAGGTAAAAAAAGAATAGGATATAAAGGGAAACAGGAAATATGGGGAAGTTTACAACAGAGATGTAATTACAACTGTAGTAGCAAAAGGAAAAAAAAGGTAAACAACAGAAACTGCGGATGAGAACCATATGCAGATTAGTTTAACAGACAAGAAAAGGAGGAATGGCCTCTTAGATGAGTTATTAGAGCACATCTTTCCTTTGCTAGATGCCGTGCGTTATATTCCTGCCCGGGAGGAGGGAATCTTTCTCTAGCCAAGATTATTCCCTATCCTCCATGGAGTCTGGAAGTATGAATAAGACAGCGAATGGGACTGGAATCCAATATCAAGCCCCGATAGCGCAAAATTCCAAAGGATTAGAGAATACGAGTTACCATGGCCAATAGGCAATTAAAATAACTTAAATGATTGAATGTAAGGATATAACATTATGTAATGGTGTAAGTGTAATGGAATTAAATGTTTATGGAGCAAACATGTGGAAAATTAAAGGGGAAAATGGTAGGTGTAAGGATGTTAATGGGAAATGCAAGGGGTAACAGGTAAGGACTCTCTACTGAGGTAGCCTTACTCAGGGAGTAGCGACCCTGCCGATGTGAGCTTTAGGGATGCTGAGATAAGACCCAGAGAAGTAGCCATATTACAGCTAAGAAAAACAAGAAGGAACGGAATACTAAGGAAGGGTAAAATAAACGTTTTGGTATACATGTTTGGCTCAAGAGGATAGTAAGAGTTTAGAGGTCCCTGAAACGGTTAAAACTTTAGGAAGCAGAAACAGAAGGTAGGCAGGGATAGAAAGATCTATGGGGATAGAAGGAATAGGTTTCATATGGTAGCTATTAGAAAAGTATGCAAAAGATGAAGAAAAGAAGGTTAAGTTGAGAATAGGATATAGAGGGACACAGGAGATATGGAGAAGTTTAAAAACAGAGGTGTAGTTACAACCGTAGTAGCAAAAGGAAAAAAAAAGGGTAAACAACAGAAACTGCGGATGAGAACCATATGCAGATTAGTTTAACAGACAAGAAAAGGAGTACTGGCCTCTTAGATGAGTTATTAGTGCACATGTTTCCTTTGCTAGATGCCGTGCGTTATATTCCTGCCCGGGAGGAGGGAATCTTTCTCTAGCCAAGATTATTCCCTATCCTCCATGGAGTCTGGAAGTATGAATAAGATAACGAATGTGTCTGTAATCCAATGTTCTAGCCCCGCTTGCCCAAAACACCACAGGATTAGAGAATACGAGTTACCATTGCCAATAGGCAATTAAAATAAATTAAATGATAGAATGTAAGGATATAGCATTATGTAATGGAGTAAGTGTAATGGAATTAAATGTTTATGGAGCAAACATGTTGGAAATTTAAAGGGGAAAATGGTAGCTATAAGGATGTACATGGGAAATTAAAAGGTTTACCGGTAAGGAGTTTACTGAGGCAGCCTTACTCAGGGAGTACCGACCCTGCCGATGTGAGCTTTAGGGATACTGAGATAAGACCCAGAGAAGTAGGCATATTACAGCTAACAAAAGTAGAGGAAAAGGAATACTAAGGAAGAAAATCTAAACGTTTTAGTATATATGTTTGGCTATAGAAGATGGTGAAAGGTTAGCTGTCCGTGAAACCGTTAAAACCTTAGGAAGCAGAAACAGAAGGTGGGCAGTGATAGAAAGATCTATGGGGATAGAAGGAAACGTTTTCGCAATGTATCTATTAGAAAGGTATGCAAGTGATGGAGAAAAGAAGGTAAAAAACGGAATAGGATATAAAGGGAAACAGGAGATATGGGGAAGTTTACAACAGAGGTGTAATTACAACTGTAGTAGCAAAAGGAAAAAAAAGGTAAACAACAGAAACTGCGGATGAGAACCATATGCAGATTAGTTTAACAGACAAGAAAAGGAGGAATGGCCTCTTAGATGAGTTATTAGAGCACATGTTTCCTTTGCTAGATGCCGTGCGTTATATTCCTGCCCGGGAGGAGGGAATCTTTCTCTAGCCAAGATTATTCCCTATCCTCCATGGAGTCTGGAAGTATGAGTAAGATAGCGAATGGGACTGGAATCCAATGTCAAGCCCCGATAGCGCAAAATTCCAAAGGATTAGAGAATACGAGTTACCATTGCCAATAGGCAGTTAAAATAAATTCAATGATAGAATGTAAGGATATAACATTATGTAATGGAGTAAGTGTAATGAAAATAAAAGTTTATGGAGTTTATGTGGAAAATTAAAGGGGAAAATGGTAGCTATAGGGACGTTAATGGGAAATGGGGTAACAGGTAAGGACTCTCTACTGAGGTAGCCTTTCTCAGGGAGTAGCGACCCTGCCGATGTGAGCTTTAGGGATGCTGAGATAAGACCCAGAGAAGTAGCCATATTACAGCTAAGAAAAACAAGAAGATACGGCATACTAAGGAAGGGAAAATAAACGTTTTGGTATACATGTTTGGCTAAAGAAGATAGTAAGAGGTTAGTTGTCCAAGAAACCGTTAAGACTTTAGGAAGCAGAAACAGAAGGTAGGCACGGATAGAAAGATCTATGGGAATAGAAGGACTAGGTTTCGTATGGTAGCTATTAGAAAAGTATGCAAGTGATGTAGAAAAGAAAGTAAAGTTGAGAGTAGGATATAGAGGGACACAGGAGATATGGAGAAGTTTAAAAACAGAGGTGTAGTTACAACCGTAGTAGCAAAAGGAAAAAAACGGTAAACAACAGAAACTGCGGATGAGAACCATATGCAGATTAGTTTAACAGACAAGAAAAGGAGTACTGGCCTCTTAGATGAGTTATTAGTGCACATGTTTCCTTTGCTAGATGCCGTGCGTTATATTCCTGCCCGGGAGGAGGGAATCTTTCTCTAGCCAAGATTATTCCCTATCCTCCATGGAGTCTGGAAGTATGAATAAGATAGCGAATGTGTCTGTAATCCAATGGTCAAGCCCCGATAGCCCCAAAATACCACAGGATTGGAGAATACGAGTTACCATTAGCCAATAGGCAATTAAAATAACTTAAATGATTGAATGTAAGGATATAACATTATGTAATGGTGTAAGTGTAATGGAATTAAATGTTTATGGAGCAAACATGTGGAAAATTAAAGGGGAAAATGGTAGGTGTAAGGATGTTAATGGGAAATTAAAGGGGTAACAGGTAAGGACTCTACTGAGGTAGCCTTACTCAGGGAGTAGCGACCCTGCCGATGTGAGCTTTAGGGATGCTGAGATAAGACCCAGAGAAGTAGCCATATTACATCTAAGAAAAACAAGAAGGAACGGAATACTAAGGAAGGGTAAAATAAACGTTTTGGTATACATGTTTGCCTCAAGAGGATAGTAAGAGGTTAGTTGTCCCTGAAACCGTCAAAACTTTAGGAAGCAGAAACAGAAGGTAGGCAGGGATAGAAAGATCTATGGGGATAGAAGGAATAGGTTTCGTATGGTAGCTATTAGAAAAGTATGCAAGTGATGTAGAAAAGAAGGTTAAGTTGAGAATAGGATATAGAGGGACACAGGAGATATGGAGAAGTTTAAAAACAGAGGTGTAGTTACAACCGTAGTAGCAAAAGGAAAAAAAAGGGTAAACAACAGAAACTGCGGATGAGAACCATATGCAGATTAGTTTAACAGACAAAAAAGGAGTACTGGCCTCTTAGATGAGTTATTAGTGCACATGTTTCCTTTGCTAGATGCCGTGCGTTATATTCCTGCCCGGGAGGAGGGAATCTTTCTCTAGCCAAGATTATTCCCTATCCTCCATGGAGTCTGGAAGTATGAATGTGTCTGTAATCCAATGTTCTAGCCCCGCTTGCCCAAAACACCACAGGATTAGAGAATACGAGTTACCATTTCCAATAGGCAATTAAAATAAATTAAATGATAGAATGTAAGGATATAGCATTATGTAATGGAGTAAGTGTAATGGAGCTAAATGTTTATGGAGCAAACATGTTGGAAATTTAAAGGGGAAAATGGTAGCTATAAGGATGTACATGGGAAATGAAAAGCTTTACCGGTAAGGAGTTTACTGAGGCAGCCTTACTCAGGGAGTATCGACCCTGCCGATGTGAGGTTTAGGGATACTGAGATAAGACCCAGAGAAGTAGGCGTATTACGGCTATCAAAAGTAGAGGGAAAGGAATACTAAGGAAGAAAATCTAAACGTTTTGGTATATATGTTTGGCTATAGAAGATGGTGGAAGGTTAGCTGTCCGTGAAACCGTTAAAACCTTAGGAAGCAGAAACAGAAGGTGGGCATTGATAGAAAGATCTTTGGGGACAGAAGGAAACGTTTTCGCATCGTATCTATTAGAAAGGTATGCAAGTGATGGAGAAAAGAAGGTAAAAAACAGAATAGGATATAAAGGGAAACAGGAGATATGGGGAAGTTTACAACAGAGGTGTAATTACAACTGTAGTAGCAAAAGGAAAAAAAAGGTAAACAGAAACTGCGGATGAGAACCATATGCAGATTAGTTTAACAGACAAGAAAAGGAGGACTGGCCTCTTAGATGAGTTATTAGTGCACATGTTTCCTTTGCTAGATGCCGTGCGTTATATTCCTGCCCGGGAGGAGGGAATCTTTCTCTAGCCAAGATTATTCCCTATCCTCCATGGAGTCTGGAAGTATGAATAAGATAGCGAATGTGTCTGTAATCCAATGTTTAGCCCCGATAGCCCAAAATACCACAGGATTGGAGAATACGAGTTACCATTGCCAATAGGCAATTAAAAATGTGAAAATTGTAGCTATAAGAATGTACATGGGAAATGAAAAGGTTTACCGGTAAGGAGTTTACTGAGGCAGCCTTACTCAGGGAGTAACGACCCTGCCGATGTGAGCTTTAGGGATACTGAGATAAGACCCAGAGGACTAGGCATATTACAGCTAACAAAGGTAGAGCGAAAGGAATACTAAGGAAGAAATTCTAAAGGTTTTGGTATATATGTTTGGCTATAGAAGATGGTGAAAAGTTAGCTGTCCGTGAAACTGTTAAAACCTTAGGAAGGAGAAACAGAAGGTGGGCAGGGATAGAAAGATCTATGGGGATAGAAGGAATAGTTTTCGCATGGTATCTATTAGAAAGGTATGCAAGTGATGGAGAAAAGAAGGTAAAAAAAGAATAGGATATAAAGGGAAACAGGAAATATGGGGAAGTTTACAACAGAGGTGTAATTACAACTGTAGTAGCAAAAGGAAAAAAAGGTAAACAACAGAAACTGCGGATGAGAACCATATGCAGATTAGTTTAACAGACAAGAAAAGGAGGAATGGCCTCTTAGATGAGTTATTAGAGCACATCTTTCCTTTGCTAGATGCCGTGCGTTATATTCCTGCCCGGGAGGAGGGAATTTTTCTCTAGCCAAGACTATTCCCTATCCTCCATGGAGTCTGGAAGTATGAATAAGACAGCGAATGGGACTGGAATCCAATATCAAGCCCCGATAGCGCAAAATTCCAAAGGATTAGAGAATACGAGTTACCATTGCCAATAGGCAGTTAAAATAAATTCAATTATAGAATGTAAGGATATAGCATTATGTAATGGAGTAAGTGTAATGAAAATAAAAGTTTATGGAGCAAACATGTGGAAAATTAAAGGGGTAAATGGTAGCTATAAGGATGTGAATGGGAAATGAAAAGGGTAACAGGTAAGGACTCTCTACTCAGGTAGCCTTACTCAGGGAGTAGCGACCCAGCCGATGTGAGCTTTAGGGATGCTGAGATAAGACCCAGAGATGTTGCCATATTACGACTAAGAAAAGCAAGAAGAAACGGAATACTAAGGAAGGGAAAATAAACATTTTGGTATATATGTTTGGCTAAGAAAGATGGTAAAAGGTTAGTTGTCCGTGAAACCGTTAAAACCTTAGGAAGCAGAAACTGATGTAGGGCCGGGATAGAAAGAACTATGGGTATAGAAGGAATGGGTTTTGTTTGGTAGCTATTAGAAAAATATGCAAGTGATGTAGAAGAGAAGGTGAAGTTCAGAATAGGATATAAAGGGACACAGGAGATATAAGGAAGTTTACAGCAGAGGTGTAATTACAACTGTAGTAGCAAAAGGAAAAAAAAGGTAAACAACAGAAACTGCGGATGAGAACCATATGCAGATTAGTTTAACAGACAAGAAAAGGAGGAATGGCCTCTTAGATGAGTTATTAGAGCACATGTTTCCTTTGCTAGATGCCGTGCGTTATATTCCTGCCCGGGAGGAGGGAATCTTTCTCTAGCCAAGATTATTCCCTATCCTCCATGGAGTCTGGAAGTATGAATAAGATAGCGAATGGGACTGGAATCCAATGTCAAGCCCCGATAGCGCAAAATTCCAAAGGATTAGAGAATACGAGTTACCATTGCCAATAGGCAGTTAAAATAAATTCAATGATAGAATGTAAGGATATAACATTATGTAATGGAGTAAGTGTAATGAAAATAAAAGTTTATGGAGCAAACATGTGGAAAATTAAAGGGGAAAATGGTAGCTATAGGGATGTTAATGGGAAATGAAAAGGGTAACAGGTAAGGACTCTCTACTGAGGTAGCCTTTCTCAGGGAGTAGCGACCCTGCCGATGTGAGCTTTAGGGATGCTGAGATAAGACCCAGAGAAGTAGCCATATTACAGCTAAGAAAAACAAGAAGATACGGCATACTAAGGAAGGGAAAATAAACGTTTTGGTATACATGTTTGGCTAAAGAAGATAGTAAGAGGTTAGTTGTCCAAGAAACCGTTAAGACTTTAGGAAGCAGAAACAGAAGGTAGGCACGGATAGAAAGATCTATGGGAATAGAAGGACTAGCTTTCGTATGGTAGCTATTAGAAAAGTATGCAAGTGATGTAGAAAAGAAAGTAAAGTTGAGAGTAGGATATAGAGGGACACAGGAGATATGGAGAAGTTTAAAAACAGAGGTGTAGTTACAACCGTAGTAGCAAAAGGAAAAAAAAGGGTAAACAACAGAAACTGCGGATGAGAACCATATGCAGATTAGTTTAACAGACAAGAAAAGGAGTACTGGCCTCTTAGATGAGCTATTAGTGCACATGTTTCCTTTGCTAGATGCCGTGCGTTATATTCCTGCCCGGGAGGAGGGAATCTTTCTCTAGCCAAGATTATTCCCTATCCTCCATGGAGTCTGGAAGTATGAATAAGATAGCGAATGTGTCTGTAATCCAATGGTCAAGCCCCGATAGCCCCAAAATACCACAGGATTGGAGAATACGAGTTACCATTAGCCAATAGGCAATTAAAATAACTTAAATGATTGAATGTAAGGATATAACATAATGTAATGGTGTAAGTGTAATGGAATTAAATGTTTATGGAGCAAACATGTGGAAAATTAAAGGGGAAAATGGTAGGTGTCAGGATGTTAATGGGAAATGAAAGGGGTAACAGGTAAGGACTCTCTACTGAGGTAGCCTTACTCAGGGAGGAGCGACCCTGCCGATGTGAGCTTTAGGGATGCTGAGATAAGACCCAGAGAAGTACCCATATTACAGCTAAGAAAAACAAGAAGGAACGGAATACTAAGGAAGGGTAAAATAAACGTTTTGGTATACATGTTTGGCTCAAGAGGATAGTAAAAAGTTAGTTGTCCCTGAAACGGTTAAAACTTTAGGAAGCAGAAACAGAAGGTAGGCAGGGATAGAAAGATCTATGGGGATAGAAGGAATAGGTTTCATATGGTAGCTATTAGAAAAGTATGCAAGTGATGTAGAAAAGAAGGTTAAGTTGAGAATAGGATATAGAGGGACACAGGAGATATGGAGAAGTTCAAAAACAGAGGTGTAGTTACAACCGTAGTAGCAAAAGGAAAAAAAAAGGGTAAACAACAGAAACTGCGGATGAGAACCATATGCAGATTAGTTTAACAGACAAAAAAGGAGTACTGGCCTCTTAGATGAGTTATTAGTGCACATGTTTCCTTTGCTAGATGCCGTGCGTTATATTCCTGCCCGGGAGGAGGGAATCTTTCTCTAGCCAAGATTATTCCCTATCCTCCATGGAGTCTGGAAGTATGAATGTGTCTGTAATCCAATGTTCTAGCCCCGCTTGCCCAAAACACCACAGGATTAGAGAATACGAGTTACCATTTCCAATAGGCAATTAAAATAAATTAAATGATAGAATGTAAGGATATAGCATTATGTAATGGAGTAAGTGTAATGGAGTTAAATGTTTATGGAGCAAACATGTTGGAAATTTAAAGGGGAAAATGGTAGCTATAAGGATGTACATGGGAAATTAAAAGGTTTACCGGTAAGGAGTTTACTGAGGCAGCCTTACTCAGGGAGTAGCGACCCTGCCGATGTGAGCTTTAGGGATACTGAGATAAGACCCAGAGAAGTAGGCATATTACAGCTAACAAAAGTAGAGGAAAAGGAATACTAAGGAAGAAAATCTAAACGTTTTAGTATATATGTTTGGCTATAGAAGATGGTGAAAGGTTAGCTGTCCGTGAAACCGTTAAAACCTTAGGAAGCAGAAACAGAAGGTGGGCAGTGATAGAAAGATCTATGGGGATAGAAGGAAACGTTTTCGCATGGTATCTATTAGAAAGGTATGCAAGTGATGGAGAAAAGAAGGTAAAAAACGGAATAGGATATAAAGGGAAACAGGAGATATGGGGAAGTTTACAACAGAGGTGTAATTACAACTGTAGTAGCAAAAGGGAAAAAAAGGTAAACAACAGAAACTGCGGATGAGAACCATATGCAGATTAGTTTAACAGACAAGAAAAGGAGGAATGGCCTCTTAGATGAGTTATTAGAGCACATGTTTCCTTTGCTAGATGCCGTGCGTTATATTCCTGCCCGGGAGGAGGGAATCTTTCTCTAGCCAAGATTATTCCCTATCCTCCATGGAGTCTGGAAGTATGAATAAGATAGCGAATGGGACTGGAATCCAATGTCAAGCCCCGATAGCGCAAAATTCCAAAGGATTAGAGAATACGAGTTACCATTGCCAATAGGCAGTTAAAATAAATTCAATGATAGAATGTAAGGATATAACATTATGCAATGGAATAAGTGTAATGAAAATAAAAGTTTATGGAGTTTATGTGGAAAATTAAAGGGGAAAATGGTAGCTATAGGGATGTTAATGGGAAATGAAAAGGGTAACAGGTAAGGACTCTCTACTGAGGTAGCCTTTCTCAGGGAGTAGCGACCCTGCCGATGTGAGCTTTAGGGATGCTGAGATAAGACCCAGAGAAGTAGCCATATTACAGCTAAGAAAAACAAGAAGATACGGCATACTAAGGAAGGGAAAATAAACGTTTTGGTATACATGTTTGGCTAAAGAAGATAGTAAGAGGTTAGTTGTCCAAGAAACCGTTAAGACTTTAGGAAGCAGAAACAGAAGGTAGGCACGGATAGAAAGATCTATGGGAATAGAAGGACTAGCTTTCGTATGGTAGCTATTAGAAAAGTATGCAAGTGATGTAGAAAAGAAAGTAAAGTTGAGAGTAGGATATAGAGGGACACAGGAGATATGGAGAAGTTTAAAAACAGAGGTGTAGTTACAACCGTAGTAGCAAAAGGAAAAAAAGGGTAAACAACAGAAACTGCGGATGAGAACCATATGCAGATTAGTTTAACAGACAAGAAAAGGAGTACTGGCCTCTTAGATGAGTTATTAGTGCACATGTTTCCTTTGCTAGATGCCGTGCGTTATATTCCTGCCCGGGAGGAGGGAATCTTTCTCTAGCCAAGATTATTCCCTATCCTCCATGGAGTCTGGAAGTATGAATAAGATAGCGAATGTGTCTGTAATCCAATGGTCAAGCCCCGATAGCCCCAAAATACCACAGGATTGGAGAATACGAGTTACCATTAGCCAATAGGCAATTAAAATAACTTAAATGATTGAATGTAAGGATATAACATTATGTAATGGTGTAAGTGTAATGGAATTAAATGTTTATGGAGCAAACATGTGGAAAATTAAAGGGGAAAATGGTAGGTGTAAGGATGTTAATGGGAAATGAAAGGGGTAACAGGTAAGGACTCTACTGAGGTAGCCTTACTCAGGGAGTAGCGACCCTGCCGATGTGAGCTTTAGGGATGCTGAGATAAGACCCAGAGAAGTAGCCATATTACATCTAAGAACAACAAGAAGGAACGGAATACTAAGGAAGGGTAAAATAAACGTTTTGGTATACATGTTTGCCTCAAGAGGATAGTAAGAGGTTAGTTGTCCCTGAAACCGTCAAAACTTTAGGAAGCAGAAACAGAAGGTAGGCAGGGATAGAAAGATCTATGGGGATAGAAGGAATAGGTTTCGTATGGTAGCTATTAGAAAAGTATGCAAGTGATGTAGAAAAGAAGGTTAAGTTGAGAATAGGATATAGAGGGACACAGGAGATATGGAGAAGTTTAAAAACAGAGGTGTAGTTACAACCGTAGTAGCAAAAGGAAAAAAAAGGGTAAACAACAGAAACTGCGGATGAGAACCATATGCAGATTAGTTTAACAGACAAAAAAGGAGTACTGGCCTCTTAGATGAGTTATTAGTGCACATGTTTCCTTTGCTAGATGCCGTGCGTTATATTCCTGCCCGGGAGGAGGGAATCTTTCTCTAGCCAAGATTATTCCCTATCCTCCATGGAGTCTGGAAGTATGAATGTGTCTGTAATCCAATGTTCTAGCCCCGCTTGCCCAAAACACCACAGGATTAGAGAATACGAGTTACCATTTCCAATAGGCAATTAAAATAAATTAAATGATAGAATGTAAGGATATAGCATTATGTAATGGAGTAAGTGTAATGGAGCTAAATGTTTATGGAGCAAACATGTTGGAAATTTAAAGGGGAAAATGGTAGCTATAAGGATGTACATGGGAAATGAAAAGCTTTACCGGTAAGGAGTTTACTGAGGCAGCCTTACTCAGGGAGTATCGACCCTGCCGATGTGAGGTTTAGGGATACTGAGATAAGACCCAGAGAAGTAGGCGTATTACGGCTATCAAAAGTAGAGGGAAAGGAATACTAAGGAAGAAAATCTAAACGTTTTGGTATATATGTTTGGCTATAGAAGATGGTGGAAGGTTAGCTGTCCGTGAAACCGTTAAAACCTTAGGAAGCAGAAACAGAAGGTGGGCATTGATAGAAAGATCTTTGGGGACAGAAGGAAACGTTTTCGCATCGTATCTATTAGAAAGGTATGCAAGTGATGGAGAAAAGAAGGTAAAAAACAGAATAGGATATAAAGGGAAACAGGAGATATGGGGAAGTTTACAACAGAGGTGTAATTACAACTGTAGTAGCAAAAGGAAAAAAAAGGTAAACAGAAACTGCGGATGAGAACCATATGCAGATTAGTTTAACAGACAAGAAAAGGAGGACTGGCCTCTTAGATGAGTTATTAGTGCACATGTTTCCTTTGCTAGATGCCGTGCGTTATATTCCTGCCCGGGAGGAGGGAATCTTTCTCTAGCCAAGATTATTCCCTATCCTCCATGGAGTCTGGAAGTATGAATAAGATAGCGAATGTGTCTGTAATCCAATGTTTAGCCCCGATAGCCCAAAATACCACAGGATTGGAGAATACGAGTTACCATTGCCAATAGGCAATTAAAAATGTGAAAATTGTAGCTATAAGAATGTACATGGGAAATGAAAAGGTTTACCGGTAAGGAGTTTACTGAGGCAGCCTTACTCAGGGAGTAACGACCCTGCCGATGTGAGCTTTAGGGATACTGAGATAAGACCCAGAGGACTAGGCATATTACAGCTAACAAAGGTAGAGCGAAAGGAATACTAAGGAAGAAATTCTAAAGGTTTTGGTATATATGTTTGGCTATAGAAGATGGTGAAAAGTTAGCTGTCCGTGAAACTGTTAAAACCTTAGGAAGGAGAAACAGAAGGTGGGCAGGGATAGAAAGATCTATGGGGATAGAAGGAATAGTTTTCGCATGGTATCTATTAGAAAGGTATGCAAGTGATGGAGAAAAGAAGGTAAAAAAAGAATAGGATATAAAGGGAAACAGGAAATATGGGGAAGTTTACAACAGAGGTGTAATTACAACTGTAGTAGCAAAAGGAAAAAAAGGTAAACAACAGAAACTGCGGATGAGAACCATATGCAGATTAGTTTAACAGACAAGAAAAGGAGGAATGGCCTCTTAGATGAGTTATTAGAGCACATCTTTCCTTTGCTAGATGCCGTGCGTTATATTCCTGCCCGGGAGGAGGGAATTTTTCTCTAGCCAAGACTATTCCCTATCCTCCATGGAGTCTGGAAGTATGAATAAGACAGCGAATGGGACTGGAATCCAATATCAAGCCCCGATAGCGCAAAATTCCAAAGGATTAGAGAATACGAGTTACCATTGCCAATAGGCAGTTAAAATAAATTCAATTATAGAATGTAAGGATATAGCATTATGTAATGGAGTAAGTGTAATGAAAATAAAAGTTTATGGAGCAAACATGTGGAAAATTAAAGGGGTAAATGGTAGCTATAAGGATGTGAATGGGAAATGAAAAGGGTAACAGGTAAGGACTCTCTACTCAGGTAGCCTTACTCAGGGAGTAGCGACCCAGCCGATGTGAGCTTTAGGGATGCTGAGATAAGACCCAGAGATGTTGCCATATTACGACTAAGAAAAGCAAGAAGAAACGGAATACTAAGGAAGGGAAAATAAACATTTTGGTATATATGTTTGGCTAAGAAAGATGGTAAAAGGTTAGTTGTCCGTGAAACCGTTAAAACCTTAGGAAGCAGAAACTGATGTAGGGCCGGGATAGAAAGAACTATGGGTATAGAAGGAATGGGTTTTGTTTGGTAGCTATTAGAAAAATATGCAAGTGATGTAGAAGAGAAGGTGAAGTTCAGAATAGGATATAAAGGGACACAGGAGATATAAGGAAGTTTACAGCAGAGGTGTAATTACAACTGTAGTAGCAAAAGGAAAAAAAAAGGTAAACAACAGAAACTGCGGATGAGAACCATATGCAGATTAGTTTAACAGACAAGAAAAGGAGGAATGGCCTCTTAGATGAGTTATTAGAGCACATGTTTCCTTTGCTAGATGCCGTGCGTTATATTCCTGCCCGGGAGGAGGGAATCTTTCTCTAGCCAAGATTATTCCCTATCCTCCATGGAGTCTGGAAGTATGAATAAGATAGCGAATGGGACTGGAATCCAATGTCAAGCCCCGATAGCGCAAAATTCCAAAGGATTAGAGAATACGAGTTACCATTGCCAATAGGCAGTTAAAATAAATTCAATGATAGAATGTAAGGATATAACATTATGCAATGGAGTAAGTGTAATGAAAATAAAAGTTTATGGAGTTTATGTGGAAAATTAAAGGGGAAAATGGTAGCTATAGGGATGTTAATGGGAAATGAAAAGGGTAACAGGTAAGGACTCTCTACTGAGGTAGCCTTTCTCAGGGAGTAGCGACCCTGCCGATGTGAGCTTTAGGGATGCTGAGATAAGACCCAGAGAAGTAGCCATATTACAGCTAAGAAAAACAAGAAGATACGGCATACTAAGGAAGGGAAAATAAACGTTTTGGTATACATGTTTGGCTAAAGAAGATAGTAAGAGGTTAGTTGTCCAAGAAACCGTTAAGACTTTAGGAAGCAGAAACAGAAGGTAGGCACGGATAGAAAGATCTATGGGAATAGAAGGACTAGCTTTCGTATGGTAGCTATTAGAAAAGTATGCAAGTGATGTAGAAAAGAAAGTAAAGTTGAGAGTAGGATATAGAGGGACACAGGAGATATGGAGAAGTTTACAACAGAGGTGTAATTACAACTGTAGTAGCAAAAGGAAAAGAAAGGTAAACAACAGAAACTGCGGATGAGAACCATATGCAGATTAGTTTAACAGACAAGAAAAGGAGTACTGGCCTCTTAGATGAGTTATTAGTGCACATGTTTCCTTTGCTAGATGCCGTGCGTTATATTCCTGCCCGGGAGGAGGGAATCTTTCTCTAGCCAAGATTATTCCCTATCCTCCATGGAGTCTGGAAGTATGAATGAGATAGCGAATGTGTCTGTAATCCAATGTTCAAGCCCCGATAGCCCAAAATACCACAGAATTGGAGAATACGAGTTACCATTGCCAATAGGCAATTAAAATAACTTAATGATTGAATGTAAGGATATAACATTATGTAATGGTGTAAGTGTAATGGAATTAAATGTTTATGGAGCAAACATGTGGAAAATTAAAGGGGAAAATGGTAGGTGTCAGGATGTTAATGGGAAATGAAAGGGGTAACAGGTAAGGACTCTCTACTGAGGTAGCCTTACTCAGGGAGGAGCGACCCTGCCGATGTGAGCTTTAGGGATGCTGAGATAAGACCCAGAGAAGTACCCATATTACAGCTAAGAAAAACAAGAAGGAACGGAATACTAAGGAAGGGTAAAATAAACGTTTTGGTATACATGTTTGGCTCAAGAGGATAGTAAAAAGTTAGTTGTCCCTGAAACGGTTAAAACTTTAGGAAGCAGAAACAGAAGGTAGGCAGGGATAGAAAGATCTATGGGGATAGAAGGAATAGGTTTCATATGGTAGCTATTAGAAAAGTATGCAAGTGATGTAGAAAAGAAGGTTAAGTTGAGAATAGGATATAGAGGGACACAGGAGATATGGAGAAGTTCAAAAACAGAGGTGTAGTTACAACCGTAGTAGCAAAAGGAAAAAAAAGGGTAAACAACAGAAACTGCGGATGAGAACCATATGCAGATTAGTTTAACAGACAAAAAAGGAGTACTGGCCTCTTAGATGAGTTATTAGTGCACATGTTTCCTTTGCTAGATGCCGTGCGTTATATTCCTGCCCGGGAGGAGGGAATCTTTCTCTAGCCAAGATTATTCCCTATCCTCCATGGAGTCTGGAAGTATGAATGTGTCTGTAATCCAATGTTCTAGCCCCGCTTGCCCAAAACACCACAGGATTAGAGAATACGAGTTACCATTTCCAATAGGCAATTAAAATAAATTAAATGATAGAATGTAAGGATATAGCATTATGTAATGGAGTAAGTGTAATGGAGTTAAATGTTTATGGAGCAAACATGTTGGAAATTTAAAGGGGAAAATGGTAGCTATAAGGATGTACATGGGAAATTAAAAGGTTTACCGGTAAGGAGTTTACTGAGGCAGCCTTACTCAGGGAGTAGCGACCCTGCCGATGTGAGCTTTAGGGATACTGAGATAAGACCCAGAGAAGTAGGCATATTACAGCTAACAAAAGTAGAGGAAAAGGAATACTAAGGAAGAAAATCTAAACGTTTTAGTATATATGTTTGGCTATAGAAGATGGTGAAAGGTTAGCTGTCCGTGAAATCGTTAAAACCTTAGGAAGCAGAAACAGAAGGTGGGCAGTGATAGAAAGATCTATGGGGATAGAAGGAAACGTTTTCGCATGGTATCTATTAGAAAGGTATGCAAGTGATGGAGAAAAGAAGGTAAAAAACGGAATAGGATATAAAGGGAAACAGGAGATATGGGGAAGTTTACAACAGAGGTGTAATTACAACTGTAGTAGCAAAAGGGAAAAAAAGGTAAACAACAGAAACTGCGGATGAGAACCATATGCAGATTAGTTTAACAGACAAGAAAAGGAGGAATGGCCTCTTAGATGAGTTATTAGAGCACATGTTTCCTTTGCTAGATGCCGTGCGTTATATTCCTGCCCGGGAGGAGGGAATCTTTCTCTAGCCAAGATTATTCCCTATCCTCCATGGAGTCTGGAAGTATGAATAAGATAGCGAATGGGACTGGAATCCAATGTCAAGCCCCGATAGCGCAAAATTCCAAAGGATTAGAGAATACGAGTTACCATTGCCAATAGGCAGTTAAAATAAATTCAATGATAGAATGTAAGGATATAACATTATGTAATGGAGTAAGTGTAATGAAAATAAAAGTTTATGGAGTTTATGTGGAAAATTAAAGGGGAAAATGGTAGCTATAGGGATGTTAATGGGAAATGAAAAGGGTAACAGGTAAGGACTCTCTACTGAGGTAGCCTTTCTCAGGGAGTAGCGACCCTGCCGATGTGAGCTTTAGGGAATCTGAGATAAGACCCAGAGAAGTAGCCATATTACAGCTAAGAAAAACAAGAAGATACGGCATACTAAGGAAGGGAAAATAAACGTTTTGGTATACATGTTTGGCTAAAGAAGATAGTAAGAGGTTAGTTGTCCAAGAAACCGTTAAGACTTTAGGAAGCAGAAACAGAAGGTAGGCACGGATAGAAAGATCTATGGGAATAGAAGGACTAGCTTTCGTATGGTAGCTATTAGAAAAGTATGCAAGTGATGTAGAAAAGAAAGTAAAGTTGAGAGTAGGATATAGAGGGACACAGGAGATATGGAGAAGTTTAAAAACAGAGGTGTAGTTACAACCGTAGTAGCAAAAGGAAAAAAAAGGGTAAACAACAGAAACTGCGGATGAGAACCATATGCAGATTAGTTTAACAGACAAGAAAAGGAGTACTGGCCTCTTAGATGAGTTATTAGTGCACATGTTTCCTTTGCTAGATGCCGTGCGTTATATTCCTGCCCGGGAGGAGGGAATCTTTCTCTAGCCAAGATTATTCCCTATCCTCCATGGAGTCTGGAAGTATGAATAAGATAGCGAATGTGTCTGTAATCCAATGGTCAAGCCCCGATAGCCCCAAAATACCACAGGATTGGAGAATACGATTTACCATTAGCCAATAGGCAATTAAAACAACTTAAATGATTGAATGTAAGGATATAACATTATGTAATGGTGTAAGTGTAATGGAATTAAATGTTTATGGAGCAAACATGTGGAAAATTAAAGGGGAAAATGGTAGGTGTAAGGATGTTAATGGGAAATGAAAGGGGTAACAGGTAAGGACTCTACTGAGGTAGCCTTACTCAGGGAGTAGCGACCCTGCCGATGTGAGCTTTAGGGATGCTGAGATAAGACCCAGAGAAGTAGCCATATTACATCTAAGAACAACAAGAAGGAACGGAATACTAAGGAAGGGTAAAATAAACGTTTTGGTATACATGTTTGCCTCAAGAGGATAGTAAGAGGTTAGTTGTCCCTGAAACCGTCAAAACTTTAGGAAGCAGAAACAGAAGGTAGGCAGGGATAGAAAGATCTATGGGGATAGAAGGAATAGGTTTCGTATGGTAGCTATTAGAAAAGTATGCAAGTGATGTAGAAAAGAAGGTTAAGTTGAGAATAGGATATAGAGGGACACAGGAGATATGGAGAAGTTTAAAAACAGAGGTGTAGTTACAACCGTAGTAGCAAAAGGAAAAAAAAGGGTAAACAACAGAAACTGCGGATGAGAACCATATGCAGATTAGTTTAACAGACAAAAAAGGAGTACTGGCCTCTTAGATGAGTTATTAGTGCACATGTTTCCTTTGCTAGATGCCGTGCGTTATATTCCTGCCCGGGAGGAGGGAATCTTTCTCTAGCCAAGATTATTCCCTATCCTCCATGGAGTCTGGAAGTATGAATGTGTCTGTAATCCAATGTTCTAGCCCCGCTTGCCCAAAACACCACAGGATTAGAGAATACGAGTTACCATTTCCAATAGGCAATTAAAATAAATTAAATGATAGAATGTAAGGATATAGCATTATGTAATGGAGTAAGTGTAATGGAGTTAAATGTTTATGGAGCAAACATGTTGGAAATTTAAAGGGGAAAATGGTAGCTATAAGGATGTACATGGGAAATGAAAAGCTTTACCGGTAAGGAGCTTACTGAGGCAGCCTTACTCAGGGAGTATCGACCCTGCCGATGTGAGGTTTAGGGATACTGAGATAAGACCCAGAGAAGTAGGCGTATTACGGCTAACAAAAGTAGAGGGAAAGGAATACTAAGGAAGAAAATCTAAACGTTTTGGTATATATGTTTGGCTATAGAAGATGGTGGAAGGTTAGCTGTCCGTGAAACCGTTAAAACCTTAGGAAGCAGAAACAGAAGGTGGGCATTGATAGAAAGATCTTTGGGGACAGAAGGAAACGTTTTCGCATCGTATCTATTAGAAAGGTATGCAAGTGATGGAGAAAAGAAGGTAAAAAACAGAATAGGATATAAAGGGAAACAGGAGATATGGGGAAGTTTACAACAGAGGTGTAATTACAACTGTAGTAGCAAAAGGAAAAAAAAGGTAAACAGAAACTGCGGATGAGAACCATATGCAGATTAGTTTAACAGACAAGAAAAGGACGACTGGCCTCTTAGATGAGTTATTAGTGCACATGTTTCCTTTGCTAGATGCCGTGCGTTATATTCCTGCCCGGGAGGAGGGAATCTTTCTCTAGCCAAGATTATTCCCTATCCTCCATGGAGTCTGGAAGTATGAATAAGATAGCGAATGTGTCTGTAATCCAATGTTTAGCCCCGATAGCCCAAAATACCACAGGATTGGAGAATACGAGTTACCATTGCCAATAGGCAATTAAAAATGTGAAAATTGTAGCTATAAGAATGTACATGGGAAATGAAAAGGTTTACCGGTAAGGAGTTTACTGAGGCAGCCTTACTCAGGGAGTAACGACCCTGCCGATGTGAGCTTTAGGGATACTGAGATAAGACCCAGAGGACTAGGCATATTACAGCTAACAAAAGTAGAGCGAAAGGAATACTAAGGAAGAAATTCTAAAGGTTTTGGTATATATGTTTGGCTATAGAAGATGGTGAAAAGTTAGCTGTCCGTGAAACTGTTAAAACCTTAGGAAGGAGAAACAGAAGGTGGGCAGGGATAGAAAGATCTATGGGGATAGAAGGAATAGTTTTCGCATGGTATCTATTAGAAAGGTATGCAAGTGATGGAGAAAAGAAGGTAAAAAAAGAATAGGATATAAAGGGAAACAGGAAATATGGGGAAGTTTACAACAGAGGTGTAATTACAACTGTAGTAGCAAAAGGAAAAAAAGGTAAACAACAGAAACTGCGGATGAGAACCATATGCAGATTAGTTTAACAGACAAGAAAAGGAGGAATGGCCTCTTAGATGAGTTATTAGAGCACATCTTTCCTTTGCTAGATGCCGTGCGTTATATTCCTGCCCGGGAGGAGGGAATTTTTCTCTAGCCAAGACTATTCCCTATCCTCCATGGAGTCTGGAAGTATGAATAAGACAGCGAATGGGACTGGAATCCAATATCAAGCCCCGATAGCGCAAAATTCCAAAGGATTAGAGAATACGAGTTACCATTGCCAATAGGCAGTTAAAATAAATTCAATGATAGAATGTAAGGATATAGCATTATGTAATGGAGTAAGTGTAATGAAAATAAAAGTTTATGGAGCAAACATGTGGAAAATTAAAGGGGTAAATGGTAGCTATAAGGATGTGAATGGGAAATGAAAAGGGTAACAGGTAAGGACTCTCTACTCAGGTAGCCTTACTCAGGGAGTAGCGACCCAGCCGATGTGAGCTTTAGGGATGCTGAGATAAGACCCAGAGATGTTGCCATATTACGACTAAGAAAAGCAAGAAGAAACGGAATACTAAGGAAGGGAAAATAAACATTTTGGTATATATGTTTGGCTAAGAAAGATGGTAAAAGGTTAGTTGTCCGTGAAACCGTTAAAACCTTAGGAAGCAGAAACTGATGTAGGGCCGGGATAGAAAGAACTATGGGTATAGAAGGAATGGGTTTTGTTTGGTAGCTATTAGAAAAATATGCAAGTGATGTAGAAGAGAAGGTGAAGTTCAGAATAGGATATAAAGGGACACAGGAGATATAAGGAAGTTTACAGCAGAGGTGTAATTACAACTGTAGTAGCAAAAGGAAAAAAAAGGTAAACAACAGAAACTGCGGATGAGAACCATATGCAGATTAGTTTAACAGACAAGAAAAGGAGGAATGGCCTCTTAGATGAGTTATTAGAGCACATGTTTCCTTTGCTAGATGCCGTGCGTTATATTCCTGCCCGGGAGGAGGGAATCTTTCTCTAGCCAAGATTATTCCCTATCCTCCATGGAGTCTGGAAGTATGAATAAGATAGCGAATGGGACTGGAATCCAATGTCAAGCCCCGATAGCGCAAAATTCCAAAGGATTAGAGAATACGAGTTACCATTGCCAATAGGCAGTTAAAATAAATTCAATGATAGAATGTAAGGATATAACATTATGTAATGGAGTAAGTGTAATGAAAATAAAAGTTTATGGAGCAAACATGTGGAAAATTAAAGGGGAAAATGGTAGCTATAGGGATGTTAATGGGAAATGAAAAGGGTAACAGGTAAGGACTCTCTACTGAGGTAGCCTTTCTCAGGGAGTAGCGACCCTGCCGATGTGAGCTTTAGGGATGCTGAGATAAGACCCAGAGAAGTAGCCATATTACAGCTAAGAAAAACAAGAAGATACGGCATACTAAGGAAGGGAAAATAAACGTTTTGGTATACATGTTTGGCTAAAGAAGATAGTAAGAGGTTAGTTGTCCAAGAAACCGTTAAGACTTTAGGAAGCAGAAACAGAAGGTAGGCACGGATAGAAAGATCTATGGGAATAGAAGGACTAGCTTTCGTATGGTAGCTATTAGAAAAGTATGCAAGTGATGTAGAAAAGAAAGTAAAGTTGAGAGTAGGATATAGAGGGACACAGGAGATATGGAGAAGTTTAAAAACAGAGGTGTAGTTACAACCGTAGTAGCAAAAGGAAAAAAAAAGGGTAAACAACAGAAACTGCGGATGAGAACCATATGCAGATTAGTTTAACAGACAAGAAAAGGAGTACTGGCCTCTTAGATGAGCTATTAGTGCACATGTTTCCTTTGCTAGATGCCGTGCGTTATATTCCTGCCCGGGAGGAGGGAATCTTTCTCTAGCCAAGATTATTCCCTATCCTCCATGGAGTCTGGAAGTATGAATAAGATAGCGAATGTGTCTGTAATCCAATGGTCAAGCCCCGATAGCCCCAAAATACCACAGGATTGGAGAATACGAGTTACCATTAGCCAATAGGCAATTAAAATAACTTAAATGATTGAATGTAAGGATATAACATAATGTAATGGTGTAAGTGTAATGGAATTAAATGTTTATGGAGCAAACATGTGGAAAATTAAAGGGGAAAATGGTAGGTGTCAGGATGTTAATGGGAAATGAAAGGGGTAACAGGTAAGGACTCTCTACTGAGGTAGCCTTACTCAGGGAGGAGCGACCCTGCCGATGTGAGCTTTAGGGATGCTGAGATAACACCCAGAGAAGTAGCCATATTACAGCTAAGAAAAACAAGAAGGAACGGAATACTAAGGAAGGGTAAAATAAACGTTTTGGTATACATGTTGGCTCAAGAGGATAGTAAGAGGTTAGTTGTCCCTGAAACGGTTAAAACTTTAGGAAGCAGAAACAGAAGGTAGGCAGGGATAGAAAGATCTATGGGGATAGAAGGAATAGGTTTCATATGGTAGCTATTAGAAAAGTATGCAAGTGATGAAGAAAAGAAGGTTAAGTTGAGAATAGGATATAGAGGGACACAGGAGATATGGAGAAGTTCAAAAACAGAGGTGTAGTTACAACCGTAGTAGCAAAAGGAAAAAAAAGGGTAAACAACAGAAACTGCGGATGAGAACCATATGCAGATTAGTTTAACAGACAAAAAAGGAGTACTGGCCTCTTAGATGAGTTATTAGTGCACATGTTTCCTTTGCTAGATGCCGTGCGTTATATTCCTGCCCGGGAGGAGGGAATCTTTCTCTAGCCAAGATTATTCCCTATCCTCCATGGAGTCTGGAAGTATGAATGTGTCTGTAATCCAATGTTCTAGCCCCGCTTGCCCAAAACACCACAGGATTAGAGAATACGAGTTACCATTTCCAATAGGCAATTAAAATAAATTAAATGATAGAATGTAAGGATATAGCATTATGTAATGGAGTAAGTGTAATGGAGTTAAATGTTTATGGAGCAAACATGTTGGAAATTTAAAGGGGAAAATGGTAGCTATAAGGATGTACATGGGAAATTAAAAGGTTTACCGGTAAGGAGTTTACTGAGGCAGCCTTACTCAGGGAGTAGCGACCCTGCCGATGTGAGCTTTAGGGATACTGAGATAAGACCCAGAGAAGTAGGCATATTACAGCTAACAAAAGTAGAGGAAAAGGAATACTAAGGAAGAAAATCTAAACGTTTTAGTATATATGTTTGGCTATAGAAGATGGTGAAAGGTTAGCTGTCCGTGAAACCGTTAAAACCTTAGGAAGCAGAAACAGAAAGTGGGCAGTGATAGAAAGATCTATGGGGATAGAAGGAAACGTTTTCGCATGGTATCTATTAGAAAGGTATGCAAGTGATGGAGAAAAGAATGTAAAAAACGGAATAGGATATAAAGGGAAACAGGAGATATGGGGAAGTTTACAACAGAGGTGTAATTACAACTGTAGTAGCAAAACGAAAAAAAAGGTAAACAACAGAAACTGCGGATGAGAACCATATGCAGATTAGTTTAACAGACAAGAAAAGGAGGAATGGCCTCTTAGATGAGTTATTAGAGCACATGTTTCCTTTGCTAGATGCCGTGCGTTATATTCCTGCCCGGGAGGAGGGAATCTTTCTCTAGCCAAGATTATTCCCTATCCTCCATGGAGTCTGGAAGTATGAATAAGATAGCGAATGGGACTGGAATCCAATGTCAAGCCCCGATAGCGCAAAATTCCAAAGGATTAGAGAATACGAGTTACCATTGCCAATAGGCAGTTAAAATAAATTCAATGATAGAATGTAAGGATATAACATTATGCAATGGAGTAAGTGTAATGAAAATAAAAGTTTATGGAGTTTATGTGGAAAATTAAAGGGGAAAATGGTAGCTATAGGGATGTTAATGGGAAATGAAAAGGGTAACAGGTAAGGACTCTCTACTGAGGTAGCCTTTCTCAGGGAGTAGCGACCCTGCCGATGTGAGCTTTAGGGATGCTGAGATAAGACCCAGAGAAGTAGCCATATTACAGCTAAGAAAAACAAGAAGATACGGAATACTAAGGAAGGGAAAATAAACGTTTTGGTATACATGTTTGGCTAAAGAAGATAGTAAGAGGTTAGTTGTCCAAGAAACCGTTAAGACTTTAGGAAGCAGAAACAGAAGGTAGGCACGGATAGAAAGATCTATGGGAATAGAAGGACTAGCTTTCGTATGGTAGCTATTAGAAAAGTATGCAAGTGATGTAGAAAAGAAAGTAAAGTTGAGAGTAGGATATAGAGGGACACAGGAGATATGGAGAAGTTTTAAAACAAAGGTGTAGTTACAACCGTAGTAGCAAAAGGAAAAAAAAGGGTAAACAACAGAAACTGCGGATGAGAACCATATGCAGATTAGTTTAACAGACAAGAAAAGGAGTACTGGCCTCTTAGATGAGTTATTAGTGCACATGTTTCCTTTGCTAGATGCCGTGCGTTATATTCCTGCCCGGGAGGAGGGAATCTTTCTCTAGCCAAGATTATTCCCTATCCTCCATGGAGTCTGGAAGTATGAATAAGATAGCGAATGTGTCTGTAATCCAATGTTCAAGCCCCGATAGCCCCAAAATACCACAGGATTGGAGAATACGAGTTACCATGGCCAATAGGCAATTAAAATAACTTAAATGATTGAATGTAAGGATATAACATTATGTAATGGTGTAAGTGTAATGGAATTAAATGTTTATGGAGCAAACATGTGGAAAATTAAAGGGGAAAATGGTAGGTGTAAGGATGTTAATGGGAAATGCAAGGGGTAACAGGTAAGGACTCTCTACTGAGGTAGCCTTACTCAGGGAGTAGCGACCCTGCCGATGTGAGCTTTAGGGATGCTGAGATAAGACCCAGAGAAGTAGCCATATTACAGCTAAGAAAAACAAGAAGGAAAGGAATACTAAGGAAGGGTAAAATAAACGTTTTGGTATACATGTTTGGCTCAAGAGAATAGTAAGAAGTTAGTTGTCCCTGAAACGGATAAAACTTTAGGAAGCAGAAACAGAAGGTAGGCAGGGATAGAAAGATCTATGGGGATAGAAGGAATAGGTTTCATATGGTAGCTATTAGAAAAGTATGCAAGTGATGAAGAAAAGAAGGTTAAGTTGAGAATAGGATATAGAGGGACACAGGAGATATGGGGAAGTTTAAAAACAGAGGTGTAGTTACAACCGTAGTAGCAAAAGGAAAAAAAAGGGTAAACAACAGAAACTGCGGATGAGAACTATATGCAGATTAGTTTAACAGACAAGAAAAGGAGTACTGGTCTCTTAGATGAGTTATTAGTGCACATGTTTCCTTTGCTAGATGCCGTGCGTTATATTGCTGCCCGGGAGGAGGGAATCTTTCTCTAGCCAAGATTATTCCCTATCCTCCATGGAGTCTGGAAGTATGAATAAGATAACGAATGTGTCTGTAATCCAATGTTCTAGCCCCGCTTGCCCAAAACACCACAGGATTAGAGAATACGAGTTACCATTGCCAATAGGCAATTAAAATAAATTAAATGATAGAATGTAAGGATATAGCATTATGTAATGGAGTAAGTGTAATGGAATTAAATGTTTATGGAGCAAACATGTTGGAAATTTAAAGGGGAAAATGGTAGCTATAAGGATGTACATGGGAAATTAAAAGGTTTACCGGTAAGGAGTTTACTGAGGCAGCCTTACTCAGGGAGTAGCGACCCTGCCGATGTGAGCATTAGGGATACTGAGATAAGACCCAGAGAAGTAGGCATATTACAGCTAACAAAAGTAGAGGAAAAGGAATACTAAGGAAGAAAATCTAAACGTTTTAGTATATATGTTTGGCTATAGAAGATGGTGAAAGGTTAGCTGTCCGTGAAACCGTTAAAACCTTAGGAAGCAGAAACAGAAGGTGGGCAGTGATAGAAAGATCTATGGGGATAGAAGGAAACGTTTTCGCATGGTATCTATTAGAAAGGTATGCAAGTGATGGAGAAAAGAAGGTAAAAAACGGAATAGGATATAAAGGGAAACAGGAGATATGGGGAAGTTTACAACAGAGGTGTAATTACAACCGTAGTAGCAAAAGGAAAAAAAGGGTAAACAACAGAAACTGCGGATGAGAACCATATGCAGATTAGTTTAACAGACAAGAAAAGGAGGAATGGCCTCTTAGATGAGTTATTAGAGCACATGTTTCCTTTGCTAGATGCCGTGCGTTATATTCCTGCCCGGGAGGAGGGAATCTTTCTCTAGCCAAAATTATTCCCTATCCTCCATGGAGTCTGGAAGTATGAATAAGATAGCGAATGGGACTGGAATCCAATGTCAAGCCCCGATAGCGCAAAATTCCAAAGGATTAGAGAATACGAGTTACCATTGCCAATAGGCAGTTAAAATAAATTCAATGATAGAATGTAAGGATATAACATTTTGTAATGGAGTAAGTGTAATGAAAATAAAAGTTTATGGAGCAAACATGTGGAAAATTAAAGGGGAAAATGGTAGCTATAGGGATGTTAATGGGAAATGAAAAGGGTAACAGGTAAGGACTCTCCACTGAGGTAGCCTTTCTCACGGAGTAGCGACCCTGCCGATGTGAGCTTTAGGGATGCTGAGATAAGACCCAGAGAAGTAGCCATATTACAGCTAAGAAAAGCAAGAAGATACGGAATACTAAGGAAGGGAAAATAAACGTTTTGGTATACATGTTTGGCTAAAGAAGATAGTAAGAGGTTAGTTGTCCAAGAAACCGTTAAGACTTTAGGAAGCAGAAACAGAAGGTAGGCACGGATAGAAAGATCTATGGGAATAGAAGGACTAGGTTTCGTATGGTAGCTATTAGAAAAGTATGCAAGTGATGTAGAAAAGAAAGTAAAGTTGAGAGTAGGATATAGAGGGACACAGGAGATATGGAGAAGTTTACAACAGAGGTGTAATTACAACTGTAGTAGCAAAAGGAAAAAAAAGGTAAACAACAGAAACTGCGGATGAGAACCATATGCAGATTAGTTTAACAGACAAGAAAAGGAGTACTGGCCTCTTAGATGAGCTATTAGTGCACATGTTTCCTTTGCTAGATGCCGTGCGTTATATTCCTGCCCGGGAGGAGGGAATCTTTCTCTAGCCAAGATTATTCCCTATCCTCCATGGAGTCTGGAAGTATGAATAAGATAGCGAATGTGTCTGTAATCCAATGGTCAAGCCCCGATAGCCTAAAATACCACAGGATTGGAGAATACGAGTTACCATTAGCCAATAGGCAATTAAAATAACTTAAATGATTGAATGTAAGGATATAACATTATGTAATGGTGTAAGTGTAATGGAATTAAATGTTTATGGAGCAAACATGTGGAAAATTAAAGGGGAAAATGGTAGGTGTAAGGATGTTAATGGGAAATGAAAGGGGTAACAGGTAAGGACTCTACTGAGGTAGCCTTACTCAGGGAGTAGCGACCCTGCCGATGTGAGCTTTAGGGATGCTGAGATAAGACCCAGAGAAGTAGCCATATTACATCTAAGAACAACAAGAAGGAACGGAATACTAAGGAAGGGTATAATAAACGTTTCGGTATACATGTTTGCCTCAAGAGGATAGTAAGAGGTTAGTTGTCCCTGAAACCGTCAAAACTTTAGGAAGCAGAAACAGAACGTAGGCAGGGATAGAAAGATCTATGGGGATAGAAGGAATAGGTTTCGTATGGTAGCTATTAGAAAAGTATGCAAGTGATGTAGAAAAGAAGGTTAAGTTGAGAATAGGATATAGAGGGACACAGGAGATATGGAGAAGTTTAAAAACAGAGGTGTAGTTACAACCGTAGTAGCAAAAGGAAAAAAAAGGGTAAACAACAGAAACTGCGGATGAGAACCATATGCAGATTAGTTTAACAGACAAAAAAGGAGTACTGGCCTCTTAGATGAGTTATTAGTGCACATGTTTCCTTTGCTAGATGCCGTGCGTTATATTCCTGCCCGGGAGGAGGGAATCTTTCTCTAGCCAAGATTATTCCCTATCCTCCATGGAGTCTGGAAGTATGAATGTGTCTGTAATCCAATGTTCTAGCCCCGCTTGCCCAAAACACCACAGGATTAGAGAATACGTGTTACCATTTCGAATAGGCAATTAAAATAAATTAAATGATAGAATGTAAGGATATAGCATTATGTAATGGAGTAAGTGTAATGGAGTTAAATGTTTATGGAGCAAACATGATGGAAATTTAAAGGGGAAAATGGTAGCTATAAGGATGTACATGGGAAATGAAAAGCTTTACCGGTAAGGAGTTTACTGAGGCAGCCTTACTCAGGGAGTATCGACCCTGCCGATGTGAGGTTTAGGGATACTGAGATAAGACCCAGAGAAGTAGGCGTATTACGGCTAACAAAAGTAGAGGGAAAGGAATACTAAGGAAGAAAATCTAAACGTTTTGGTATATATGTTTGGCTATAGAAGATGGTGGAAGGTTAGCTGTCCGTGAAACCGTTAAAACCTTAGGAAGCAGAAACAGAAGGTGGGCATTGATAGAAAGATCTTTGGGGACAGAAGGAAACGTTTTCGCATCGTATCTATTAGAAAGGTATGCAAGTGATGGAGAAAAGAAGGTAAAAAACAGAATAGGATATAAAGGGAAACAGGAGATATGGGGAAGTTTACAACAGAGGTGTAATTACAACTGTAGTAGCAAAAGGAAAAAAAAGGTAAAAAGAAACTGCGGATGAGAACCATATGCAGATTAGTTTAACAGACAAGAAAAGGAGGACTGGCCTCTTAGATGAGTTATTAGTGCACATGTTTCCTTTGCTAGATGCCGTGCGTTATATTCCTGCCCGGGAGGAGGGAATCTTTCTCTAGCCAAGATTATTCCCTATCCTCCATGGAGTCTGGAAGTATGAATAAGATAGCGAATGTGTCTGTAATCCAATGTTTAGCCCCGATAGCCCAAAATACCACAGGATTGGAGAATACGAGTTACCATTGCCAATAGGCAATTAAAAATGTGAAAATGGTAGCTATAAGAATGTACATGGGAAATGAAAAGGTTTACCGGTAAGGAGTTTACTGAGGCAGCCTTACTCAGGGAGTAACGACCCTGCAGATGTGAGCTTTAGGGATACTGCGATAAGACCCAGAGGACTAGGCATATTACAGCTAACAACAGTAGAGCGAAAGGAATACTAAGGAAGAAATTCTAAAGGTTTTGGTATATATGTTTGGCTATAGAAGATGGTGAAAAGTTAGCTGTCCGTGAAACTGTTAAAACCTTAGGAAGGGGAAACAGAAGGTGGGCAGGGATAGAAAGATCTATGGGGATAGAAGGAACAGTTTTCGCATGGTATCTATTAGAAAGGTATGCAAGTGATGGAGAAAAGAAGGTAAAAAAAGAATAGGATATAAAGGGAAACAGGAAATATGGGGAAGTTTACAGCAGAGGTGTAATTACAACTGTAGTAGCAAAAGGAAAAAAAGGTAAACAACAGAAACTGTGGATGAGAACCATATGCAGATTAGTTTAACAGACAAGAAAAGGAGGAATGGCCTCTTAGATGAGTTATTAGAGCACATCTTTCCTTTGCTAGATGCCGTGCGTTATATTCCTGCCCGGGAGGAGGGAATTTTTCTCTAGCCAAGACTATTCCCTATCCTCCATGGAGTCTGGAAGTATGAATAAGACAGCGAATGGGACTGGAATCCAATATCAAGCCCCGATAGCGCAAAATTCCAAAGGATTAGAGAATACGAGTTACCATTGCCAATAGGCAGTTAAAATAAATTCAATGATAGAATGTAAGGATATAGCATTATGCAATGGAGTAAGTGTAATGAAAATATAAGTTTATGGAGCAAACATGTGGAAAATTAAAGGGGTAAATGGTAGCTATAAGGATGTTAATGGGAAATGAAAAGGGTAACAGGTAAGGACTCTCTACTCAGGTAGCCTTACTCAGGGAGTAGCGACCCAGCCGATGTGAGCTTTAGGGATGCTGAGATAAGACCCAGAGATGTTGCCATATTACGACTAAGAAAAGCAAGAAGAAACGGAATACTAAGGAAGGGAAAATAAACATTTTGGTATATATGTTTGGCTAAGAAAGAAGGTAAAAGGTTAGTTGTCCGTGAAACCGTTAAAACCTTAGGAAGCAGAAACTGATGTAGGGCCGGGATAGAAAGAACTATGGGTATAGAAGGAATGAGTTTTGTTTGGTAGCTATTAGAAAAATATGCAAGTGATGTAGAAGAGAAGGTGAAGTTCAGAATAGGATATAAAGCGACACAGGAGATATAAGGAAGTTTACAGCAGAGGTGTAATTACAACTGTAGTAGCAAAAGGAAAAAAAAAGTAAACAACAGAAACTGCGGATGAGAACCATATGCAGATTAGTTTAACAGACAAGAAAAGGAGGAATGGCCTCTTAGATGAGTTATTAGAGCACATGTTTCCTTTGCTAGATGCCGTGCGTTATATTCCTGCCCGGGAGGAGGGAATCTTTCTCTAGCCAAGATTATTCCCTATCCTCCATGGAGTCTGGAAGTATGAATAAGATAGCGAATGGGACTGGAATCCAATGTCAAGCCCCGATAGCGCAAAATTCCAAAGGATTAGAGAATACGAGTTACCATTGCCAATAGGCAGTTAAAATAAATTCAATGATAGAATGTAAGGATATAACATTATGTAATGGAGTAAGTGTAATGAAAATAAAAGTTTATGGAGCAAACATGTGGAAA
The DNA here is from genome assembly GCA_030765065.1 of Deroplatys truncata. Taxonomy (NCBI): domain Eukaryota; kingdom Metazoa; phylum Arthropoda; class Insecta; order Mantodea; family Mantidae; genus Deroplatys; species Deroplatys truncata. The sequence continues at coordinate 98,263,459 of CM060986.1, read as the reverse complement.
ATTAAAGGGGAAAATGGTAGCTATAGGGATGTTAATGGGAAATAAAAGGGTAACAGGTAAGGACTCTCTACTGAGGTAGCCTTTCTCAGGGAGTAGCGACCCTGCCGATGTGAGCTTTAGGGATGCTGAGATAAGACCCAGAGAAGTAGCCATATTACAGCTAAGAAAAACAAGAAGATACGGCATACTAAGGAAGGGAAAATAAACGTTTTGGTATACATGTTTGGCTAAAGAAGATAGTAAGAGGTTAGTTGTCCAAGAAAGCGTTAAGACTTTAGGATGCAGAAACAGAAGGTAGGCACGGATAGAAAGATCTATGGGAATAGAAGGACTAGCTTTCGTATGGTAGCTATTAGAAAAGTATGCAAGTGATGTAGAAAAGAAAGTAAAGTTGAGAGTAGGATATAGAGGGACACAGGAGATATGGAGAAGTTTACAACAGAGGTGTAATTACAACTGTAGTAGCAAAAGGAAAAGAAAGGTAAACAACAGAAACTGCGGATGAGAACCATATGCAGATTAGTTTAACAGACAAGAAAAGGAGTACTGGCCTCTTAGATGAGTTATTAGTGCACATGTTTCCTTTGCTAGATGCCGTGCGTTATATTCCTGCCCGGGAGGAGGGAATCTTTCTCTAGCCAAGATTATTCCCTATCCTCCATGGAGTCTGGAAGTATGAATGAGATAGCGAATGTGTCTGTAATCCAATGTTCAAGCCCCGATAGCCCAAAATACCACAGAATTGGAGAATACGAATTACCATTGCCAATAGGCAATTAAAATAACTTAAATGATTGAATGTAAAGATATAACATTATGTAATGGTGTAAGTGTAATGGAATTAAATGTTTATGGAGCAAACATGTGGAAAATTAAAGGGGAAAATGGTAGGTGTCAGGATGTTAATGGGAAATGAAAGGGGTAACAGGCAAGGACTCTCTACTGAGGTAGCCTTACTCAGGGAGGAGCGACCCTGCCGATGTGAGCTTTAGGGATGCTGAGATAAGACCCAGAGAAGTAGCCATATTACAGCTAAGAAAAACAAGAAGGAACGGAATACTAAGGAAGGGTAAAATAAACGTTTTGGTATACATGTTTGGCTCAAGAGGATAGTAAGAGGTTAGTTGTCCCTGAAACGGTTAAAACTTTAGGAAGCAGAAACAGAAGGTAGGCAGGGATAGAAAGATCTATGGGGATAGAAGGAATAGGTTTCATATGGTAGCTATTAGAAAAGTATGCAAGTGATGTAGAAAAGAAGGTTAAGTTGAGAATAGGATATAGAGGGACACAGGAGATATGGAGAAGTTTAAAAACAGAGGTGTAGTTACAACCGTAGTAGCAAAAGGAAAAAAAAGGGTAAACAACAGAAACTGCGGATGAGAACCATATGCAGATTAGTTTAACAGACAAGAAAAGGAGTACTGGCCTCTTAGATGAGTTATTAGTGCACATGTTTCCTTTGCTAGATGCCGTGCGTTATATTCCTGCCCGGGAGGAGGGAATCTTTCTCTAGCCAAGATTATTCCCTATCCTCCATGGAGTCTGGAAGTATGAATAAGATAGCGAATGTGTCTGTAATCCAATGTTCTAGCCCCGCTTGCCCAAAACACCACAGGATTAGAGAATACGAGTTACCATTGCCAATAGGCAATTAAAATAAATTAAATGATAGAATGTAAGGATATAGCATTATGTAATGGAGTAAGTGTAATGGAATTAAATGTTTATGGAGCAAACATGTTGGAAATTTAAAGGGGAAAATGGTAGCTATAAGGATGTACATGGGAAATTAAAAGGTTTACCGGTAAGGAGTTTACTGAGGCAGCCTTACTCAGGGAGTAGCGACCCTGCCGATGTGAGCTTTAGGGATACTGAGATAAGACCCAGAGAGGTAGGCATATTACAGCTAACAAAAGTAGAGGAAAAGGAATACTAAGGAAGAAAATCTAAACGTTTTAGTATATATGTTTGGCTGTAGAAGATGGTGAAAGGTTAGCTGTCCGTGAAACCGTTAAAACCTTAGGAAGCAGAAACAGAAGGTGGGCAGTGATAGAAAGATCTATGGGGATAGAAGGAAACGTTTTCGCATGGTATCTATTAGAAAGGTATGCACGTGATGGAGAAAAGAAGGTAAAAAACGGAATAGGATATAAAGGGAAACAGGAGATATGGGGAAGTTTACAACAGAGGTGTAATTACAACTGTAGTAGCAAAAGGAAAAAAAAGGTAAAGAACAGAAACTGCGGATGAGAACCATATGCAGATTAGTTTAAGAGACAAGAAAAGGAGGAATGGCCTCTTAGATGAGTTATTAGAGCACATGTTTCCTTTGCTAGATGCCGTGCGTTATATTCCTGCCCGGGAGGAGGGAATCTTTCTCTAGCCAAGATTATTCCCTATCCTCCATGGAGTCTGGAAGTATGAATAAGATAGCGAATGGGACTGGAATCCAATGTCAAGCCCCGATAGCGCAAAATTCCAAAGGATTAGAGAATACGAGTTACCATTGCCAATAGGCAGTTAAAATAAATTCAATGATAGAATGTAAGGATATAACATTATGTAATGGAGTAAGTGTAATGAAAATAAAAGTTTATGGAGCAAACATGTGGAAAATTAAAGGGGAAAATGGTAGCTATAGGGATGTTAATGGGAAATGAAAAGGGTAACAGGTAAGGACTCTCTACTGAGGTAGCCTTTCTCAGGGAGTAGCGACCCTGCCGATGTGAGCTTTAGGGATGCTGAGAAAGACACAGAGAAGTAGCCATATTACAGCTAAGAAAAACAAGAAGATACGGCATACTAAGAAAGGGAAAATAAACGTTTTGGTATACATGTTTGGCTAAAGAAGATAGTAAGAGGTTAGTTGTCCAAGAAACCGTTAAGACTTTAGGAAGCAGAAACAGAAGGTAGGCACGGATAGAAAGATCTATGGGAATAGAAGGACTAGCTTTCGTATGGTAGCTATTAGAAAAGTATGCAAGTGATGTAGAAAAGAAAGTAAAGTTGAGAGTAGGATATAGAGGGACACAGGAGATATGGAGAAGTTTACAACAGAGGTGTAATTACAACTGTAGTAGCAAAAGGAAAAAAAGGTAAACAACAGAAACTGCGGATGAGAACCATATGCAGATTAGTTTAACAGACAAGAAAAGGAGGAATGGCCTCTTAGATGAGTTATTAGAGCACATCTTTCCTTTGCTAGATGCCGTGCGTTATATTCCTGCCCGGGAGGAGGGAATCTTTCTCTAGCCAAGATTATTCCCTATCCTCCATGGAGTCTGGAAGTATGAATAAGACAGCGAATTGGACTGGAATCCAATATCAAGCCCCGATAGCGCAAAATTCCAAAGGATTAGAGAATACGAGTTACCATTGCCAATAGGCAGTTAAAATAAATTCAATGATAGAATGTAAGGATATAACATTATGTAATGGAGTAAGTGTAATGAAAATAAAAGTTTATGGAGCAAACATGTGGAAAATTAAAGGGGTAAATGGTAGCTATAAGGATGTTAATGGGAAATGAAAATGGTAACAGGTAAGGACTCTCTACTCAGGTAGCCTTACTCAGGGAGTAGCGACCCAGCCGATGTGAGCTTTAGGGATGCTGAGATAAGACCCAGAGATGTTGCCATATTACGACTAAGAAAAGCAAGAAGAAACGGAATACTAAGGAAGGGAAAATAAACATTTTGGTATATATGTTTGGCTAAGAAAGATGGTAAAAGGTTAGTTGTCCGTGAAACCGTTAAAACCTTAGGAAGCAGAAACTGATGTAGGGCCGGGATAGAAAGAACTATGGGTATAGAAGGACTAGGTTTCGTATGGTAGCTATTAGAAAAGTATGCAAGTGATGTAGAAAAGAAAGTAAAGTTGAGAGTAGGATATAGAGGGACACAGGAGATACGGAGAAGTTTACAACAGAGGTGTAATTACAACTGTAGTAGCAAAAGGAAAAAAAAGGTAAACAACAGAAACTGCGGATGAGAACCATATGCAGATTAGTTTAACAGACAAGAAAAGGAGTCCTGGCCTCTTAGATGAGTTATTAGTGCACATGTTTCCTTTGCTAGATGCCGTGCGTTATATTCCTGCCCGGGAGGAGGGAATCTTTCTCTAGCCAAGATTATTCCCTATCCTCCATGGAGTCTGGGCAGGCCCTCTCACCGAGTGGTCGACTTGTCAGGCTACACTTGCTGTATCTCTGGCTCTTCTCCTGGAGTTTTGTGCCTTGTTGGGCATTCATCTGCTTGCGCCGGTCCTGCACTTCAGTGCTCGACTTGGGACCTTGCTTCTCCGAGCTTCCGCTCCATTGGCTGGCTGAGTGTGGTGCGGCTTCGTCCTTGTTGGACTTTGCAGTGCTTTTGGGCAACCTGCCCATTTTCGTGCGCTGAGTTGTTGCCGACGGCTTTGAACGAGCGTTTTTGGTCGCCTGTGCGCTTCGCAACCGGTGGGCCTCTTGGGGCTTGCCGGTGCCTCTTCTCCAGTTCCGGTGGCTGACCTGTTGGGTAGTGGTGGTTTCATTGTCACCCCTGCCTGATGGACGATTCTTCTGCTGTTGCTCCCACCCGGGACTCCTTGGCTGGTGCTGATGCGGCTGCTCCTACTCCGGTTCCTGAGGTTATGGACACCGGGCTACCTTCGGATCCTTCTGGTACGTCTGGCGTGCCTCCTTCGCCACTTGTCCCATCTCCTCACTCCTTGGCTCTCCAGAAGGAGGTCCTCGAACTGGAGAGCGAAAAGCTTTATTATCAAACCCTCCTGCAGGATGCTCGTCCTGGGGAGGAGAAATGGCTCCAAGTGGCAAATGCCTTGGAAGGTGTGTTACGCGAGCTTGGCGTTAAACGCCGTGCCTTGTCTTCCGCTTCTTCTGCCTGGGTTTCCCAGCGCACCAAGCGTTCATTCCAGCGCTGCGATAGCGACGACGAGGGTCGTTCTCCGCACGCAAAGAAGTTTACTAAGACCTTGCACCCTTCTCCTGCTGTTCCTACGCAAAACCGCTTTGCTCCCGTGTCTGACTCCGAGGATGACGGTGTTGCGGTCCCTCCGCCTTCTGCGTCACATCCCTCTGTTCCTTCCCGGCCTCCTCGGCCGCGTCGTTCTGGCCCCTCTGCTTCCTCTTCTCGCCGTCCCGCGGCGTCCGCCTCTGCTCCTTCTACTTCCGCTGCTCCTCCCCCCGCGCCTGGGGTGGTCGAGCCTCGCCCTCCCCGCATTATCCTGCCGGAGGTCGGCCGCCTGAAAGACGTTCTCCGACTTCTTCGCGGTCTCTGTGGCACTGATGGCTTCACTCTTCAAGATACACCGGATGGGTTGAAGATTATGCTTCGTTCGCTGGCGCATTTCCATCCCGTTTTGGACGCCTTCAGGGAGGCCAGCTTGATGTACTTCACGTTCCTGCCCAAGAGCGAGCAGCCGCTTCGTTATGTGGTGAAGGGCCTTCCTTCCGCAATGGACCCTGCCGACATTCTGGAGGCTATGAAACAACAAGGATATGCGGCTCTCCAATGCAAGCAGCTGGACTCTCGAGGTCGGTTGCTGCCCATGTTTCTGGTCACGTTGGAGCGGTGTGAGTCCAGTAAGCGTTTTCCTAATGAACGCACTTTAGCCCAGGTTATTGTTCGCATCGAAGCCTATCGCACACAGAACCACATTACGCAGTGCTTCAACTGCCAGAAGATTGGCCATACCTTTCGAATGTGCACCCTTCCTACGCGGTGTGTGTTATGCAGCGGCCTTCATATGCTCAAGGACTGCCCCCATAAGGGGCTTGAGTCGTTTACGCCCCTTTGCACCAATTGTGGCTCTGCCCATACAGCCAGCTACCGCGGTTGCCAAACCTTCCAGCTCGAGCGTGATCGCCGGCAACTTGCCGATCTCAGCAAGCAGCTCGCTTCTGCCAGACGTGGTTCTTCTCGCCCTTCTCCTGCTTCGTCTTCTGTGGTTCGGCCAGGTCTCTCCTTTTCTCGAGCTCTTGGTGGTCGTGGCCTTGTTACCGCCGTCCCTCAGGTTTCCTGTACTCCTCCGTCCGGGTCGGATTCTGCTTTGGGTTCCGACTTGAAAGAAATTTTATCCTTTTTTGCCGCTTTTGATTTTCGTACTTTGTTTGCCCGACTTCGTGCTTGTGTCGCTCGTTTCCGGTCTTGCTCCACAGTTTTTGAGAAGTTTCAAGCTATTCTTGAATGTCTTGAGTCCCTCTTGTAGGCTATGGCGCAGCGCACCCCGCCCGTCCCAACTGGTATTTGCGGTTTGCTCTGGAACGCCAATGGCCTCCGCTCGCACCGTTACGAATTTCTCCATTACTTACAGCGCCACAGTATTGCTGTTGCCTGCGTGACGGAAACTAAACTTAAGCCTACTGTTCGTTTTTCTCTTCCTGGCTACCATATTTTCCGCTCGGATCGCCCGGGTCGCCGTCCCGGTGGTGGGACTGCTGTCTTTCTTCGCCGGCATATTTCCTTCTCCCTCCCTCCTCTCCCTGCTCTTGAGTGCCTGGAGTGCACGTTAGTTCGATTCTCGATCAGCCGCCAGTTCGTCTCCGTCGCTGCTGTTTATCGCGCTCCAGGATCTCATCCGGATGCGATGGTGCGCGATCTTCGCCGCCTTTTCGATGTATGCTCTGGCCCGGTCCTTTTAGCGGGAGACTTTAATGCCATGAACACGTCCTGGAACTCTCGGTCCACCAACTTCGCCGGAGCTCGGCTCCTGGACTTCCTTCTTTTCCTTACCCGACAGCGTTCGTTTTCTTCGTTCCACTGATTGGTCTTTGTTTCGCTCGACTTTTCATCGCCTTGTTGATTCATCTCTCCCTTGCTCTTCGCCTGCGGACATTGACTCTGCCGTTGCTGCCTTTACCGCCTCCTTGCGTACGGCTGTTTTCCGGTCTACGACTTCAATTCCCCAGCACTTTCGTCATCCGCACTTTCCGGACGTTGCATATCTCATTGCTTGTCGGCGTCGTCTGATGCGTCTTTGGCGTCAGACCCACCTACCTCTCTATCGTCGTCTTGTCAATCGCCTTCGGGTTGACATCCAGGACACTCTGATGCTTAGTCAGGAGTGTGCCTGGGAGGACCGGATGCTTCGCACCACACACCAAGACGGCTCCCTCTGGCGCCTTCTCCGCGGTTTTCGCTCCTCTTCTCGTGGTTCTGCTCATGCCGAAGCTCTTCTCTCTCCGACGGGGCCTGTCGACTCTGCTGCAGGCAAAGCCGAGCTTTTTGCCTCCTCTTTGGAGCAACGCTTCACGGATAATCCCGTTGTTGACCCAGGTCACGCTCATCAGGTTGACCTCTGGTTCCATTCCTGGCTTCAGCTTCCTTCGGTTCCCTCGGATCTCCGCTTCTCTCCATTGCAGGTTTCTCAGGCGATTCGCCGTCTTCACCCCAGCAAAGCTGCTGGACCTGACTTCGTTTCTCCCATTGCTCTTAAGCACCTTCCCCGTTGCGCTTTGATCTTCCTTACACGTGTCTTCAATGCTTGTCTTTCTCTGGATTACTTTCCTCCGGCCTGGAAGACGGCCGACGTTATTATGTTGCCTAAACCGGGCCGCGCTCTCCGAGATGCATCTAATTATCGCCCCATTAGCCTGTTGTCCCATCTCGGCAAACTCTTTGAACGGCTTCTTCTTCTCCACGTCCATTCGGTTGTTCCTTTTCATATTGCTCTTCCTGATTTTCAGTTCGGTTTTCGCCCTCGTCACTCTACTGATCTTCAATTGCTTAAGTTTGTTGACGATGTCAGTACCGCCTTCAATGACGACTGCAGTACTCTTGCGTTGTTTCTCGATGTTGAGGCTGCTTTTGATCGTTGTTGGCATCGTGGTATTCTATTTAAGGTCTTCCATCAGGTTCCGGAGCTCCGTCCATTCTTGCGTCTTTTCTACAGTTTTCTCCGTGATCGCACCTTTTCTGTGCGCGTTGGCACGGCTCGTTCCGCCCCTCGGTGTATGCTTGCTGGTGTCCCACAGGGTGCCATTTTGACCCCTTACCTTTTTGCTTTATTCACACGGGATCCACCCTCCTCGCCGCAATGTCACGTCCTGATGTACGCCGACGACACAGCTCTTTACCACCATTGCCGTAATTTGCGTTATGGCCAACTGGCCCTCCAACGCTATGTCTCCAGCTTCCTGGATTGGCTTGCGCGTTGGCGGATAGCCATTAATGCCGCCAAGTGCCATTTTTTATTGTTCTCTAAGAAACTTAAGATTCCCGAGCTCTCTCTTCAGGTCGCTGGGCGGGCCTTACCGTATCGTCGGCAAACTCGATATTTGGGAGTTACTCTCGATAGCACTCTCACTTGGCGCCCCCATCTTGCCCGTGTTCGTGCCCAGGGGAAGGCGCGACTTCACCTCTGTCAACAGATTTTCCGCAGCCGCTCCCTTGCTCTTCGGTCCAAGCTCATTCTTTACGCAGCCTTTATCCGCTCCTTTCTCCTTTATGCCTGTGTGGCCTGGGCTGGCATCCCGCAAGGTAGCTGGCAGGCGCTTCAGAGGATCCAGAATCTTAGTTTCCGCCGGATGCTTCGTGTGCCCCTTATCACAACCAATCAGTCTATTCGGGCTGAGCTGCAGATGCCCACCCTGGAGGAAGTCACGCATGTTCGTGGCCGTCGTTTGTGGGCTGCCATTCGTCGCCACTCCAACCCGTTGGTCAGGAACATCGGCACGGCCGAGCCTCGACACAGAAAGCACCGCCGTGTGCGTCAGTTTTAACCTTTTATCCTCCTCTTGTGCGCGCACCCGCTGCGGCGGCTGCTCTATTGCGTCGTGTATATCAGTGCTATGAACTGTTCTGTTTGGTGTAGCATAACATTTTGTGTAAACTTAACTACCTACTTGACATTCTAGGCGGGGTACCGCCCTGTTTCTGTTCTCTTGTGCATTACTTTTTTGGTTCAAATGGGGCTGTTCTCCTGGGGGCGCTTGGCCGCCCAGGTATGGGTTCCTTTTCATTATTTTGTGTCACTGTATCTGTTTTGTATCACCTGATGTTATTTTAACCTGTGAGGCTGCCTCTCTGTACCAGCCACAGGGTGAATTCTGTTGAATAAAAACTTGGACTTGGATGGAGTCTGGAAGTATGAATAAGATAGCGAATGTGTCTGTAATCCAATGGTCAAGCCCCGATAGCCCAAAATACCACAGGATTGGAGAATACGAGTTACCATTAGCCAATAGGCAATTAAAATAACTTAAATGATTGAATGTAAGGATATAACATTATGTAATGGTGTAAGTGTAATGGAATTAAATGTTTATGGAGCAAACATGTGGAAAATTAAAGGGGAAAATGGTAGGTGTAAGGATGTTAATGGGAAATGAAAGGGGTAACAGGTAAGGACTCTACTGAGGTAGCCTTACTCAGGGAGTAGCGACCCTGCCGATGTGAGCTTTAGGGATGCTGAGATAAGACCCAGAGAAGTAGCCATATTACAGCTAAGAAAAACAAGAAGGAACGGAATACTAAGGAAGGGTAAAATAAACGTTTTGGTATACATGTTTGGCTCAAGAGGATAGTAAGAGGTTAGTTGTCCCTGAAACCGTCAAAACTTTAGGAAGCAGAAACAGAAGGTAGGCAGGGATAGAAAGATCTATGGGGATAGAAGGAATAGGTTTCGTATGGTAGCTATTAGAAAAGTATGCAAGTGATGTAGAAAAGAAGGTTAAGTTGAGAATAGGATATAGAGGGACACAGGAGATATGGAGAAGTTTAAAAACAGAGGTGTAGTTACAACCGTAGTAGCAAAAGGAAAAAAAAGGGTAAACAACAGAAACTGCGGATGAGAACCATATGCAGATTAGTTTAACAGACAAAAAAGGAGTACTGGCCTCTTAGATGAGTTATTAGTGCACATGTTTCCTTTGCTAGATGCCGTGCGTTATATTCCTGCCCGGGAGGAGGGAATCTTTCTCTAGCCAAGATTATTCCCTATCCTCCATGGAGTCTGGAAGTATGAATGTGTCTGTAATCCAATGTTCTAGCCCCGCTTGTCCAAAACACCACAGGATTAGAGAATACGAGTTACCATTTCCAATAGGCAATTAAAATAAATTAAATGATAGAATGTAAGGATATAGCATTATGTAATGGAGTAAGTGTAATGGAGTTAAATGTTTATGGAGCAAACATGTTGGAAATTTAAAGGGGAAAATGGTAGCTATAAGGATGTACATGGGAAATGAAAAGCTTTACCGGTGAGGAGTTTACTGAGGCAGCCTTACTCAGGGAGTAGCGACCCTGCCGATGTGAGGTTTAGGGATACTGAGATAAGACCCAGAGAAGTAGGCGTATTACGGCTAACAAAAGTAGAGGGAAAGGAATACTAAGGAAGAAAATCTAAACGTTTTGGTATATATGTTTGGCTATAGAAGATGGTGAAAGGTTAGCTGTCCGTGAAACCGTTAAAACCTTAGGAAGCAGAAACAGAAGGTGGGCATTGATAGAAAGATCTTTGGGGACAGAAGGAAACGTTTTCGCATCGTATCTATTAGAAAGGTATGCAAGTGATGGAGAAAAGAAGGTAAAAACAGAATAGGATATAAAGGGAAACAGGAGATATGGGGAAGTTTACAACAGAGGTGTAATTACAACTGTAGTAGCAAAAGGAAAAAAAGGTAAACAACAGAAACTGCGGATGAGAACCATATGCAGATTAGTTTAACAGACAAGAAAAGGAGGACTGGCCTCTTAGATGAGTTATTAGTGCACATGTTTCCTTTGCTAGATGCCGTGCGTTATATTCCTGCCCGGGAGGAGGGAATCTTTCTCTAGCCAAGATTATTCCCTATCCTCCATGGAGTCTGGAAGTATGAATAAGACAGCGAATGGGACTGGAATCCAATATCAAGCCCCGATAGCGCAAAATTCCAAAGGATTAGAGAATACGAGTTACCATTGCCAATAGGCATTTAAAATAAATTCAATGATAGAATGTAAGGATATAACATTATGTAATGGAGTAAGTGTAATGAAAATAAAAGTTTATGGAGCAAACATGTGGAAAATTAAAGGGGTAAATGGTAGCTATAAGGATGTTAATGGGAAATGAAAAGGGTAACAGGTAAGGACTCTCTACTCAGGTAGCCTTACTCAGGGAGTAGCGACCCAGCCGATGTGAGCTTTAGGAATGCTGAGATAAGACCCAGAGATGTTGCCATATTACGACTAAGAAAAGCAAGAAGAAACGGAATACTAAGGAAGGGAAAATAAACATTTTGGTATATATGTTTGGCTAAGAAAGATGGTAAAAGGTTAGTTGTCCGTGAAACCGTTAAAACCTTAGGAAGCAGAAACTGATGTAGGGCCGTGATAGAAAGAACTATGGGTATAGAAGGAATGGGTTTTGTTTGGAAGCTATTAGAAAAATATGCAAGTGATGTAGAAGAGAAGGTGAATTTCAGAATAGGATATAAAGGGACACAGGAGATATAAGGAAGTTTACAGCAGAGGTGTAATTACAACTGTAGTAGCAAAAGGAAAAAAAAGCTAAACAACAGAAACTGCGGATGAGAACCATATGCAGATTAGTTTAACAGACAAGAAAAGGACTACTGGCCTCTTAGATGAGTTATTAGTGCACATGTTTCCTTTGCTAGATGCCGTGCGTTATATTCCTGCCCGGGAGGAGGGAATCTTTCTCTAGCCAAGATTATTCCCTATCCTCCATGGAGTCTGGAAGTATGAATAAGATAGCGAATGTGTCTGTAATCCAATGTTCAAGCCCCGATAGCCCCAAAATACCACAGGATTGGAGAATACGAGTTACCATGGCCAATAGGCAATTAAAATAACTTAAATGATTGAATGTAAGGATATAACATTATGTAATGGTGTAAGTGTAATGGAATTAAATGTTTATGGAGCAAACATGTGGAAAATTAAAGGGAAAAATGGTAGGTGTCAGGATGTTAATGGGAAATGAAAGGGGTAACAGGTAAGGACTCTCTACTGAGGAAGCCTTACTCAGGGAGGAGCGACCCTGCCGATGTGAGCTTTAGGGATGCTGAGATAAGACCCAGAGAAGTAGCCATATTACAGCTAAGAAAAACAAGAAGGAACAGAATACTAAGGAAGGGTAAAATAAACGTTTTGATATACATGTTTGGCTCAAGAGGATAGTAAGAGATTAGTTGTCCCTGAAACCGTTAAAACTTTAGGAAGCAGAAACAGAACGTAGGCAGGGATAGAAAGATCTATGGGGATAGAAGGAATAGGTTTCGTATGGTAGCTATTAGAAAAGTATGCAAGTGATGTAGAAAAGAAGGTTAAGTTGAGAATAGGATATAGAGGGGCACAGGAGATATGGAGAAGTTTAAAAACAGAGGTGTAGTTACAACCGTAGTAGCAAAAGGAAAAAAAGGGTAAACAACAGAAACTGCGGATGAGAACCATATGCAGATTAGTTTAACAGACAAAAAAGGAGTACTGGCCTCTTAGATGAGTTATTAGTGCACATGTTTCCTTTGCTAGATGCCGTGCGTTATATTCCTGCCCGGGAGGAGGGAATCTTTCTCTAGCCAAGATTATTCCCTATCCTCCATGGAGTCTGGAAGTATGAATGTGTCTGTAATCCAATGTTCTAGCCCCGCTTGCCCAAAACCCACAGGATTAGAGAATACGAGTTACCATTTCCAATAGGCAATTAAAATAAATTAAATGATAGAATGTAAGGATATAGCATTATGTAATGGAGTAAGTGTAATGGAATTAAATGTTTATGGAGCAAACATGTTGGAAATTTAAAGGGGAAAATGGTAGCTATAAGGATGTACATGGGAAATGAAAAGCTTTACCGGTAAGGAGTTTACTGAGACAGCCTTACTCAGGGAGTAGCGACCCTGCCGATGTGAGGTTTAGGGATACTGAGATAAGACCCAGAGAAGTAGGCGTATTACGGCTAACAAAAGTAGAGGGATAGGAATACTAAGGAAGAAAATCTAAACGTTTTGGTATATACGTTTGGCTATAGAAGATGGTGAAAGGTTAGCTGTCCGTGAAACCGTTAAAACCTTAGGAAGCAGAAACAGAAGGTGGGCATTGATAGAAAGATCTTTGGGGACAGAAGGAAACGTTTTCGCACCGTATCTATTAGAAAGGTATGTAAGTGATGGAGAAAAGAAGGTAAAAAACAGAATAGGATATAAAGGGAAACAGGAGATATGGGGAAGTTTACAACAGAGGTGTAATTACAACTGTAGTAGCAAAAGGAAAAAAAAAGGTAAACAACAGAAACTGCGGATGAGAACCATATGCAGATTAGTTTAACAGACAAGAAAAGGAGGACTGGCCTCTTAGATGAGTTATTAGTGCACATGTTTCCTTTGCTAGATGCCGTGCGTTATATTCCTGCCCGGGAGGAGGGAATCTTTCTCTAGCCAAGATTATTCCCTATCCTCCATGGAGTCTGGAAGTATGAATAAGATAGCGAATGGGACTGGAATCCAATGTCAAGCCCCGATAGCGCAAAATTCCAAAGGATTAGAGAATACGAGTTACCATTGCCAATAGGCAGTTAAAATAAATTCAATGATAGAATGTAAGGATATAACATTATGTAATGGAGTAAGTGTAATGAAAATAAAAGTTTATGGAGCAAACATGTGGAAAATTAAAGGGGAAAATGGTAGCTATAGGGATGTTAATGGGAAATGAAAAGGGTAACAGGTAAGGACTCTCTACTGAGGTAGCCTTTCTCAGGGAGTAGCGACCCTGCCGATGTGAGCTTTAGGGATGCTGAGATAAGACCCAGAGAAGTAGCCATATTACAGCTAAGAAAAACAAGAAGATACGGCATACTAAGGAAAGGAAAATAAACGTTTTGGTATACATGTTTGGCTAAAGAAGATAGTAAGAGGTTAGTTGTCCAAGAAAGCGTTAAGACTTTAGGAAGCAGAAACATAAGGTAGGCACGGATAGAAAGATCTATGGGAATAGAAGGACTAGGTTTCGTATGGTAGCTATTAGAAAAGTATGCAAGTGATGTAGAAAAGAAAGTAAAGTTGAGAGTAGGATATAGAGGGACACAGGAGATACGGAGAAGTTTACAACAGAGGTGTAATTACAACTGTAGTAGCAAAAGGAAAAAAAGGTAAACAACAGAAACTGCGGATGAGAACCATATGCAGATTAGTTTAACAGACAAGAAAAGGAGTACTGGCCTCTTAGATGAGTTATTAGTGCACATGTTTCCTTTGCTAGATGCCGTGCGTTATATTCCTGCCCGGGAGGAGGGAATCTTTCTCTAGCCAAGATTATTCCCTATCCTCCATGGAGTCTGGAAGTATGAATAAGATAGCGAATGTGTCTGTAATCCAATGGTCAAGCCCCGATAGCCCAAAATACCACAGGATTGGAGAATACGAGTTACCATTAGCCAATAGGCAATTAAAATAACTTAAATGATTGAATGTAAGGATATAACATTATGTAATGGTGTAAGTGTAATGGAATTAAATGTTTATGGAGCAAACATGTGGAAAATTAAAGGGGAAAATGGTAGGTGTAAGGATGTTAATGGGAAATGAAAGGGGTAACAGGTAAGGACTCTACTGAGGTAGCCTTACTCAGGGAGTAGCGACCCTGCCGATGTGAGCTTTAGGGATGCTGAGATAAGACCCAGAGAAGTAGCCATATTACAGCTAAGAAAAACAAGAAGGAACGGACTACTAAGGAAGGGTAAAATAAACGTTTTGGTATACATGTTTGGCTCAAGAGGATAGTAGGAGGTTAATTGTCCCTGAAACCGTCAAAACTTTAGGAAGCAGAAACAGAAGGTAGGCACGGATAGAAAGATCTATGGGGATAGAAGGAATAGGTTTCGTATGGTAGCTATTAGAAAAGTATGCAAGTGATGTAGAAAAGAAGGTTAAGTTGAGAATAGGATATAGAGGGACACAGGAGATATGGAGAAGTTTAAAAACAGAGGTGTAGTTACAACCGTAGTAGCAAAAGGAAAAAAAAGGGTAAACAACAGAAACTGCGGATGAGAACCATATGCAGATTAGTTTAACAGACAAAAAAGGAGTACTGGCCTCTTAGATGAGTTATTAGTGCACATGTTTCCTTTGCTAGATGCCGTGCGTTATATTCCTGCCCGGGAGGAGGGAATCTTTCTCTAGCCAAGATTATTCCCTATCCTCCATGGAGTCTGGAAGTATGAATGTGTCTGTAATCCAATGTTCTAGCCCCGCTTGCCCAAAACACCACAGGATTAGAGAATACGAGTTACCATTTCCAATAGGCAATTAAAATGAATTAAATGATAGAATGCAAGGATATAGCATTATGTAATGGAGTAAGTGTAATGGAGTTAAATGTTTATGGAGCAAACATGTTGGAAATTTAAAGGGGAAAATGGTAGCTATAAGGATGTACATGGGAAATGAAAAGCTTTACCGGTAAGGAGTTTACTGAGGCAGCCTTACTCAGGGAGTAGCGACCCTGCCGATGTGAGGTTTAGGGATACTGAGATAACACCCAGAAAAGTAGGCGTATTACGGCTAACAAAAGTAGAGGGAAAGGAATACTAAGGAAGAAAATCTAAACGTTTTGGTATATATGTTTGGCTATAGAAGATGGTGAAAGGTTAGCTGTCCGTGAAACCGTTAAAACCTTAGGAAGCAGAAACAGAAGGTGGGCATTGATAGAAAGATCTTTGGGGACAGAAGGAAACGTTTTCGCATCGTATCTATTAGAAAGGGATGCAAGTGATGAAGAAAAGAAGGTAAAAAACAGAATAGGATATAAAGGGAAACAGGAGATATGGGGAAGTTTACAACAGAGGTGTAATTACAACTGTAGTAGCAAAAGGAAAAAAAAGGTAAACAACAGAAACTGCGGATGAGAACCATATGCAGATTAGTTTAACAGACAAGAAAAGGAGGACTGGCCTCTTAGATGAGTTATTAGAGAACATGTTTCCTTTGCTAGATGCCGTGCGTTATATTCCTGCCCGGGAGGAGGGAATCTTTCTCTAGCCAAGATTATTCCCTATCCTCCATGGAGTCTGGAAGTATGAATAAGACAGCGAATGGGACTGGAATCCAATATCAAGCCCCGATAGCGGAAAATTCCAAAGGATTAGAGAATACGAGTTACCATTGCCAATAGCCAGTTAAAATAAATTCAATGATAGAATGTAAGGATATAACATTATGTAATGGAGTAAGTGTAATGAAAATAAAAGTTTATGGAGCAAACGTGTGGAAAATTAAAGGGGTAAATGGTAGCTATAAGGATGTTAATGGGAAATGAAAAGGGTAACAGGTAAGGACTCTCTACTCAGGTAGCCTTACTCAGGGAGTAGCGACCCAGCCGATGTGAGCTTTAGGGATGCTGAGATAAGACCCAGAGATGTTGCCATATTACGACTAAGAAAAGCAAGAAGAAACGGAATACTAAGGAAGGGAAAATAAACATTTTGGTATATATGTTTGGCTAAGAAAGATGGTAAAAGGTTAGTTGTCCGTGAAACCGTTAAAACCTTAGGAAGCAGAAACTGATGTAGGGCCGGGATAGAAAGAACTATGGGTATAGAAGGAATGGGTTTTGTTTGGTAGCTATTAGAAAAATATGCAAGTGATGTAGAAGAGAAGGTGAAGTTCAGAATAGGATATAAAGGGACACAGGAGATATAAGGAAGTTTACAGCAGAGGTGTAATTACAACTGTAGTAGCAAAAGGAAAAAAAAGCTAAACAACAGAAACTGCGGATGAGAACCATATGCAGATTAGTTTAACAGACAAGTAAGGAGTACTGGCCTCTTAGATGAGTTATTAGTGCACATGTTTCCTTTGCTAGATGCCGTGCGTTATATTCCTGCCCGGGAGGAGGGAATCTTTCTCTAGCCAAGATTATTCCCTATCCTCCATGGAGTCTGGAAGTATGAATAAGATAGCGAATGTGTCTGTAATCCAATGTTCAAGCCCCGATAGCCCCAAAATACCACAGGATTGGAGAATACGAGTTACCATGGCCAATAGGCAATTAAAATAACTTAAATCATTGAATGTAAGGATATAACATTATGTAATGGTGTAAGTGTAATGGAATTAAATGTTTATGGAGCAAAAATGTGGAAAATTAAAGGGGAAAATGGTAGGTGTAAGGACGTTAATGGGAAATGCAAGGGGTAACAGGTAAGGACTCTCTACTGAGGTATCCTTACTCAGGGAGTAGCGACCCTGCCGATGTGAGCTTTAGGGATGCTGAGATAAGACCCAGAGAAGTAGCCATATTACAGCTAAGAAAAACAAGAAGGAACGGAATACTAAGGAAGGGTAAAATAAACGTTTTGATATACATGTTTGGCTCAAGAGGATAGTTAGAGGTTAGTTGTCCCTGAAACCGTTAAAACTTTAGGAAGCAGAAACAGAAGGTAGGCAGGGATAGAAAGATCTATGGGGATAGAAGGAATAGGTTTCGTATGGTAGCTATTAGAAAAGTATGCAAGTGATGTAGAAAAGAAGGTTAAGTTGAGAATAGGATATAGAGGGACACAGGAGATATGGAGAAGTTTAAAAACAGAGGTGTAGTTACAACCGTAGTAGCAAAAGGAAAAAAAAGGGTAAACAACAGAAACTGCGGATGAGAACCATATGCAGATTAGTTTAACAGACAAAAAAGGAGTACTGGCCTCTTGGATGAGTTATTAGTGCACATGTTTCCTTTGCTAGATGCCGTGCGTTATATTCCTGCCCGGGAGGAGGGAATCTTTCTCTAGCCAAGATTATTCCCTATCCTCCATGGAGTCTGGAAGTATGAATGTGTCTGTAATCCAATGTTCTAGCCCCGCTTGCCCAAAACACCACAGGATTAGAGAATACGAGTTACCATTGCCATTAGGCAATTAAAATAAATTAAATGATAGAATGTAAGGATATAGCATTATGTAATGGAGTAAGTGTAATGGAATTAAATGTTTATGGAGCAAACATGTTGGAAATTTAAAGGGGAAAATGGTAGCTATAAGGATGTACATGGGAAATGAAAAGGTTTACCGGTAAGGAGTTTACTGAGGCAGCCTTACTCAGGGAGTAGCGACCCTGCCGATGTGAGCTTTAGGGATGCTGAGATAAGACCCAGAGAAGTTGCCATATTACGACTAAGAAAAGCAAGAAGAAACGGAATACTAAGGAAGGGAAAATAAGCATTTTGGTATATATGTTTGGCTATAGAAGATGGTGAAAGGTTAGCTGTCCGTGAAACCGTTAAAACCTTAGGAAGCAGAAACAGAAGGTGGGCATTGATAGAAAGATCTTTGGGGACAGAAGGAAACGTTTTCGCATCGTATCTATTAGAAAGGTATGTAAGTGATGGAGAAAAGAAGGTAAAAGACAGAATAGGATATAAAGGGAAACAGGAGATATGGGGAAGTTTACAACAGAGGTGTAATTACAACTGTAGTAGCAAAAGGAAAAAAAAGGTAAACAACAGAAACTGCGGATGAGAACCATATGCAGATTAGTTTAACAGACAAGAAAAGGAGGACTGGCCTCTTAGATAAGTTATTAGTGCACATGTTTCCTTTGCTAGATGCCGTGCGTTATATTCCTGCCCGGGAGGAGGGAATCTTTCTCTAGCCAAGATTATTCCCTATCCTCCATGGAGTCTGGAAGTATGAATAAGATAGCGAATGTGTCTGTAATCCAATGTTCAAGCCCCGATAGCCCAAAATACCACAGGATTGGAGAATACGAGTTACCATTGCCAATAGGCAATTAAAAATGTGAAAATTGTAGCTATAAGAATGTACATGGGAAATGAAAAGGTTTACCGGTAAGGAGTTTACTGAGGCAGCCTTACTCAGGGAGTAACGACCCTGCCGATGTGAGCTTTAGGGATACTGAGATAAGACCCAGAGAAGTAGGCATATTACAGCTAACAAAAGTAGAGCGAAAGGAATACTAAGGAAGAAATTCTAAAGGTTTTGGTATATATGTTTGGCTATAGAAGATGGTGAAAAGTTAGCTGTCCGTGAAACTGTTAAAACCTTAGGAAGGAGAAACAGAAGGTGGGCAGGGATAGAAAGATCTATGGGGATAGAAGGAATAGTTTTCGCATGGTATCTATTAGAAAGGTATGCAAGTGATGGAGAAAAGAAGGTAAAAAAAGAATAGGATATAAAGGGAAACAGGAAATATGGGGAAGTTTACAACAGAGGTGTAATTACAACTGTAGTAGCAAAAGGAAAAAAAGGTAAACAACAGAAACTGCGGATGAGAACCATATGCAGATTAGTTTAACAGACAAGAAAAGGAGGAATGGCCTCTTAGATGAGTTATTAGAGCACATCTTTCCTTTGCTAGATGCCGTGCGTTATATTCCTGCCCGGGAGGAGGGAATCTTTCTCTAGCCAAGATTATTCCCTATCCTCCATGGAGTCTGGAAGTATGAATAAGACAGCGAATGGTACTGGAATCCAATATCAAGCCCCGATAGCGCAAAATTCCAAAGGATTAGAGAATACGAGTTACCATTGCCAATAGGCAGTTAAAATAAATTCAATGATAGAATGTAAGGATATAACATTATGTAATGGAGTAAGTGTAATGAAAATAAATGTTTATGGAGCAAACATGTGGAAAATTAAAGGGGTAAATGGTAGCTATAAAGATGTTAATGGGAAATGAAAAGGGTAACAGGTAAGGACTCTCTACTCAGGTAGCCTTACTCAGGGAGTAGCGACCCAGCCGATGTGAGCTTTAGGGATGCTGAGATAAGACCCAGAGAAGTTGCCATATTACGACTAAGAAAAGCAAGAAGAAACGGAATACTAAGGAAGGGAAAATAAACATTTTGGTATATATGTTTGGCTAAGAAAGATGGTAAAATGTTAGTTGTCCGTGAAACCGTTAAAACCTTAGGAAGCAGAAACTGATGTAGGGCCGGGATAGAAAGAACTATGGGTATAGAAGGAATGGGTTTTGTTTGGTAGCTATTAGAAAAATATGCAAGTGATGAAGAAGAGAAGGTGAAGTTCAGAATAGGATATAAAGGGACACAGGAGATATAAGGAAGTTTACAGCAGAGGTGTAATTACAACTGTAGTAGCAAAAGGAAAAAAAAAGCTAAACAACAGAAACTGCGGATGAGAACCATATGCAGATTAGTTTAACAGACAAGAAAAGGAGTACTGGCCTCTTAGATGAGTTATTAGTGCACATGTTTCCTTTGCTAGATGCCGTGCGTTATATTCCTGCCCGGGAGGAGGGAATCTTTCTCTAGCCAAGATTATTCCCTATCCTCCATGGAGTCTGGAAGTATGAATAAGATA
The DNA here is from genome assembly GCA_030765065.1 of Deroplatys truncata. Lineage (NCBI taxonomy): Eukaryota > Metazoa > Arthropoda > Insecta > Mantodea > Mantidae > Deroplatys > Deroplatys truncata. Next base: position 98,243,182 of record CM060986.1, on the reverse strand, counting down.
GCGAATGGGACTGGAATCCAATGTCAAGCCCCGATAGCGCAAAATTCCAAAGGATTAGAGAATACGAGTTACCATTGCCAATAGGCAGTTAAAATAAATTCAATGATAGAATGTAAGGATATAACATTATGTAATGGAGTAAGTGTAATGAAAATAAAAGTTTATGGAGCAAACATGTGGAAAATTAAAGGGGAAAATGGTAGCTATAGGGATGTTAATGGGAAATGAAAGGGGTAACAGGTAAGGACTCTCTACTGAGGTAGCCTTACTCAGGGAGTAGCGACCCTGCTGATGTGAGCTTTAGGGATGCTGAGATAAGACCCAGAGAAGTAGCTATATTACAGCTAAGAAAAACAAGAAGGAACGGAATACTAAGGAAGGGTAAAATAAACGTTTTGGTATACTTGTTTGGCTCAAGAGGATAGTAAGAGGTTAGTTGTCCCTGAAACCGTTAAAACTTTAGGAAGCAGAAACAGAAGGAAGGCAGGGATAGAAAGATCTATGGGGATAGAAGGAATAGGTTTCGTATGGTAGCTATTAGAAAAGTATGCAAGTGATGTAGAAAAGAAGGTTAAGTTGAGAATAGGATATAGAGCGACACAGGAGATATGGAGAACTTTAAAAACAGAGGTGTAGTTACAACCGTAGTAGCAAAAGGAAAAAAAAGGGTAAACAACAGAAACTGCGGATGAGAACCATATGCAGATTAGTTTAACAGACAAAAAAAGGAGTACTGGCCTCCTAGATGAGTTATTAGTGCACATGTTTCCTTTGCTAGATGCCGTGCGTTATATTCCTGCCCGGGAGGAGGGAATCTTTCTCTAGCCAAGATTATTCCCTATCCTCCATGGAGTCTGGAAGTATGAATAAGATAACGAATGTGTCTGTAATCCAATGTTCTAGCCCCGCTTGCCCAAAACACCACAGGATTAGGGAATACGAGTTACCATTGCCAATAGGCAAATTCAATTAATTAAATGATAGAATGTAAGGATATAGCATTATGTAATGGAGTAAGTGTAATGGAATTAAAAGTTTATGGAGCAAACATGTGGAAAATTAAAGGGGAAAATGGTAGCTATAGGGATGTTAATGGGAAATGAAAAGGGTAACAGGTAAGGACTCTCTACTGAGGTAGCCTTACTCAGGGAGTAGCGACCCTGCCGATGTGAGCTTTAGGGATACTGAGATAAGACCCAGAGAAGTAGGCATACTACAGCTAACAAAAGTAGAGGAAAACGACTACTAAGGAAGAAAATCTAAACGCTTTGGTATATATGTTTGGCTATAGAAGATGGTGAAAGGTTAGCTGTCCGTGAAACCGTTAAAACCTTAGGAAGCAGAAACAGGAGGTGGGCAGTGATAGAAAGATCTATGGGGATAGAAGGACACGTTTTCGCATGGTATCTATTAGAAAGGTATGCAAGTGATGGAGAAAAGAAGGTAAAAAACAGAATAGGATATAAAGAGAAACAGGAGATATGGGGAAGTTTACAACAGAGGTGTAATTACAACTGTAGTAGCAAAAGGAAAAAAAAGCTAAACAACAGAAACTGCGGATAAGAACCATATGCAGATTAGTTTAACAGACAAGAAAAGGAGGAATGGCCTCTTAGATGAGTTATTAGAGCACATGTTTCCTTTGCTAGATGCCGTGCGTTATATTCCTGCCCGGGAGGAGGGAATCTTTCTCTAGCCAAGATTATTCCCTATCCTCCATGGAGTCTGGAAGTATGAATACGATAGCGAATGGGACTGGAATCCAATGTCAAGCCCCGATAGCGCAAAATTCCAAAGGATTAGAGCATACGAGTTACCATTGACAATAGGCAGTTAAAATAAATTCAATGATAGAATATAAGGATATAACATTATGTAATGGAGTAAGTGTAATGAAAATAAAAGTTTATGGAGCAAACATGTGGAAAATTGAAGGGGAAAATGGTAGCTATAGGGATGTAATTGGGAAATGAAAACGGTAACAGGTAAGGACTCTCTACTGAGGTAGCCTTTCTCAGGGAGTAGCGACCCTGCCGATATGAGCTTTAGGGATGCTGAGATAAGACCCAGAGAAGTAGCCATATTACAGCTAAGAAAAACAAGAAGGAACGGAATACTAGGGAAGGGAAAATAAACGTTTTGGTATACATGTTTGGCTAAAGAAGATAGTAAAAGGTTAGTTGTCCATGAAACCTTTAAAACTTTAGGAAGCAGAAACAGAAGGTGGGCATTGATAGAAAGATCTATGGGGACAGAAGGAAACGTTTTCGCATCGTATCTATTAGAAAGGTATGCAAGTGATGGAGAAAAGAAGGTAAAAAACAGAATAGGATATAAAGGGAAACAGGAGATATGGGGAAGTTTACAACAGAGGTGTAATTACAACTGTAGTAGCAAAAGGAAAAAAAAGGTAAACAACAGAAACTGCGGATGAGAACCATATGCAGATTAGTTTAACAGACAAGAAACGGAGTACTGGCCTCTTAGATGAGTTATTAGTGCACATGTTTCCTTTGCTAGATGCCGTGCGTTATATTCCTGCCCGGGAGGAGGGAATCTTTCTCTAGCCAAGATTATTCCCTATCCTCCATGGAGTCTGGAAGTATGAATAAGATAGCGAATGTGTCTGTAATCCAATGCTCAAGCCCCGATAGCCCAAAATACCACAGGATTGGAGAATACGAGTTACCATTGCCAATAGGCAATTAAAAAGGGGAAAATTGTAGCTATAAGGATGTACATGGAAAATGAAAAGGTTTACCGGTAAGGAGTTTACTGAGGCAGCCTTACTCAGGGAGTAACGACCCTGCCGATGTGAGCTTTAGGGATACTGAGATAAGACCCAGAGAAGTAGGCATATTACAGCTAACAAAAGTAGAGGGAAAGGAATACTAAGGAAGAAATTCTAAACGTTTTGGTATATATGTTTGGCTATAGAAGATGGTGAAAAGTTAGCAGTCCGTGAAACCGTTAAAACCTTAGGAAGCAGAAACAGAAGGTGGGCAGTGATAGAAAGATCTATGGGGATAGAGGGAAACGTTTTCGCATGGTATCTATTAGAAAGGTATGCAAGTGATGGAGAAAAGAAGGTAAAAAAAGAATAGGATATAAAGGGAAACAGGAGATATGGGGAAGTTTACAGCAGAGGTGTAATTACAACTGTAGTAGCAAAAGGAAAAAAAGGTAAACAACAGAAACTGCGGATGAGAACCATATGCAGATTAGTTTAACAGACAAGAAAAGGAGGAATGGCCTCTTAGATGAGTTATTAGAGCACATGTTTCCTTTGCTAGATGCCGTGCGTTATATTCCTGCCCGGGAGGAGGGAATCTTTCTCTAGCCAAGATTATTCCCTATCCTCCATGGAGTCTGGAAGTATGAATAAGATAGCGAATGGGACTGGAATCCAATGTCAAGCCCCGATAGCGTAAAATTCCAAAGGATTAGAGAATACGAGTTACCATTGCCAATAGGCAGTTAAAATAAATTAAATGATAGAATGTAAGGATATAGCATTGTGTAATGGAGAAGTGTAATGGAATTAAATGTTTATGGAGCAAACATGTTGGAAATTTAAAGGGGACAATGGTAGCTATAAGGATGTACATGGGAAATGAAAAGGTTTACCGGTAAGGAGCTTACTGAGGCAGCCTTACGCAGGGAGTAGCGACCCTGCCGATGTGAGCTTTAGGGATACTGAGATAAGACCCAGAGACGTAGGCATATTACAGCTAACAAAAGTAGAGGGAAAGGAATACAAAGGAGGAAAATCTAAACGTTTTGGTATATATGTTTGCCTATAGAAGATGGTGAAAGGTTAGCTGTCCGTGAATCCGTTAAAACCTTAGGAAGCAGAAACAGAAGGTGGGCAGTGATAGAAAGATCTATGGGGACAGAAGGAAACGTTTTCGCATGGTATCTATTAGAAAGCTATGCAAGTGATGGAGAAAAGAAGGTAAAAAACAGAATAGGATATAAAGGGAAACAGGAGATATGGGGAAGTTTACAACAGAGGTGTAATTACAACTGTAGTAGCAAAAGGAAAAAAAAGATAAACAACAGAAACTGCGGATGAGAACCATATGCAGATTAGTTTAACAGACAAGAAAAGGAGGACTGGCCTCTTAGATGAGTTATTAGTGCACATGTTTCCTTTGCTAGATGCCGTGCGTTATATTCCTGCCCGGGAGGAGGGAATCTTTCTCTAGCCAAGATTATTCCCTATCCTCCATGGAGTCTGGAAGTATGAATAAGATAGCGAATGTGTCTGTAATCCACTGTTCAAGCCCCGATAGCCCAAAATACCACAGGATTGGAGAATACGAGTTACCATGGCCAATAGGCAATTAAAATAACTTAAATGATTGAATGTAAGGATATAACATTATGTAATCGTGTAAGTGTAATAAAAATAAAAGTTTATGGAGCAAACATGTGGAAAATTAAAGGGGAAAATGGTAGCTATAAGGATGTTAATGGGAAATGAAAAGGGTAACAGGTAAGGACTCTCTAGTGAGGTAGCCTTACTCAGGGAGTAACGACCCATCCGATGTGAGCTTTAGGGATGCTGAGATAAGACCCAGAGAAGTTGCCATATTACGACTAAGAAAAGCAAGAAGAAACGGAATACTAAGGAAGGGAAAATAAACATTTTGGTATATATGTTTGGCTAAGGAAGATGGTAAAAGGTTAGTTGTCCGTGAAACCTTTAAAACCTTAGGAAGCAGAAACTGAAGTAGGGCCGGGATAGAAAGAACTATGGATATAGAAGGAATAGGTTTTGTTTGGTAGCTATTAGAAAAATATGCAAGTGATGTAGAAGAGAAGGTGAAGTTCAGAATAGGATATAAAGGGACACAGGAGATATAAGGAAGATTACAGCAGAGGTGTAATTACAACTGTAGTAGCAAAAGGAAAAAAAAGCTAAACAACAGAAACTGCGGATGAGAACCATATGCAGATTAGTTTAGCAGACAAGAAAAGGAGGACTGGCCTCTTAGATGAGTTATTAGTGCACATGTTTCCTTTGCTAGATGCCGTGTGTTATATTCCTGCCCGGGAGGAGGGAATCTTTCTCTAGCCAAGATTATTCCCTATCCTGCATGGAGTCTGGAAGTGTGAATAAGATAGCGAATGGGACTGGAATCCAATGTCAAGCCCCGATAGCGCAAAATTCCAAAGGATTAGAGAATACGAGTTACCATTGCCAATAGGCAGTTAAAATAAATTCAATGATAGAATGTAAGGATATAACATTATGTAATGGAGTAAGTGTAATGAAAATAAAAGTTTATGGAGCAAACATGTGGAAAATTAAAGGGGAAAATGGTAGCTATAGGGATGTTAATGGGAAATGAAAGGGGTAACAGGTAAGGACTCTCTACTGAGGTAGCCTTACTCAGGGAGTAGCGACCCTGCTGATGTGAGCTTTAGGGATGCTGAGATAAGACCCAGAGAAGTAGCCATATTACAGCTAAGAAAAACAAGAAGGAACGGAATACTAAGGAAGGGTAAATAAACGTTTTGGTATACTTGTTTGGCTCAAGAGGATAGTAAGAGGTTAGTTGTCCCTGAAACCGTTAAAACTTTAGGAAGCAGAAGCAGAAGGTAGGCAGGGATAGAAAGATCTATGGGGATAGAAGGAAAAGTTTTCGCATGGTATCTATTAGAAAGGTATGCAAGTGATGGAGAAAAGAAGGTAAAAAAAGAATAGGATATAAAGGGAAACAGGAAATATGGGGAAGTTTACAACAGAGGTGTAATTACAACTGTAGTAGCAAAAGGAAAACAAGGTAAACAACAGAAACTGCGGATGAGAACCATATGCAGATTAGTTTAACAGACAAGAAAAGGAGGAATGGCCTCTTAGATGAGTTATTAGAGCACATGTTTCCTTTGCTAGATGCCGTGCGTTATATTCCTGCCCGGGAGGAGGGAATCTTTCTCTAGCCAAGATTATTCCCTATCCTCCATGGAGTCTGGAAGTATGAATAAGATAGCGAATGGGACTGGAGTCCAATGTCAAGCCCCGATAGCGCAAAATTCCAAAGGATTAGAGAATACGAGTTACCATTGCCAATAGGCAGTTAAAATAAATTCAATGATAGAATGTAAGGATATAACATTATGTAATGGAGTAAGTGTAATGGAATTAAATGTTTATGGAGCAAACATGTGGAAAATTAAAGGGGAAAATTGTAGCTATATAGATGTACATGGGAAATGAAAAGGTTTACCGGTAAGGAGTTTACTGAGGCAGCCTTACTCAGGGAGTAACGACCCTGCCGATGTGAGCTTTAGGGATGCTGAGATAAGACCCAGAGAAATAGCCATATTCAGCTAAGAAAAACAAGAAGGAACGGAATACTAAGGATGGGAAAATAAACGTTTTGGTATACATGTTTGGCTAAAGAAGATAGTAAGAGGTTAGTTGTCCATGAAACCGTTAAAACTTTAGGAATCAGAAACAGAAGGTGGGCAGGGATAGAAAGATCTATGGGAATAGAAGCAATAGGTTTCGTATGGTAGCTATTAGAAAAGTATGCAAGTGTTGTAGAAAAGAAGGTAAAGTTGGGAATAGGATATAGAGGGCACAGGAGATATGGAGAAGTTTACAACAGAGGTGTAATTACAACTGTAGTAGCAAAAGGAAAAAAAAGGTAAACAACAGAAACTGCGGATGAGAGCCATATGCAGATTAGTTTAACAGACACGAAAAGGAGTACTGGCCTCTTAGATGAGTTATTGGTGCACATGTTTCCTTTGCTAGATGCCGTGCGTTATATTCCTGCCCGGGAGGAGGGAATCTTTCTCTAGCCAAGATTATTCCCTATCCTCCATGGAGTCTGGAAGTATGAATAAGATAGCGAATGTGTCTGTAATCCAATGTTAAAGCCCAGATAGCCCAAAATACCACAGGATTGAAGAATACGAGTTACCATTGCCAATAGGCAATTAAAATAAATTAAATGATTGAATGTAAGGATATAACGTTATGTAATGGAGTAAGTGTAATGGAATTAAATGTTTATGAAGCAAACATGTGGAAAATTAAAGGGCAAAATTGTAGCTATAAGGATGTACATGGGAAATGAAAAGGTTTACCTGTAAGGAGTTTACTGAGGCAGCCTTACTCAGGGAGTAACGACCCTGCCGATGTGAGCTTTAGGGATACTGAGATAAGACCCAGAGAAGTAGGCATATTACAGCTAACAAAACTAGAGGGAAAGGAATACTAAGGAAGAAAATCTAAACGCTTTGGTATATATGTTTGGCTATAGAAGATGGTGAAAAGTTAGCTGTCCGTGAAACCGTTAAAACCTTAGGAAGGAGAAACAGAAGGTGGGCAGGGATAGAAAGATCTATGGGGATAGAAGGAAAAGTTTTCGCATGGTATCTATTAGAAAGGTATGCAAGTGATGGAGAAAAGAAGGTAAAAAACAGAATAGGATATAAAGGGAAACAGGAGATATGGGGAAGTTTAGAACAGAGGTGTAATTACAACTGTAGTAGCAAAAGGAAAAAAAGGTAAACAACAGAAACTGCGGATGAGAACCATATGCAGATTAGTTTAACAGACAAGAAAAGGAAGAATGGCCTCTTAGATGAGTTATTAGTGCACATGTTTCCTTTGCTAGATGCCGTGCGTTATATTCCTGCCCGGGAGGAGGGAATCTTTCTCTAGCCAAGATTATTCCCTATCCTCCATGGAGTCTGGAAGTATGAATAAGATAACGAATGTGTCTGTAATCCAATGTTCTAGCCCCGCTTGCCCAAAACACCAAAGGATTAGAGAATACGAGTTACCATTGCCAATAGGCAATTAAAATAACTTAAATGATTGAATGTAAGGATATAACATTATGTAATGGTGTAGGTGTAATGGAATTAAATGTTTATGGAGCAAACATGTGGAAAATTAAAGGGGAAAATAGTAGGTGTAAGGATGTTAATGGGAAATGAAAGGGGTAACAGGTAAGGACTCTCTACTGAGGTAGCCTTACTCAGGGAGTTGCGACCCTGCCGATGTGAGCTTTAGGGATACTGAGATAAGACCCAGAGAAGTAGCCATATTACAGCTAAGAAAAACAAGAAGGAACGGACTACTAAGGAAGGGTAAAATAAACGTTTTGGTATACATGTTTGGCTCAAGAGGATAGTAAGAGGTTAGTTGTCCCTGAAACCGTTAAAACTTTAGGAAGCAGAAACAGAAGGTAGGCAGGAATAGAAAGATCTATGGGGATAGAAGGAATAGGTTTCGTATGGTAGCTATTAGAAAGGTATGCAAGTGATGGAGAAAAGAAGGTAAAAAACAGAATAGGATATAAAGGGAAACAGGAGATATGGGGAAGTTTACAACAGAGGTGTAATTACAACTGTAGTAGCAAAAGGAAAAAAAGGTAAACAACAGAAACTGCGGATGAGAACCATATGCAGATTAGTTTAACAGACAAGAAAAGGAGGACTGGCCTCTTAGATGAGTTATTAGTGCACATGTTTCCTTTGCTAGATGCCGTGCGTTATATTCCTGCCCGGGAGGAGGGAATCTTTCTCTAGCCAAGATTATTCCCTATCCTCCATGGAGTCTGGAAGTATGAATAAGATAGCGAATGTGTCTGTAATCCAATGTTCAAGCCCCGATAGCCCAAAATACAACAGGATTGGAGAATACGAGTTACCATTGCCAATAGGCAATTAAAAAGGGGAAAATTGTAGCTATAAGGATGTACATGGGAAATGAAAAGGTTTACCGGTAAGGAGTTTACTGTGGCAGCCTTACTCAGGGAGTAACGACCCTGCCGATGTGAGCTTTAGGGATACTGAGATAAGACCCAGAGAAGTAGGCATATTACAGCTAACAAAAGTAGAGGAAAAGGAATACTAAGGAAGAAAATCTAAACGTTTTGGTATATATGTTTGGCTATAGAAGATGGTGAAAGGTTAGCTGTCCGTGAAACCGTTAAAACCTTAGGAAGCAGAAACTGAAGTAGGGCCGGGATAGAAAGAACTATGGGTATAGAAGGAATAGGTTTTGTTTGGTAGCTATTAGAAAAATATGCAAGTGATGTAAAAGAGAAGGTGAAGTTCAGAATAGGATATAAAGGGACACAGGAGATATAAAGAAGTTTACAGCAGAGGTGTAATTACAACTGTAGTAGCAAAAGGAAAAAAAAGCTAAACAGAAACTGCGGATGAGAAGCATATGCAGATTAGTTTAACAGACAAGAAAAGGAGTACTGGCCTCTTAGATGAGTTATTAGTGCACATGTTTCCTTTGCTAGATGCCGTGCGTTATATTCCTGCCCGGGAGGAGGGAATCTTTCTCTAGCCAAGATTATTCCCTATCGTCCATGGAGTCTGGAAGTATAAATAAGATAGCGAAGGTGTCTGTAATCCAATGTTCAAGCCCCGATAGCCCAAAATACCACAGGATTGGAGAATACGAGTTACCATTGCCAATAGGCAATTAAAAAGGGGAAAATTGTAGCTATAAGGATGTACATGGGAAATGAAAAGGTTTACCGGTAAGGAGTTTACTGAGGCAGCCTTACTCAGGGAGTATCGACCCTGCCGATGTGAGCTTTAGGGATACTGAGATAAGACCCAGAGAAGTAGGCATATTACAGCTAACAAAAGTAGAGGGAAAGGAATACTAAGGAAGAAATTCTAAACGTTTTGGTATATATGTTTGGCTATAGAAGATGGTGAAAAGTTAGCTGTCCGTGAAACCGTTAAAACCTTAGGAAGCAGAAACAGAAGGTGGGCAGTGATAGAAAGATCTATGGGGATAGAAGGAAACGTTTTCGCATGGTATCTATTAGAAAGGTATGCAAGTGATGGAGAAAAGAAGGTAAAAAAAGAATAGGATATAAAGGGAAACAGGAAATATGGGGAAGTTTACAACAGAGGTGTAATTACAACTGTAGTAGCAAAAGGAAAACAAGGTAAACAACAGAAACTGCGGATGAGAACCATATGCAGATTAGTTTAACAGACAAGAAAAGGAGGAATGGCCTCTTAGATGAGTTATTAGAGCACATGTTTCCTTTGCTAGATGCCGTGCGTTATATTCCTGCCCCGGAGGAGGGAATCTTTCTCTAGCCAAGATTATTCCCTATCCTCCATGGAGTCTGGAAGTATGAATAAGATAGCGAATGGGACTGGAATCCAATGTCAAGCCCCGATAGCTCAAAATTCCAAAGGATTAGAGAATACGAGTTACCATTGCCAATAGGCAGTTAAAATAAATTCAATGATAGAATGTAAGGATATAACATTATGTAATGGAGTAAGTGTAATGAAAATAAAAGTTTATGGAGCAAACATGTGGAAAATTAAAGGGGAAAGTGGTAGCTATAAGGATGTACATGGGAAATTAAAAGGTTTACCGGTAAGGAGTTTACTGAGGCAGCCTTACTCAGGGAGTAACGACCCTGCCGATGTGAGCTTTAGGGATACTGACATAAGACCCAGAGACGTAGGTATATTACAGCTAAGAAAAACAAGAAGGAACGGAATACTAAGGAAGGGAAAATAAACTTTTTGGTATACATGTTTGGCTAAAGAAGATAGTAAGAGGTTAGTTGTCCAAGAAACCGTTAAAACTTTAGGAAGCAGAAACAGAAGTTGGGCAGGGATAGAAAGATCTATGAAAATAGAAGGACTAGGTTTCGTATGGTAGCTATTAGAAAAGTATGCAAGTGATGTAGAAAAGAAAGTAAAGTTGAGAGTAGGATATAGAGGGACACAGGAGATATGGAGAAGTTTACAACAGAGGTGTAATTACAACTGTAGTAGCAAAAGGAAAAAAAAGGTAAACAACAGAAACTGCGGATGAGAACCATATGCAGATTAGTTTAACAGACAAGAAAAGGAGTACTGGCCTCTTAGATGAGTTATTAGTGCACATGTTTCCTTTGCTAGATGCCGTGCGTTATATTCCTGCCCGGGAGGAGGGAATCTTTCTCTAGCCAAGATTATTCCCTATCCTCCATGGAGTCTGGAAGTATGAATAAGATAGCGAGTGTGTCTGTAATCCAATGTTCAAGCCCCGATAGCCCAAAATACCACAGGAATGGAGAATACGAGTTACCATTAGCCCATAGGCAATTAAAATAACTTAAATGATTGAATGTAAGGATATAACAATATGTAATGGTGTAAGTGTAATGGAAGTAAATGTTTATGGACAAACATGTGGAAAATTAAAGGGGAAAATGGTAGCTATAGGGATGTTAATGGGAAATGAAAAGGGTAACAGGTAAGGACTCTCTACTGAGGTAGCCTTACTCAGGCAGTAGCGACCCTGCCGATGTGAGCTTTAGGGATGCTAAGATAAGACCCAGAGAAGTAGCCATATTACAGCTAAGAAAAACAAGAAGGAACGGAATACTAAGGAAGGGAAAATAAACGTTTTGGTATACATGTTTGGCTAAAGAAGATAGTAAGAGGTTAGTTGTCCAAGAAACCGTTAAAACTTTAGGAAGCAGAAACAGAAGGTGGGCAGGGATAGAAAGATCTATGGGAATAGAAGGACTAGGTTTCGTATGGTAGCTATTAGAAAAGTATGCAAGTGATGTAGAAAAGAAAGAAAAGTTGAGAGTAGGATATAGAGGGACACAGGAGATGTGGAGAAGTTTACAACAGAAGTGTAATTACAACTGTAGTAGCAAAAGGAAAAAAAAGGTAAACAACAGAAACTGCGGATGAGAACCATATGCAGATTAGTTTAAGACACAAGAAAAGGAGGAATGCCCTCTTAGATGAGTTATTAGAGCACATGTTTCCTTTGCTAGATGCCGTGCGTTATATTCCTGCCCGGGAGGAGGGAATCTTTCTCTAGCCAAGATTATTCCCTATCCTCCATGGAGTCTGGAAGTATGAATAAGATAGCGAATGGGACTGGAATCCAATGTCAAGCCCCGATAGCGCAAAATTCCAAAGGATTAGATAATACGAGTTACCATTGCCAATAGGCAGTTAAAATAAACTCAATGATAGAATGTAAGGATATAACATTATGTAATGGAGTAAGTGTAATGAAAATAAAAGTTTATGGAGCAAACATGTGGAAAATTAAAGGGGAAAATGGTAGCTATAGGGATGTTAATGGGAAATGAAAGGGGTAACAGGTAAGGACTCTCTACTGAGGTAGCCTTACTCAGGGAGTAGCGACCCTGGTGATGTGAGCTTTAGGGATGCTGAGATAAGACCCAGAGAAGTAGCCATATTACAGCTAAGAAAAACAAGAAGGAACGGAATACTAAGAAAGGGTAAAATAAACGTTTTGGTATACTTGTTTGGCTCAAGAGGATAGTAAGAGGTTAGTTGTCCCTGAAACCGTTAAAACTTTAGGAAGCAGAAACAGAAGGTAGGCAGGGATAGAAAGATCTATGGGGATAGAAGGAATAGGTTTCGTATGGTAGCTATTAGAAAATATGCAAGTGATGTAGAAAAGAAGGTTAAGTTGAGAATAGGATATAGAGCGACACAGGAGATATGGAGAACTTTAAAAACAGAGGTGTAGTTACAACCGTAGTAGCAAAAGGAAAAAAAAGGGTAAACAACAGAAACTGCGGATGAGAACCATATGCAGATTAGTTTAACAGACAAGAAAAGGAAGAATGGCCTCTTAGATGAGTTATTAGTGCACATGTTTCCTTTGCTAGATGCCGTGCGTTATATTCCTGCCCGGGAGGAGGGAATCTTTCTCTAGCCAAGATTATTTCCTATCCTCCATGGAGTCTGGAAGTATGAATAAGATAACGAATGTGTCTGTAATCCAATGTTCTAGCCCCGCTTGCCCAAAAAACCACAGGATTAGAGAATACGAGTTACCATTGCCAATAGGCAAATTAAATTAATTAAATGATAGAATGTAAGGATATAGCATTATGTAATGGAGTAAGTGTAATGGAATTAAAAGTTTATGGAGCAAACATGTGGAAAATTAAAGGGGAAAATGGTAGCTATAGGGATGTTAATGGGAAATGAAAAGGGTAACAGGTAAGGACTCTCTACTGAGGTAGCCTTTCTCAGGGAGTAGCGACCCTGCCGATGTGAGCTTTGGGGATGCTGAGATAAGACCCAGAGAAGTAGCCATATTACAGCTAAGAAAAACAAGAAGGAACGGAATACTAGGGAAGGGAAAATAAACGTTTTGGTATACATGTTTGGCTAAAGAAGATAGTAAAAGGTTAGTTGTCCATGAAACCGTTAAAACTTTAGGAAGCAGAAACAGAAGGTGGGCAGGGATAGAAAGATCTATGGGAATAGAAGGACTAGGTTTCGTATGGTAGCTATTATAAAAGTATGCAAGTGATGTAGAAAAGAAAGTAAAGTTGAGAGTAGGATATAGAGGGACACAGGAGATATGGAGAAGTTTACAACAGAGGTGTAATTACAACTGTAGTAGCAAAAGGAAAAAAAAGGTAAACAACAGAAACTGCGGATGAGAACCATATGCAGATTAGTTTAACGGACAAGAAAAGGAGTACTGGCCTCTTAGATGAGTTATTAGTGCACATGTTTCCTTTGCTAGATGCCGTGCGTTATATTCCTGCCCGGGAGGAGGGAATCTTTCTCTAGCCAAGATTATTCCCTATCCTCCATGGAGTCTGGAAGTATGAATAAGATAGCGAATGGGACTGGAATCCAATGTCAAGCCCCGATAGCGCAAAATTCCAAAGGATTAGAGAATACGAGTTACCATTGCCAATAGGCAGTTAAAATAAATTCAATGATAGAATGTAAGGATATAACATTATGTAATGGAGTAAGTGTAATGAAAATAAAAGTTTATGGAGCAAACATGTGGAAAATTAAAGGGGAAAATGGTAGCTATAGGGATGTTAATGGGAAATGAAAAGGGTAACAGGTAAGGACTCTCTACTGAGGTAGCCTTTCTCAGGGAGTAGCGACCCTGCCGATGTGAGCTTTAGGGATGCTGAGATAAGACCCAGAGAAGTAGCCATATTACAGCTAAGAAAAACAAGAAGATACGGCATACTAAGGAAGGGAAAATAAACGTTTTGGTATACATGTTTGGCTAAAGAAGATAGTAAGAGGTTAGTTGTCCAAGAAACCGTTAAGACTTTAGGAAGCAGAAACAGAAGGTAGGCACGGATAGAAAGATCTATGGGAATAGAAGGACTAGCTTTCGTATGGTAGCTATTAGAAAAGTATGCAAGTGATGTAGAAAAGAAAGTAAAGTTGAGAGTAGGATATAGAGGGACACAGGAGATATGGAGAAGTTTAAAAACAGAGGTGTAGTTACAACCGTAGTAGCAAAAGGAAAAAAAAAGGGTAAACAACAGAAACTGCGGATGAGAACCATATGCAGATTAGTTTAACAGACAAGAAAAGGAGTACTGGCCTCTTAGATGAGCTATTAGTGCACATGTTTCCTTTGCTAGATGCCGTGCGTTATATTCCTGCCCGGGAGGAGGGAATCTTTCTCTAGCCAAGATTATTCCCTATCCTCCATGGAGTCTGGAAGTATGAATAAGATAGCGAATGTGTCTGTAATCCAATGGTCAAGCCCCGATAGCCCCAAAATACCACAGGATTGGAGAATACGAGTTACCATTAGCCAATAGGCAATTAAAATAACTTAAATGATTGAATGTAAGGATATAACATAATGTAATGGTGTAAGTGTAATGGAATTAAATGTTTATGGAGCAAACATGTGGAAAATTAAAGGGGAAAATGGTAGGTGTCAGGATGTTAATGGGAAATGAAAGGGGTAACAGGTAAGGACTCTCTACTGAGGTAGCCTTACTCAGGGAGGAGCGACCCTGCCGATGTGAGCTTTAGGGATGCTGAGATAACACCCAGAGAAGTAGCCATATTACAGCTAAGAAAAACAAGAAGGAACGGAATACTAAGGAAGGGTAAAATAAACGTTTTGGTATACATGTTGGCTCAAGAGGATAGTAAGAGGTTAGTTGTCCCTGAAACGGTTAAAACTTTAGGAAGCAGAAACAGAAGGTAGGCAGGGATAGAAAGATCTATGGGGATAGAAGGAATAGGTTTCATATGGTAGCTATTAGAAAAGTATGCAAGTGATGAAGAAAAGAAGGTTAAGTTGAGAATAGGATATAGAGGGACACAGGAGATATGGAGAAGTTCAAAAACAGAGGTGTAGTTACAACCGTAGTAGCAAAAGGAAAAAAAAGGGTAAACAACAGAAACTGCGGATGAGAACCATATGCAGATTAGTTTAACAGACAAAAAAGGAGTACTGGCCTCTTAGATGAGTTATTAGTGCACATGTTTCCTTTGCTAGATGCCGTGCGTTATATTCCTGCCCGGGAGGAGGGAATCTTTCTCTAGCCAAGATTATTCCCTATCCTCCATGGAGTCTGGAAGTATGAATGTGTCTGTAATCCAATGTTCTAGCCCCGCTTGCCCAAAACACCACAGGATTAGAGAATACGAGTTACCATTTCCAATAGGCAATTAAAATAAATTAAATGATAGAATGTAAGGATATAGCATTATGTAATGGAGTAAGTGTAATGGAGTTAAATGTTTATGGAGCAAACATGTTGGAAATTTAAAGGGGAAAATGGTAGCTATAAGGATGTACATGGGAAATTAAAAGGTTTACCGGTAAGGAGTTTACTGAGGCAGCCTTACTCAGGGAGTAGCGACCCTGCCGATGTGAGCTTTAGGGATACTGAGATAAGACCCAGAGAAGTAGGCATATTACAGCTAACAAAAGTAGAGGAAAAGGAATACTAAGGAAGAAAATCTAAACGTTTTAGTATATATGTTTGGCTATAGAAGATGGTGAAAGGTTAGCTGTCCGTGAAACCGTTAAAACCTTAGGAAGCAGAAACAGAAAGTGGGCAGTGATAGAAAGATCTATGGGGATAGAAGGAAACGTTTTCGCATGGTATCTATTAGAAAGGTATGCAAGTGATGGAGAAAAGAATGTAAAAAACGGAATAGGATATAAAGGGAAACAGGAGATATGGGGAAGTTTACAACAGAGGTGTAATTACAACTGTAGTAGCAAAACGAAAAAAAAGGTAAACAACAGAAACTGCGGATGAGAACCATATGCAGATTAGTTTAACAGACAAGAAAAGGAGGAATGGCCTCTTAGATGAGTTATTAGAGCACATGTTTCCTTTGCTAGATGCCGTGCGTTATATTCCTGCCCGGGAGGAGGGAATCTTTCTCTAGCGAAGATTATTCCCTATCCTCCATGGAGTCTGGAAGTATGAATAAGATAGCGAATGGGACTGGAATCCAATGTCAAGCCCCGATAGCGCAAAATTCCAAAGGATTAGAGAATACGAGTTACCATTGCCAATAGGCAGTTAAAATAAATTCAATGATAGAATGTAAGGATATAACATTATGCAATGGAGTAAGTGTAATGAAAATAAAAGTTTATGGAGTTTATGTGGAAAATTAAAGGGGAAAATGGTAGCTATAGGGATGTTAATGGGAAATGAAAAGGGTAACAGGTAAGGACTCTCTACTGAGGTAGCCTTTCTCAGGGAGTAGCGACCCTGCCGATGTGAGCTTTAGGGATGCTGAGATAAGACCCAGAGAAGTAGCCATATTACAGCTAAGAAAAACAAGAAGATACGGAATACTAAGGAAGGGAAAATAAACGTTTTGGTATACATGTTTGGCTAAAGAAGATAGTAAGAGGTTAGTTGTCCAAGAAACCGTTAAGACTTTAGGAAGCAGAAACAGAAGGTAGGCACGGATAGAAAGATCTATGGGAATAGAAGGACTAGCTTTCGTATGGTAGCTATTAGAAAAGTATGCAAGTGATGTAGAAAAGAAAGTAAAGTTGAGAGTAGGATATAGAGGGACACAGGAGATATGGAGAAGTTTTAAAACAAAGGTGTAGTTACAACCGTAGTAGCAAAAGGAAAAAAAAGGGTAAACAACAGAAACTGCGGATGAGAACCATATGCAGATTAGTTTAACAGACAAGAAAAGGAGTACTGGCCTCTTAGATGAGTTATTAGTGCACATGTTTCCTTTGCTAGATGCCGTGCGTTATATTCCTGCCCGGGAGGAGGGAATCTTTCTCTAGCCAAGATTATTCCCTATCCTCCATGGAGTCTGGAAGTATGAATAAGATAGCGAATGTGTCTGTAATCCAATGTTCAAGCCCCGATAGCCCCAAAATACCACAGGATTGGAGAATACGAGTTACCATGGCCAATAGGCAATTAAAATAACTTAAATGATTGAATGTAAGGATATAACATTATGTAATGGTGTAAGTGTAATGGAATTAAATGTTTATGGAGCAAACATGTGGAAAATTAAAGGGGAAAATGGTAGGTGTAAGGATGTTAATGGGAAATGCAAGGGGTAACAGGTAAGGACTCTCTACTGAGGTAGCCTTACTCAGGGAGTAGCGACCCTGCCGATGTGAGCTTTAGGGATGCTGAGATAAGACCCAGAGAAGTAGCCATATTACAGCTAAGAAAAACAAGAAGGAAAGGAATACTAAGGAAGGGTAAAATAAACGTTTTGGTATACATGTTTGGCTCAAGAGAATAGTAAGAAGTTAGTTGTCCCTGAAACGGATAAAACTTTAGGAAGCAGAAACAGAAGGTAGGCAGGGATAGAAAGATCTATGGGGATAGAAGGAATAGGTTTCATATGGTAGCTATTAGAAAAGTATGCAAGTGATGAAGAAAAGAAGGTTAAGTTGAGAATAGGATATAGAGGGACACAGGAGATATGGGGAAGTTTAAAAACAGAGGTGTAGTTACAACCGTAGTAGCAAAAGGAAAAAAAAGGGTAAACAACAGAAACTGCGGATGAGAACTATATGCAGATTAGTTTAACAGACAAGAAAAGGAGTACTGGTCTCTTAGATGAGTTATTAGTGCACATGTTTCCTTTGCTAGATGCCGTGCGTTATATTGCTGCCCGGGAGGAGGGAATCTTTCTCTAGCCAAGATTATTCCCTATCCTCCATGGAGTCTGGAAGTATGAATAAGATAACGAATGTGTCTGTAATCCAATGTTCTAGCCCCGCTTGCCCAAAACACCACAGGATTAGAGAATACGAGTTACCATTGCCAATAGGCAATTAAAATAAATTAAATGATAGAATGTAAGGATATAGCATTATGTAATGGAGTAAGTGTAATGGAATTAAATGTTTATGGAGCAAACATGTTGGAAATTTAAAGGGGAAAATGGTAGCTATAAGGATGTACATGGGAAATTAAAAGGTTTACCGGTAAGGAGTTTACTGAGGCAGCCTTACTCAGGGAGTAGCGACCCTGCCGATGTGAGCATTAGGGATACTGAGATAAGACCCAGAGAAGTAGGCATATTACAGCTAACAAAAGTAGAGGAAAAGGAATACTAAGGAAGAAAATCTAAACGTTTTAGTATATATGTTTGGCTATAGAAGATGGTGAAAGGTTAGCTGTCCGTGAAACCGTTAAAACCTTAGGAAGCAGAAACAGAAGGTGGGCAGTGATAGAAAGATCTATGGGGATAGAAGGAAACGTTTTCGCATGGTATCTATTAGAAAGGTATGCAAGTGATGGAGAAAAGAAGGTAAAAAACGGAATAGGATATAAAGGGAAACAGGAGATATGGGGAAGTTTACAACAGAGGTGTAATTACAACCGTAGTAGCAAAAGGAAAAAAAGGGTAAACAACAGAAACTGCGGATGAGAACCATATGCAGATTAGTTTAACAGACAAGAAAAGGAGGAATGGCCTCTTAGATGAGTTATTAGAGCACATGTTTCCTTTGCTAGATGCCGTGCGTTATATTCCTGCCCGGGAGGAGGGAATCTTTCTCTAGCCAAAATTATTCCCTATCCTCCATGGAGTCTGGAAGTATGAATAAGATAGCGAATGGGACTGGAATCCAATGTCAAGCCCCGATAGCGCAAAATTCCAAAGGATTAGAGAATACGAGTTACCATTGCCAATAGGCAGTTAAAATAAATTCAATGATAGAATGTAAGGATATAACATTTTGTAATGGAGTAAGTGTAATGAAAATAAAAGTTTATGGAGCAAACATGTGGAAAATTAAAGGGGAAAATGGTAGCTATAGGGATGTTAATGGGAAATGAAAAGGGTAACAGGTAAGGACTCTCCACTGAGGTAGCCTTTCTCACGGAGTAGCGACCCTGCCGATGTGAGCTTTAGGGATGCTGAGATAAGACCCAGAGAAGTAGCCATATTACAGCTAAGAAAAACAAGAAGATACGGAATACTAAGGAAGGGAAAATAAACGTTTTGGTATACATGTTTGGCTAAAGAAGATAGTAAGAGGTTAGTTGTCCAAGAAACCGTTAAGACTTTAGGAAGCAGAAACAGAAGGTAGGCACGGATAGAAAGATCTATGGGAATAGAAGGACTAGGTTTCGTATGGTAGCTATTAGAAAAGTATGCAAGTGATGTAGAAAAGAAAGTAAAGTTGAGAGTAGGATATAGAGGGACACAGGAGATATGGAGAAGTTTACAACAGAGGTGTAATTACAACTGTAGTAGCAAAAGGAAAAAAAAGGTAAACAACAGAAACTGCGGATGAGAACCATATGCAGATTAGTTTAACAGACAAGAAAAGGAGTACTGGCCTCTTAGATGAGCTATTAGTGCACATGTTTCCTTTGCTAGATGCCGTGCGTTATATTCCTGCCCGGGAGGAGGGAATCTTTCTCTAGCCAAGATTATTCCCTATCCTCCATGGAGTCTGGAAGTATGAATGTGTCTGTAATCCAATGTTCTAGCCCCGCTTGCCCAAAACACCACAGGATTAGAGAATACGTGTTACCATTTCGAATAGGCAATTAAAATAAATTAAATGATAGAATGTAAGGATATAGCATTATGTAATGGAGTAAGTGTAATGGAGTTAAATGTTTATGGAGCAAACATGATGGAAATTTAAAGGGGAAAATGGTAGCTATAAGGATGTACATGGGAAATGAAAAGCTTTACCGGTAAGGAGTTTACTGAGGCAGCCTTACTCAGGGAGTATCGACCCTGCCGATGTGAGGTTTAGGGATACTGAGATAAGACCCAGAGAAGTAGGCGTATTACGGCTAACAAAAGTAGAGGGAAAGGAATACTAAGGAAGAAAATCTAAACGTTTTGGTATATATGTTTGGCTATAGAAGATGGTGGAAGGTTAGCTGTCCGTGAAACCGTTAAAACCTTAGGAAGCAGAAACAGAAGGTGGGCATTGATAGAAAGATCTTTGGGGACAGAAGGAAACGTTTTCGCATCGTATCTATTAGAAAGGTATGCAAGTGATGGAGAAAAGAAGGTAAAAAACAGAATAGGATATAAAGGGAAACAGGAGATATGGGGAAGTTTACAACAGAGGTGTAATTACAACTGTAGTAGCAAAAGGAAAAAAAAGGTAAAAAGAAACTGCGGATGAGAACCATATGCAGATTAGTTTAACAGACAAGAAAAGGAGGACTGGCCTCTTAGATGAGTTATTAGTGCACATGTTTCCTTTGCTAGATGCCGTGCGTTATATTCCTGCCCGGGAGGAGGGAATCTTTCTCTAGCCAAGATTATTCCCTATCCTCCATGGAGTCTGGAAGTATGAATAAGATAGCGAATGTGTCTGTAATCCAATGTTTAGCCCCGATAGCCCAAAATACCACAGGATTGGAGAATACGAGTTACCATTGCCAATAGGCAATTAAAAATGTGAAAATGGTAGCTATAAGAATGTACATGGGAAATGAAAAGGTTTACCGGTAAGGAGTTTACTGAGGCAGCCTTACTCAGGGAGTAACGACCCTGCAGATGTGAGCTTTAGGGATACTGCGATAAGACCCAGAGGACTAGGCATATTACAGCTAACAACAGTAGAGCGAAAGGAATACTAAGGAAGAAATTCTAAAGGTTTTGGTATATATGTTTGGCTATAGAAGATGGTGAAAAGTTAGCTGTCCGTGAAACTGTTAAAACCTTAGGAAGGGGAAACAGAAGGTGGGCAGGGATAGAAAGATCTATGGGGATAGAAGGAATAGTTTTCGCATGGTATCTATTAGAAAGGTATGCAAGTGATGGAGAAAAGAAGGTAAAAAAAGAATAGGATATAAAGGGAAACAGGAAATATGGGGAAGTTTACAGCAGAGGTGTAATTACAACTGTAGTAGCAAAAGGAAAAAAAGGTAAACAACAGAAACTGTGGATGAGAACCATATGCAGATTAGTTTAACAGACAAGAAAAGGAGGAATGGCCTCTTAGATGAGT
This sequence comes from Deroplatys truncata, assembly GCA_030765065.1. Lineage (NCBI taxonomy): Eukaryota > Metazoa > Arthropoda > Insecta > Mantodea > Mantidae > Deroplatys > Deroplatys truncata. The sequence goes on along the minus strand of CM060986.1, from coordinate 98,221,947 downwards.
TATTAGAGCACATCTTTCCTTTGCTAGATGCCGTGCGTTATATTCCTGCCCGGGAGGAGGGAATTTTTCTCTAGCCAAGACTATTCCCTATCCTCCATGGAGTCTGGAAGTATGAATAAGACAGCGAATGGGACTGGAATCCAATATCAAGCCCCGATAGCGCAAAATTCCAAAGGATTAGAGAATACGAGTTACCATTGCCAATAGGCAGTTAAAATAAATTCAATGATAGAATGTAAGGATATAGCATTATGCAATGGAGTAAGTGTAATGAAAATATAAGTTTATGGAGCAAACATGTGGAAAATTAAAGGGGTAAATGGTAGCTATAAGGATGTTAATGGGAAATGAAAAGGGTAACAGGTAAGGACTCTCTACTCAGGTAGCCTTACTCAGGGAGTAGCGACCCAGCCGATGTGAGCTTTAGGGATGCTGAGATAAGACCCAGAGATGTTGCCATATTACGACTAAGAAAAGCAAGAAGAAACGGAATACTAAGGAAGGGAAAATAAACATTTTGGTATATATGTTTGGCTAAGAAAGAAGGTAAAAGGTTAGTTGTCCGTGAAACCGTTAAAACCTTAGGAAGCAGAAACTGATGTAGGGCCGGGATAGAAAGAACTATGGGTATAGAAGGAATGAGTTTTGTTTGGTAGCTATTAGAAAAATATGCAAGTGATGTAGAAGAGAAGGTGAAGTTCAGAATAGGATATAAAGCGACACAGGAGATATAAGGAAGTTTACAGCAGAGGTGTAATTACAACTGTAGTAGCAAAAGGAAAAAAAAAGTAAACAACAGAAACTGCGGATGAGAACCATATGCAGATTAGTTTAACAGACAAGAAAAGGAGGAATGGCCTCTTAGATGAGTTATTAGAGCACATGTTTCCTTTGCTAGATGCCGTGCGTTATATTCCTGCCCGGGAGGAGGGAATCTTTCTCTAGCCAAGATTATTCCCTATCCTCCATGGAGTCTGGAAGTATGAATAAGATAGCGAATGGGACTGGAATCCAATGTCAAGCCCCGATAGCGCAAAATTCCAAAGGATTAGAGAATACGAGTTACCATTGCCAATAGGCAGTTAAAATAAATTCAATGATAGAATGTAAGGATATAACATTATGTAATGGAGTAAGTGTAATGAAAATAAAAGTTTATGGAGCAAACATGTGGAAAATTAAAGGGGAAAATGGTAGCTATAGGGATGTTAATGGGAAATAAAAGGGTAACAGGTAAGGACTCTCTACTGAGGTAGCCTTTCTCAGGGAGTAGCGACCCTGCCGATGTGAGCTTTAGGGATGCTGAGATAAGACCCAGAGAAGTAGCCATATTACAGCTAAGAAAAACAAGAAGATACGGCATACTAAGGAAGGGAAAATAAACGTTTTGGTATACATGTTTGGCTAAAGAAGATAGTAAGAGGTTAGTTGTCCAAGAAAGCGTTAAGACTTTAGGAAGCAGAAACAGAAGGTAGGCACGGATAGAAAGATCTATGGGAATAGAAGGACTAGCTTTCGTATGGTAGCTATTAGAAAAGTATGCAAGTGATGTAGAAAAGAAAGTAAAGTTGAGAGTAGGATATAGAGGGACACAGGAGATATGGAGAAGTTTACAACAGAGGTGTAATTACAACTGTAGTAGCAAAAGGAAAAGAAAGGTAAACAACAGAAACTGCGGATGAGAACCATATGCAGATTAGTTTAACAGACAAGAAAAGGAGTACTGGCCTCTTAGATGAGTTATTAGTGCACATGTTTCCTTTGCTAGATGCCGTGCGTTATATTCCTGCCCGGGAGGAGGGAATCTTTCTCTAGCCAAGATTATTCCCTATCCTCCATGGAGTCTGGAAGTATGAATGAGATAGCGAATGTGTCTGTAATCCAATGTTCAAGCCCCGATAGCCCAAAATACCACAGAATTGGAGAATACGAATTACCATTGCCAATAGGCAATTAAAATAACTTAAATGATTGAATGTAAAGATATAACATTATGTAATGGTGTAAGTGTAATGGAATTAAATGTTTATGGAGCAAACATGTGGAAAATTAAAGGGGAAAATGGTAGGTGTAAGGATGTTAATGGGAAATGAAAGGGGTAACAGGTAAGGACTCTACTGAGGTAGCCTTACTCAGGGAGTAGCGACCCTGCCGATGTGAGCTTTAGGGATGCTGAGATAAGACCCAGAGAAGTAGCCATATTACAGCTAAGAAAAACAAGAAGGAACGGAATACTAAGGAAGGGTAAAATAAACGTTTTGGTATACATGTTTGGCTCAAGAGGATAGTAAGAGGTTAGTTGTCCCTGAAACCGTCAAAACTTTAGGAAGCAGAAACAGAAGGTAGGCAGGGATAGAAAGATCTATGGGGATAGAAGGAATAGGTTTCGTATGGTAGCTATTAGAAAAGTATGCAAGTGATGTAGAAAAGAAGGTTAAGTTGAGAATAGGATATAGAGGGACACAGGAGATATGGAGAAGTTTAAAAACAGAGGTGTAGTTACAACCGTAGTAGCAAAAGGAAAAAAAAGGGTAAACAACAGAAACTGCGGATGAGAACCATATGCAGATTAGTTTAACAGACAAAAAAGGAGTACTGGCCTCTTAGATGAGTTATTAGTGCACATGTTTCCTTTGCTAGATGCCGTGCGTTATATTCCTGCCCGGGAGGAGGGAATCTTTCTCTAGCCAAGATTATTCCCTATCCTCCATGGAGTCTGGAAGTATGAATGTGTCTGTAATCCAATGTTCTAGCCCCGCTTGTCCAAAACACCACAGGATTAGAGAATACGAGTTACCATTTCCAATAGGCAATTAAAATAAATTAAATGATAGAATGTAAGGATATAGCATTATGTAATGGAGTAAGTGTAATGGAGTTAAATGTTTATGGAGCAAACATGTTGGAAATTTAAAGGGGAAAATGGTAGCTATAAGGATGTACATGGGAAATGAAAAGCTTTACCGGTGAGGAGTTTACTGAGGCAGCCTTACTCAGGGAGTAGCGACCCTGCCGATGTGAGGTTTAGGGATACTGAGATAAGACCCAGAGAAGTAGGCGTATTACGGCTAACAAAAGTAGAGGGAAAGGAATACTAAGGAAGAAAATCTAAACGTTTTGGTATATATGTTTGGCTATAGAAGATGGTGAAAGGTTAGCTGTCCGTGAAACCGTTAAAACCTTAGGAAGCAGAAACAGAAGGTGGGCATTGATAGAAAGATCTTTGGGGACAGAAGGAAACGTTTTCGCATCGTATCTATTAGAAAGGTATGCAAGTGATGGAGAAAAGAAGGTAAAAACAGAATAGGATATAAAGGGAAACAGGAGATATGGGGAAGTTTACAACAGAGGTGTAATTACAACTGTAGTAGCAAAAGGAAAAAAAGGTAAACAACAGAAACTGCGGATGAGAACCATATGCAGATTAGTTTAACAGACAAGAAAAGGAGGACTGGCCTCTTAGATGAGTTATTAGTGCACATGTTTCCTTTGCTAGATGCCGTGCGTTATATTCCTGCCCGGGAGGAGGGAATCTTTCTCTAGCCAAGATTATTCCCTATCCTCCATGGAGTCTGGAAGTATGAATAAGACAGCGAATGGGACTGGAATCCAATATCAAGCCCCGATAGCGCAAAATTCCAAAGGATTAGAGAATACGAGTTACCATTGCCAATAGGCATTTAAAATAAATTCAATGATAGAATGTAAGGATATAACATTATGTAATGGAGTAAGTGTAATGAAAATAAAAGTTTATGGAGCAAACATGTGGAAAATTAAAGGGGTAAATGGTAGCTATAAGGATGTTAATGGGAAATGAAAAGGGTAACAGGTAAGGACTCTCTACTCAGGTAGCCTTACTCAGGGAGTAGCGACCCAGCCGATGTGAGCTTTAGGAATGCTGAGATAAGACCCAGAGATGTTGCCATATTACGACTAAGAAAAGCAAGAAGAAACGGAATACTAAGGAAGGGAAAATAAACATTTTGGTATATATGTTTGGCTAAGAAAGATGGTAAAAGGTTAGTTGTCCGTGAAACCGTTAAAACCTTAGGAAGCAGAAACTGATGTAGGGCCGTGATAGAAAGAACTATGGGTATAGAAGGAATGGGTTTTGTTTGGAAGCTATTAGAAAAATATGCAAGTGATGTAGAAGAGAAGGTGAATTTCAGAATAGGATATAAAGGGACACAGGAGATATAAGGAAGTTTACAGCAGAGGTGTAATTACAACTGTAGTAGCAAAAGGAAAAAAAAGCTAAACAACAGAAACTGCGGATGAGAACCATATGCAGATTAGTTTAACAGACAAGAAAAGGACTACTGGCCTCTTAGATGAGTTATTAGTGCACATGTTTCCTTTGCTAGATGCCGTGCGTTATATTCCTGCCCGGGAGGAGGGAATCTTTCTCTAGCCAAGATTATTCCCTATCCTCCATGGAGTCTGGAAGTATGAATAAGATAGCGAATGTGTCTGTAATCCAATGTTCAAGCCCCGATAGCCCCAAAATACCACAGGATTGGAGAATACGAGTTACCATGGCCAATAGGCAATTAAAATAACTTAAATGATTGAATGTAAGGATATAACATTATGTAATGGTGTAAGTGTAATGGAATTAAATGTTTATGGAGCAAACATGTGGAAAATTAAAGGGAAAAATGGTAGGTGTCAGGATGTTAATGGGAAATGAAAGGGGTAACAGGTAAGGACTCTCTACTGAGGAAGCCTTACTCAGGGAGGAGCGACCCTGCCGATGTGAGCTTTAGGGATGCTGAGATAAGACCCAGAGAAGTAGCCATATTACAGCTAAGAAAAACAAGAAGGAACAGAATACTAAGGAAGGGTAAAATAAACGTTTTGATATACATGTTTGGCTCAAGAGGATAGTAAGAGATTAGTTGTCCCTGAAACCGTTAAAACTTTAGGAAGCAGAAACAGAACGTAGGCAGGGATAGAAAGATCTATGGGGATAGAAGGAATAGGTTTCGTATGGTAGCTATTAGAAAAGTATGCAAGTGATGTAGAAAAGAAGGTTAAGTTGAGAATAGGATATAGAGGGGCACAGGAGATATGGAGAAGTTTAAAAACAGAGGTGTAGTTACAACCGTAGTAGCAAAAGGAAAAAAAGGGTAAACAACAGAAACTGCGGATGAGAACCATATGCAGATTAGTTTAACAGACAAAAAAGGAGTACTGGCCTCTTAGATGAGTTATTAGTGCACATGTTTCCTTTGCTAGATGCCGTGCGTTATATTCCTGCCCGGGAGGAGGGAATCTTTCTCTAGCCAAGATTATTCCCTATCCTCCATGGAGTCTGGAAGTATGAATGTGTCTGTAATCCAATGTTCTAGCCCCGCTTGCCCAAAACCCACAGGATTAGAGAATACGAGTTACCATTTCCAATAGGCAATTAAAATAAATTAAATGATAGAATGTAAGGATATAGCATTATGTAATGGAGTAAGTGTAATGGAATTAAATGTTTATGGAGCAAACATGTTGGAAATTTAAAGGGGAAAATGGTAGCTATAAGGATGTACATGGGAAATGAAAAGCTTTACCGGTAAGGAGTTTACTGAGACAGCCTTACTCAGGGAGTAGCGACCCTGCCGATGTGAGGTTTAGGGATACTGAGATAAGACCCAGAGAAGTAGGCGTATTACGGCTAACAAAAGTAGAGGGATAGGAATACTAAGGAAGAAAATCTAAACGTTTTGGTATATACGTTTGGCTATAGAAGATGGTGAAAGGTTAGCTGTCCGTGAAACCGTTAAAACCTTAGGAAGCAGAAACAGAAGGTGGGCATTGATAGAAAGATCTTTGGGGACAGAAGGAAACGTTTTCGCACCGTATCTATTAGAAAGGTATGTAAGTGATGGAGAAAAGAAGGTAAAAAACAGAATAGGATATAAAGGGAAACAGGAGATATGGGGAAGTTTACAACAGAGGTGTAATTACAACTGTAGTAGCAAAAGGAAAAAAAAAGGTAAACAACAGAAACTGCGGATGAGAACCATATGCAGATTAGTTTAACAGACAAGAAAAGGAGGACTGGCCTCTTAGATGAGTTATTAGTGCACATGTTTCCTTTGCTAGATGCCGTGCGTTATATTCCTGCCCGGGAGGAGGGAATCTTTCTCTAGCCAAGATTATTCCCTATCCTCCATGGAGTCTGGAAGTATGAATAAGATAGCGAATGGGACTGGAATCCAATGTCAAGCCCCGATAGCGCAAAATTCCAAAGGATTAGAGAATACGAGTTACCATTGCCAATAGGCAGTTAAAATAAATTCAATGATAGAATGTAAGGATATAACATTATGTAATGGAGTAAGTGTAATGAAAATAAAAGTTTATGGAGCAAACATGTGGAAAATTAAAGGGGAAAATGGTAGCTATAGGGATGTTAATGGGAAATGAAAAGGGTAACAGGTAAGGACTCTCTACTGAGGTAGCCTTTCTCAGGGAGTAGCGACCCTGCCGATGTGAGCTTTAGGGATGCTGAGATAAGACCCAGAGAAGTAGCCATATTACAGCTAAGAAAAACAAGAAGATACGGCATACTAAGGAAAGGAAAATAAACGTTTTGGTATACATGTTTGGCTAAAGAAGATAGTAAGAGGTTAGTTGTCCAAGAAAGCGTTAAGACTTTAGGAAGCAGAAACATAAGGTAGGCACGGATAGAAAGATCTATGGGAATAGAAGGACTAGGTTTCGTATGGTAGCTATTAGAAAAGTATGCAAGTGATGTAGAAAAGAAAGTAAAGTTGAGAGTAGGATATAGAGGGACACAGGAGATACGGAGAAGTTTACAACAGAGGTGTAATTACAACTGTAGTAGCAAAAGGAAAAAAAGGTAAACAACAGAAACTGCGGATGAGAACCATATGCAGATTAGTTTAACAGACAAGAAAAGGAGTACTGGCCTCTTAGATGAGTTATTAGTGCACATGTTTCCTTTGCTAGATGCCGTGCGTTATATTCCTGCCCGGGAGGAGGGAATCTTTCTCTAGCCAAGATTATTCCCTATCCTCCATGGAGTCTGGAAGTATGAATAAGATAGCGAATGTGTCTGTAATCCAATGGTCAAGCCCCGATAGCCCAAAATACCACAGGATTGGAGAATACGAGTTACCATTAGCCAATAGGCAATTAAAATAACTTAAATGATTGAATGTAAGGATATAACATTATGTAATGGTGTAAGTGTAATGGAATTAAATGTTTATGGAGCAAACATGTGGAAAATTAAAGGGGAAAATGGTAGGTGTAAGGATGTTAATGGGAAATGAAAGGGGTAACAGGTAAGGACTCTACTGAGGTAGCCTTACTCAGGGAGTAGCGACCCTGCCGATGTGAGCTTTAGGGATGCTGAGATAAGACCCAGAGAAGTAGCCATATTACAGCTAAGAAAAACAAGAAGGAACGGACTACTAAGGAAGGGTAAAATAAACGTTTTGGTATACATGTTTGGCTCAAGAGGATAGTAGGAGGTTAATTGTCCCTGAAACCGTCAAAACTTTAGGAAGCAGAAACAGAAGGTAGGCACGGATAGAAAGATCTATGGGGATAGAAGGAATAGGTTTCGTATGGTAGCTATTAGAAAAGTATGCAAGTGATGTAGAAAAGAAGGTTAAGTTGAGAATAGGATATAGAGGGACACAGGAGATATGGAGAAGTTTAAAAACAGAGGTGTAGTTACAACCGTAGTAGCAAAAGGAAAAAAAAGGGTAAACAACAGAAACTGCGGATGAGAACCATATGCAGATTAGTTTAACAGACAAAAAAGGAGTACTGGCCTCTTAGATGAGTTATTAGTGCACATGTTTCCTTTGCTAGATGCCGTGCGTTATATTCCTGCCCGGGAGGAGGGAATCTTTCTCTAGCCAAGATTATTCCCTATCCTCCATGGAGTCTGGAAGTATGAATGTGTCTGTAATCCAATGTTCTAGCCCCGCTTGCCCAAAACACCACAGGATTAGAGAATACGAGTTACCATTTCCAATAGGCAATTAAAATGAATTAAATGATAGAATGCAAGGATATAGCATTATGTAATGGAGTAAGTGTAATGGAGTTAAATGTTTATGGAGCAAACATGTTGGAAATTTAAAGGGGAAAATGGTAGCTATAAGGATGTACATGGGAAATGAAAAGCTTTACCGGTAAGGAGTTTACTGAGGCAGCCTTACTCAGGGAGTAGCGACCCTGCCGATGTGAGGTTTAGGGATACTGAGATAACACCCAGAAAAGTAGGCGTATTACGGCTAACAAAAGTAGAGGGAAAGGAATACTAAGGAAGAAAATCTAAACGTTTTGGTATATATGTTTGGCTATAGAAGATGGTGAAAGGTTAGCTGTCCGTGAAACCGTTAAAACCTTAGGAAGCAGAAACAGAAGGTGGGCATTGATAGAAAGATCTTTGGGGACAGAAGGAAACGTTTTCGCATCGTATCTATTAGAAAGGGATGCAAGTGATGAAGAAAAGAAGGTAAAAAACAGAATAGGATATAAAGGGAAACAGGAGATATGGGGAAGTTTACAACAGAGGTGTAATTACAACTGTAGTAGCAAAAGGAAAAAAAAGGTAAACAACAGAAACTGCGGATGAGAACCATATGCAGATTAGTTTAACAGACAAGAAAAGGAGGACTGGCCTCTTAGATGAGTTATTAGAGAACATGTTTCCTTTGCTAGATGCCGTGCGTTATATTCCTGCCCGGGAGGAGGGAATCTTTCTCTAGCCAAGATTATTCCCTATCCTCCATGGAGTCTGGAAGTATGAATAAGACAGCGAATGGGACTGGAATCCAATATCAAGCCCCGATAGCGGAAAATTCCAAAGGATTAGAGAATACGAGTTACCATTGCCAATAGCCAGTTAAAATAAATTCAATGATAGAATGTAAGGATATAACATTATGTAATGGAGTAAGTGTAATGAAAATAAAAGTTTATGGAGCAAACGTGTGGAAAATTAAAGGGGTAAATGGTAGCTATAAGGATGTTAATGGGAAATGAAAAGGGTAACAGGTAAGGACTCTCTACTCAGGTAGCCTTACTCAGGGAGTAGCGACCCAGCCGATGTGAGCTTTAGGGATGCTGAGATAAGACCCAGAGATGTTGCCATATTACGACTAAGAAAAGCAAGAAGAAACGGAATACTAAGGAAGGGAAAATAAACATTTTGGTATATATGTTTGGCTAAGAAAGATGGTAAAAGGTTAGTTGTCCGTGAAACCGTTAAAACCTTAGGAAGCAGAAACTGATGTAGGGCCGGGATAGAAAGAACTATGGGTATAGAAGGAATGGGTTTTGTTTGGTAGCTATTAGAAAAATATGCAAGTGATGTAGAAGAGAAGGTGAAGTTCAGAATAGGATATAAAGGGACACAGGAGATATAAGGAAGTTTACAGCAGAGGTGTAATTACAACTGTAGTAGCAAAAGGAAAAAAAAGCTAAACAACAGAAACTGCGGATGAGAACCATATGCAGATTAGTTTAACAGACAAGTAAGGAGTACTGGCCTCTTAGATGAGTTATTAGTGCACATGTTTCCTTTGCTAGATGCCGTGCGTTATATTCCTGCCCGGGAGGAGGGAATCTTTCTCTAGCCAAGATTATTCCCTATCCTCCATGGAGTCTGGAAGTATGAATAAGATAGCGAATGTGTCTGTAATCCAATGTTCAAGCCCCGATAGCCCCAAAATACCACAGGATTGGAGAATACGAGTTACCATGGCCAATAGGCAATTAAAATAACTTAAATCATTGAATGTAAGGATATAACATTATGTAATGGTGTAAGTGTAATGGAATTAAATGTTTATGGAGCAAAAATGTGGAAAATTAAAGGGGAAAATGGTAGGTGTAAGGACGTTAATGGGAAATGCAAGGGGTAACAGGTAAGGACTCTCTACTGAGGTATCCTTACTCAGGGAGTAGCGACCCTGCCGATGTGAGCTTTAGGGATGCTGAGATAAGACCCAGAGAAGTAGCCATATTACAGCTAAGAAAAACAAGAAGGAACGGAATACTAAGGAAGGGTAAAATAAACGTTTTGATATACATGTTTGGCTCAAGAGGATAGTTAGAGGTTAGTTGTCCCTGAAACCGTTAAAACTTTAGGAAGCAGAAACAGAAGGTAGGCAGGGATAGAAAGATCTATGGGGATAGAAGGAATAGGTTTCGTATGGTAGCTATTAGAAAAGTATGCAAGTGATGTAGAAAAGAAGGTTAAGTTGAGAATAGGATATAGAGGGACACAGGAGATATGGAGAAGTTTAAAAACAGAGGTGTAGTTACAACCGTAGTAGCAAAAGGAAAAAAAAGGGTAAACAACAGAAACTGCGGATGAGAACCATATGCAGATTAGTTTAACAGACAAAAAAGGAGTACTGGCCTCTTGGATGAGTTATTAGTGCACATGTTTCCTTTGCTAGATGCCGTGCGTTATATTCCTGCCCGGGAGGAGGGAATCTTTCTCTAGCCAAGATTATTCCCTATCCTCCATGGAGTCTGGAAGTATGAATGTGTCTGTAATCCAATGTTCTAGCCCCGCTTGCCCAAAACACCACAGGATTAGAGAATACGAGTTACCATTGCCATTAGGCAATTAAAATAAATTAAATGATAGAATGTAAGGATATAGCATTATGTAATGGAGTAAGTGTAATGGAATTAAATGTTTATGGAGCAAACATGTTGGAAATTTAAAGGGGAAAATGGTAGCTATAAGGATGTACATGGGAAATGAAAAGGTTTACCGGTAAGGAGTTTACTGAGGCAGCCTTACTCAGGGAGTAGCGACCCTGCCGATGTGAGCTTTAGGGATGCTGAGATAAGACCCAGAGAAGTTGCCATATTACGACTAAGAAAAGCAAGAAGAAACGGAATACTAAGGAAGGGAAAATAAGCATTTTGGTATATATGTTTGGCTATAGAAGATGGTGAAAGGTTAGCTGTCCGTGAAACCGTTAAAACCTTAGGAAGCAGAAACAGAAGGTGGGCATTGATAGAAAGATCTTTGGGGACAGAAGGAAACGTTTTCGCATCGTATCTATTAGAAAGGTATGTAAGTGATGGAGAAAAGAAGGTAAAAGACAGAATAGGATATAAAGGGAAACAGGAGATATGGGGAAGTTTACAACAGAGGTGTAATTACAACTGTAGTAGCAAAAGGAAAAAAAAGGTAAACAACAGAAACTGCGGATGAGAACCATATGCAGATTAGTTTAACAGACAAGAAAAGGAGGACTGGCCTCTTAGATAAGTTATTAGTGCACATGTTTCCTTTGCTAGATGCCGTGCGTTATATTCCTGCCCGGGAGGAGGGAATCTTTCTCTAGCCAAGATTATTCCCTATCCTCCATGGAGTCTGGAAGTATGAATAAGATAGCGAATGTGTCTGTAATCCAATGTTCAAGCCCCGATAGCCCAAAATACCACAGGATTGGAGAATACGAGTTACCATTGCCAATAGGCAATTAAAAATGTGAAAATTGTAGCTATAAGAATGTACATGGGAAATGAAAAGGTTTACCGGTAAGGAGTTTACTGAGGCAGCCTTACTCAGGGAGTAACGACCCTGCCGATGTGAGCTTTAGGGATACTGAGATAAGACCCAGAGAAGTAGGCATATTACAGCTAACAAAAGTAGAGCGAAAGGAATACTAAGGAAGAAATTCTAAAGGTTTTGGTATATATGTTTGGCTATAGAAGATGGTGAAAAGTTAGCTGTCCGTGAAACTGTTAAAACCTTAGGAAGGAGAAACAGAAGGTGGGCAGGGATAGAAAGATCTATGGGGATAGAAGGAATAGTTTTCGCATGGTATCTATTAGAAAGGTATGCAAGTGATGGAGAAAAGAAGGTAAAAAAAGAATAGGATATAAAGGGAAACAGGAAATATGGGGAAGTTTACAACAGAGGTGTAATTACAACTGTAGTAGCAAAAGGAAAAAAAGGTAAACAACAGAAACTGCGGATGAGAACCATATGCAGATTAGTTTAACAGACAAGAAAAGGAGGAATGGCCTCTTAGATGAGTTATTAGAGCACATCTTTCCTTTGCTAGATGCCGTGCGTTATATTCCTGCCCGGGAGGAGGGAATCTTTCTCTAGCCAAGATTATTCCCTATCCTCCATGGAGTCTGGAAGTATGAATAAGACAGCGAATGGTACTGGAATCCAATATCAAGCCCCGATAGCGCAAAATTCCAAAGGATTAGAGAATACGAGTTACCATTGCCAATAGGCAGTTAAAATAAATTCAATGATAGAATGTAAGGATATAACATTATGTAATGGAGTAAGTGTAATGAAAATAAATGTTTATGGAGCAAACATGTGGAAAATTAAAGGGGTAAATGGTAGCTATAAAGATGTTAATGGGAAATGAAAAGGGTAACAGGTAAGGACTCTCTACTCAGGTAGCCTTACTCAGGGAGTAGCGACCCAGCCGATGTGAGCTTTAGGGATGCTGAGATAAGACCCAGAGAAGTTGCCATATTACGACTAAGAAAAGCAAGAAGAAACGGAATACTAAGGAAGGGAAAATAAACATTTTGGTATATATGTTTGGCTAAGAAAGATGGTAAAATGTTAGTTGTCCGTGAAACCGTTAAAACCTTAGGAAGCAGAAACTGATGTAGGGCCGGGATAGAAAGAACTATGGGTATAGAAGGAATGGGTTTTGTTTGGTAGCTATTAGAAAAATATGCAAGTGATGAAGAAGAGAAGGTGAAGTTCAGAATAGGATATAAAGGGACACAGGAGATATAAGGAAGTTTACAGCAGAGGTGTAATTACAACTGTAGTAGCAAAAGGAAAAAAAAAGCTAAACAACAGAAACTGCGGATGAGAACCATATGCAGATTAGTTTAACAGACAAGAAAAGGAGTACTGGCCTCTTAGATGAGTTATTAGTGCACATGTTTCCTTTGCTAGATGCCGTGCGTTATATTCCTGCCCGGGAGGAGGGAATCTTTCTCTAGCCAAGATTATTCCCTATCCTCCATGGAGTCTGGAAGTATGAATAAGATAGCGAATGGGACTGGAATCCAATGTCAAGCCCCGATAGCGCAAAATTCCAAAGGATTAGAGAATACGAGTTACCATTGCCAATAGGCAGTTAAAATAAATTCAATGATAGAATGTAAGGATATAACATTATGTAATGGAGTAAGTGTAATGAAAATAAAAGTTTATGGAGCAAACATGTGGAAAATTAAAGGGGAAAATGGTAGCTATAGGGATGTTAATGGGAAATGAAAGGGGTAACAGGTAAGGACTCTCTACTGAGGTAGCCTTACTCAGGGAGTAGCGACCCTGCTGATGTGAGCTTTAGGGATGCTGAGATAAGACCCAGAGAAGTAGCTATATTACAGCTAAGAAAAACAAGAAGGAACGGAATACTAAGGAAGGGTAAAATAAACGTTTTGGTATACTTGTTTGGCTCAAGAGGATAGTAAGAGGTTAGTTGTCCCTGAAACCGTTAAAACTTTAGGAAGCAGAAACAGAAGGAAGGCAGGGATAGAAAGATCTATGGGGATAGAAGGAATAGGTTTCGTATGGTAGCTATTAGAAAAGTATGCAAGTGATGTAGAAAAGAAGGTTAAGTTGAGAATAGGATATAGAGCGACACAGGAGATATGGAGAACTTTAAAAACAGAGGTGTAGTTACAACCGTAGTAGCAAAAGGAAAAAAAAGGGTAAACAACAGAAACTGCGGATGAGAACCATATGCAGATTAGTTTAACAGACAAAAAAAGGAGTACTGGCCTCCTAGATGAGTTATTAGTGCACATGTTTCCTTTGCTAGATGCCGTGCGTTATATTCCTGCCCGGGAGGAGGGAATCTTTCTCTAGCCAAGATTATTCCCTATCCTCCATGGAGTCTGGAAGTATGAATAAGATAACGAATGTGTCTGTAATCCAATGTTCTAGCCCCGCTTGCCCAAAACACCACAGGATTAGGGAATACGAGTTACCATTGCCAATAGGCAAATTCAATTAATTAAATGATAGAATGTAAGGATATAGCATTATGTAATGGAGTAAGTGTAATGGAATTAAAAGTTTATGGAGCAAACATGTGGAAAATTAAAGGGGAAAATGGTAGCTATAGGGATGTTAATGGGAAATGAAAAGGGTAACAGGTAAGGACTCTCTACTGAGGTAGCCTTACTCAGGGAGTAGCGACCCTGCCGATGTGAGCTTTAGGGATACTGAGATAAGACCCAGAGAAGTAGGCATACTACAGCTAACAAAAGTAGAGGAAAACGACTACTAAGGAAGAAAATCTAAACGCTTTGGTATATATGTTTGGCTATAGAAGATGGTGAAAGGTTAGCTGTCCGTGAAACCGTTAAAACCTTAGGAAGCAGAAACAGGAGGTGGGCAGTGATAGAAAGATCTATGGGGATAGAAGGACACGTTTTCGCATGGTATCTATTAGAAAGGTATGCAAGTGATGGAGAAAAGAAGGTAAAAAACAGAATAGGATATAAAGAGAAACAGGAGATATGGGGAAGTTTACAACAGAGGTGTAATTACAACTGTAGTAGCAAAAGGAAAAAAAAGCTAAACAACAGAAACTGCGGATAAGAACCATATGCAGATTAGTTTAACAGACAAGAAAAGGAGGAATGGCCTCTTAGATGAGTTATTAGAGCACATGTTTCCTTTGCTAGATGCCGTGCGTTATATTCCTGCCCGGGAGGAGGGAATCTTTCTCTAGCCAAGATTATTCCCTATCCTCCATGGAGTCTGGAAGTATGAATACGATAGCGAATGGGACTGGAATCCAATGTCAAGCCCCGATAGCGCAAAATTCCAAAGGATTAGAGCATACGAGTTACCATTGACAATAGGCAGTTAAAATAAATTCAATGATAGAATATAAGGATATAACATTATGTAATGGAGTAAGTGTAATGAAAATAAAAGTTTATGGAGCAAACATGTGGAAAATTGAAGGGGAAAATGGTAGCTATAGGGATGTAATTGGGAAATGAAAACGGTAACAGGTAAGGACTCTCTACTGAGGTAGCCTTTCTCAGGGAGTAGCGACCCTGCCGATATGAGCTTTAGGGATGCTGAGATAAGACCCAGAGAAGTAGCCATATTACAGCTAAGAAAAACAAGAAGGAACGGAATACTAGGGAAGGGAAAATAAACGTTTTGGTATACATGTTTGGCTAAAGAAGATAGTAAAAGGTTAGTTGTCCATGAAACCTTTAAAACTTTAGGAAGCAGAAACAGAAGGTGGGCATTGATAGAAAGATCTATGGGGACAGAAGGAAACGTTTTCGCATCGTATCTATTAGAAAGGTATGCAAGTGATGGAGAAAAGAAGGTAAAAAACAGAATAGGATATAAAGGGAAACAGGAGATATGGGGAAGTTTACAACAGAGGTGTAATTACAACTGTAGTAGCAAAAGGAAAAAAAAGGTAAACAACAGAAACTGCGGATGAGAACCATATGCAGATTAGTTTAACAGACAAGAAACGGAGTACTGGCCTCTTAGATGAGTTATTAGTGCACATGTTTCCTTTGCTAGATGCCGTGCGTTATATTCCTGCCCGGGAGGAGGGAATCTTTCTCTAGCCAAGATTATTCCCTATCCTCCATGGAGTCTGGAAGTATGAATAAGATAGCGAATGTGTCTGTAATCCAATGCTCAAGCCCCGATAGCCCAAAATACCACAGGATTGGAGAATACGAGTTACCATTGCCAATAGGCAATTAAAAAGGGGAAAATTGTAGCTATAAGGATGTACATGGAAAATGAAAAGGTTTACCGGTAAGGAGTTTACTGAGGCAGCCTTACTCAGGGAGTAACGACCCTGCCGATGTGAGCTTTAGGGATACTGAGATAAGACCCAGAGAAGTAGGCATATTACAGCTAACAAAAGTAGAGGGAAAGGAATACTAAGGAAGAAATTCTAAACGTTTTGGTATATATGTTTGGCTATAGAAGATGGTGAAAAGTTAGCAGTCCGTGAAACCGTTAAAACCTTAGGAAGCAGAAACAGAAGGTGGGCAGTGATAGAAAGATCTATGGGGATAGAGGGAAACGTTTTCGCATGGTATCTATTAGAAAGGTATGCAAGTGATGGAGAAAAGAAGGTAAAAAAAGAATAGGATATAAAGGGAAACAGGAGATATGGGGAAGTTTACAGCAGAGGTGTAATTACAACTGTAGTAGCAAAAGGAAAAAAAGGTAAACAACAGAAACTGCGGATGAGAACCATATGCAGATTAGTTTAACAGACAAGAAAAGGAGGAATGGCCTCTTAGATGAGTTATTAGAGCACATGTTTCCTTTGCTAGATGCCGTGCGTTATATTCCTGCCCGGGAGGAGGGAATCTTTCTCTAGCCAAGATTATTCCCTATCCTCCATGGAGTCTGGAAGTATGAATAAGATAGCGAATGGGACTGGAATCCAATGTCAAGCCCCGATAGCGTAAAATTCCAAAGGATTAGAGAATACGAGTTACCATTGCCAATAGGCAGTTAAAATAAATTAAATGATAGAATGTAAGGATATAGCATTGTGTAATGGAGAAGTGTAATGGAATTAAATGTTTATGGAGCAAACATGTTGGAAATTTAAAGGGGACAATGGTAGCTATAAGGATGTACATGGGAAATGAAAAGGTTTACCGGTAAGGAGCTTACTGAGGCAGCCTTACGCAGGGAGTAGCGACCCTGCCGATGTGAGCTTTAGGGATACTGAGATAAGACCCAGAGACGTAGGCATATTACAGCTAACAAAAGTAGAGGGAAAGGAATACAAAGGAGGAAAATCTAAACGTTTTGGTATATATGTTTGCCTATAGAAGATGGTGAAAGGTTAGCTGTCCGTGAATCCGTTAAAACCTTAGGAAGCAGAAACAGAAGGTGGGCAGTGATAGAAAGATCTATGGGGACAGAAGGAAACGTTTTCGCATGGTATCTATTAGAAAGCTATGCAAGTGATGGAGAAAAGAAGGTAAAAAACAGAATAGGATATAAAGGGAAACAGGAGATATGGGGAAGTTTACAACAGAGGTGTAATTACAACTGTAGTAGCAAAAGGAAAAAAAAGATAAACAACAGAAACTGCGGATGAGAACCATATGCAGATTAGTTTAACAGACAAGAAAAGGAGGACTGGCCTCTTAGATGAGTTATTAGTGCACATGTTTCCTTTGCTAGATGCCGTGCGTTATATTCCTGCCCGGGAGGAGGGAATCTTTCTCTAGCCAAGATTATTCCCTATCCTCCATGGAGTCTGGAAGTATGAATAAGATAGCGAATGTGTCTGTAATCCACTGTTCAAGCCCCGATAGCCCAAAATACCACAGGATTGGAGAATACGAGTTACCATGGCCAATAGGCAATTAAAATAACTTAAATGATTGAATGTAAGGATATAACATTATGTAATCGTGTAAGTGTAATAAAAATAAAAGTTTATGGAGCAAACATGTGGAAAATTAAAGGGGAAAATGGTAGCTATAAGGATGTTAATGGGAAATGAAAAGGGTAACAGGTAAGGACTCTCTAGTGAGGTAGCCTTACTCAGGGAGTAACGACCCATCCGATGTGAGCTTTAGGGATGCTGAGATAAGACCCAGAGAAGTTGCCATATTACGACTAAGAAAAGCAAGAAGAAACGGAATACTAAGGAAGGGAAAATAAACATTTTGGTATATATGTTTGGCTAAGGAAGATGGTAAAAGGTTAGTTGTCCGTGAAACCTTTAAAACCTTAGGAAGCAGAAACTGAAGTAGGGCCGGGATAGAAAGAACTATGGATATAGAAGGAATAGGTTTTGTTTGGTAGCTATTAGAAAAATATGCAAGTGATGTAGAAGAGAAGGTGAAGTTCAGAATAGGATATAAAGGGACACAGGAGATATAAGGAAGATTACAGCAGAGGTGTAATTACAACTGTAGTAGCAAAAGGAAAAAAAAGCTAAACAACAGAAACTGCGGATGAGAACCATATGCAGATTAGTTTAGCAGACAAGAAAAGGAGGACTGGCCTCTTAGATGAGTTATTAGTGCACATGTTTCCTTTGCTAGATGCCGTGTGTTATATTCCTGCCCGGGAGGAGGGAATCTTTCTCTAGCCAAGATTATTCCCTATCCTGCATGGAGTCTGGAAGTGTGAATAAGATAGCGAATGGGACTGGAATCCAATGTCAAGCCCCGATAGCGCAAAATTCCAAAGGATTAGAGAATACGAGTTACCATTGCCAATAGGCAGTTAAAATAAATTCAATGATAGAATGTAAGGATATAACATTATGTAATGGAGTAAGTGTAATGAAAATAAAAGTTTATGGAGCAAACATGTGGAAAATTAAAGGGGAAAATGGTAGCTATAGGGATGTTAATGGGAAATGAAAGGGGTAACAGGTAAGGACTCTCTACTGAGGTAGCCTTACTCAGGGAGTAGCGACCCTGCTGATGTGAGCTTTAGGGATGCTGAGATAAGACCCAGAGAAGTAGCCATATTACAGCTAAGAAAAACAAGAAGGAACGGAATACTAAGGAAGGGTAAATAAACGTTTTGGTATACTTGTTTGGCTCAAGAGGATAGTAAGAGGTTAGTTGTCCCTGAAACCGTTAAAACTTTAGGAAGCAGAAGCAGAAGGTAGGCAGGGATAGAAAGATCTATGGGGATAGAAGGAAAAGTTTTCGCATGGTATCTATTAGAAAGGTATGCAAGTGATGGAGAAAAGAAGGTAAAAAAAGAATAGGATATAAAGGGAAACAGGAAATATGGGGAAGTTTACAACAGAGGTGTAATTACAACTGTAGTAGCAAAAGGAAAACAAGGTAAACAACAGAAACTGCGGATGAGAACCATATGCAGATTAGTTTAACAGACAAGAAAAGGAGGAATGGCCTCTTAGATGAGTTATTAGAGCACATGTTTCCTTTGCTAGATGCCGTGCGTTATATTCCTGCCCGGGAGGAGGGAATCTTTCTCTAGCCAAGATTATTCCCTATCCTCCATGGAGTCTGGAAGTATGAATAAGATAGCGAATGGGACTGGAGTCCAATGTCAAGCCCCGATAGCGCAAAATTCCAAAGGATTAGAGAATACGAGTTACCATTGCCAATAGGCAGTTAAAATAAATTCAATGATAGAATGTAAGGATATAACATTATGTAATGGAGTAAGTGTAATGGAATTAAATGTTTATGGAGCAAACATGTGGAAAATTAAAGGGGAAAATTGTAGCTATATAGATGTACATGGGAAATGAAAAGGTTTACCGGTAAGGAGTTTACTGAGGCAGCCTTACTCAGGGAGTAACGACCCTGCCGATGTGAGCTTTAGGGATGCTGAGATAAGACCCAGAGAAATAGCCATATTCAGCTAAGAAAAACAAGAAGGAACGGAATACTAAGGATGGGAAAATAAACGTTTTGGTATACATGTTTGGCTAAAGAAGATAGTAAGAGGTTAGTTGTCCATGAAACCGTTAAAACTTTAGGAATCAGAAACAGAAGGTGGGCAGGGATAGAAAGATCTATGGGAATAGAAGCAATAGGTTTCGTATGGTAGCTATTAGAAAAGTATGCAAGTGTTGTAGAAAAGAAGGTAAAGTTGGGAATAGGATATAGAGGGCACAGGAGATATGGAGAAGTTTACAACAGAGGTGTAATTACAACTGTAGTAGCAAAAGGAAAAAAAAGGTAAACAACAGAAACTGCGGATGAGAGCCATATGCAGATTAGTTTAACAGACACGAAAAGGAGTACTGGCCTCTTAGATGAGTTATTGGTGCACATGTTTCCTTTGCTAGATGCCGTGCGTAATATTCCTGCCCGGGAGGAGGGAATCTTTCTCTAGCCAAGATTATTCCCTATCCTCCATGGAGTCTGGAAGTATGAATAAGATAGCGAATGTGTCTGTAATCCAATGTTAAAGCCCAGATAGCCCAAAATACCACAGGATTGAAGAATACGAGTTACCATTGCCAATAGGCAATTAAAATAAATTAAATGATTGAATGTAAGGATATAACGTTATGTAATGGAGTAAGTGTAATGGAATTAAATGTTTATGAAGCAAACATGTGGAAAATTAAAGGGCAAAATTGTAGCTATAAGGATGTACATGGGAAATGAAAAGGTTTACCTGTAAGGAGTTTACTGAGGCAGCCTTACTCAGGGAGTAACGACCCTGCCGATGTGAGCTTTAGGGATACTGAGATAAGACCCAGAGAAGTAGGCATATTACAGCTAACAAAACTAGAGGGAAAGGAATACTAAGGAAGAAAATCTAAACGCTTTGGTATATATGTTTGGCTATAGAAGATGGTGAAAAGTTAGCTGTCCGTGAAACCGTTAAAACCTTAGGAAGGAGAAACAGAAGGTGGGCAGGGATAGAAAGATCTATGGGGATAGAAGGAAAAGTTTTCGCATGGTATCTATTAGAAAGGTATGCAAGTGATGGAGAAAAGAAGGTAAAAAACAGAATAGGATATAAAGGGAAACAGGAGATATGGGGAAGTTTAGAACAGAGGTGTAATTACAACTGTAGTAGCAAAAGGAAAAAAAGGTAAACAACAGAAACTGCGGATGAGAACCATATGCAGATTAGTTTAACAGACAAGAAAAGGAAGAATGGCCTCTTAGATGAGTTATTAGTGCACATGTTTCCTTTGCTAGATGCCGTGCGTTATATTCCTGCCCGGGAGGAGGGAATCTTTCTCTAGCCAAGATTATTCCCTATCCTCCATGGAGTCTGGAAGTATGAATAAGATAACGAATGTGTCTGTAATCCAATGTTCTAGCCCCGCTTGCCCAAAACACCAAAGGATTAGAGAATACGAGTTACCATTGCCAATAGGCAATTAAAATAACTTAAATGATTGAATGTAAGGATATAACATTATGTAATGGTGTAGGTGTAATGGAATTAAATGTTTATGGAGCAAACATGTGGAAAATTAAAGGGGAAAATAGTAGGTGTAAGGATGTTAATGGGAAATGAAAGGGGTAACAGGTAAGGACTCTCTACTGAGGTAGCCTTACTCAGGGAGTAGCGACCCTGCCGATGTGAGCTTTAGGGATACTGAGATAAGACCCAGAGAAGTAGCCATATTACAGCTAAGAAAAACAAGAAGGAACGGACTACTAAGGAAGGGTAAAATAAACGTTTTGGTATACATGTTTGGCTCAAGAGGATAGTAAGAGGTTAGTTGTCCCTGAAACCGTTAAAACTTTAGGAAGCAGAAACAGAAGGTAGGCAGGAATAGAAAGATCTATGGGGATAGAAGGAATAGGTTTCGTATGGTAGCTATTAGAAAGGTATGCAAGTGATGGAGAAAAGAAGGTAAAAAACAGAATAGGATATAAAGGGAAACAGGAGATATGGGGAAGTTTACAACAGAGGTGTAATTACAACTGTAGTAGCAAAAGGAAAAAAAGGTAAACAACAGAAACTGCGGATGAGAACCATATGCAGATTAGTTTAACAGACAAGAAAAGGAGGACTGGCCTCTTAGATGAGTTATTAGTGCACATGTTTCCTTTGCTAGATGCCGTGCGTTATATTCCTGCCCGGGAGGAGGGAATCTTTCTCTAGCCAAGATTATTCCCTATCCTCCATGGAGTCTGGAAGTATGAATAAGATAGCGAATGTGTCTGTAATCCAATGTTCAAGCCCCGATAGCCCAAAATACAACAGGATTGGAGAATACGAGTTACCATTGCCAATAGGCAATTAAAAAGGGGAAAATTGTAGCTATAAGGATGTACATGGGAAATGAAAAGGTTTACCGGTAAGGAGTTTACTGTGGCAGCCTTACTCAGGGAGTAACGACCCTGCCGATGTGAGCTTTAGGGATACTGAGATAAGACCCAGAGAAGTAGGCATATTACAGCTAACAAAAGTAGAGGAAAAGGAATACTAAGGAAGAAAATCTAAACGTTTTGGTATATATGTTTGGCTATAGAAGATGGTGAAAGGTTAGCTGTCCGTGAAACCGTTAAAACCTTAGGAAGCAGAAACTGAAGTAGGGCCGGGATAGAAAGAACTATGGGTATAGAAGGAATAGGTTTTGTTTGGTAGCTATTAGATAAATATGCAAGTGATGTAAAAGAGAAGGTGAAGTTCAGAATAGGATATAAAGGGACACAGGAGATATAAAGAAGTTTACAGCAGAGGTGTAATTACAACTGTAGTAGCAAAAGGAAAAAAAAGCTAAACAGAAACTGCGGATGAGAAGCATATGCAGATTAGTTTAACAGACAAGAAAAGGAGTACTGGCCTCTTAGATGAGTTATTAGTGCACATGTTTCCTTTGCTAGATGCCGTGCGTTATATTCCTGCCCGGGAGGAGGGAATCTTTCTCTAGCCAAGATTATTCCCTATCGTCCATGGAGTCTGGAAGTATAAATAAGATAGCGAAGGTGTCTGTAATCCAATGTTCAAGCCCCGATAGCCCAAAATACCACAGGATTGGAGAATACGAGTTACCATTGCCAATAGGCAATTAAAAAGGGGAAAATTGTAGCTATAAGGATGTACATGGGAAATGAAAAGGTTTACCGGTAAGGAGTTTACTGAGGCAGCCTTACTCAGGGAGTATCGACCCTGCCGATGTGAGCTTTAGGGATACTGAGATAAGACCCAGAGAAGTAGGCATATTACAGCTAACAAAAGTAGAGGGAAAGGAATACTAAGGAAGAAATTCTAAACGTTTTGGTATATATGTTTGGCTATAGAAGATGGTGAAAAGTTAGCTGTCCGTGAAACCGTTAAAACCTTAGGAAGCAGAAACAGAAGGTGGGCAGTGATAGAAAGATCTATGGGGATAGAAGGAAACGTTTTCGCATGGTATCTATTAGAAAGGTATGCAAGTGATGGAGAAAAGAAGGTAAAAAAAGAATAGGATATAAAGGGAAACAGGAAATATGGGGAAGTTTACAACAGAGGTGTAATTACAACTGTAGTAGCAAAAGGAAAACAAGGTAAACAACAGAAACTGCGGATGAGAACCATATGCAGATTAGTTTAACAGACAAGAAAAGGAGGAATGGCCTCTTAGATGAGTTATTAGAGCACATGTTTCCTTTGCTAGATGCCGTGCGTTATATTCCTGCCCCGGAGGAGGGAATCTTTCTCTAGCCAAGATTATTCCCTATCCTCCATGGAGTCTGGAAGTATGAATAAGATAGCGAATGGGACTGGAATCCAATGTCAAGCCCCGATAGCTCAAAATTCCAAAGGATTAGAGAATACGAGTTACCATTGCCAATAGGCAGTTAAAATAAATTCAATGATAGAATGTAAGGATATAACATTATGTAATGGAGTAAGTGTAATGAAAATAAAAGTTTATGGAGCAAACATGTGGAAAATTAAAGGGGAAAGTGGTAGCTATAAGGATGTACATGGGAAATTAAAAGGTTTACCGGTAAGGAGTTTACTGAGGCAGCCTTACTCAGGGAGTAACGACCCTGCCGATGTGAGCTTTAGGGATACTGACATAAGACCCAGAGACGTAGGTATATTACAGCTAAGAAAAACAAGAAGGAACGGAATACTAAGGAAGGGAAAATAAACTTTTTGGTATACATGTTTGGCTAAAGAAGATAGTAAGAGGTTAGTTGTCCAAGAAACCGTTAAAACTTTAGGAAGCAGAAACAGAAGTTGGGCAGGGATAGAAAGATCTATGAAAATAGAAGGACTAGGTTTCGTATGGTAGCTATTAGAAAAGTATGCAAGTGATGTAGAAAAGAAAGTAAAGTTGAGAGTAGGATATAGAGGGACACAGGAGATATGGAGAAGTTTACAACAGAGGTGTAATTACAACTGTAGTAGCAAAAGGAAAAAAAAGGTAAACAACAGAAACTGCGGATGAGAACCATATGCAGATTAGTTTAACAGACAAGAAAAGGAGTACTGGCCTCTTAGATGAGTTATTAGTGCACATGTTTCCTTTGCTAGATGCCGTGCGTTATATTCCTGCCCGGGAGGAGGGAATCTTTCTCTAGCCAAGATTATTCCCTATCCTCCATGGAGTCTGGAAGTATGAATAAGATAGCGAGTGTGTCTGTAATCCAATGTTCAAGCCCCGATAGCCCAAAATACCACAGGAATGGAGAATACGAGTTACCATTAGCCCATAGGCAATTAAAATAACTTAAATGATTGAATGTAAGGATATAACAATATGTAATGGTGTAAGTGTAATGGAAGTAAATGTTTATGGACAAACATGTGGAAAATTAAAGGGGAAAATGGTAGCTATAGGGATGTTAATGGGAAATGAAAAGGGTAACAGGTAAGGACTCTCTACTGAGGTAGCCTTACTCAGGCAGTAGCGACCCTGCCGATGTGAGCTTTAGGGATGCTAAGATAAGACCCAGAGAAGTAGCCATATTACAGCTAAGAAAAACAAGAAGGAACGGAATACTAAGGAAGGGAAAATAAACGTTTTGGTATACATGTTTGGCTAAAGAAGATAGTAAGAGGTTAGTTGTCCAAGAAACCGTTAAAACTTTAGGAAGCAGAAACAGAAGGTGGGCAGGGATAGAAAGATCTATGGGAATAGAAGGACTAGGTTTCGTATGGTAGCTATTAGAAAAGTATGCAAGTGATGTAGAAAAGAAAGAAAAGTTGAGAGTAGGATATAGAGGGACACAGGAGATGTGGAGAAGTTTACAACAGAAGTGTAATTACAACTGTAGTAGCAAAAGGAAAAAAAAGGTAAACAACAGAAACTGCGGATGAGAACCATATGCAGATTAGTTTAAGACACAAGAAAAGGAGGAATGCCCTCTTAGATGAGTTATTAGAGCACATGTTTCCTTTGCTAGATGCCGTGCGTTATATTCCTGCCCGGGAGGAGGGAATCTTTCTCTAGCCAAGATTATTCCCTATCCTCCATGGAGTCTGGAAGTATGAATAAGATAGCGAATGGGACTGGAATCCAATGTCAAGCCCCGATAGCGCAAAATTCCAAAGGATTAGATAATACGAGTTACCATTGCCAATAGGCAGTTAAAATAAACTCAATGATAGAATGTAAGGATATAACATTATGTAATGGAGTAAGTGTAATGAAAATAAAAGTTTATGGAGCAAACATGTGGAAAATTAAAGGGGAAAATGGTAGCTATAGGGATGTTAATGGGAAATGAAAGGGGTAACAGGTAAGGACTCTCTACTGAGGTAGCCTTACTCAGGGAGTAGCGACCCTGGTGATGTGAGCTTTAGGGATGCTGAGATAAGACCCAGAGAAGTAGCCATATTACAGCTAAGAAAAACAAGAAGGAACGGAATACTAAGAAAGGGTAAAATAAACGTTTTGGTATACTTGTTTGGCTCAAGAGGATAGTAAGAGGTTAGTTGTCCCTGAAACCGTTAAAACTTTAGGAAGCAGAAACAGAAGGTAGGCAGGGATAGAAAGATCTATGGGGATAGAAGGAATAGGTTTCGTATGGTAGCTATTAGAAAATATGCAAGTGATGTAGAAAAGAAGGTTAAGTTGAGAATAGGATATAGAGCGACACAGGAGATATGGAGAACTTTAAAAACAGAGGTGTAGTTACAACCGTAGTAGCAAAAGGAAAAAAAAGGGTAAACAACAGAAACTGCGGATGAGAACCATATGCAGATTAGTTTAACAGACAAGAAAAGGAAGAATGGCCTCTTAGATGAGTTATTAGTGCACATGTTTCCTTTGCTAGATGCCGTGCGTTATATTCCTGCCCGGGAGGAGGGAATCTTTCTCTAGCCAAGATTATTTCCTATCCTCCATGGAGTCTGGAAGTATGAATAAGATAACGAATGTGTCTGTAATCCAATGTTCTAGCCCCGCTTGCCCAAAAAACCACAGGATTAGAGAATACGAGTTACCATTGCCAATAGGCAAATTAAATTAATTAAATGATAGAATGTAAGGATATAGCATTATGTAATGGAGTAAGTGTAATGGAATTAAAAGTTTATGGAGCAAACATGTGGAAAATTAAAGGGGAAAATGGTAGCTATAGGGATGTTAATGGGAAATGAAAAGGGTAACAGGTAAGGACTCTCTACTGAGGTAGCCTTTCTCAGGGAGTAGCGACCCTGCCGATGTGAGCTTTGGGGATGCTGAGATAAGACCCAGAGAAGTAGCCATATTACAGCTAAGAAAAACAAGAAGGAACGGAATACTAGGGAAGGGAAAATAAACGTTTTGGTATACATGTTTGGCTAAAGAAGATAGTAAAAGGTTAGTTGTCCATGAAACCGTTAAAACTTTAGGAAGCAGAAACAGAAGGTGGGCAGGGATAGAAAGATCTATGGGAATAGAAGGACTAGGTTTCGTATGGTAGCTATTATAAAAGTATGCAAGTGATGTAGAAAAGAAAGTAAAGTTGAGAGTAGGATATAGAGGGACACAGGAGATATGGAGAAGTTTACAACAGAGGTGTAATTACAACTGTAGTAGCAAAAGGAAAAAAAAGGTAAACAACAGAAACTGCGGATGAGAACCATATGCAGATTAGTTTAACGGACAAGAAAAGGAGTACTGGCCTCTTAGATGAGTTATTAGTGCACATGTTTCCTTTGCTAGATGCCGTGCGTTATATTCCTGCCCGGGAGGAGGGAATCTTTCTCTAGCCAAGATTATTCCCTATCCTCCATGGAGTCTGGAAGTATGAATAAGATAGCGAATGTGTCTGTAATCCAATGTTCAAGCCCCGATAGCCCAAAATTCCACAGGATTGGAGAATACGAGTTACCATTGCCAATAGGCAATTAAAAAGGGGAAAATTGTAGCTATAAGGATGTACATGGGAAATGAAAAGGTTTACCGGTAAGGAGTTTACTGAGGCAGCCTTACTCAGGGAGTTACGACCCTGCCGATGTGAGCTTTAGGGATACTGAGATAAGACCCAAAGAAGTAGGCATATTACAGCTAACAAAAGTAGAGGGAAAGGAATACTAAGGAAGAAATTCTAAACGTTTTGGTATATATGTTTGGCTATAGAAGATGGTGAAAAGTTAGCTGTCCGTGAAACCGTTAAAACCTTAGGAAGCAGAAACAGAAGGTGGGCAGTGATAGAAAGATCTATGGGGATAGAAGGAAACGTTTTCGCATGGTATCTATTAGAAAGGTATGCAAGTGATGGAGAAAAGAAGGTAAAAAAAGAATAGGATATAAAGGGAAACAGGAAATATGGGGAAGTTTACAACAGAGGTGTAATTACAACTGTAGTAGCAAAAGGAAAACAAGGTAAACAACAGAAACTGCGGATGAGAACCATATGCAGATTAGTTTAACAGACAAGAAAAGGAGGAATGGCCTCTTAGATGAGTTATTAGAGCACATGTTTCCTTTCCTAGATGCCGTGCGTTATATTCCTGCCCGGGAGGAGGGAATCTTTCTCTAGCCAAGATTATTCCCTATCCTCCATGGAGTCTGGAAGTATGAATAAGATAGCGAAGGGGACTGGAATCCAATGTCAAGCCCCGATAGCTCAAAATTCCAAAGGATTAGAGAATACGAGTTACCATTGCCAATAGGCAGTTAAAATAAATTCAATGATAGAATGTAAGGATATAACATTATGTAATGGAGTAAGTGTAATGAAAATAAAAGTTTATGGAGCAAACATGTGGAAAATTAAAGGGGAAAATGGTAGCTATAAGGATGTACATGGGAAATTAAAAGGTTTACCGGTAAGGAGTTTACTGAGGCAGCCTTACTCAGGGAGTAACGACCCTGCCGATGTGAGCTTTAGGGATACTGAGATAAGACCCAGAGAAGTAGGTATATTACAGCTAAGAAAAACAAGAAGGAACGGAATACTAAGGAAGGGAAAATAAACTTTTTGGTATACATGTTTGGCTAAAGAAGATAGTAAGAGGTTAGTTGTCCAAGAAACCGTTAAAACTTTAGGAAGCAGAAACAGAAGGTGGGCAGGGATAGAAAGATCTATGGGAATAGAAGGACTAGGTTTCGTATGGTAGCTATTAGAAAAGTATGCAAGTGATGTAGAAAAGAAAGTAAAGTTGAGAGTAGGATATAGAGGGACACAGGAGATATGGAGAAGTTTACAACAGAGGTGTAATTACAACTGTAGTAGCAAAAGGAAAAAAAAGGTAAACAACAGAAACTGCGGATGAGAACCATATGCAGATTAGTTTAACAGACAAGAAAAGGAGTACTGGCCTCTTAGATGAGTTATTAGTGCACATGTTTCCTTTGCTAGATGCCGTGCGTTATACTCCTGCCCGGGAGGAGGGAATCTTTCTCTAGCCAAGATTATTCCCTATCCTCCATGGAGTCTGGAAGTATGAATAAGATAGCGAGTGTGTCTGTAATCCAATGTTCAAGCCCCGATAGCCCAAAATACCACAGGATTGGAGAATACGAGTTACCATTAGCCAATAGGCAATTAAAATAACTTAAATGATTGAATGTAAGGATATAACATTATGTAATGGTGTAAGTGTAATGGAATTAAATGTTTATGGACAAACATGTGGAAAATTAAAGGGGAAAATGGTAGCTATAGGGATGTTAATGGGAAATGAAAAGGGAAACAGGTAAGGACTCTCTACTGAGGTAGCCTTACTCAGGGAGTAGCGACCCTGCCGATGTGAGCTTTAGGGATACTGAGATAAGACCCAGAGAAGTAGGCATACTACAGCTAAGAAAAAGTAGAGGAAAAGGAATACTAAGGAAGAAAATCTAAACGTTTTGGTATATATGTTTGGCTATAGAAGATGGTGAAAGGTTAGATGTCCGTGAAACCGTTAAAACCTTAGGAAGCAGAAACAGAAGGTGGGCAGTGATAGAAAGATCTATGGGGATAGAAGGACACGTTTTCGCATGGTATCTATTAGAAAGGTATGCAAGTGATGGAGAAAAGAAGGTAAAAAACAGAATAGGATATAAAGGGAAACAGGAGATATGGGGAAGTTTACAACAGAGGTGTAATTACAACTGTAGTAGCAAAAGGAAAAAAAAGATAAACAACAGAAACTGCGGATGAGAACCATATGCAGATTAGTTTAACAGACAAGAAAAGGAGGACTGGCCTCTTAGATGAGTTATTAGTGCACATGTTTCCTTTGCTAGATGCCGTGCGTTATATTCCTGCCCGGGAGGAGGGAATCTTTCTCTAGCCAAGATTATTCCCTATCCTCCATGGAGTCTGGAAGTATGAATAAGATAGCGAATGGGACTGGAATCCAATGTCAAGCCCCGATGGCGCAAAATTCCAAAGGATTAGAGAATACGAGTTACCATTGCCAATAGGCAGTTAAAATAAATTCAATGATAGAATGTAAGGATATAACATTATGTAATGGAGTAAGTGTAATGAAAATAAAAGTTTATGGAGCAAACATGTGGAAAATTAAAGGGGAAAATGGTAGCTATAGGGATGTTAATGGGAAATGAAAAGGGTAACAGGTAAGGACTATCTACTGAGGTAGCCTTTCTCAGGGAGTAGCGACCCTGCCGATGTGAGCTTTAGGGATACTGAGATAAGACCCAGAGAAGTAGGCATATTACAGCTAACAAAAGTAGAGGGAAAGGAATACTAAGGAGGAAAATCTAAACGTTTCTGTATATATGTTTGGCTATAGAAGATGGTGAAAGGTTAGTTGCCCGTGAAACCGTTAAAACCTTAGGAAGCAGAAACAGAAGGTGGGCAGTGATAGAAAGATCTATGGGGATAGAAGGAAACGTTTTCGCATGGTATCTATTAGAAAGGTATGCAAGTGATGGAGAAAAGAAGGTAAAAAACAGAATAGGATATAAAGGGAAACAGGAGATATGGGGAAGTTTACAACAGAGGTGTAATTACAACTGTAGTAGCAAAACGAAAAAAAAGGTAAACAACAGAAACTGCGGATGAGAACCATATGCAGATTAGTTTAACAGACTAGAAAACGAGGAATGGCCTCTTAGATGAGTTATTAGAGCACATGTTTCCTTTGCTAGATGCCGTGCGTTATATTCCTGCCCGGGAGGAGGGAATCTTTCTCTAGCCAAGATTATTCCCTATCCTCCATGGAGTCTGGAAGTATGAATAAGATAGCGAATGGGACTGGAATCCAATGTCAAGCCCCGATAGCGCAAAATTCCAAAGGATTAGAGAATACGAGTTACCATTGCCAATAGGCAGTTAAAATAAATTCAATGATAGAATGTAAGGATATAACATTATGTAATGGAGTAAGTGTAATGAAAATAAAAGTTTATGGAGCAAACATGTGGAAAATTAAAGGGGAAAATGGTAGCTATAGGGATGTTAATGGGAAATGAAAAGGTTAACAGGTAAGGACTCTCAACTGAGGTAGCCTTTCTCAGGGAGTAGCGACCCTGCCGATGTGAGCTTTAGGGATGCTGAGATAAGACCCAGGGAAGTAGCCATATTACAGCTAAGTAAAACAAGAAGGAACGGAATACTAAGGAAGGGAAAATAAACGTTTCGGTATACATGTTTGGCTAAAGAAGATAGTAAAAGGTTAGTTGTCCATGAAACCGTTAAAACTTTAGGAAGCAGAAACAGAAGGTGGGCAGGGATAGAAAGATCTATGGGAATAGGACTAGGTTTCGTATGGTAGCTATTAGAAAAGTATGCAAGTGATGTAGAAAAGAAAGTAAAGTTGAGAGTAGGATATAGAGGGACACAGGAGATATGGAGAAGTTTACAACAGAGGTGTAATTACAACTGTAGTAGCAAAAGGAAAAAAAAGGTAAACAACAGAAACTGCGGATGAGAACCATATGCAGATTAGTTTAATAGACAAGAAAAGGAGTACTGGCCTCTTAGATGAGTTATTAGTGCACATGTTTCCTTTGCTAGATGCCGTTTGTTATATTCCTGCCCGGGAGGAGGGAATCTTTCTCTAGCCAAGATTATTCCCTATCCTCCATGGAGTCTGGAAGTATGAATAAGATAGCGAATGTGTCTGTAATCCAATGTTCAAGCCCCGATAGCCCAAAATACCACAGGATTGGAGAATACGAGTTACCATTGCCAATAGGCAATTAAAATAACTTAAATGATGGAATTTAAGGATATAACATTATGTAATGGTGTAAGTGTAATGGAATTAAATGTTTATGGACAAACATGTGGAAAATTAAAGGGGAAAATGGTAGGTGTAAGGATGTTAATGGGAAATGAAAGGGGTAACAGGTAAGGACTCTCTACTGAGGTAGCCTTACTCAGGGAGTAGCGACCCTGCTGATGTGAGCTTTAGGTATGCTGAGATAAGACCCAGAGAAGTAGCCATATTACAGCAAAGAAAAACAAGAAGGAACGGAATACTAAGGAAGGGTAAAATAAACGTTTTGGTATACTTGTTTGGCTCAAGAGGGTAGTAAGAGGTTAGTTGTCCCTGAAACCGTTAAAACTTTAGGAAGCAGAAACAGAAGGTAGGCAGGGATAGAAAGATCTATGGGGATAGAAGGAATAGGTTTCGTATGGTAGCTATTAGAAAAGTATGCAAGTGATGTAGAAAAGAAGGTTAAGTTGAGAATAGGATATAGAGGGGCACAGGAGATATGGAGAAGTTGAAAAAACAGAGGTGTAGTTACAACCGTAGTAGCAAAAGGAAAAAAAGGGTAAACAACAGAAACTGCGGATGAGAACCATATGCAGATTAGCTTAACAGACAAAAAAGGAGTACTGGCCTCTTAGATGAGTTATTAGTGCACATGTTTCCTTTGCTAGATGCCGTGCGTTATATTCCTGCCCGGGAGGAGGGAATCTTTCTCTAGCCAAGATTATTCCCTATCCTCCATGGAGTCTGGAAGTATGAATGTGTCTGTAATCCAATGTTCTAGCCCCGCTTGCCCAAAACCCACAGGATTAGAGAATACGAGTTACCATTTCCAATAGGCAATTAAAATAAACTAAATGATAGAATGTAAGGATATAGCATTATGTAATGGAGTAAGTGTAATGGAATTAAATGTTTATGGAGCAAACATGTTGGAAATTTAAAGGGGAAAATGGTAGCTATAAGGATGTACATGGGAAATGAAAAGCTTTACCGGTAAGGAGTTTACTGAGACAGCCTTACTCAGGGAGTAGCGACCCTGCCGATGTGAGGTTTAGGGATACTGAGATAAGACCCAGAGAAGTAGGCGTATTAAGGCTAACAAAAGTAGAGGGATAGGAATACTAAGGAAGAAAATCTAAACGTTTTGGTATATACGTTTGGCTATAGTAGATGGTGAAAGGTTAGCTGTCCGTGAAACCGTTAAAACCTTAGGAAGCAGAAACAGAAGGTGGGCATTGATAGAAAGATCTTTGGGGACAGAAGGAAACGTTTTCGCACCGTATCTATTAGAAAGGTATGTAAGTGATGGAGAAAAGAAGGTAAAAAACAGAATAGGATATAAAGGGAAACAGGAGATATGGGGAAGTTTACAACAGAGGTGTAATTACAACTGTAGTAGCAAAAGAAAAAAAAAAGGTAAACAACAGAAACTGCGGATGAGAACCATATGCAGATTAGTTTAACAGACAAGAAAAGGAGGACTGGCCTCTTAGATGAGTTATTAGTGCACATGTTTCCTTTGCTAGATGCCGTGCGTTATATTCCTGCCCGGGAGGAGGGAATCTTTCTCTAGCCAAGATTATTCCCTATCCTCCATGGAGTCTGGAAGTATGAATAAGATAGCGAATGGGACTGGAATCCAATGTCAAGCCCCGATAGCGCAAAATTCCAAAGGATTAGAGAATACGAGTTACCATTGCCAATAGGCAGTTAAAATAAATTCAATGATAGAATGTAAGGATATAACATTATGTAATGGAGTAAGTGTAATGAAAATTAAAGTTTATGGAGCAAACATGTGGAAAATTAAAGGGGAAAATGGTAGCTATAGGGATGTTAATGGGAAATGAAAAGGGTAACAGGTAAGGACTCTCTACTCAGGTAGCCTTACTCAGGGAGTAGCGACCCAGCCGATGTGAGCTTTAGGGATGCTGAGATAAGACCCAGAGATGTAGCCATATTACGACTAAGAAAAGCAAGAAGAAACGGAATACTAAGGAAGGGAAAATAAACATTTTGGTATATATGTTTGGCTAAGAAAGATGGTAAAAGGTTAGTTGTCCGTGAAACCGTTAAAACCTTAGGAAGCAGAAACTGATGTAGGGCCGGGATAGAAAGAACTATGGGTATAGAAGGAATGGGTTTTGTTTGGTAGCTATTAGAAAAATATGCAAGTGATGTAGAAGAGAAGGTGAAGTTCAGAATAGGATATAAAGGGACACAGGAGATATAAGGAAGTTTACAGCAGAGGTGTAATTACAACTGTAGTAGCAAAAGGAAAAAAAAGCTAAACAACAGAAACTGCGGATGAGAACCATATGCAGATTAGTTTAACAGACAAGAAAAGGAGTACTGGCCTCTTAGATGAGTTATTAGTGCACATGTTTCCTTTGCTAGATGCCGTGCGTTATATTCCTGCCCGGGAGGAGGGAATCTTTCTCTAGCCAAGATTATTCCCTATCCTCCATGGAGTCTGGAAGTATGAATAAGATAGCGAATGTGTCTGTAATCCAATGTTCAAGCCCCGATAGCCCCAAAATACCACAGGATTGGAGAATACGAGCTACCATGGCCAATAGGCAATTAAAATAACTTAAATGATTGAATGTAAGGATATAACATTATGTAATGGTGTAAGTGTAATGGAATTAAATGTTTATGGAGCAAAAATGTGGAAAATTAAAGGGGAAAATGGTAGGTGTAAGGACGTTAATGGGAAATGCAAGGGGTAACAGGTAAGGACTCTCTACTGAGGTATCCTTACTCAGGGAGTAGCGACCCTGCCGATGTGAGCTTTAGGGATGCTGAGATAAGACCCAGAGAAGTAGCCATATTACAGCTAAGAAAAACAAGAAGGAACGGAATACTAAGGAAGGGTAAAATAAACGTTTTGATATACATGTTTGGCTCAAGAGGATAGTAAGAGGTTAGTTGTCCCTGAAACCGTTAAAACTTTAGGAAGCAGAAACAGAAGGTAGGCAGGGATAGAAAGATCTATGGGGATAGAAGGAATAGGTTTCGTATGGTAGCTATTAGAAAAGTATGCAAGTGATGTAGAAAAGAAGGTTAAGTTGAGAATAGGATATAGAGGGACACAGGAGATATGGAGAAGTTTAAAAACAGAGGTGTAGTTACAACCGTAGTAGCAAAAGGAAAAAAAGGGTAAACAACAGAAACTGCGGATGAGAACCATTTGCAGATTAGTTTAACAGACAAAAAAGGAGTACTGGCCTCTTGGATGAGTTATTAGTGCACATGTTTCCTTTGCTAGATGCCGTGCGTTATATTCCTGCCCGGGAGGAGGGAATCTTTCTCTAGCCAAGATTATTCCCTATCCTCCATGGAGTCTGGAAGTATGAATGTGTCTGTAATCCAATGTTCTAGCCCCGCTTGCCCAAAACACCACAGGATTAGAGAATACGAGTTACCATTTCCAATAGGCAATTAAAATAAATTAAATGATAGAATGCAAGGATATAGCATTATGTAATGGAGTAAGTGTAATGGAGTTAAATGTTTATGGAGCAAACATGTTGGAAATTTAAAGGGGAAAATGGTAGCTATAAGGATGTACATGGGAAATGAAAAGCTTTACCGGTAAGGAGTTTACTGAGGCAGCCTTACTCAGGGAGTAGCGACCCTGCCGATGTGAGGTTTAGGGATACTGAGATAACACCCAGAGAAGTAGGCGTATTACGGCTAACAAAAGTAGAGGGAAAGGAATACTAAGGAAGAAAATCTAAACGTTTTGGTATATATGTTTGGCTATAGAAGATGGTGAAAGGTTAGCTGTCCGTGAAACCGTTAAAACCTTAGGAAGCAGAAACAGAAGGTGGGCATTGATAGAAAGATCTTTGGGGACAGAAGGAAACGTTTTCGCATCGTATCTATTAGAAAGGTATGCAAGTGATGGAGAAAAGAAGGTAAAAAACAGAATAGGATATAAAGGGAAACAGGAGATATGGGGAAGTTTACAACAGAGGTGTAATTACAACTGTAGTAGCAAAAGGAAAAAAAGGTAAACAACAGAAACTGCGGATGAGAACCATATGCAGATTAGTTTAACAGACAAGAAAAGGAGGACTGGCCTCTTAGATGAGTTATTAGAGAACATGTTTCCTTTGCTAGATGCCGTGCGTTATATTCCTGCCCGGGAGGAGGGAATCTTTCTCTAGCCAAGATTATTCCCTATCCTCCATGGAGTCTGGAAGTATGAATAAGACAGCGAATGGGACTGGAATCCAATATCAAGCCCCGATAGCGCAAAATTCCAAAGGATTAGAGAATACGAGTTACCATTGCCAATAGCCAGTTAAAATAAATTCAATGATAGAATGTAAGGATATAACATTATGTAATGGAGTAAGTGTAATGAAAATAAAAGTTTATGGAGCAAGCATGTGGAAAATTAAAGGGGTAAATGGTAGCTATAAGGATGTTAATGGGAAATGAAAAGGGTAACAGGTAAGGACTCTCTACTCAGGTAGCCTTACTCAGGGAGTAGCGACCCAGCCGATGTGAGCTTTAGGGATGCTGAGATAAGACCCAGAGATGTAGCCATATTACGACTAAGAAAAGCAAGAAGAAACGGAATACTAAGGAAGGGAAAATAAACATTTTGGTATATATGTTTGGCTAAGAAAGATGGTAAAAGGTTAGTTGTCCGTGAAACCGTTAAAACCTTAGGAAGCAGAAACTGATGTAGGGCCGGGATAGAAAGAACTATGGGTATAGAAGGAATGGGTTTTGTTTGGTAGCTATTAGAAAAATATGCAAGTGATGTAGAAGAGAAGGTGAAGTTCAGAATAGGATATAAAGGGACACAGGAGATATAAGGAAGTTTACAGCAGAGGTGTAATTACAACTGTAGTAGCAAAAGGAAAAAAAAGCTAAACAACAGAAACTGCGGATGAGAACCATATGCAGATTAGTTTAACAGACAAGAAAAGGAGTACTGGCCTCTTAGATGAGTTATTAGTGCACATGTTTCCTTTGCTAGATGCCGTGCGTTATATTCCTGCCCGGGAGGAGGGAATCTTTCTCTAGCCAAGATTATTCCCTATCCTCCATGGAGTCTGGAAGTATGAATAAGATAGCGAATGTGTCTGTAATCCAATGTTCAAGCCCCGATAGCCCCAAAATACCACAGGATTGGAGAATACGAGCTACCATGGCCAATAGGCAATTAAAATAACTTAAATGATTGAATGTAAGGATATAACATTATGTAATGGTGTAAGTGTAATGGAATTAAATGTTTATGGAGCAAAAATGTGGAAAATTAAAGGGGAAAATGGTAGGTGTAAGGACGTTAATGGGAAATGCAAGGGGTAACAGGTAAGGACTCTCTACTGAGGTATCCTTACTCAGGGAGTAGCGACCCTGCCGATGTGAGCTTTAGGGATGCTGAGATAAGACCCAGAGAAGTAGCCATATTACAGCTAAGAAAAACAAGAAGGAACGGAATACTAAGGAAGGGTAAAATAAACGTTTTGATATACATGTTTGGCTCAAGAGGATAGTAAGAGGTTAGTTGTCCCTGAAACCGTTAAAACTTTAGGAAGCAGAAACAGAAGGTAGGCAGGGATAGAAAGATCTATGGGGATAGAAGGAATAGGTTTCGTATGGTAGCTATTAGAAAAGTATGCAAGTGATGTAGAAAAGAAGGTTAAGTTGAGAATAGGATATAGAGGGACACAGGAGATATGGAGAAGTTTAAAAACAGAGGTGTAGTTACAACCGTAGTAGCAAAAGGAAAAAAAGGGTAAACAACAGAAACTGCGGATGAGAACCATATGCAGATTAGTTTAACAGACAAAAAAGGAGTACTGGCCTCTTGGATGAGTTATTAGTGCACATGTTTCCTTTGCTAGATGCCGTGCGTTATATTCCTGCCCGGGAGGAGGGAATCTTTCTCTAGCCAAGATTATTCCCTATCCTCCATGGAGTCTGGAAGTATGAATGTGTCTGTAATCCAATGTTCTAGCCCCGCTTGCCCAAAACACCACAGGATTAGAGAATACGAGTTACCATTTCCAATAGGCAATTAAAATAAATTAAATGATAGAATGCAAGGATATAGCATTATGTAATGGAGTAAGTGTAATGGAGTTAAATGTTTATGGAGCAAACATGTTGGAAATTTAAAGGGGAAAATGGTAGCTATAAGGATGTACATGGGAAATGAAAAGCTTTACCGGTAAGGAGTTTACTGAGGCAGCCTTACTCAGGGAGTAGCGACCCTGCCGATGTGAGGTTTAGGGATACTGAGATAACACCCAGAGAAGTAGGCGTATTACGGCTAACAAAAGTAGAGGGAAAGGAATACTAAGGAAGAAAATCTAAACGTTTTGGTATATATGTTTGGCTATAGAAGATGGTGAAAGGTTAGCTGTCCGTGAAACCGTTAAAACCTTAGGAAGCAGAAACAGAAGGTGGGCATTGATAGAAAGATCTTTGGGGACAGAAGGAAACGTTTTCGCATCGTATCTATTAGAAAGGTATGCAAGTGATGGAGAAAAGAAGGTAAAAAACAGAATAGGATATAAAGGGAAACAGGAGATATGGGGAAGTTTACAACAGAGGTGTAATTACAACTGTAGTAGCAAAAGGAAAAAAAGGTAAACAACAGAAACTGCGGATGAGAACCATATGCAGATTAGTTTAACAGACAAGAAAAGGAGGACTGGCCTCTTAGATGAGTTATTAGAGAACATGTTTCCTTTGCTAGATGCCGTGCGTTATATTCCTGCCCGGGAGGAGGGAATCTTTCTCTAGCCAAGTTTATTCCCTATCCTCCATGGAGTCTGGAAGTATGAATAAGACAGCGAATGGGACTGGAATCCAATATCAAGCCCCGATAGCGCAAAATTCCAAAGGATTAGAGAATACGAGTTACCATTGCCAATAGCCAGTTAAAATAAATTCAATGATAGAATGTAAGGATATAACATTATGTAATGGAGTAAGTGTAATGAAAATAAAAGTTTATGGAGCAAACATGTGGAAAATTAAAGGGGTAAATGGTAGCTATAAGGATGTTAATGGGAAATGAAAAGGGTAACAGGTAAGGACTCTCTACTCAGGTAGCCTTACTCAGGGAGTAGCGACCCAGCCGATGTGAGCTTTAGGGATGCTGAGATAAGACCCAGAGATGTAGCCATATTACGACTAAGAAAAGCAAGAAGAAACGGAATACTAAGGAAGGGAAAATAAACATTTTGGTATATATGTTTGGCTAAGAAAGATGGTAAAAGGTTAGTTGTCCGTGAAACCGTTAAAACCTTAGGAAGCAGAAACTGATGTAGGGCCGGGATAGAAAGAACTATGGGTATAGAAGGAATGGGTTTTGTTTGGTAGCTATTAGAAAAATATGCAAGTGATGTAGAAGAGAAGGTGAAGTTCAGAATAGGATATAAAGGGACACAGGAGATATAAGGAAGTTTACAGCAGAGGTGTAATTACAACTGTAGTAGCAAAAGGAAAAAAAAGCTAAACAACAGAAACTGCGGATGAGAACCATATGCAGATTAGTTTAACAGACACGAAAAGGAGTACTGGCCTCTTAGATGAGTTATTAGTGCACATGTTTCCTTTGCTAGATGCCGTGCGTTATATTCCTGCCCGGGAGGAGGGAATCTTTCTCTAGCCAAGATTATTCCCTATCCTCCATGGAGTCTGGAAGTATGAATAAGATAGCGAATGTGTCTGTAATCCAATGTTCAAGCCCCGATAGCCCCAAAATACCACAGGATTGGAGAATACGAGCTACCATGGCCAATAGGCAATTAAAATAACTTAAATGATTGAATGTAAGGATATAACATTATGTAATGGTGTAAGTGTAATGGAATTAAATGTTTATGGAGCAAAAATGTGGAAAATTAAAGGGGAAAATGGTAGGTGTAAGGACGTTAATGGGAAATGCAAGGGGTAACAGGTAAGGACTCTCTACTGAGGTATCCTTACTCAGGGAGTAGCGACCCTGCCGATGTGAGCTTTAGGGATGCTGAGATAAGACCCAGAGAAGTAGCCATATTACAGCTAAGAAAAACAAGAAGGAACGGAATACTAAGGAAGGGTAAAATAAACGTTTTGATATACATGTTTGGCTCAAGAGGATAGTAAGAGGTTAGTTGTCCCTGAAACCGTTAAAACTTTAGGAAGCAGAAACAGAAGGTAGGCAGGGATAGAAAGATCTATGGGGATAGAAGGAATAGGTTTCGTATGGTAGCTATTAGAAAAGTATGCAAGTGATGTAGAAAAGAAGGTTAAGTTGAGAATAGGATATAGAGGGACACAGGAGATATGGAGAAGTTTAAAAACAGAGGTGTAGTTACAACCGTAGTAGCAAAAGGAAAAAAAGGGTAAACAACAGAAACTGCGGATGAGAACCATATGCAGATTAGTTTAACAGACAAAAAAGGAGTACTGGCCTCTTGGATGAGTTATTAGTGCACATGTTTCCTTTGCTAGATGCCGTGCGTTATATTCCTGCCCGGGAGGAGGGAATCTTTCTCTAGCCAAGATTATTCCCTATCCTCCATGGAGTCTGGAAGTATGAATGTGTCTGTAATCCAATGTTCTAGCCCCGCTTGCCCAAAACACCACAGGATTAGAGAATACGAGTTACCATTGCCATTAGGCAATTAAAATAAATTAAATGATAGAATGTAAGGATATAGCATTATGTAATGGAGTAAGTGTAATGGAGTTAAATGTTTATGGAGCAAACATGTTGGAAATTTAAAGGGGAAAATGGTAGCTATAAGGATGTACATGGGAAATGAAAAGGTTTACCGGTAAGGAGTTTACTGAGGCAGCCTTACTCAGGGAGTAGCGACCCTGCCGATGTGAGCTTTAGGGATGCTGAGATAAGACCCAGAGAAGTTGCCATATTACGACTAAGAAAAGCAAGAAGAAACGGAATACTAAGGAAGGGAAAATAAGCATTTTGGTATATATGTTTGGCTATAGAAGATGGTGAAAGGTTAGCTGTCCGTGAAACCGTTAAAACCTTAGGAAGCAGAAACAGAAGGTGGGCATTGATAGAAAGATCTTTGGGGACAGAAGGAAACGTTTTCGCATCGTATCTATTAGAAAGGTATGTAAGTGATGGAGAAAAGAAGGTAAAAGACAGAATAGGATATAAAGGGAAACAGGAGATATGGGGAAGTTTACAACAGAGGTGTAATTACAACTGTAGTAGCAAAAGGAAAAAAAAGGTAAACAACAGAAACTGCGGATGAGAACCATATGCAGACTAGTTTAACAGACAAGAAAAGGAGGACTGGCCTCATAGATAAGTTATTAGTGCACATGTTTCCTTTGCTAGATGCCGTCCGTTATATTCCTGCCCGGGAGGAGGGAATCTTTCTCTAGCCAAGATTATTCCCTATCCTCCATGGAGTCTGGAAGTATGAATAAGATAGGGAATGTGTCTGTAATCGAATGTTCAAGCCCCGATAGCCCAAAATACCACAGGATTGGAGAATACGAGTTACCATTGCCAATAGGCAATTAAAAATGTGAAAATTGTAGCTATAAGAATGTACATGGGAAATGAAAAGGTTTACCGGTAAGGAGTTTACTGAGGCAGCCTTACTCAGGGAGTAACGACCCTGCCGATGTGAGCTTTAGGGATACTGAGATAAGACCCAGAGAAGTAGGCATATTACAGCTAACAAAAGTAGAGCGAAAGGAATACTAAGGAAGAAATTCTAAAGGTTTTGGTATATATGTTTGGCTATAGAAGATGGTGAAAAGTTAGCTGTCCGTGAAACTGTTAAAACCTTAGGAAGGAGAAACAGAAGGTGGGCAGGGATAGAAAGATCTATGGGGATAGAAGGAATAGTTTTCGCATGGTATCTATTAGAAAGGTATGCAAGTGATGGAGAAAAGAAGGTAAAAAAAGAATAGGATATAAAGGGAAACAGGAAATATGGGGAAGTTTACAACAGAGGTGTAATTACAACTGTAGTAGCAAAAGGAAAAAAAGGTAAACAACAGAAACTGCGGATGAGAACCATAAGCAGATTAGTTTAACAGACAAGAAAAGGAGGAATGGCCTCTTAGATGAGTTATTAGAGCACATCTTTCCTTTGCTAGATGCCGTGCGTTATATTCCTGCCCGGGAGGAGGGAATCTTTCTCTAGCCAAGATTATTCCCTATCCTCCATGGAGTCTGGAAGTATGAATAAGACAGCGAATGGGACTGGAATCCAATATCAAGCCCCGATAGCGCAAAATTCCAAAGGATTAGAGAATACGAGTTACCATTGCCAATAGGCAGTTAAAATAAATTCAATGATAGAATGTAAGGATATAACATTATGTAATGGAGTAAGTGTAATGAAAATAAAAGTTTATGGAGCAAACATGTGGAAAATTAAAGGGGTAAATGGTAGCTATAAAGATGTTAATGGGAAATGAAAAGGGTAACAGGTAAGGACTCTCTACTCAGGTAGCCTTACTCAGGGAGTAGCGACCCAGCCGATGTGAGCTTTAGGGATGCTGAGATAAGACCCAGAGAAGTTGCCATATTACGACTAAGGAAAGCAAGAAGAAACGGAATACTAAGGAAGGGAAAATAAACATTTTGGTATATATGTTTGGCTAAGAAAGATGGTAAAAGGTTAGTTGTCCGTGAAACCGTTAAAACCTTAGGAAGCAGAAACTGATGTAGGGCCGGGATAGAAAGAACTATGGGTATAGAAGGAATGGGTTTTGTTTGGTAGCTATTAGAAAAATATGCAAGTGATGAAGAAGAGAAGGTGAAGTTCAGAATAGGATATAAAGGGACACAGGAGATATAAGGAAGTTTACAGCAGAGGTGTAATTACAACTGTAGTAGCAAAAGGAAAAAAAAGCTAAACAACAGAAACTGCGGATGAGAACCATATGCAGATTAGTTTAACAGACAAGAAAAGGAGTACTGGCCTCTTAGATGAGTTATTAGTGCACATGTTTCCTTTGCTAGATGCCGTGTGTTATATTCCTGCCCGGGAGGAGGGAATCTTTCTCTAGCCAAGATTATTCGCTATCCTCCATGGAGTCTGGAAGTATGAATAAGATAGCGAATGTGTCTGTAATCCAATGTTCAAGCCCCGATAGCCCCAAAATACCACAGGATTGGAGAATACGAGTTACCATGGCCAATAGGCAATTAAAATAACATAAATGATTGAATGTAAGGATATAACATTATGTAATTGTGTAAGTGTAATGGAATTAAATGTTTATGGAGCAAACATGTGGAAAATTAAAGGGGAAAATGGTAGGTGTAAGGATGTTAATGGGAAATGCAAGGGGTAACAGGTAAGGACTCTCTACTGAGGTAGCCTTACTCAGGGAGTAGCGACCCTGCCGATGTGAGCTTTAGGGATGCTGAGATAAGACCCAGAGAAGTAGCCATTATACAGCTAAGAAAAACAAGAAGGAACGGAATACTAAGGAAGGGAAAATAAACGTTTTGGTATACATGTTTGGCAAAAGAAGATAGTAAGAGGTTAGTTGTCCATGAAACCGTCAAAACTTTAGGAAGCAGAAACAGAAGGTGGGCAGGGATAGAAAGATCTATGGGGATAGAAGGAAAAGTTTTCACATGGTATCTATTAGAAAGGTATGCAAGTGATGGAGAAAAGAAGGTAAAAAACAGAATAGGATATAAAGGGAAACAGGAGATATGGGGAAGTTTACAACAGAGGTGTAATTACAACTGTAGTAGCAAAAGGAAAAAAAGGTAAACAACAGAAACTGCGGATGAGAACCATATGCAGATTAGTTTAACAGACAAGAAAAGGAAGAATGGCCTCTTAGATGAGTTATTAGTGCACATGTTTCCTTTGCTAGATGCCGTGCGTTATATTCCTGCCCGGGAGGAGGGAATCTTTCTCTAGCCAAGATTATTCCCTATCCTCCATGGAGTCTGGAAGTATGAATAAGATAACGAATGTGTCTGTAATCCAATGTTCTAGCCCCGCTTGCCCAAAACACCAAAGGATTAGAGAATACGAGTTACCACTGCCAATAGGCAATTAAAATAACTTAAATGATTGAATGTAAGGATATAACATTATGTAATGGTGTAAGTGTAATGGAATTAAATGTTTATGGAGCAAACACGTGGAAAATTAAAGGGGAAAATAGTAGGTGTAAGGATGTTAATGGGAAAT
Organism: Deroplatys truncata; assembly: GCA_030765065.1. Classification (NCBI taxonomy): domain Eukaryota; kingdom Metazoa; phylum Arthropoda; class Insecta; order Mantodea; family Mantidae; genus Deroplatys; species Deroplatys truncata. The sequence continues at coordinate 98,178,732 of CM060986.1, read as the reverse complement.
GAAAGGGGTAACAGGTAAGGACTCTCTACTGAGGTAGCCTTACTCAGGGAGTAGCGACCCTGCCGATGTGAGCTTCAGAGATGCTGAGATAAGACCCAGAGAAGTAGGCATACTACAGCTAACAAAAGTAGAGGAAAAGGACTACTAAGGAGGAAAATCTAAACGTTTTGGTATATATGTTTGGCTATAGAAGATGGTGAAAGCTTAGCTGTCCGTGAAACCGTTAAAACCTTAGGAAGCAGAAACAGGAGGTGGGCAGTGATAGAAAGATCTATGGGGATAGAAGGACACGTTTTCGCATGGTATCTATTAGAAAGGTATGCAAGTGATGGAGAAAAGAAGGTAAAAAACAGAATAGGATATAAAGAGAAACAGGAGATATGGGGAGGTTTACAACAGAGGTGTAATTACAACTGTAGTAGCAAAAGGAAAAAAAAGGTAAACAACCGAAACTGCGGATAAGAACCATATGCAGATTAGTTTAACAGACAAGAAAAGGAGGAATGGCCTCTTAGATGAGTTATTAGAGCACATGTTTCCTTTGCTAGATGCCGTGCGTTATATTCCTGCCCGGGAGGAGGGAATCTTTCTCTAGCCAAGATTATTCCCTATCCTCCATGGAGTCTGGAAGTATGAATAAGATAGCGAATGGGACTGGAATCCAATGTCAAGCCCCGATAGCGCAAAATTCCAAAGGATTAGAGCATACGAGTTACCATTGCCAATAGGCAGTTAAAATAAATTCAATGATAGAATATAAGGATATAACATTATGTAATGGAGTAAGTGTAATGAAAATAAAAGTTTATGGAGCAAACATGTGGAAAATTAAAGGGGAAAATGGTAGCTATAGGGATGTAATTGGAAAATGAAAACGGTAACAGGTAAGGACTCTCTACTGAGGTAGCCTTTCTCAGGGAGTAGCGACCCTGCCGATGTGAGCTTTAGGGATGCTGAGATAAGACCCAGAGAAGTAGCCATATTACAGCTAAGAAAACAAGAAGGAACGGAATACTAGGGAAGGGAAAATAAACGTTTTGGTATACATGTTTGGCTAAAGAAGATAGTAAAAGGTTAGTTGTCCATGAAACCTTTAAAACTTTAGGAAGCAGAAACAGAAGGTGGGCAGGGATAGAAAGACCTATGGGAATAGAAGGACTAGGTTTCGTATGGTAGCTATTAGAAAAGTATGCAAGTGATGTAGAAAAGAAAGTAAAGTTGAGAGTAGGATATAGAGGGACACAGGAGATATGGAGAAGTTTACAACAGAGGTGTAATTACAACTGTAGTAGCAAAAGGAAAAAAAAGGTAAACAACAGAAACTGCGGATGAGAACCATATGCAGATTAGTTTAACAGACAAAAAAGGAGTACTGGCCTCTTAGATGAGTTATTAGTGCACATGTTTCCTTTGCTAGATGCCGTGCGTTATATTCCTGCCCGGGAGGAGGGAATCTTTCTCTAGCCAAGATTATTCCCTATCCTCCATGGAGTCTGGAAGTATGAATAAGATAGCGAATGTGTCTGTAATCCAATGTTCAAGCCCCGATAGCCCAAAATACCACAGGATTGGAGAATACGAGTTACCATTGCCAATAGGCAATTAAAAAGGGGAAAATTCTAGCTATAAGGATGTACATGGAAAATCGAAAAGGTTTACAGGTAAGGAGTTTACTGAGGCAGCCTTACTCAGGGAGTAGCGACCCTGCCGATGTGAGCTTTAGGGATACTGAGATAAGACCCAGAGAAGTAGGCATATTACAGCTAACAAAAGTAGAGGGAAAGGAATACTAAGGAAGAAATTCTAAACGTTTTGGTATATATGTTTGGCTATAGAAGATGGTGAAAAGTTAGCAGTCCGTGAAACCGTTAGAACCTTAGGAAGCAGAAACAGAAGGTGGGCAGTGATAGAAAGATCTATGGGGATATAGGGAAACGTTTTCGCATGGTATCTATTAGAAAGGTATGCAAGTGATGGAGAAAAGAAGGTAAAAAAAGAATAGGATATAAAGGGAAACAGGAGATATGGGGAAGTTTACAGCAGAGGTGTAATTACAACTGTAGTAGCAAAAGGAAAAAAAGGTAAACAACAGAAACTGCGGATGAGAACCATATGCAGATTAGTTTAACAGACAAGAAAAGGAGGAATGGCCTCTTAGATGAGTTATTAGAGCACATGTTTCCTTTGCTAGATGCCGTGCGTTATATTCCTGCCCGGGAGGACGGAATCTTTCTCTAGCCAAGATTATTCCCTATCCTCCATGGAGTCTGGAAGTATGAATAAGTTAGCGAATGGGACTGGAATCCAATGTCAAGCCCCGATAGCGTAAAATTCCAAAGGATTAGAGAATACGAGTTACCATTGCCAATAGGCAGTTAAAATAAATTAAATGATAGAATGTAAGGATATAGCATTATGTAATGGAGTAAGTGTAATGGAATTAAATGTTTATGGAGCAAACATGTTGGAAATTTAAAGGGGACAATGGTAGCTATAAGGATGTACATGGGAAATGAAAAGGTTTACCGGTAAGGAGTTTACTGAGGCAGCCTTACGCAGGGAGTAGCGACCCTGCCGATGTGAGCTTTAGGGATACTGAGATAAGACCCAGAGGCGTAGGCATATTACAGCTAACAAAAGTAGAGGGAAAGGAATACTAAGGAAGAAAATCTAAACGTTTTGGTATATATGTTTGGCTATAGAAGATGGTGAAAGGTTAGCTGTCCGTGAATCCGTTAAAACCTTAGGAAGCAGAAACAGAAGGTGGGCAGTGATAGAAAGATCTATGGGGACAGAAGGAAACGTTTTCGCATGGTATCTATTAGAAAGCTATGCAAGTGATGGAGAAAAGAAGGTAAAAAACAGAATACGATATAAAGGGAAACAGGAGATATGGGGAAGTTTACAACAGAGGTGTAATTACAACTGTAGTAGCAAAAGGAAAAAAAAGATAAACAACAGAAACTGCGGATGAGAACCATATGCAGATTAGTTTAACAGACAAGAAAAGGAGGACTGGCCTCTTAGATGAGTTATTAGTGCACATGTTTCCTTTGCTAGATGCCGTGCGTTATATTCCTGCCCGGGAGGAGGGAATCTTTCTCTAGCCAAGATTATTCCCTATCCTCCATGGAGTCTGGAAGTATGAATAAGATAGCGAATGGGACTGGAATCCAATGTCAAGCCCCGATAGCGCAAAATTCCAAAGGATTAGAGAATACGAGTTACCATTGCCAATAGGCAGTTAAAATAAATTCAATGATAGAATGTAAGGATATAACATTATGTAATGGAGTAAGTGTAATGAAAATAAAAGTTTATGGAGCAAACATGTGGAAAATTAAAGGGGAGAATGGTAGCTATAGGGATGTTAATGGGAAATGAAAGGGGTAACAGGTAAGGACTCTCTACTGAGGTAGCCTTACTCAGGGAGTAGCGACCCTGCTGATGTGAGCTTTAGGGATGCTGAGATAAGACCCAGAGAAGTAGCCATATTACAGCTAAGAAGAACAAGAAGGAACGAAATACTAAAGAAGGGTAAAATAAACGTTTTGGTATACTTGTTTGGCTCAAGAGGATAGTAAGAGGTTAGTTGTCCCTGAAACCGTTAAAACTTTAGGAAGCAGAAACAGAAGGTAGGCAGGGATAGAAAGATCTATGGGGATAGAAGGAATTGGTTTCGTATGGTAGCTATTAGAAAAGTATGCAAGTGATGTAGAAAAGAAGGTTAAGTTGAGAATAGGATATAGAGCGACACAGGAGATATGGAGAACTTTAAAAACAGAGGTGTAGTTACAACCGTAGTAGCAAAAGGAAAAAATAGGGTAAACAACAGAAACTGCGGATGAGAACCATATGCAGATTAGTTTAACAGACAAAAAAAGGAGTACTGGCCTCTTAGATGAGTTATTAGTGCACATGTTTCCTTTGCTAGATGCCGTGCGTTATATTCCTGCCCGGGAGGAGGGAATCTTTCTCTAGCCAAGATTATTCCCTATCCTCCATGGAGTCTGGAAGTATGAATAAGACAACGAATGTGTCTGTAATCCAATGTTCTAGCCCCGCTTGCCCAAAACACCACAGGTTTAGAGAATACGAGTTACCATTGCCAATAGGCAAATTAAATTAATTAAATGATAGAATGTAAGGATATAGCATTATGTAATGGAGTAAGTGTAATGGAATTAAAAGTTTATGGAGCAAACATGTGGAAAATTAAAGGGGAAAATGGTAGCTATAGGGATGTTAATGGGAAATGAAAAGGGTAACAGGTAAGGACTCTCTACTGAGGTAGCCTTACTCAGGGAGTAGCGACCCTGCCGATGTGAGCTTTAGGGATACTGAGATAAGACCCAGAGAAGTAGGCATACTACAGCTAACAAAAGTAGAGGAAAAGGACTACTAAGGAGGAAAATCTAAACGTTTTGGTATATATGTTTGGCTATAGAAGATGGTGAAAGCTTAGCTGTCCGTGAAACCGTTAAAACCTTAGGAAGCAGAAACAGGAGGTGGGCAGTGATAGAAAGATCTATGGGGATAGAAGGACACGTTTTCGCATGGTATCTATTAGAAAGGTATGCAAGTGATGGAGAAAAGAAGGTAAAAAACAGAATAGGATATAAAGAGAAACAGGAGATATGGGGAGGTTTACAACAGAGGTGTAATTACAACTGTAGTAGCAAAAGGAAAAAAAAGGTAAACAACAGAAACTGCGGATAAGAACCATATGCAGATTAGTTTAACAGACAAGAAAAGGAGGAATGGCCTCTTAGATGAGTTATTAGAGCACATGTTTCCTTTGCTAGATGCCGTGCGTTATATTCCTGCCCGGGAGGAGGGAATCTTTCTCTAGCCAAGATTATTCCCTATCCTCCATGGAGTCTGGAAGTATGAATAAGATAGCGAATGGGACTGGAATCCAATGTCAAGCCCCGATAGCGCAAAATTCCAAAGGATTAGAGCATACGAGTTACCATTGCCAATAGGCAGTTAAAATAAATTCAATGATAGAATATAAGGATATAACATTATGTAATGGAGTAAGTGTAATGAAAATAAAAGTTTATGGAGCAAACATGTGGAAAATTAAAGGGGAAAATGGTAGCTATAGGGATGTAATTGGAAAATGAAAACGGTAACAGGTAAGGACTCTCTACTGAGGTAGCCTTTCTCAGGGAGTAGCGACCCTGCCGATGTGAGCTTTAGGGATGCTGAGATAAGACCCAGAGAAGTAGCCATATTACAGCTAAGAAAAACAAGAAGGAACGGAATACTAGGGAAGGGAAAATAAACGTTTTGGTATACATGTTTGGCTAAAGAAGATAGTAAAAGGTTAGTTGTCCATGAAACCTTTAAAACTTTAGGAAGCAGAAACAGAAGGTGGGCAGGGATAGAAAGACCTATGGGAATAGAAGGACTAGGTTTCGTATGGTAGCTATTAGAAAAGTATGCAAGTGATGTAGAAAAGAAAGTAAAGTTGAGAGTAGGATATAGAGGGACACAGGAGATATGGAGAAGTTTACAACAGAGGTGTAATTACAACTGTAGTAGCAAAAGGAAAAAAAAGGTAAACAACAGAAACTGCGGATGAGAACCATATGCAGATTAGTTTAACAGACAAAAAAGGAGTACTGGCCTCTTAGATGAGTTATTAGTGCACATGTTTCCTTTGCTAGATGCCGTGCGTTATATTCCTGCCCGGGAGGAGGGAATCTTTCTCTAGCCAAGATTATTCCCTATCCTCCATGGAGTCTGGAAGTATGAATAAGATAGCGAATGTGTCTGTAATCCAATGTTCAAGCCCCGATAGCCCAAAATACCACAGGATTGGAGAATACGAGTTACCATTGCCAATAGGCAATTAAAAAGGGGAAAATTCTAGCTATAAGGATGTACATGGAAAATCGAAAAGGTTTACAGGTAAGGAGTTTACTGAGGCAGCCTTACTCAGGGAGTAGCGACCCTGCCGATGTGAGCTTTAGGGATACTGAGATAAGACCCAGAGAAGTAGGCATATTACAGCTAACAAAAGTAGAGGGAAAGGAATACTAAGGAAGAAATTCTAAACGTTTTGGTATATATGTTTGGCTATAGAAGATGGTGAAAAGTTAGCAGTCCGTGAAACCGTTAGAACCTTAGGAAGCAGAAACAGAAGGTGGGCAGTGATAGAAAGATCTATGGGGATATAGGGAAACGTTTTCGCATGGTATCTATTAGAAAGGTATGCAAGTGATGGAGAAAAGAAGGTAAAAAAAGAATAGGATATAAAGGGAAACAGGAGATATGGGGAAGTTTACAGCAGAGGTGTAATTACAACTGTAGTAGCAAAAGGAAAAAAAGGTAAACAACAGAAACTGCGGATGAGAACCATATGCAGATTAGTTTAACAGACAAGAAAAGGAGGAATGGCCTCTTAGATGAGTTATTAGAGCACATGTTTCCTTTGCTAGATGCCGTGCGTTATATTCCTGCCCGGGAGGACGGAATCTTTCTCTAGCCAAGATTATTCCCTATCCTCCATGGAGTCTGGAAGTATGAATAAGTTAGCGAATGGGACTGGAATCCAATGTCAAGCCCCGATAGCGTAAAATTCCAAAGGATTAGAGAATACGAGTTACCATTGCCAATAGGCAGTTAAAATAAATTAAATGATAGAATGTAAGGATATAGCATTATGTAATGGAGTAAGTGTAATGGAATTAAATGTTTATGGAGCAAACATGTTGGAAATTTAAAGGGGACAATGGTAGCTATAAGGATGTACATGGGAAATGAAAAGGTTTACCGGTAAGGAGTTTACTGAGGCAGCCTTACGCAGGGAGTAGCGACCCTGCCGATGTGAGCTTTAGGGATACTGAGATAAGACCCAGAGGCGTAGGCATATTACAGCTAACAAAAGTAGAGGGAAAGGAATACTAAGGAAGAAAATCTAAACGTTTTGGTATATATGTTTGGCTATAGAAGATGGTGAAAGGTTAGCTGTCCGTGAATCCGTTAAAACCTTAGGAAGCAGAAACAGAAGGTGGGCAGTGATAGAAAGATCTATGGGGACAGAAGGAAACGTTTTCGCATGGTATCTATTAGAAAGCTATGCAAGTGATGGAGAAAAGAAGGTAAAAAACAGAATACGATATAAAGGGAAACAGGAGATATGGGGAAGTTTACAACAGAGGTGTAATTACAACTGTAGTAGCAAAAGGAAAAAAAAGATAAACAACAGAAACTGCGGATGAGAACCATATGCAGATTAGTTTAACAGACAAGAAAAGGAGGACTGGCCTCTTAGATGAGTTATTAGTGCACATGTTTCCTTTGCTAGATGCCGTGCGTTATATTCCTGCCCGGGAGGAGGGAATCTTTCTCTAGCCAAGATTATTCCCTATCCTCCATGGAGTCTGGAAGTATGAATAAGATAGCGAATGGGACTGGAATCCAATGTCAAGCCCCGATAGCGCAAAATTCCAAAGGATTAGAGAATACGAGTTACCATTGCCAATAGGCAGTTAAAATAAATTCAATGATAGAATGTAAGGATATAACATTATGTAATGGAGTAAGTGTAATGAAAATAAAAGTTTATGGAGCAAACATGTGGAAAATTAAAGGGGAGAATGGTAGCTATAGGGATGTTAATGGGAAATGAAAGGGGTAACAGGTAAGGACTCTCTACTGAGGTAGCCTTACTCAGGGAGTAGCGACCCTGCTGATGTGAGCTTTAGGGATGCTGAGATAAGACCCAGAGAAGTAGCCATATTACAGCTAAGAAGAACAAGAAGGAACGAAATACTAAAGAAGGGTAAAATAAACGTTTTGGTATACTTGTTTGGCTCAAGAGGATAGTAAGAGGTTAGTTGTCCCTGAAACCGTTAAAACTTTAGGAAGCAGAAACAGAAGGTAGGCAGGGATAGAAAGATCTATGGGGATAGAAGGAATTGGTTTCGTATGGTAGCTATTAGAAAAGTATGCAAGTGATGTAGAAAAGAAGGTTAAGTTGAGAATAGGATATAGAGCGACACAGGAGATATGGAGAACTTTAAAAACAGAGGTGTAGTTACAACCGTAGTAGCAAAAGGAAAAAATAGGGTAAACAACAGAAACTGCGGATGAGAACCATATGCAGATTAGTTTAACAGACAAAAAAAGGAGTACTGGCCTCTTAGATGAGTTATTAGTGCACATGTTTCCTTTGCTAGATGCCGTGCGTTATATTCCTGCCCGGGAGGAGGGAATCTTTCTCTAGCCAAGATTATTCCCTATCCTCCATGGAGTCTGGAAGTATGAATAAGACAACGAATGTGTCTGTAATCCAATGTTCTAGCCCCGCTTGCCCAAAACACCACAGGTTTAGAGAATACGAGTTACCATTGCCAATAGGCAAATTAAATTAATTAAATGATAGAATGTAAGGATATAGCATTATGTAATGGAGTAAGTGTAATGGAATTAAAAGTTTATGGAGCAAACATGTGGAAAATTAAAGGGGAAAATGGTAGCTATAGGGATGTTAATGGGAAATGAAAAGGGTAACAGGTAAGGACTCTCTACTGAGGTAGCCTTACTCAGGGAGTAGCGACCCTGCCGATGTGAGCTTTAGGGATACTGAGATAAGACCCAGAGAAGTAGGCATACTACAGCTAACAAAAGTAGAGGAAAAGGACTACTAAGGAGGAAAATCTAAACGTTTTGGTATATATGTTTGGCTATAGAAGATGGTGAAAGCTTAGCTGTCCGTGAAACCGTTAAAACCTTAGGAAGCAGAAACAGGAGGTGGGCAGTGATAGAAAGATCTATGGGGATAGAGGGACACGTTTTCGCATGGTATCTATTAGAAAGGTATGCAAGTGATGGAGAAAAGAAGATAAAAAGCAGAATAGGATATAAAGAGAAACAGGAGATATGGGGAGGTTTACAACAGAGGTGTAATTACAACTGTAGTAGCAAAAGGAAAAAAAAGGTAAACAACAGAAACTGCGGATAAGAACCATATGCAGATTAGTTTAACAGACAAGAAAAGGAGGAATGGCCTCTTAGATGAGTTATTAGAGCACATGTTTCCTTTGCTAGATGCCGTGCGTTATATTCCTGCCCGGGAGGAGGGAATCTTTCTCTAGCCAAGATTATTCCCTATCCTCCATGGAGTCTGGAAGTATGAATAAGATAGCGAATGGGACTGGAATCCAATGTCAAGCCCCGATAGCGCAAAATTCCAAAGGATTAGAGCATACGAGTTACCATTGCCAATAGGCAGTTAAAATAAATTCAATGATAGAATATAAGGATATAACATTATGTAATGGAGTAATGTAATGAAAATAAAAGTTTATGGAGCAAACATGTGGAAAATTAAAGGGGAAAATGGTAGCTATAGGGATGTAATTGGAAAATGAAAACGGTAACAGGTAAGGACTCTCTACTGAGGTAGCCTTTCTCAGGGAGTAGCGACCCTGCCGATGTGAGCTTTAGGGATGCTGAGATAAGACCCAGAGAAGTAGCCATATTACAGCTAAGAAAAACAAGAAGGAACGGAATACTAGGGAAGGGAAAATAAACGTTTTGGTATACATGTTTGGCTAAAGAAGATAGTAAAAGGTTAGTTGTCCATGAAACCTTTAAAACTTTAGGAAGCAGAAACAGAAGGTGGGCAGGGATAGAAAGATCTATGGGAATAGAAGGACTAGGTTTCGTATGGTAGCTATTAGAAAAGTATGCAAGTGATGTAGAAAAGAAAGTAAAGTGAGAGTAGGATATAGAGGGACACAGGAGATATGGAGAAGTTTACAACAGAGGTGTAATTACAACTGTAGTAGCAAAAGGAAAAAAAAGGTAAACAACAGAAACTGCGGATGAGAACCATATGCAGATTAGTTTAACAGACAAGAAACGGAGTACTGGCCTCTTAGATGAGTTATTAGTGCACATGTTTCCTTTGCTAGATGCCGTGCGTTATATTCCTGCCCGGGAGGAGGGAATCTTTCTCTAGCCAAGATTATTCCCTATCCTCCATGGAGTCTGGAAGTATGAATAAGATAGCGAATGTGTCTGTAATCCAATGTTCAAGCCCCGATAACCCAAAATACCACAGGATTGGAGAATACGAGTTACCATTGCCAATAGGCAATTAAAAAGGGGAAAATTCTAGCTATAAGGATGTACATGGAAAATGAAAAGGTTTACAGGTAAGGAGTTTACTGAGGCAGCCTTACTCAGGGAGTAGCGACCCTGCCGATGTGAGCTTTAGGGATACTGAAATAAGACCCAGAGACGTAGGCATATTACAGCTAACAAAAGTAGAGGGAAAGGAATACTAAGGAAGAAATTCTAAACGTTTTGGTATATATGTTTGGCTATAGAAGATGGTGAAAAGTTAGCAGTCCGTGAAACCGTTAAAACCTTAGGAAGCAGAAACAGAAGGTGGGCAGTGATAGAAAGATCTATGGGGATAGAGGGAAACGTTTTCGCATGGTATCTATTAGAAAGGTATGCAAGTGATGGAGAAAAGAAGGTAAAAAAAGAATAGGATATAAAGGGAAACAGGAGATATGGGGAAGTTTACAGCAGAGGTGTAATTACAACTGTAGTAGCAAAAGGAAAAAAAGGTAAACAACAGAAACTGCGGATGAGAACCATATGCAGATTAGTTTAACAGACAAGAAAAGGAGGAATGGCCTCTTAGATGAGTTATTAGAGCACATGTTTCCTTTGCTAGATGCCGTGCGTTATATTCCTGCCCGGGAGGACGGAATCTTTCTTTAGCCAAGATTATTCCCTATCCTCCATGGAGTCTGGAAGTATGAATAAGTTAGCGAATGGGACTGGAATCCAATGTCAAGCCCCGATAGCGTAAAATTCCAAAGGATTAGAGAATACGAGTTACCATTGCCAATAGGCAGTTAAAATAAATTAAATGATAGAATGTAAGGATATAGCATTATGTAATGGAGTAAGTGTAATGGAATTAAATGTTTATGGAGCAAACATGTTGGAAATTTAAGGGGACAATGGTAGCTATAAGGATGTACATGGGAAATGAAAAGGTTTACCGGTAAGGAGTTTACTGAGGCAGCCTTACGCAGGGAGTAGCGACCCTGCCGATGTGAGCTTTAGGGATACTGAGATAAGACCCAGAGGCGTAGGCATATTACAGCTAACAAAAGTAGAGGGAAAGGAATACTAAGGAAGAAAATCTAAACGTTTTGGTATATATGTTTGGCTATAGAAGATGGTGAAAGGTTAGCTGTCCGTGAATCCGTTAAAACCTTAGGAAGCAGAAACAGAAGGTGGGCAGTGATAGAAAGATCTATGGGGACAGAAGGAAACGTTTTCGCATGGTATCTATTAGAAAGCTATGCAAGTGATGGAGAAAAGAAGGTAAAAAACAGAATAGGATATAAAGGGAAACAGGAGATATGGAGAAGTTTACAACAGAGGTGTAATTACAACTGTAGTAGCAAAAGGAAAAAAAAGATAAACAACAGAAACTGCGGATGAGAACCATATGCAGATTAGTTTAACAGACAAGAAAAGGAGGACTGGCCTCTTAGATGAGTTATTAGTGCACATGTTTCCTTTGCTAGATGCCGTGCGTTATATTCCTGCCCGGGAGGAGGGAATCTTTCTCTAGCCAAGATTATTCCCTATCCTCCATGGAGTCTGCAAGTATGAATAAGATAGCGAATGTGTCTGTAATCCACTGTTCAAGCCCCGATAGCCCAAAATACCACAGGATTGGAGAATACGAGTTACCATGGCCAATAGGCAATTAAAATAACTTAAATGATGGAATGTAAGGATATAACATTATGTAATGGTGTAAGTGTAATGAAAATAAAAGTTTATGGAGCAAACATGTGGAAAATTAAAGGGGAAAATGGTAGCTATAAGGATGTTAATGGGAAATGAAAAGGGTAACAGGTAAGGACTCTCTACTGAGGTAGCCTTACTCAGGGAGTAACGACCCATCCGATGTGAGCTTTAGGGATGCTGAGATAAGACCCAGAGAAGTTGCCATATTACGACTAAGAAAAGCAAGAAGAAACGGAATACTAAGGAAGGGAAAATAAACATTTTGGTATATATGTTTGGCTAAGGAAGATAGTAAAAGGTTAGTTGTCCGTGAAACCGTTAAAACCTTAGGAAGCAGAAACTGAAGTAGGGCCGGGATAGAAAGAACTATGGATATAGAAGGAATAGGTTTTGTTTGGTAGCTATTAGAAAAATATGCAAGTGATGTAGAAGAGAAGGTGAAGTTCAGAATAGGATATAAAGGGACACAGGAGATACAAGGAAGATTACAGCAGAGGTGTAATTACAACTGTAGTAGCAAAAGGAAAAAAAAAGCTAAACAACAGAAACTGCGGATGAGAACCATATGCAGATTAGTTTAACAGACAAGAAAAGGAGTACTGGCCTCTTAGATGAGTTATTAGTGCACATGTTTCCTTTGCTAGATGCCGTGTGTTATATTCCTGCCCGGGAGGAGGGAATCTTTCTCTAGCCAAGATTATTCCCTATCCTCCATGGAGTCTGGAAGTATGAATAAGATAGCGAATGGGACTGGAATCCAATGTCAAGCCCCGATAGCGCAAAATTCCAAAGGATTAGAGAATACGAGTTACCATTGCCAATAGGCAGTTAAAATAAATTCAATGATAGAATGTAAGGATATAACATTATGTAATGGAGTAAGTGTAATGAAAATAAAGGTTTATGGAGCAAACATGTGGAAAATTAAAGGGGGAAATGGTAGCTATAGGGATGTTAATGGGAAATGAAAGGTGTAACAGGTAAGGACTCTCTACTGAGGTAGCCTTACTCAGGGAGTAGCGACCCTGCTGATGTGAGCTTTAGGGATGCTGAGATAAGACCCAGAGAAGTAGCCATATTACAGCTAAGAAAAACAAGAAGGAACGGAATACTAAGGAAGGGTAAATAAACGTTTTGGTATACTTGTTTGGCTCAAGAGGATAGTAAGAGGTTAGTTGTCCCTGAAACCGTTAAAACTTTAGGAAGCAGAAACAGAAGGTAGGCAGGGATAGAAAGATCTATGGGGATAGAAGGAAACGTTTTCGCATGGTATCTATTAGAAAGGTATGCAAGTGATGGAGAAAAGAAGGTAAAAAAAGAATAGGATATAAAGGGAAACAGGAAATATGGGGAAGTTTACAACAGAGGTGTAATTACAACTGTAGTAGCAAAAGGAAAACAAGGTAAACAACAGAAACTGCGGATGAGAACCATATGCAGATTAGTTTAACAGACAAGAAAAGGAGGAATGGCCTCTTAGATGAGTTATTAGAGCACATGTTTCCTTTGCTAGATGCCGTGCGTTATATTCCTGCCCGGGAGGAGGGAATCTTTCTCTAGCCAAGATTATTCCCTATCCTCCATGGAGTCTGGAAGTATGAATAAGATAGCGAATGGGACTGGAGTCCAATGTCAAGCCCCGATAGCGCAAAATTCCAAAGGATTAGAGAATACGAGTTACCATTGCCAATAGGCAGTTAAAATAAATTCAATGATAGAATGTAAGGATATAACATTATGTAATGGAGTAAGTGTAATGGAATTAAATGTTTATGGAGCAAACATGTGGAAAATTAAAGGGGAAAATTGTAGCTATATAGATGTACATGGGAAATGAAAAGGTTTACCGGTAAGGAGTTTACTGAGGCAGCCTTACTCAGGGAGTAACGACCCTGCCGATGTGAGCTTTAGGGATGCTGAGATAAGACCCAGAGAAGTAGCCATATTCAGCTAAGAAAAACAAGAAGGAACGGAATACTAAGGATGGGAAAATAAACGTTTTGGTATACATGTTTGGCTAAAGAAGATAGTAAGAGGTTAGTTGTCCATGAAACCGTTAAAACTTTAGGAATCAGAAACAGAAGGTGGGCAGGGATAGAAAGATCTATGGGAATAGAAGGAATAGGTTTCGTATGGTAGCTATTAGGAAAGTATGCAAGTGTTGTAGAAAAGAAGGTAAAGTTGGGAATAGGATATAGAGGGCACAGGAGATATGGAGAAGTTTACAACAGAGGTGTAATTACAACTGTAGTAGCAAAAGGAAGAAAAAGGTAAACAACAGAAACTGCGGATGAGAACCATATGCAGATTAGTTTAACAGACAAGAAAAGGAGTACTGGCCTCTTAGATGAGTTATTAGTGCACATGTTTCCTTTGCTAGATGCCGTGCGATATATTCCTGCCCGGGAGGAGGGAATCTTTCTCTAGCCAAGATTATTCCCTATCCTCCATGGAGTCTGGAAGTATGAATAAGATAGCGAATGTGTCTGTAATCCAATGTTAAAGCCCAGATAGCCCAAAATACCACAGGATTGAAGAATACGAGTTACCATTGCCAATAGGCAATTAAAATAAATTAAATGATTGAATGTAAGGATATAACGTTATGTAATGGAGTAAGTGTAATGGAATTAAATGTTTATGAAGCAAACATGTGGAAAATTAAAGGGCAAAATTGTAGCTATAAGGATGTACATGGGAAATGAAAAGGTTTACCGGTAAGGAGTTTACTGAGGCAGCCTTACTCAGGGAGTAACGACCCTGCCGATGTGAGCTTTAGGGATACTGAGATAAGACCCAGAGAAGTAGGCATATTACAGCTAACAAAACTAGAGGGAAAGGAATACTAAGGAAGAAAATCTAAACGCTTTGGTATATATGTTTGGCTACAGAAGATGGTGAAAAGTTAGCTGTCCGTGAAACCGTTAAAACCTTAGGAAGGAGAAACAGAAGGTGGGCAGGGATAGAAAGATCTATGGGGATAGAAGGAAAAGTTTTCGCATGGTATCTATTAGAAAGGTATGCAAGTGATGGAGAAAAGAAGGTAAAAAACAGAATAGGATATAAACGGAAACAGGAGATATGGGGAAGTTTAGAACAGAGGTGTAATTACAACTGTAGTAGCAAAAGGAAAAAAAGGTAAACAACAGAAACTGCGGATGAGAACCATATGCAGATTAGTTTAACAGACAAGAAAAGGAAGAATGGCCTCTTAGATGAGTTATTAGTGCACATGTTTCCTTTGCTAGATGCCGTGCGTTATATTCCTGCCCGGGAGGAGGGAATCTTTCTCTAGCCAAGATTATTCCCTATCCTCCATGGAGTCTGGAAGTATGAATAAGATAACGACTGTGTCTGTAATCCAATGTTCTAGCCCCGCTTGCCCAAAACACCAAAGGATTAGAGAATACGAGTTATCATTGCCAATAGGCAATTAAAATAACTTAAATGATTGAATGTAAGGATATAACATTATGTAATGGTGTAAGTGTAATGGAATTAAATGTTTATGGAGCAAACATGTGGAAAATTAAAGGGGAAAATAGTAGGTGTAAGGATGTTAATGGGAAATGAAAGGGGTAACAGGTAAGGACTCTCTACTGAGGTAGCCTTACTCAGGGAGTAGCGACCCTGCCGATGTGAGCTTTAGAGATGCTGAGATAAGACCCAGAGAAGTAGCCATATTACAGCTAAGAAAAACAAGAAGGAACGGAATACTAAGGAAGGGTAAAATAAACGTTTTGGTATACATGTTTGGCTCAAGAGGATAGTAAGAGGTTAGTTGTCCCTGAAACCGTTAAAACTTTAGGAAGCAGAAACAGAAGGTAGGCATGAATAGAAAGATCTATGGGGATAGAAGGAATAGGTTTCGTATGGTTGCTATTAGAAAAGTATGCAAGTGATGTAGAAAAGAAGGTTAAGTACAGAATAGGATATAGAGGGACACAGGAGATATGGAGAAGTTTAGAAACAGAGGTGTAGTTACAACCGTAGTAGCAAAAGGAAAAAAAAAGGGTAAACAACAGAAACTGCGGATGAGAACCATATGCAGATTATTTTAACAGACAAGAAAAGGAGGACTGGCCTCTTAGATGAGTTATTAGTGCACATGTTTCCTTTGCTAGATGCCGTGCGTTATATTCCTGCCCGGGAGGAGGGAATCTTTCTCTAGCCAAGATTATTCCCTATCCTCCATGGAGCCTGGAAGTATGAATAAGATAACGAATGTGTCTATAATCCAATGTTCTAGCCCCGCTTGCCCAAAACACCACAGGATTAGAGAATACGAGTTACCATTGCCAACAGGCAATTAAAATAAATTAAATGATAGAATGTAAGGATATAGCATTATGTAATGGAGTAAGTGTAATGGAATTAAATGTTTATGGAGCAAACATGTGGAAAATTAAAGGGGAAAATGGTAGCTATAAGGATGTTAATGGGAAATGAAAAGGGTAACAGGTAAGGACTCTCTACTGAGGTAGCCTTTCTCAGGGAGTAGCGACCCTGCCGATGTGAGCTTTAGGGATGCTGAGATAAGACCCAGAGAAGTAGCCATATTACAGCTAAGAAAAACAAGAAGGAACGGAATACTAGGGAAGGGAAAATAAACGTTTTGGTATACATGTTTGGCTAAAGAAGATAGTAAAAGGTTATTTGTCCATGAAACCTTTAAAACTTTAGGAAGCAGAAACAGAAGGTGGGCAGGGATAGAAAGACCTATGGGAATAGAAGGACTAGGTTTCGTATGGTAGCTATTAGAAAAGTATGCAAGTGATGTAGAAAAGAAAGTAAAGTTGAGAGTAGGATATAGAGGGACACAGGAGATATGGAGAAGTTTACAACAGAGGTGTAATTACAACTGTAGTAGCAAAAGGAAAAAAAAGCTAAACAACAGAAACTGCGGATGAGAACCATATGCAGATTAGTTTAACGGACAAGAAAAGGAGTACTGGCCTCTTAGATGAGTTATTAGTGCACATGTTTCCTTTGCTAGATGCCGTGTGTTATATTCCTGCCCGGGAGGAAGGAATCTTTCTCTAGCCAAGATTATTCCCTATCCTCCATGGAGTCTGGAAGTATGAATAAGATAGCGAATGGGACTGGAATCCAATGCCAAGCCCCGATAGCGCAAAATTCCAAAGGATTAGAGAATACGAGTTACCATTGCCAATAGGCAGTTAAAATAAATTCAATGATAGAATGTAAGGATATAACATTATGAAATGGAGTAAGTGTAATGAAAATAAAAGTTTATGGAGCAAACATGTGGAAAATTAAAGGGGAAAATGGTAGCTATAGGGATGTTAATGGGAAATGAAAGGGGTAACAGGTAAGGACTCTCTACTGAGGTAGCCTTACTCAGGGAGTAGCGACCCTGCTGATGTGAGCTTTAGGGATGCTAAGATAAGACCCAGAGAAGTAGCCATATTACAGCTAAGAAAAACAAGAAGGATCGGAATACTAAGGAAGGGTAAAATAAACGTTTTGGTATACTTGTTTGGCTCAAGAGGATAGTAAGAGGTTAGATGTCCCTGAAACCGTTAAAACTTTAGGAAGCAGAAACAGAAGGTAGGCAGGGATAGAAAGATCTATGGGGATAGAAGGAATAGGTTTCGTATGGTAGCTATTAGAAAAGTATGCAAGTGATGTAGAAAAGAAAGTAAAGTTGAGAGTAGGATATAGAGGGACACAGGAGATATGGAGAAGTTTACAACAGAGGTGTAATTACAACTGTAGTAGCAAAAGGAAAAAAAAGTAAACAACAGAAACTGCGGATGAGAACCATATGCAGATTAGTTTAACAGACAAGAAAAGGAGTACTGGCCTCTTAGATGAGTTATTAGTGCACATGTTTCCTTTGCTAGATGCCGTGCGTTATATTCCTGCCCGGGAGGAGGGAATCTTTCTCTAGCCAAGATTATTCCCTATCCTCCATGGAGTCTGGAAGTATGAATAAGATAGCGAATGTGTCTGTAATCCAATGTTCAAGCCCCGATAGCCCAAAATACCACAGGATTGGAGAATACGAGTTACCATTGCCAATAGGCAATTAAAAACGGGAAAATTGTAGCTATAAGGATGTACATGGGAAATGAAAAGGTTTACCGGTAAGGAGTTTACTGAGGCAGCCTTACTCAGGGAGTAACGACCCTGCCGATGTGAGCTTTAGGGATACTGAGATAAGACCCAGAGAAGTAGGCATATTACAGCTAACAAAAGTAGAGGGAATGGAATACTAAGGAAGAAATTCTAAACGTTTTGGTATATATGTTTGGCTATAGAAGATGGTGAAAAGTTAGCTGTCCGTGAAACCGTTAAAACCTTAGGAAGCAGAAACAGAAGGTGGGCAGTGATAGAAAGATCTATGGGGATAGAAGGAAACGTTTTCGCATGGTATCTATTAGAAAGGTATGCAAGTGATGGAGAAAAGAAGGTAAAAAAAGAATAGGATATAAAGGGAAACAGGAAATATGGGGAAGTTTACAACAGAGGTGTAATTACAACTGTAGTAGCAAAAGGAAAACAAGGTAAACAACAGAAACTGCGGATGAGAACCATATGCAGATTAGTTTAACAGACAAGAAAAGGAGTACTGGCCTCTTAGATGAGTTATTAGTGCACATGTTTCCTTTGCTAGATGCCGTGCGTTATATTCCTGCCCGGGAGGAGGGAATCTTTCTCTAGCCAAGATTATTCCCTATCCTCCATGGAGTCTGGAAGTATGAATAAGATAGCGACTGTGTCTGTAATCCAATGTTCAAGCTCCGATAGCCCAAAATACCACAGGATTGGAGAATACGAGTTACCATGGCCAATAGGCAATTAAAATAACTTAAATGATTGAATGTAAGGATATAACATTATGTAATGGTGTAAGTGTAATGAAAATAAAAGTTTATGGAGCAAACATGTGGAAAATTAAAGGGGAAAATGGTAGCTATAAGGATGTTAATGGGAAATGAAAAGGGTAACAGGTAAGGACTCTCTACTGAGGTAGCCTTACTCAGGGAGTAACGACCCATCCGATGTGAGCTTTAGGGATGCTGAGATAAGACCCAGAGAAGTTGCCATATTACGACTAAGAAAAGCAAGAAGAAACGGAATACTAAGGAAGGGAAAATAAACATTTTGGTATATATGTTTGGCTAAGGAAGATGGTAAAAGGTTAGTTGTCCGTGAAACCGTTAAAACCTTAGGAAGCAGAAATTGAAGTAGGGCCGGGATAGAAAGAACTATGGATATAGAAGGAATAGGTTTTGTTTGGTAGCTATTAGAAAAATATGCAAGTGATGTAGAAGAGAAGGTGAAGTTCAGAATAGGATATAAAGGGACACAGGAGATACAAGGAAGATTACAGCAGAGGTGTAATTACAACTGTAGTAGCAAAAGGAAAAAAAAAGCTAAACAACAGAAACTGCGGATGAGAACCATATGCAGATTAGTTTAACAGACAAGAAAAGGAGTACTGGCCTCTTAGATGAGTTATTAGTGCACATGTTTCCTTTGCTAGATGCCGTGTGTTATATTCCTGCCCGGGAGGAGGGAATCTTTCTCTAGCCAAGATTATTCCCTATCCTCCATGGAGTCTGGAAGTATGAATAAGATAGCGAATGGGACTGGAATCCAATGTCAAGCCCCGATAGCGCAAAATTCCAAAGGATTAGAGAATACGAGTTACCATTGCCAATAGGCAGTTAAAATAAATTCAATGATAGAATGTAAGGATATAACATTATGTAATGGAGTAAGTGTAATGAAAATAAAGGTTTATGGAGCAAACATGTGGAAAATTAAAGGGGGAAATGGTAGCTATAGGGATGTTAATGGGAAATGAAAGGTGTAACAGGTAAGGACTCTCTACTGAGGTAGCCTTACTCAGGGAGTAGCGACCCTGCTGATGTGAGCTTTAGGGATGCTGAGATAAGACCCAGAGAAGTAGCCATATTACAGCTAAGAAAAACAAGAAGGAACGGAATACTAAGGAAGGGTAAATAAACGTTTTGGTATACTTGTTTGGCTCAAGAGGATAGTAAGAGGTTAGTTGTCCCTGAAACCGTTAAAACTTTAGGAAGCAGAAACAGAAGGTAGGCAGGGATAGAAAGATCTATGGGAATAGAAGGAATAGGTTTCGTATGGTAGCTATTAGAAAAGTATGCAAGTGTTGTAGAAAAGAAGGTAAAGTTGGGAATAGGATATAGAGGGCACAGGAGATATGGAGAAGTTTACAACAGAGGTGTAATTACAACTGTAGTAGCAAAAGGAAAACAAGGTAAACAACAGAAACTGCGGATGAGAACCATATGCAGATTAGTTTAACAGACAAGAAAAGGAGGAATGGCCTCTTAGATGAGTTATTAGAGCACATGTTTCCTTTGCTAGATGCCGTGCGTTATATTCCTGCCCGGGAGGAGGGAATCTTTCTCTAGCCAAGATTATTCCCTATCCTCCATGGAGTCTGGAAGTATGAATAAGATAGCGAATGGGACTGGAGTCCAATGTCAAGCCCCGATAGCGCAAAATTCCAAAGGATTAGAGAATACGAGTTACCATTGCCAATAGGCAGTTAAAATAAATTCAATGATAGAATGTAAGGATATAACATTATGTAATGGAGTAAGTGTAATGGAATTAAATGTTTATGGAGCAAACATGTGGAAAATTAAAGGGGAAAATTGTAGCTATATAGATGTACATGGGAAATGAAAAGGTTTACCGGTAACGAGTTTACTGAGGCAGCCTTACTCAGGGAGTAACGACCCTGCCGATGTGAGCTTTAGGGATGCTGAGATAAGACCCAGAGAAGTAGCCATATTCAGCTAAGAAAAACAAGAAGGAACGGAATACTAAGGATGGGAAAATAAACGTTTTGGTATACATGTTTGGCTATAGAAGATAGTAAGAGGTTAGTTGTCCATGAAACCGTTAAAACTTTAGGAATCAGAAACAGAAGGTGGGCAGGGATAGAAAGATCTATGGGAATAGAAGGAATAGGTTTCGTATGGTAGCTATTAGAAAAGTATGCAAGTGTTGTAGAAAAGAAGGTAAAGTTGGGAATAGGATATAGAGGGCACAGGAGATATGGAGAAGTTTACAACAGAGGTGTAATTACAACTGTAGTAGCAAAAGGAAAAAAAAGGTAAACAACAGAAACTGCGGATGAGAACCATATGCAGATTAGTTTAACAGACAAGAAAAGGAGTACTGGCCTCTTAGATGAGTTATTAGTGCACATGTTTCCTTTGCTAGATGCCGTGCGATATATTCCTGCCCGGGAGGAGGGAATCTTTCTCTAGCCAAGATTATTCCCTATCCTCCATGGAGTCTGGAAGTATGAATAAGATAGCGAATGTGTCTGTAATCCAATGTTAAAGCCCAGATAGCCCAAAATACCACAGGATTGAAGAATACGAGTTACCATTGCCAATAGGCAATTAAAATAAATTAAATGATTGAATGTAAGGATATAACGTTATGTAATGGAGTAAGTGTAATGGAATTAAATGTTTATGAAGCAAACATGTGGAAAATTAAAGGGCAAAATTGTAGCTATAAGGATGTACATGGGAAATGAAAAGGTTTACCGGTAAGGAGTTTACTGAGGCAGCCTTACTCAGGGAGTAACGACCCTGCCGATGTGAGCTTTAGGGATACTGAGATAAGACCCAGAGAAGTAGGCATATTACAGCTAACAAAACTAGAGGGAAAGGAATACTAAGGAAGAAAATCTAAACGCTTTGGTATATATGTTTGGCTACAGAAGATGGTGAAAAGTTAGCTGTCCGTGAAACCGTTAAAACCTTAGGAAGGAGAAACAGAAGGTGGGCAGGGATAGAAAGATCTATGGGGATAGAAGGAAAAGTTTTCGCATGGTATCTATTAGAAAGGTATGCAAGTGATGGAGAAAAGAAGGTAAAAAACAGAATAGGATATAAACGGAAACAGGAGATATGGGGAAGTTTAGAACAGAGGTGTAATTACAACTGTAGTAGCAAAAGGAAAAAAAGGTAAACAACAGAAACTGCGGATGAGAACCATATGCAGATTAGTTTAACAGACAAGAAAAGGAAGAATGGCCTCTTAGATGAGTTATTAGTGCACATGTTTCCTTTGCTAGATGCCGTGCGTTATATTCCTGCCCGGGAGGAGGGAATCTTTCTCTAGCCAAGATTATTCCCTATCCTCCATGGAGTCTGGAAGTATGAATAAGATAACGACTGTGTCTGTAATCCAATGTTCTAGCCCCGCTTGCCCAAAACACCAAAGGATTAGAGAATACGAGTTATCATTGCCAATAGGCAATTAAAATAACTTAAATGATTGAATGTAAGGATATAACATTATGTAATGGTGTAAGTGTAATGGAATTAAATGTTTATGGAGCAAACATGTGGAAAATTAAAGGGGAAAATAGTAGGTGTAAGGATGTTAATGGGAAATGAAAGGGGTAACAGGTAAGGACTCTCTACTGAGGTAGCCTTACTCAGGGAGTAGCGACCCTGCCGATGTGAGCTTTAGAGATGCTGAGATAAGACCCAGAGAAGTAGCCATATTACAGCTAAGAAAAACAAGAAGGAACGGAATACTAAGGAAGGGTAAAATAAACGTTTTGGTATACATGTTTGGCTCAAGAGGATAGTAAGAGGTTAGTTGTCCCTGAAACCGTTAAAACTTTAGGAAGCAGAAACAGAAGGTAGGCATGAATAGAAAGATCTATGGGGATAGAAGGAATAGGTTTCGTATGGTTGCTATTAGAAAAGTATGCAAGTGATGTAGAAAAGAAGGTTAAGTACAGAATAGGATATAGAGGGACACAGGAGATATGGAGAAGTTTAGAAACAGAGGTGTAGTTACAACCGTAGTAGCAAAAGGAAAAAAAAGGGTAAACAACAGAAACTGCGGATGAGAACCATATGCAGATTATTTTAACAGACAAGAAAAGGAGGACTGGCCTCTTAGATGAGTTATTAGTGCACATGTTTCCTTTGCTAGATGCCGTGCGTTATATTCCTGCCCGGGAGGAGGGAATCTTTCTCTAGCCAAGATTATTCCCTATCCTCCATGGAGCCTGGAAGTATGAATAAGATAACGAATGTGTCTATAATCCAATGTTCTAGCCCCGCTTGCCCAAAACACCACAGGATTAGAGAATACGAGTTACCATTGCCAACAGGCAATTAAAATAAATTAAATGATAGAATGTAAGGATATAGCATTATGTAATGGAGTAAGTGTAATGGAATTAAATGTTTATGGAGCAAACATGTGGAAAATTAAAGGGGAAAATGGTAGCTATAAGGATGTTAATGGGAAATGAAAAGGGTAACAGGTAAGGACTCTCTACTGAGGTAGCCTTAGTCAGGGAGTAACGACCCATCCGATGTGAGCTTTAGGGATGCTGAGATAAGACCCAGAGAAGTTGCCATATTACGACTAATAAAAGCAAGAAGAAACGGAATACTAAGGAAGGGAAAATAAACATTTTGGTATATATGTTTGGCTAAGGAAGATGGTAAAAGGTTAGTTGTCCGTGAAACCGTTAAAACCTTAGGAAGCAGAAACTGAAGTAGGGCCGGGATAGAAAGAACTATGGATATAGCAGGAATAGGTTTTGTTTGGTAGCTATTAGAAAAATATGCAAGTGATGTAGAAGAGAAGGTGAAGTTCAGAATAGGATATAAAGGGACACAGGAGATATAAGGAAGTTTACAGCAGAGGTGTAATTACAACTGTAGTAGCAAAAGGAAAAAAAAGCTAAACAACAGAAACTGCGGATGAGAACCATATGCAGATTAGTTTAACGGACAAGAAAAGGAGTACTGGCCTCTTAGGTGAGTTATTAGTGCACATGTTTCCTTTGCTAGATGCCGTGTGTTATATTCCTGCCCGGGAGGAAGGAATCTTTCTCTAGCCAAGATTATTCCCTATCCTCCATGGAGTCTGGAAGTATGAATAAGATAGCGAATGGGACTGGAATCCAATGTCAAGCCCCGATAGCGCAAAATTCCAAAGGATTAGAGAATACGAGTTACCATTGCCAATAGGCAGTTAAAATAAATTCAATGATAGAATGTAAGGATATAACATTATGAAATGGAGTAAGTGTAATGAAAATAAAAGTTTATGGAGCAAACATGTGGAAAATTAAAGGGGAAAATGGTAGCTATAGGGATGTTAATGGGAAATGAAAGGGGTAACAGGTAAGGACTCTCTACTGAGGTAGCCTTACTCAGGGAGTAGCGACCCTGCTGATGTGAGCTTTAGGGATGCTAAGATAAGACCCAGAGAAGTAGCCATATTACAGCTAAGAAAAACAAGAAGGAACGGAATACTAAGGAAGGGTAAAATAAACGTTTTGGTATACTTGTTTGGCTCAAGAGGATAGTAAGAGGTTAGTTGTCCCTGAAACCGTTAAAACTTTAGGAAGCAGAAACAGAAGGTAGGCAGGGATAGAAAGATCTATGGGGATAGAAGGAATAGGTTTCGTATGGTAGCTATTAGAAAAGTATGCAAGTGATGTAGAAAAGAAAGTAAAGTTGAGAGTAGGATATAGAGGGACACAGGAGATATGGAGAAGTTTACAACAGAGGTGTAATTACAACTGTAGTAGCAAAAGGAAAAAAAAGTAAACAACAGAAACTGCGGATGAGAACCATATGCAGATTAGTTTAACAGACAAGAAAAGGAGTACTGGCCTCTTAGATGAGTTATTAGTGCACATGTTTCCTTTGCTAGATGCCGTGCGTTATATTCCTGCCCGGGAGGAGGGAATCTTTCTCTAGCCAAGATTATTCCCTATCCTCCATGGAGTCTGGAAGTATGAATAAGATAGCGAATGTGTCTGTAATCCAATGTTCAAGCCCCGATAGCCCAAAATACCACAGGATTGGAGAATACGAGTTACCATTGCCAATAGGCAATTAAAAACGGGAAAATTGTAGCTATAAGGATGTACATGGGAAATGAAAAGGTTTACCGGTAAGGAGTTTACTGAGGCAGCCTTACTCAGGGAGTAACGACCCTGCCGATGTGAGCTTTAGGGATACTGAGATAAGACCCAGAGAAGTAGGCATATTACAGCTAACAAAAGTAGAGGGAAAGGAATACTAAGGAAGAAATTCTAAACGTTTTGGTATATATGTTTGGCTATAGAAGATGGTGAAAAGTTAGCTGTCCGTGAAACCGTTAAAACCTTAGGAAGCAGAAACAGAAGGTGGGCAGTGATAGAAAGATCTATGGGGATAGAAGGAAACGTTTTCGCATGGTATCTATTAGAAAGGTATGCAAGTGATGGAGAAAAGAAGGTAAAAAAAGAATAGGATATAAAGGGAAACAGGAAATATGGGGAAGTTTACAACAGAGGTGTAATTACAACTGTAGTAGCAAAAGGAAAACAAGGTAAACAACAGAAACTGCGGATGAGAACCATATGCAGATTAGTTTAACAGACAAGAAAAGGAGTACTGGCCTCTTAGATGAGTTATTAGTGCACATGTTTCCTTTGCTAGATGCCGTGTGTTATATTCCTGCCCGGGAGGAAGGAATCTTTCTCTAGCCAAGATTATTCCCTATCCTCCATGGAGTCTGGAAGTATGAATAAGATAGCGAATGGGACTGGAATCCAATGTCAAGCCCCGATAGCGCAAAATTCCAAAGGATTAGAGAATACGAGTTACCATTGCCAATAGGCAGTTAAAATAAATTCAATGATAGAATGTAAGGATATAACATTATGAAATGGAGTAAGTGTAATGAAAATAGAAGTTTATGGAGCAAACATGTGGAAAATTAAAGGGGAAAATGGTAGCTATAGGGATGTTAATGGGAAATGAAAGGGGTAACAGGTAAGGACTCTCTACTGAGGTAGCCTTACTCAGGGAGTAAGGACCCTGCCGATGTGAGCTTTAGGGATACTGAGATAAGACCCAGAGAAGTAGGCATACTACAGCTAACAAAAGTAGAGGAAAAGGAATACTAAGGAAGAAAATCTAAACGTTTTGGTATATATGTTTGGCTATAGAAGATGGTGAAAGGTTAGCTGTCCGTGAAACCGTTAAAACCTTATGAAGCAGAAACAGTAGGTGGGCAGTGATAGAAAGATCTATGGGGATAGAAGGAAACGTTTTCGCATGGTATCTATTAGAAAGGTATGCAAGTGATGGAGAAAAGAAGGTAAAAAAAGAATAGGACATAAAGGGAAACAGGAGATATGGGGAAGTTTACAGCAGAGGTGTAATTACAACTGTAGTAGCAAAAGGAAAAAAAAGGTAAACAACAGAAACTGCGGATGAGAACCATATGCAGATTAGTTTAGCAGACAAGAAAAGGAGGAATGGCCTCTTAGATGAGTTATTAGAGCACATGTTTCCTTTGCTAGATGCCGTGCGTTATATTCCTGCCCGGGAGGACGGTATCTTT
Source organism: Deroplatys truncata (assembly GCA_030765065.1). Classification (NCBI taxonomy): domain Eukaryota; kingdom Metazoa; phylum Arthropoda; class Insecta; order Mantodea; family Mantidae; genus Deroplatys; species Deroplatys truncata. Next base: position 98,152,512 of record CM060986.1, on the reverse strand, counting down.
CTCTAGCCAAGATTATTCCCTATCCTCCATGGAGTCTGGAAGTATGAATAAGATAGCGAATGGGACTGGAATCCAATGTCAAGCCCCGATAGCGTAAAATTCCAAAGGATTAGAGAATACGAGTTACCATTGCCAATAGGCAGTTAAAATAAATTAAATGATAGAATGTAAGGATATAGCATTATGTAATGGAGTAAGTGTAATGGAATTAAATGTTTATGGAGCAAACATGTTGGAAATTTAAAGGGGACAATGGTAGCTATAAGGATGTACATGGGAAATGAAAAGGTTTACCGGTAAGGAGTTTACTGAGGCAGCCTTACGCAGGGAGTAGCGACCCTGCCGATGTGAGCTTTAGGGATACTGAGATAAGACCCAGAGACGTAGGCATATTACAGCTAACAAAAGTAGAGGGAAAGGAATACTAAGGAAGAAAATCTAAACGTTTTGGTATATATGTTTGGCTATAGAAGATGGTGAAAGGTTAGCTGTCCGTGAATCCGTTAAAACCTTAGGAAGCAGAAACAGAAGGTGGGCAGTGATAGAAAGATCTATGGGGACAGAAGGAAACGTTTTCGCATGGTATCTATTAGAAAGCTATGCGAGTGATGGAGAAAAGAAGGTACAAAACAGAATAGGATATAAAGGGAAACAGGAGATATGGGGAAGTTTACAACAGAGGTGTAATTACAACTGTAGTAGCAAAAGGAAAAAAAAGATAAACAACAGAAACTGCGGATGAGAACCATATGCAGATTAGTTTAACAGACAAGAAAAGGAGGACTGGCCTCTTAGATGAGTTATTAGTGCACATGTTTCCTTTGCTAGATGCCGTGCGTTATATTCCTGCCCGGGAGGAGGGAATCTTTCTCTAGCCAAGATTATTCCCTATCCTCCATGGAGTCTGGAAGTATGAATAAGATAGCGAATGGGACTGGAATCCAATGTCAAGCCCCGATAGCGCAAAATTCCAAAGGATTAGAGAATACGAGTTACCATTGCCAATAGGCAGTTAAAATAAATTCAATGATAGAATGTAAGGATATAACATTATGTAATGGAGTAAGTGTAATGAAAATAAAAGTTTATGGAGCAAACATGTGGAAAATTAAAGGGGAGAATGGTAGCTATAGGGATGTTAATGGGAAATGAAAGGGGTAACAGGTAAGGACTCTCTACTGAGGTAGCCTTACTCAGGGAGTAGCGACCCTGCTGATGTGAGCTTTAGGGATGCTGAGATAAGACCCAGAGAAGTAGCCATATTACAGCTAAGAAGAACAAGAATGAACGAAATACTAAAGAAGGGTAAAATAAACGTTTTGGTATACTTGTTTGGCTCAAGAGGATAGTAAGAGGTTAGTTGTCCCTGAAACCGTTAAAACTTTAGGAAGCAGAAACAGAAGGTAGGCAGGGATAGAAAGATCTATGGGGATAGAAGGAATTGGTTTCGTATGGTAGCTATTAGAAAAGTATGCAAGTGATGTAGAAAAGAAGGTTAAGTTGAGAATAGGATATAGAGCGACACAGGAGATATGGAGAACTTTAAAAACAGAGGTGTAGTTACAACCGTAGTAGCAAAAGGAAAAAATAGGGTAAACAACAGAAACTGCGGATGAGAACCATATGCAGATTAGTTTAACAGACAAAAAAAGGAGTACTGGCCTCTTAGATGAGTTATTAGTGCACATGTTTCCTTTGCTAGATGCCGTGCGTTATATTCCTGCCCGGGAGGAGGGAATCTTTCTCTAGCCAAGATTATTCCCTATCCTCCATGGAGTCTGGAAGTATGAATAAGACAACGAATGTGTCTGTAATCCAATGTTCTAGCCCCGCTTGCCCAAAACACCACAGGATTAGAGAATACGAGTTACCATTGCCAATAGGCAAATTAAATTAATTAAATGATAGAATGTAAGGATATAGCATTATGTAATGGAGTAAGTGTAATGGAATTAAAAGTTTATGGAGCAAACATGTGGAAAATTAAAGGGGAAAATGGTAGCTATAGGGATGTTAATGGGAAATGAAAAGGGTAACAGGTAAGGACTCTCTACTGAGGTAGCCTTACTCAGGGAGTAGCGACCCTGCCGATGTGAGCTTTAGGGATACTGAGATAAGACCCAGAGAAGTAGGCATACTACAGCTAACAAAAGTAGAGGAAAAGGACTACTAAGGAGGAAAATCTAAACGTTTTGGTATATATGTTTGGCTATAGAAGATGGTGAAAGCTTAGCTGTCCGTGAAACCGTTAAAACCTTAGGAAGCAGAAACAGGAGGTGGGCAGTGATAGAAAGATCTATGGGGATAGAGGGACACGTTTTCGCATGGTATCTATTAGAAAGGTATGCAAGTGATGGAGAAAAGAAGGTAAAAAACAGAATAGGATATAAAGAGAAACAGGAGATATGGTGAGGTTTACAACAGAGGTGTAATTACAACTGTAGTAGCAAAAGGAAAAAAAAGGTAAACAACAGAAACTGCGGATAAGAACCATATGCAGATTAGTTTAACAGACAAGAAAAGGAGGAATGGCCTCTTAGATGAGTTATTAGAGCACATGTTTCCTTTGCTAGATGCCGTGCGTTATATTCCTGCCCGGGAGGAGGGAATCTTTCTCTAGCCAAGATTATTCCCTATCCTCCATGGAGTCTGGAAGTATGAATAAGATAGCGAATGGGACTGGAATCCAATGTCAAGCCCCGATAGCGCAAAATTCCAAAGGATTAGAGCATACGAGTTACCATTGCCAATAGGCAGTTAAAATAAATTCAATGATAGAATATAAGGATATAACATTATGTAATGGAGTAATGTAATGAAAATAAAAGTTTATGGAGCAAACATGTGGAAAATTAAAGGGGAAAATGGTAGCTATAGGGATGTAATTGGAAAATGAAAACGGTAACAGGTAAGGACTCTCTACTGAGGTAGCCTTTCTCAGGGAGTAGCGACCCTGCCGATGTGAGCTTTAGGGATGCTGAGATAAGACCCAGAGAAGTAGCCATATTACAGCTAAGAAAAACAAGAAGGAACGGAATACTAGGGAAGGGAAAATAAACGTTTTGGTATACATGTTTGGCTAAAGAAGATAGTAAAAGGTTAGTTGTCCATGAAACCTTTAAAACTTTAGGAAGCAGAAACAGAAGGTGGGCAGGGATAGAAAGATCTATGGGAATAGAAGGACTAGGTTTCGTATGGTAGCTATTAGAAAAGTATGCAAGTGATGTAGAAAAGAAAGTAAAGTTGAGAGTAGGATATAGAGGGACACAGGAGATATGGAGAAGTTTACAACAGAGGTGTAATTACAACTGTAGTAGCAAAAGGAAAAAAAAGGTAAACAACAGAAACTGCGGATGAGAACCATATGCAGATTAGTTTAACAGACAAGAATCGGAGTACTGGCCTCTTAGATGAGTTATTAGTGCACATGTTTCCTTTGCTAGATGTCGTGCGTTATATTCCTGCCCGGGAGGAGGGAATCTTTCTCTAGCCAAGATTATTCCCTATCCTCCATGGAGTCTGGAAGTATGAATAAGATAGCGAATGTGTCTGTAATCCAATGTTCAAGCCCCGATAGCCCAAAATACCACAGGATTGGAGAATACGAGTTACCATTGCCAATAGGCAATTAAAAAGGGGAAAATTCTAGCTATAAGGATGTACATGGAAAATGAAAAGGTTTACAGGTAAGGAGTTTACTGAGGCAGCCTTACTCAGGGAGTAGCGACCCTGCCGATGTGAGCTTTAGGGATACTGAGATAAGACCCAGAGAAGTAGGCATATTACAGCTAACAAAAGTAGAGGGAAAGGAATACTAAGGAAGAAATTCTAAACGTTTTGGTATATATGTTTGGCTATAGAAGATGGTGAAAAGTTAGCAGTCCGTGAAACCGTTAAAACCTTAGGAAGCAGAAACAGAAGGTGGGCAGTGATAGAAAGATCTATGGGGATAGAGGGAAACGTTTTCGCATGGTATCTATTAGAAAGGTATGCAAGTGATGGAGAAAAGAAGGTAAAAAAAGAATAGGATATAAAGGGAAACAGGAGATATGGGGAAGTTTACAGCAGAGGTGTAATTACAACTGTAGTAGCAAAAGGAAAAAAAGGTAAACAACAGAAACTGCGGATGAGAACCATATGCAGATTAGTTTAACAGACAAGAAAAGGAGGAATGGCCTCTTAGATGAGTTATTAGAGCACATGTTTCCTTTGCTAGATGCCGTGCGTTATATTCCTGCCCGGGAGGACGGAATCTTTCTCTAGCCAAGATTATTCCCTATCCTCCATGGAGTCTGGAAGTATGAATAAGTTAGCGAATGGGACTGGAATCCAATGTCAAGCCCCGATAGCGTAAAATTCCAAAGGATTAGAGAATACGAGTTACCATTGCCAATAGGCAGTTAAAATAAATTAAATGATAGAATGTAAGGATATAGCATTATGTAATGGAGTAAGTGTAATGGAATTAAATGTTTATGGAGCAAACATGTTGGAAATTTAAAGGGGACAATGGTAGCTATAAGGATGTACATGGGAAATGAAAAGGTTTACCGGTAAGGAGTTTACTGAGGCAGCCTTACGCAGGGAGTAGCGACCCTGCCGATGTGAGCTTTAGGGATACTGAGATAAGACCCAGAGGCGTAGGCATATTACAGCTAACAAAAGTAGAGGGAAAGGAATACTAAGGAAGAAAATCTAAACGTTTTGGTATATATGTTTGGCTATAGAAGATGGTGAAAGGTTAGCTGTCCGTGAATCCGTTAAAACCTTAGGAAGCAGAAACAGAAGGTGGGCAGTGATAGAAAGATCTATGGGGACAGAAGGAAACGTTTTCGCATGGTATCTATTAGAAAGCTATGCAAGTGATGGAGAAAAGAAGGTAAAAAACAGAATAGGATATAAAGGGAAACAGGAGATATGGGGAAGTTTACAACAGAGGTGTAATTACAACTGTAGTAGCAAAAGGAAAAAAAAGATAAACAACAGAAACTGCGGATGAGAACCATATGCAGATTAGTTTAACAGACAAAAAAAGGAGTACTGGCCTCTTAGATGAGTTATTAGTGCACATGTTTCCTTTGCTAGATGCCGTGCGTTATATTCCTGCCCGGGAGGAGGGAATCTATCTCTAGCCAAGATTATTCCCTATCCTCCATGGAGTCTGGAAGTATGAATAAGATAACGAATGTGTCTGTAATCCAATGTTCTAGCCCCGCTTGCCCAAAACACCACAGGATTAGAGAATACGAGTTAACATTGCCAATAGGCAAATTAAATTAATTAAATGATAGAATGTAAGGATATAGCATTATGTAATGGACTAAGTGTAATGGAATTAAAAGTTTATGGAGCAAACATGTGGAAAATTAAAGGGGAAAATGGTAGCTATAGGGATGTTAATGGGAAATGAAAAGGGTAACAGGTAAGGACTCTCTACTGAGGTAGCCTTACTCAGGGAGTAAGGACCCTGCCGATGTGAGCTTTAGGGATACTGAGATAAGACCCAGAGAAGTAGGCATACTACAGCTAACAAAAGTAGAGGAAAAGGAATACTAAGGAAGAAAATCTAAACGTTTTGGTATATATGTTTGGCTATAGAAGATGGTGAAAGGTTAGCTGTCCGTGAAACCGTTAAAACCTTATGAAGCAGAAACAGTAGGTGGGCAGTGATAGAAAGATCTATGGGGATAGAAGGAAACGTTTTCGCATGGTATCTATTAGAAAGGTATGCAAGTGATGGAGAAAAGAAGGTAAAAAAAGAATAGGATATAAAGGGAAACAGGAGATATGGGGAAGTTTACAGCAGAGGTGTAATTACAACTGTAGTAGCAAAAGGAAAAAAAAAGGTAAACAACAGAAACTGCGGATGAGAACCATATGCAGATTAGTTTAACAGACAAGAAAAGGAGGAATGGCCTCTTAGATGAGTTATTAGAGCACATGTTTCCTTTGCTAGATGCCGTGCGTTATATTCCTGCCCGGGAGGACGGAATCTTTCTCTAGCCAAGATTATTCCCTATCCTCCATGGAGTCTGGAAGTATGAATAAGATAACGAATGTGTCTGTAATCCAATGTTCTAGCCCCGCTTGCCCAAAACACCACAGGATTAGGGAATACGAGTTACCATTGCCAATAGGCAGTTAAAATAAATTAAATGATAGAATGTAAGGATATAGCATTATGTAATGGAGTAAGTGTAATGGAATTAAATGTTTATGGAGCAAACATGTTGGAAATTTAAGGGGACAATGGTAGCTATAAGGATGTACATGGGAAATGAAAAGGTTTACCGGTAAGGAGTTTACTGAGGCAGCCTTACGCAGGGAGTAGCGACCCTGCCGATGTGAGCTTTAGGGATACTGAGATAAGACCCAGAGACGTAGGCATATTACAGCTAACAAAAGTAGAGGGAAAGGAATACTAAGGAAGAAAATCTAAACGTTTTGGTATATATGTTTGGCTATAGAAGATGGTGAAAGGTTAGCTGTCCGTGAATCCGTTAAAACCTTAGGAAGCAGAAACAGAAGGTGGGCAGTGATAGAAAGATCTATGGGGACAGAAGGAAACGTTTTCGCATGGTATCTATTAGAAAGCTATGCGAGTGATGGAGAAAAGAAGGTACAAAACAGAATAGGATATAAAGGGAAACAGGAGATATGGGGAAGTTTACAACAGAGGTGTAATTACAACTGTAGTAGCAAAAGGAAAAAAAGATAAACAACAGAAACTGCGGATGAGAACCATATGCAGATTAGTTTAACAGACAAGAAAAGGAGGACTGGCCTCTTAGATGAGTTATTAGTGCACATGTTTCCTTTGCTAGATGCCGTGCGTTATATTCCTGCCCGGGAGGAGGGAATCTATCTCTAGCCAAGATTATTCCCTATCCTCCATGGAGTCTGGAAGTATGAATAAGATAGCGAATGGGACTGGAATCCAATGTCAAGCCCCGATAGCGCAAAATTCCAAAGGATTAGAGAATACGAGTTACCATTGCCAATAGGCAGTTAAAATAAATTCAATGATAGAATGTAAGGATATAACATTATGTAATGGAGTAAGTGTAATGAAAATAAAAGTTTATGGAGCAAACATGTGGAAAATTAAAGGGGAGAATGGTAGCTATAGGGATGTTAATGGGAAATGAAAGGGGTAACAGGTAAGGACTCTCTACTGAGGTAGCCTTACTCAGGGAGTAGCGACCCTGCTGATGTGAGCTTTAGGGATGCTGAGATAAGACCCAGAGAAGTAGCCATATTACAGCTAAGAAGAACAAGAAGGAACGAAATACTAAAGAAGGGTAAAATAAACGTTTTGGTATACTTGTTTGGCTCAAGAGGATAGTAAGAGGTTAGTTGTCCCTGAAACCGTTAAAACTTTAGGAAGCAGAAACAGAAGGTAGGCAGGGATAGAAAGATCTATGGGGATAGAAGGAATTGGTTTCGTATGGTAGCTATTAGAAAAGTATGCAAGTGATGTAGAAAAGAAGGTTAAGTTGAGAATAGGATATAGAGCGACACAGGAGATATGGAGAACTTTAAAAACAGAGGTGTAGTTACAACCGTAGTAGCAAAAGGAAAAAATAGGGTAAACAACAGAAACTGCGGATGAGAACCATATGCAGATTAGTTTAACAGACAAAAAAAGGAGTACTGGCCTCTTAGATGAGTTATTAGTGCACATGTTTCCTTTGCTAGATGCCGTGCGTTATAGTCCTGCCCGGGAGGAGGGAATCTTTCTCTAGCCAAGATTATTCCCTATCCTCCATGGAGTCTGGAAGTATGAATAAGACAACGAATGTGTCTGTAATCCAATGTTCTAGCCCCGCTTGCCCAAAACACCACAGGATTAGAGAATACGAGTTACCATTGCCAATAGGCAAATTAAATTAATTAAATGATAGAATGTAAGGATATAGCATTATGTAATGGAGTAAGTGTAATGGAATTAAAAGTTTATGGAGCAAACATGTGGAAAATTAAAGGGGAAAATGGTAGCTATAGGGATGTTAATGGGAAATGAAAAGGGTAACAGGTAAGGACTCTCTACTGAGGTAGCCTTACTCAGGGAGTAGCGACCCTGCCGATGTGAGCTTTAGGGATACTGAGATAAGACCCAGAGAAGTAGGCATACTACAGCTAACAAAAGTAGAGGAAAAGGACTACTAAGGAGGAAAATCTAAACGTTTTGGTATATATGTTTGGCTATAGAAGATGGTGAAAGCTTAGCTGTCCGTGAAACCGTTAAAACCTTAGGAAGCAGAAACAGGAGGTGGGCAGTGATAGAAAGATCTATGGGGATAGAGGGACACGTTTTCGCATGGTATCTATTAGAAAGGTATGCAAGTGATGGAGAAAAGAAGGTAAAAAACAGAATAGGATATAAAGAGAAACAGGAGATATGGTGAGGTTTACAACAGAGGTGTAATTACAACTGTAGTAGCAAAAGGAAAAAAAGGTAAACAACAGAAACTGCGGATAAGAACCATATGCAGATTAGTTTAACAGACAAGAAAAGGAGGAATGGCCTCTTAGATGAGTTATTAGAGCACATCTTTCCTTTGCTAGATGCCGTGCGTTATATTCCTGCCCGGGAGGAGGGAATCTTTCTCTAGCCAAGATTATTCCCTATCCTCCATGGAGTCTGGAAGTATGAATAAGATAGCGAATGGGACTGGAATCCAATGTCAAGCCCCGATAGCGCAAAATTCCAAAGGATTAGAGCATACGAGTTACCATTGCCAATAGGCAGTTAAAATAAATTCAATGATAGAATATAAGGATATAACATTATGTAATGGAGTAATGTAATGAAAATAAAAGTTTATGGAGCAAACATGTGGAAAATTAAAGGGGAAAATGGTAGCTATAGGGATGTAATTGGAAAATGAAAACGGTAACAGGTAAGGACTCTCTACTGAGGTAGCCTTTCTCAGGGAGTAGCGACCCTGCCGATGTGAGCTTTAGGGATGCTGAGATAAGACCCAGAGAAGTAGCCATATTACAGCTAAGAAAAACAAGAAGGAACGGAATACTAGGGAAGGGAAAATAAACGTTTTGGTATACATGTTTGGCTAAAGAAGATAGTAAAAGGTTAGTTGTCCATGAAACCTTTAAAACTTTAGGAAGCAGAAACAGAAGGTGGGCAGGGATAGAAAGATCTATGGGAATAGAAGGACTAGGTTTCGTATGGTAGCTATTAGAAAAGTATGCAAGTGATGTAGAAAAGAAAGTAAAGTTGAGAGTAGGATATAGAGGGACACAGGAGATATGGAGAAGTTTACAACAGAGGTGTAATTACAACTGTAGTAGCAAAAGGAAAAAAAAGGTAAACAACAGAAACTGCGGATGAGAACCATATGCAGATTAGTTTAACAGACAAGAAACGGAGTACTGGCCTCTTAGATGAGTTATTAGTGCACATGTTTCCTTTGCTAGATGCCGTGCGTTATATTCCTGCCCGGGAGGAGGGAATCTTTCTCTAGCCAAGATTATTCCCTATCCTCCATGGAGTCTGGAAGTATGAATAAGATAGCGAATGTGTCTGTAATCCAATGTTCAAGCCCCGATAGCCCAAAATACCACAGGATTGGAGAATACGAGTTACCATTGCCAATAGGCAATTAAAAAGGGGAAAATTCTAGCTATAAGGATGTACATGGAAAATGAAAAGGTTTACAGGTAAGGAGTTTACTGAGGCAGCCTTACTCAGGGAGTAGCGACCCTGCCGATGTGAGCTTTAGGGATACTGAGATAAGACCCAGAGAAGTAGGCATATTACAGCTAACAAAAGTAGAGGGAAAGGACTACTAAGGAAGAAATTCTAAACGTTTTGGTATATATGTTTGGCTATAGAAGATGGTGAAAAGTTAGCAGTCCGTGAAACCGTTAAAACCTTAGGAAGCAGAAACAGAAGGTGGGCAGTGATAGAAAGATCTATGGGGATAGAGGGAAACGTTTTCGCATGGTATCTATTAGAAAGGTATGCAAGTGATGGAGAAAAGAAGGTAAAAAAAGAATAGGATATAAAGGGAAACAGGAGATATGGGGAAGTTTACAGCAGAGGTGTAATTACAACTGTAGTAGCAAAAGGAAAAAAAGGTAAACAACAGAAACTGCGGATGAGAACCATATGCAGATTAGTTTAACAGACAAGAAAAGGAGGAATGGCCTCTTAGATGAGTTATTAGAGCACATGTTTCCTTTGCTAGATGCCGTGCGTTATATTCCTGCCCGGGAGGACGGAATCTTTCTCTAGCCAGGATTATTCCCTATCCTCCATGGAGTCTGGAAGTATGAATAAGTTAGCGAATGGGACTGGAATCCAATGTCAAGCCCCGATAGCGTAAAATTCCAAAGGATTAGAGAATACGAGTTACCATTGCCAATAGGCAGTTAAAATAAATTAAATGATAGAATGTAAGGATATAGCATTATGTAATGGAGTAAGTGTAATGGAATTAAATGTTTATGGAGCAAACATGTTGGAAATTTAAAGGGGACAATGGTAGCTATAAGGATGTACATGGGAAATGAAAAGGTTTACCGGTAAGGAGTTTACTGAGGCAGCCTTACGCAGGGAGTAGCGACCCTGCCGATGTGAGCTTTAGGGATACTGAGATAAGACCCAGAGGCGTAGGCATATTACAGCTAACAAAAGTAGAGGGAAAGGAATACTAAGGAAGAAAATCTAAACGTTTTGGTATATATGTTTGGCTATAGAAGATGGTGAAAGGTTAGCTGTCCGTGAATCCGTTAAAACCTTAGGAAGCAGAAACAGAAGGTGGGCAGTGATAGAAAGATCTATGGGGACAGAAGGAAACGTTTTCGCATGGTATCTATTAGAAAGGTATGCAAGTGATGGAGAAAAGAAGGTAAAAAAAGAATAGGATATAAAGGGAAACAGGAGATATGGGGAAGTTTACAGCAGAGGTGTAATTACAACTGTAGTAGCAAAAGGAAAAAAAGGTAAACAACAGAAACTGCGGATGAGAACCATATGCAGATTAGTTTAACAGACAAGAAAAGGAGGAATGGCCTCTTAGATGAGTTATTAGAGCACATGTTTCCTTTGCTAGATGCCGTGCGTTATATTCCTGCCCGGGAGGACGGAATCTTTCTCTAGCCAAGATTATTCCCTATCCTCCATGGAGTCTGGAAGTATGAATAAGTTAGCGAATGGGACTGGAATCCAATGTCAAGCCCCGATAGCGTAAAATTCCAAAGGATTAGAGAATACGAGTTACCATTGCCAATAGGCAGTTAAAATAAATTAAATGATAGAATGTAAGGATATAGCATTATGTAATGGAGTAAGTGTAATGGAATTAAATGTTTATGGAGCAAACATGTTGGAAATTTAAAGGGGACAATGGTAGCTATAAGGATGTACATGGGAAATGAAAAGGTTTACCGGTAAGGAGTTTACTGAGGCAGCCTTACGCAGGGAGTAGCGACCCTGCCGATGTGAGCTTTAGGGATACTGAGATAAGACCCAGAGGCGTAGGCATATTACAGCTAACAAAAGTAGAGGGAAAGGAATACTAAGGAAGAAAATCTAAACGTTTTGGTATATATGTTTGGCTATAGAAGATGGTGAAAGGTTAGCTGTCCGTGAATCCGTTAAAACCTTAGGAAGCAGAAACAGAAGGTGGGCAGTGATAGAAAGATCTATGGGGACAGAAGGAAACGTTTTCGCATGGTATCTATTAGAAAGCTATGCAAGTGATGGAGAAAAGAAGGTAAAAAACAGAATAGGATATAAAGGGAAACAGGAGATATGGGGAAGTTTACAACAGAGGTGTAATTACAACTGTAGTAGCAAAAGGAAAAAAAAGATAAACAACAGAAACTGCGGATGAGAACCATATGCAGATTAGTTTAACAGACAAAAAAAGGAGTACTGGCCTCTTAGATGAGTTATTAGTGCACATGTTTCCTTTGCTAGATGCCGTGCGTTATATTCCTGCCCGGGAGGAGGGAATCTATCTCTAGCCAAGATTATTCCCTATCCTCCATGGAGTCTGGAAGTATGAATAAGATAACGAATGTGTCTGTAATCCAATGTTCTAGCCCCGCTTGCCCAAAACACCACAGGATTAGAGAATACGAGTTAACATTGCCAATAGGCAAATTAAATTAATTAAATGATAGAATGTAAGGATATAGCATTATGTAATGGACTAAGTGTAATGGAATTAAAAGTTTATGGAGCAAACATGTGGAAAATTAAAGGGGAAAATGGTAGCTATAGGGATGTTAATGGGAAATGAAAAGGGTAACAGGTAAGGACTCTCTACTGAGGTAGCCTTACTCAGGGAGTAAGGACCCTGCCGATGTGAGCTTTAGGGATACTGAGATAAGACCCAGAGAAGTAGGCATACTACAGCTAACAAAAGTAGAGGAAAAGGAATACTAAGGAAGAAAATCTAAACGTTTTGGTATATATGTTTGGCTATAGAAGATGGTGAAAGGTTAGCTGTCCGTGAAACCGTTAAAACCTTATGAAGCAGAAACAGTAGGTGGGCAGTGATAGAAAGATCTATGGGGATAGAAGGAAACGTTTTCGCATGGTATCTATTAGAAAGGTATGCAAGTGATGGAGAAAAGAAGGTAAAAAAAGAATAGGATATAAAGGGAAACAGGAGATATGGGGAAGTTTACAGCAGAGGTGTAATTACAACTGTAGTAGCAAAAGGAAAAAAAAAGGTAAACAACAGAAACTGCGGATGAGAACCATATGCAGATTAGTTTAACAGACAAGAAAAGGAGGAATGGCCTCTTAGATGAGTTATTAGAGCACATGTTTCCTTTGCTAGATGCCGTGCGTTATATTCCTGCCCGGGAGGACGGAATCTTTCTCTAGCCAAGATTATTCCCTATCCTCCATGGAGTCTGGAAGTATGAATAAGATAACGAATGTGTCTGTAATCCAATGTTCTAGCCCCGCTTGCCCAAAACACCACAGGATTAGGGAATACGAGTTACCATTGCCAATAGGCAGTTAAAATAAATTAAATGATAGAATGTAAGGATATAGCATTATGTAATGGAGTAAGTGTAATGGAATTAAATGTTTATGGAGCAAACATGTTGGAAATTTAAGGGGACAATGGTAGCTATAAGGATGTACATGGGAAATGAAAAGGTTTACCGGTAAGGAGTTTACTGAGGCAGCCTTACGCAGGGAGTAGCGACCCTGCCGATGTGAGCTTTAGGGATACTGAGATAAGACCCAGAGACGTAGGCATATTACAGCTAACAAAAGTAGAGGGAAAGGAATACTAAGGAAGAAAATCTAAACGTTTTGGTATATATGTTTGGCTATAGAAGATGGTGAAAGGTTAGCTGTCCGTGAATCCGTTAAAACCTTAGGAAGCAGAAACAGAAGGTGGGCAGTGATAGAAAGATCTATGGGGACAGAAGGAAACGTTTTCGCATGGTATCTATTAGAAAGCTATGCGAGTGATGGAGAAAAGAAGGTACAAAACAGAATAGGATATAAAGGGAAACAGGAGATATGGGGAAGTTTACAACAGAGGTGTAATTACAACTGTAGTAGCAAAAGGAAAAAAAAGATAAACAACAGAAACTGCGGATGAGAACCATATGCAGATTAGTTTAACAGACAAGAAAAGGAGGACTGGCCTCTTAGATGAGTTATTAGTGCACATGTTTCCTTTGCTAGATGCCGTGCGTTATATTCCTGCCCGGGAGGAGGGAATCTATCTCTAGCCAAGATTATTCCCTATCCTCCATGGAGTCTGGAAGTATGAATAAGATAGCGAATGGGACTGGAATCCAATGTCAAGCCCCGATAGCGCAAAATTCCAAAGGATTAGAGAATACGAGTTACCATTGCCAATAGGCAGTTAAAATAAATTCAATGATAGAATGTAAGGATATAACATTATGTAATGGAGTAAGTGTAATGAAAATAAAAGTTTATGGAGCAAACATGTGGAAAATTAAAGGGGAGAATGGTAGCTATAGGGATGTTAATGGGAAATGAAAGGGGTAACAGGTAAGGACTCTCTACTGAGGTAGCCTTACTCAGGGAGTAGCGACCCTGCTGATGTGAGCTTTAGGGATGCTGAGATAAGACCCAGAGAAGTAGCCATATTACAGCTAAGAAGAACAAGAAGGAACGAAATACTAAAGAAGGGTAAAATAAACGTTTTGGTATACTTGTTTGGCTCAAGAGGATAGTAAGAGGTTAGTTGTCCCTGAAACCGTTAAAACTTTAGGAAGCAGAAACAGAAGGTAGGCAGGGATAGAAAGATCTATGGGGATAGAAGGAATTGGTTTCGTATGGTAGCTATTAGAAAAGTATGCAAGTGATGTAGAAAAGAAGGTTAAGTTGAGAATAGGATATAGAGCGACACAGGAGATATGGAGAACTTTAAAAACAGAGGTGTAGTTACAACCGTAGTAGCAAAAGGAAAAAATAGGGTAAACAACAGAAACTGCGGATGAGAACCATATGCAGATTAGTTTAACAGACAAAAAAAGGAGTACTGGCCTCTTAGATGAGTTATTAGTGCACATGTTTCCTTTGCTAGATGCCGTGCGTTATAGTCCTGCCCGGGAGGAGGGAATCTTTCTCTAGCCAAGATTATTCCCTATCCTCCATGGAGTCTGGAAGTATGAATAAGACAACGAATGTGTCTGTAATCCAATGTTCTAGCCCCGCTTGCCCAAAACACCACAGGATTAGAGAATACGAGTTACCATTGCCAATAGGCAAATTAAATTAATTAAATGATAGAATGTAAGGATATAGCATTATGTAATGGAGTAAGTGTAATGGAATTAAAAGTTTATGGAGCAAACATGTGGAAAATTAAAGGGGAAAATGGTAGCTATAGGGATGTTAATGGGAAATGAAAAGGGTAACAGGTAAGGACTCTCTACTGAGGTAGCCTTACTCAGGGAGTAGCGACCCTGCCGATGTGAGCTTTAGGGATACTGAGATAAGACCCAGAGAAGTAGGCATACTACAGCTAACAAAAGTAGAGGAAAAGGACTACTAAGGAGGAAAATCTAAACGTTTTGGTATATATGTTTGGCTATAGAAGATGGTGAAAGCTTAGCTGTCCGTGAAACCGTTAAAACCTTAGGAAGCAGAAACAGGAGGTGGGCAGTGATAGAAAGATCTATGGGGATAGAGGGACACGTTTTCGCATGGTATCTATTAGAAAGGTATGCAAGTGATGGAGAAAAGAAGGTAAAAAACAGAATAGGATATAAAGAGAAACAGGAGATATGGGGAGGTTTACAACAGAGGTGTAATTACAACTGTAGTAGCAAAAGGAAAAAAAAGGTAAACAACAGAAACTGCGGATAAGAACCATATGCAGATTAGTTTAACAGACAAGAAAAGGAGGAATGGCCTCTTAGATGAGTTATTAGAGCACATCTTTCCTTTGCTAGATGCCGTGCGTTATATTCCTGCCCGGGAGGAGGGAATCTTTCTCTAGCCAAGATTATTCCCTATCCTCCATGGAGTCTGGAAGTATGAATAAGATAGCGAATGGGACTGGAATCCAATGTCAAGCCCCGATAGCGCAAAATTCCAAAGGATTAGAGCATACGAGTTACCATTGCCAATAGGCAGTTAAAATAAATTCAATGATAGAATATAAGGATATAACATTATGTAATGGAGTAATGTAATGAAAATAAAAGTTTATGGAGCAAACATGTGGAAAATTAAAGGGGAAAATGGTAGCTATAGGGATGTAATTGGAAAATGAAAACGGTAACAGGTAAGGACTCTCTACTGAGGTAGCCTTTCTCAGGGAGTAGCGACCCTGCCGATGTGAGCTTTAGGGATGCTGAGATAAGACCCAGAGAAGTAGCCATATTACAGCTAAGAAAAACAAGAAGGAACGGAATACTAGGGAAGGGAAAATAAACGTTTTGGTATACATGTTTGGCTAAAGAAGATAGTAAAAGGTTAGTTGTCCATGAAACCTTTAAAACTTTAGGAAGCAGAAACAGAAGGTGGGCAGGGATAGAAAGATCTATGGGAATAGAAGGACTAGGTTTCGTATGGTAGCTATTAGAAAAGTATGCAAGTGATGTAGAAAAGAAAGTAAAGTTGAGAGTAGGATATAGAGGGACACAGGAGATATGGAGAAGTTTACAACAGAGGTGTAATTACAACTGTAGTAGCAAAAGGAAAAAAAAGGTAAACAACAGAAACTGCGGATGAGAACCATATGCAGATTAGTTTAACAGACAAGAAACGGAGTACTGGCCTCTTAGATGAGTTATTAGTGCACATGTTTCCTTTGCTAGATGCCGTGCGTTATATTCCTGCCCGGGAGGAGGGAATCTTTCTCTAGCCAAGATTATTCCCTATCCTCCATGGAGTCTGGAAGTATGAATAAGATAGCGAATGTGTCTGTAATCCAATGTTCAAGCCCCGATAGCCCAAAATACCACAGGATTGGAGAATACGAGTTACCATTGCCAATAGGCAATTAAAAAGGGGAAAATTCTAGCTATAAGGATGTACATGGAAAATGAAAAGGTTTACAGGTAAGGAGTTTACTGAGGCAGCCTTACTCAGGGAGTAGCGACCCTGCCGATGTGAGCTTTAGGGATACTGAGATAAGACCCAGAGAAGTAGGCATATTACAGCTAACAAAAGTAGAGGGAAAGGACTACTAAGGAAGAAATTCCAAACGTTTTGGTATATATGTTTGGCTATAGAAGATGGTGAAAAGTTAGCAGTCCGTGAAACCGTTAAAACCTTAGGAAGCAGAAACAGAAGGTGGGCAGTGATAGAAAGATCTATGGGGATAGAGGGAAACGTTTTCGCATGGTATCTATTAGAAAGGTATGCAAGTGATGGAGAAAAGAAGGTAAAAAAAGAATAGGATATAAAGGGAAACAGGAGATATGGGGAAGTTTACAGCAGAGGTGTAATTACAACTGTAGTAGCAAAAGGAAAAAAAGGTAAACAACAGAAACTGCGGATGAGAACCATATGCAGATTAGTTTAACAGACAAGAAAAGGAGGAATGGCCTCTTAGATGAGTTATTAGAGCACATGTTTCCTTTGCTAGATGCCGTGCGTTATATTCCTGCCCGGGAGGACGGAATCTTTCTCTAGCCAGGATTATTCCCTATCCTCCATGGAGTCTGGAAGTATGAATAAGTTAGCGAATGGGACTGGAATCCAATGTCAAGCCCCGATAGCGTAAAATTCCAAAGGATTAGAGAATACGAGTTACCATTGCCAATAGGCAGTTAAAATAAATTAAATGATAGAATGTAAGGATATAGCATTATGTAATGGAGTAAGTGTAATGGAATTAAATGTTTATGGAGCAAACATGTTGGAAATTTAAAGGGGACAATGGTAGCTATAAGGATGTACATGGGAAATGAAAAGGTTTACCGGTAAGGAGTTTACTGAGGCAGCCTTACGCAGGGAGTAGCGACCCTGCCGATGTGAGCTTTAGGGATACTGAGATAAGACCCAGAGGCGTAGGCATATTACAGCTAACAAAAGTAGAGGGAAAGGAATACTAAGGAAGAAAATCTAAACGTTTTGGTATATATGTTTGGCTATAGAAGATGGTGAAAGGTTAGCTGTCCGTGAATCCGTTAAAACCTTAGGAAGCAGAAACAGAAGGTGGGCAGTGATAGAAAGATCTATGGGGACAGAAGGAAACGTTTTCGCATGGTATCTATTAGAAAGCTATGCAAGTGATGGAGAAAAGAAGGTAAAAAACAGAATAGGATATAAAGGGAAACAGGAGATATGGGGAAGTTTACAACAGAGGTGTAATTACAACTGTAGTAGCAAAAGGAAAAAAAAGATAAACAACAGAAACTGCGGATGAGAACCATATGCAGATTAGTTTAACAGACAAGAAAAGGAGGACTGGCCTCTTAGATGAGTTATTAGTGCACATGTTTCCTTTGCTAGATGCCGTGCGTTATATTCCTGCCCGGGAGGAGGGAATCTTTCTCTAGCCAAGATTATTCCCTATCCTCCATGGAGTCTGGAAGTATGAATAAGATAGCGAATGTGTCTGTAATCCACTGTTCAAGCCCCGATAGCCCAAAATACCACAGGATTGGAGAATACGAGTTACCATGGCCAATAGGCAATTAAAATAACTTAAATGATTGAATGTAAGGATATAACATTATGTAATGGTGTAAGTGTAATGAAAATAAAAGTTTATGGAGCAAACATGTGGAAAATTAAAGGGGAAAATGGTAGCTATAAGGATGTTAATGGGAAATGAAAAGGGTAACAGGTAAGGACTCTCTACTGAGGTAGCCTTACTCAGGGAGTAACGACCCATCCGATGTGAGCTTTAGGGATGCTGAGATAAGACCCAGAGAAGTTGCCATATTACGACTAAGAAAAGCAAGAAGAAACGGAATACTAAGGAAGGGAAAATAAACATTTTGGTATATATGTTTGGCTAAGGAAGATGGTAAAAGGTTAGTTGTCCGTGAAACCGTTAAAACCTTAGGAAGCAGAAACTGAAGTAGGGCCGGGATAGAAAGAACTATGGATATAGAAGGAATAGGTTTTGTTTGGTAGCTATTAGAAAAATATGCAAGTGATGTAGAAGAGAAGGTGAAGTTCAGAATAGGATATAAAGGGACACAGGAGATATAAGGAAGATTACAGCAGAGGTGTAATTACAACTGTAGTAGCAAAAGGAAAAAAAAAGCTAAACAACAGAAACTGCGGATGAGAACCATATGCAGATTAGTTTAACAGACAAGAAAAGGAGTACTGGCCTCTTAGATGAGTTATTAGTGCACATGTTTCCTTTGCTAGATGCCGTGTGTTATATTCCTGCCCGGGAGGAGGGAATCTTTCTCTAGCCAAGATTATTCCCTATCCTCCATGGAGTCTGGAAGTATGAATAAGATAGCGAATGGGACTGGAATCCAATGTCAAGCCCCGATAGCGCAAAATTCCAAAGGATTAGAGAATACGAGTTACCATTGCCAATAGGCAGTTAAAATAAATTCAATGATAGAATGTAAGGATATAACATTATGTAATGGAGTAAGTGTAATGAAAATAAAGGTTTATGGAGCAAACATGTGGAAAATTAAAGGGGGAAATGGTAGCTATAGGGATGTTAATGGGAAATGAAAAGGGTAACAGGTAAGGACTCTCTACTGAGGTAGCCTTTCTCAGGGAGTAGCGACCCTGCCGATGTGAGCTTTAGGGATGCTGAGATAAGACCCAGAGAAGTAGCCATATTACAGCTAAGAAAAACAAGAAGGAACGGAATACTAAGGAAGGGTAAAATAAACGTTTTGGTATACTTGTTTGGCTCAAGAGGATAGTAAGAGGTTAGTTGTCCCTGAAACCGTTAAAACTTTAGGAAGCAGAAACAGAAGGTAGGCAGGGATAGAAAGATCTATGGGGATAGAAGGAATAGGTTTCGTATGGTAGCTATTAGAAAAGTATGCAAGTGATGTAGAAAAGAAAGTAAAGTTGAGAGTAGGATATAGAGGGACACAGGAGATATGGAGAAGTTTACAACAGAGGTGTAATTACAACTGTAGTAGCAAAAGGAAAAAAAAGGTAAACAACAGAAACTGCGGATGAGAACCATATGCAGATTAGTTTAACAGACAAGAAAAGGAGTACTGGCCTCTTAGATGAGTTATTAGTGCACATGTTTCCTTTGCTAGATGCCGTGCGTTATATTCCTGCCCGGGAGGAGGGAATCTTTCTCTAGCCAAGATTATTCCCTATCCTCCATGGAGTCTGGAAGTATGAATAAGATAGCGAATGTGTCTGTAATCCAATGTTCAAGCCCCGATAGCCCAAAATACCACAGGATTGGAGAATACGAGTTACCATTGCCAATAGGCAATTAAAAAGGGGAAAATTGTAGCTATAAGGATGTACATGGGAAATGAAAAGGTTTACCGGTAAGGAGTTTACTGAGGCAGCCTTACTCAGGGAGTAACGACCCTGCCGATGTGAGCTTTAGGGATACTGAGATAAGACCCAGAGAAGTAGGCATATTACAGCTAACAAAAGTAGAGGGAAAGGAATACTAAGGAAGAAATTCTAAACGTTTTGGTATATATGTTTGGCTATAGAAGATGGTGAAAAGTTAGCTGTCCGTGAAACCGTTAAAACCTTAGGAAGCAGAAACAGAAGGTGGGCAGTGATAGAAAGATCTATGGGGATAGAAGGAAACGTTTTCGCATGGTATCTATTAGAAAGGTATGCAAGTGATGGAGAAAAGAAGGTAAAAAAAGAATAGGATATAAAGGGAAACAGGAAATATGGGGAAGTTTACAACAGAGGTGTAATTACAACTGTAGTAGCAAAAGGAAAACAAGGTAAACAACAGAAACTGCGGATGAGAACCATATGCAGATTAGTTTAACAGACAAGAAAAGGAGTACTGGCCTCTTAGATGAGTTATTAGTGCACATGTTTCCTTTGCTAGATGCCGTGCGTTATATTCCTGCCCGGGAGGAGGGAATCTTTCTCTAGCCAAGATTATTCCCTATCCTCCATGGAGTCTGGAAGTATAAATAAGATAGCGAATGTGTCTGTAATCCAATGTTCAAGCCCCGATAGCCCAAAATACCACAGGATTGGAGAATACGAGTTACAATATCGAAAAGGCAATTAAAATAACTTAAATGATGGAATGTAAGGATATAACATTATGTAATGGTGTAAGTGTAATGGAATTAAATGTTTATGGAGCAAACATGTGGAAAATTAAAGGGGAAAATGGTAGGTGTAAGGATGTTAATGGGAAATGAAACGGGTAACAGGTAAGGACTCTCTACTGAGGTAGCCTTAGTCAGGGAGTAGCGACCCTGCCGATGTGAGCTTTAGGGATGCTGATATAAGACCCAGAGAAGTAGCCATATTACAGCTAAGAAAAACAAGAAGGAACGGAATACTAAGGAACGGTAAAATAAACGTTTTGGTATACTTGTTTGGCTCAAGAGGATAGTAAGAGGTTAGTTGTCGCTGAAACCGTTAAAACTTTAGGAAGCGGAAACAGAAGGTAGGCAGGGATAGAAAGATCTATGGGGATAGAAGGAATAGGTTTCGTATGGTAGCTATTAGAAAAGTATGCAAAACATGTAGAAAAGAAGGTTAAGTTGAGAATAGGATATAGAGGGACACATGAGATATGGAGAAGTTTAGAAACAGAGGTGTAGTTACAACCGTAGTAGCAAAAGGAAAAAAAAGGGTAAAGAACAGAAACTGAGGATGAGAACCATATGCAGATTAGTTTAACAGACAAAAAAAGGAGTACTGGCCTCTTAGATGAGTTATTAGTGCACATGTTTCCTTTGCTAGATGCCGTGCGTTATATTCCTGCCCGGGAGGAGGGAATCTATCTCTAGCCAAGATTATTCCCTATCCTCCATGGAGTCTGGAAGTATGAATAAGATAACGAATGTGTCTGTAATCCAATGTTCTAGCCCCGCTTGCCCAAAACACCACAGGATTAGAGAATACGAGTTAAAATTGCCAATAGGCAAATTAAATTAATTAAATGATAGAATGTAAGGATATAGCATTATGTAATGGACTAAGTGTAATGGAATTAAAAGTTTATGGAGCAAACATGTGGAAAATTAAAGGGGAAAATGGTAGCTATAGGGATGTTAATGGGAAATGAAAAGGGTAACAGGTAAGGACTCTCTACTGAGGTAGCCTTACTCAGGGAGTAAGGACCCTGCCGATGTGAGCTTTAGGGATACTGAGATAAGACCCAGAGAAGTAGGCATACTACAGCTAACAAAAGTAGAGGAAAAGGAATACTATGGAAGAAAATCTAAACGTTTTGGTATATATGTTTGGCTATAGAAGATGGTGAAAGGTTAGCTGTCCGTGAAACCGTTAAAACCTTAGGAAGCAGAAACAGTAGGTGGGCAGTGATAGAAAGATCTATGGGGATAGAAGGAAACGTTTTCGCATGGTATCTATTAGAAAGGTATGCAAGTGATGGAGAAAAGAAGGTAAAAAAAGAATAGGATATAAAGGGAAACAGGAGATATGGGGAAGTTTACAGCAGAGGTGTAATTACAACTGTAGTAGCAAAAGGAAAAAAAAAGGTAAACAACAGAAACTGCGGATGAGAACCATATGCAGATTAGTTTAACAGACAAGAAAAGGAGGAATGGCCTCTTAGATGAGTTATTAGAGCACATGTTTCCTTTGCTAGATGCCGTGCGTTATATTCCTGCCCGGGAGGACGGAATCTTTCTCTAGCCAAGATTATTCCCTATCCTCCATGGAGTCTGGAAGTATGAATAAGATAACGAATGTGTCTGTAATCCAATGTTCTAGCCCCGCTTGCCCAAAACACCACAGGATTAGGGAATACGAGTTACCATTGCCAATAGGCAGTTAAAATAAATTAAATGATAGAATGTAAGGATATAGCATTATGTAATGGAGTAAGTGTAATGGAATTAAAAGTTTATGGAGCAAACATGTGGAAAATTAAAGGGGAAAATGGTAGCTATAGGGATGTTAATGGGAAATGAAAAGGGTAACAGGTAAGGACTCTCTACTGAGGTAGCCTTACTCAGGGAGTAGCGACCCTGCCGATGTGAGCTTTAGGGATACTGAGATAAGACCCAGAGAAGTAGGCATACTACAGCTAACAAAAGTAGAGGAAAACGACTACTAAGGAAGAAAATCTAAACGCTTTGGTATATATGTTTGGCTATAGAAGATGGTGAAAGGTTAGCTGTCCGTGAAACCGTTAAAACCTTAGGAAGCAGAAACAGGAGGTGGGCAGTGATAGAAAGATCTATGGGGATAGAAGGACACGTTTTCGCATGGTATCTATTAGAAAGGTATGCAAGTGATGGAGAAAAGAAGGTAAAAAACAGAATAGGATATAAAGAGAAACAGGAGATATGGGGAAGTTTACAACAGAGGTGTAATTACAACTGTAGTAGCAAAAGGAAAAAAAAGCTAAACAACAGAAACTGCGGATAACAACCATATGCAGATTAGTTTAACAGACAAGAAAAGGAGGAATGGCCTCTTAGATGAGTTATTAGAGCACATGTTTCCTTTGCTAGATGCCGTGCGTTATATTCCTGCCCGGGAGGAGGGAATCTTTCTCTAGCCAAGATTATTCCCTATCCTCCATGGAGTCTGGAAGTATGAATACGATAGCGAATGGGACTGGAATCCAATGTCAAGCCCCGATAGCGCAAAATTCCAAAGGATTAGAGCATACGAGTTACCATTGCCAATAGGCAGTTAAAATAAATTCAATGATAGAATATAAGGATATAACATTATGTAATGGAGTAAGTGTAATGAAAATAAAAGTTTATGGAGCAAACATGTGGAAAATTAAAGGGAAAAATGGTAGCTATAGGGATGTAATTGGGAAATGAAAACGGTAACAGGTAAGGACTCTCTACTGAGGTAGCCTTTCTCAGGGAGTAGCGACCCTGCCGATGTGAGCTTTAGGGATGCTGAGATAAGACCCAGAGAAGTAGCCATATTACAGCTAAGAAAAACAAGAAGGAACGGAATACTAAGGAAGGGTAAAATAAACGTTTTGGTATACTTGTTTGGCTCAAGAGGATAGTAAGAGGTTAGTTGTCCCTGAAACCGTTAAAACTTTAGGAAGCAGAAACAGAAGGTAGGCAGGGATAGAAAGATCTATGGGGATAGAAGGAATAGGTTTCGTATGGTAGCTATTAGAAAAGTATGCAAGTGATGTAGAAAAGAAAGTAAAGTTGAGAGTAGGATATAGAGGGACACAGGAGATATGGAGAAGTTTACAACAGAGGTGTAATTACAACTGTAGTAGCAAAAGGAAAAAAAAGGTAAACAACAGAAACTGCGGATGAGAACCATATGCAGATTAGTTTAACAGACAAGAAAAGGAGTACTGGCCTCTTAGATGAGTTATTAGTGCACATGTTTCCTTTGCTAGATGCCGTGCGTTATATTCCTGCCCGGGAGGAGGGAATCTTTCTCTAGCCAAGATTATTCCCTATCCTCCATGGAGTCTGGAAGTATGAATAAGATAGCGAATGTGTCTGTAATCCAATGTTCAAGCCCCGATAGCCCAAAATACCACAGGATTGGAGAATACGAGTTACCATTGCCAATAGGCAATTAAAAAGGGGAAAATTGTAGCTATAAGGATGTACATGGGAAATGAAAAGGTTTACCGGTAAGGAGTTTACTGAGGCAGCCTTACTCAGGGAGTAACGACCCTGCCGATGTGAGCTTTAGGGATACTGAGATAAGACCCAGAGAAGTAGGCATATTACAGCTAACAAAAGTAGAGGGAAAGGAATACTAAGGAAGAAATTCTAAACGTTTTGGTATATATGTTTGGCTATAGAAGATGGTGAAAAGTTAGCTGTCCGTGAAACCGTTAAAACCTTAGGAAGCAGAAACAGAAGGTGGGCAGTGATAGAAAGATCTATGGGGATAGAAGGAAACGTTTTCGCATGGTATCTATTAGAAAGGTATGCAAGTGATGGAGAAAAGAAGGTAAAAAAAGAATAGGATATAAAGGGAAACAGGAAATATGGGGAAGTTTACAACAGAGGTGTAATTACAACTGTAGTAGCAAAAGGAAAACAAGGTAAACAACAGAAACTGCGGATGAGAACCATATGCAGATTAGTTTAACAGACAAGAAAAGGAGTACTGGCCTCTTAGATGAGTTATTAGTGCACATGTTTCCTTTGCTAGATGCCGTGCGTTATATTCCTGCCCGGGAGGAGGGAATCTTTCTCTAGCCAAGATTATTCCCTATCCTCCATGGAGTCTGGAAGTATAAATAAGATAGCGAATGTGTCTGTAATCCAATGTTCAAGCCCCGATAGCCCAAAATACCACAGGATTGGAGAATACGAGTTACAATATCGAAAAGGCAATTAAAATAACTTAAATGATGGAATGTAAGGATATAACATTATGTAATGGTGTAAGTGTAATGGAATTAAATGTTTATGGAGCAAACATGTGGAAAATTAAAGGGGAAAATGGTAGGTGTAAGGATGTTAATGGGAAATGAAACGGGTAACAGGTAAGGACTCTCTACTGAGGTAGCCTTAGTCAGGGAGTAGCGACCCTGCCGATGTGAGCTTTAGGGATGCTGATATAAGACCCAGAGAAGTAGCCATATTACAGCTAAGAAAAACAAGAAGGAACGGAATACTAAGGAACGGTAAAATAAACGTTTTGGTATACTTGTTTGGCTCAAGAGGATAGTAAGAGGTTAGTTGTCGCTGAAACCGTTAAAACTTTAGGAAGCGGAAACAGAAGGTAGGCAGGGATAGAAAGATCTATGGGGATAGAAGGAATAGGTTTCGTATGGTAGCTATTAGAAAAGTATGCAAAACATGTAGAAAAGAAGGTTAAGTTGAGAATAGGATATAGAGGGACACATGAGATATGGAGAAGTTTAGAAACAGAGGTGTAGTTACAACCGTAGTAGCAAAAGGAAAAAAAAGGGTAAAGAACAGAAACTGAGGATGAGAACCATATGCAGATTAGTTTAACAGACAAAAAAAGGAGTACTGGCCTCTTAGATGAGTTATTAGTGCACATGTTTCCTTTGCTAGATGCCGTGCGTTATATTCCTGCCCGGGAGGAGGGAATCTATCTCTAGCCAAGATTATTCCCTATCCTCCATGGAGTCTGGAAGTATGAATAAGATAACGAATGTGTCTGTAATCCAATGTTCTAGCCCCGCTTGCCCAAAACACCACAGGATTAGAGAATACGAGTTAAAATTGCCAATAGGCAAATTAAATTAATTAAATGATAGAATGTAAGGATATAGCATTATGTAATGGACTAAGTGTAATGGAATTAAAAGTTTATGGAGCAAACATGTGGAAAATTAAAGGGGAAAATGGTAGCTATAGGGATGTTAATGGGAAATGAAAAGGGTAACAGGTAAGGACTCTCTACTGAGGTAGCCTTACTCAGGGAGTAAGGACCCTGCCGATGTGAGCTTTAGGGATACTGAGATAAGACCCAGAGAAGTAGGCATACTACAGCTAACAAAAGTAGAGGAAAAGGAATACTATGGAAGAAAATCTAAACGTTTTGGTATATATGTTTGGCTATAGAAGATGGTGAAAGGTTAGCTGTCCGTGAAACCGTTAAAACCTTAGGAAGCAGAAACAGTAGGTGGGCAGTGATAGAAAGATCTATGGGGATAGAAGGAAACGTTTTCGCATGGTATCTATTAGAAAGGTATGCAAGTGATGGAGAAAAGAAGGTAAAAAAAGAATAGGATATAAAGGGAAACAGGAGATATGGGGAAGTTTACAGCAGAGGTGTAATTACAACTGTAGTAGCAAAAGGAAAAAAAAAGGTAAACAACAGAAACTGCGGATGAGAACCATATGCAGATTAGTTTAACAGACAAGAAAAGGAGGAATGGCCTCTTAGATGAGTTATTAGAGCACATGTTTCCTTTGCTAGATGCCGTGCGTTATATTCCTGCCCGGGAGGACGGAATCTTTCTCTAGCCAAGATTATTCCCTATCCTCCATGGAGTCTGGAAGTATGAATAAGATAACGAATGTGTCTGTAATCCAATGTTCTAGCCCCGCTTGCCCAAAACACCACAGGATTAGGGAATACGAGTTACCATTGCCAATAGGCAGTTAAAATAAATTAAATGATAGAATGTAAGGATATAGCATTATGTAATGGAGTAAGTGTAATGGAATTAAAAGTTTATGGAGCAAACATGTGGAAAATTAAAGGGGAAAATGGTAGCTATAGGGATGTTAATGGGAAATGAAAAGGGTAACAGGTAAGGACTCTCTACTGAGGTAGCCTTACTCAGGGAGTAGCGACCCTGCCGATGTGAGCTTTAGGGATACTGAGATAAGACCCAGAGAAGTAGGCATACTACAGCTAACAAAAGTAGAGGAAAACGACTACTAAGGAAGAAAATCTAAACGCTTTGGTATATATGTTTGGCTATAGAAGATGGTGAAAGGTTAGCTGTCCGTGAAACCGTTAAAACCTTAGGAAGCAGAAACAGGAGGTGGGCAGTGATAGAAAGATCTATGGGGATAGAAGGACACGTTTTCGCATGGTATCTATTAGAAAGGTATGCAAGTGATGGAGAAAAGAAGGTAAAAAACAGAATAGGATATAAAGAGAAACAGGAGATATGGGGAAGTTTACAACAGAGGTGTAATTACAACTGTAGTAGCAAAAGGAAAAAAAAGCTAAACAACAGAAACTGCGGATAACAACCATATGCAGATTAGTTTAACAGACAAGAAAAGGAGGAATGGCCTCTTAGATGAGTTATTAGAGCACATGTTTCCTTTGCTAGATGCCGTGCGTTATATTCCTGCCCGGGAGGAGGGAATCTTTCTCTAGCCAAGATTATTCCCTATCCTCCATGGAGTCTGGAAGTATGAATACGATAGCGAATGGGACTGGAATCCAATGTCAAGCCCCGATAGCGCAAAATTCCAAAGGATTAGAGCATACGAGTTACCATTGCCAATAGGCAGTTAAAATAAATTCAATGATAGAATATAAGGATATAACATTATGTAATGGAGTAAGTGTAATGAAAATAAAAGTTTATGGAGCAAACATGTGGAAAATTAAAGGGAAAAATGGTAGCTATAGGGATGTAATTGGGAAATGAAAACGGTAACAGGTAAGGACTCTCTACTGAGGTAGCCTTTCTCAGGGAGTAGCGACCCTGCCGATGTGAGCTTTAGGGATGCTGAGATAAGACCCAGAGAAGTAGCCATATTACAGCTAAGAAAAACAAGAAGGAACGGAATACTAGGGAAGGGAAAATAAACGTTTTGGTATACATGTTCGGCTAAAGAAGATAGTAAAAGGTTAGTTGTCCATGAAACCTTTAAAACTTTAGGAAGCAGAAACAGAAGGTGGGCAGGGATAGAAAGATCTATGGGAATAGAAGGACTAGGTTTCGTATGGTAGCTATTATAAAAGTATGCAAGTGATGTAGAAAAGAAAGTAAAGTTGAGAGTAGGATATAGAGGGACACAGGAGATATGGAGAAGTTTACAACAGAGGTGTAATTACAACTGTAGTAGCAAAAGGAAAAAAAAGGTAAACAACAGAAACTGCGGATGAGAACCATATGCAGATTAGTTTAACAGACAAGAAACGGAGTACTGGCCTCTTAGATGAGTTATTAGTGCACATGTTTCCTTTGCTAGATGCCGTGCGTTATATTCCTGCCCGGGAGGAGGGAATCTTTCTCTAGCCAAGATTATTCCCTATCCTCCATGGAGTCTGGAAGTATGAATAAGATAGCGAATGTGTCTGTAATCCAATGTTCAAGCCCCGATAGCCCAAAATACCACAGGATTGGAGAATACGAGTTACCATTGCCAATAGGCAATTAAAAAGGGGAAAATTGTAGCTATAAGGATGTACATGGAAAATGAAAAGGTTTACCGGTAAGGAGTTTACTGAGGCAGCCTTACTCAGGGAGTAACGACCCTGCCGATGTGAGCTTTAGGGATACTGAGATAAGACCCAGAGAAGTAGGCATATTACAGCTAACAAAAGTAGAGGGAAAGGAATACTAAGGAAGAAATTCTAAACGTTTTGGTATATATGTTTGGCTATAGAAGATGGTGAAAAGTTAGCAGTCCGTGAAACCGTTAAAACCTTAGGAAGCAGAAACAGAAGGTGGGCAGTGATAGAAAGATCTATGGGGATAGAGGGAAACGTTTTCGCATGGTATCTATTAGAAAGGTATGCAAGTGATGGAGAAAAGAAGGTAAAAAAAGGATAGGATATAAAGGGAAACAGGAGATATGGGGAAGTTTACAGCAGAGGTGTAATTACAACTGTAGTAGCAAAAGGAAAAAAAAGGTAAACAACAGAAACTGCGGATGAGAACCATATGCAGATTAGTTTAACAGACAAGAAAAGGAGGAATGGCCTCTTAGATGAGTTATTAGAGCACATGTTTCCTTTGCTAGATGCCGTGCGTTATATTCCTGCCCGGGAGGACGGAATCTTTCTCTAGCCAAGATTATTCCCTATCCTCCATGGAGTCTGGAAGTATGAATAAGATAGCGAATGGGACTGGAATCCAATGTCAAGCCCCGATAGCGTAAAATTCCAAAGGATTAGAGAATACGAGTTACCATTGCCAATAGGCAGTTAAAATAAATTAAATGATAGAATGTAAGGATATAGCATTGTGTAATGGAGTAAGTGTAATGGAATTAAATGTTTATGGAGCAAACATGTTGGAAATTTAAAGGGGACAATGGTAGCTATAAGGATGTACATGGGAAATGAAAAGGTTTACCGGTAAGGAGTTTACTGAGGCAGCCTTACGCAGGGAGTAGCGACCCTGCCGATGTGAGCTTTAGGGATACTGAGATAAGACCCAGAGACGTAGGCATATTACAGCTAACAAAAGTAGAGGGAAAGGAATACTAAGGAAGAAAATCTAAACGTTTTGGTATATATGTTTGGCTATAGAAGATGGTGAAAGGTTAGCTGTCCGTGAATCCGTTAAAACCTTAGGAAGCAGAAACAGAAGGTGGGCAGTGATAGAAAGATCTATGGGGACAGAAGGAAACGTTTTCGCATGGTATCTATTAGAAAGCTATGCAAGTGATGGAGAAAAGAAGGTAAAAAACAGAATAGGATATAAAGGGAAACAGGAGATATGGGGAAGTTTACAACAGAGGTGTAATTACAACTGTAGTAGCAAAAGGAAAAAAAAGATAAACAACAGAAACTGCGGATGAGAACCATATGCAGATTAGTTTAACAGACAAGAAAAGGAGGACTGGCCTCTTAGATGAGTTATTAGTGCACATGTTTCCTTTGCTAGATGCCGTGCGTTATATTCCTGCCCGGGAGGAGGGAATCTTTCTCTAGCCAAGATTATTCCCTATCCTCCATGGAGTCTGGAAGTATGAATAAGATAGCGAATGTGTCTGTAATCCACTGTTCAAGCCCCGATAGCCCAAAATACCACAGGATTGGAGAATACGAGTTACCATGGCCAATAGGCAATTAAAATAACTTAAATGATTGAATATAAGGATATAACATTATGTAATGGTGTAAGTGTAATGAAAATAAAAGTTTATGGAGCAAACATGTGGAAAATTAAAGGGGAAAATGGTAGCTATAAGGATGTTAATGGGAAATGAAAAGGGTAACAGGTAAGGACTCTCTACTGAGGTAGCCTTACTCAGGGAGTAACGACCCATCCGATGTGAGCTTTAGGGATGCTGAGATAAGACCCAGAGAAGTTGCCATATTACGACTAAGAAAAGCAAGAAGAAACGGAATACTAAGGAAGGGAAAATAAACATTTTGGTATATATGTTTGGCTAAGGAAGATGGTAAAAGGTTAGTTGTCCGTGAAACCTTTAAAACCTTAGGAAGCAGAAACTGAAGTAGGGCGGGATAGAAAGAACTATGGATATAGAAGGAATAGGTTTTGTTTGGTAGCTATTAGAAAAATATGCAAGTGATGTAGAAGAGAAGGTGAAGTTCAGAATAGGATATAAAGGGACAGAGGAGATATAAGGAAGACTACAGCAGAGGTGTAATTACAACTGTAGTAGCAAAAGGAAAAAAAAGCTAAACAACAGAAACTGCGGATGAGAACCATATGCAGATTAGTTTAACAGACAAGAAAAGGAGTACTGGCCTCTTAGATGAGTTATTAGTGCACATGTTTCCTTTGCTAGATGCCGTGTGTTATATTCCTGCCCGGGAGGAGGGAATCTTTCTCTAGCCAAGATTATTCCCTATCCTGCATGGAGTCTGGAAGTGTGAATAAGATAGCGAATGGGACTGGAATCCAATGTCAAGCCCCGATAGCGCAAAATTCCAAATGATTAGAGAATACGAGTTACCATTGCCAATAGGCAGTTAAAATAAATTCAATGAAAGAATGTAAGGATATAACATTATGTAATGGAGTAAGTGTAATGAAAATAAAAGTTTATGGAGCAAACATGTGGAAAATTAAAGGGGAGAATGGTAGCTATAGGGATGTTAATGGGAAATGAAAGGGGTAACAGGTAAGGACTCTCTACTGAGGTAGCCTTACTCAGGGAGTAGCGACCCTGCTGATGTGAGCTTTAGGGATGCTGAGATAAGACCCAGAGAAGTAGCCATATTACAGCTAAGAAGAACAAGAAGGAACGAAATACTAAAGAAGGGTAAAATAAACGTTTTGGTATACTTGTTTGGCTCAAGAGGATAGTAAGAGGTTAGTTGTCCCTGAAACCGTTAAAACTTTAGGAAGCAGAAACAGAAGGTAGGCAGGGATAGAAAGATCTATGGGGATAGAAGGAATTGGTTTCGTATGGTAGCTATTAGAAAAGTATGCAAGTGATGTAGAAAAGAAGGTTAAGTTGAGAATAGGATATAGAGCGACACAGGAGATATGGAGAACTTTAAAAACAGAGGTGTAGTTACAACCGTAGTAGCAAAAGGAAAAAATAGGGTAAACAACAGAAACTGCGGATGAGAACCATATGCAGATTAGTTTAACAGACAAAAAAAGGAGTACTGGCCTCTTAGATGAGTTATTAGTGCACATGTTTCCTTTGCTAGATGCCGTGCGTTATATTCCTGCCCGGGAGGAGGGAATCTTTCTCTAGCCAAGATTATTCCCTATCCTCCATGGAGTCTGGAAGTATGAATAAGACAACGAATGTGTCTGTAATCCAATGTTCTAGCCCCGCTTGCCCAAAACACCACAGGATTAGAGAATACGAGTTACCATTGCCAATAGGCAAATTAAATTAATTAAATGATAGAATGTAAGGATATAGCATTATGTAATGGAGTAAGTGTAATGGAATTAAAAGTTTATGGAGCAAACATGTGGAAAATTAAAGGGGAAAATGGTAGCTATAGGGATGTTAATGGGAAATGAAAAGGGTAACAGGTAAGGACTCTCTACTGAGGTAGCCTTACTCAGGGAGTAGCGACCCTGCCGATGTGAGCTTTAGGGATACTGAGATAAGACCCAGAGAAGTAGGCATACTACAGCTAACAAAAGTAGAGGAAAAGGACTACTAAGGAGGAAATCTAAACGTTTTGGTATATATGTTTGGCTATAGAAGATGGTGAAAGCTTAGCTGTCCGTGAAACCGTTAAAACCTTAGGAAGCAGAAACAGGAGGTGGGCAGTGATAGAAAGATCTATGGGGATAGAGGGACACGTTTTCGCATGGTATCTATTAGAAAGGTATGCAAGTGATGGAGAAAAGAAGGTAAAAAACAGAATAGGATATAAAGAGAAACAGGAGATATGGGGAGGTTTACAACAGAGGTGTAATTACAACTGTAGTAGCAAAAGGAAAAAAAAGGTAAACAACAGAAACTGCGGATAAGAACCATATGCAGATTAGTTTAACAGACAAGAAAAGGAGGAATGGCCTCTTAGATGAGTTATTAGAGCACATGTTTCCTTTGCTAGATGCCGTGCGTTATATTCCTGCCCGGGAGGAGGGAATCTTTCTCTAGCCAAGATTATTCCCTATCCTCCATGGAGTCTGGAAGTATGAATAAGATAGCGAATGGGACTGGAATCCAATGTCAAGCCCCGATAGCGCAAAATTCCAAAGGATTAGAGCATACGAGTTACCATTGCCAATAGGCAGTTAAAATAAATTCAATGATAGAATATAAGGATATAACATTATGTAATGGAGTAATGTAATGAAAATAAAAGTTTATGGAGCAAACATGTGGAAAATTAAAGGGGAAAATGGTAGCTATAGGGATGTAATTGGAAAATGAAAACGGTAACAGGTAAGGACTCTCTACTGAGGTAGCCTTTCTCAGGGAGTAGCGACCCTGCCGATGTGAGCTTTAGGGATGCTGAGATAAGACCCAGAGAAGTAGCCATATTACAGCTAAGAAAAACAAGAAGGAACGGAATACTAGGGAAGGGAAAATAAACGTTTTGGTATACATGTTTGGCTAAAGAAGATAGTAAAAGGTTAGTTGTCCATGAAACCTTTAAAACTTTAGGAAGCAGAAACAGAAGGTGGGCAGGGATAGAAAGATCTATGGGAATAGAAGGACTAGGTTTCGTATGGTAGCTATTAGAAAAGTATGCAAGTGATGTAGAAAAGAAAGTAAAGTTGAGAGTAGGATATAGAGGGACACAGGAGATATGGAGAAGTTTACAACAGAGGTGTAATTACAACTGTAGTAGCAAAAGGAAAAAAAAGGTAAACAACAGAAACTGCGGATGAGAACCATATGCAGATTAGTTTAACAGACAAGAAACGGAGTACTGGCCTCTTAGATGAGTTATTAGTGCACATGTTTCCTTTGCTAGATGCCGTGCGTTATATTCCTGCCCGGGAGGAGGGAATCTTTCTCTAGCCAAGATTATTCCCTATCCTCCATGGAGTCTGGAAGTATGAATAAGATAGCGAATGTGTCTGTAATCCAATGTTCAAGCCCCGATAGCCCAAAATACCACAGGATTGGAGAATACGAGTTACCATTGCCAATAGGCAATTAAAAAGGGGAAAATTCTAGCTATAAGGATGTACATGGAAAATGAAAAGGTTTACAGGTAAGGAGTTTACTGAGGCAGCCTTACTCAGGGAGTAGCGACCCTGCCGATGTGAGCTTTAGGGATACTGAGATAAGACCCAGAGAAGTAGGCATATTACAGCTAACAAAAGTAGAGGGAAAGGAATACTAAGGAAGAAATTCTAAACGTTTTGGTATATATGTTTGGCTATAGAAGATGGTGAAAAGTTAGCAGTCCGTGAAACCGTTAAAACCTTAGGAAGCAGAAACAGAAGGTGGGCAGTGATAGAAAGATCTATGGGGATAGAGGGAAACGTTTTCGCATGGTATCTATTAGAAAGGTATGCAAGTGATGGAGAAAAGAAGGTAAAAAAAGAATAGGATATAAAGGGAAACAGGAGATATGGGGAAGTTTACAGCAGAGGTGTAATTACAACTGTAGTAGCAAAAGGAAAAAAAGGTAAACAACAGAAACTGCGGATGAGAACCATATGCAGATTAGTTTAACAGACAAGAAAAGGAGGAATGGCCTCTTAGATGAGTTATTAGAGCACATGTTTCCTTTGCTAGATGCCGTGCGTTATATTCCTGCCCGGGAGGACGGAATCTTTCTCTAGCCAGGATTATTCCCTATCCTCCATGGAGTCTGGAAGTATGAATAAGTTAGCGAATGGGACTGGAATCCAATGTCAAGCCCCGATAGCGTAAAATTCCAAAGGATTAGAGAATACGAGTTACCATTGCCAATAGGCAGTTAAAATAAATTAAATGATAGAATGTAAGGATATAGCATTATGTAATGGAGTAAGTGTAATGGAATTAAATGTTTATGGAGCAAACATTTTGGAAATTTAAAGGGGACAATGGTAGCTATAAGGATGTACATGGGAAATGAAAAGGTTTACCGGTAAGGAGTTTACTGAGGCAGCCTTACGCAGGGAGTAGCGACCCTGCCGATGTGAGCTTTAGGGATACTGAGATAAGACCCAGAGGCGTAGGCATATTACAGCTAACAAAAGTAGAGGGAAAGGAATACTAAGGAAGAAAATCTAAACGTTTTGGTATATATGTTTGGCTATAGAAGATGGTGAAAGGTTAGCTGTCCGTGAATCCGTTAAAACCTTAGGAAGCAGAAACAGAAGGTGGGCAGTGATAGAAAGATCTATGGGGACAGAAGGAAACGTTTTCGCATGGTATCTATTAGAAAGCTATGCAAGTGATGGAGAAAAGAAGGTAAAAAACAGAATAGGATATAAAGGGAAACAGGAGATATGGGGAAGTTTACAACAGAGGTGTAATTACAACTGTAGTAGCAAAAGGAAAAAAAAGATAAACAACAGAAACTGCGGATGAGAACCATATGCAGATTAGTTTAACAGACAAGAAAAGGAGGACTGGCCTCTTAGATGAGTTATTAGTGCACATGTTTCCTTTGCTAGATGCCGTGCGTTATATTCCTGCCCGGGAGGAGGGAATCTTTCTCTAGCCAAGATTATTCCCTATCCTCCATGGAGTCTGGAAGTATGAATAAGATAGCGAATGTGTCTGTAATCCACTGTTCAAGCCCCGATAGCCCAAAATACCACAGGATTGGAGAATACGAGTTACCATGGCCAATAGGCAATTAAAATAACTTAAATGATAGAATGTAAGGATATAACATTATGTAATGGTGTAAGTGTAATGAAAATAAAAGTTTATGGAGCAAACATGTGGAAAATTAAAGGGGAAAATGGTAGCTATAAGGATGTTAATGGGAAATGCAAAGGGTAACAGGTAAGGACTCTCTACTGAGGTAGCCTTACTCAGGGAGTAACGACCCATCCGATGTGAGCTTTAGGGATGCTGAGATAAGACCCAGAGAAGTTGCCATATTACGACTAAGAAAAGCAAGAAGAAACGGAATACTAAGGAAGGGAAAATAAACATTTTGGTATATATGTTTGGCTAAGGAAGATGGTAAAAGGTTAGTTGTCCGTGAAACCGTTAAAACCTTAGGAAGCAGAAACTGAAGTAGGGCCGGGATAGAAAGAACTATGGATATAGAAGGAATAGGTTTTGTTTGGTAGCCATTAGAAAAATATGCAAGTGATGTAGAAGAGAAGGTGAAGTTCAGAATAGGATATAAAGGGACACAGGAGATATAAGTAAGATTACAGCAGAGGTGTAATTACAACTTTAGTAGCAAAAGGAAAAAAAAAGCTAAACAACAGAAACTGCGGATGAGAACCATATGCAGATTAGTTTAACAGACAAGAAAAGGAGTACTGGCCTCTTAGATGAGTTATTAGTGCACATGTTTCCTTTGCTAGATGCCGTGTGTTATATTCCTGCCCGGGAGGAGGGAATCTTTCTCTAGCCAAGATTATTCCCTATCCTCCATGGAGTCTGGAAGTATGAATAAGATAGCGAATGGGACTGGAATCCAATGTCAAGCCCCGATAGCGCAAAATTCCAAAGGATTAGAGAATACGAGTTACCATTGCCAATAGGCAGTTAAAATAAATTCAATGATAGAATGTAAGGATATAACATTATGTAATGGAGTAAGTGTAATGAAAATAAAGGTTTATGGAGCAAACATGTGGAAAATTAAAGGGGGAAATGGTAGCTATAGGGATGTTAATGGGAAATGAAAGGGGTAACAGGTAAGGACTCTCTACTGAGGTAGCCTTACTCAGGGAGTAGCGACCCTGCTGATGTGAGCTTTAGGGATGCTGAGATAAGACACAGAGAAGTAGCCATATTACAGCTAAGAAAAACAAGAAGGAACGGAATACTAAGGAAGGGTAAATAAACGTTTTGGTATACTTGTTTGGCTCAAGAGGATAGTAAGAGGTTAGTTGTCCCTGAAACCGTTAAAACTTTAGGAAGCAGAAACAGAAGGTAGGCAGGGATAGAAAGATCTATGGGGATAGAAGGAAACGTTTTCGCATGGTATCTATTAGAAAGGTATGCAAGTGATGGAGAAAAGAAGGTAAAAAAAGAATAGGATATAAAGGGAAACAGGAAATATGGGGAAGTTTACAACAGAGGTGTAATTACAACTGTAGTAGCAAAAGGAAAACAAGGTAAACAACAGAAACTGCGGATGAGAACCATATGCAGATTAGTTTAACAGACAAGAAAAGGAGGAATGGCCTCTTAGATGAGTTATTAGAGCACATGTTTCCTTTGCTAGATGCCGTGCGTTATATTCCTGCCCGGGAGGAGGGAATCTTTCTCTAGCCAAGATTATTCCCTATCCTCCATGGAGTCTGGAAGTATGAATAAGATAGCGAATGGGACTGGAGTCCAATGTCAAGCCCCGATAGCGCAAAATTCCAAAGGATTAGAGAATACGAGTTACCATTGCCAATAGGCAGTTAAAATAAATTCAATGATAGAATGTAAGGATATAACATTATGAAATGGAGTAAGTGTAATGAAAATAAAAGTTTATGGAGCAAACATGTGGAAAATTTAAGGGGAAAATGGTAGCTATAGGGATGTTAATGGGAAATGAAAGGGGTAACAGGTAAGGACTCTCTACTGAGGTAGCCTTACTCAGGGAGTAGCGACCCTGCTGATGTGAGCTTTAGGGATGCTAAGATAAGACCCAGAGAAGTAGCCATATTACAGCTAAGAAAAACAAGAAGGAACGGAATACTAAGGAAGGGTAAAATAAACGTTTTGGTATACTTGTTTGGCTCAAGAGGATAGTAAGAGGTTAGTTGTCCCTGAAACCGTTAAAACTTTAGGAAGCAGAAACAGAAGGTAGGCAGGGATAGAAAGATCTATGGGGATAGAAGGAATAGGTTTCGTATGGTAGCTATTAGAAAAGTATGCAAGTGATGTAGAAAAGAAAGTAAAGTTGAGAGTAGGATATAGAGGGACACAGGAGATATGGAGAAGTTTACAACAGAGGTGTAATTACAACTGTAGTAGCAAAAGGAAAAAAAAGGTAAACAACAGAAACTGCGGATGAGAACCATATGCAGATTAGTTTAACAGACAAGAAAAGGAGTACTGGCCTCTTGGATGAGTTATTAGTGCACATGTTTCCTTTGCTAGATGCCGTGCGTTATATTCCTGCCCGGGAGGAGGGAATCTTTCTCTAGCCAAGATTATTCCCTATCCTCCATGGAGTCTGGAAGTATGAATAAGATAGCGAATGTGTCTGTAATCCAATGTTCAAGCCCCGATAGCCCAAAATACCACAGGATTGGAGAATACGAGTTACCATTGCCAATAGGCAATTAAAAAGGGGAAAATTGTAGCTATAAGGATGTACATGGGAAATGAAAAGGTTTACCGGTAAGGAGTTTACTGAGGCAGCCTTACTCAGGGAGTAACGACCCTGCCGATGTGAGCTTTAGGGATACTGAGATAAGACCCAGAGAAGTAGGCATATTACAGCTAACAAAAGTAGAGGGAAAGGAATACTAAGGAAGAAATTCTAAACGTTTTGGTATATATGTTTGGCTATAGAAGATGGTGAAAAGTTAGCTGTCCGTGAAACCGTTAAAACCTTAGGAAGCAGAAACAGAAGGTGGGCAGTGATAGAAAGATCTATGGGGATAGAAGGAAACGTTTTCGCATGGTATCTATTAGAAAGGTATGCAAGTGATGGAGAAAAGAAAGTAAAAAAAGAATAGGATATAAAGGGAAACAGGAAATATGGGGAAGTTTACAACAGAGGTGTAATTACAACTGTAGTAGCAAAAGGAAAACAAGGTAAACAACAGAAACTGCGGATGAGAACCATATGCAGATTAGTTTAACAGACAAGAAAAGGAGTACTGGCCTCTTAGATGAGTTATTAGTGCACATGTTTCCTTTGCTAGATGCCGTGCGTTATATTCCTGCCCGGGAGGAGGGAATCTTTCTCTAGCCAAGATTATTCCCTATCCTCCATGGAGTCTGGAAGTATAAATAAGATAGCGAATGTGTCTGTAATCCAATGTTCAAGCCCCGATAGCCCAAAATACCACAGGATTGGAGAATACGAGTTACAATATCCAAAAGGCAATTAAAATAACTTAAATGATGGAATGTAAGGATATAACATTATGTAATGGTGTAAGTGTAATGGAATTAAATGTTTATGGAGCAAACATGTGGAAAATTAAAGGGGAAAATGGTAGGTGTAAGGATGTTAATGGGAAATGAAACGGGTAACAGGTAAGGACTCTCTACTGAGGTAGCCTTAGTCAGGGAGTAGCGACCCTGCCGATGTGAGCTTTAGGGATGCTGATATAAGACCCAGAGAAGTAGCCATATTACAGCTAAGAAAAACAAGAAGGAACGGAATACTAAGGAACGGTAAAATAAACGTTTTGGTATACTTGTTTGGCTCAAGAGGATAGTAAGAGGTTAGTTGTCGCTGAAACCGTTAAAACTTTAGGAAGCGGAAACAGAAGGTAGGCAGGGATAGAAAGATCTATGGGGATAGAAGGAATAGGTTTCGTATGGTAGCTATTAGAAAAGTATGCAAAACATGTAGAAAAGAAGGTTAAGTTGAGAATAGGATATAGAGGGACACATGAGATATGGAGAAGTTTAGAAACAGAGGTGTAGTTACAACCGTAGTAGCAAAAGGAAAAAAAAGGGTAAAGAACAGAAACTGAGGATGAGAACCATATGCAGATTAGTTTAACAGACAAAAAAAGGAGTACTGGCCTCTTAGATGAGTTATTAGTGCACATGTTTCCTTTGCTAGATGCCGTGCGTTATATTCCTGCCCGGGAGGAGGGAATCTATCTCTAGCCAAGATTATTCCCTATTCTCCATGGAGTCTGGAAGTATGAATAAGATAACGAATGTGTCTGTAATCCAATGTTCTAGCCCCGCTTGCCCAAAACACCACAGGATTAGAGAATACGAGTTAAAATTGCCAATAGGCAAATTAAATTAATTAAATGATAGAATGTAAGGATATAGCATTATGTAATGGACCAAGTGTAATGGAATTAAAAGTTTATGGAGCAAACATGTGGAAAATTAAAGGGGAAAATGGTAGCTATAGGGATGTTAATGGGAAATGAAAAGGGTAAAAGGTAAGGACTCTCTACTGAGGTAGCCTTACTCAGGGAGTAAGGACCCTGCCGATGTGAGCTTTAGGGATACTGAGATAAGACCCAGAGAAGTAGGCATACTACAGCTAACAAAAGTAGAGGAAAAGGAATACTAAGGAAGAAAATCTAAACGTTTTGGTATATATGTTTGGCTATAGAAGATGGTGAAAGGTTAGCTGTCCGTGAAACCGTTAAAACCTTATGAAGCAGAAACAGTAGGTGGGCAGTGATAGAAAGATCTATGGGGATAGAAGGAAACGTTTTCGCATGGTATCTATTAGAAAGGTATGCAAGTGATGGAGAAAAGAAGGTAAAAAAAGAATAGGATATAAAGGGAAACAGGAGATATGGGGAAGTTTACAGCAGAGGTGTAATTACAACTGTAGTAGCAAAAGGAAAAAAAAAGGTAAACAACAGAAACTGCGGATGAGAACCATATGCAGATTAGTTTAACAGACAAGAAAAGGAGGAATGGCCTCTTAGATGAGTTATTAGAGCACATGTTTCCTTTGCTAGATGCCGTGCGTTATATTCCTGCCCGGGAGGACGGAATCTTTCTCTAGCCAAGATTATTCCCTATCCTCCATGGAGTCTGGAAGTATGAATAAGATAGCGAATGGGACTGGAATCCAATGTCAAGCCCCGATAGCGTAAAATTCCAAAGGATTAGAGAATACGAGTTACCATTGCCAATAGGCAGTTAAAATAAATTAAATGATAGAATGTAAGGATATAGCATTATGTAATGGAGTAAGTGTAATGGAATTAAATGTTTATGGAGCAAACATGTTGGAAATTTAAAGGGGACAATGGTAGCTATAAGGATGTACATGGGAAATGAAAAGGTTTACCGGTAAGGAGTTTACTGAGGCAGCCTTACGCAGGGAGTAGCGACCCTGCCGATGTGAGCTTTAGGGATACTGAGATAAGACCCAGAGACGTAGGCATATTACAGCTAACAAAAGTAGAGGGAAAGGAATACTAAGGAAGAAAATCTAAACGTTTTGGTATATATGTTTGGCTATAGAAGATGGTGAAAGGTTAGCAGTCCGTGAATCCGTTAAAACCTTAGGAAGCAGAAACAGAAGGTGGGCAGTGATAGAAAGATCTATGGGGACAGAAGGAAACGTTTTCGCATGGTATCTATTAGAAAGCTATGCGAGTGATGGAGAAAAGAAGGTACAAAACAGAATAGGATATAAAGGGAAACAGGAGATATGGGGAAGTTTACAACAGAGGTGTAATTACAACTGTAGTAGCAAAAGGAAAAAAAAGATAAACAACAGAAACTGGGGATGAGAACCATATGCAGATTAGTTTAACAGACAAGAAAAGGAGGACTGGCCTCTTAGATGAGTTATTAGTGCACATGTTTCCTTTGCTAGATGCCGTGCGTTATATTCCTGCCCGGGAGGAGGGAATCTTTCTCTAGCCAAGATTATTCCCTATCCTCCATGGAGTCTGGAAGTATGAATAAGATAGCGAATGGGACTGGAATCCAATGTCAAGCCCCGATAGCGCAAAATTCCAAAGGATTAGAGAATACGAGTTACCATTGCCAATAGGCAGTTAAAATAAATTCAATGATAGAATGTAAGGATATAACATTATGTAATGGAGTAAGTGTAATGAAAATAAAAGTTTATGGAGCAAACATGTGGAAAATTAAAGGGGAAAGTGGTAGCTATAGGGATGTTAATGGGAAATGAAAAGGGTAACAGGTAAGGACTATCTACTGAGGTAGCCTTTCTCAGGGAGTAGCGACCCTGCCGATGTGAGCTTTAGGGATACTGAGATAAGACCCAGAGAAGTAGGCATATTACAGCTAACAAAAGTAGAGGGAAAGGAATACTAAGGAGGAAAATCTAAACGTTTCTGTATATATGTTTGGCTATAGAAGATGGTGAAAGGTTAGTTGCCCGTGAAACCGTTAAAACCTTAGGAAGCAGAAACAGAAGGTGGGCAGTGATAGAAAGATCTATGGGGATAGAAGGAAACGTTTTCGCATGGTATCTATTAGAAAGGTATGCAAGTGATGGAGAAAAGAAGGTAAAAAACAGAATAGGATATAAAGGGAAACAGGAGATATGGGGAAGTTTACAACAGAGGTGTAATTACAACTGTAGTAGCAAAACGAAAAAAAAGGTAAACAACAGAAACTGCGGATGAGAACCATATGCAGATTAGTTTAACAGACTAGAAAACGAGGAATGGCCTCTTAGATGAGTTATTAGAGCACATGTTTCCTTTGCTAGATGCCGTGCGTTATATTCCTGCCCGGGAGGAGGGAATCTTTCTCTAGCCAAGATTATTCCCTATCCTCCATGGAGTCTGGAAGTATGAATAAGATAGCGAATGGGACTGGAATCCAATGTCAAGCCCCGATAGCGCAAAATTCCAAAGGATTGGAGAATACGAGTTACCATTGCCAATAGGCAGTTAAAATAAATTCAATGATAGAATGTAAGGATATAACATTATGTAATGGAGTAAGTGTAATGAAAATAAAAGTTTATGGAGCAAACATGTGGAAAATTAAAGGGGAAAATGGTAGCTATAGGGATGTTAATGGGAAATGAAAAGGGTAACAGGTAAGGACTCTCAACTGAGGTAGCCTTCCTCAGGGAGTAGCGACCCTGCCGATGTGAGCTTTAGGGATGCTGAGATAAGACCCAGAGAAGTAGCCATATTACAGCTAAGTAAAACAAGAAGGAACGGAATACTAAGGAAGGGAAAATAAACGTTTCGGTATACATGTTTGGCTAAAGAAGATAGTAAAAGGTTAGTTGTCCATGAAACCGTTAAAACTTTAGGAAGCAGAAACAGAAGGTGGGCAGGGATAGAAAGATCTATGGGAATAGGACTAGGTTTCGTATGGTAGCTATTAGAAAAGTATGCAAGTGATGTAGAAAAGAAAGTAAAGTTGAGAGTAGGATATAGAGGGACACAGGAGATATGGAGAAGTTTACAACAGAGGTGTAATTACAACTGTAGTAGCAAAAGGAAAAAAAAGGTAAACAACAGAAACTGCGGATGAGAACCATATGCAGATTAGTTTAACAGACAAGAAAAGGAGTACTGGCCTCTTAGATGAGTTATTAGTGCACATGTTTCCTTCGCTAGATGCCGTGCGTTATATTCCTGCCCGGGAGGAGGGAATCTTTCTCTAGCCAAGATTATTCCCTATCCTCCATGGAGTCTGGAAGTATGAATAAGATAGCGAATGTGTCTGTAATCCAATGTTCAAGCCCCGATAGCCCAAAATACCACAGGATTGGAGAATACGAGTTACCATTGCCAATAGGCAATTAAAATAACTTAAATGATGGAATTTAAGGATATAACATTATGTAATGGTGTAAGTGTAATGGAATTAAATGTTTAAGGACAAACATGTGGAAAATTAAAGGGGAAAATGGTAGGTGTAAGGATGTTAATGGGAAATGAAAGGGGTAACAGGTAAGGACTCTCTACTGAGGTAGCCTTACTCAGGGAGTAGCGACCCTGCTGATGTGAGCTTTAGGGATGCTGAGATAAGACCCAGAGAAGTAGCCATATTACAGCAAAGAAAAACAAGAAGGAACGGAATACTAAGGAAGGGTAAAATAAACGTTTTGGTATACTTGTTTGGCTCAAGAGGGTAGTAAGAGGTTAGTTGTCCCTGAAACCGTTAAAACTTTAGGAAGCAGAAACAGAAGGTAGGCAGGGATAGAAAGATCTATGGGGATAGAAGGAATAGGTTTCGTATGGTAGCTATTAGAAAAGTATGCAAGTGATGTAGAAAAGAAGGTTAAGTTGAGAATAGGATATAGAGCGACACAGGAGATATGGAGAAGTTTAAAAACAGAGGTGTAGTTACAACCGTAGTAGCAAAAGGAAAAAAAGGGTAAAGAACAGAAACTGCGGATGAGAACCATATGCAGATTAGTTTAACAGACAAAAAAAGGAGTACTGGCCTCTTAGATGAGTTATTAGTGCACATGTTTCCTTTGCTAGATGCCGTGCGTTATATTCCTGCCCGGGAGGAGGGAATCTTTCTCTAGCCAAGATTATTCCTTATCCTCCATGGAGTCTGGAAGTATGAATAAGATAACGAATGTGTCTGTAATCCAATGTTCTAGCCCCGCTTGCCCAAAACACCACAGGATTAGAGAATACGAGTTACCATTGCCAATAGGCAAATTAAATTAATTAAATGATAGAATGTAAGGATATAGCATTATGTAATGGAGTAGGTGTAATGGAATTAAAAGTTTATGGAGCAAACATGTGGAAAATTAAAGGGGAAAATGGTAGCTATAGGGATGTTAATGGGAAATGAAAAGGGTAACAGGTAAGGACTCTCTACTGAGGTAGCCTTACTCAGGGAGTAGCGACCCTGCCGATGTGAGCTTTAGGGATACTGAGATAAGACCCAGAGAAGTAAGCATACTACAGCTAACAAAAGTAGAGGAAAAGGAATACTAAGGAAGAAAATCTAAACGTTTTGGTATATGTGTTTGGCTATAGAAGATAGTAAGAGGTTAGTTGTCCAAGAAACCGTTAAAACTTTAGGAAGCAGAAACAGAAGGTGGGCAGGG
Source organism: Deroplatys truncata (assembly GCA_030765065.1). Lineage (NCBI taxonomy): Eukaryota > Metazoa > Arthropoda > Insecta > Mantodea > Mantidae > Deroplatys > Deroplatys truncata. The sequence goes on along the minus strand of CM060986.1, from coordinate 98,108,333 downwards.
ATAGAAAGATCTATGAGAATAGAAGGACTAGGTTTCGTATGGTAGCTATTAGAAAAGTATGCAAGTGATGTAGAAAAGAAAGAAAAGTTGAGAGTAGGATATAGAGGGACACAGGAGATATGGAGAAGTTTACAACAGAGGTGTAATTACAACTGTAGTAGCAAAAGCAAAAAAAAAGGTAAACAACAGAAACTGCGGATGAGAATCATATGCAGATTAGTTTAACAGACAAGAAAAGGAGTACTGGCCTCTTAGATGAGTTATTAGTGCACATGTTTCCTTTGCTAGATGCCGTGCGTTATATTCCTGCCCGGGAGGAGGGAATCTTTCTCTAGCCAAGATTATTCCCTATCCTCCATGGAGTCTGGAAGTATGAATAAGATAGCGAATGTGTCTGTAATCCAATGTTCTAGCCCCGATAGCCCAAAATACCACAGGATTGGAGAATACGAGTTACCATTAGCCAATAGGCAATTAAAATAACTTAAATGATTGAATGTAAGGATATAACATTATGTAATGGTGTAAGTGTAATGGAATTAAATGTTTATGGACAAACATGTGGAAAATTAAAGGGGAAAATGGTAGGTGTAAGGATGTTAATGGGAAATGAAAGGGGTAACAGGTAAGGACTCTCTACTGAGGTAGCCTTACTCAGGCAGTAGCGACCTTGCCGATGTGAGCTTTAGGGATGCTGAGATAAGACCCAGAGAAGTAGCCATATTACAGCTAAGAAAAACAAGAAGGAACGGAATACTAAGGAAGGGAAAATAAACGTTTTGGTATACATGTTTGGCTCAAGAAGATAGTAAGAGGTTAGTTGTCCAAGAAACCGTTAAAACTTTAGGAAGCAGAAACAGAAGGTGGGCAGGGATAGAAAGATCTATGAGAATAGAAGGACTAGGTTTCGTATGGTAGCTATTAGAAAAGTATGCAAGTGATGTAGAAAAGAAAGAAAAGTTGAGAGTAGGATATAGAGGGACACAGGAGATATGGAGAAGTTTACAACAGAGGTGTAATTACAACTGTAGTAGCAAAAGCAAAAAAAAAGGTAAACAACAGAAACTGCGGATGAGAATCATATGCAGATTAGTTTAACAGACAAGAAAAGGAGGAATGGCCTCTTAGATGAGTTATTAGAGCACATGTTTCCTTTGCTAGATGCCGTGCGTTATATTCCTGCCCGGGAGGAGGGAATCTTTCTCTAGCCAAGATTATTCCCTATCCTCCATGGAGTCTGGAAGTATGAATAAGATAGCGAATGGGACTGGAATCCAATGTCAAGCCCCGATAACGCAAAATTCCAAGGGATTAGAGAATACGAGTTACCATTGCCAATAGGCAGTTAAAATAAATTCAATGATAGAATGTAAGGATATAACATTATGTAATGGAGTAAGTGTAATGAAATTAAATGTTTATGGAGCAAACATGTGGAAAATTAAAGGGGAAAATGGTAGCTATAGGGATGTTAATGGGAAATGAAAGGGGTAACAGGTAAGGACTCTCTACTGAGGTAGCCTTACTCAGGGAGTAGCGACCCTGCCGATGTGAGCTTTAGGGATACTGAGATAAGACCTAGAGAAGTAAGCATACTACAGCTAACAAAAGTAGAGGAAAAGGAATACTAAGGAAGAAAATCTAAACGTTTTGGTATATGTGTTTGGCTATAGAAGATGGTGAAAGGTTAGCTGTCCGTGAAACCGTTAAAACCTTAGGAAGCAGAAACAGAAGGTGGGCAGTGATAGAAAGATCTATGGGGATAGAAGGAAACTTTTTCGCATGGTATCTATTAGAAAGGTATGCAAGTGATGGAGAAAAGAAGGTAAAAAACAAAATAGGATATAAAGAGAAACAGGAGATATGCGGAAGTTTACAACAGAGGTGTAATTACAACTGTAGTAGCAAAAGGAAAAAAAAGGTAAACAACAGAAACTGCGGATAAGAACCATATGCAGATTAGTTTAACAGACAAGAAAATGAGGAATGGCCTCTTAGATGAGTTATTAGAGCACATGTTTCCTTTGCTAGATGCCGTGCGTTATATTCCTGCCCGGGAGGAGGGAATCTTTCTCTAGCCAAGATTATTCCCTATCCTCCATGGAGTCTGGAAGTATGAATAAGATAGCGAATGGGACTGGAATCCAATGTCAAGCCCCGATAGCGCAAAATTCCAAAGGATTAGAGAATACGAGTTACCATTGCCAATAGGCAGTTAAAATAAATTCAATGATAGAATGTAAGGATATAACATTATGTAATGGAGTAAGTGTAATGAAAATAAAAGTTTATGGAGCAAACATGTGGAAAATTAAAGGGGAAAATGGTAGCTATAGGGATGTTAATGGGAAATGAAAAGGGTAACAGGTAAGGACTCTCTACTGAGGTAGCCTTTCTCAGGGAGTAGCGACCCTGCCGATGTGAGCTTTAGGGATGCTGAGATAAGACCCAGAGAAGTAGCCATATTACAGCTAAGAAAAACAAGAAGGAACGGAATACTAAGGAAGGGTAAAATAAACGTTTTGGTATACTTGATTGGCTCAAGAGGATAGTAAGAGGTTAGTTGTCCCTGAAACCGTTAAAACTTTAGGAAGCAGAAAAAGAAGGTAGGCAGGGATAGAAAGATCTATGGGGATAGAAGGAATAGGTTTCGTATGGTAGCTATTAGAAAAGTATGCAAGTGATGTAGAAAAGAAGGTTAAGTTGAGAATAGGATATAGAGCGACACAGGAGATATGGAGAACTTAAAAAACAGAGGTGTAGTTACAACCGTAGTAGCAAAAGGAAAAAAAGGGTAAACAACAGAAACTGCGGATGAGAACCATATGCAGATTAGTTTAACAGACAAAAAAAAAAGGAGTACTGGCCTCTTAGATGAGTTATTAGTGCACATGTTTCCTTTGCTAGATGCCGTGCGTTATATTCCTGCCCGGGAGGAGGGAATCTTTCTCTAGCCAAGATTATTCCCTATCCTCCATGGAGTCTGGAAGTATGAATAAGATAACGAATGTGTCTGTAATCCAATGTTCTAGCCCCACTTGCCCAAAACACCACAGGATTAGAGAATACGAGTTACCATTGCCAATAGGCAAATTAAATTAATTAAATGATAGAATGTTAGGATATAGCATTATGTAATGGAGTAAGTGTAATGGAATTAAAAGTTTATGGAGGAAACATGTGGAAAATTAAAGGGGAAAATGGTAGCTATAGGGATGTTAATGGGAAATGAAAAGGGAAACAGCTAAGGACTCTCTACTGAGGTAGCCTTACTCAGGGAGTAGCGACCCTGCCGATGTGAGCTTATGGGATACTGAGATAAGACCCAGAAAAGTAGGCATACTACAGCTAACAAAAGTAGAGGAAAAGGAATACTAAGGAAGAAAATCTAAACGTTTTGGTATATATGTTTGGCTATAGAAGATGGTGAAAGGTTAGCTGTCCGTGAAACCGTTAAAACCTTAGGAAGCAGAAACAGAAGGTGGGCAGTGATAGAAAGATCTATGGGGATAGAAGGACACGTTTTCGCATGGTATCTATTAGAAAGGTATGCAAGTGATGGAGAAAAGAAGGTAAAAAACAGAATAGGATATAAAGGGAAACAGGAGATATGGGGAAGTTTACAACAGAGGTGTAATTACAACTGTAGTAGCAAAAGGAAAAAAAAGATAAACAACAGAAACTGCGGATGAGAACCATATGCAGATTAGTTTAACAGACAAGAAAAGGAGGACTGGCCTCTTAGATTAGTTATTAGTGCACATGTTTCCTTTGCTAGATGCCGTGCGTTATCTTCCTGCCCGGGAGGAGGGAATCTTTCTCTAGCCAAGATTATTCCCTATCCTCCATGGAGTCTGGAAGTATGAATAAGATAGCGAATGTGTCTGTAATCCAATGTTCAAGCCCCGATAGCCCAAAATACCACAGGATTGGAGAATACAAGTTACCATTGCCAATAGGCAATTAAAAAGGGGAAAATTGTAGCTATAAGGATGTACATGGGAAATGAAAAGGTTTACCGGTAAGGAGTTTACTGAGGCAGCCATACTCAGGGAGTAACGACCCTGCCGATGTGAGCTTTAGGGATACTGAGATAAGACCCAGAGAAGTAGGCATATTACAGCTAACAAAAGTAGAGGGAGAGGAATACTAAGGAAGAAATTCTAAACGTTTTGGTATATATGTTTGGCTATAGAAGATGGTGAAAAGTTAGCTGTCCGTGAAACTGTTAAAACCTTAGGAAGGAGAAACAGAAGGTGGGAAGGGATAGAAAGATCTTGGGGATAGAAGGAATAGTTTTCGCATGGTATCTATAAGAAAGGTATGCAAGTGATGGAGAAAAGAAGGTAAAAAAAATAGGATATAAAGGGAAACAGGAAATATGGGGATGTTTACAACAGAGCTGTAATTACAACTGTAGTAGCAAAAGGAAAAAAGGTAAACAACAGAAACTGCGGATGAGAACCATATGCAGATTAGTTTAACAGACAAGAAAAGGAGTACTGGCCTCTTAGATGAGTTATTAGTGCACATGTTTCCTGTGCTAGATGTCGTGCGTTATATTCCTGCCCGGGAGGAGGGAATCTTTCTCTAGCCAAGATTATTCCCTATCCTCCATGGTGTCTGGAAGTATGAATAAGATAGCGAATGTGTCTGTAATCCAATTTTCAAGCCGCGATAGCCCAAAATACCACAGGATTGGAGAATACGAGTTACCATGGCCAATAGGCAATTAAAATAACTTAAATGATTGAATGTAAGGATATAACATTATGTAATGGTGTAAGTGTAATGAAAATAAACGTTTATGGAGCAAACGTGGAAAATTAAAGGGGAAAATGGTAGCTATAAGGATGTTAATGGGAAATGAAAAGGGTAACAGTTAAGGACTCTCTACTGAGGTAGCCTTACTCAGGGAGTAACGACCCAGCCGATGTGAGCTTTAGGGATGCTGAGATAAGACCCAGAGAAGTTGCCATATTACGACTAAGAAAAGCAAGAAGAAACGGAATACTAAGGAAGGGAAAATAAACATTTTGGTATATATGTTTGGCTAAGGAAGATGGTAAAAGGTTAGTTGTCCGTGAAACCGTTAAAACCTTAGGAAGCAGAAACGGAAGTAGGGCCGGGATAGAAAGAACTATGGGTATAGAAGGAATAGGTTTTGTTTGGTAGCTATTAGAAAAATATGCAAGTGATGTAGAAGAGAAGGTGAAGTTCAGAATAGGATATAAAGGGACACAGGAGATATAAGGAAGTTTACAGCAGAGCTGTAATTACAACTGTAGTAGCAAAAGGGAAAAAAAGCTAAACAACAGAAACTGCGGATGAGAACCATATGCAGATTAGTTTAACAGACAAGAAAAGGAGTACTGGCCTCTTAGATGAGTTATTAGTGCACATGTTTCCTTTGCTAAATGCCGTGCGTTATATTCCTGCCCGGGAGGAGGGAATCTTTCTCTAGCCAAGATTATTCCCTATCCTCCATGGAGTCTGGAAGTATGAATAAGATAGCGAATGGGACTGGAATCCAATGTCAAGCCCCGATAGCGCAAAATTCCAAAGGATTAGAGAATACGAGTTACCATTGCCAATAGGCAATTAAAATAACTTAAATGATGGAATTTAAGGATATAACATTATGTAATGGTGTAAGTGTAATGGAATTAAATGTTTATGGACAAACATGTGGAAAATTAAAGGGGAAAATGGTAGGTGTAAGGATGTTAATGGGAAATGAAAGGGGTAACAGGTAAGGACTCTCTACTGAGGTAGCCTTACTCAGGGAGTAGCGACCCTGCTGATGTGAGCTTTAGGGATGCTGAGATAAGACCCAGAGAAGTAGCCATATTACAGCAAAGAAAAACAAGAAGGAACGGAATACTAAGGAAGGGTAAAATAAACGTTTTGGTATACTTGTTTGGCTCAAGAGGGTAGTAAGAGGTTAGTTGTCCCTGAAACCGTTAAAACTTTAGGAAGCAGAAACAGAAGGTAGGCAGGGATAGAAAGATCTATGGGGATAGAAGGAATAGGTTTCGTATGGTAGCTATTAGAAAAGTATGCAAGTGATGTAGAAAAGAAGGTTAAGTTGAGAATAGGATATAGAGCGACACAGGAGATATGGAGAAGTTTAAAAACAGAGGTGTAGTTACAACCGTAGTAGCAAAAGGAAAAAAAGGGTAAAGAACAGAAACTGCGGATGAGAACCATATGCAGATTAGTTTAACAGACAAAAAAAGGAGTACTGGCCTCTTAGATGAGTTATTAGTGCACATGTTTCCTTTGCTAGATGCCGTGCGTTATATTCCTGCCCGGGAGGAGGGAATCTTTCTCTAGCCAAGATTATTCCCTATCCTCCATGGAGTCTGGAAGTATGAATAAGATAACGAATGTGTCTGTAATCCAATGTTCTAGCCCCGCTTGCCCAAAACACCACAGGATTGGAGAATACGAGTTACCATTGCCAATAGGCAAATTAAATTAATTAAATGATAGAATGTAAGGATATAGCATTATGTAATGGAGTAGGTGTAATGGAATTAAAAGTTTATGGAGCAAACATGTGGAAAATTAAAGGGGAAAATGGTAGCCATAGGGATGTTAATGGGAAATGAAAAGGGTAACAGGTAAGGACTCTCTATTGAGGTAGCCTTACTCAGGGAGTAGCGACCCTGCCGATGTGAGCTTTAGGGATACTGAGATAAGACCCAGAGAAGTAAGCATACTACAGCTAACAAAAGTAGAGGAAAAGGAATACTAAGGAAGAAAATCTAAACGTTTTGGTATATATGTTTGGCTATAGAAGATGGTGAAAGGTTAGCTGTCCGTGAAACCGTTAAAACCTTAGGAAGCAGAAACAGAAGGTGGGCAGTGATAGAAAGATCTATGGGGATAGAAGGAAACTTTTTCGCATGGTATCTATTAGAAAGGTATGCAAGTGATGGAGAAAAGAAGGTAAAAAACAGAATAGGATATAAAGAGAAACAGGAGATATGGGGAAGTTTACAACAGAGGTGTAATTACAACTGTAGTAGCAAAAGAAAAAAAAGGTAAACAACAGAAACTGCGGATAAGAACCATATGCAGATTAGTTTAACAGACAAGAAAAGGAGGAATGGCCTCTTAGATGAGTTATTAGAGCACATGTTTCCTTTGCTAGATGCCGTGCGTTATATTCCTGCCCGGGAGGAGGGAATCTTTCTCTAGCCAAGATTATTCCCTATCCTCCATGGAGTCTGGAAGTATGAATAAGATAGCGAATGTGTCTGTAATCCAATGTTCAAGCCCCGATAGCCCAAAATACCACAGGATTGGAGAATACGAGTTACCATTAGCCAATAGGCAATTAAAATAACTTAAATGATTGAATGTAAGGATATAACATTATGTAATGGTGTAAGTGTAATGGAATTAAATGTTTATGGACAAACATGTGGAAAATTAAAGGGGAAAATGGTAGGTGTAAGGATGTTAATGGGAAATGAAAGGGGTAACAGGTAAGGACTCTCTACTGAGGTAGCCTTACTCAGGCAGTAGCGACCTTGCCGATGTGACCTTTAGGGATGCTGAGATAAGACCCAGAGAAGTAGCCATATTACAGCTAAGAAAAACAAGAAGGAACGGAATACTAAGGAAGGGAAAATAAACGTTTTGGTATACATGTTTGGCTAAAGAAGATAGTAAGAGGTTAGTTGTCCAAGAAACCGTTAAAACTTTAGGAAGCAGAAACAGACGGTGGGCAGGGATAGAAAGATCTATGAGAATAGAAGGACTAGGTTTCGTATTGTAGCTATTAGAAAAGTATGCAAGTGATGTAGAAAAGAAAGAAAAGTTGAGAGTAGGATATAGAGGGACACAGGAGATATGGAGAAGTTTACAACAGAGGTGTAATTACAACTGTAGTAGCAAAAGCAAAAAAAAGGTAAACAACAGAAACTGCGGATGAGAACCATATGCAGATTAGTTTAACAGACAAGAAAAGGAGGAATGGCCTCTTAGATGAGTTATTAGTGCACATGTTTCCTTTGCTAGATGCCGTGCGTTATATTCCTGCCCGGTAGGAGGGAATCTTTCTCTAGCCAAGATTATTCCCTATCCTCCATGGAGTCTGGAAGTATGAATAAGATAGCGAATGGGACTGGAATCCAATGTCAAGCCCCGATAGCGCAAAATTCCAAAGGATTAGAGAATACGAGTTACCATTGCCAATAGGCAGTTAAAATAAATTCAATGATAGAATGTAAGGATATAACATTATGTAATGGAGTAAGTGTAATGAAAATAAAAGTTTATGGAGCAAACATGTGGAAAATTAAAGGGGAAAATGGTAGCTATAGGGATGTTAATGGGAAACGAAAAGGGTAACGGGTAAGGACTATCTACTGAGGTAGCCTTTCTCAGGGAGTAGCGACCCTGCCGATGTGAGCTTTAGGGATACTGAGATAAGACCCAGAGAAGTAGGCATATTACAGCTAACAAAAGTAGAGGGAAAGGAATACTAAGGAGGAAAATCTAAACGTTTCTGTATATATGTTTGGCTATAGAAGATGGTGAAAGGTTAGTTGTCCGTGAAACCGTTAAAAATTTAGGAAGCAAAAATAGAAGGTGGGCAGGGATAGAAAGATCTATGGGAATAGAAGGACTAGGTTTCGTATGGTAGCTATTAGAAAAGTATGCAAGTGATGTAGAAAAGAAAGTAAAGTTGAGAGTAGGATATAGAGGGACACAGGAGATATGGAGAAGTTTAAAAACAGAGGTGTAGTTACAACCGTTGTTGCAAAAGGAAAAAAAGGGTAAAGAACAGAAACTGCGGATGAGAACCATATGCAGATTAGTTTAACAGACAAAAAAAGGAGTACTGGCCTCTTAGATGAGTTATTAGTGCACATGTTTCCTTTGCTAGATGCCGTGCGTTATATTCCTGCCCGGGAGGAGGGAATCTTTCTCTAGCCAAGATTATTCCCTATCCTCCATGGAGTCTGGAAGTATGAATGTGTCTGTAATCCAATGTTCTAGCCCCGCTTGCCCAAAACACCACAGGATTAGAGAATACGAGTTACCATTGCCAATAGGCAATTAAAATAAATTAAATGATAGAATGTAAGGATATAGCATTATGTAATGGAGTAAGTGTAATGGAATTAAATGTTTATGGAGCAAACATGTTGGAAATTTAAAGCGGAAAATGGTAGCTATAAGGATGTACATGGGAAATTAAAAGGTTTACAGGTAAGGAGTTTACAGAGGCAGCCATACTCAGGGAGTAGCGACCCTGCCGATGTGAGCTTTAGGCATACTGAGATAAGACCCAGAGAAGTAGGCATATTACAGCTAACAAAAGTAGAGGAAAAGGAATACTAAGGAAGAAAATCTAAACGTTTTAGTATATATGTTTGGCTATAGAAGATGGTGAAAGGTTAGCTGTCCGTGAAACCGTTAAAACCTTAGGAAGCAGAAACAGAAGGTGGGCAGTGATAGAAAGATCTATGGGGATAGATGGAAACGTTTTCGCATGGTATCTATTAGAAAGGTATGCAAGTGATGGAGAAAAGAAGGTAAAAAACGGAATAGGATATAAAGGGAAACAGGAGATATGGTGAAGTTTACAACAGAGGTGTAATTACAACTGTAGTAGCAAAAGGAAAAAAAAGGTAAACAACAGAAACTGCGGATGAGAACCATATGCAGATTAGTTTAACAGACAAGAAAAGGAGGAATGGCCTCTTAGATGGGTTATTAGTGCACATGTTTCCTTTGCTAGATGCCGTGCGTTATATTCCTGCCCGGGAGGAGGTAATCTTTCTCTAGCCAAGATTATTCCATATCCTCCATGGAGTCTGGAAGTATGAATAAGATAACGAATGTGTCTGTAATCCAATGTTCAAGCCCATATAGCCCAAAATACCACAGGATTGGAGAATACGAGTTACTATTGCCAATAGGCAATTAAAATAAATTAAATGATTGAATGTAAGGATATAACGTTATGTAATGGAGTAAGTGTAATGGAATTAAATGTTTACGGAGCAAACATGTGGAAAATTAAAGGGCAAAATTGTAGCTATAAGGATGTACATGGGAAATGAAAAGGTTTACCGGTAAGGAGTTTACTGAGGCAGCCTTACTCAGGGAGTAACGACCTTGCCGATGTGAGCTTTAGGGATACTGAGATAAGACCCAGAGAAGTAGGTATATTAAGCTAAGAAAAACAAATAGGAACGGAATACTAAGGAAGGGAAAATAAACGTTTTGGTATACATGTTTGGCTAAAGAAGATAGTAAGAGGTTAGTTGTCCAAGAAACCGTTAAAACTTTAGGAAGCAGAAAAAGAAGGTAGGTACGGATTGAAAGATCTATGGGAATAGAAGGACTAGGTTTCGTATGGTAGCTATTAGAAGAGTATGCAAGTGATGTAGAAAAGAAAGTAAAGTTGAGAGTAGGATATAGAGGGACACAGGAGATATGGAGAAGTTTACAACAGAGGTGTAATTACAACTGTAGTAGCAAAGGGAAAAAAAGGTAAACAACAGAAACTGCGGATGAGAACCATATGCAGATTAGTTTAACAGACAAGAAAAGGAGTACTGGCCTTTTAGATGAGTTATTAGTGCACACGTTTCCTTTGCTAGATGCCGTGCGTTATATTCTGCCCGGGAGGAGGGAATCTTTCTCTAGCCAAGATTATTACCTATTCTCCATGGAATCTGGAAGTATGAATGTGTCTGTAATCCAATGTTCTAGCCCCGCTTGACCAAAACACCACAGGATTAGAGAATACGAGTTACCATTTCCAATAGGCAATTAAAATAAATTAAATGATAGAATGTAAGGATATAGCATTATGTAATGGAGTAAGTGTAATGGAATTAAATGTTTATGGAGACAACATGTTGGAAATTTAAAGGGGAAAATGGTAGCTATAAGGATGTACATGGGAAATGAAAAGCTTTACCGGTAGGGAGTTTACTGAGGCAGCCTTACTCAGGGAGTAGCGACCCTGCCGATGTGAGGTTTAGGGATACTGAGATAAGACCCAGAGAAGTAGGCGTATTACGGCTAACAAAAGTAGAGGGAAAGGAATACTAAGGAAGAAAATCTAAACGTTTTGGTATATATGTTTGGCTATAGAAGATGGTGAAAGGTTAGCTGTCCGTGAAACCGCTAAAACCTTAGGAAGCAGAAACAGAAGGTGGGCATTGATAGAAAGATCTTTGGGGACAGAAGGAAACGTTTTCGCATCGTACTATTAGAAAGGTATGCAAGTGATGGAGAAAAGAAGGTAAAAAACAGAATAGAATATAAAGGGAAACAGGAGATATGGGGAAGTTTACAACAGAGGTGTAATTACAACTGTAGTAGCAAAAGGAAAAAAAAGGTAAACAACAGAAACTGCGGATGAGAACCATATGCAGATTAGTTTAACAGACAAGAAAAGGAGGACTGGCCTCTTAGATGAGTTATTAGTGCACATGTTTCCTTCGCTAGAAGCCGTGCGTTATATTCCTGCCCGGGAGGAGGGAATCTTTCTCTAGCCAAGATTATTCCCTATCCTCCATGGAGTCTGGAAGTATGAATAAGATAGCGAATGTGTCTGTAATCCAATGCTCAAGCCCCGATAGCCCAAAATACCACAGGATTGGAGAATACGAGTTACCATTGCCAATAGGCAATTAAAAAGGTGAAAATTGTAGCTATAAGAATGTACATGGGAAATGAAAAGGTTTACCGGTAAGGAGTTTACTGAGGCAGCCTTACTCAGGGAGTAACGACCCTGCCGATGTGAGCTTTAGGGATACTGAGATAAGACCCAGAGAAGTAGGCATATTACAGCTAACAAAAGTAGAGCGAAAGGAATACTAAGGAAGAAATTCTAAAGGTTTTGGTATATATGTTTGGCTATAGAAGATGGTGAGAAGTTAGCTGTCCGTGAAACTGTTAAAACCTTAGGAAGGAGAAACAGAAGGTGGGCAGGGATAGAAAGATCTATGGGGATAGAAGGAATAGTTTTCGCATGGTATCTATTAGAAAGGTATGCAAGTGATGGAGAAAAGAATGTAAAAAAACAATAGGATATAAAGGGAAACAGGAAATATGGGGAAGTTTACAACAGAGGTGTAATTACAACTGTAGTAGCAAAAGTAAAAAAAGGTAAACAACAGAAACTGCGGATGAGAACCATATGCAGATTAGTTTAACAGACAAGAAAAGGAGGAATGGCCTCTTAGATGAGTTATTAGAGCACATCTTTCCTTTGCTAGATGCCGTGCGTTATATTCCTGCCCGGGAGGAGGGAATCTTTCTCTAGCCAAGATTATTCCATATCCTCCATGGAGTCTGGAAGTATGAATAAGACAGCGAATGGGACTGGAATCCAATATCAAGCCCCGATAGCACAAAATTCCAAAGGATTAGAGAATACGAGTTACCATTGCCAATAGGCAGTTAAAATAAATTCAATGATAGAATGTAAGGATATAACATTATGTAATGGAGTAAGTGTAATGAAAATAAAAGTTTATGGAGCAAACATGTGGAAAATTAAAGGGGTAAATGGTAGCTATAAGGATGTTAATGGGAAATGAAAAGGGTAACAGGTAAGGACTCTCTACTCAGGTAGCCTTACTCAGGGAGTAGCGACCCAGCCGATGTGAGCTTTAGGGATGCTGAGATAAGACCCAGAGAAGTTGCCATATTACGACTAAGAAAAGCAAGAAGAAACGGAATACTAAGGAAGGGAAAATAAACATTTTGGTATATATGTTTGGCTAAGAAAGATGGTAAAAGGTTAGTTGTCCGTGAAACCGTTAAAACCTTAGGAAGTAGAAACTGATGTAGGGCCGGGATAGAAAGAAATATGGGTATAGAAGGAAAGGGTTTTGTTTGGTAGCTATTAGAAAAATATGCAAGTGATGTAGAAGAGAAGGTGAAGTTCAGAATAAGATATAAAGGGACACAGGAGATATAAGGAAGTTTACAGCAGAGGTGTAATTACAACTGTAGTAGCAAAAGGAAAAAAAAGCTAAACAACAGAAACTGCGGATGAGAACCATATGCAGATTAGTTTAACAGACAAGAAAAGGAGTACTGGCCTCTTAGATGAGTTATTAGTGCACATGTTTCCTTTGCTAGATGCCGTGCGTTATATTCCTGCCCCGGAGGAGGGAATCTTTCTCTAGCCAAGATTATTCCCTATCCTCCATGGAGTCTGGAAGTATGAATAAGATAGCGAATGTGTCTGTAATCCAATGTTCAAGCCCCGATAGCCCCAAAATACCACAGGATTGGAGAATAAGAGTTACCATGGCCAATAGGCAATTAAAATAACTTAAATGTTTGAATGTAAGGATATAACATTATGTAATGGTGTAAGTGTAATGGAATTAAATGTTTATGGAGCAAACATGTGGAAAATTAAAGGGGAAAATGGTAGGTGTAAGGATGTTAATGGGAAATGCAAGGGGTAACAGGTAAGGACTCTCTACTGAGGTAGCCTTACTCAGGGAGTAGGGACCATGCCGATGTGAGCTTTAGGGATGCTGAGATAAGACCCAGAGAAGTAGCCATATTACAGCTAAGAAAAACAAGAAGGAACGGAATACTAAGGAAGGGAAAATAAACGTTTTGGTATACATGTTTGGCAAAAGAAGATAGTAAGAGGTTAGTTGTCCATGAAACCGTCAAAACTTTAGGAAGCAGAAAGAGAAGGTGGGCATGGATAGAAAGATCTATGGGAATAGAAGGACTAGGTTTCGTATGGTAGCTATTAGAAAAGTATGCAAGTGATGTAGAAAAGAAAGTAAAGTTGAGAGTAGGATATAGAGGGACACAGGAGATATGGAGAAGTTTACAACAGAGGTGTAATTACAACCGTAGTAGCAAAAGGAAAAGAAAGGTAAACAACAGAAACTGCGGATGAGAACCATATGCAGATTAGTTTAACAGACAAAAAAAGGAGTACTGGCCTCTCAGATGAGTTATTAGTGCACATGTTTCCTTTGCTAGATGCCGTGCGTTATATTCCTGCCCGGGAGGAGGGAATCTTTCTCTAGCCAAGATTATTCCCTATCCTCCATGGAGTCTGGAAGTATGAATAAGATAGCGAATGGGACTGGAATCCAATGTCAAGCCCCGATAGCGCAAAATTCCAAAGGATTAGAGAATACGAGTTATCATTGCCAATAGGCAGTTAAAATAAATTCAATGATAGAATTTAAGGATATAACATTATGTAATGGAGTAAGTGTAATGAAAATGAAAGTTCATGGAGCAAACATGTGGAAAATTAAAGGGGAAAATGGTAGCTATAGGGATGTTAATGGGAAATGAAAAGGGTAACAGGTAAGGACTCTCTACTGAGGTAGACTTTCTCAGGGAGTAGCGACCCTGCCGATGTGAGCTTTAGGGATGCTGAGATAAGACCCAGAGAAGTAGCCATATTACAGCTAAGAAAAACAAGAAGGAACGGAATACTAAGGAAGGGAAAATAAACGTTTTGGTATACATGTTTGGCTCAAGAGGATAGTAAGAGGTTAGTTGTCCCTGAAACCGTTAAAACTTTAGGAAGCAGAAACAGAAGGTAGGCAGGGATAGAACGATCTATGGGGATAGAAGGAATAGGTTTCGTATGGTAGCTATTAGAAAAGTATGCAAGTGATGTAGAAAAGAAGGTTAAGTTCAGAATAGGATATAGAGGGACACAGGAGATATGGAGAAGTTTAAAAACAGAGGTGTAGTTACAACCGTAGTAGCAAAAGGAAAAAAAGGGTAAACAACAGAAACTGCGGATGGGAACCATATGCAGATTAGTTTAACAGACAAGAAAAGGAGTACTGGCCTCTTAGATGAGTTATTAGTGCACATGTTTCCTTTGCTAGATGCCGTGCGTTATATTCCTGCCCGGGAGGAGGGAATCTTTCTATAGCCAAGATTATTCCCTATCCTCCATGGAGCCTGGAAGTATGAATAAGATAACGAATGTGTCTTTAATCCAATGTTCTTGCCCCGCTTGCCCAAAACACCACAGGATTAGAGAATACGAGTTACCATTGCGAATAGGCAACTAAAATAAATTAAATGATAGAATGTAAGGATATAGCATTATGTAATGGAGTAAGTGTAATGGAATTAAATGTTTATGGAGCAAACATGTTGGAAATTTAAAGGGGAAAATGGTAGCTATAAGGATGTACATGGGAAATGAAAAGCTTTACCGGTAAGGAGTTTACTGAGGCAGCCTTACTCAGGGAGTAGCGACCCTGCCGATGTGAGCTTTAGGGATACTGAGATAAGACCCAGAGAAGTAGGCATATTACGGCTAACAAAAGTAGAGGGAAAGGAATACTAAGGAAGAAAATCTAAACGTTTTGGTATATATGTTTGGCTATAGAAGATGGTGAAAGGTTAGCTGTCCGTGAAACCGTTAAAACCTTAGGAAGCAGAATCAGAAGGTGGGCATTGATAGAAAGATCTATGGGGACAGAAGGAAACGTTTTCGCATCGTATCTATTAGAAAGGTATGCAAGATATGGAGAAAAGAAGGTAAAAAACAGAATAGGATATAAAGGGAAACAGGAGATATGGGGAAGTTTACAACAGAGGTGTAATTACAACTGTAGAAGCAAATGGAAAAAAAAGGTAAACAACAGAAACTGCGGATGAGAACCATATGCAGATTAGTTTAACAGACAAGAAAAGGAGGACTGGCCTCTTAGATGAGTTATTAGTGCACATGTTTCCTTTGCTAGATGCCGTGCGTTATATTCCTGCCCGGGAGGAGGGAAACTTTCTCTAGCCAAGATTATTCCCTATCCTCCATGGAGTCTGGAAGTATGAATAAGATAGCGAATGTGTCTGTAATCTAATGTTCAAGCCCCGATAGCCCAAAATACCACAGGATTGGAGAATACGAGTTACCATTGCCAATAGGCAATTAAAAAGGCGAAAATTGTAGCTATAAGGATGTACATGGGAAATCAAAAGGTTTACCGGTAAGGAGTTTACTGAGACAGCCTTACTCAGGGAGTAACGACCCTGCCGATGTGAGCTTTAGGGATACTGAGATAAGACCCAGAGAAGTAGGCATATTACAGCTAACAAAAGTAGAGGGAAAGGAATACTAAGGAAGAAATTTTAAAGGATTTGGTATAAACATGGGAAATTAAAAGGTTTACCGGTAAGGAGTTTAGTGAGGCAGCCTTACTCAGGGAGTAGCGACCCTGCCGATGTGAGCTTTAGAGATACTGAGATAAGACCCAGAGAAGTAGGCATATTACAGCTAACAAAAGTAGAGGAAAAGGAATACTAAGGAAGAAAATCTAAACGTTTTGGTATATATGTTTGGCTATAGAAGATGGTGAAACGTTAGCTGTCCGTGAAACCGTTAAAACCTTAGGAAGCAGAAACTGAAGTAGGGCCGGGATAGAAAGAACTATGGGTATAGAAGGAATAGGTTTTGTTTGGTAGCTATTAGAAAAATATGCAAGTGATGTAGAAGAGAAGGTGAAGTTCAGAATAGGATATAAAGGGACACAGGAGATATAGGGAAGTTTACAGCAGAGGTGTAATTACAACTGTAGTAGCAAATGGAAAAAAAAGCTAAACAGAAATTGCGGATGAGAACCATATGCAGATTAGTTTAACAGACAAGAAAAGGAGTACTGGCCTCTTAGATGAGTTATTAGTGCACATGTTTCCTTTGCTAGATGCCGTGCGTTATATTCCTGCCCGGGAGGAGGGAATCTTTCTCTAGCCAAGATTATTCCCTATCCTCCATGGAGTCTGGAAGTATGAATAAGGTAACGAATGTGTCTGTAATCCAATGTTCTAGCCCCGCTTGCCCAAAACACCACAGGATTAGAGAATACGAGTTACAATTGCCAATAGGCAATTAAAATAAATTAAATGATAGAATGTAAGGATATAGCATTATGTAATGGAGTAAGTGTAATGAAAATAAACGTTTATGGAGCAAACATGTGGAAAATTAAAGGGGAAAATGGTAGCTATAGGGATGTTAATGGGAAATGAAAACGGTAACAGGTAAGGACTCTCTACTGAGGTAGCCTTTCTCAGGGAGTAGCGACCCTGCCGATGTGAGCTTTAGGGATGCTGAGATAAGACCCAGAGAAGTAGCCATTATACAGCTAAGAAAAACAAGAAGGAACGGAATACTAAGGAAGGGAGAATAAACGTTTTGGTATACATGTTTGGCAAAAGAAGATAGTTAGAGGTTAGTTGTCCATGAAACCGTCAAAACTTTAGGAAGCAGAAACAGAAGGTGGGCAGGGATAGAAATATCTATGGGAATAGAAGGACTAGGTTTCGTATGGTAGCTATTAGAAAAGTATGCAAGTGATGTAGATAAGAAAGTAAAGTTGAGAGTAGGATATAGAGGGACACAGGAGATATGGAGAAGTTTACAACAGAGGTGTAATTACAACTGTAGTAGCAAAAGGAAAAGAAAGGTAAACAACAGAAACTGCGGATGAGAACCATATGCAGATTAGTTTAACAGACAAGAAAAGAGTACTGGCCTCTTAGATGAGTTATTAGTGCACATGTTCCTTTGCTAGATGCCGTGCGTTATATTCCTGCCCGGGAGGAGGGAATCTTTCTCTAGCCAAGATTATTCCCTATCCTCCATGGAGTCTGGAAGTATGAATAAGATAGCGAATGGGACTGGAATCCAATGTCAAGCCCCGATAGCGCAAAATTCCAAAGGATTAGAGAATACGAGTTACCATTGCCAATAGGCAGTAAAAATAAATTCAATGATAGAATGTAAGGATATAACATTATGTAATGGAGTAAGTGTAATGAAAATAAAACTTTATGGAGCAAACATGTGGAAAATTAAAGGGGAAAATGGTAGCTATAGGGATGTTAATGGGAAATGAAAAGGGTAACAGGTAAGGACTCTCAACTGAGGTAGCCTTTCTCAGGGAGTAGCGACCCTGCCGATGTGAGCTTTAGGGATGCTGAGATAAGACCCAGAGAAGTAGCCATATTACAGCTAAGTAAAACAAGAAGGAACGGAATACTAAGGAAGGGAAAATAAACGTTTCGGTATACATGTTTGGCTAAAGAAGATAGTAAAAGGTTAGTTGTCCATGAAACCGTTAAAACTTTAGGAAGCAGAAACAGAAGGTGGGTAGGGATAGAAAGATCTATGGGAATAGGACTAGGTTTCGTATGGTAGCTATTAGAAAGGTATGCAAGTGATGTAGAAAAGAAAGTAAAGTTGAGAGTAGGATATAGAGGGACACAGGAGATATGGAAATGTTTACAACAGAGGTGTAATTACAACTGTAGTAGCAAAAGGAAAAAAAAGGTAAACAACAGAAACTGCGGATGAGAACCATATGCAGATTAGTTTAACAGACAAGAAAAGGAGTACTGGCCTCTTAGATGAGTTATTAGTGCACATGTTTCCTTTGCTAGATGCCGTGCGTTATATTCCTGCCCGGGAGGAGGGAATCTTTCTATAGCCAAGATTATTCCCTATCCTCCATGGAGCCTGGAAGTATGAATAAGATAACGAATGTGTCTTTAATCCAATGTTCTAGCCCCGCTTGCCCAAAACACCACAGGATTAGAGAATACGAGTTACCATTGCCAATAGGCAATTAAAATAAATTAAATGATAGAATGTAAGGATATAGCATTATGTAATGGAGTAAGTGTAATGGAATTAAATGTTTATGGAGCAAACATGTTGGAAATTTAAAGGGGAAAATGGTAGCTATAAGGATGTACATGGGAAATGAAAAGCTTTACCGGTAAGGAGTTTACTGAGGCAGCCTTACTCAGGGATTAGCGACCCTGCCGATGTGAGCTTTAGGGATACTGAGATAAGACCCAGAGAAGTAGGCATATTACGGCTAACAAAAGTAGAGGGAAAGGAATACTAAGGAAGAAAATCTAAACGTTTTGGTATATATGTTTGGCTATAGAAGATGGTGAAAGGTTAGCTGTCCGTGAAACCGTTAAAACCTTAGGAAGCAGAATCAGAAGGTGGGCATTGATAGAAAGATCTATGGGGACAGAAGGAAACGTTTTCGCATCGTATCTATTAGAAAGGTATGCAAGTGATGGAGAAAAGAAGGTAAAAAACAGAATAGGATATAAAGGGAAACAGGAGATATGGGGAAGTTTACAACAGAGGTGTAATTACAACTGTAGTAGCAAAAGGAAAAAAAGGTAAACAACAGAAACTGCGGATGAGAACCATATGCAGATTAGTTTAACAGACAAGAAAAGGAGGACTGGCCTCTTAGATGAGTTATTAGTGCACATGTTTCCTTTGCTAGATGCCGTGCGTTATATTCCTGCCCGGGAGGAGGGAAACTTTCTCTAGCCAAGATTATTCCCTATCCTCCATGGAGTCTGGAAGTATGAATAAGATAGCGAATGTGTCTGTAATCCAATGTTCAAGCCCCGATAGCCCAAAATACCACAGGATTGGAGAATACGAGTTACCATTACCAATAGGCAATTAAAAAGGCGAAAATTGTAGCTATAAGGATGTACATGGGAAATCAAAAGGTTTACCGGTAAGGAGTTTACTGAGACAGCCTTACTCAGGGAGTAACGACCCTGCCGATGTGAGCTTTAGAGATACTGAGATAAGACCCAGAGAAGTAGGCATATTACAGCTAACAAAAGTAGAGGAAAGGGAATACTAAGGAAGAAAATCTAAACGTTTTGGTATATATGTTTGGCTATAGAAGATGGTGAAACGTTAGCTGTCCGTGAAACCGTTAAAACCTTAGGAAGCAGAAACTGAAGTAGGGCCGGGATAGAAAGAACTATGGGTATAGAAGGAATAGGTTTTGTTTGGTAGCTATTAGAAAAATATGCAAGTGATGTAGAAGAGAAGGTGAAGTTCAGAATAGGATATAAAGGGACACAGGAGATATAGGGAAGTTTACAGCAGAGGTGTAATTACAACTGTAGTAGCAAAAGGAAAAAAAGCTAAACAGAAATTGCGGATGAGAACCATATGCAGATTAGTTTAACAGACAAGAAAAGGAGTACTGGCCTCTTAGATGAGTTATTAGTGCACATGTTTCCTTTGCTAGATGCCGTGCGTTATATTCCTGCCCGGGAGGAGGGAATCTTTCTCTAGCCAAGATTATTCCCTATCCTCCATGGAGTCTGGAAGTATAAATAAGATAGCGAATGTGTCTGTAATCCTATGTTCAAGCCCCGATAGCCCAAAATACCACAGGATTGGAGAATGCGAGTTACAATATCCAATAGGCAATTAAAATAACTTAAATGATGGAATGTAAGGATATAACATTATGTAATAGTGTAAGTGTAATGGAATTAAATGTTTATGGAGCAAACATGTGGAAAATTAAAGGGGAAAATGGTAGGTGTAACGATGTTAATGGGAAATGAAAGGGCTAACAGGTATGGACTCTCTAATGAGGTAGCCTTACTCAGGGCGTAGCGACCCTGCCGATGTGAGCTTTAGGGATGCTGAGATAAGACCCAGAGAAGTAGCCATATTACAGCTAAGAAAAACAAGAAGGAACGGAATACTAAGGAAGGGTAAAATAAACGTTTTGGTATACTTGCTTGGCTCAAGAGGATAGTAAGAGGTTAGTTGTCCCTGAAACCGTTAAAACTTTAGGAAGCAGAAACAGAAGGTAGGCAGGGATAGAAAGATCTATGGGGATAGAAGGAATAGGTTTCGTATGGTAGCTATTAGAAAAGTATGCAAGTGATGTAGAAAAGAAGGTTAAGTTGAGAATTGGATATAGAGGGACACAGGAGATATGGAGAAGTTTAAAAACAGAGGTGTAGTTACAACCGTAGTAGCAAAAGGAAAAAAAGGGGTAAAGAACAGAAACCGGGGATGAGAACCATATGCAGATTAGTTTAACAGACAAGAAAAGGAGTACTGGCCTCTTAGATGAGTTATTAGTGCACATGTTTCCTTTGCTAGATGCCGTGCGTTATATTCCTGCCCGGGAGGAGGGAATCTTTCTCTAGCCAAGATTATTCCCTATCCTCCATGGAGTCTGGAAGTATGAATAAGATAACGAATGTGTCTGTAATCCAATGTTCTAGCCCCGCTTGCCCAAAACACCACAGGATTAGAGAATACGAGTTAACATTGCCAATAGGCAAATTAAATTAATTAAATGATAGAATGTAAGGATATAGCATTATGTAATGGAGTAAGTGCAATGGAATTAAAAGTTTATGGAGCAAACATGTGGAAAATTAAAGGGGAAGATGGTAGCTATAGGATGTTAATGGGAAATGAAAAGGGTAACAGGTAAGGACTCTCTACTGAGGTAGCCTTACTCAGGTAGTAAGGACCCTGCCGATGTGAGCTTTAGGGATACTGAGATAAGACCCAGAGAAGTAGGCATACTACAGCTAACAAAAGTAGAGGAAAAGGAATACTAAGGAAGAAAATCTAAACGTTTTGGTATATATGTTTGGCTATAGAAGATGGTGAAAGGTTAGCTGTCCGTGAAACCGTTAAAACCTTAGGAAGCAGAAACAGAAGGTGGCCAGGGATAGAAAGATCTATGGGAATAGAAGGACTAGGTTTCGTATGGTAGCTATTAGAAAGGTATGCAAGTGATGGAGAAAAGAAGGTAAAAAACAGAATAGGATATAAAGGGAAACAGGAGATATGGGGAAGTTTACAACAGAGGTGTAATTACAACTGTAGTAGCAAAAGGAAAAAAAAGATAAACAACAGAAACTGCGGATGAGAACCATATGCAGATTAGTTTAACAGACAAGAAAAGGAGGACTGGCCTCTTAGATGAGTTATTAGTGCACATGTTTCCTTTGCTAGATGCCGTGCGTTATATTCCTGCCCGGGAGGAGGGAATCTTTCTCTAGCCAAGATTATTCCCTATCCTCCATGGAGTCTGGAAGTATGAATAAGATAGC
The DNA here is from genome assembly GCA_030765065.1 of Deroplatys truncata. Classification (NCBI taxonomy): domain Eukaryota; kingdom Metazoa; phylum Arthropoda; class Insecta; order Mantodea; family Mantidae; genus Deroplatys; species Deroplatys truncata. Next base: position 98,086,412 of record CM060986.1, on the reverse strand, counting down.
GAATGTGTCTGTAATCCAATGTTCAAGCCCCGATAGCCCAAAATACCACAGGATTGGAGACTACAAGTTACCATTGCCAATAGGCAATTAAAAAGGGGAAAATTGTAGCTATAAGGATGTACATGGGAAATGAAAAGGTTAACCGGTAAGGAGTTTACTGAGGCAGCCTTACTCAGGGAGTAACGACCCTGCCGATGTGAGCTTTAGGGATACTGAGATAAGACCCAGAGAAGTAGGCATATTACAGCTAACAAAAGTAGAGGGAAAGGAATACTAAGGAAGAAATTTTAAAGGATTTGGTATAAACATGGGAAATTAAAAGGTTTACCGGTAAGGAGTTTACTGAGGCAGCCTTACTCAGGGAGTAGCGACCCTGCCGATGTGAGCTTTAGAGATACTGAGATAAGACCCGGAGAAGTAGGCATATTACAGCTAACAAAAGTAGAGGAAAAGGAATACTAAGGAAGAAAATCTAAACGTTTTGGTATATATGTTTGGCTATAGAAGATGGTGAAACGTTAGCTGTCCGTGAAACCGTTAAAACCTTAGGAAGCAGAAACAGAAGGTGGGCAGGGATAGAAAGATCTATGGGAATAGAAGGACTAGGTTTCGTATGGTAGCTATTAGAAAAGTATGCAAGTGATGTAGAAAAGAAAGTAAAGTTGAGAGTAGGATATAGAGGGACACAGGAGATATGGAGAAGTTTACAACAGAGATGTAATTACAACTGTAGTAGCAAAAGGAAAAAATGTAAACAACAGAAACTGCGGATGAGAACCATATGCAGATTAGTTTAACAGACAAGAAAAGGAGGAATGGCCTCTTAGATGAGTTAATAGTGCACATGTTTCCTTTGCTAGATTCCGTGCGTTATATTCCTGCCCGGGAGGAGGGAATCTTTCTCTAGCCAAGATTATTCCCTATCCTCCATGGAGTCTGGAAGTATGAATAAGATAGCGAATGTGTCTGTAATCCAATGTTCAAGCCCCGATAGCCCAAAATACCACAGGATTGGAGAATACGAGTTACCATTGCCAATAGGCAATTAAAATAACTTAAATGATTGAATGTAAGGATATAACATTATGTAATGGTGTAAGTGTAATGGAATTAAATGTTTATGGAGCAAACATGTGGAAAATTAAAGGGGAAAATGGTAGCTATAAGGATGTTAATGGGAAATGAAAAGGGTAACAGCTAAGGACTCTCTACTCAGGTAGCCTTACTAAGGGAGTAGCGACCCAGCCGATGTGAGCTTTAGGGATGATGAGATAAGACCCAGAGAAGTTGCCATATTACGACTATGAAAAGCAAGAAGAAACGGAATACTAAGGAAGGGAAAATAAACGTTTTGGTATACATGTTTGGCAAAAGAAGTTAGTAAGAGCTTAGTTGTCCATGAAACCGTTAAAACTTTAGGAAGCAGAAACAGAAGGTGGGCAGGGATAGAAAGATCTATGGGAATAGAAGGACTAGGTTTCGTATGGTAGCTATTAGAAAAGTATGGAAGTGATGTAGAAAAGAAAGTAAAGTTGAGAGTAGGATATAGAGGGACACAGGAGATATGGAGATGTTTACAACAGAGGTGTAATTACAACTGTAGTAGCAAAAGGAAAAAAAAGTAAACAACAGAAACTGCGGATGAGAACCATATGCAGATTAGTTTAACAGACAAGAAAAGGAGTACTGGCCTCTTAGATGAGTTATTAGTGCACATGTTTCCTTTGCTAGATGCCGTGCGTTATATTCCTGCCCGGGAGGAGGGAATCTTTCTCTAGCCAAGATTATTCCCTATCCTCCATGGAGTCTGGAAGTATGAATAAGATAGCGAATGTGTCTGTAATCCAATGTTCAAGCCCCGATAGCCCAAAATACCACAGAATTGGAGAATACGAGTTACCATTGCCAATAGGCAATTAAAATAACTTAAATGATTGAATGTAAGGATATAACATTATGTAATGGTGTAAGTGTAATGGAATTAAATGTTTATGGAGCAAACATGTGGAAAATTAAAGCGGAAAATGGTAGGTGTAAGGATGTTAATGGGAAATGAAAGGGGTAACAGGTAAGGACTCTACTGAGGTAGCCTTACTCAGGGAGTAACGACCCTGCCGATGTGAGCTTTAGGGATGCTGAGATAAGACCCAGAGAAGTAGCCATATTACAGCTAAGAAAAACAAGAAGGAACGGAATACTAAGAAGGGTAAAATAAACGTTTTGGTATACATGTTTGGCTCAAGAGGATAGTAGGAGGTTAGTTGTCCCTGAAACCGTTAAAACTTTAGGAAGCAGAAACAGAAGGTAGGCAGGGATAGAAAGATCTATGGGGATAGAAGGAATAGGTTTCGTATGGTAGCTATTAGAAAAGTATGCAAGTGATGTAGAAAAGAAGGTTAAGTTCAGAATAGGATATAGAGGGACACAGGAGATATGGAGAAGTTAAAAACAGAGGTGTAGTTACAACCGTAGTAGCAAAAGGAAAAAAAAGGGTAAACAACAGAAACTGCGGATGAGAACCATATGCAGATTAGTTTAACAGACAAGAAAAGGAGTACTGGCCTCTTAGATGAGTTATTAGTGCACATGTTTCCTTTGCTAGATGCCGTGCGTTATATTCCTGCCCGGGAGGAGGGAATCTTTCCCTAGCCAAGATTATTCCCTATCCTCCATGGAGCCAGGAAGTATGAATAAGTTAACGAATGTGTCTGTAATCCAATGTTCTAGCCCCGCTTGCCCAAAACACCACAGGATTAGAGAATACGAGTTACCATTGCCAATAGGCAATTAAAATAAATTAAATGATAGAATGTAAGGATATAGCATTATGTAATGGGGTAAGTGTAATGGAATTAAATGTTTATGGAGCAAACATGTTGGAAATTTAAAGGGGAAAATGGTAGCTATAAGGATGTACATGGGAAATGAAAAGCTTTACCGGTAAGGAGTTTACTGAGGCAGCCTTACTCAGGGAGTAGCGACCCTGCCGATGTGAGCTTTAGGGATACTGAGATAAGACCCAGAGAAGTAGACATATTACGGCTAACAAAAGTAGAGGGAAAGGAATACTAAGGAAGAAAATCTAAACGTTTTGGTATATATGTTTGGCTATAGATGATGGTGAAAGGTTAGCTGTCCGTGAAACCGTTAAAACCTTAGGAAGCAGAAACAGAAGGTGGGCATTGATAGAAAGATCTATGGGGACAGAAGGAAACGTTTTCGCATCGTATCTATTAGAAAGGTATGCAAGTGATGGAGAAAAGAAGGTAAAAAACAGAATAGGATATAAAGGGAAACAGGAGATATGGGGAAGTTTACAACAGAGGTGTAATTACAACTGTAGTAGCAAAAGGAAAAAAAAGGTAAACAACAGAAACTGCGGATGAGAACCATATGTAGATTAGTTTTACAGACAAGAAAAGGAGGACTGGCCTCTTAGATGAGTTATTAGTGCACATGTTTCCTTTGCTAGATGCCGTGCGGTATATTCCTGCCCGGGAGGAGGGAATGTTTCTCTAGCCAAGATTATTCCCTATCCTCCATGGAGTCTGGAAGTATGAATAAGATAGCGAATGTGCCTGTAATTCAATGTTCAAGCCCCGATAGCCCAAAATACCACAGGATTGGAGAATACGAGTTACCATTGCCAATAGGCAATTAAAAAGGGGAAAATTGTAGCTATAAGGATGTACATGGGAAATGAAAAGGTTTACCGGTAAGGAGTTTACTGAGGCAGCCTTACTCAGGGAGTAACGACCCTGCCGATGTGAGCTTTAGGGATACTGAGATAAGACCCAGAGAAGTAGGCATATTACAGCTAACAAAAGTAGACGGAAAGGAATACTAAGGAAGAAATTCTAAAGGATTTGGTATAAACATGGGAAATTAGAAGGTTTACCGGTAAGGAGTTTACTGAGGCAGCCTTACACAGGGAGTAGCGACCCTGCCGATGTGAGCTTTAGAGATACTGAGATAAGACCCAGAGAAGTAGGCATATTACAGCTAACAAAAGTAGAGGAAAAGGAATACTAAGGAAGAAAATCTAAACGTTTTGGTATATATGTTTGGCTATAGAAGATGGTGAAAGGTTAGCTGTCCGTGAAACCGTTAAAAACTTAGGAAGCAGAAACTGAAGTAGGGCCGGGATAGAAAGAACTATGGGTATAGAAGGAATAGGTTTTGTTTGGTACCTATTAGAAAAATTTGCAAGTGATGTAGAAGAGAAGGTGAAGTTCAGAATAGGATATAAAGGGACACAGGAGATATAGGGAAGTTTACAGCAGAGGTGTAATTACAACTGTATTAGCAAAAGGAAAAAAAAGCTAAACAGAAACTGCGGATGAGAACCATATGCAGATTAGTTTAAGAGACAAGAAAAGGAGTACTGGCCTCTTAGATGAGTTATTAGTGCACATGTTTCCTTTGCTAGATGCCGTGCGTTATATTCCTGGCCGGCAGGAGGGAATCTTTCTCTAGCCAAGATTATTCCCTATCCTCCATGGAGTCTGGAAGTATAAATAAGATAGCGAATGTGTCTGTAATCCAATGTTCAAGCCCCGATAGCCCAAAATACCACAGGATTGGAGAATACGAGTTACAATATCCAATAGGCAATTAAAATAACTTAAATGATGGAATGTAAGGATATAACATTATGTAATGGTTTAAGTGTAATGGAATTAAATGTTTATGGAGCAAACATGTGGAAAATTAAAGGGGAAAATGGTAGGTGTAAGGATGTTAATAGGAAATGAAAGGGCTAACAGGTAAGGACTCTCTAATAAGGTAGCCTTACTCAGGGAGTAGCGACCCTGCCGATGTGAGCTTTAGGGATGCTGAGATAAGACCCAGAGAAGTAGCCATATTACAGCTAAGAAAAACAAGAAGGAACGGAATACTAAGGAAGGGTAAAATAAACGTTTTGGTATACTTGTTTGGCTCAAGAGGATAGTAAGAGGTTAGTTGTCCCTGAAACCGTTAAAACTTTAGGAAGCAGAAACTGAAGGTAGGCAGGGATAGAAAGATCTGTGGGGATAGAAGGAATAGGTTTTGTTTGGTAGCTATTAGAAAAGTATGGAAGTGATGTAGAAAAGAAAGTAAAGTTGAGAGTAGGATATAGAGGGACACAGGAGATATGGAGAAGTTTACAATAGAGGTGTAATTACAACTGTAGTAGCAAAAGGAAAAGAAAGGTAAACAACAGAAACTGCGGATGAGAACCATATGCAGATTAGTTTAACAGACAAGAAAAGGAGTACTGGCCTCTTAGATGAGTTATTAATGCACATGTTTCCTTTGCTAGATGCCGTGCGTTATATTCCTGCCCGGGAGGAGGGAATCTTTCTCTAGCCAAGATCATTCCCTATCCTCCATGGAGTCTGGAAGTATGAATAAGATAACCAATGTGTCTGTAATCCAATGTTCTAGCCCCGCTTGCCCAAAACACCACAGGATTAGAGAATACGAGTTACCATTGCCATTAGGCAATTAAAATAAATTAAATGATGGAATGTAAGGATATAGCATTATGTAATGGAGTAAGTGTAATGGAATTAAATGTTTATGGAGCAAACATGTTGGAAATTTAAAGGGGAAAATGGTAGCTATAAGGATGTACATGGGAAATGAAAAGGTTTACCGGTAAGGAGTTTACTGAGGCAGCCTTACTCAGGGAGTAGCGACCCTGCCGATGTGAGCTTTAGGGATACTGAGATAAGACCCAGAGAAGTAGGCATATTACAGCTTACATAAGTAGAGGAAAAGGAATACTAAGGAAGAAAATCTAAACGTTTTAGTATATATGTTTGGCTATAGAAGATGGTGAAAGGTTAGCTGTCCGTGAAACCGTTAAAACCTTAGGAAGCAGAAACAGAAGGTGGGCAGTGATAGAAAGATCTATGGGGATAGAAGGAAACGTTTTCGCATGGTATCTATTAGAAAGGTATGCAAGTGATGGAGAAAAGAAGGTAAAAAACGGAATAGGATATAAAGGGAAACAGGAGATATGGGGAAGTTTACAACAGAGGTGTAATTACAACTGTAGTAGCAAAAGGAAAAAAAAGGTAAACAACAGAAACTGCGGATGAGAACCATATGCAGATTAGTTTAACAGACAAGAAAAGGAGTACTGGCCTCTTAGATGAGTTATTAATGCACATGTTTCCTTTGCTAGATGCCGTGCGTTATATTCCTGCCCGGGAGGAGGGAATCTTTCTCTAGCCAAGATTATTCCCTATCCTCCATGGAGTCTGGAAGTATGAATAAGATAGCGAATGGGACTGGAATCCAATGTCAAGCCCCGATAGCGCAAAATTCCAAAGGATTAGAGAATACGAGTTACCATTGCCAATAGGCAGTTAAAATAAATTCAATGATAGAATGTAAGGATATAACATTATGTAATGGAGTAAGTGTAATGAAAATAAAAGTTTATGGAGCAAACATGTGGAAAATTAAAGGGGAAAATGGTAGCTATAGGGATGTTAATGGGAAATGAAAAGGGTAACAGGTAAGGACTCTCTACTGAGGTAGCCTTTCTCAGGGAGTAGCGACCCTGCCGATGTGAGCTTTAGGTATGCTGAGATAAGACCCAGAGAAGTAGCCATATTACAGCTAAGAAAAACAAGAAGGAACGGAATACTAAGGAAGGGAAAATAAACGTTTTGGTATACATATTTGGCAAAAGAAGATAGTAAGAGGTTAGTTGTCCATGAAACCGTCAAAACTTTAGGAAGCAGAAACTGAAGGTGGGCAGGGATAGAAAGATCTATGGGAATAGAAGGAATAGGTTTCGTATGGTAGCTATTAGAAAAGTATGCAAGTGATGTAGAAAAGAAAGTAAAGTTGAGAGTAGGATATAGAGGGAGACAGGAGATATGGAGAAGTTTACAACAGAGGTGTAATTACAACTGTAGTAGCAAAAGGAAAAGAAAGGTAAACAACAGAAACTGCGGATGAGAACCATATGCAGATTAGTTTAGCAGACAAGAAAAGGAGTACTGGCCTCTTACATGAGTTATTAGTGCACATGTTTCCTTTGCTAGATGCCGTGCGTTATATTCCTGCCCGGGAGGAGGGAATCTTTCTCTAGCGAAGATTATTCCCTATCCTCCATGGAGTCTGGAAGTATGAATAAGACAGCGAATGGGACTGGAATCCAATATCAAGCCCCGATAGCGCAAAATTCCAAAGGATTAGAGAATACGAGTTACCATTGCCAATAGGCAGTTAAAATAAATTCAATGATAGAATGTAAGGATATAACATTATGTAATGGAATAAGTGTAATGAAAATAAAAGTTTATGGAGCAAACATGTGGAAAATTAAAGGGGAAAATGGTAGCTATAAGGATGTTAATGGGAAATGAAAAGGGTAACAGGTAAGGACTCTCTACTCAGGTAGCCTTACTCACGGAGTAGCGACCCAGCCGATGTGAGCTTTAGGGATGCTGAGATAAGACCCAGAGAAGCTGCCATATTACGACTAAGAAAAGCAAGAAGAAACGGAATACTAAGGAAGGGAAAATAAACATTTTGGTATATATGTTTGGCTGAGAAAGATGGTAAAAGGTTAGTTTTCCGTGAAACCGTTAAAACCTTAGGAAGCAGAAACTGAAGTAGGGCCGGGATAGAAAGAACTATGGGTATAGAAGGAATGGGTTTTGTTTGGTAGCTATTAGAAAAATATGCAAGTGATGTAGAAGAGAAGGTGAAGTTCAGAATAGGATATAAAGGGACACAGGAGATATAAGGAAGTTTACAACAGAGGTGTAAATACAACTGTAGTAGCAAAATGAAAAAAAGCTAAACAACAGAAACTGCGGATGAGAACCATATGCAGATTAGTTTAACAGACAAAAAAAGGAGGAATGGCCTCTTAGATGAGTTATTAGAGCACATGTTTCCTTTGCTAGATGGCGTGCGTTATATTCCTGCCCGGGAGGAGGGAATCTTTCTCTAGCCAAGATTATTCCCTATCCTCCATGGAGTCTGGAAGTATGAATAAGACAGCGAATGGGAGTGGAATCCAATATCAAGCCCCGATAGCGCAAAATTACAAAGGATTAGAGAATACGAGTTACCATTGCCAATAGGCGGTTAAAATAAATTCAATGATAGAATGTAAGGATATAACATTATGTAATGGAGTAAGTGTAATGAAAATAAAAGTTTATGGAGCAAACATGTGGAAAATTAAAGGGGAAAATGGTAGCTATAAGGATGTTAATGGGAAATGAAAAGGGTAACAGGTAAGGACTCTCTACTCAGGTAGCCTTACTCAGGGAGTAGCGACCCAGCCGATGTGAGCTTTAGGGATGCTGAGATAAGACCCAGAGAAGTTGCCATATTACGACTAAGAAAAGCAAGAAGAAACGGAATACTAAGGAAGGGAAAATAAACGTTTTGGTATACATGTTTGGCAAAAGAAGTTAGTAAGAGCTTAGTTGTCCATGAAACCGTTAAAACTTTAGGAAGCAGAAACAGAAGGTGGGCAGGGATAGAAAGATCTATGGGAATAGAAGGACTAGGTTTCGTATGGTAGCTATTAGAAAAGTATGGAAGTGATGTAGAAAAGAAAGTAAAGTTGAGAGTAGGATATAGAGGGACACAGGAGATATGGAGAAGTTTACAACAGAGGTGTAATTACAACTGTAGTAGCAAAAGGAAAAAAAGCTAAACAACAGAAACTGCGGATGAGAACCATATGCAGATTAGTTTAACAGACAAGAAAAGGAGTACTGGCCTCTTAGATGAGTTATTAGTGCACATGTTTCCTTTGCTAGATGGCGTGCGTTACATTCCTGCCCGGGAGGAGGGAATCTTTCTCTAGCCAAGATTATTCCCTATCCTCCATGGAGTCTGGAAGTATGAATAAGATAGCGAATGTGTCTGTAATCCAATGTTCAAGCCCCGATAGCCCAAAATACCACAGAATTGGAGAATACGAGTTACCATTGCCAATAGGCAATTAAAATAACTTAAATGATTGAATGTAAGGATATAACATTATGAAATGGTGTAAGTGTAATGGAATTAAATGTTTATGGAGCAAACATGTGGAAAATTAAAGGGGAAAATGGTAGGTGTAAGGATGTTAATGGGAAATGAAAGGGGTAACAGGTAAGGACTCTCTACTGAGGTAGCCTTACTCAGGGAGTAGCGACCCTGCCGATGTGAGCTTTAGGGATGCTGAGATAAGACCCAGAGAAGTAGCCATGTTACAGCTAAGAAAAACAAGAAGGAACGGAATACTAAGGAAGGGTAAAATAAACGTTTTGATATACATGCTTGGCTCAAGAGGATAGTAAGAGGTTAGTTGTCCCTGAAACCGTTAAAACTTTAGGAAGCAGAAACAGAAGGTAGGCAGGGATAGAAAGATCTATGGGGATAGAAGGAATAGGTTTCGTATGGTAGCTATTAGAAAAGTATACAAGTGATGTAGAAAAGAAGGTTAAGTTGAGAATAGGATATAGACGGACACAGGAGATATGGAGAAGTTTAAAAACAGAGGTGTAGTTACAACCGTAGTAGCAAAAGGAAAAAAAAGGGTAAACAACAGAAACTGCGGATGAGAACCATATGCAGATTAGTTTAACAGACAAAAAAAGGAGTACTGGCCTCTTAGATGAGTTATTAGTGCACATGTTTCCTTTGCTAGATGCCGTGCGTTATATTCCTGCCAGGCAGGAGGGAATATTTCTCTAGCCAAGATCATTCCCTATCCTCCATGGAGTCTGGAAGTATGAATAAGATAACGAATGTGTCTGTAATCCAATGTTCTAGCCCCGCTTGCCCAAAACACCACAGGATTAGAGAATACGAGTTTCCATTGCCATTAGGCAATTAAAATAAATTAAATGATAGAATGTAAGGATATAGCATTATCTAATGGAGTAAGTGTAATGGAATTAAATGTTTATGGAGCAAACATGTTGGAAATTTAAAGGGGAAAATGGTAGCTATAAGGATGTACATGGGAAATGAAAAGGTTTACCGGTAAGGAGTTTACTGAGGCAGCCTTACTCAGGGAGTAGCGACCCTGCCGATGTGAGCTTTAGAGATACTGAGATAAGACCCAGAGAAGTAGGCATATTACAGCTAACAAAAGTAGAGAAAAAGGAATACTAAGGAAGAAAATCTAAACGTTTTGGTATATATGTTTGGCTATAGAAGATGGTGAAAGGTTAGCTGTCCGTGAAACCGTTAAAACCTTAGGAAGCAGAAACAGAAGGTGGGCATTGATAGAAAGATCTATGGGGATAGAAGGAAACGTTTTCGCATGGTATCTATTAGAAAGTTATGAAGAGATGGAGAAAAGAAGGTAAAAAACAGAATAGGATATAAAGGGAAACAGGAGATATGGGGAAGTTTACAACAGAGGTGTAATTACAACTGTAGTAGCAAAAGGAAAAAAAAAGGTAAACAACAGAAACTGCGGATGAGAACCATATGCAGATTAGTTTAACAGACAAGAAAAGGAGGAATGGCCTCTTAGATGAGTTATTAGAGCACATGTTTCCTTTGCTAGATGCCGTGCGTTATATTCCTGCCCGGGAGGAGGGAATCTTTCTCTAGCGAAGATTATTCCCTATCCTCCATGGAGTCTGGAAGTATGAATAAGACAGCGAATGGGACTGGAATCCAATATCAAGCCCCGATAGCGCAAAATTCCAAAGGATTAGAGAATACGAGTTACCATTGCCAATAGGCAGTTAAAATAAATTCAATGATAGAATGTAAGGATATAACATTATGTAATGGAGTAAGTGTAATGAAAATAAAAGTTTATGGAGCAAACATGTGGAAAATTAAAGGGGAAAATGGTAGCTATAAGGATGTTAATGGGAAATGAAAAGGGTAACAGGTAAGGACTCTCTACTCAGGTAGCCTTACTCACGGAGTAGCGACCCAGCCGATGTGAGCTTTAGGGATGCTGAGATAAGACCCAGAGAAGCTGCCATATTACGACTAAGAAAAGCAAGAAGAAACGGAATACTAAGGAAGGGAAAATAAACATTTTGGTATATATGTTTGGCTGAGAAAGATGGTAAAAGGTTAGTTTTCCGTGAAACCGTTAAAACCTTAGGAAGCAGAAACTGAAGTAGGGCCGGGATAGAAAGAACTATGGGTATAGAAGGAATGGGTTTTGTTTGGTAGCTATTAGAAAAATATGCAAGTGATGTAGAAGAGAAGGTGAAGTTCAGAATAGGATATAAAGGGACACAGGAGATATAAGGAAGTTTACAACAGAGGTGTAAATACAACTGTAGTAGCAAAATGAAAAAAAGCTAAACAACAGAAACTGCGGATGAGAACCATATGCAGATTAGTTTAACAGACAAAAAAAGGAGGAATGGCCTCTTAGATGAGTTATTAGAGCACATGTTTCCTTTGCTAGATGGCGTGCGTTATATTCCTGCCCGGGAGGAGGGAATCTTTCTCTAGCCAAGATTATTCCCTATCCTCCATGGAGTCTGGAAGTATGAATAAGACAGCGAATGGGACTGGAATCCAATATCAAGCCCCGATATGGCAAAATTACAAAGGATTAGAGAATACGAGTTACCATTGCCAATAGGCGGTTAAAATAAATTCAATGATAGAATGTAAGGATATAACATTATGTAATGGAGTAAGTGTAATGAAAATAAAAGTTTATGGAGCAAACATGTGGAAAATTAAAGGGGAAAATGGTAGCTATAAGGATGTTAATGGGAAATGACAAGGGTAACAGGTAAGGACTCTCTACTCAGGTAGCCTTACTCAGGGAGTAGCGACCCAGCCGATGTGAGCTTTAGGGATGCTGAGATAAGACCCAGAGAAGTTGCCATATTACGACTAAGAAAAGCAAGAAGAAACGGAATACTAAGGAAGGGAAAATAAACGTTTTGGTATACATGTTTGGCAAAAGAAGTTAGTAAGAGCTTAGTTGTCCATGAAACCGTTAAAACTTTAGGAAGCAGAAACAGAAGGTGGGCAGGGATAGAAAGATCTATGGGAATAGAAGGACTAGGTTTCGTATGGTAGCTATTAGAAAAGTATGGAAGTGATGTAGAAAAGAAAGTAAAGTTGAGAGTAGGATATAGAGGGACACAGGAGATATGGAGAAGTTTACAACAGAGGTGTAATTACAACTGTAGTAGCAAAAGGAAAAAAAGGTAAACAACAGAAACTGTGGATGAGAACCATATGCAGATTAGTTTAACAGACAAGAAAAGGAGTACTGGCCTCTTAGATGAGTTATTAGTGCACATGTTTCCTTTGCTAGATGGCGTGCGTTACATTCCTGCCCGGGAGGAGGGAATCTTTCTCTAGCCAAGATTATTCCCTATCCTCCATGGAGTCTGGAAGTATGAATAAGATAGCGAATGTGTCTGTAATCCAATGTTCAAGCCCCGATAGCCCAAAATACCACAGAATTGGAGAATACGAGTTACCATTGCCAATAGGCAATTAAAATAACTTAAATGATTGAATGTAAGGATATAACATTATGAAATGGTGTAAGTGTAATGGAATTAAATGTTTATGGAGCAAACATGTGGAAAATTAAAGGGGAAAATGGTAGGTGTAAGGATGTTAATGGGAAATGAAAGGGGTAACAGGTAAGGACTCTCTACTGAGGTAGCCTTACTCAGGGAGTAGCGACCCTGCCGATGTGAGCTTTAGGGATGCTGAGATAAGACCCAGAGAAGTAGCCATGTTACAGCTAAGAAAAACAAGAAGGAACGGAATACTAAGGAAGGGTAAAATAAACGTTTTGATATACATGCTTGGCTCAAGAGGATAGTAAGAGGTTATTTGTCCCTGAAACCGTTAAAACTTTAGGAAGCAGAAACAGAAGGTAGGCAGGGATAGAAAGATCTATGGGGATAGAAGGAATAGGTTTCGTATGGTAGCTATTAGAAAAGTATACAAGTGATGTAGAAAAGAAGGTTAAGTTGAGAATAGGATATAGACGGACACAGGAGATATGGAGAAGTTTAAAAACAGAGGTGTAGTTACAACCGTAGTAGCAAAAGGAAAAAAAAAGGGTAAACAACAGAAACTGCGGATGAGAACCATATGCAGATTAGTTTAACAGACAAAAAAAGGAGTACTGGCCTCTTAGATGAGTTATTAGTGCACATGTTTCCTTTGCTAGATGCCGTGCGTTATATTCCTGCCCGGCAGGAGGGAATATTTCTCTAGCCAAGATCATTCCCTATCCTCCATGGAGTCTGGAAGTATGAATAAGATAACGAATGTGTCTGTAATCCAATGTTCTAGCCCCGCTTGCCCAAAACACCACAGGATTAGAGAATACGAGTTTCCATTGCCATTAGGCAATTAAAATAAATTAAATGATAGAATATAAGGATATAGCATTATCTAATGGAGTAAGTGTAATGGAATTAAATGTTTATGGAGCAAACATGTTGGAAATTTAAAGGGGAAAATGGTAGCTATAAGGATGTACATGGGAAATGAAAAGGTTTACCGGTAAGGAGTTTACTGAGGCAGCCTTACTCAGGGAGTAGCGACCCTGCCGATGTGAGCTTTAGAGATACTGAGATAAGACCCAGAGAAGTAGGCATATTACAGCTAACAAAAGTAGAGAAAAAGGAATACTAAGGAAGAAAATCTAAACGTTTTGGTATATATGTTTGGCTATAGAAGATGGTGAAAGGTCAGCTGTCCGTGAAACCGTTAAAACCTTAGGAAGCAGAAACAGAAGGTGGGCATTGATAGAAAGATCTATGGGGACAGAAGGAAACGTTTTCACATCGTATCTATTAGAAAGGTATGCAAGTGATGGAGAAAAGAAGGTAAAAAACAGAATAGGATATAAAGGGAAACAGGAGATATGGGGAAGTTTACAACAGAGGTGTAATTACAACTGTAGTAGCAAAAGGAAAAAAAGGTAAACAACAGAAACTGCGGAAAAGAACCATACGCAGATTAGTTTAACAGACAAGAAAAGGAGGAATGGCCTCTTAGATGAGTTATTAGAGCACATGTTTCCTTTGCTAGATGCCGTGCGTTATATTCCTGCCCGGGAGGAGGGAATCTTTCTCTAGCGAAGATTATTCCCTATCCTCCATGGAGTCTGGAAGTATGAATAAGACAGCGAATGGGACTGGAATCCAATATCAAGCCCCGATAGCGCAAAATTCCAAAGGATTAGAGAATACGAGTTACCATTGCCAATAGGCAGTTAAAATAAATTCAATGATAGAATGTAAGGATATAACATTATGTAATGGAGTAAGTGTAATGAAAATAAAAGTTTATGGAGCAAACATGTGGAAAATTAAAGGGGAAAATGGTAGCTATAAGGATGTTAATGGGAAATGAAAAGGGTAACAGGTAAGGACTCTCTACTCAGGTAGCCTTACTCAGGGAGTAGCGACCCAGCCGATGTGAGCTTTAGGGATGCTGAGATAAGACCCAGAGAAGTTGCCATATTACGACTAAGAAAAGCAAGAAGAAACGGAATACTAAGGAAGGGAAAATAAACGTTTTGGTATACATGTTTGGCAAAAGAAGTTAGTAAGAGCTTAGTTGTCCATGAAACCGTTAAAACTTTAGGAAGCAGAAACAGAAGGTGGGCAGGGATAGAAAGATCTATGGGAATAGAAGGACTAGGTTTCGTATGGTAGCTATTAGAAAAGTATGGAAGTGATGTAGAAAAGAAAGTAAAGTTGAGAGTAGGATATAGAGGGACACAGGAGATATGGAGAAGTTTACAACAGAGGTGTAATTACAACTGTAGTAGCAAAAGGAAAAAAAGCTAAACAACAGAAACTGCGGATGAGAACCATATGCAGATTAGTTTAACAGACAAGAAAAGGAGTACTGGCCTCTTAGATGAGTTATTAGTGCACATGTTTCCTTTGCTAGATGGCGTGCGTTACATTCCTGCCCGGGAGGAGGGAATCTTTCTCTAGCCAAGATTATTCCCTATCCTCCATGGAGTCTGGAAGTATGAATAAGATAGCGAATGGGACTGGAATCCAATGTCAAGCCCCGATAGCGCAAAATTCCAAAGGATTAGAGAATGCGAGTTACCATTGCCAATAGGCAGTTAAAATAAATTCAATGATAGAATGTAAGGATATAACATTATGTAATGGAGTAAGTGTAATGAAAATAAAAGTTTATGGAGCAAACATGTGGAAAATTAAAGGGGAAAATGGTAGCTATAAGGATGTTAATGGGAAATGAAAAGGGTAACAGGTAAGGACTCTCTACTCAGGTAGCCTTACTCAGGGAGTAGCGACCCAGCCGATGTGAGCTTTAGGGATGCTGAGATAAGACCCAGAGAAGTTGCCATATTACGACTAAGAAAAGCAAGAAGAAACGGAATACTAAGGAAGGGAAAATAAACATTTTGGTATATATGTTTGGCTAAGAAAGATGGTAAAAGGTTAGTTTTCCGTGAAACCGTTAAAACCTTAGGAAGCAGAAACTGAAGTAGGGCCGGGATAGAAAGAACTATGGGTATAGAAGGAATGGGTTTTGTTTGGTAGCTATTAGAAAAATATGCAAGTGATGTAGAAGAGAAGGTGAAGTTCAGAATAGGATATAAAGGGACACAGGAGATATAAGGAAGTTTACAACAGAGGTGTAAATACAACTGTAGTAGCAAAAGGAAAAAAAAGGTAAACAACAGAAACTGCGGATGAGAACCATATGCAGATTAGTTTAACAGACAAGAAAAGGAGGAATGGCCTCTTAGATGAGTTATTAGAGCACATGTTTCCTTTGCTAGATGGCGTGCGTTATATTCCTGCCCGGGAGGAGGGAATCTTTCTCTAGCCAAGATTATTCCCTATCCTTTATGGAGTCTGCAAGTATGAATAAGATAGCGAATGGGACTATAATCCAATTTCAAGCCCCGATAGCGCAAAATTCCAAAGGATTAGAGAATACGAGTAACCATTGCCAATAGGCAGTTAAAATAAATTCAATGATAGAATGTAAGGATATAGCATTATGTAATGGAGTAAGTGTAATGAAAATAAAAGTTTATGGAGCAAACATGTGGAAAATTAAAGGGGAAAATGGTAGCTATGGGGATGTTAATGGGAAATGAAAAGGGTAACAGGTAAGGACTCTCTACTCAGGTAGCCTTACTCAGGGAGTAGCGACCCAGCCGATGTGAGCTTTAGGGATGCTGAGATAAGACCCAGAGAAGCTGCCATATTACGACTAAGAAAAGCAAGAAGAAACGGAATACTAAGGAAGGGAAAATAAACGTTTTGGTATACATGTTTGGCAAAAGAAGTTAGTAAGAGCTTAGTTGTCCATGAAACCGTTAAAACTTTAGGAAGCAGAAACAGAAGGTGGGCAGGGATAGAAAGATCTATGGGAATAGAAGGACTAGGTTTCGTATGGTAGCTATTAGAAAAGTATGCAAGTGATGTAGAAAAGAAAGTAAAGTTGAGAGTAGGATATAGAGGGACACAGGAGATATGGAGAAGTTTACAACAGAGATGTAATTACAACTGTAGTAGCAAAAGGAAAAAAAAGGTAAACAACAGAAACTGCGGATGAGAACCATATGCAGATTAGTTTAACAGACAAGAAAAGGGGGAGTGGCCTCTTAGATGAGTTAATAGTGCACATGTTTCCTTTGCTAGATGCCGTGCGTTATATTGCTGCCCGGGAGGAGGGAATCTTTCTCTAGCCAAGATTATTCCCTATCCTCCATGGAGTCTGGAAGTATGAATAAGATAGCGAATGTGTCTGTAATCCAATGTTCAAGCCCCGATAGCCCAAAATACCACAGAATTGGAGAATACGAGTTACCATTGCCAATAGGCAATTAAAATAACTTAAATGATTGAATGTAAGGATATAACATTATGTAATGGTGTAAGTGTAATGGAATTAAATGTTTATGGAGCAAACATGTGGAAAATTAAAGGGGAATATGGTAGGTGTAAGGATGTTAATGGGAAATGAAAGGGGTAACAGGTAAGGACTCTCTACTGAGGTAGCCTTACTCAGGGAGTAGCGACCCTGCCGATGTGAGCTTTAGGGATGCTGAGATAAGACCCAGAGAAGTAGCCATGTTACAGCTAAGAAAAACAAGAAGGAACGGAATACTAAGGAAGGGTAAAATAAACGTTTTGATATACATGCTTGGCTCAAGAGGATAGTAAGAGGTTAGTTGTCCCTGAAACCGTTAAAACTTTAGGAAGCAGAAACAGAAGGTAGGCAGGGATAGAAAGATCTATGGGGATAGAAGGAATAGGTTTCGTATGGTAGCTATTAGAAAAGTATGCAAGTGATGTAGAAAAGAAGGTTAAGTTGAGAATAGGATATAGACGGACACAGGAGATATGGAGAAGTTTAAAAACAGAGGTGTAGTTACAACCGTAGTAGCAAAACGAAAAAAAAAGGGTAAACAACAGAAACTGCGGATGAGAACCATATGCAGATTAGTTTAACAGACAAAAAAGGAGTACTGGCCTCTTAGATGAGTTATTAGTGCACATGTTTCCTTTGCTAGATGCCGTGCGTTATATTCCTGCCCGGCAGGAGGGAATATTTCTCTAGCCAAGATCATTCCCTATCCTCCATGGAGTCTGGAAGTATGAATAAGATAACGAATGTGTCTGTAATCCAATGTTCTAGCCCCGCTTGCCCAAAACACCACAGGATTAGAGAATACGAGTTACCATTGCCATTAGGCAATTAAAATAAATTAAATGATAGAATGTAAGGATATAGCATTATGTAATGGAGTAAGTGTAATGGAATTAAATGTTTATGGAGCAAACATGTTGGAAATTTAAAGGGGAAAATGCTAGCTATAAGGATGTACATGGGAAATGAAAAGGTTTACCGGTAAGGAGTTTACTGAGGCAGCCTTACTCAGGGAGTAGCGACCCTGCCGATGTGAGCTTTAGAGATACTGAGATAAGACACAGAGAAGTAGGCATATTACAGCTAACAAAAGTAGAGAAAAAGGAATACTAAGGAAGAAAATCTAAACGTTTTGGTATATATGTTTGGCTATAGAAGATGGTGAAAGGTTAGCTGTCCGTGAAACCGTTAAAACCTTAGGAAGCAGAAACAGAAGGTGGGCATTGATAGAAAGATCTATGGGGACAGAAGGAAACGTTTTCGCATCGTATCTATTAGAAAGGTATGCAAGTGATGGAGAAAAGAAGGTAAAAAAACAGAATAGGATATAAAGGGAAACAGGAGATATGGGGAAGTTTACAACAGAGGTGTAATTACAACTGTAGTAGCAAAAGGAAAAAAAAGGTAAACAACAGAAACTGCGGATGAGAACCATACGCAGATTAGTTTAACAGACAAGAAAAGGAGGAATGGCCTCTTAGATGAGTTATTAGAGCACATGTTTCCTTTGCTAGATGCCGTGCGTTATATTCCTGCCCGGGAGGAGGGAATCTTTCTCTAGCCAAGATTATTCCCTATCCTCCATGGAGTCTGGAAGTATGAATAAGACAGCGAATGGGACTGGAATCCAATATCAAGCCCCGATAGCGCAAAATTCCAAAGGATTAGAGAATACGAGTTACCATTGCCAATAGGCAGTTAAAATAAATTCAATGATAGAATGTAAGGATATAACATTATGTAATGGAGTAAGTGTAATGAAAATAAAAGTTTATGGAGCAAACATGTGGAAAATTAAAGGGGAAAATGGTAGCTATAAGGATGTTAATGGGAAATGAAAAGGGTAACAGGTAAGGACTCTCTACTCAGGTAGCCTTACTCAGGGAGTAGCGACCCAGCCGATGTGAGCTTTAGGGATGCTGAGATAAGACCCAGAGAAGTTGCCATATTACGACTAAGAAAAGCAAGAAGAAACGGAATACTAAGGAAGGGAAAATAAACATTTTGGTATATATGTTTGGCTAAGAAAGATGGTAAAAAAGTTAGTTTTCCGTGAAACCGTTAAAACCTTAGGAAGCAGAAACTGAAGTAGGGCCGGGATAGAAAGAACTATGGGTATAGAAGGAATGGGTTTTGTTTGGTAGCTATTAGAAAAATATGCAAGTGATGTAGAAGAGAAGGTGAAGTTCAGAATAGGATATAAAGGGACACAGGAGATATAAGGAAGTTTACAACAGAGGTGTAAATACAACTGTAGTAGCAAAAGGAAAAAAAAGGTAAACAACAGAAACTGCGGATGAGAACCATATGCAGATTAGTTTAACAGACAAGAAAAGGAGGAATGGCCTCTTAGATGAGTTATTAGAGCACATGTTTCCTTTGCTAGATGGCGTGCGTTATATTCCTGCCCGGGAGGAGGGAATCTTTCTCTAGCCAAGATTATTCCCTATCCTCCATGGAGTCTGGAAGTATGAATAAGATAGCGAATGGGACTGGAATCCAATGTCAAGCCCCGATAGCGCAAAATTCCAAAGGATTAGAGAATGCGAGTTACCATTGCCAATAGGCAGTTAAAATAAATTCAATGATAGAATGTAAGGATATAACATTATGTAATGGAGTAAGTGTAATGGAATTAAATGTTTATGGAGCAAACATGTGGAAAATTAAAGGGGAAAATTGTAGCTATAAAGATGTACATGGGAAATGAAAAGGTTTACCGGCAAGGAGTTTACTGAGGCAGCCTTACTCAGGGAGTAACGACCCTGCTGATGTGAGCTTTAGGGATGCTGAGATAAGACCCAGAGAAGTAGCCATATTCAGCTAAGAAAAACAAGAAGGAACGGAATACTAAGGATGGGAAAATAAACGTTTTGGTATACATGTTTGGCTAAAGAAGATAGTAAGAGGTGAGTTGTCCATGAAACCGTTAAAACTTTAGGAAGCAGAAACAGAAGGTGGGCAGGGATAGAAAGATCTATGGGAATAGAAGGACTAGGTTTCGTATGGTAGCTATTAGAAAAGTATGCAAGTGATGTAGAAAAGAAAGTAAATTTGAGAGTAGGATATAGAGGGACACAGGAGATATGGAGAAGTTTACAACAGAGATGTAATTACAACTGTAGTAGCAAAAGGAAAAAAAAGGTAAACAACAGAAACTGCGGATGAGAACCATATGCAGATTAGTTTAACAGACAAGAAAAGGGGGAGTGGCCTCTTAGATGAGTTAATAGTGCACATGTTTCCTTTGCTAGATGCCGTGCGTTATATTGCTGCCCGGGAGGAGGGAATCTTTCTCTAGCCAAGATTATTCCCTATCCTCCATGGAGTCTGGAAGTATGAATATGATAGCGAATGTGTCTGTAATCCAATGTTCAAGCCCCGATAGCCCAAAATACCACAGGATTGGAGAATACGAGTTACCATTGCCAATAGGCAATTAAAATAACTTAAATGATGGAATGTAAGGATATAACATTATGTAATGGTGTAAGTATAATGGAATTAAATGTTTATGGAGCAAACATGTGGAAAATTAAAGGGGAAAATGGTAGGTGTAAGGATGTTAATGGGAGATGAAAGGGGTAGCAGGTAAGGACTCTCTACTGAGGTAGCCTTACTCAGGGAGTAGCGACCCTGCCGATGTGAGCTTTAGGGATGCTGAGATAAGACCCAGAGAAGTAGCCATATTACAGCTAAGAAAAACAAGAAGGAACGGAATACTAAGGAAGGGTAAAATAAACGTTTTGGTATACATGTTTGGCTCAAGAGGATAGTAAGAGGTTAGTTGTCCCTGAAACCGTTAAAACTTTAGGAAGCAGAAACAGAAGGTAGGCAGGGATAGAAAGATCTATGGTGATATGGGAATAGGTTTCGTTTGGTAGCTATTAGAAAAGTATGCAAGTGATGTAGAAAAGAAGGTTAAGTTAAGAATAGGATATAGAGGGACACAGGAGATATGGAGAAGTTTAAAAACAGAGGTGTAGTTACAACCGTAGTAGCAAAAGGAAAAAAAAGGGTAAAGAACAGAAACCGCGGATGAGAACCATATGCAGATTAGTTTAACAGACAAAAAAGGAGTACTGGCCTCTTAGATGAGTTATTAGTGCACATGTTTCCTTTGCTAGATGCCGTGCGTTATGTTCCTGCACGGGAGTAGGGAATCTTCTCTAGCTAAGATTATTCCCTATCCTCCACGGAGTCTGGAAGTATGAATAAGATAACGAATGTGTCTGTAATCCAATGTTCTAGCCCCGCTTGCCCAAAACACCACAGGATTAGAGAATACGAGTTACCATTGCCAATAGGCAATTAAAATAAATTAAATGATAGAATGTAAGGATATAGCATTATGTAATGGAGTAAGTGTAATGGAACTAAATGTTTATGGAGCAAACATGTTGGAAATTTAAAGGGGACAATGGTAGCTATAAGGATGTACATGGGAAATGAAAAGGTTTACCGGTAAGGAGTTTACTGAGGCAGCCTTACTCAGGGAGCAGCGACCCTGCCGATGTGAGCTTTAGGGATACTGAGATAAGACCCAGAGAAGTAGGCATATTACAGCTAACAAAAGCAGAGGGAAAAGAATACTAAGGAAGAAAATCTAAACGTTTTGGTATATATGTATGGCTATAGAAGATGGTGAAAGGTTAGCTGTTCGTGAAACCGTTAAAACCTTAGGAAGCAGAAACAGAAGGTGGGCAGTGATAGAAAGATCTATGGGGACAGAAGGAAACGTTTTCGCATGGTATCTATTAGAAAGGTATGCAAGTGATGGAGAAAAGAAGGTAAAAAACAGAATAGGATATAAAGGGAAACAGGAGATATGGGGAAGTTTACAACAGAAGTGTAATTACAACTGTAGTAGCAAAAGGAAAAAAAAGATAAACAACAGAAACTGCGGATGAGAACCATATGCAGATTAGTTTAACAGACAAGAAAAGGAGTACTGGCCTCTTACATGAGTTATTAGTGCACATGTTTCCTTTGCTAGATGCCGTGCGTTATATTCCTGCCCGGGAGGAGGGAATCTTTCTCTAGCCAAGATTATTCCCTATCCCCCATGGAGTTTGGAAGTATGAATAAGATAGCGAATGTGTCTGTAATCCAATGTTCAAGCCCCGATAGCCCAAAATACCACAGGATTGGAGAATACGAGTTACAATATCCAATAGGCAATTAAAATAACTTAAATGATGGAATGTAAGCATATAACATTATGTAATGGTGTAAGTGTAATGGAGTTAAATGTTTATGGAGCAAACATGTGGAAAATTAAAGGGGAAAATGGTAGGTGTAAGGATGTTAATGGGAAATGAAAGGCGTAACAGGTAAGGACTCTCTACTGAGGTAGCCTTACTCAGGGAGTAGCGACCCTGCCGATGTGAGCTTTAGGGATGCTGAGATAAGACCCAGAGAAGTAGCCATGTTACAGCTAAGAAAAACAAGAAGGAACGGAATACTAAGGATGGGTAAAATAAAAGTTTTGATATACATGTTTGGCTCAAGAGGATAGTAAGAGGTTAGTTGTCCCTGAAACCGTTAAAACTTTAGGAAGCAGAAACAGAAGGTAGGCAGGGATAGAAAGATCTATGGGGATAGAAGGAATAGGTTTCGTATGGTAGCTATTAGAAAAGTATGCAAGTGATGTAGAAAAGAAGGTTAAGTTGAGAATAGTATATAGACGGACACAGGAGATATGGAGAAGTTTAAAAACAGAGGTGTAGTTACAACCGTAGTAGCAAAAGGAAAAAAAGGGTAAACAACAGAAACTGCGGATGAGAACCATATGCAGATTAGTTTAACAGACAAAAAAAGGAGTACTGGCCTCTTAGATGAGTTATTAATGCACATGTTTCCTTTGCTAGATGCCGTGCGTTATATTCCTGCCCGGGAGGAGGGAATCTTTCTCTAGCCAAGATCATTCCCTATCCTCCATGGAGTCTGGAAGTATGAATAAGATAACGAATGTGTCTGTAATCCAATGTTCTAGCCCCGCTTGCCCAAAACACCACAGGATTAGAGAATACGAGTTACCATTGCCAATAGGCAATTAAAATAAATTAAATGATAGAATGTAAGGATATAGCATTATGTAATGGAGTAAGTGTAACGGAATTAAATGTTTATGGAGCAAACATGTTGGAAATTTAAAGGGAAAATGGTAGCTATAAGGATGTACATGGGAAATTAAAAGGTTTACCGGTAAGGAGTTTACTGAGGCAGCCTTACTCAGGGAGTAGCGACCCTGCCGATGTGAGCTTTAGGGATACTGAGATAAGACCCAGAGAAGTAGGCATATTACAGCTAACAAAAGTAGAGGAAGAGGAATACTAAGGAAGAAAATCTAAACGTTTTGGTATATATGTTTGGCTATAGAAGATGGTGAAAGGTTAGCTGTCCGTGAAACCGTTAAAACCTTAGGAAGCACAAACAGAAGGTGGGCAGGGATAGAAAGATCTATGGGAATAGAAAGACTAGGTTTCGTATGGTAGCTATTAGAAAAGTATGGAAGTGATGTAGAAAAGAAAGTAAAGTTGAGAGTAGGATATAGAGGGACACAGGAGATATGGAGAAGTTTACAACAGAGGTGTAATTACAACTGTAGTAGCAAAAGGAAAAGAAAGGTAAACAACAGAAACTGCGGATGAGAACCATATGCAGATTAGTTTAACAGACAAGAAAAGGAGTACTGGCCTCTTAGATGAGTTATTAGTGCACATGTTTCCTTTGCTAGATGCCGTGCGTTATATTCCTGCCCGGGAGGAGGGAATCTTTCTCTAGCCAAGATTATTCCCTATCCCCCATGGAGTTTGGAAGTATGAATAAGATAGCGAATGTGTCTGTAATCCAATGTTCAAGCCCCGATAGCCCAAAATACCACAGAATTGGAGAATACGAGTTACCATTGCCAATAGGCAATTAAAATAACTTAAATGATTGAATGTAAGGATATAACATTATGTAATGGTGTAAGTGTAATGGAATTAAATGTTTATGGAGCAAACATGTGGAAAATTAAAGGGGAAAATGGTAGGTGTAAGGATGTTAATGGGAAATGAAAGGCGTAACAGGTAAGGACTCTCTACTGAGGTAGCCTTACTCAGGGAGTAGCGACCCTGCCGATGTGAGCTTTAGGGATGCTGAGATAAGACCCAGAGAAGTAGCCATGTTACAGCTAAGAAAAACAAGAAGGAACGGAATACTAAGGATGGGTAAAATAAACGTTTTGATATACATGGTTGGCTCAAGAGGATAGTAAGAGGTTAGTTGTCCCTGAAACCGTTAAAACTTTAGGAAGCAGAAACAGAAGGTAGGCAGGGATAGAAAGATCTATGGGGATAGAAGGAGTAGGTTTCGTATGGTAGCTATTAGAAAAGTATGCAAGTGATGTAGAAAAGAAGGTTAAGTTGAGAATAGGATATAGACGGACACAGGAGATATGGAGAAGTTTAAAAACAGAGGTGTAGTTACAACCGTAGTAGCAAAAGGAAAAAAAAGGATAAACAACAGAAACTGCGGATGAGAACCATATGCAGATTAGTTTAACAGACAAAAAAAGGAGTACTGGCCTCTTAGATGAGTTATTAATGCACATGTTTCCTTTGCAGGATGCCGTGCGTTATATTCCTGCCCGGGAGGAGGGAATTTTTCTCTAGCCAAGATCATTCCCTATCCTCCATGGAGTCTGGAAGTATGAATAAGATAACGAATGTGTCTGTAATCCAATGTTCTAGCCCCGCTTGCCCAAAACACCACAGGATTAGAGAATACGTGTTACCATTGCCATTAGGCAATTAAAATAAATTAAATGATAGAATGTAAGGATATAGCATTATGTAATGGAGTAAGTGTAATGGAATTAAATGTTTATGGAGCAAACATGTTGGAAATTTAAAGGGGAAAATGGTAGCTATAAGGATGTACATGGGAAATGAAAAGGTTTACCGGTAAGGAGTTTACTGAGGCAGCCTTACTCAGGGAGTAGCGACCCTGCCGATGTGAGCTTTAGGGATACTGAGATAAGACCCAGAGAAGTAGGCATATTACAGCTAACATAAGTAGAGGAAAAGGAATACTAAGGAAGAAAATCTAAACGTTTTAGTATATATGTTTGGCTATAGAAGATGGTGAAAGGTTAGCTGTCCGTGAAACCGTTAAAACCTTAGGAAGCAGAAACAGAAGGTGGGCAGTGATAGAAAGATCTATGGGGATAGAAGGAAACGTATTCGCACGGTATCTATTAGAAAGGTATGCAAGTGATGGAGAAAAGAAGGTAAAAAACGAAATAGGATATAAAGGGAAACAGGAGATATGGGGAAGTTTACAACAGAGGTGTAATTACAACTGTAGTAGCAAAAGGAAAAAAAAGGTAAACAACAGAAACTGCGGATGAGAACCATATGCAGATTAGCTCAACAGACAAGAAAAGGAGGAATGGCCTCTTAGATGAGTTATTAGTGCACATGTTTCCTTTGCTAGATGCCGTGCGTTATATTCCTGCCCGGTAGGAGGGAATCTTTCTCTAGCCAAGATTATTCCCTATCCTCCATGGAGTCTGGAAGTATGAATAAGATAGCGAATAGGACTGGAATCCAATGTCAAGCCCCGATAGCGCAAAATTCCAAAGGATTAGAGAATACGAGTTACCATTGCCAATAGGCAGTTAAAATAAATTCAATGATAGAATGTAAGGATATAGCATTATTTAATGGAGTAAGTGTACTGGAATTAAAAGTTTATGGAGCAAACATGTGGAAAATTAAAGGGGAAAATGGTAGCTATAGGGATGTTAATGGGAAATGAAAAGGGTAACAGGTAAGGACTCTCTACTGAGGTAGCCTTACTCAGGTAGTAAGGACCCTGCCAATGTGAGCTTTAGGGATACTGAGATAAGACCCAGAGAAGTAGGCATACTACAGCTAACAAAAGTAGAGGAAAAGGAATACTAAGGAAGAAAATCTAAACGTTTTGGTATATATGTTTGGCTATAGAAGGTGGTGAAAGGTTAGCTGTCCGTGAAACCGTTAAAACCTTAGGAAGCAGAAACAGAAGGTGGGCAGTGATAGAAAGATCTATGGGGATAGAAGGAAACGTTTTCGCATGGTATCTATTAGAAAGGTATGCAATTGATGGAAAAAAGAAGGTAAAAAAAGAATAGGATATAAATGGGAAATAGGAGATATGGGGACGTTTACAGCAGAGGTGTAATTACAACTGTACTATTAAAAGGAAAAAAAAGGTAAACAACAGAAACTGCGGATGAGAACCATATGCAGATTAGCTTAACAGATAAGAAAAGGAGTACTGGCCTCTTAGATGAGTTATTAGAGCACATGCTTCCTTTGCTAGATGCCGTGCGTTATATTCCTGCCCGGGAGGAGGGAATCTTTCTCTAGCCAAGATTATTCCCTATCCTCCATGGAGTCTGGAAGTATGAATAAGATAGCGAATGGGACTAGAATCCAATGTCAAGCCCCGATAGCGCAAAATTCCAAAGGATTAGAGAATACGAGTTACCATTGCCAATAGGCAGTTAAAATAAATTCAATGATAGAATGTAAGGATATAACATTATGTAATGGAGTAAGTGTAATGAAAATAAAAGTCTATGGAGCAAACATGTGGAAAATTAAAGGGGAAAATGGTAGCTATAGGGATGTTAATGGGAAATGAAAACGGTAACAGGTAAGGACTCTCTACTGAGGTAGCCTTACTCAGGGAGTAGCGACCCTGCCGATGTGAGCTTTAGGGATGCTGAGATAAAACCCAGAGAAGTAGCCATATTACAGCTAAGAAAAACAAAAAGGAACGGTATACTAAGGAAGGGAAAATAAACGTTTTGGTATACATGTTTGGCTAAAGAAGATAGTAAGAGGTGAGTTGTCCATGAAACCGTTAAAACTTTAGGAAGCAGAAACAGAAGGTGGGCAGGGATAGAAAGATCTATGGGAATAGAAGGACTAGGTTTCGTATGGTAGCTATTAGAAAAGTATGCAAGTGATGTAGAAAAGAAAGTAAAGTTGAGAGTAGGATATAGAGGGACACAGGAGATATGGAGAAGTTTACAACAGAGATGTAATTACAACTGTAGTAGCAAAAGGAAAAAAAAAGGTAAACAACAGAAACTGCGGATGAGAACCATATGCAGATTAGTTTAACAGACAAGAAAAGGAGTACTGGCCTCTTAGATGAGTTATTAGTGCACATGTTTCCTTTGCTAGATGCCGTGCGTTATATTCCTGCCCGGGAGGAGGGAATCTTTCTCTAGCCAAGATTATTCCCTATCCCCCATGGAGTTTGGAAGTATGAATAAGATAACGAATGTGTCTGTAATCCAATGTTCAAGCCCCGATAGCCCAAAATACCACAGAATTGGAGAATACGAGTTACCATTGCCAATAGGCAATTAAAATAACTTAAATGATTGAATGTAAGGATATAACATTATGTAATGGTGTAAGTGTAATGGAATTAAATGTTTATGCAGCAAACATGTGGAAAATTAAAGGGGAAAATGGTAGGTGTAAGGATGTTAATGGGAAATGAAAGGCGTAACAGGTAAGGACTCTCTACTGAGGTAGCCTTACTCAGGGAGTAGCGACCCTGCCGATGTGAGCTTTAGGGATGCTGAGATAAGACCCAGAGAAGTAGCCATGTTACAGCTAAGAAAAACAAGAAGGAACGGAATACTAAGGATGGGTAAAATAAACGTTTTGATATACATGTTTGGCTCAAGAGGATAGTAAGAGGTTAGTTGTCCCTGAAACCGTTAAAACTTTAGGAAGCAGAAACAGAAGGTAGGCAGGGATAGAAAGATCTATGGGGATAGAAGGAATAGGTTTCGTATGGTAGCTATTAGAAAAGTATGCAAGTGATGTAGAAAAGAAGGTTAAGTTGAGAATAGGATATAGACGGACACAGGAGATATGGAGAAGTTTAAAAACAGAGGTGTAGTTACAACCGTAGTAGCAAAAGGAAAAAAAAGGGTAAACAACAGAAACTGCGGATGAGAACCATATGCAGATTAGTTTAACAGACAAAAAAAGGAGTACTGGCCTCTTAGATGAGTTATTAATGCACATGTTTCCTTTGCTAGATGCCGTGCGTTATATTCCTGCCCGGGAGGAGGGAATCTTTCTCTAGCCAAGATCATTCCCTATCCTCCATGGAGTCTGGAAGTATGAATAAGATAACGAATGTGTCTGTAATCCAATGTTCTAGCCCCGCTTGCCCAAAACACCACAGGATTAGAGAATACGAGTTACCATTGCCATTAGGCAATTAAAATAAATTAAATGATAGAATGTAAGGATATAGCATTATGTAATGGAGTAAGTGTAATGGAATTAAATGTTTATGGAGCAAACATGTTGGAAATTTAAAGGGGAAAATGGTAGCTATAAGGATGTACATGGGAAATGAAAAGGTTTACCGGTAAGGAGTTTACTGAGGCAGCCTTACTCAGGGAGTAGCGACCCTGCCGATGTGAGCTTTAGGGATACTGAGATAAGACCCAGAGAAGTAGGCATATTACAGCTAACATAAGTAGAGGAAAAGGAATACTAAGGAAGAAAATCTAAACGTTTTAGTATATATGTTTGGCTATAGAAGATGGTGAAAGGTTAGCTGTTCGTGAAACCGTTAAAACCTTAGGAAGCAGAAACAGAAGGTGGGCAGGGATAGAAAGATCTATGGGAATAGAAGGAATAGGTTTCGTATGGTAGCTATTAGAAAAGTATGCAAGTGATGTAGAAAAGAAAGTAAAGTTGAGAGTAGGATATAGAGGGACACAGGAGATATGGAGAAGTTTACAACAGAGGTGTAATTACAACTGTAGTAGCAAAAGGAAAAGAAAGGTAAACAACAGAAACTGCGGATGAGAACCATATGCAGATTAGTTTAACAGACAAGAAAAGGAGGAATGGCCTCTTAGATGAGTTATTAGAGCACATGTTTCCTTTGCTGGAAGCCGTGCGTTATATTCCTGCCCGGGAGGAGGGAATCTTTCTCTAGCCAAGATTATTCCCTATCCTTTATGGAGTCTGCAAGTATGAATAAGATAGCGAATGGGACTATAATCCAATTTCAAGCCCCGATAGCGCAAAATTCCAAAGGATTAGAGAATACGAGTAACCATTGCCAATAGGCAGTTAAAATAAATTCAATGATAGAATGTAAGGATATAGCATTATGTAATGGAGTAAGTGTAATGAAAATAAAAGTTTATGGAGCAAACATGTGGAAAATTAAAGGGGAAAATGGAAGGTGTAAGGATGTTAATGGGAAATGAAAGGGGTAACAGGTAAGGACTCTCTACTGAGGTAGCCTTACTCAGGGAGTAGCGACCCTGCCGATGTGAGCTTTAGGGATGCTGAGATAAGACCCAGAGAAGTAGCCATACTGCAGCTAAGAAAAACAAGAAGGAACGGAATACTAAGGAAGGGTAAAATAAACGTTTTGATATACATGTTTGGCTAAGAAAGATGGTAAAAGGTTAGTTGTCCGTGAAACCGTTAAAACCTTAGGAAGCAGAAACTGAAGTAGGGCCGGGATAGAAAGAACTATGGGTATAGAAGGAATGGGTTTTGTTTGGTAGCTATTAGAAAAATATGCAAGTGATGTAGAAGAGAAGGTGAAGTTCAGAATAGGATATAAAGGGACACAGGAGATATAAGGAAGTTCACAACAGAGGTGTAAATACAACTGTAGTAGTAAAAGGAAAAAAAGTAAACAACAGAAACTGCGGATGAGAACCATATGCAGATTAGTTTAACAGACAAGAAAAGGAGGAATGGCCTCTTAGATGAGTTATTAGAGCACATGTTTCCTTTGCTAGATGCCGTGCGTTATATTCCTGCCCGGGAGGAGGGAATCTTTCTCTAGCCAAGATTATTCCCTATCCTCCATGGAGTCTGGAAGTATGAATAAGATAGCGAATGGGACTGGAATCCAATGTCAAGCCCCGATAGCGCAAAATTCCAAAGGATTAGAGAATACGAGTTACCATTGCCAATAGGCAGTTAAAATAAATTCAATGATAGAATGTAAGGATATAACATTATGTAATGGAGTAAGTGTAATGGAATTAAATGTTTATGGAGCAAACATGTGGAAAATTATTGGGGAAAATGGTAGGTGTAAGGATGGTAATGGGAAATGAAAGGGGTAACAGGTAAGGACTCTCTACTGAGGTAGCCTTACTCAGGGAGTAGCGACCCTGCCGATGTGAGCTTTAGGGATGCTGAGATAATACCCAGAAAAGTAGCCATATTACAGCTAAGAAAAACAAGAAGGAACGGAATACTAAGGAAGGGTAAAATAAACGTTTTGGTATTCTTGTTTGGCTCAAGAGGATAGTAAGAGGTTAGTTGTCCCGGAAACCGTTAAAACTTTAGGAAGCAGAAACAGAAGGTAGGCAGGGATAGAAAGATCTATGGGGATAGAAGGAATAGGTTTCGTATGGTAGCTATTAGAAAAGTATGGAAGTGATGTAGAAAAGAAAGTAAAGTTGAGAGTAGGATATAGAGGGACACAGGAGATATGGAGAAGTTTACAACAGAGGTGTAATTACAACTGTAGTAGCAAAAGGAAAAAAAAAGTAAACAACAGAAACTGCGGATGAGAACCATATGCAGATTAGTTTAACAGACAAGAAAAGGAGTACTGGCCTCTTAGATGAGTTATTAGTGCACATGTTTCCTTTGCTAGATGCCGTGCGATATATTCCTGCCCGGGAGGAGGGAATCCTTCTCTAGCCAAGATTATTGCCTATCCCCCATGGAGTTTGGAAGTATGAATAAGATAGCGAATGTGTCTGTAATCCAATGTTCAAGCCCCGATAGCCCAAAATACCACAGAATTGGAGAATACGAGTTACCATTGCCAACAGGCAATTAAAATAACTTAAATGATTGAATGTAAGGATATAACATTATGTAATGGTGTAAGTGTAATGGAATTAAATGTTTATGGAGCAAACATGTGGAAAATTAAAGGGGAAAATGGTAGGTGTAAGGATGTTAATGGGAAATGAAAGGCGTAACAGGTAAGGACTCTCTACTGAGGTAGCCTTACTCAGGGAGTAGCGACCCTGCCGATGTGAGCTTTAGGGATGCTGAGATAAGACCCAGAGAAGTAGCCATGTTACAGCTAAGAAAAACAAGAACGAACGGAATACTAAGGATGGGTAAAATAAACGTTTTGATATACATGTTTGGCTCAAGAGAATAATAAGAGGTTAGTTGTCCCTGAAACCGTTAAAACTTTAGGAAGCAGAAACAGAAGGTAGGCAGGGATAGAAAGATCTATGGGGATAGAAGGAATAGGTTTCGTATGGTAGCTATTAGAAAAGTATGCAAGTGATGTAGAAAAGAAGGTTAAGTTGAGAATAGGATATAGACGGACACAGGAGATATGGAGAAGTTTAAAAACAGAGGTGTAGTTACAACCGTAGTAGCAAAAGGAAAAAAAGGGTAAACAACAGAAACTGCGGATGAGAACCATATGCAGATTAGTTTAACAGACAAAAAAAGGAGTACTGGCCTCTTAGATGAGTTATTAATGCACATGTTTCCTTTGCTAGATGCCGTGCGTTATATTCCTGCCCGGGAGGAGGGAATCTTTCTCTAGCCAAGATCATTCCCTATCCTCCATGGAGTCTGGAAGTATGAATAAGATAACGAATGTGTCTGTAATCCAATGTTCTAGCCCCGCTTGCCCAAAACACCACAGGATTAGAGAATACGAGTTACCATTGCCATTAGGCAATTAAAATAAATTAAATGATAGAATGTAAGGATATAGCATTATGTAATGGAGTAAGTGTAATGGAATTAAATGTTTATGGAGCAAACATGTTGGAAATTTAAAGGGGAAAATGGTAGCTATAAGGATGTACATGGGAAATGAAAAGTTTTACCGGTAAGGAGTTTACTGAGGCAGCCTTACTCAGGGAGTAGCGACCCTGCCGATGTGAGCTTTAGGGATACTGAGATAAGACCCAGAGAAGTAATCATATTACAGCTAACATAAGTAGAGGAAAAGGAATACTAAGGAAGAAAATCTAAACGTTTTAGTATATATGTTTGGCTATAGAAGATGGTGAAAGGTTAGCTGTCCGTGAAACCGTTAAAACCTTAGGAAGCAGAAACAGAAGGTGGGCAATGATAGAAAGATCTATGGGGATAGAAGGAAACGTTTTCGCATGGTATCTATTAGAAAGGTATGCAAGTGATGGAGAAAAGAAGGTAAAAAACGGAATAGGATATAAAGGGAAACAGGAGATATGGGGAAGTTTACAACAGAGGTGTAATTACAACTGTAGTAGCAAAAGGAAAAAAAGATAAACAACAGAAACTGCGGATGAGAACCATATGCAGATTAGCTTAACAGACAAGAAAAGGAGGAATGGCCTCTTAGATGAGTTATTAGAGCACATGTTTCCTTTGCTAGATGCCGTGCGTTATATTCCTGCCCGGGAGGAGGGAATCTTTCTCTAGCCAAGATTATTCCCTATCCTCCATGGAGTCTGGAAGTATGAATAAGATAGCGAATGGGACTGGAATCCAATGTCAAGCCCCGATAGCGCAAAATGCCAAAGGATTAGAGAATACGAGTTACCATTGCCAATAGGCAGTTAAAATAAATTCAATGATAGAATGTAAGGATATAACATTATGTAATGGAGTAAGTGTAGTGAAAATAAAAGTTTATGGAGCAAAAATGTGGAAAATTAAAGGGGAAAATGGTAGCTATAGGGATGTTAATGGGAAATGAAAAGGGTAACAGGTAAGGACTCTCCACTGAGGTAGCCTTTCTCAGGGAGTAGCGACCCTGCCGATGTGAGCTTTAGGGATGCTGAGATAAGACCCAGAGAAGTAGCCATATTACAGCTAAGAAAAGCAAGAAGGAACGGAATACTAAGGAAGGGAAAATAAACGTTTTGGTATACATGTTTGGCAAAAGAAGATAGTAAGAGGTTAGTTGTCCATGAAACCGTCAAAACTTTAGGAAGCAGAAACAGAAGGTGGGCAGGGATAGAAAGATCTATGGGAATAGAAGGAATAGGTTTCGTATGGTAGCTATTAGAGAAGTATGCAAGTGATGTAGAAAAGAAAGTAAAGTTGAGAGTAGGATATAGAGGGACACAGGAGATATGGAGAAGTTTACAACAGAGGTGTAATTACAACTGTAGTAGCAAAAGGAAAAGAAAGGTAAACAACAGAAACTGCGGATGAGAACCATATGCAGATTAGTTTAACAGACAAGAAAAGGAGTACTGGCCTCTTAGATGAGTTATTAGTGCACATGTTACCTTTGCTAGATGCCGTGCGTTATATTCCTGCCCGGGAGGAGGGAATCTTTCTCTAGCCAAGATTATTCCCTATCCTCCATGGAGTCTGGAAGTATGAATAAGATAGCGAATGTGTCTGTAATCCTATGTTCAAGCCCCGATAGCCCAATATACCACAGAATTGGAGAATACGAGTTACCATTGCCAATAGGCAATTAAAATAACTTAAATGATTGAATGTAAGGGTATAACATATGTAATGGTGTAAGTGTAATGAAATTAAATGTTTATGGAGCAAACATGTGGAAAATTAAAGGGGAAAATGGTAGGTGTAAGGATGTTAATGGGAAATGAAAGGGGTAACAGGTAAGGACTCTCTACTGAGGTAGCCTTACTCAGGGAGTAGCGACCCTGCCGATGTGAGCTTTAGGGATGCTGAGATAAGACCCAGAGAAGTAGCCATACTGCAGCTAAGAAAAACAAGAAGGAACGGAATACTAAGGAAGGGTAAAATAAACGTTTTGATATACATGTTTGGCTAAGAAAGATGGTAAAAGGTTAGTTGTCCGTGAAACCGTTAAAACCTTAGGAAGCAGAAACTGAAGTAGGGCCGGGATAGAAAGAACTATGGGTATAGAAGGAATGGGTTTTGTTTGGTAGCTATTAGAAAAATATGCAAGTGATGTAGAAGAGAAGGTGAAGTTCAGAATAGGATATAAAGGGACACAGCAGATATAAGGAGGTTCACAACAGAGGTGTAAATACAACTGTAGTAGCAAAAGGAAAAAAAGTAAACAACAGAAACTGCGGATGAGAACCATATGCAGATTAGTTTAACAGACAAGAAAAGGAGGAATGGCCTCTTAGATGAGTTATTAGAGCACATGTTTCCTTTGCTAGATGCCGTGCGTTATATTCCTGCCCGGGAGGAGGGAATCTTTCTCTAGCCAAGATTATTCCCTATCCTCCATGGAGTCTGGAAGTATGAATAAGATAGCGAATGGGACTGGAATCCAATGTCAAGCCCCGATAGCGCAAAATTCCAAAGGATTAGAGAATACGAGTTACCATTGCCAATAGGCAGTTAAAATAAATTCAATGATAGAATGTAAGGATATAGCATTATGTAATGGAGTAAGTGTAATGGAATTAAATGTTTATGGAGCAAACATGTGGAAAATTAAAGGGGAAAATGGTAGGTGTAAGGATGTTAATGGGAGATGAAAGGGGTAACAGGTGAGGACTCTCTACTGAGGTAGCCTTACTCAGGGAGTAGCGACCCTGCCGATGTGAGCTTTACGGATGCTGAGATAAGACCCAGAGAAGTAGCCATATTACAGCTAAGAAAAACAAGAAGGAACGGAATTCTAAGGAAGGGTAAAATAAACGTTTTGGTATACATGTTTGGCTCAAGAGGATAGTAAGAGGTTAGTTGTCCCTGAAACCGTCAAAACTTTAGGAAGCAGAAACAGAAGGTAGGCAGGGATAGAAAGATCTATGGGGATAGAAGGAATAGGTTTCGTATGGTAGCTATTAGAAAAGTATGCAAGTGATGTAGAAAAGAAGGTTAAGTTAAGAATAGGATATAGAGGGACACAGGAGATATAGAGAAGTTTAAAAACAGAGGTGTAGTTACAACCGTAGTAGCAAAAGGAAAAAAAAGGGTAAAGAACAGAAACTGCGGATGAGAACCATGTGCAGATTAGTTTAACAGACAAAAAAAGGAGTACTGGCCTCTTAGATGAGTTATTAGTGCACATGTTTCCTTTGCTAGATGCCGTGCGTTATGTTCCTGCACGGGAGGAGGGAATCTTTCTCTAGCCAAGATTATTCCCTATCCTCCATGGAGTCTGGAAGTATGAATAAGATAACGAATGTGTCTGTAATGCAATGTTCTAGCCCCGCTTGGCCAAAACACCACAGGATTAGAGAATACGAGTTACCATTGCCAATAGGCAATTAAAATAAATTAAATGATGGAATGTAAGGATATAGCTTTATGTAATGCAGTAAGTGTAATGGAACTAAATGTTTATGGAGCAAACATGTTGGAAATTTAAAGGGGACAATGGTAGCTATAAGGATGTACATGGGAAATGAAAAGGTTTACCGGTAAGGAGTTTACTGAGGCAGCCTTACTCGGGGAGTAGCGACCCTGCCGATGTGAGCTTTAGGGATACTGAGATAAGACCCAGAGAAGTAGGCATATTACAGCTAACAAAAGTAGAGGGAAAGGAATACTAAGGAAGAAAATCTAAACGTTTTTGTATATATGTTTGGCTATAGAAGATGGTGAAAGGTTAGCTGTCCGTGAAACCGTTAAAACCTTAGGAAGCAGAAACAGAAGGTGGGCAGTGATAGAAAGATCTATGGGGACAGAAGGAAACGTTTTCGCATGGTATCTATTAGAAAGCTATGCAAGTGATGGAGAAAAGAAGGTAAAAAACAGAATAGGATATAAAGGGAAACAGGAGATATGGGGAAGTTTACAACAGAGGTGTAATTACAACTGTAGTAGCAAAAGGAAAAAAAAGATAAACAACAGAAACTGCGGATGAGAACCATATGCAGATTAGTTTAACAGACAAGAAAAGGGGGACTGGCCTCTTAGATGAGTTATTAGTGCACATGTTTCCTTTGCTAGATGCCGTGCGTTATATTCCTGCCCGGGAGGAGGGAATCTTTCTCTAGCCAAGATTATTCCCTATCCTCCATGGAGTCTGGAAGTATGAATAAGATAGCGAATGGGACTGGAATCCAATGTCAAGCCCCGATAGCGCAAAATTCCAAAGGATTAGAGAATACGAGTTACCATTGCCAATAGGCAGTTAAAATAAATTCAATGATAGAATGTAAGGATATAACATTATGTAATGGAGTAAGTGTAATGAAAATAAAAGTTTATGGAGCAAACATGTGGAAAATTAAAGGGGAAAATGGTAGCTATAGGGATGTTAATGGGAAATGAAAAGGGTAACAGGTAAGGACTCTCTACTGAGGTAGCCTTTCTCAGGGAGTAGCGACCCTGCCGATGTGAGCTTTAGGGATGCTGAGATAAGACCCAGAGAAGTAGCCATATTACAGCTAAGAAAAACAAGAAGGAACGGAATACTAAGGAAGGGAAAATAAACGTCTTGGTATACATGTTTGGCAAAAGAAGTTAGTAAGAGCTTAGTTGTCCATGAAACCGTTAAAACTTTAGGAAGCAGAAACAGAAGGTGGGCAGGGATAGAAAGATCTATGGGAATAGAAGGACTAGGTTTCGTATGGTAGCTATTAGAAAAGTATGGAAGTGATGTAGAAAAGAAAGTAAAGTTGAGAGTAGGATATAGAGGGACACAGGAGATATGGAGAAGTTTACAACAGAGGTGTAATTACAACTGTAGTAGCAAAAGGAAAAAAAGGTAAACAACAGAAACTGCGGATGAGAACCATATGCAGATTAGTTTAACAGACAAGAAAAGGAGTACTGGCCTCTTAGATGAGTTATTAGTGCACATGTTTCCTTTGCTAGATGCCGTGCGTTATATTCCTGCCCGGGAGGAGGGAATCCTTCTCTAGCCAAGATTATTCCCTATCCTCCATGGAGTTTGGAAGTATGAATAAGATAGCGAATGTGTCTGTAATCCAATGTTCAAGCCCCGATAGCCCGAAATACCACAGAATTGGAGAATACGAGTTACCATTGCCAATAGGCAATTAAAATAACTTAAATGATTGAATGTAAGGATATAACATTATGTAATGGTGTAAGTGTAATGGAATTAAATGTTTATGGAGCAAACATGTGGAAAATTAAAGGGGAAAATGGTAGGTGTAAGGATGTTAATGGGAAATGAAAGGCGTAACAAGTAAGGACTCTCTACTGAGGTAGCCTTACTCAGGGAGTAGCGACCCTGCCGATGTGAGCTTTAGGGATGCTGAGATAAGAACCAGAGAAGTAGCCATGTTACAGCTAAGAAAAACAAGAAGGAACGGAATACTAAGGATGGGTAAAATAAACGTTTTGATATACATGTTTGGCTCAAGAGGATAGTAAGAGGTTAGTTGTCCCTGAAACCGTTAAAACTTTAGGAAGCAGAAACAGAAGGTAGGCAGGGATAGAAAGATCTATGGGGATAGAAGGAATAGGTTTCGTATGGTAGCTATTAGAAAAGTATGCAAGTGATGTAGAAAAGAAGGTTAAGTTGAGAATAGGATATAGACGGACACAGGAGATATGGAGAAGTTTACAACAGAGGTCTAATTACAACTGTAGTAGCAAAAGGAAAAGAAAGGTAAACAACAGAAACTGCGGATGAGAACCATATGCAGATTAGTTTAACAGACAAAAAAAGGAGTACTGGCCTCTTAGATGAGTTATTAATGCACATGTTTCCTTTGCTAGATGCTGTGCGTTATATTCCTGCCCGGGAGGAGGGAATCTTTCTCTAGCCAAGATCATTCCCTATCCTCCATGGAGTCTGGAAGTATGAATAAGATAACGAATGTGTCTGTAATCCAATGTTCTAGCCCCGCTTGCCCAAAACACCACAGGATTAGAGAATACGAGTTACCATTGCCAATAGGCAATTAAAATAAATTAAATGATAGAATGTAAGGATATAGCATTATGTAAAGGAGTAAGTGTAATGGAATTAAATGTTTATGGAGCAAACATGTTGGAAAGTTAAAGGGGAAAATGGTAGCTATAAGGATGTACATGGGAAATGAAAAGGTTTACCGGTAAGGGGTTTACTGAGGCAGCCTTACTCAGGGAGTAGCGACCCTGCCGATGTGAGCTTTAGAGATACTGAGATAAGACCCAGAGAAGTAGGCATATTACAGCTAACATAAGTAGAGGAAAAGGAATACTAAGGAAGAAAATCTAAACGTTTTAG
The DNA here is from genome assembly GCA_030765065.1 of Deroplatys truncata. Classification (NCBI taxonomy): domain Eukaryota; kingdom Metazoa; phylum Arthropoda; class Insecta; order Mantodea; family Mantidae; genus Deroplatys; species Deroplatys truncata. Next base: position 98,048,378 of record CM060986.1, on the reverse strand, counting down.
TATATATGTTTGGCTATAGAAGATGGTGAAAGGTTAGCTGTCCGTGAAACCGTTAAAACCTTAGGAAGCAGAAACAGAAGGTGGGCAGGGATAGAAAGATCTATGGGAATAGAAGGAATAGGTTTCGTATGGTAGCTATTAGAAAAGTATGCAAGTGATGTAGAAAAGAAAGTAAAGTTGAGAATAGGATATAGAGGGACACAGGAGATATGGAGAAGTTTACAACAGAGGTCTAATTACAACTGTAGTAGCAAAAGGAAAAGAAAGGTAAACAACAGAAACTGCGGATGAGAACCATATGCAGATTAGTTTAACAGACAAGAAAAGGAGTACTGGCCTCTTAGATGAGTTATTAGTGCACATGTTTCCTTTGCTAGATGCCGTGCGTTATATTCCTGCCCGGGAGGAGGGAATCTTTCTCTAGCCAAGATTATTCCCTATCCTCCATGGAGTCTGGAAGTATGAATAAGATAGCGAATGTGTCTGTAATCCTATGTTCAAGCCCCGATAGCCCAACATACCACAGAATTGGAGAATACGAGTTACCATTGCCAATAGGCAATTAAAATAACTTAAATGATTGAATGTAAGGGTATAACATTATGTAATGGTGTAAGTGTAATGGAATTAAATGTTTATGGAGCAAACATGTGGAAAATTAAAGGGGAAAATGGTAGGTGTAAGGATGTTAATGGGAAATGAAAGGGGTAACAGGTAAGGACTCTCTACTGAGGTAGCCTTACTCAGGGAGTAGCGACCCTGCCGATGTGAGCTTTAGGGATGCTGAGATAAGACCCAGAGAAGTAGCCATACTGCAGCTAAGAAAAGCAAGAAGGAACGGAATACTAAGGAAGGGAAAATAAACGTTTTGGTATACATGTTTGGCAAAAGAAGATAGTAAGAGGTTAGTTGTCAATGAAGCCGTCAAAACTTTAGGAAGCAGAAACAGAAGGTGGGCAGGGATAGAAAGATCTATGGGAATAGAAGGAATAGGTTTCGTATGGTAGCTATTAGAAAAGTATGCAAGTGATGTAGAAAAGAAAGTAAAGTTGAGAGTAGGATATAGAGGGACACAGGAGATATGGAGAAGTTTACAACAGAGGTGTAATTACAACTGTAGTAGCAAAAGGAAAAGAAAGGTAAACAACAGAAACTGCGGATGAGAACCATATGCAGATTAGTTTAACAGACAAGAAAAGGAGTACTGGCCTCTTAGATGAGTTATTAATGCACATGTTTCCTTTGCTAGATGCCGTGCGTTATATTCCTGCCCGGGAGGAGGAATTTTTCTCTAGCCAAGATTATTCCCTATCCTCCATGGAGTCTGGAAGTATGAATAAGATAACGAATGTGTCTGTAATGCAATGTTCTAGCCCCGCTTGGCCAAAACACCACAGGATTAGAGAATACGAGTTACCATTGCCAATAGGCAATTAAAATAAATTAAATGATGGAATGTAAGGATATAGCATTATGTAATGCAGTAAGTGTAATGGAACTAAATGTTTATGGAGCAAACATGTTGGAAATTTAAAGGGGACAATGGTAGCTATAAGGATGTACATGGGAAATGAAAAGTTTTACCGGTAAGGAGTTTACTGAGGCAGCCTTACTCAGGGAGTAGCGACCCTGCCGATGTGAGCTTTAGGGATACTGAGATAAGACCCAGAGAAGTAGGCATATTACAGCTAACAAAAGTAGAGGGAAAGGAATACTAAGGAAGAAAATCTAAACGTTTTTGTATATATGTTTGGCTATAGAAGATGGTGAAAGGTTAGCTGTCCGTGAAACCGTTAAAACCTTAGGAAGCAGAAACAGAAGGTGGGCAGTGATAGAAAGATCTATGGGGACAGAAGGAAACGTTCTCGCATGGTATCTATTAGAAAGGAATGCAAGTGATGGAGAAATAAGGTAAAAAACAGAATAGGAAATAAAGGGAAACAGGAGATATGGGGAAGTTCACAACAGAGGTGTAATTACAACTGTAGTAGCAAAAGGAAAAAAAGGTAAACAACAGAAACTGCGGATGAGAACCATATGCAGATTAGTTTAACAGACAAGAAAAGGAGGACTGGCCTCTTAGATGAGTTATTAGTGCACATGTTTCCTTTGCTAGATGCCGTGCGTTATATTCCTGCCCGGGAGAAGGGAATCTTTCTCTAGCCAAGATTATTCCCTATCCTCCATGGAGTCTGGAAGTATGAATAAGATAGCGAATGTGTCTGTAATCCAATTTTCAAGCCCCGATAGCCCAAAATACCACAGAATTGGAGAAAACGAGTTACCATTGCCAATAGGCAATTAAAATAAATTAAGCGATTGAATGTAAGGATATAACGTTATGTAATGGAGTAAGTGTAATGGAATTAAATGTTTATGGAGCAAACATGTGAAAAATTAAAGGGGAAAATGGTAGCTATAAGGATGTTAATGGGAAATGAAAAGGGTAACAGGTAAGGACTCTCTACTGAGGTAGCCTTACTCAGGGAGTAGCGACCCTGCCGATGTGAGCTTTAGGGATACTGCGATAAGACCCAGAGAAGTAGGCATATTACAGCTAACAAAAGTAGAGGGAAAGGAATACTAAGGAAGAAATTCTAAACGTTTTGGTATATATGTTTGGCTATAGAAGATGGTGAAAAGCTAGCTGTCCGTGAAACCGTTAAAACCTTACGAAGGAGAAACAGAAGGTGGGCAGGGATAGAAAGATCTATGGGTATAGAAGGAATAGTTTTCGCAAGGTATCTATTAGAAAGGTATGCAAGTGATGGAGAAAAGAAGGTAAAAAAAGAATAGGATATAAAGGGAAACAGGAGATATGGCGAAGTTTACAACAGAGGTGTAATTACAACTGTAGTAGCAAAAGGAAAAAAAGGTAAACAACAGAAACTGCGGATGAGAACCATATGCAGATTAGTTTAACAGACAAGAAAGGGAGGAATGACCTCTTAGATGAGTTATTAGAGCACATTTTCCTTTGCTAGATGCCGTGCGTTATATTGCTGCCCGGGAGGAGGGAATCTTTCTCTAGCCAAGATTATTCCCTATCCTCCATGGAGTCTGGAAGTATGAATAAGATAGCGAATGGGACTGGAATCCAATGTCAAGCCCCGATAGCGCAAAGTTCCAAAGGATTAGAGAATACGAGTTACCATTGCCAATAGGCAGTTAAAATAAATTCAATGATAGAATGTAAGGATATAACATTATGTAATGGAGTAAGTGTAATGAAAATAAAAGTTTATGGAGCAAACATGTGGAAAATTAAAGGGGAAAATGGTAGCTATAAGGATGTTAATGGGAAATGAAAAGGGTAACAGGTAAGGACTCTCTACTGAGGTAGCCTTTCTCAGGGAGTAGCGACCCTGCCGATGTGAGCTTTAGGGATGTTGAGATAAGACCCAGAGAAGTAGCCATATTACAGCTAAGAAAAACAAGAAGGAACGGAATACTAAGGAAGGGAAAATAAACATTTTGGTATATATGTTTGGCTAAGGAAGATGGTAAAGGGTTAGTTGTCCGTGAAACCGTTAAAACCTTGTGAAGCAGAAACTGAAGTAGGGTCGGGATAGAAAGAACTATGGGTATAGAAGGAATAGGTTTTGTTTGGTAGCTATTAGAAAAATATGCAAGTGATGTAGAAGAGAATGTGAAGTTCAGAATAGGATATAAAGGGACACAGGAGATATAAGGAAGTTTACAGCAGAGGTGTAATTACAACTGTAGTAGCAAAAGGAAAAAAAAGTTAATCAACAGAAACTGCGGATGAGAACCATATGCAGATTAGTTTAACAGACAAGAAAAGGAGTACTGGCCTCTTAGATGAGTTATTAGTGCACATGTTTCCTTTGCTAGATGCCGTGCGTTATATTGCTGCCCGGGAGGAGGGAATCTTTCTCTAGCCAGGATTATTCCCTATCCTCCATGGAGTCTGGAAGTATGAATAAGATAACGAATGTGTCTGTTATCCAATGTTCTAGCCCCGCTTGCCCAAAACACCACAGGATTAGAGAATACGAGTTACCATTGCCAATAGGCAATTAAAATATATTAATTGATAGAATGTAAGGATAGAGCATTATGTAATGGAGTAAGTGTAATGGAATTAAATGTTTATGGAGCAAACATGTTGGAAATTTAAAGGGGAAAATGGTAGCTATAAGGATGTACATGGGAAATTAAAAGGTTTACCGGCAAGGAGTTTACTGAGGCAGCCTTACTCAGGGAGTAGCGAACCTGCCGATGTGAGCTTTAGGGATACTGAGATAAGACCCAGAGATGTAGGCATATTACAGCTAACAAAAGTAGAGGGAAAGGAATACTAAGGAAGAAAATCTAAACGTTTTGGTATATATGTTTGGCTATAGAAGATGGTGAAAGGTTAGCTGTCCGTGAAACCGTTAAAACCTTAGGAAGCAGAAACACAAGGTGGGCAGTGATAGAAAGATCTATGGGGATAGATGGAAACGTTTTCGCATGGTATCTATTAGAAAGGTATGCAAGTGATGGAGAAAAGAAGGTAAAAAAAGAATAGGATATAAAGGGAAACAGGAAATATGGGGAAGTTTACAACAGAGGTGTAATTACAACTGTAGTAGCAAAAGGAAAAAAAGGTAAACAAAAAAATTGCGGATGAGAACCATATGCAGATTAGTTTAACAGACAAGAAAAGGAGGAATGGCCTCTTAGATGAGTTATTAGAGCACATGTTTCCTTTGCTAGATGCCGTGCGTTATATTCCTGCCCGGGAGGAGGGAATCTTTCTCTAGCCAAGATTATTCCCTATCCTCCATGGAGTCTGGAAGTATGAATAAGATAGCGAATGGGACTGGAATCCAATGTCAAGCCCCGATAGCGCAAAATTCCAAAGGATTAGAGAATACGACTTACCATTGCCAATAGGCAGTTAAAATAAATTCAATGATAGAATGTAAGGATATAACATTATGTAATGGAGTAAGTGTAATGAAAATAAAAGTTTATGGGGCAAACATGTGGAAAATTAAAGGGGAAAATGGTAGCTATAAGGATGTTAATGGGAAATGAAAAGGGTAACAGGTAAGGACTCTCTACTGAGGTAGCCTTACTCAGGGTGTAGCGACCCTGCCGATGTGAGCTTTAGGGATGCTGAGATAAGACCCAGAGAAGTTGCCATATTACGACAAAGAAAAGCAAGAAGGAACGGAATACTAAGGAAGGGAAAATAAACATTTTGGTATATATGTTTGGCTAAGGAAGATGGTAAAGGGTTAGTTGTCCGTGAAACCGTTAAAACCTTAGGAAGCAGAAACTGAAGTAGGGTCGGGATAGAAAGAACTATGGGTATAGAAGGAATAGGTTTTGTTTGGTAGCTATTAGAAAAATATGCAAGTGATGTAGAAGAGAATGTGAAGTTCAGAATAGGATATAAAGGGACACAGGAGATATAAGGAAGTTTACAGCAGAGGTGTAATTACAACTGTAGTAGCAAAAGGAAAAAAAGTTAATCAACAGAAACTGCGGATGAGAACCATATGCAGATTAGTTTAACAGACAAGAAAAGGAGTACTGGCCTCTTAGATGAGTTATTAGTGCACATGTTTCCTTTGCTAGATGCCGTGCGTTATATTGCTGCCCGGGAGGAGGGAATCTTTCTCTAGCCAGGATTATTCCCTATCCTCCATGGAGTCTGGAAGTATGAATAAGATAACGAATGTGTCTGTTATCCAATGTTCTAGCCCCGCTTGCCCAAAACACCACAGGATTAGAGAATACGAGTTACCATTGCCAATAGGCAATTAAAATATATTAATTGATAGAATGTAAGGATAGAGCATTATGTAATGGAGTAAGTGTAATGGAATTAAATGTTTATGGAGCAAACATGTTGGAAATTTAAAGGGGAAAATGGTAGCTATAAGGATGTACATGGGAAATTAAAAGGTTTACCGGCAAGGAGTTTACTGAGGCAGCCTTACTCAGGGAGTAGCGAACCTGCCGATGTGAGCTTTAGGGATACTGAGATAAGACCCAGAGATGTAGGCATATTACAGCTAACAAAAGTAGAGGGAAAGGAATACTAAGGAAGAAAATCTAAACGTTTTGGTATATATGTTTGGCTATAGAAGATGGTGAAAGGTTAGCTGTCCGTGAAACCGTTAAAACCTTAGGAAGCAGAAACACAAGGTGGGCAGTGATAGAAAGATCTATGGGGATAGATGGAAACGTTTTCGCATGGTATCTATTAGAAAGGTATGCAAGTGATGGAGAAAAGAAGGTAAAAAACAGAATAGGATATAAAGGGAAACAGGAGATATGGGGAAGTTCACAACAGAGGTGTAATTACAACTGTAGTAGCAAAAGGAAAAAAAGGTAAACAACAGAAACTGCGGATGAGAACCATATGCAGATTAGTTTAACAGACAAGAAAAGGAGTACTGGCCTCTCAGATGAGTTATTAGTGCACATGTTTCCTTTGCTAGATGCCGTGCGTTATATTCCTGCCCGGGAGGAGGGAATCTTTCTCTAGCCAAGATTATTCCCTATCCTCTATGGAGTCTGGAAGTATGAATAAGATAGCGAATGTGTCTGTATTCCAATGTTCAAGCCCAGATAGCCCAAAATACCACAGGATTGGAGAATACGGGTTACCATTGCCAATAGGCAATTAAAATAAACTAAATGATTGAATGTAAGGATATAACGTTATGTAATGGAGTAAGTGTAATGGAATTAAATGTTTATGGAGCAAACATGTGGAAAATTAAAGGGCAAAATTGTAGCTATAAGGATGTACATGGGAAATGAAAAGGTTTACCGGTAAGGAGTTTACTGAGGCAGCCTTACTCAGGGAGTAACGACCCTGCCGATGTGAGCTTTAGGGATACTGAGATAAGACCCAGAGAAGTAGGCATATTACAGCTAACAAAAGTAGAGGGAAAGGAATACTAAGGAAGAAATTCTAAACTTTTTGGTATATATGTTTGGCTATAGAAGATGGTGAAAAGTTAGCTGTCCGTGAAACTGTTAAAACCTTAGGAAGGAGAAACAGAAGGTGGGCAGGGATAGAAAGATCTATGGGGATAGAAGGAATAGTTTTTGCATGGTATCTATTAGAAAGGTATGCAAGTGATGGAGAAAAGAAAGTAAAAAAAGAATAGGATATAAAGGGAAACAGGAAATATGGGGAAGTTTACAACAGAGGTGTAATTACAACTGTATTAGCAAAAGGAAAAAAAGGTAAACAAAGAAACTGCGGATGAGAACTATATGCAGATTAGTTTAGCAGACAAGAAAAGGAGGAATGGCCTCTTAGATGAGTTATTAGAGCACATGTTTCCTTTGCTAGATGCCGTGCGTTATATTCCTGCCCAGGAGGAGGGAATCTTTCTCTAGCCAAGATTATTCCCTATCCTCCATAGAGTCTGGAAGTATGAATAAGCTATCGATTGGGACTGGAATCCAATGTCAAGCCCCGATAGCGCAAAATTCCAAAGGATTAGAGAATACGAGTTACCATTGCCAATAGGCAGTTAAAATAAATTCAGTGATAGAATGTAAGGATATAACATTATGTAATGGAGTAAGTGTAATGAAAATAAAAGTTTATGGAGCAAACATGTGGAAAATTAAAGGGGAAAATGGTAGCTATAAGGATGTTAATGGGAAATGAAAAGGGTAACAGGTAAGGACTCTCTACTGAGGTAGCCTTACTCAGGGAGTAGCGACCCTGCCGATGTGAACTTTAGGGATGCCTAGATAAGACCCAGAGAAGTTGCCATATTACGACTAAGAAAAGCAAGAAGAAACGGAATACTAAGGAAGGGAAAATAAACATTTTGGTATATATGTTTGGCTAAGGAAGATGGTAAAAGGTTAGTTGTCCGTGAAACCGTTAAAACCTTAGGAAGCAGAAACTGAAGTAGGGCCGGGATAGAAAGAACTATGGGTATAGAAGGAATAGGTTTTGTTTGGTAGCTATTAGAAAAATATGCAAGTGATGTAGAAGAGAAGGTGAAGTTCAGAATAGGATATAAAGGGACACAGGAGATATAAGGAAGTTTACAGCAGAGATGTAATTACAACTGTAGTAGCAAAAGGAAAAAAAACTAAACAACAGAAACTGCGGATGAGAACCATATGCAGATTAGTTTAACAGACAAGAAAAGGAGTACTGGCCTCTTAGATGAGTTATTAGTGCACATGTTTCCTTTGCTAGATGCCGTGCGTTATATTCCTGCCCGGGAGGAGGGAATCTTTCTCTAGCCAAGATTATTTCCTATTCTCCATGGAGTCTGGAAGTATGATCAAGATAGCGAATGTGTCTGTAATCCAATGTTCAAGCCCCGATAGCCCAAATTACCACAGGATTGGAGAATACGAGTTACCATTGCCAATAGGCATTTAAAATAACTTAAATGATTGAATGTAAGGATATAACATTATGTAATGGTGTATGTGTAATGGAATTAAATGTTTATGGAGCAAACATGTGGAAAATTAAAGGGGAAAATGGTAGGTGTAAGGATGTTAATGGGAAATGAAAGGGGTAACAGGTAAGGACTCTCTACTGAGATAGCCTTACTCAGGGAGTAGCGACCCTGCCGATGTGAGCTTTAGGGATGCTGAGATAAGACCCAGAGAAGTAGCCATATTACAGCTAAGAAAAACAAGAAGGAACGGAATACTAAGGAAGGGTAAAATAAACGTTTTGGTATACATGTTTGGCTCAAGAGGATAGTAAGAGGTTAGTTGTCCCTGAAACCGTTAAAACTTTAGGAAGCAGAAACAGAAGGTAGGCAGGGATAGAAAGATCTATGGGGATAGAAGGAATAGGTTTCGTATGGTAGCTATTAGAAAAGTATGCAAGTGATGTAGAAAAGAAGGTTAAGTTGAGAATAGGATATAGAGGGACACAGGAGATATGGAGAAGTTTGAAAACAGAGGTGTAGTTACAACCGTAGTAGCAAAAGGAAAAAAAAGGATAAACAACAGAAACTGCGGATGAGAACCATATGCAGATTAGTTTAACAGACAAGAAAAGGAGTACTGGCCTCTTAGATGAGTTATTAGTGCACATGCTTCCTTTGCTAGATGCCGTGCGTTATATTCCTGCCCGTGAGGAGGGAATCTTTCTCTAGCCAGGATTATTCCCTATCCTCCATGGAGTCTGGAAGTATGAATAAGATAACGAATGTGTCTGTAATCCAATGTTCTAGCCCCGCTTGCCCAAAACACCACAGGATTAGAGAATACGAGTTACCATTGCCAATAGCCAATTAAAATATATTAAATGATAGAATGTAAGGATAGAGCATTATGTAATGGAGTAAGTGTAATGGAATTAAATGTTTATGGAGCAAACATGTTGGAAATTTAAAGGGGAAAATGGCAGCTATAAGGATGCACATGGGAAATTAAAAGGTTTACCGGTAAGGAGTTTACTGAGGCAGCCTTACTCAGGGAGTAGCGACCCTGCCGATGTGAGCTTTAGGGATACTGAGATAAGAGCCAGAGAAGTAGGCATATTACAGCTAACAAAAGTAGAGGGAAAGGAATGCTAAGGAAGAAAATCTAAACGTTTTGGTATATATGTTTGGCTATAGAAGATGGTGAAAGGTTAGCTGTCCGTGAAACCGTTAAAACCTTAGGAAGCAGAAACAGAAGGTGGGCAGTGATAGAAAGATCTATGGGGATAGAAGGAAACGTTTTCGCATGGTATCTATTAGAAAGGTATGCAAGTGATGGAGAAAAGAAGGTAAAAAACAGAATAGGATATAAAGGGAAACAGGAGATATGGGGAAGTTTACAACAGATGTGTAATTACAACTGTAGTAGCAAAAGGAAAAAAAAGGTAAACAACAGAAACTGCGGATGAGAACCATATGCAGATTAGTTTAACAGACAAAAAAAGGAGTACTGGCCTCTTAGATGAGTTATTAGTGCACATGTTTCCTTTGCTAGATGCCGTGCGTTATATTCCTGCCCGGGAGGACGGAATCTTTCTCTAGCCAAGATTATTCCCTATCCTCCATGGAGTCTGGAAGTATGAATGTGTCTGTAATCCAATGTTCTAGCCCCGCTTGCCCAAAACACCACAGGATTAGAGAATACGAGTTACCATTGCCAATAGGCAATTAAAGTAAATTAAATGATAGAATGTAAGGATATAGCATTATGTAATGGAGTAAGTGTAATGGAATTAAATGTTTATGGAGCAAACATGTTGGAAATTTAAAGGGGAAAATGGTAGCTATAAGGATGTACATGGGAAATGAAAAGTTTACCGGTAAGGAGTTTACTGGGGCAGCCTTACTCAGGGAGTAGCGACCCTGCCGATGTGAGCTTTAGGGATACTGAGATAAGACCCAGAGAAGTAGGCATATTACAGCTAACAAAAGTAGAGGGAAAGGAATACTAAGGAAGAAAATCTAAACGTTTTGGTATATATGTTTGGCTATAGAAGATGGTGAAAGGTTAGCTGTCCGTGAAACCGTTAAAACCTTAGGAAGCAGAAACAGAAGGTGGGCAGTGATAGAAAGATCTATGGGGACAGAAGGAAACGTTTTCGCATGGTATCTATTAGAAAGGTATGCAAGTGATGGAGAAAAGAAGGTAAAAAACAGAATAGGATATAAAGGGAAACAGGAGATATGGGGAAGTTTACAACAGAGGTGTAATTACAACTGTAGTAGCAAAAGGAAAAAAAGGTAAACAACAGAAACTGCGGATGAGAACCATATGCAGATTAGTTTAACACACAAGAAAAGGAGGACTGGCGTCTTAGATGAGTTATTAGTGCACATGTTTCCTTTGCTAGATGCTGTGCGTTATATTCCTGCCCGGGAGGAGGGAATCTTTCTCTAGCCAAGATTATTCCCTATCCTCCATGGAGTCTGGAAGTATGAATAAGATAGCGAATGTGTCTGTAATCCAATGTTCAAGCCCCGATAGCCCAAAATACCACAGGATTGGAGAATACGAGTTACCATTGTCAATAGGCAATTAAAAAGGGGAAAATTGTAGCTATAAGGATGTACATGGGAAATGAAAAGGTTTACCGGTAAGGAGTTTACTGAGGCAGCCTTACTCAGGGAGTAGCGACCCTGCCGATGTGAGCTTTACCGATACTGAGATAAGACCCAGAGAAGTAGGCATATTACAGCTAACAAAAGTAGAGGGAAAGGAATACTAAGGAAGAAATTCTAAACTTTTTGGTATATATGTTTGGCTATAGAAGATGGTGAAAAGTTAGCTGTCCGTGAAACTGTTAAAACCTTAGGAAGGAGAAACAGAAGGTGGGCAGGGATAGAAAGATCTATGGGGATAGAAGGAATAGTTTTTGCATGGTATCTATTAGAAAGGTATGCAAGTGATGGAGAAAGGAAGGTAAAAAGGAATAGGATATAAAGGGAAACAGGAAATATGGGGAAGTTTACAACAGAGGTGTAATTACAACTGTAGTAGCAAAAGGAAAAAAAGGTAAACAACAGAAACTGCCGATGAGAACCATATGCAGATTAGTTTAACAGACAAGAAAAGGAGTACTGGCCTCTTAGATGCGTTATTAGAGCACATGTTTCCTTTGCTAGATGCCGTGCGTTATATTCCTGCCCAGGAGGAGGGAATCTTTCTCTAGCCAAGATTATTCCCTATCCTCCATGGAGTCTGGAAGTATGAATAAGCTAGCGAATGGGACTGGAATCCAATGTCAAGCCCCGATAGCGCAAAATTCCAAAGGATTAGAGAATACGAGTTACCATTGCCAATAGGCAGTTAAAATAAATTCAATGATAGAATGTAAGGATATAACATTATGTAATGGAGTAAGTGTAATGAAAAGAAAAGTTTATGGAGCAAACATGTGGAAAATTAAAGGGGAAAATGGTAGCTATAAGGATGTTAATGGGAAATGAAAAGGGTAACAGGTAAGGACTCTCTACTGAGGTAGCCTTACTCAGGAAGTAGCGACCCTGCCGATGTGAACTTTAGGGATGCTGAGATAAGACCCAGAGAAGTTGCCAAATTACGACTAAGAAAAGCAAGAAGAAACGGAATACTAAGGAAGGGAAAATAAACATTTTGGTATATATGTTTGGCTAAGGAAGATGGTAAAAGGTTAGTTGTCCGTGAAACCGTTAAAACCTTAGGAAGCAGAAACTGAAGTAGGGCCGGGATAGAAAGAACTATGGGTATAGAAGGAATAGGCTTTGTTTGGTAGCTATTAGAAAAATATGCAAGTGATGTAGAAGAGAAGGTGAAGTTCACAATAGGATATAAAGGGACACAGGAGATATAAGGAAGTTTACAGCAGAGGTGTAATTACAACTGTAGTAGCAAAAGGAAAAAAAAGCTAAACAACAGAAACTGCGGATGAGAACCATATGCAGATTAGTTTAACAGACAAGAAAAGGAGTACTGGCATCTTAGATGAGTTATTAGTGCACATGTTTCCTTTGCTAGATGCCGTGCGTTATATTCCTGCCCGGGAGGAGGGAATCATTCTCTAGCCAAGATTATTTCCTATCCTCCATGGAGTCTGGAAGTATGAATAAGATAGCGAATGTGTCTGTAATCCAATGTTCAAGCCCCGATAGCCCAAAATACCACAGGATTGGAGAATACGAGTTACCATGGCCAATAGGCAATTAAAATAACTTAAATGATTGAATGTAAGGATATAACATTATGTAATGGTGTAAGTGTAATGGAATTAAATGTTTATGGAGCAAACATGTGGAAAATTAAAGGGGAAAATGGTAGGTGTAAGGATGTTAATGGGAAATGAAAGGCGTAACAAGTAAGGACTCTCTACTGAGGTAGCCTTACTCAGGTAGTAGCGACCCTGCCGATGTGAGCTTTAGGGATGCTGAGATAAGAACCAGAGAAGTAGCCATGTTACAGCTAAGAAAAACAAGAAGGAACGGAATACTAAGGATGGGTAAAATAAACGTTTTGATATACATGTTTGGCTCAAGAGGATAGTAAGAGGTTAGTTGTCCCTGAAACCGTTAAAACTTTAGGAAGCAGAAACAGAAGGTAGGCAGGGATAGAAAGATCTATGGGGATAGAAGGAATAGGTTTCGTATGGTAGCTATTAGAAAAGTATGCAAGTGATGTAGAAAAGAAGGTTAAGTTGAGAATAGGATATAGACGGACACAGGAGATATGGAGAAGTTTAAAAACAGAGGTGTAGTTACAACCGTAGTAGCAAAAGGAAAAAAAAGGGTAAACAACAGAAACTGCGGATGAGAACCATATGCAGATTAGTTTAACAGACAAAAAAAGGAGTACTGGCCTCTTAGATGAGTTATTAATGCACATGTTTCCTTTGCTAGATGCTGTGCGTTATATTCCTGCCCGGGAGGAGGGAATCTTTCTCTAGCCAAGATCATTCCCTATCCTCCATGGAGTCTGGAAGTATGAATAAGATAACGAATGTGTCTGTAATCCAATGTTCTAGCCCCGCTTGCCCAAAACACCACAGGATTAGAGAATACGAGTTACCATTGCCAATAGGCAATTAAAATAAATTAAATGATAGAATGTAAGGATATAGCATTATGTAATGGAGTAAGTGTAATGGAATTAAATGTTTATGGAGCAAACATGTTGGAAAGTTAAAGGGGAAAATGGTAGCTATAAGGATGTACATGGGAAATGAAAAGGTTTACCGGTAAGGGGTTTACTGAGGCAGCCTTACTCAGGGAGTAGCGACCCTGCCGATGTGAGCTTTAGAGATACTGAGATAAGACCCAGAGAAGTAGGCATATTACAGCTAACATAAGTAGAGGAAAAGGAATACTAAGGAAGAAAATCTAAACGTTTTAGTATATATGTTTGGCTATAGAAGATGGTGAAAGGTTAGCTGTCCGTGAAACCGTTAAAACCTTAGGAAGCAGAAACAGAAGGTGGGCAGGGATAGAAAGATCTATGGGAATAGAAGGAATAGGTTTCGTATGGTAGCTATTAGAAAAGTATGCAAGTGATGTAGAAAAGAAAGTAAAGTTGAGAATAGGATATAGAGGGACACAGGAGATATGGAGAAGTTTACAACAGAGGTCTAATTACAACTGTAGTAGCAAAAGGAAAAGAAAGGTAAACAACAGAAACTGCGGATGAGAACCATATGCAGATTAGTTTAACAGACAAGAAAAGGAGTACTGGCCTCTTAGATGAGTTATTAGTGCACATGTTTCCTTTGCTAGATGCCGTGCGTTATATTCCTGCCCGGGAGGAGGGAATCTTTCTCTAGCCAAGATTATTCCCTATCCTCCATGGAGTCTGGAAGTATGAATAAGATAGCGAATGTGTCTGTAATCCTATGTTCAAGCCCCGATAGCCCAACATACCACAGAATTGGAGAATACGAGTTACCATTGCCAATAGGCAATTAAAATAACTTAAATGATTGAATGTAAGGGTATAACATTATGTAATGGTGTAAGTGTAATGGAATTAAATGTTTATGGAGCAAACATGTGGAAAATTAAAGGGGAAAATGGTAGGTGTAAGGATGTTAATGGGAAATGAAAGGGGTAACAGGTAAGGACTCTCTACTGAGGTAGCCTTACTCAGGGAGTAGCGACCCTGCCGATGTGAGCTTTAGGGATGCTGAGATAAGACCCAGAGAAGTAGCCATACTGCAGCTAAGAAAAGCAAGAAGGAACGGAATACTAAGGAAGGGAAAATAAACGTTTTGGTATACATGTTTGGCAAAAGAAGATAGTAAGAGCTTAGTTGTCAATGAAGCCGTCAAAACTTTAGGAAGCAGAAACAGAAGGTGGGCAGGGATAGAAAGATCTATGGGAATAGAAGGAATAGGTTTCGTATGGTAGCTATTAGAAAAGTATGCAAGTGATGTAGAAAAGAAAGTAAAGTTGAGAGTAGGATATAGAGGGACACAGGAGATATGGAGAAGTTTACAACAGAGGTGTAATTACAACTGTAGTAGCAAAAGGAAAAGAAAGGTAAACAACAGAAACTGCGGATGAGAACCATATGCAGATTAGTTTAACAGACAAGAAAAGGAGTACTGGCCTCTTAGATGAGTTATTAATGCACATGTTTCCTTTGCTAGATGCCGTGCGTTATATTCCTGCCCGGGAGGAGGAATTTTTCTCTAGCCAAGATTATTCCCTATCCTCCATGGAGTCTGGAAGTATGAATAAGATAACGAATGTGTCTGTAATGCAATGTTCTAGCCCCGCTTGGCCAAAACACCACAGGATTAGAGAATACGAGTTACCATTGCCAATAGGCAATTAAAATAAATTAAATGATGGAATGTAAGGATATAGCATTATGTAATGCAGTAAGTGTAATGGAACTAAATGTTTATGGAGCAAACATGTTGGAAATTTAAAGGGGACAATGGTAGCTATAAGGATGTACATGGGAAATGAAAAGTTTTACCGGTAAGGAGTTTACTGAGGCAGCCTTACTCAGGGAGTAGCGACCCTGCCGATGTGAGCTTTAGGGATACTGAGATAAGACCCAGAGAAGTAGGCATATTACAGCTAACAAAAGTAGAGGGAAAGGAATACTAAGGAAGAAAATCTAAACGTTTTTGTATATATGTTTGGCTATAGAAGATGGTGAAAGGTTAGCTGTCCGTGAAACCGTTAAAACCTTAGGAAGCAGAAACAGAAGGTGGGCAGTGATAGAAAGATCTATGGGGACAGAAGGAAACGTTCTCGCATGGTATCTATTAGAAAGGAATGCAAGTGATGGAGAAATAAGGTAAAAAACAGAATAGGAAATAAAGGGAAACAGGAGATATGGGGAAGTTCACAACAGAGGTGTAATTACAACTGTAGTAGCAAAAGGAAAAAAAGGTAAACAACAGAAACTGCGGATGAGAACCATATGCAGATTAGTTTAACAGACAAGAAAAGGAGGACTGGCCTCTTAGATGAGTTATTAGTGCACATGTTTCCTTTGCTAGATGCCGTGCGTTATATTCCTGCCCGGGAGAAGGGAATCTTTCTCTAGCCAAGATTATTCCCTATCCTCCATGGAGTCTGGAAGTATGAATAAGATAGCGAATGTGTCTGTAATCCAATTTTCAATCCCCGATAGCCCAAAATACCACAGAATTGGAGAAAACGAGTTACCATTGCCAATAGGCAATTAAAATAAATTAAGCGATTGAATGTAAGGATATAACGTTATGTAATGGAGTAAGTGTAATGGAATTAAATGTTTATGGAGCAAACATGTGAAAAATTAAAGGGGAAAATGGTAGCTATAAGGATGTTAATGGGAAATGAAAAGGGTAACAGGTAAGGACTCTCTACTGAGGTAGCCTTACTCAGGGAGTAGCGACCCTGCCGATGTGAGCTTTAGGGATACTGCGATAAGACCCAGAGAAGTAGGCATATTACAGCTAACAAAAGTAGAGGGAAAGGAATACTAAGGAAGAAATTCTAAACGTTTTGGTATATATGTTTGGCTATAGAAGATGGTGAAAAGCTAGCTGTCCGTGAAACCGTTAAAACCTTACGAAGGAGAAACAGAAGGTGGGCAGGGATAGAAAGATCTATGGGTATAGAAGGAATAGTTTTCGCATGGTATCTATTAGAAAGGTATGCAAGTGATGGAGAAAAGAAGGTAAAAAAAGAATAGGATATAAAGGGAAACAGGAGATATGGCGAAGTTTACAACAGAGGTGTAATTACAACTGTAGTAGCAAAAGGAAAAAAAGGTAAACAACAGAAACTGCGGATGAGAACCATATGCAGATTAGTTTAACAGACAAGAAAGGGAGGAATGACCTCTTAGATGAGTTATTAGAGCACATTTTCCTTTGCTAGATGCCGTGCGTTATATTGCTGCCCGGGAGGAGGGAATCTTTCTCTAGCCAAGATTATTCCCTATCCTCCATGGAGTCTGGAAGTATGAATAAGATAGCGAATGGGACTGGAATCCAATGTCAAGCTCCGATAGCGCAAAGTTCCAAAGGATTAGAGAATACGAGTTACCATTGCCAATAGGCAGTTAAAATAAATTCAATGATAGAATGTAAGGATATAACATGTAATGGAGTAAGTGTAATGAAAATAAAAGTTTATGGAGCAAACATGTGGAAAATTAAAGGGGAAAATGGTAGCTATAAGGATGTTAATTGGAAATGAAAAGGGTAACAGGTAAGGACTCTCTACTGAGGTAGCCTTTCTCAGGGAGTAGCGACCCTGCCGATGTGAGCTTTAGGGATGTTGAGATAAGACCCAGAGAAGTAGCCATATTACAGCTAAGAAAAACAAGAAGGAACGGAATACTAAGGAAGGGAAAATAAACATTTTGGTATATATGTTTGGCTAAGGAAGATGGTAAAGGGTTAGTTGTCCGTGAAACCGTTAAAACCTTGTGAAGCAGAAACTGAAGTAGGGTCGGGATAGAAAGAACTATGGGTATAGAAGGAATAGGTTTTGTTTGGTAGCTATTAGAAAAATATGCAAGTGATGTAGAAGAGAATGTGAAGTTCAGAATAGGATATAAAGGGACACAGGAGATATAAGGAAGTTTACAGCAGAGGTGTAATTACAACTGTAGTAGCAAAAGGAAAAAAAAGTTAATCAACAGAAACTGCGGATGAGAACCATATGCAGATTAGTTTAACAGACAAGAAAAGGAGTACTGGCCTCTTAGATGAGTTATTAGTGCACATGTTTCCTTTGCTAGATGCCGTGCGTTATATTGCTGCCCGGGAGGAGGGAATCTTTCTCTAGCCAGGATTATTCCCTATCCTCCATGGAGTCTGGAATTATGAATAAGATAACGAATGTGTCTGTTATCCAATGTTCTAGCCCCGCTTGCCCAAAACACCACAGGATTAGAGAATACGAGTTACCATTGCCAATAGGCAATTAAAATATATTAATTGATAGAATGTAAGGATAGAGCATTATGTAATGGAGTAAGTGTAATGGAATTAAATGTTTATGGAGCAAACATGTTGGAAATTTAAAGGGGAAAATGGTAGCTATAAGGATGTACATGGGAAATTAAAAGGTTTACCGGCAAGGAGTTTACTGAGGCAGCCTTACTCAGGGAGTAGCGAACCTGCCGATGTGAGCTTTAGGGATACTGAGATAAGACCCAGAGATGTAGGCATATTACAGCTAACAAAAGTAGAGGGAAAGGAATACTAAGGAAGAAAATCTAAACGTTTTGGTATATATGTTTGGCTATAGAAGATGGTGAAAGGTTAGCTGTCCGTGAAACCGTTAAAACCTTAGGAAGCAGAAACACAAGGTGGGCAGTGATAGAAAGATCTATGGGGATAGATGGAAACGTTTTCGCATGGTATCTATTAGAAAGGTATGCAAGTGATGGAGAAAAGAAGGTAAAAAAAGAATAGGATATAAAGGGAAACAGGAAATATGGGGAAGTTTACAACAGAGGTGTAATTACAACTGTAGTAGCAAAAGGAAAAAAAGGTAAACAAAAAAATTGCGGATGAGAACCATATGCAGATTAGTTTAACAGACAAGAAAAGGAGGAATGGCCTCTTAGATGAGTTATTAGAGCACATGTTTCCTTTGCTAGATGCCGTGCGTTATATTCCTGCCCGGGAGGAGGGAATCTTTCTCTAGCCAAGATTATTCCCTATCCTCCATGGAGTCTGGAAGTATGAATAAGATAGCGAATGGGACTGGAATCCAATGTCAAGCCCCGATAGCGCAAAATTCCAAAGGATTAGAGAATACGACTTACCATTGCCAATAGGCAGTTAAAATAAATTCAATGATAGAATGTAAGGATATAACATTATGTAATGGAGTAAGTGTAATGAAAATAAAAGTTTATGGGGCAAACATGTGGAAAATTAAAGGGGAAAATGGTAGCTATAAGGATGTTAATGGGAAATGAAAAGGGTAACAGGTAAGGACTCTCTACTGAGGTAGCCTTACTCAGGGTGTAGCGACCCTGCCGATGTGAGCTTTAGGGATGCTGAGATAAGACCCAGAGAAGTTGCCATATTACGACAAAGAAAAGCAAGAAGGAACGGAATACTAAGGAAGGGAAAATAAACATTTTGGTATATATGTTTGGCTAAGGAAGATGGTAAAGGGTTAGTTGTCCGTGAAACCGTTAAAACCTTAGGAAGCAGAAACTGAAGTAGGGTCGGGATAGAAAGAACTATGGGTATAGAAGGAATAGGTTTTGTTTGGTAGCTATTAGAAAAATATGCAAGTGATGTAGAAGAGAATGTGAAGTTCAGAATAGGATATAAAGGGACACAGGAGATATAAGGAAGTTTACAGCAGAGGTGTAATTACAACTGTAGTAGCAAAAGGAAAAAAAAGTTAATCAACAGAAACTGCGGATGAGAACCATATGCAGATTAGTTTAACAGACAAGAAAAGGAGTACTGGCCTCTTAGATGAGTTATTAGTGCACATGTTTCCTTTGCTAGATGCCGTGCGTTATATTGCTGCCCGGGAGGAGGGAATCTTTCTCTAGCCAGGATTATTCCCTATCCTCCATGGAGTCTGGAAGTATGAATAAGATAACGAATGTGTCTGTTATCCAATGTTCTAGCCCCGCTTGCCCAAAACACCACAGGATTAGAGAATACGAGTTACCATTGCCAATAGGCAATTAAAATATATTAATTGATAGAATGTAAGGATAGAGCATTATGTAATGGAGTAAGTGTAATGGAATTAAATGTTTATGGAGCAAACATGTTGGAAATTTAAAGGGGAAAATGGTAGCTATAAGGATGTACATGGGAAATTAAAAGGTTTACCGGCAAGGAGTTTACTGAGGCAGCCTTACTCAGGGAGTAGCGAACCTGCCGATGTGAGCTTTAGGGATACTGAGATAAGACCCAGAGATGTAGGCATATTACAGCTAACAAAAGTAGAGGGAAAGGAATACTAAGGAAGAAAATCTAAACGTTTTGGTATATATGTTTGGCTATAGAAGATGGTGAAAGGTTAGCTGTCCGTGAAACCGTTAAAACCTTAGGAAGCAGAAACACAAGGTGGGCAGTGATAGAAAGATCTATGGGGATAGATGGAAACGTTTTCGCATGGTATCTATTAGAAAGGTATGCAAGTGATGGAGAAAAGAAGGTAAAAAACAGAATAGGATATAAAGGGAAACAGGAGATATGGGGAAGTTCACAACAGAGGTGTAATTACAACTGTAGTAGCAAAAGGAAAAAAAGGTAAACAACAGAAACTGCGGATGAGAACCATATGCAGATTAGTTTAACAGACAAGAAAAGGAGTACTGGCCTCTCAGATGAGTTATTAGTGCACATGTTTCCTTTGCTAGATGCCGTGCGTTATATTCCTGCCCGGGAGGAGGGAATCTTTCTCTAGCCAAGATTATTCCCTATCCTCTATGGAGTCTGGAAGTATGAATAAGATAGCGAATGTGTCTGTATTCCAATGTTCAAGCCCAGATAGCCCAAAATACAACAGGATTGGAGAATACGGGTTACCATTGCCAATAGGCAATTAAAATAAACTAAATGATTGAATGTAAGGATATAACGTTATGTAATGGAGTAAGTGTAATGGAATTAAATGTTTATGGAGCAAACATGTGGAAAATTAAAGGGCAAAATTGTAGCTATAAGGATGTACATGGGAAATGAAAAGGTTTACCGGTAAGGAGTTTACTGAGGCAGCCTTACTCAGGGAGTAACGACCCTGCCGATGTGAGCTTTAGGGATACTGAGATAAGACCCAGAGAAGTAGGCATATTACAGCTAACAAAAGTAGAGGGAAAGGAATACTAAGGAAGAAATTCTAAACGTTTTGGTATATATGTTTGGCTATAGAAGATGGTGAAAAGCTAGCTGTCCGTGAAACCGTTAAAACCTTACGAAGGAGAAACAGAAGGTGGGCAGGGATAGAAAGATCTATGGGTATAGAAGGAATAGTTTTCGCAAGGTATCTATTAGAAAGGTATGCAAGTGATGGAGAAAAGAAGGTAAAAAAAGAATAGGATATAAAGGGAAACAGGAGATATGGCGAAGTTTACAACAGAGGTGTAATTACAACTGTAGTAGCAAAAGGAAAAAAAGGTAAACAACAGAAACTGCGGATGAGAACCATATGCAGATTAGTTTAACAGACAAGAAAGGGAGGAATGACCTCTTAGATGAGTTATTAGAGCACATTTTCCTTTGCTAGATGCCGTGCGTTATATTGCTGCCCGGGAGGAGGGAATCTTTCTCTAGCCAAGATTATTCCCTATCCTCCATGGAGTCTGGAAGTATGAATAAGATAGCGAATGGGACTGGAATCCAATGTCAAGCCCCGATAGCGCAAAGTTCCAAAGGATTAGAGAATACGAGTTACCATTGCCAATAGGCAGTTAAAATAAATTCAATGATAGAATGTAAGGATATAACATTATGTAATGGAGTAAGTGTAATGAAAATAAAAGTTTATGGAGCAAACATGTGGAAAATTAAAGGGGAAAATGGTAGCTATAAGGATGTTAATGGGAAATGAAAAGGGTAACAGGTAAGGACTCTCTACTGAGGTAGCCTTTCTCAGGGAGTAGCGACCCTGCCGATGTGAGCTTTAGGGATGTTGAGATAAGACCCAGAGAAGTAGCCATATTACAGCTAAGAAAAACAAGAAGGAACGGAATACTAAGGAAGGGAAAATAAACATTTTGGTATATATGTTTGGCTAAGGAAGATGGTAAAGGGTTAGTTGTCCGTGAAACCGTTAAAACCTTGTGAAGCAGAAACTGAAGTAGGGTCGGGATAGAAAGAACTATGGGTATAGAAGGAATAGGTTTTGTTTGGTAGCTATTAGAAAAATATGCAAGTGATGTAGAAGAGAATGTGAAGTTCAGAATAGGATATAAAGGGACACAGGAGATATAAGGAAGTTTACAGCAGAGGTGTAATTACAACTGTAGTAGCAAAAGGAAAAAAAAGTTAATCAACAGAAACTGCGGATGAGAACCATATGCAGATTAGTTTAACAGACAAGAAAAGGAGTACTGGCCTCTTAGATGAGTTATTAGTGCACATGTTTCCTTTGCTAGATGCCGTGCGTTATATTGCTGCCCGGGAGGAGGGAATCTTTCTCTAGCCAGGATTATTCCCTATCCTCCATGGAGTCTGGAATTATGAATAAGATAACGAATGTGTCTGTTATCCAATGTTCTAGCCCCGCTTGCCCAAAACACCACAGGATTAGAGAATACGAGTTACCATTGCCAATAGGCAATTAAAATATATTAATTGATAGAATGTAAGGATAGAGCATTATGTAATGGAGTAAGTGTAATGGAATTAAATGTTTATGGAGCAAACATGTTGGAAATTTAAAGGGGAAAATGGTAGCTATAAGGATGTACATGGGAAATTAAAAGGTTTACCGGCAAGGAGTTTACTGAGGCAGCCTTACTCAGGGAGTAGCGAACCTGCCGATGTGAGCTTTAGGGATACTGAGATAAGACCCAGAGATGTAGGCATATTACAGCTAACAAAAGTAGAGGGAAAGGAATACTAAGGAAGAAAATCTAAACGTTTTGGTATATATGTTTGGCTATAGAAGATGGTGAAAGGTTAGCTGTCCGTGAAACCGTTAAAACCTTAGGAAGCAGAAACACAAGGTGGGCAGTGATAGAAAGATCTATGGGGATAGATGGAAACGTTTTCGCATGGTATCTATTAGAAAGGTATGCAAGTGATGGAGAAAAGAAGGTAAAAAAAGAATAGGATATAAAGGGAAACAGGAAATATGGGGAAGTTTACAACAGAGGTGTAATTACAACTGTAGTAGCAAAAGGAAAAAAAGGTAAACAAAAAAATTGCGGATGAGAACCATATGCAGATTAGTTTAACAGACAAGAAAAGGAGGAATGGCCTCTTAGATGAGTTATTAGAGCACATGTTTCCTTTGCTAGATGCCGTGCGTTATATTCCTGCCCGGGAGGAGGGAATCTTTCTCTAGCCAAGATTATTCCCTATCCTCCATGGAGTCTGGAAGTATGAATAAGATAGCGAATGGGACTGGAATCCAATGTCAAGCCCCGATAGCGCAAAATTCCAAAGGATTAGAGAATACGACTTACCATTGCCAATAGGCAGTTAAAATAAATTCAATGATAGAATGTAAGGATATAACATTATGTAATGGAGTAAGTGTAATGAAAATAAAAGTTTATGGGGCAAACATGTGGAAAATTAAAGGGGAAAATGGTAGCTATAAGGATGTTAATGGGAAATGAAAAGGGTAACAGGTAAGGACTCTCTACTGAGGTAGCCTTACTCAGGGTGTAGCGACCCTGCCGATGTGAGCTTTAGGGATGCTGAGATAAGACCCAGAGAAGTTGCCATATTACGACAAAGAAAAGCAAGAAGGAACGGAATACTAAGGAAGGGAAAATAAACATTTTGGTATATATGTTTGGCTAAGGAAGATGGTAAAGGGTTAGTTGTCCGTGAAACCGTTAAAACCTTAGGAAGCAGAAACTGAAGTAGGGTCGGGATAGAAAGAACTATGGGTATAGAAGGAATAGGTTTTGTTTGGTAGCTATTAGAAAAATATGCAAGTGATGTAGAAGAGAATGTGAAGTTCAGAATAGGATATAAAGGGACACAGGAGATATAAGGAAGTTTACAGCAGAGGTGTAATTACAACTGTAGTAGCAAAAGGAAAAAAAAGTTAATCAACAGAAACTGCGGATGAGAACCATATGCAGATTAGTTTAACAGACAAGAAAAGGAGTACTGGCCTCTTAGATGAGTTATTAGTGCACATGTTTCCTTTGCTAGATGCCGTGCGTTATATTGCTGCCCGGGAGGAGGGAATCTTTCTCTAGCCAGGATTATTCCCTATCCTCCATGGAGTCTGGAAGTATGAATAAGATAACGAATGTGTCTGTTATCCAATGTTCTAGCCCCGCTTGCCCAAAACACCACAGGATTAGAGAATACGAGTTACCATTGCCAATAGGCAATTAAAATATATTAATTGATAGAATGTAAGGATAGAGCATTATGTAATGGAGTAAGTGTAATGGAATTAAATGTTTATGGAGCAAACATGTTGGAAATTTAAAGGGGAAAATGGTAGCTATAAGGATGTACATGGGAAATTAAAAGGTTTACCGGCAAGGAGTTTACTGAGGCAGCCTTACTCAGGGAGTAGCGAACCTGCCGATGTGAGCTTTAGGGATACTGAGATAAGACCCAGAGATGTAGGCATATTACAGCTAACAAAAGTAGAGGGAAAGGAATACTAAGGAAGAAAATCTAAACGTTTTGGTATATATGTTTGGCTATAGAAGATGGTGAAAGGTTAGCTGTCCGTGAAACCGTTAAAACCTTAGGAAGCAGAAACACAAGGTGGGCAGTGATAGAAAGATCTATGGGGATAGATGGAAACGTTTTCGCATGGTATCTATTAGAAAGGTATGCAAGTGATGGAGAAAAGAAGGTAAAAAACAGAATAGGATATAAAGGGAAACAGGAGATATGGGGAAGTTCACAACAGAGGTGTAATTACAACTGTAGTAGCAAAAGGAAAAAAAGGTAAACAACAGAAACTGCGGATGAGAACCATATGCAGATTAGTTTAACAGACAAGAAAAGGAGTACTGGCCTCTCAGATGAGTTATTAGTGCACATGTTTCCTTTGCTAGATGCCGTGCGTTATATTCCTGCCCGGGAGGAGGGAATCTTTCTCTAGCCAAGATTATTCCCTATCCTCTATGGAGTCTGGAAGTATGAATAAGATAGCGAATGTGTCTGTATTCCAATGTTCAAGCCCAGATAGCCCAAAATACAACAGGATTGGAGAATACGGGTTACCATTGCCAATAGGCAATTAAAATAAACTAAATGATTGAATGTAAGGATATAACGTTATGTAATGGAGTAAGTGTAATGGAATTAAATGTTTATGGAGCAAACATGTGGAAAATTAAAGGGCAAAATTGTAGCTATAAGGATGTACATGGGAAATGAAAAGGTTTACCGGTAAGGAGTTTACTGAGGCAGCCTTACTCAGGGAGTAACGACCCTGCCGATGTGAGCTTTAGGGATACTGAGATAAGACCCAGAGAAGTAGGCATATTACAGCTAACAAAAGTAGAGGGAAAGGAATACTAAGGAAGAAATTCTAAACGTTTTGGTATATATGTTTGGCTATAGAAGATGGTGAAAAGCTAGCTGTCCGTGAAACCGTTAAAACCTTACGAAGGAGAAACAGAAGGTGGGCAGGGATAGAAAGATCTATGGGTATAGAAGGAATAGTTTTCGCAAGGTATCTATTAGAAAGGTATGCAAGTGATGGAGAAAAGAAGGTAAAAAAAGAATAGGATATAAAGGGAAACAGGAGATATGGCGAAGTTTACAACAGAGGTGTAATTACAACTGTAGTAGCAAAAGGAAAAAAAGGTAAACAACAGAAACTGCGGATGAGAACCATATGCAGATTAGTTTAACAGACAAGAAAGGGAGGAATGACCTCTTAGATGAGTTATTAGAGCACATTTTCCTTTGCTAGATGCCGTGCGTTATATTGCTGCCCGGGAGGAGGGAATCTTTCTCTAGCCAAGATTATTCCCTATCCTCCATGGAGTCTGGAAGTATGAATAAGATAGCGAATGGGACTGGAATCCAATGTCAAGCCCCGATAGCGCAAAGTTCCAAAGGATTAGAGAATACGAGTTACCATTGCCAATAGGCAGTTAAAATAAATTCAATGATAGAATGTAAGGATATAACATTATGTAATGGAGTAAGTGTAATGAAAATAAAAGTTTATGGAGCAAACATGTGGAAAATTAAAGGGGAAAATGGTAGCTATAAGGATGTTAATGGGAAATGAAAAGGGTAACAGGTAAGGACTCTCTACTGAGGTAGCCTTTCTCAGGGAGTAGCGACCCTGCCGATGTGAGCTTTAGGGATGTTGAGATAAGACCCAGAGAAGTAGCCATATTACAGCTAAGAAAAACAAGAAGGAACGGAATACTAAGGAAGGGAAAATAAACATTTTGGTATATATGTTTGGCTAAGGAAGATGGTAAAGGGTTAGTTGTCCGTGAAACCGTTAAAACCTTGTGAAGCAGAAACTGAAGTAGGGTCGGGATAGAAAGAACTATGGGTATAGAAGGAATAGGTTTTGTTTGGTAGCTATTAGAAAAATATGCAAGTGATGTAGAAGAGAATGTGAAGTTCAGAATAGGATATAAAGGGACACAGGAGATATAAGGAAGTTTACAGCAGAGGTGTAATTACAACTGTAGTAGCAAAAGGAAAAAAAAGTTAATCAACAGAAACTGCGGATGAGAACCATATGCAGATTAGTTTAACAGACAAGAAAAGGAGTACTGGCCTCTTAGATGAGTTATTAGTGCACATGTTTCCTTTGCTAGATGCCGTGCGTTATATTGCTGCCCGGGAGGAGGGAATCTTTCTCTAGCCAGGATTATTCCCTATCCTCCATGGAGTCTGGAAGTATGAATAAGATAACGAATGTGTCTGTTATCCAATGTTCTAGCCCCGCTTGCCCAAAACACCACAGGATTAGAGAATACGAGTTACCATTGCCAATAGGCAATTAAAATATATTAATTGATAGAATGTAAGGATAGAGCATTATGTAATGGAGTAAGTGTAATGGAATTAAATGTTTATGGAGCAAACATGTTGGAAATTTAAAGGGGAAAATGGTAGCTATAAGGATGTACATGGGAAATTAAAAGGTTTACCGGCAAGGAGTTTACTGAGGCAGCCTTACTCAGGGAGTAGCGAACCTGCCGATGTGAGCTTTAGGGATACTGAGATAAGACCCAGAGATGTAGGCATATTACAGCTAACAAAAGTAGAGGGAAAGGAATACTAAGGAAGAAAATCTAAACGTTTTGGTATATATGTTTGGCTATAGAAGATGGTGAAAGGTTAGCTGTCCGTGAAACCGTTAAAACCTTAGGAAGCAGAAACACAAGGTGGGCAGTGATAGAAAGATCTATGGGGATAGATGGAAACGTTTTCGCATGGTATCTATTAGAAAGGTATGCAAGTGATGGAGAAAAGAAGGTAAAAAAAGAATAGGATATAAAGGGAAACAGGAAATATGGGGAAGTTTACAACAGAGGTGTAATTACAACTGTAGTAGCAAAAGGAAAAAAAGGTAAACAAAAAAATTGCGGATGAGAACCATATGCAGATTAGTTTAACAGACAAGAAAAGGAGGAATGGCCTCTTAGATGAGTTATTAGAGCACATGTTTCCTTTGCTAGATGCCGTGCGTTATATTCCTGCCCGGGAGGAGGGAATCTTTCTCTAGCCAAGATTATTCCCTATCCTCCATGGAGTCTGGAAGTATGAATAAGATAGCGAATGGGACTGGAATCCAATGTCAAGCCCCGATAGCGCAAAATTCCAAAGGATTAGAGAATACGACTTACCATTGCCAATAGGCAGTTAAAATAAATTCAATGATAGAATGTAAGGATATAACATTATGTAATGGAGTAAGTGTAATGAAAATAAAAGTTTATGGGGCAAACATGTGGAAAATTAAAGGGGAAAATGGTAGCTATAAGGATGTTAATGGGAAATGAAAAGGGTAACAGGTAAGGACTCTCTACTGAGGTAGCCTTACTCAGGGTGTAGCGACCCTGCCGATGTGAGCTTTAGGGATGCTGAGATAAGACCCAGAGAAGTTGCCATATTACGACAAAGAAAAGCAAGAAGGAACGGAATACTAAGGAAGGGAAAATAAACATTTTGGTATATATGTTTGGCTAAGGAAGATGGTAAAGGGTTAGTTGTCCGTGAAACCGTTAAAACCTTAGGAAGCAGAAACTGAAGTAGGGTCGGGATAGAAAGAACTATGGGTATAGAAGGAATAGGTTTTGTTTGGTAGCTATTAGAAAAATATGCAAGTGATGTAGAAGAGAATGTGAAGTTCAGAATAGGATATAAAGGGACACAGGAGATATAAGGAAGTTTACAGCAGAGGTGTAATTACAACTGTAGTAGCAAAAGGAAAAAAAGTTAATCAACAGAAACTGCGGATGAGAACCATATGCAGATTAGTTTAACAGACAAGAAAAGGAGTACTGGCCTCTTAGATGAGTTATTAGTGCACATGTTTCCTTTGCTAGATGCCGTGCGTTATATTGCTGCCCGGGAGGAGGGAATCTTTCTCTAGCCAGGATTATTCCCTATCCTCCATGGAGTCTGGAAGTATGAATAAGATAACGAATGTGTCTGTTATCCAATGTTCTAGCCCCGCTTGCCCAAAACACCACAGGATTAGAGAATACGAGTTACCATTGCCAATAGGCAATTAAAATATATTAATTGATAGAATGTAAGGATAGAGCATTATGTAATGGAGTAAGTGTAATGGAATTAAATGTTTATGGAGCAAACATGTTGGAAATTTAAAGGGGAAAATGGTAGCTATAAGGATGTACATGGGAAATTAAAAGGTTTACCGGCAAGGAGTTTACTGAGGCAGCCTTACTCAGGGAGTAGCGAACCTGCCGATGTGAGCTTTAGGGATACTGAGATAAGACCCAGAGATGTAGGCATATTACAGCTAACAAAAGTAGAGGGAAAGGAATACTAAGGAAGAAAATCTAAACGTTTTGGTATATATGTTTGGCTATAGAAGATGGTGAAAGGTTAGCTGTCCGTGAAACCGTTAAAACCTTAGGAAGCAGAAACACAAGGTGGGCAGTGATAGAAAGATCTATGGGGATAGATGGAAACGTTTTCGCATGGTATCTATTAGAAAGGTATGCAAGTGATGGAGAAAAGAAGGTAAAAAAAGAATAGGATATAAAGGGAAACAGGAAATATGGGGAAGTTTACAACAGAGGTGTAATTACAACTGTAGTAGCAAAAGGAAAAAAAGGTAAACAAAAAAATTGCGGATGAGAACCATATGCAGATTAGTTTAACAGACAAGAAAAGGAGGAATGGCCTCTTAGATGAGTTATTAGAGCACATGTTTCCTTTGCTAGATGCCGTGCGTTATATTCCTGCCCGGGAGGAGGGAATCTTTCTCTAGCCAAGATTATTCCCTATCCTCCATGGAGTCTGGAAGTATGAATAAGATAGCGAATGGGACTGGAATCCAATGTCAAGCCCCGATAGCGCAAAATTCCAAAGGATTAGAGAATACGACTTACCATTGCCAATAGGCAGTTAAAATAAATTCAATGATAGAATGTAAGGATATAACATTATGTAATGGAGTAAGTGTAATGAAAATAAAAGTTTATGGGGCAAACATGTGGAAAATTAAAGGGGAAAATGGTAGCTATAAGGATGTTAATGGGAAATGAAAAGGGTAACAGGTAAGGACTCTCTACTGAGGTAGCCTTACTCAGGGTGTAGCGACCCTGCCGATGTGAGCTTTAGGGATGCTGAGATAAGACCCAGAGAAGTTGCCATATTACGACAAAGAAAAGCAAGAAGGAACGGAATACTAAGGAAGGGAAAATAAACATTTTGGTATATATGTTTGGCTAAGGAAGATGGTAAAGGGTTAGTTGTCCGTGAAACCGTTAAAACCTTAGGAAGCAGAAACTGAAGTAGGGTCGGGATAGAAAGAACTATGGGTATAGAAGGAATAGGTTTTGTTTGGTAGCTATTAGAAAAATATGCAAGTGATGTAGAAGAGAATGTGAAGTTCAGAATAGGATATAAAGGGACACAGGAGATATAAGGAA
Organism: Deroplatys truncata; assembly: GCA_030765065.1. Lineage (NCBI taxonomy): Eukaryota > Metazoa > Arthropoda > Insecta > Mantodea > Mantidae > Deroplatys > Deroplatys truncata. The sequence continues at coordinate 98,018,714 of CM060986.1, read as the reverse complement.
GTTTACAGCAGAGGTGTAATTACAACTGTAGTAGCAAAAGGAAAAAAAGTTAATCAACAGAAACTGCGGATGAGAACCATATGCAGATTAGTTTAACAGACAAGAAAAGGAGTACTGGCCTCTTAGATGAGTTATTAGTGCACATGTTTCCTTTGCTAGATGCCGTGCGTTATATTGCTGCCCGGGAGGAGGGAATTTTCTCTAGCCAGGATTATTCCCTATCCTCCATGGAGTCTGGAAGTATGAATAAGATAACGAATGTGTCTGTTATCCAATGTTCTAGCCCCGCTTGCCCAAAACACCACAGGATTAGAGAATACGAGTTACCATTGCCAATAGGCAATTAAAATATATTAATTGATAGAATGTAAGGATAGAGCATTATGTAATGGAGTAAGTGTAATGGAATTAAATGTTTATGGAGCAAACATGTTGGAAATTTAAAGGGGAAAATGGTAGCTATAAGGATGTACATGGGAAATTAAAAGGTTTACCGGCAAGGAGTTTACTGAGGCAGCCTTACTCAGGGAGTAGCGAACCTGCCGATGTGAGCTTTAGGGATACTGAGATAAGACCCAGAGATGTAGGCATATTACAGCTAACAAAAGTAGAGGGAAAGGAATACTAAGGAAGAAAATCTAAACGTTTTGGTATATATGTTTGGCTATAGAAGATGGTGAAAGGTTAGCTGTCCGTGAAACCGTTAAAACCTTAGGAAGCAGAAACACAAGGTGGGCAGTGATAGAAAGATCTATGGGGATAGATGGAAACGTTTTCGCATGGTATCTATTAGAAAGGTATGCAAGTGATGGAGAAAAGAAGGTAAAAAACAGAATAGGATATAAAGGGAAACAGGAGATATGGGGAAGTTCACAACAGAGGTGTAATTACAACTGTAGTAGCAAAAGGAAAAAAAGGTAAACAACAGAAACTGCGGATGAGAACCATATGCAGATTAGTTTAACAGACAAGAAAAGGAGTACTGGCCTCTCAGATGAGTTATTAGTGCACATGTTTCCTTTGCTAGATGCCGTGCGTTATATTCCTGCCCGGGAGGAGGGAATCTTTCTCTAGCCAAGATTATTCCCTATCCTCTATGGAGTCTGGAAGTATGAATAAGATAGCGAATGTGTCTGTATTCCAATGTTCAAGCCCAGATAGCCCAAAATACCACAGGATTGGAGAATACGGGTTACCATTGCCAATAGGCAATTAAAATAAACTAAATGATTGAATGTAAGGATATAACGTTATGTAATGGAGTAAGTGTAATGGAATTAAATGTTTATGGAGCAAACATGTGGAAAATTAAAGGGCAAAATTGTAGCTATAAGGATGTACATGGGAAATGAAAAGGTTTACCGGTAAGGAGTTTACTGAGGCAGCCTTACTCAGGGAGTAACGACCCTGCCGATGTGAGCTTTAGGGATACTGAGATAAGACCCAGAGAAGTAGGCATATTACAGCTAACAAAAGTAGAGGGAAAGGAATACTAAGGAAGAAATTCTAAACTTTTTGGTATATATGTTTGGCTATAGAAGATGGTGAAAAGTTAGCTGTCCGTGAAACTGTTAAAACCTTAGGAAGGAGAAACAGAAGGTGGGCAGGGATAGAAAGATCTATGGGGATAGAAGGAATAGTTTTTGCATGGTATCTATTAGAAAGGTATGCAAGTGATGGAGAAAAGAAAGTAAAAAAAGAATAGGATATAAAGGGAAACAGGAAATATGGGGAAGTTTACAACAGAGGTGTAATTACAACTGTATTAGCAAAAGGAAAAAAAGGTAAACAAAGAAACTGCGGATGAGAACTATATGCAGATTAGTTTAGCAGACAAGAAAAGGAGGAATGGCCTCTTAGATGAGTTATTAGAGCACATGTTTCCTTTGCTAGATGCCGTGCGTTATATTCCTGCCCAGGAGGAGGGAATCTTTCTCTAGCCAAGATTATTCCCTATCCTCCATAGAGTCTGGAAGTATGAATAAGCTATCGATTGGGACTGGAATCCAATGTCAAGCCCCGATAGCGCAAAATTCCAAAGGATTAGAGAATACGAGTTACCATTGCCAATAGGCAGTTAAAATAAATTCAGTGATAGAATGTAAGGATATAACATTATGTAATGGAGTAAGTGTAATGAAAATAAAAGTTTATGGAGCAAACATGTGGAAAATTAAAGGGGAAAATGGTAGCTATAAGGATGTTAATGGGAAATGAAAAGGGTAACAGGTAAGGACTCTCTACTGAGGTAGCCTTACTCAGGGAGTAGCGACCCTGCCGATGTGAACTTTAGGGATGCCTAGATAAGACCCAGAGAAGTTGCCATATTACGACTAAGAAAAGCAAGAAGAAACGGAATACTAAGGAAGGGAAAATAAACATTTTGGTATATATGTTTGGCTAAGGAAGATGGTAAAAGGTTAGTTGTCCGTGAAACCGTTAAAACCTTAGGAAGCAGAAACTGAAGTAGGGCCGGGATAGAAAGAACTATGGGTATAGAAGGAATAGGTTTTGTTTGGTAGCTATTAGAAAAATATGCAAGTGATGTAGAAGAGAAGGTGAAGTTCAGAATAGGATATAAAGGGACACAGGAGATATAAGGAAGTTTACAGCAGAGATGTAATTACAACTGTAGTAGCAAAAGGAAAAAAAACTAAACAACAGAAACTGCGGATGAGAACCATATGCAGATTAGTTTAACAGACAAGAAAAGGAGTACTGGCCTCTTAGATGAGTTATTAGTGCACATGTTTCCTTTGCTAGATGCCGTGCGTTATATTCCTGCCCGGGAGGAGGGAATCTTTCTCTAGCCAAGATTATTTCCTATTCTCCATGGAGTCTGGAAGTATGATCAAGATAGCGAATGTGTCTGTAATCCAATGTTCAAGCCCCGATAGCCCAAATTACCACAGGATTGGAGAATACGAGTTACCATTGCCAATAGGCATTTAAAATAACTTAAATGATTGAATGTAAGGATATAACATTATGTAATGGTGTATGTGTAATGGAATTAAATGTTTATGGAGCAAACATGTGGAAAATTAAAGGGGAAAATGGTAGGTGTAAGGATGTTAATGGGAAATGAAAGGGGTAACAGGTAAGGACTCTCTACTGAGATAGCCTTACTCAGGGAGTAGCGACCCTGCCGATGTGAGCTTTAGGGATGCTGAGATAAGACCCAGAGAAGTAGCCATATTACAGCTAAGAAAAACAAGAAGGAACGGAATACTAAGGAAGGGTAAAATAAACGTTTTGGTATACATGTTTGGCTCAAGAGGATAGTAAGAGGTTAGTTGTCCCTGAAACCGTTAAAACTTTAGGAAGCAGAAACAGAAGGTAGGCAGGGATAGAAAGATCTATGGGGATAGAAGGAATAGGTTTCGTATGGTAGCTATTAGAAAAGTATGCAAGTGATGTAGAAAAGAAGGTTAAGTTGAGAATAGGATATAGAGGGACACAGGAGATATGGAGAAGTTTGAAAACAGAGGTGTAGTTACAACCGTAGTAGCAAAAGGAAAAAAAAGGATAAACAACAGAAACTGCGGATGAGAACCATATGCAGATTAGTTTAACAGACAAGAAAAGGAGTACTGGCCTCTTAGATGAGTTATTAGTGCACATGCTTCCTTTGCTAGATGCCGTGCGTTATATTCCTGCCCGTGAGGAGGGAATCTTTCTCTAGCCAGGATTATTCCCTATCCTCCATGGAGTCTGGAAGTATGAATAAGATAACGAATGTGTCTGTAATCCAATGTTCTAGCCCCGCTTGCCCAAAACACCACAGGATTAGAGAATACGAGTTACCATTGCCAATAGCCAATTAAAATATATTAAATGATAGAATGTAAGGATAGAGCATTATGTAATGGAGTAAGTGTAATGGAATTAAATGTTTATGGAGCAAACATGTTGGAAATTTAAAGGGGAAAATGGCAGCTATAAGGATGCACATGGGAAATTAAAAGGTTTACCGGTAAGGAGTTTACTGAGGCAGCCTTACTCAGGGAGTAGCGACCCTGCCGATGTGAGCTTTAGGGATACTGAGATAAGAGCCAGAGAAGTAGGCATATTACAGCTAACAAAAGTAGAGGGAAAGGAATGCTAAGGAAGAAAATCTAAACGTTTTGGTATATATGTTTGGCTATAGAAGATGGTGAAAGGTTAGCTGTCCGTGAAACCGTTAAAACCTTAGGAAGCAGAAACAGAAGGTGGGCAGTGATAGAAAGATCTATGGGGATAGAAGGAAACGTTTTCGCATGGTATCTATTAGAAAGGTATGCAAGTGATGGAGAAAAGAAGGTAAAAAACAGAATAGGATATAAAGGGAAACAGGAGATATGGGGAAGTTTACAACAGATGTGTAATTACAACTGTAGTAGCAAAAGGAAAAAAAAGGTAAACAACAGAAACTGCGGATGAGAACCATATGCAGATTAGTTTAACAGACAAAAAAAGGAGTACTGGCCTCTTAGATGAGTTATTAGTGCACATGTTTCCTTTGCTAGATGCCGTGCGTTATATTCCTGCCCGGGAGGACGGAATCTTTCTCTAGCCAAGATTATTCCCTATCCTCCATGGAGTCTGGAAGTATGAATGTGTCTGTAATCCAATGTTCTAGCCCCGCTTGCCCAAAACACCACAGGATTAGAGAATACGAGTTACCATTGCCAATAGGCAATTAAAGTAAATTAAATGATAGAATGTAAGGATATAGCATTATGTAATGGAGTAAGTGTAATGGAATTAAATGTTTATGGAGCAAACATGTTGGAAATTTAAAGGGGAAAATGGTAGCTATAAGGATGTACATGGGAAATGAAAAGTTTACCGGTAAGGAGTTTACTGGGGCAGCCTTACTCAGGGAGTAGCGACCCTGCCGATGTGAGCTTTAGGGATACTGAGATAAGACCCAGAGAAGTAGGCATATTACAGCTAACAAAAGTAGAGGGAAAGGAATACTAAGGAAGAAAATCTAAACGTTTTGGTATATATGTTTGGCTATAGAAGATGGTGAAAGGTTAGCTGTCCGTGAAACCGTTAAAACCTTAGGAAGCAGAAACAGAAGGTGGGCAGTGATAGAAAGATCTATGGGGACAGAAGGAAACGTTTTCGCATGGTATCTATTAGAAAGGTATGCAAGTGATGGAGAAAAGAAGGTAAAAAACAGAATAGGATATAAAGGGAAACAGGAGATATGGGGAAGTTTACAACAGAGGTGTAATTACAACTGTAGTAGCAAAAGGAAAAAAAGGTAAACAACAGAAACTGCGGATGAGAACCATATGCAGATTAGTTTAACACACAAGAAAAGGAGGACTGGCGTCTTAGATGAGTTATTAGTGCACATGTTTCCTTTGCTAGATGCTGTGCGTTATATTCCTGCCCGGGAGGAGGGAATCTTTCTCTAGCCAAGATTATTCCCTATCCTCCATGGAGTCTGGAAGTATGAATAAGATAGCGAATGTGTCTGTAATCCAATGTTCAAGCCCCGATAGCCCAAAATACCACAGGATTGGAGAATACGAGTTACCATTGTCAATAGGCAATTAAAAAGGGGAAAATTGTAGCTATAAGGATGTACATGGGAAATGAAAAGGTTTACCGGTAAGGAGTTTACTGAGGCAGCCTTACTCAGGGAGTAGCGACCCTGCCGATGTGAGCTTTACCGATACTGAGATAAGACCCAGAGAAGTAGGCATATTACAGCTAACAAAAGTAGAGGGAAAGGAATACTAAGGAAGAAATTCTAAACTTTTTGGTATATATGTTTGGCTATAGAAGATGGTGAAAAGTTAGCTGTCCGTGAAACTGTTAAAACCTTAGGAAGGAGAAACAGAAGGTGGGCAGGGATAGAAAGATCTATGGGGATAGAAGGAATAGTTTTTGCATGGTATCTATTAGAAAGGTATGCAAGTGATGGAGAAAGGAAGGTAAAAAGGAATAGGATATAAAGGGAAACAGGAAATATGGGGAAGTTTACAACAGAGGTGTAATTACAACTGTAGTAGCAAAAGGAAAAAAAGGTAAACAACAGAAACTGCCGATGAGAACCATATGCAGATTAGTTTAACAGACAAGAAAAGGAGTACTGGCCTCTTAGATGCGTTATTAGAGCACATGTTTCCTTTGCTAGATGCCGTGCGTTATATTCCTGCCCAGGAGGAGGGAATCTTTCTCTAGCCAAGATTATTCCCTATCCTCCATGGAGTCTGGAAGTATGAATAAGCTAGCGAATGGGACTGGAATCCAATGTCAAGCCCCGATAGCGCAAAATTCCAAAGGATTAGAGAATACGAGTTACCATTGCCAATAGGCAGTTAAAATAAATTCAATGATAGAATGTAAGGATATAACATTATGTAATGGAGTAAGTGTAATGAAAAGAAAAGTTTATGGAGCAAACATGTGGAAAATTAAAGGGGAAAATGGTAGCTATAAGGATGTTAATGGGAAATGAAAAGGGTAACAGGTAAGGACTCTCTACTGAGGTAGCCTTACTCAGGAAGTAGCGACCCTGCCGATGTGAACTTTAGGGATGCTGAGATAAGACCCAGAGAAGTTGCCAAATTACGACTAAGAAAAGCAAGAAGAAACGGAATACTAAGGAAGGGAAAACAAACATTTTGGTATATATGTTTGGCTAAGGAAGATGGTAAAAGGTTAGTTGTCCGTGAAACCGTTAAAACCTTAGGAAGCAGAAACTGAAGTAGGGCCGGGATAGAAAGAACTATGGGTATAGAAGGAATAGGCTTTGTTTGGTAGCTATTAGAAAAATATGCAAGTGATGTAGAAGAGAAGGTGAAGTTCACAATAGGATATAAAGGGACACAGGAGATATAAGGAAGTTTACAGCAGAGGTGTAATTACAACTGTAGTAGCAAAAGGAAAAAAAAGCTAAACAACAGAAACTGCGGATGAGAACCATATGCAGATTAGTTTAACAGACAAGAAAAGGAGTACTGGCATCTTAGATGAGTTATTAGTGCACATGTTTCCTTTGCTAGATGCCGTGCGTTATATTCCTGCCCGGGAGGAGGGAATCATTCTCTAGCCAAGATTATTTCCTATCCTCCATGGAGTCTGGAAGTATGAATAAGATAGCGAATGTGTCTGTAATCCAATGTTCAAGCCCCGATAGCCCAAAATACCACAGGATTGGAGAATACGAGTTACCATGGCCAATAGGCAATTAAAATAACTTAAATGATTGAATGTAAGGATATAACATTATGTAATGGTGTAAGTGTAATGGAATTAAATGTTTATGGAGCAAACATGTGGAAAATTAAAGGGGAAAATGGTAGGTGTAAGGATGTTAATGGGAAATGAAAGGCGTAACAAGTAAGGACTCTCTACTGAGGTAGCCTTACTCAGGGAGTAGCGACCCTGCCGATGTGAGCTTTAGGGATGCTGAGATAAGAACCAGAGAAGTAGCCATGTTACAGCTAAGAAAAACAAGAAGGAACGGAATACTAAGGATGGGTAAAATAAACGTTTTGATATACATGTTTGGCTCAAGAGGATAGTAAGAGGTTAGTTGTCCCTGAAACCGTTAAAACTTTAGGAAGCAGAAACAGAAGGTAGGCAGGGATAGAAAGATCTATGGGGATAGAAGGAATAGGTTTCGTATGGTAGCTATTAGAAAAGTATGCAAGTGATGTAGAAAAGAAGGTTAAGTTGAGAATAGGATATAGACGGACACAGGAGATATGGAGAAGTTTAAAAACAGAGGTGTAGTTACAACCGTAGTAGCAAAAGGAAAAAAAAGGGTAAACAACAGAAACTGCGGATGAGAACCATATGCAGATTAGTTTAACAGACAAAAAAAGGAGTACTGGCCTCTTAGATGAGTTATTAATGCACATGTTTCCTTTGCTAGATGCTGTGCGTTATATTCCTGCCCGGGAGGAGGGAATCTTTCTCTAGCCAAGATCATTCCCTATCCTCCATGGAGTCTGGAAGTATGAATAAGATAACGAATGTGTCTGTAATCCAATGTTCTAGCCCCGCTTGCCCAAAACACCACAGGATTAGAGAATACGAGTTACCATTGCCAATAGGCAATTAAAATAAATTAAATGATAGAATGTAAGGATATAGCATTATGTAATGGAGTAAGTGTAATGGAATTAAATGTTTATGGAGCAAACATGTTGGAAAGTTAAAGGGGAAAATGGTAGCTATAAGGATGTACATGGGAAATGAAAAGGTTTACCGGTAAGGGGTTTACTGAGGCAGCCTTACTCAGGGAGTAGCGACCCTGCCGATGTGAGCTTTAGAGATACTGAGATAAGACCCAGAGAAGTAGGCATATTACAGCTAACATAAGTAGAGGAAAAGGAATACTAAGGAAGAAAATCTAAACGTTTTAGTATATATGTTTGGCTATAGAAGATGGTGAAAGGTTAGCTGTCCGTGAAACCGTTAAAACCTTAGGAAGCAGAAACAGAAGGTGGGCAGGGATAGAAAGATCTATGGGAATAGAAGGAATAGGTTTCGTATGGTAGCTATTAGAAAAGTATGCAAGTGATGTAGAAAAGAAAGTAAAGTTGAGAATAGGATATAGAGGGACACAGGAGATATGGAGAAGTTTACAACAGAGGTCTAATTACAACTGTAGTAGCAAAAGGAAAAGAAAGGTAAACAACAGAAACTGCGGATGAGAACCATATGCAGATTAGTTTAACAGACAAGAAAAGGAGTACTGGCCTCTTAGATGAGTTATTAGTGCACATGTTTCCTTTGCTAGATGCCGTGCGTTATATTCCTGCCCGGGAGGAGGGAATCTTTCTCTAGCCAAGATTATTCCCTATCCTCCATGGAGTCTGGAAGTATGAATAAGATAGCGAATGTGTCTGTAATCCTATGTTCAAGCCCCGATAGCCCAACATACCACAGAATTGGAGAATACGAGTTACCATTGCCAATAGGCAATTAAAATAACTTAAATGATTGAATGTAAGGGTATAACATTATGTAATGGTGTAAGTGTAATGGAATTAAATGTTTATGGAGCAAACATGTGGAAAATTAAAGGGGAAAATGGTAGGTGTAAGGATGTTAATGGGAAATGAAAGGGGTAACAGGTAAGGACTCTCTACTGAGGTAGCCTTACTCAGGGAGTAGCGACCCTGCCGATGTGAGCTTTAGGGATGCTGAGATAAGACCCAGAGAAGTAGCCATACTGCAGCTAAGAAAAGCAAGAAGGAACGGAATACTAAGGAAGGGAAAATAAACGTTTTGGTATACATGTTTGGCAAAAGAAGATAGTAAGAGCTTAGTTGTCAATGAAGCCGTCAAAACTTTAGGAAGCAGAAACAGAAGGTGGGCAGGGATAGAAAGATCTATGGGAATAGAAGGAATAGGTTTCGTATGGTAGCTATTAGAAAAGTATGCAAGTGATGTAGAAAAGAAAGTAAAGTTGAGAGTAGGATATAGAGGGACACAGGAGATATGGAGAAGTTTACAACAGAGGTGTAATTACAACTGTAGTAGCAAAAGGAAAAGAAAGGTAAACAACAGAAACTGCGGATGAGAACCATATGCAGATTAGTTTAACAGACAAGAAAAGGAGTACTGGCCTCTTAGATGAGTTATTAATGCACATGTTTCCTTTGCTAGATGCCGTGCGTTATATTCCTGCCCGGGAGGAGGAATTTTTCTCTAGCCAAGATTATTCCCTATCCTCCATGGAGTCTGGAAGTATGAATAAGATAACGAATGTGTCTGTAATGCAATGTTCTAGCCCCGCTTGGCCAAAACACCACAGGATTAGAGAATACGAGTTACCATTGCCAATAGGCAATTAAAATAAATTAAATGATGGAATGTAAGGATATAGCATTATGTAATGCAGTAAGTGTAATGGAACTAAATGTTTATGGAGCAAACATGTTGGAAATTTAAAGGGGACAATGGTAGCTATAAGGATGTACATGGGAAATGAAAAGTTTTACCGGTAAGGAGTTTACTGAGGCAGCCTTACTCAGGGAGTAGCGACCCTGCCGATGTGAGCTTTAGGGATACTGAGATAAGACCCAGAGAAGTAGGCATATTACAGCTAACAAAAGTAGAGGGAAAGGAATACTAAGGAAGAAAATCTAAACGTTTTTGTATATATGTTTGGCTATAGAAGATGGTGAAAGGTTAGCTGTCCGTGAAACCGTTAAAACCTTAGGAAGCAGAAACAGAAGGTGGGCAGTGATAGAAAGATCTATGGGGACAGAAGGAAACGTTCTCGCATGGTATCTATTAGAAAGGAATGCAAGTGATGGAGAAATAAGGTAAAAAACAGAATAGGAAATAAAGGGAAACAGGAGATATGGGGAAGTTCACAACAGAGGTGTAATTACAACTGTAGTAGCAAAAGGAAAAAAAGGTAAACAACAGAAACTGCGGATGAGAACCATATGCAGATTAGTTTAACAGACAAGAAAAGGAGGACTGGCCTCTTAGATGAGTTATTAGTGCACATGTTTCCTTTGCTAGATGCCGTGCGTTATATTCCTGCCCGGGAGAAGGGAATCTTTCTCTAGCCAAGATTATTCCCTATCCTCCATGGAGTCTGGAAGTATGAATAAGATAGCGAATGTGTCTGTAATCCAATTTTCAATCCCCGATAGCCCAAAATACCACAGAATTGGAGAAAACGAGTTACCATTGCCAATAGGCAATTAAAATAAATTAAGCGATTGAATGTAAGGATATAACGTTATGTAATGGAGTAAGTGTAATGGAATTAAATGTTTATGGAGCAAACATGTGAAAAATTAAAGGGGAAAATGGTAGCTATAAGGATGTTAATGGGAAATGAAAAGGGTAACAGGTAAGGACTCTCTACTGAGGTAGCCTTACTCAGGGAGTAGCGACCCTGCCGATGTGAGCTTTAGGGATACTGCGATAAGACCCAGAGAAGTAGGCATATTACAGCTAACAAAAGTAGAGGGAAAGGAATACTAAGGAAGAAATTCTAAACGTTTTGGTATATATGTTTGGCTATAGAAGATGGTGAAAAGCTAGCTGTCCGTGAAACCGTTAAAACCTTACGAAGGAGAAACAGAAGGTGGGCAGGGATAGAAAGATCTATGGGTATAGAAGGAATAGTTTTCGCATGGTATCTATTAGAAAGGTATGCAAGTGATGGAGAAAAGAAGGTAAAAAAAGAATAGGATATAAAGGGAAACAGGAGATATGGCGAAGTTTACAACAGAGGTGTAATTACAACTGTAGTAGCAAAAGGAAAAAAAGGTAAACAACAGAAACTGCGGATGAGAACCATATGCAGATTAGTTTAACAGACAAGAAAGGGAGGAATGACCTCTTAGATGAGTTATTAGAGCACATTTTCCTTTGCTAGATGCCGTGCGTTATATTGCTGCCCGGGAGGAGGGAATCTTTCTCTAGCCAAGATTATTCCCTATCCTCCATGGAGTCTGGAAGTATGAATAAGATAGCGAATGGGACTGGAATCCAATGTCAAGCCCCGATAGCGCAAAGTTCCAAAGGATTAGAGAATACGAGTTACCATTGCCAATAGGCAGTTAAAATAAATTCAATGATAGAATGTAAGGATATAACATGTAATGGAGTAAGTGTAATGAAAATAAAAGTTTATGGAGCAAACATGTGGAAAATTAAAGGGGAAAATGGTAGCTATAAGGATGTTAATTGGAAATGAAAAGGGTAACAGGTAAGGACTCTCTACTGAGGTAGCCTTTCTCAGGGAGTAGCGACCCTGCCGATGTGAGCTTTAGGGATGTTGAGATAAGACCCAGAGAAGTAGCCATATTACAGCTAAGAAAAACAAGAAGGAACGGAATACTAAGGAAGGGAAAATAAACATTTTGGTATATATGTTTGGCTAAGGAAGATGGTAAAGGGTTAGTTGTCCGTGAAACCGTTAAAACCTTGTGAAGCAGAAACTGAAGTAGGGTCGGGATAGAAAGAACTATGGGTATAGAAGGAATAGGTTTTGTTTGGTAGCTATTAGAAAAATATGCAAGTGATGTAGAAGAGAATGTGAAGTTCAGAATAGGATATAAAGGGACACAGGAGATATAAGGAAGTTTACAGCAGAGGTGTAATTACAACTGTAGTAGCAAAAGGAAAAAAAAGTTAATCAACAGAAACTGCGGATGAGAACCATATGCAGATTAGTTTAACAGACAAGAAAAGGAGTACTGGCCTCTTAGATGAGTTATTAGTGCACATGTTTCCTTTGCTAGATGCCGTGCGTTATATTGCTGCCCGGGAGGAGGGAATCTTTCTCTAGCCAGGATTATTCCCTATCCTCCATGGAGTCTGGAATTATGAATAAGATAACGAATGTGTCTGTTATCCAATGTTCTAGCCCCGCTTGCCCAAAACACCACAGGATTAGAGAATACGAGTTACCATTGCCAATAGGCAATTAAAATATATTAATTGATAGAATGTAAGGATAGAGCATTATGTAATGGAGTAAGTGTAATGGAATTAAATGTTTATGGAGCAAACATGTTGGAAATTTAAAGGGGAAAATGGTAGCTATAAGGATGTACATGGGAAATTAAAAGGTTTACCGGCAAGGAGTTTACTGAGGCAGCCTTACTCAGGGAGTAGCGAACCTGCCGATGTGAGCTTTAGGGATACTGAGATAAGACCCAGAGATGTAGGCATATTACAGCTAACAAAAGTAGAGGGAAAGGAATACTAAGGAAGAAAATCTAAACGTTTTGGTATATATGTTTGGCTATAGAAGATGGTGAAAGGTTAGCTGTCCGTGAAACCGTTAAAACCTTAGGAAGCAGAAACACAAGGTGGGCAGTGATAGAAAGATCTATGGGGATAGATGGAAACGTTTTCGCATGGTATCTATTAGAAAGGTATGCAAGTGATGGAGAAAAGAAGGTAAAAAAAGAATAGGATATAAAGGGAAACAGGAAATATGGGGAAGTTTACAACAGAGGTGTAATTACAACTGTAGTAGCAAAAGGAAAAAAAGGTAAACAAAAAATTGCGGATGAGAACCATATGCAGATTAGTTTAACAGACAAGAAAAGGAGGAATGGCCTCTTAGATGAGTTATTAGAGCACATGTTTCCTTTGCTAGATGCCGTGCGTTATATTCCTGCCCGGGAGGAGGGAATCTTTCTCTAGCCAAGATTATTCCCTATCCTCCATGGAGTCTGGAAGTATGAATAAGATAGCGAATGGGACTGGAATCCAATGTCAAGCCCCGATAGCGCAAAATTCCAAAGGATTAGAGAATACGACTTACCATTGCCAATAGGCAGTTAAAATAAATTCAATGATAGAATGTAAGGATATAACATTATGTAATGGAGTAAGTGTAATGAAAATAAAAGTTTATGGGGCAAACATGTGGAAAATTAAAGGGGAAAATGGTAGCTATAAGGATGTTAATGGGAAATGAAAAGGGTAACAGGTAAGGACTCTCTACTGAGGTAGCCTTACTCAGGGTGTAGCGACCCTGCCGATGTGAGCTTTAGGGATGCTGAGATAAGACCCAGAGAAGTTGCCATATTACGACAAAGAAAAGCAAGAAGGAACGGAATACTAAGGAAGGGAAAATAAACATTTTGGTATATATGTTTGGCTAAGGAAGATGGTAAAGGGTTAGTTGTCCGTGAAACCGTTAAAACCTTAGGAAGCAGAAACTGAAGTAGGGTCGGGATAGAAAGAACTATGGGTATAGAAGGAATAGGTTTTGTTTGGTAGCTATTAGAAAAATATGCAAGTGATGTAGAAGAGAATGTGAAGTTCAGAATAGGATATAAAGGGACACAGGAGATATAAGGAAGTTTACAGCAGAGGTGTAATTACAACTGTAGTAGCAAAAGGAAAAAAAAGTTAATCAACAGAAACTGCGGATGAGAACCATATGCAGATTAGTTTAACAGACAAGAAAAGGAGTACTGGCCTCTTAGATGAGTTATTAGTGCACATGTTTCCTTTGCTAGATGCCGTGCGTTATATTGCTGCCCGGGAGGAGGGAATCTTTCTCTAGCCAGGATTATTCCCTATCCTCCATGGAGTCTGGAAGTATGAATAAGATAACGAATGTGTCTGTTATCCAATGTTCTAGCCCCGCTTGCCCAAAACACCACAGGATTAGAGAATACGAGTTACCATTGCCAATAGGCAATTAAAATATATTAATTGATAGAATGTAAGGATAGAGCATTATGTAATGGAGTAAGTGTAATGGAATTAAATGTTTATGGAGCAAACATGTTGGAAATTTAAAGGGGAAAATGGTAGCTATAAGGATGTACATGGGAAATTAAAAGGTTTACCGGCAAGGAGTTTACTGAGGCAGCCTTACTCAGGGAGTAGCGAACCTGCCGATGTGAGCTTTAGGGATACTGAGATAAGACCCAGAGATGTAGGCATATTACAGCTAACAAAAGTAGAGGGAAAGGAATACTAAGGAAGAAAATCTAAACGTTTTGGTATATATGTTTGGCTATAGAAGATGGTGAAAGGTTAGCTGTCCGTGAAACCGTTAAAACCTTAGGAAGCAGAAACACAAGGTGGGCAGTGATAGAAAGATCTATGGGGATAGATGGAAACGTTTTCGCATGGTATCTATTAGAAAGGTATGCAAGTGATGGAGAAAAGAAGGTAAAAAACAGAATAGGATATAAAGGGAAACAGGAGATATGGGGAAGTTCACAACAGAGGTGTAATTACAACTGTAGTAGCAAAAGGAAAAAAAGGTAAACAACAGAAACTGCGGATGAGAACCATATGCAGATTAGTTTAACAGACAAGAAAAGGAGTACTGGCCTCTCAGATGAGTTATTAGTGCACATGTTTCCTTTGCTAGATGCCGTGCGTTATATTCCTGCCCGGGAGGAGGGAATCTTTCTCTAGCCAAGATTATTCCCTATCCTCTATGGAGTCTGGAAGTATGAATAAGATAGCGAATGTGTCTGTATTCCAATGTTCAAGCCCAGATAGCCCAAAATACAACAGGATTGGAGAATACGGGTTACCATTGCCAATAGGCAATTAAAATAAACTAAATGATTGAATGTAAGGATATAACGTTATGTAATGGAGTAAGTGTAATGGAATTAAATGTTTATGGAGCAAACATGTGGAAAATTAAAGGGCAAAATTGTAGCTATAAGGATGTACATGGGAAATGAAAAGGTTTACCGGTAAGGAGTTTACTGAGGCAGCCTTACTCAGGGAGTAACGACCCTGCCGATGTGAGCTTTAGGGATACTGAGATAAGACCCAGAGAAGTAGGCATATTACAGCTAACAAAAGTAGAGGGAAAGGAATACTAAGGAAGAAATTCTAAACTTTTTGGTATATATGTTTGGCTATAGAAGATGGTGAAAAGTTAGCTGTCCGTGAAACTGTTAAAACCTTAGGAAGGAGAAACAGAAGGTGGGCAGGGATAGAAAGATCTATGGGGATAGAAGGAATAGTTTTTGCATGGTATCTATTAGAAAGGTATGCAAGTGATGGAGAAAAGAAAGTAAAAAAAGAATAGGATATAAAGGGAAACAGGAAATATGGGGAAGTTTACAACAGAGGTGTAATTACAACTGTATTAGCAAAAGGAAAAAAAGGTAAACAAAGAAACTGCGGATGAGAACTATATGCAGATTAGTTTAGCAGACAAGAAAAGGAGGAATGGCCTCTTAGATGAGTTATTAGAGCACATGTTTCCTTTGCTAGATGCCGTGCGTTATATTCCTGCCCAGGAGGAGGGAATCTTTCTCTAGCCAAGATTATTCCCTATCCTCCATAGAGTCTGGAAGTATGAATAAGCTATCGATTGGGACTGGAATCCAATGTCAAGCCCCGATAGCGCAAAATTCCAAAGGATTAGAGAATACGAGTTACCATTGCCAATAGGCAGTTAAAATAAATTCAGTGATAGAATGTAAGGATATAACATTATGTAATGGAGTAAGTGTAATGAAAATAAAAGTTTATGGAGCAAACATGTGGAAAATTAAAGGGGAAAATGGTAGCTATAAGGATGTTAATGGGAAATGAAAAGGGTAACAGGTAAGGACTCTCTACTGAGGTAGCCTTACTCAGGGAGTAGCGACCCTGCCGATGTGAACTTTAGGGATGCCTAGATAAGACCCAGAGAAGTTGCCATATTACGACTAAGAAAAGCAAGAAGAAACGGAATACTAAGGAAGGGAAAATAAACATTTTGGTATATATGTTTGGCTAAGGAAGATGGTAAAAGGTTAGTTGTCCGTGAAACCGTTAAAACCTTAGGAAGCAGAAACTGAAGTAGGGCCGGGATAGAAAGAACTATGGGTATAGAAGGAATAGGTTTTGTTTGGTAGCTATTAGAAAAATATGCAAGTGATGTAGAAGAGAAGGTGAAGTTCAGAATAGGATATAAAGGGACACAGGAGATATAAGGAAGTTTACAGCAGAGATGTAATTACAACTGTAGTAGCAAAAGGAAAAAAAACTAAACAACAGAAACTGCGGATGAGAACCATATGCAGATTAGTTTAACAGACAAGAAAAGGAGTACTGGCCTCTTAGATGAGTTATTAGTGCACATGTTTCCTTTGCTAGATGCCGTGCGTTATATTCCTGCCCGGGAGGAGGGAATCTTTCTCTAGCCAAGATTATTTCCTATTCTCCATGGAGTCTGGAAGTATGATCAAGATAGCGAATGTGTCTGTAATCCAATGTTCAAGCCCCGATAGCCCAAATTACCACAGGATTGGAGAATACGAGTTACCATTGCCAATAGGCATTTAAAATAACTTAAATGATTGAATGTAAGGATATAACATTATGTAATGGTGTATGTGTAATGGAATTAAATGTTTATGGAGCAAACATGTGGAAAATTAAAGGGGAAAATGGTAGGTGTAAGGATGTTAATGGGAAATGAAAGGGGTAACAGGTAAGGACTCTCTACTGAGATAGCCTTACTCAGGGAGTAGCGACCCTGCCGATGTGAGCTTTAGGGATGCTGAGATAAGACCCAGAGAAGTAGCCATATTACAGCTAAGAAAAACAAGAAGGAACGGAATACTAAGGAAGGGTAAAATAAACGTTTTGGTATACATGTTTGGCTCAAGAGGATAGTAAGAGGTTAGTTGTCCCTGAAACCGTTAAAACTTTAGGAAGCAGAAACAGAAGGTAGGCAGGGATAGAAAGATCTATGGGGATAGAAGGAATAGGTTTCGTATGGTAGCTATTAGAAAAGTATGCAAGTGATGTAGAAAAGAAGGTTAAGTTGAGAATAGGATATAGAGGGACACAGGAGATATGGAGAAGTTTGAAAACAGAGGTGTAGTTACAACCGTAGTAGCAAAAGGAAAAAAAAGGATAAACAACAGAAACTGCGGATGAGAACCATATGCAGATTAGTTTAACAGACAAGAAAAGGAGTACTGGCCTCTTAGATGAGTTATTAGTGCACATGCTTCCTTTGCTAGATGCCGTGCGTTATATTGCTGCCCGGGAGGAGGGAATCTTTCTCTAGCCAGGATTATTCCCTATCCTCCATGGAGTCTGGAAGTATGAATAAGATAACGAATGTGTCTGTAATCCAATGTTCTAGCCCCGCTTGCCCAAAACACCACAGGATTAGAGAATACGAGTTACCATTGCCAATAGCCAATTAAAATATATTAAATGATAGAATGTAAGGATAGAGCATTATGTAATGGAGTAAGTGTAATGGAATTAAATGTTTATGGAGCAAACATGTTGGAAATTTAAAGGGGAAAATGGCAGCTATAAGGATGCACATGGGAAATTAAAAGGTTTACCGGTAAGGAGTTTACTGAGGCAGCCTTACTCAGGGAGTAGCGACCCTGCCGATGTGAGCTTTAGGGATACTGAGATAAGAGCCAGAGAAGTAGGCATATTACAGCTAACAAAAGTAGAGGGAAAGGAATGCTAAGGAAGAAAATCTAAACGTTTTGGTATATATGTTTGGCTATAGAAGATGGTGAAAGGTTAGCTGTCCGTGAAACCGTTAAAACCTTAGGAAGCAGAAGCAGAAGGTGGGCAGTGATAGAAAGATCTATGGGGATAGAAGGAAACGTTTTCGCATGGTATCTATTAGAAAGGTATGCAAGTGATGGAGAAAAGAAGGTAAAAAACAGAATAGGATATAAAGGGAAACAGGAGATATGGGGAAGTTTACAACAGATGTGTAACTACAACTGTAGTAGCAAAAGGAAACAAAAGGTAAACAACAGAAACTGCGGATGAGAACCATATGCAGATTAGTTTAACAGACAAAAAAAGGAGTACTGGCCTCTTAGATGAGTTATTAGTGCACATGTTTCCTTTGCTAGATGCCGTGCGTTATATTCCTGCCCGGGAGGACGGAATCTTTCTCTAGCCAAGATTATTCCCTATCCTCCATGGAGTCTGGAAGTATGAATGTGTCTGTAATCCAATGTTCTAGCCCCGCTTGCCCAAAACACCACAGGATTAGAGAATACGAGTTACCATTGCCAATAGGCAATTAAAGTAAATTAAATGATAGAATGTAAGGATATAGCATTATGTAATGGAGTAAGTGTAATGGAATTAAATGTTTATGGAGCAAACATGTTGGAAATTTAAAGGGGAAAATGGTAGCTATAAGGATGTACATGGGAAATGAAAAGTTTACCGGTAAGGAGTTTACTGGGGCAGCCTTACTCAGGGAGTAGCGACCCTGCCGATGTGAGCTTTAGGGATACTGAGATAAGACCCAGAGAAGTAGGCATATTACAGCTAACAAAAGTAGAGGGAAAGGAATACTAAGGAAGAAAATCTAAACGTTTTGGTATATATGTTTGGCTATAGAAGATGGTGAAAGGTTAGCTGTCCGTGAAACCGTTAAAACCTTAGGAAGCAGAAACAGAAGGTGGGCAGTGATAGAAAGATCTATGGGGACAGAAGGAAACGTTTTCGCATGGTATCTATTAGAAAGGTATGCAAGTGATGGAGAAAAGAAGGTAAAAAACAGAATAGGATATAAAGGGAAACAGGAGATATGGGGAAGTTTACAACAGAGGTGTAATTACAACTGTAGTAGCAAAAGGAAAAAAAGGTAAACAACAGAAACTGCGGATGAGAACCATATGCAGATTAGTTTAACACACAAGAAAAGGAGGACTGGCGTCTTAGATGAGTTATTAGTGCACATGTTTCCTTTGCTAGATGCTGTGCGTTATATTCCTGCCCGGGAGGAGGGAATCTTTCTCTAGCCAAGATTATTCCCTATCCTCCATGGAGTCTGGAAGTATGAATAAGATAGCGAATGTGTCTGTAATCCAATGTTCAAGCCCCGATAGCCCAAAATACCACAGGATTGGAGAATACGAGTTACCATTGTCAATAGGCAATTAAAAAGGGGAAAATTGTAGCTATAAGGATGTACATGGGAAATGAAAAGGTTTACCGGTAAGGAGTTTACTGAGGCAGCCTTACTCAGGGAGTAGCGACCCTGCCGATGTGAGCTTTACCGATACTGAGATAAGACCCAGAGAAGTAGGCATATTACAGCTAACAAAAGTAGAGGGAAAGGAATACTAAGGAAGAAATTCTAAACTTTTTGGTATATATGTTTGGCTATAGAAGATGGTGAAAAGTTAGCTGTCCGTGAAACTGTTAAAACCTTAGGAAGGAGAAACAGAAGGTGGGCAGGGATAGAAAGATCTATGGGGATAGAAGGAATAGTTTTTGCATGGTATCTATTAGAAAGGTATGCAAGTGATGGAGAAAGGAAGGTAAAAAGGAATAGGATATAAAGGGAAACAGGAAATATGGGGAAGTTTACAACAGAGGTGTAATTACAACTGTAGTAGCAAAAGGAAAAAAAGGTAAACAACAGAAACTGCCGATGAGAACCATATGCAGATTAGTTTAACAGACAAGAAAAGGAGTACTGGCCTCTTAGATGCGTTATTAGAGCACATGTTTCCTTTGCTAGATGCCGTGCGTTATATTCCTGCCCAGGAGGAGGGAATCTTTCTCTAGCCAAGATTATTCCCTATCCTCCATGGAGTCTGGAAGTATGAATAAGCTAGCGAATGGGACTGGAATCCAATGTCAAGCCCCGATAGCGCAAAATTCCAAAGGATTAGAGAATACGAGTTACCATTGCCAATAGGCAGTTAAAATAAATTCAATGATAGAATGTAAGGATATAACATTATGTAATGGAGTAAGTGTAATGAAAAGAAAAGTTTATGGAGCAAACATGTGGAAAATTAAAGGGGAAAATGGTAGCTATAAGGATGTTAATGGGAAATGAAAAGGGTAACAGGTAAGGACTCTCTACTGAGGTAGCCTTACTCAGGAAGTAGCGACCCTGCCGATGTGAACTTTAGGGATGCTGAGATAAGACCCAGAGAAGTTGCCAAATTACGACTAAGAAAAGCAAGAAGAAACGGAATACTAAGGAAGGGAAAATAAACATTTTGGTATATATGTTTGGCTAAGGAAGATGGTAAAAGGTTAGTTGTCCGTGAAACCGTTAAAACCTTAGGAAGCAGAAACTGAAGTAGGGCCGGGATAGAAAGAACTATGGGTATAGAAGGAATAGGCTTTGTTTGGTAGCTATTAGAAAAATATGCAAGTGATGTAGAAGAGAAGGTGAAGTTCACAATAGGATATAAAGGGACACAGGAGATATAAGGAAGTTTACAGCAGAGGTGTAATTACAACTGTAGTAGCAAAAGGAAAAAAAGCTAAACAACAGAAACTGCGGATGAGAACCATATGCAGATTAGTTTAACAGACAAGAAAAGGAGTACTGGCATCTTAGATGAGTTATTAGTGCACATGTTTCCTTTGCTAGATGCCGTGCGTTATATTCCTGCCCGGGAGGAGGGAATCATTCTCTAGCCAAGATTATTTCCTATCCTCCATGGAGTCTGGAAGTATGAATAAGATAGCGAATGTGTCTGTAATCCAATGTTCAAGCCCCGATAGCCCAAAATACCACAGGATTGGAGAATACGAGTTACCATGGCCAATAGGCAATTAAAATAACTTAAATGATTGAATGTAAGGATATAACATTATGTAATGGTGTAAGTGTAATGGAATTAAATGTTTATGGAGCAAACATGTGGAAAATTAAAGGGGAAAATGGTAGGTGTAAGGATGTTAATGGGAAATGAAAGGGGTAACAGGTAAGGACTCTCTACTGAGGTAGCCTTACTCAGGGAGTAGCGACCCTGCCAATGTTAGCTTTAGGGATGCTGAGATAAGACCCAGAGAAGTAGCCATATTACAGCTAAGAAAAACAAGAAAGAACGGAATACTAAGCAAGGGTAAAATAAACGTTTTGGTATACATGTTTGGCTCAAGAGGATAGTAAGAGGTTAGTTGTCCCTGAAACCGTTAAAACTTTAGGAAGCAGAAACAGAAGATAGGCAGGGATAGAAAGATCTATGGGGATAGAAGGAATAGGTTTCGTATGGTAGCTATTAGAAAAGTATGCAAGTGATGTAGAAAAGAAGGTTAAGTTGAGAATAGGATATAGAGGGACACAGGAGATATGGAGAAGTTTAAAAACAGAGGTGTAGTTACAACCGTAGTAGCAAAAGGAAAAAAAAGGGTAAACAACAGAAACTGCGGATGAGAACCATATGCAGATTAGTTTAACAGACAAGAAAAGGAGTACTGGCCTCTTAGATGAGTTATTAGTGCACATGTTTCCTTTGCTAGATGCCGTGCGTTATATTGCTGCCCGGGAGGAGGGAATCTTTCTCTAGCCAGGATTATTCCCTATCCTCCATGGAGTCTGGAAGTATGACTAAGATAACGAATGTGTCTGTAATCCAATGTTCTAGCCCCGCTTGCCCAAAACACCACAGGATTAGAGAATACGAGTTACCATTGCCAATAGGCAATTAAAATATATTAAATGATAGAATGTAAGGATAGAGCATTATGTAATGGAGTAAGTGTAATGGAATTAAATGTTTATGGAGCAAACATGTTGGAAATTTAAAGGGGAAAATGGCAGCTATAAGGATGTACATGGGAAATTAAAAGGTTTACCGGTAAGGAGTTTACTGAGGCAGCCTTACTCAGGGAGTAGCGACCCTGCCGATGTGAGCTTTAGGGATACTGAGATAAGAGCCAGAGAAGTAGGCATATTACAGCTATCAAAAGTAGAGGGAAAGGAATACTAAGGAAGAAAATCTAAACGTTTTGGTATATATGTTTGGCTATAGAAGATGGTGAAAGGTTAGCTGTCCGTGAAACCGTTAAAACCTTAGGAAGCAGAAACAGAAGGTGGGCAGTGATAGAAAGATCTATGGGGATAGAACGAAACGTTTTCGCATGGTGTCTATTAGAAAGGTATGCAAGTGATGGAGAAAAGAAGGTAAAAAACAGAATAGGATATAAAGGGAAACAGGAGATATGGGGAAGTTTACAACAGAGGTGTAATTATAACTGTAGGAGCAAAAGGAAAAAAAAGGTAAACAACAGAAACTGCGGATGAGAACCATATGCAGATTAGTTTAACAGACAAGAAAAGGAGGAATGCCTCTTAGATGAGTTATTAGTGCACATGTTTCCTTTGCTAGATGCCGTGCGTTATATTCCTGCCCAGGAGCAGGGAATCTTTCTATAGCCAAGATTATTCCCTATCCTCCATGGAGTCTGGAAGTATGAATAAGATAGCGAATGGGACTGGAATCCAATGTCAAGCCCCGATAGCGCAAAATTCCAAAGGATTAGAGAATACGAGTTACCATTGCCAATAGGCAGTTAAAAAAATTCAATGATAGAATGTAAGGATATAACATTATGTAATGGAGTAAGTGTAATGAAAATAAAAGTTTATGGAGCAAACATGTGGAAAATTAAAGGGGAAAATGGTAGCTATAGGGATGTTAATGGGAAATGAAAAGGGTAACAGGTAAGGACTCTCTACTGAGGTAGCCTTACTCAGGGAGTAGCGACCCTGCCGATGTGAGCTTTAGGGATGCTGAGATAAGACCCAGAGAAGTTGCCATATTACGACTAAGAAAAGCAAGAAGGAACGGAATACTAAGGAAGGGAAAATAAACATTTTGGTATATATGTTTGGCTAAGGAAGATGGTAAAAGGTTAGTTGTCCGTGAAACCGTTAAAACCTTAGGAAGCAGAAAGTGAAGTAGGGCCGGGATAGAAAGAACTATGGGTATAGAAGGAATAGGTTTTGTTTGGTAGCTATTAGAAAAATATGCAAGTGATGTAGAAGAGAATGTGAAGTTCAGAATAGGATATAAAGGGACACAGGAGATATAAGGAAGTTTACAGCAGAGGTGTAATTACAACTGCAGTAGCAAAAGGCAAAAAAAGCTAAACAACAGAAACTGCGGATGAGAACCATATGCAGATTAGTTCAACAGACAAGAAAAGGAGTACTGGCCTCTTAGATGAGTTATTAGTGCACATGTTTCCTTTGCTAGATGCCGTGCGTTATATTCCTGCCCGGGAGGAGGGAATCTTTCTCTAGCCAAGATTATTCCCTATCCTCCATGGAGTCTCAAAGTATGAATAAGATAGCGAATGTGTCTGTAATCCAATGTTCAAGCCCCGATAGCCCAAAATACCACAGGATTGGAGAATACGAGTTACCATGGCCAATAGCAAATTAAAATAACTTAAATGATTGAATGTAAGGATATAACATTATGTAATGGTGTAAGTGTAATGGAATTAAATGTTTATGGAGCAAACATGTGGAAAATTAAAGGGGAAAATGGTAGGTGTAAGGATGTTAATGGGAAATGAAAGGGGTAACAGGTAAGGACTCTCTACTGAGCTAGCCTTACTCAGGGAGTAGCGACCCTGCCGATGTGAGCTTTAGGGATGCTGAGATAAGACCCAGAGAAGTAGCCATATTACAGCTAAGAAAAACAAGAAGGAACGGAATACTAAGGAAGGGTAAAATAAACGTTTTGGTATACATGTTTGGCTCAAGAGGATAGTAAGAGGTTAGTTGTCCCTGCAACCGTTAAACCTTTAGGAAGCAGAAACAGAAGGTAGGCAGGGATAGAAAGATCTACGGGGATAGAAGGAATAGGTTTCGTATGGTAGCTATTAGAAAAGTATGCAAGTGATGTAGAAAAGAAGGTTAAGTTGAGAATAGGATATAGAGGGACACAGGAGATATGGAGAAGTTTAAAAACAGAGGTGTAGTTACAACCGTAGTAGCAAAAGGAAAAAAAAGGATAAACAACAGAAACTGCGGATGAGAACCATATGCAGATTAGTTTAACAGACAAGAAAAGGAGGACTGGCCTCTTATATGAGTTATTAGTGCACATGTTTCCTTTGCTAGATGCCGTGCGTTATATTCCTGCCCGGGAGGAGGGAATCTTTCTCTAGCAAGGATTATTCCCTATCCTCCATGGAGTCTGGAAGTATGAATAAGATAACGAATGTGTCTGTTATCGAATGTTCTAGCCCCGCTTTCCCAAAACACCACAGGATTAGAGAATACGAATTACCATTGCCAATAGGCAATTAAAATATATTAAATGATAGAATGTAAGGATAGAGCATTATGTAATGGAGTAAGTGTAATGGAATTAAATGTTTATGGAGCAAACATGTTGGAAATTTAAAGGGGAAAATGGTAGCTATAAGGATGTACATGGGAAATTAAAAGGTTTACCGGTAAGGAGTTTACTGAGGCAGCCTTACTCAGGGAGTAACGACCCTGCCGATGTGAGCTTTAGGGATACTGAGATAAGACCCAGAGAAGTAGGCATATTACAGCTAACAAAAGTAGAGGGAAAGGAATACTAAGGAAGAAATTCTAAACTTTTGGTATATATGTTTGGCTATAGAAGATGGTGAAAAGTTAGCTGTCCGTGAAACTGTTAAAACCTTAGGAAGGAGAAACAGAAGGTGGGCAGGGATAGAAAGATCTATGGGGATAGAAGGAATAGTTTTCGCATGGTATCTATTAGAAATGTATGCAAGTGATGGAGAAAAGAAGGTAAAAAAAGAATAGGATATAAACGGAAACAGGAAATATGGGGAAGTTTACAACAGAGGTGTAATTACAACTGTAGTAGCAAAGGGAAAAAAAGGTTAGCAACAGAAACTGCGGATGAGAACCATATGCAGATTAGTTTAACAGACAAGAAAAGGAGGACTGGCGTCTTAGATGAGTTATTAGTGCACATGTTTCCTTTGCAAGATGCCGTGCGTTATATTCCTGCCCGGGAGGAGGGAATCTTTCTCTAGCCAAGGTTATTCCCCATCCTCCATGGAGTCTGGAAGTATGAATAAGATAGCGAATGTGTCTGTATTCCAATGTTCAAGCCCCGACAGCCCAAAATACCACAGGATTGGAGAATACGAGTTACCATTGCCAATAGGCAATTAAAAAGGGGAAAATTGTAGCTATAAGGATGTACATGGGAAATGAAAAGGTTTACCGGTAAGGAGTTTACTGAGGCAGCGTTACTCAGGGAGTAACGACCCTGCCGATGTGAGCTTTAGGGATACTGAGATAAGACCCAGAGAAGTAGGCATATTACAGCTAACAAAACTAGAGGGAAAGGAATACTAAGGAAGAAAATCTGAACGCTTTGGTATATATGTTTGGCTATAGAAGATGGTGAAAAGTTAGCTGTCCGTGAAACCGTTAAAACCTAAGGAAGGAGAAACAGAAGGTAGGCAGGGATAGAAAGATCTATGGGGATAGAAGGAAAAGTTTTCGCATGGTATCTATTAGAAAGGTATGCAAGTGATGGAGAAAAGAAGGTAAAAAAAAGAATAGGATATAAAGGGAAACAGGAGATATGGGGAAGTTCACAACAGAGGTGTAATTACAACTGTAGTAGCAAAAGGAAAAAAAGGTAAACAACAAAAACTGCGGATGAGAACCATATGCAGATTAGTTTAACAGACAAGAAAAGGAGGAATGGCCTCTTAGATGAGTTATTAGAGCACATGTTTCCTTTGCTATATGCCGTGCGTTATATTCCTGCCCGGGAGGAGGGAATCTTTCTCTAGCCAAGATTATTCCCTATCCTCCATGGAGTCTGGAAGTATGAATAAGATAGCGAATGTGTCTGTAATCCAATGTTCAAGCCCCGATAGCCCAAAATACCACAGGATTGGAGAATACGAGTTACCATGGCCAATAGGCAATTAAAATAACTTAAATGATTGAATGTAAGTATATAACATTATGTAATGATGTAAGTGTAATGGAATTAAATGTTTATGGAGCAAACATGTGGAAAATTAAAGGGAAAAATGGTAGGTGTAAGGATGTTAATGGGAAATGAAAGGGGTAACAGGTAAGGACTCTCTACTGAGGTAGCCTTACTCAGGGAGTAGCGACCCTGCCGATGTGAGCTTTAGGGATGCTGAGATAAGACCCAGAGAAGTAGCCATATTACAGCTAAGAAAAACAAGAAGGAACGGAATACTAAGGAAGGGTAAAATAAACGTTTTGGTATACATGTTTGGCTCAAGAGGATAGTAAGAGGTTAGTTGTCCCTGAAACCGTTAAGACTTTAGGAAGCAGAAACAGAAGGTAGGCAGGGATAAAAAGATCTATGGGGATAGAAGGAAAAGGTTTCGTATGGTAGCTATTAGAAAAGTATGCAAGTGATGTAGAAAAGAAGGTTAAGTTCAGAATAGGATATAGAGGGACACAGGAGATATGGAGAAGTTTAAAAACAGAGGTGTAGTTACAACCGTAGTAGCAAAAGGAAAAAAAGGGTAAACAACAGAAACTGCGGATGAGAACCATATGCAGATTAGTTTAACAGACAAGAAAAGGAGTACTGGCCTCTTAGATGAGTTATTAGTGCACATGTTTCCTTTGCTAGATGCCGTGCGCTATATTCCTGCCCAGGAGGAGGGAATCTTTCTATAGCCAAGATTATTCCCTATCCTCCATGGAGTCTGGAAGTATGAATAAGATAACGAATGTGTCTGTAATCCAATGTTCTAGCCCCGCTTCCCAAAACACCACAGGATTAGAGAATACGAGTTAACATTGCCAATAGGCAATTAAAATAAATTAAACGATAGAATGTAAGGATATAACATTATGTAATGGAGTAAGTGTAATGAAAAGAAAAGTTTATGGAGCAAACATGTGGAAAATTAAAGGGGAAAATGGTAGCTATAAGGATGTTAATGGGAAATGAAAAGGGTAACAGGTAAGGACTCTCTACTGAGGTAGCCTTACTCAGGGAGTAGCGACCCTGCCGATGTGAGCTTTAGGGATGCTGAGATAAGACCCAGAGAAGTTGCCATATTACGATTAAGAAAAGCAAGAAGGAACGGAATACTAAGGAAGGGAAAATAAACATTTTGGTATATATGTTTGGCTAAGGAAGATGGTAAAAGGTTAGTTGTCCGTGAAACCGTTAAAACCTTAGGAAGCAGAAAGTGAAGTAGGGCCGGGATAGAAAGAACTATGGGTATAGAAGGAATAGGTTTTGTTTGGTAGCTATTAGAAAAATATGCAAGTGATGTAGAAGAGAATGTGAAGTTCAGAATAGGATATAAAGGGACACAGGAGATATAAGGAAGTTTACAGCAGAGGTGTAATTACAACTGTAGTAGCAAAAGGCAAAAAAAGCTAAACAACAGAAACTGCGGATGAGAACCATATGCAGATTAGTTTAACAGACAAGAAAAGGAGTACTGGCCTCTTAGATGAGTTATTAGTGCACATGTTTCCTTTGCTAGATGCCGTGCGTTATATTCCTGCCCGGGAGGAGGGAATCTTTCTCTAGCCAGGATTTTTCCCTATCCTCCATGGAGTCTGGAAGTATGAATAAGATAACGAATGTGTCTGTTAACCAATGTTCTAGCCCCGCTTTCCCAAAACACCACAGGATTAGAGAATACGAATTACCATTGCCAATAGGCAATTAAAATATATTAAATGATAGAATGTAAGGATAGAGCATTATGTAATGGAGTAAATGTAATGGAATTAAATGTTTATGGAGCAAACATGTTGGAAATTTAAAGGGGAAAATGGTAGCTATAAGGATGTACATGGGAAATTAAAAGGTTTACCGGTAAGGAGTTTACTGAGGCAGCCTTACTCAGGGAGTAACGACCCTGCCGATGTGAGCTTTAGGGATACTGAGATAAGACCCAGAGAAGTAGGCATATTACAGCTAACAAAAGTAGAGGGAAAGGAATACTAAGGAAGAAATTCTAAACGTTTTGGTATATATGTTTGGCTATAGAAGATGGTGAAAAGTTAGCTGTCCGTGAAACTGTTAAAACCTTAGGAAGGAGAAACAGAAGGTGGGCAGGGATAGAAAGATCTATGGGGATAGAAGGAATAGTTTTCGCATGGTATCTATTAGAAATGTATGCAAGTGATGGAGAAAAGAAGATAAAAAAAGAATAGGATATAAACGGAAACAGGAAATATGGGGAAGTTTACAACAGAGGTGTAATTACAACTGTAGTAGCAAAGGGAAAAAAAGGTTAACAACAGAAACTGCGGATGAGAACCATATGCAGATTAGTTTAACAGACAAGAAAAGGAGGACTGGCGTCTTAGATGAGTTATTAGTGCACATGTTTCCTTTGCTAGATGCCGTGCGTTATATTCCTGCCCGGGAGGAGGGAATCGTTCTCTAGCCAAGGTTATTCCCCATCCTCCATGGAGTCTGGAGGTATGAATAAGATAGCGAATGTGTCTGTATTCCAATGTTCAAGCCCCGACAGCCCAAAATACCACAGGATTGGAGAATACGAGTTACGATTGCCAATAGGCAATTAAAAAGGGGAAAATTGTAGCTATAAGGATGTACATGGGAAATGAAAAGGTTTACCGGTAAGGAGTTTACTGAGGCAGCCTTACTCAGGGAGTAACGACCCTGCCGATGTGAGCTTTAGGGATACTGAGATAAGTCCCAGAGAAGCAGGCATATTACAGCTAACAAAAGTAGAGGGAAAGGAATACTAAGGAAGAAATTCTAAGCTTTTTGTTATATATGTTTGGCTATAGAAGATGGTGAAATGTTAGCTGTCCGTGAAACTGTTAAAACCTTAGGAAGGAGAAACAGAAGGTGGGCAGGGATAGAAAGATCTATGGGGATAGAAGGAATAGTTTTTGCATGGTATCTTTTAGAAAGGTATGCAAGTGATGGAGAAAAGAAGGTAAAAAAAGAACAGGATATAAAGGGAAACAGGAAATATGGGGAAGTTTACAACAGAGGTGTAATTACAACTGTAGTAGCAAAAGGAAAAAAAGGTAAACAAAGAAACTGCGGATGAGAACCATATGCAGATTAGTTTAACAGACAAGAAAAGGAGGAATGGCCTCTTAGATGAGTTATTAGAGCACATGTTTCCTTTGCTAGACGCCGTGCGTTATATTCCTGCCCAGGAGGAGGGAATCTTTCTCTAGCCAAGATTATTCCCTATCCTCCATGGAGTCTGGAAGTATGAATAAGCTATCGAATGGGACTGGAATCCAATGTCAAGCCCCGATAGCGCAAAATTCCAAACGATTAGACAATACGAGTTACCATTGCCAATAGGCAGTTAAAATAAATTCAGTGATAGAATGTAAGGATATAACATTATGTAATGGAGTAAGTGTAATGAAAAGAAAAGTTTATGGAGCAAACATGTGGAAAATTAAAGGGGAAAATGGTAGCTATAAGGATGTTAATGGGAAATGAAAAGGGTAACAGGTAAGGACTCGCTACTGAGGTAGCCTTACTCAGGGAGTAGCGACCCTGCCGATGTGAACTTTAGGGATGCTGAGATAAGACCCAGAGAAGTTGCCATATTACGACTAAGAAAAGCAAGAAGAAACGGAATACTAAGGAAGGGAAAATAAACATTTTGGTATATATGTTTGGCTAAGCAAGATTGTAAAAGGTTAGTTGTCCGTGAAACCGTTAAAACCTTAGGAAGCAGAAACTGAAGTAGGGCCGGGATAGAAAGAACTATGGGTATAGAAGGAATAGGTTTTGTTTGGTAGCTATTAGAAAAATATGCAAGTGATGTAGAAAAGAAAGTTAAGTTGAGAATAGGATATAAAGGGACACAGGAGATATGGAGAAGTTTAAAAACAGAGGTGTAGTTACAACCGTAGTAGCAAAAGGAAAAAAAAGGGTAAACAGCAGAAACTGCGGATGAGAACCACATGCAGATTAGTTTAACAGACAAAAAAAGGAGTACTGGCCTCTTAGATGAGTTATTAGTGCACATGTTTCCTTTGCTAGATGCCGTGCGTTATATTCCTGCCCGGGAGGAGGGAATCTTTCTCTAGCCAAGATTATTCCCTATCCTCCATGGAGTCTGGAAGTATGAATAAGATAGCGAATGTGTCTGTAATCCAATGTTCAAGCCCCGATAGCCCAAAATACCACAGGATTGGAGAATACGAGTTACCATTGTCAATAGGCAATTAAAAAGGGGAAAATTGTAGCTATAAGGATGTACATGGGAAATGAAAAGGTTTACCGGTAAGGAGTTTACTGAGGCAGCCTTACTCAGGGAGTAACGACCCTGCCGATGTAGGCTTTAGGGATACTGAGATAAGACCCAGAGAAGTAGGCATATTACAGCTAACAAAAGTAGAGGGAAAGGAATACTTAGGAAGAAATTCTAAACTTTTTGGTATATATGTTTGGCTATAGAAGATGGTGAAATGTTAGCTGTCCGTGAAACTGTTAAAACCTTAGGAAGGAGAAACAGAAGGTGGGCAGGGATAGAAAGATCTATGGGGATAGAAGGAATAGTTTTCGCATGGTATCTATTAGAAAGGTATGCAAGTGATGGAGAAAAGAAGGTAAAAAAAGAATAGGATATAAAGGAAACAGGAAATATGGGGAAGTTTACAACAGAGGTGTAATTACAACTGTAGTAGCAAAAGGAAAAAATGGTAAACAACAGAAACTGCGGATGAGAACCATATGCAGATTAGTTTAACAGACAAGAAAAGGAGGAATGGCCTCTTAGATGAGTTATTAGAGCACATGTTTCCTTTGCTAGATGCCGTGCGTTATATTCCTGCCCGGGAGGAGGGAATCTTTCTCTAGCCAAGATTATTCCCTATCCTCCATGGAGTCTGGAAGTATGAATAAGATAGCGAATGGGACTGGAATCCAATGTCAAGCCCCGATAGCGCAAAATTCCAAAGGATTAGAGAATACGAGTTACCATTGCCAATAGGCAGTTAAAATAAATTCAATGATAGAATGTAAGGATATAACATTATGTAATGGAGTAAGTGTAATGAAAAGAAAAGTTTATGGTGCAAACATGTGGAAAATTAAAGGGGAAAATGGTAGCTATAAGGATGTTAATGGGAAATGAAAAGGGTAACAGGTAAGGACTCTCTACTGAGGTAGCCTTACTCAGGGAGTAGCGACCCTGCCGATGTGAGCTTTAGGGATGCTGAGATAAGACCCAGAGAAGTTGCCATATTACGACTAAGAAAAGCAAGAAGGAACGGAATACTAGGGAAGGGAAAATAAACATTTTGGTATATATGTTTGGCTAAGGAAGATGGTAAAAGGTTGGTTGTCCGTGAAACCGTTAAAACCTTAGGAAGCAGAAAGTGAAGTAGGGCCGGGATAGAAAGAACATTGGGTATAGAAGGAATAGGTTTTGTTTGGTAGCTATTAGAAAAATATGCAAGTGATGTAGAATAGAATGTGAAGTTCAGAATAGGATATACAGGGACACAGGAGATATAAGGAAGTTTACAGCAGAGGTGTAATTACAACTGTAGTAGCAAAAGGAAAAAAAAGCTAAACAACAGAAACTGCGCATGAGAACCATATGCAGATTAGTTTAACAGACAAGAAAAGGAGTACTGGCCTCTTAAATGAGTTATTAGTGCACATGTTTCCTTTGCTAGATGCCGTGCGTTATATTCCTGCCCGGGAGGAGGGAATCTTTCTCTAGCCAAGATTATTCCCTATCCTCCATGGAGTCTGGAAGTATGAATAAGATAACGAATGTGTCTGTAATCCAATGTTCAAGCCCCGATAGCCCAAAATACCACAGGATTGGAGAATACGAGATACCATGGCCAATAGGCAATTAAAATAACTTAAATGATTGAATGTAAGGATATAACATTATGTAATGGTGAAAGTGTAATGGAATTAAATGTTTATGGAGCAAACATGTGGAAAATTAAAGGGGAAAATGGTAGGTGTAAGGATGTTAATGGGAAATGAAAGGGGTAACAGGTAAGGACTCTCTACTGAGGTAGCCTTACTCAGGGAGTAGCGACCCTGCCGATGTGAGCTTTAGGGATGCTGAGATAAGACCCAGAGAAGTAGCCATATTACAGCTAAGAAAAACAAGAAGGAACGGAATACTAAGGAAGGGTAAAATAAACGTTTTGGTATAAATGTTTGGCTCAAGAGGATAGTAAGAGGTTAGTTGTCCCTGAAACCGTTTAACTTTAGGAAGCAGAAACAGAAGGTAGGCAGGGATAGAAAGATCTATGGGGATAGAAGGAATAGGTTTCGTATGGTAGCTATTAGAAAAGTATGCAAGTGATGTAGAAAAGAAGGTTAAGTTGAGAATAGGATATAGAGGGACACAGAAGATATGGAGAAGTTTAAAAACAGAGGTGTAGTTACAACCGTAGTAGCAAAAGGAAAAAAAAGGATAAACAACAGAAACTGCGGATGAGAACCATATGCAGATTAGTTTAACAGACAAGAAAAGGAGTACTGGCCTCTTAGATGAGTTATTAGTGCACATGTTTCCTTTGCTAGATGCCGTGCGTTATATTGCTGCCCGGGAGGAGGGAATCTTTCTCTAGCCAGGATTATTCCCTATCCTCCATGGAGTCTGGAAGTATGAATAAGATAACGAATGTGTCTGTTATCGAATGTTCTAGCCCCGCTTGCCCAAAACACCACAGGATTAGAGAATACGAATTACCATTGTCAATAGGCAATTAAAATATATTAAATGATAGAATGTAAGGATAGAGCATTATGTAATGGAGTAAGTGTAATGGAATTAAATGTTTATGGAGCAAACATGTTGGAAATTTAAAGGGGAAAATGGTAGCTAAAAGGATGTACATGGGAAATTAAAAGGTTTACCGGTAAGGAGTTTACTGAGGCAGCCTTACTCAGGGAGTAGCGACCCTGCCGATGTGAGCTTTAGGGATACTGAGATAAGACCCAGAGAAGTAGGCATATTACAGCTAACAAAAGTAGAGGGAAAGGAATACTAAGGAAGAAAATCTAAACGTTTTGGTATATATGTTTGGCTATAGAAGATGAAGAAAGGTTAGCTGTCCGTGAAACCGTTAAAACCTTAGGAAGCAGAAACAGAAGGTGGGCAGTGATAAAAAGATCTATGGGGATAGAAGGAATAGTTTTCGCATGGTATCTATTAGAAAGGTATGCAAGTGATGGAGAAAAGAAGGTAAAAAAAGAATAGGATATAAAGGGAAACAGGAAATATGGGGAAGTTTACAACAGAGGTGTAATTACAACTGTAGTAGCAAAAGGAAAACAAGGTAAACAACAGAAACTTCGGATGAGAACCATATGCAGATTAGTTTAACCGACAAGAAAGGAGGAATGGCCTCTTAGATGAGCTATTAGAGCACATGTTTCCTTTGCTAGATGCCGTGCGTTATATTCCTGCCCGGGAGGAGGGAATCTTTCTCTAGCCAAGATTATTCCCTATCCTCCATGGAGTCTGGAAGTATGAATAAGATAGCGAATGGGACTGGAATCCAATGTCAAGCCCCGATAGCGCAAAATTCCAAAGGATTAGAGAATACGAGTTACCATTGCCAATAGGCAGTTAAAATAAATTCAATGATAGAATGTAAGGATATAACATTATGTAATGGAGTAAGTGTAATGAAAAGAAAAGTTTATGGAGCAAACATGTGGAAAATTAAAGGGGAAAATGGTAGCTATAAGGATGTTAATGGGAAATGAAAAGGGTAACAGGTAAGGACTCTCTACTGAGGTAGCCTTACTCAGGGAGTAGCGACCCTGCCGATGTGAACTTTAGGGATGCTGAGATAAGACCCAGAGAAGTTGCCATATTACGACTAAGAAATGCAAGAAGGAACGGAATACTAAGGAAGGGAAAATAAACATTTTGGTATATATGTTTGGCTAAGGAAGATGGTAAAAGGTTAGTTGTCCGTGAAACCGTTAAAACCTTAGGAAGCAGAAACTGAAGTAGGGCCGGAATAGAAAGAACTATGGGTATAGAAGGAATAGGTTTTGTTTGGTAGGTATTAGAAAAATATGCAAGTGATGTAGAAGAGAAGGTTAAGTTGAGAATAGGATATAGAGGGACACAGGAGATATGGAGAAGTTTAAAAACAGAGGTGTAGTTACAACCGTAGTAGCAAAAGGAAAAAAAAGGATAAACAACAGAAACTGCGGATGAGAACCATATGCAGATTAGTTTAACCGACAAGAAAAGGAGTACTGGCCTCTTAGATGAGTTATTAGTGCACATGTTTCCTTTGCTAGATGCCGTGCGTTATATTCTTGCCCGGTAGGAGGGAATCTTTCTCTAGCCAAGATTATTCCCTATCCTCTATGGAGTCTGGAAGTATGAATAAGATAGCGAATGTGTCTGTATTCCAATGTTCAAGCCCAGATAGCCCAAAATATCACAGGATTGGAGAATACGAGTTACCATTGCCAATAGGCAATTAAAATAAACTAAATGATTGAATGTAAGGATATAACGTTATGTAATGGAGTAAGTGTAATGGAATTAAATGTTTATGGAGCAAACATGTGGAAAATTAAAGGGCAAAATTGTAGCTATAAGGATGTACATGGGAAATGAAAAGGTTTACCGTTAAGGAGTTTACTGAGGCAGCCTTACTCAGGGAGTAACGACCCTGCCGATGTGAGCTTTAGGGATACTGAGATAAGACCCAGAGAAGTAGGCATATTACAGCTAACAAAAGTAGAGGGAAAGGAATACTAAGGAAGAAATTCTAAACTTTTTGGTATATATGTTTGGCTATAGAAGATGGTGAAAAGTTAGCTGTCCGTGAAACTGTTAAAACCTTAGGAAGGAGAAACAGAAGGTGGGCAGGGATAGAAAGATCTATGGGGATAGAAGGAATAGTTTTTGCATGGTATCTATTAGAAAGGTATGCAAGTGATGGAGAAAAGAAGGTAAAAAAAGAATAGGATATAAAGGGAAACAGGAAATATGGGGAAGTTTACAACAGAGGTGTAATTACAACTGTAGTAGCAAAAGGAAAAAAAGGTAAACAAAGAAACTGCGGATGAGAACCATATGCAGATTAGTTTAACTGACAAGAAAAGGAGGAATGGCCTCTTAGATGAGTTATTAGAGCACATGTTTCCTTTGCTAGATGCCGTGCGTTATATTCCTGCCCAGGAGGAGGGAATCTTTCTCTAGCCAAGATTATTCCCTATCCTCCATGGAGTCTGGAAGTATGAGTATGCTATCGAATGGGACTGGAATCCAGTGTCAAGCCCCGATAGCGCAAAATTCCAAAGGATTAGAGAATACGAGTTACCATTGCCAATAGGCAGTTAAAATAAATTCAGTGATAGAATGTAAGGATATAACATTATGTAATGGAGTAAGTGTAATGAAAATAAAAGTTTATGGAGCAAACATGTGGAAAATTAAAGGGGAAAATGGTAGCTATAAGGATGTTAATGGGAAATGAAAAGTGTAACAGGTAAGGACTCTCTACTGAGGTAGCGTTTCTCAGGGAGTAGCGACCCTGCCGATGTGAACTTTAGGGATGCTGAGATAAGACCCAGAGAAGTTGCCATATTACGACTAAGAAAAGCAAGAAGAAACGGATTACTAAGGAAGGGAAAATAAACATTTTGGTATATATGTTTGGCTAAGGAAGATGGTAAAATGTTAGTTGTCCGTGAAACCGTTAAAACCTTAGGAAGCAGAAACTGAAGTAGGGCCGGGATAGAAAGAACTATGGGTATAGAAGGAATAGGTTTTGTTTGGTAGCTATTAGAAAAAAATGCAAGTGATGTAGAAGAGAAGGTGAAGTTCAGAATAGGATATAAAGGGACACAGGAGATATAAGGAAGTTTACAGCAGAGGTGTAATTACAACTGTAGTAGCAAAAGGAAAAAAAGCTAAACAACAGAAACTGCGGATGAGAACCATATGCAGATTAGTTTAACAGACAAGAAAAGGAGTACTGGCCTCTTAGATGAGTTATTAGTGCACATGTTTCCTTTGCTAGATGCCGTGCGTTATATTCCTGCCCGGGAGGAGGGAATCTTTCTCTAGCCAAGATTATTTCCTATCCTCCATGGAGTTTGGAAATATGAATAAGATAGCGAATGTGTCTGTAATCCAATGTTCAAGCCCCGATAGCCCAAATTACCACAGGATTGGAGAATACGACTTACCATTGCCAATAGGCATTTAAAATAACTTAAGTGATTGAATGTAAGGTTATAGCATTATGTAATGGTGTATGTGTAATGGAATTAAATGTTTATGGAGCAAACATGTGGAAAATTAAAGGGGAAAATGGTAGGTGTAAGGATGTTAATGGGAAATGAAAGGGGTAACAGGTAAGGACTCTCTACTGAGGTAGCCTTACTCAGGGAGTAGCGACCCTGCCGATGTGAGCTTTAGGGATGCTGAGATAAGACCCAGAGAAGTAGCCATATTACAGCTAAGAAAAACAAGAAGGAACGGAATACTAAAGAAGGGTAAAATAAACGTTTTGGTATACATGTTTGGCTCAAGAGGATAGTAAGAGGTTAGTTGTCCCTGAAACCGTTAAAACTTTAGGAAGCAGAAACAGAAGGTAGGCAGGGATAGAAAGATCTATGGGGATAGAAGGAATAGGTTTCGTATGGTAGCTATTAGAAAAGTATGCAAGTGATGTAGAAAAGAAGGTTAAGTTGAGAATAGGATATAGAGGGAACCAGGAGATATGGAGAAGTTTAAAAACAGAGGTGTAGTTACAACCGTAGTAGCAAAAGGAAAAAAAAGGGTAAACAGCAGAAACTGCGGATGAGAACCATATGCAGATTAGTTTAACAGACAAAAAAAGGAGTACTGGCCTCTTAGATGAGTTATTAGTGCACATGTTTCCTTTGCTAGATGCCGTGCGTTATATTCCTGCCCGGGAGGAGGGAATCTTTCTCTAGCCAACATTATTCCCTATCCTCCATGGAGTCTGGAAGTATGAATGTGTCTGTAATCCAATGTTCTAGCCCCGCTTGCCCAAAACACCACAGGATTAGAGAATACGAGTTACCATTGCCAATAGGCAATTAAAATAAATTAAATGATAGAATGTAAGGATATAGCATTATGTAATGGAGTAAGTGTAATGGAATTAAATGTTTATGGAGCAAACATGTTGGAAATTTAAAGGGGAAAATGGTAGCTATAAGGATGTACATGGGAAATGAAAAGTTTACCGGTAAGGAGTTTACTGAGGCAGCCTTACTCAGGGAGTAGCGACCCTGCCGATGTGAGCTTTAGGGATACTGAGATAAGAGCCAGAGAAGTAGGCATATTACAGCTAACAAAAGTAGAGGGAAAGGAATACTAAGGAAGAAAATCTAAACGTTTTGGTATATATGTTTGGCTATAGAAGATGGTGAAAGCTTAGCTTTCCGTGAAACCGTTTAAACCTTAGGAAGCAGAAACAGAAGGTGGGCAGTGATAGAAAGATCTGTGGGGACAGAAGGAAACGTTTTCGCATGGTATCTATTAGAAAGGTATGCAAGTGATGGAGAAAAGAAGGTAAAAAACAGAATAGGATATAAAGGGAAACAGGAGATATGGGGAAGTTTACAACTGAGGTGTAATTACAACTGTAGTAGCAAAAGGAAAAAAAGGAAAACAACAGAAACTGCGGATGAGAACCATATGCAGATTAGTTTAACAGACAAGAAAAGGAGGACTGGCGTCTTAGATGAGTTATTAGTGCACATGTTTCCTTTTCTAGATGCTGTGCGTTATATTCCTGCCCGGGAGGAGGGAATCTTTCTCTAGCCAAGATTATTCCCTATCCTCCATGGAGTCTGGAAGTATGAATAAGATGGCGAATGTGTCTGTAATCCAATGTTCAAGCCCCGATAGCCCAAAATACCACAGGATTGGAGAATACGAGTTACCATTGTCAATAGGCAATTAAAAAGGGGAAAATTGTAGCTATAAGGATGTACATGGGAAATGAAAAGGTTTACCGGTAAGGAGTTTACTGAGGCAGCCTTACTCAGGGAGTAACGACCCTGCCGATGTGAGCTTTAGGGATACTGAGATAAGACCCAGAGAAGTAGGCATATTACAGCTAACAAAAGTAGAGGGAAAGGAATACTAAGGAAGAAATTCTAAACTTTTTGGTATATATGTTTGGCTATAGAAGATGGTGAAAAGTTAGCTGTCCGTGAAACTGTTAAAACCTTAGAAAGGAGAAACAGAAGGTGGGCAGGGATAGAAAGATCTATGGGGATAGACGGAATAGTTTTTGCATGGTATCTATTAGAAAGGTATGCAAGTGATGGAGAAAGGAAGGTAAAAAGGAATAGGATATAAAGGGAAACAGGAAATATGGGGAAGTTTACAACAGAGGTGTAATTACAACTGTAGTAGCAAAAGGAAAAAAAGGTAAACAACAGAAACTGCGGATGAGAACCATATGCAGATTAGTTTAACAGACAAGAAAAGGAGGAATGGCCTCTTAGATGAGTTATTAGAGCACATGTTTCCTTTGCTAGATGCCGTGCGTTATATTCCTGCCCAGGAGGAGGGAATCTTTCTCTAGCCAAGATTATTCCCTCTCCTCCATGGAGTCTGGAAGTATGAATAAGATAACGAATGTGTCTGTAATCCAATGTTCTAGTCCCGCTTGCCCAATACACCACAGGATTAGAGAATACGAGTTACCATTGCCAATAGGCAATTAAAATAAATTAAATGATAGAATGTAAGGATATAGCATTATGTAATGGACTAAGTGTAATGGAATTAAATGTTTATGGAGCAAACATGTTGGAAATTTAAAGGGGAAAATGGTAGCTATAAGGATGTTAATGGGAAATGAAAAGGGTAACAGGTAAGGACTCTCTACTGAGGTAGCCTTACTCAGGGAGTAGCGACCCTGCCGATGTGAGCTTTAGGGATGCTGAGATAAGACCCAGAGAAGTAGCCATATTACAGCTAAGAAAAACAAGAAGGAACGGAATACTAAGGAAGAAATTCTAAACGTTTTGGTATATATGTTTGGCTATAGAAGATGGTGAAAAGTTAGCTGTCCGTGAAACTGTTAAAACCTTAGGAAGGAGAAACAGAAGGTGGGCAGGGATAGAAAGATCTATGGGGATAGAAGGAATAGTTTTTGCATGGTATCTATTAGAAAGGTATGCAAGTGATGGAGAAAAGAAGGTAAAAAAAGAATAGGATATAAAGGGAAACAGGAAATATGGGGAAGTTTACAACAGAGGTGTAATTACAACTGTAGTAGCAAAAGGAAAAAAAGGTAAACAAAGAAACTGCGGATGAGAACCATATGCAGATTAGTTTAACAGACAAGAAAAGGAGGAATGGCCTCTTAGATGAGTTATTAGAGCACATGTTTCCTTTGCTAGATGCCGTGCGTTATATTCCTGCCCAGGAGGAGGGAATCTTTCCCCAGCCAAGATTATTCCCTATCCTCCATGGAGTCTGGAAGTATGAGTAAGCTATCGAATGGGACTGGAATCCAGTGTCAAGCCCCGATAGCGCAAAATTCCAAAGGATTAGAGAATACGAGTTACCATTGCCAATAGGCAGTTAAAATAAATTCAGTGATAGAATGTAAGGATATAACATTATGTAATGGAGTAAGTGTAATGAAAATAAAAGTTTATGGAGCAAACATGTGGAAAATTAAAGGGGAAAATGGTAGCTATAAGGATGTTAATGGGAAATGAAAAGGGTAACAGGTAAGGACTCTCTACTGAGGTAGCGTTTCTCAGGGAGTAGCGACCCTGCCGATGTGAACCTTAGGGATGCTGAGATAAGACCCAGAGAAGTTGCCATATTACGACTAAGAAAAGCAAGAAGAAACGGATTACTAAGGAAGGGAAAATAAACATTTTGGTATATATGTTTGGCTAAGGAAGATGGTAAAATGTTAGTTGTCCGTGAAACCGTTAAAACCTTAGGAAGCAGAAACTGAAGTAGGGCCGGGATAGAAAGATCTATGGGTATAGAAGGAATAGGTTTTGTTTGGTAGCTATTAGAAAAAAATGCAAGTGATGTAGAAGAGAAGGTGAAGTTCAGAATAGGATATAAAGGGACACAGGAGATATAAGGAAGTTTACAGCAGAGGTGTAATTACAACTGTAGTAGCAAAAGGAAAAAAAGCTAAACAACAGAAACTGCGGATGAGAACCATATGCAGATTAGTTTAACAGACAAGAAAAGGAGTACTGGCCTCTTAGATGAGTTATTAGTGCACATGTTTCCTTTGCTAGATGCCGTGCGTTATATTCCTGCCCGGGAGGAGGGAATCTTTCTCTAGCCAAGATTATTTCCTATCCTCCATGGAGTCTGGAAATATGAATAAGATAGCGAATGTGTCTGTAATCCAATGTTCAAGCCCCGATAGCCCAAATTACCACAGGATTGGAGAATACGACTTACCATTGCCAATAGGCATTTAAAATAACTTAAGTGATTGAATGTAAGGTTATAGCATTATGTAATGGTGTATGTGTAATGGAATTAAATGTTTATGGAGCAAACATGTGGAAAATTAAAGGGGAAAATGGTAGGTGTAAGGATGTTAATGGGAAATGAAAGGGGTAACAGGTAAGGACTCTCTACTGAGGTAGCCTTACTCAGGGACTAGCGATCTGCCGATGTGAGCTTTAGGGATGCTGAGATAAGACCCAGAGAAGTAGCCATATTACAGCTAAGAAAAACAAGAAGGAACGGAATACTAAAGAAGGGTAAAATAAACGTTTTGGTATACATGTTTGGCTCAAGAGGATAGTAAGAGGTTAGTTGTCCCTGAAACCGTTAAAACTTTAGGAAGCAGAAACAGAAGGTAGGCAGGGATAGAAAGATCTATGGGGATAGAAGGAATAGGTTTCGTATGGTAGCTATTAGAAAAGTATGCAAGTGATGTAGAAAAGAAGGTTAAGTTGAGAATAGGATATAGAGGGAACCAGGAGATATGGAGAAGTTTAAAAACAGAGGTGTAGTTACAACCGTAGTAGCAAAAGGAAAAAAAAGGGTAAACAGCAGAAACTGCGGATGAGAACCATATGCAGATTAGTTTAACAGACAAAAAAAGGAGTACTGGCCTCTTAGATGAGTTATTAGTGCACATGTTTCCTTTGCTAGATGCCGTGCGTTATATTCCTGCCCGGGAGGAGGGAATCTTTCTCTAGCCAACATTATTCCCTATCCTCCATGGAGTCTGGAAGTATGAATGTGTCTGTAATCCAATGTTCTAGCCCCGCTTGCCCAAAACACCACAGGATTAGAGAATACGAGTTACCATTGCCAATAGGCAATTAAAATAAATTAAATGATAGAATGTAAGGATATAGCATTATGTAATGGAGTAAGTGTAATGGAATTAAATGTTTATGGAGCAAACATGTTGGAAATTTAAAGGGGAAAATGGTAGCTATAAGGATGTACATGGGAAATGAAAAGTTTACCGGTAAGGAGTTTACTGAGGCAGCCTTACTCAGGGAGTAGCGACCCTGCCGATGTGAGCTTTAGGGATACTGAGATAAGAGCCAGAGAAGTAGGCATATTACAGCTAACAAAAGTAGAGGGAAAGGAATACTAAGGAAGAAAATCTAAACGTTTTGGTATATATGTTTGGCTATAGAAGATGGTGAAAGGTTAGCTGTCCGTGAAACCGTTAAAACCTTAGGAAGCAGAAACAGAAGGTGGGCAGTGATAGAAAGATCTATGGGGACAGAAGGAAACGTTTTCGCATGGTATCTATTAGAAAGGTATGCAAGTGATGGAGAAAAGAAGGTAAAAAACAGAATAGGATATAAAGGGAAACAGGAGATATGGGGAAGTTTACAACTGAGGTGTAATTACAACTGTAGTAGCAAAAGGAAAAAAAGGAAAACAACAGAAACTGCGGATGAGAACCATATGCAGATTAGTTTAACAGACAAGAAAAGGAGGACTGGCGTCTTAGATGAGTTATTAGTGCACATGTTTCCTTTTCTAGATGCTGTGCGTTATATTCCTGCCCAGGAGGAGGGAATCTTTCTCTAGCCAAGATTATTCCCTATCCTCCATGGAGTCTGGAAGTATGAATAAGATGGCGAATGTGTCTGTAATCCAATGTTCAAGCCCCGATAGCCCAAAATACCACAGGATTGGAGAATACGAGTTACCATTGTCAATAGGCAATTAAAAAGGGGAAAATTGTAGCTATAAGGATGTACATGGGAAATGAAAAGGTTTACCGGTAAGGAGTTTACTGAGGCAGCCTTACTCAGGGAGTAACGACCCTGCCGATGTGAGCTTTAGGGATACTGAGATAAGACCCAGAGAAGTAGGCATATTACAGCTAACAAAAGTAGAGGGAAAGGAATACTAAGGAAGAAATTCTAAACTTTTTGGTATATATGTTTGGCTATAGAAGATGGTGAAAAGTTAGCTGTCCGTGAAACTGTTAAAACCTTAGGAAGGAGAAACAGAAGGTGGGCAGGGATAGAAAGATCTATGGGGATAGAAGGAATAGTTTTTGCATGGTATCTATTAGAAAGGTATGCAAGTGATGGAGAAAGGAAGGTAAAAAGGAATAGGATATAAAGGGAAACAGGAAATATGGGGAAGTTTACAACAGAGGTGTAATTACAACTGTAGTAGCAAAAGGAAAAAAAGGTAAACAACAGAAACTGCGGATGAGAACCATATGCAGATTAGTTTAACAGACAAGAAAAGGAGGAATGGCCTCTTAGATGAGTTATTAGAGCACATGTTTCCTTTGCTAGATGCCGTGCGTTATATTCCTGCCCAGGAGGAGGGAATCTTTCTCTAGCCAAGATTATTCCCTATCCTCCATGGAGTCTGGAAGTATGAATAAGCTAGCGAATGGGACTGGAATCCAATGTCAAGCCCCGATAGCGCAAAATTCCAAAGGATTAGAGAATACGAGTTACCATTGCCAATAGGCAGTTAAAATAAATTCAATGATAGAATGTAAGGATATAACATTATGTAATGGAGTAAGTGTAATGAAAAGAAAAGTTTTTGGAGCAAACATGTGGAAAATTAAAGGGGAAAATGGTAGCTATAAGGATGTTAATGGGAAATGAAAAGGGTAACAGGTAAGGACTCTCTACTGAGGTAGCCTTACTCAGGGAGTAGCGACCCTGCCGATGTGAACTTTAGGGATGCTGAGATAAGACCCAGAGAAGTTGCCATATTACGACTAAGAAAAGCAAGACGAAACGGAATACTAAGGAAGGGAAAATAAACATTTTGGTATATATGTTTGGCTAAGGAAGATGGTAAAAGGTTAGTTGTCCGTGAAACCGTTAAAACCTTAGGAAGCAGAAACTGAAGTAGGGCCGGGATAGAAAGAACTATGGGTATAGAAGGAATAGGCTTTGTTTGGTAGCTATTAGAAAAATATGCAAGTGATGTAGAAGAGAAGGTGAAGTTCACAATAGGACATAAAGGGACACAGGAGATATAAGGAAGTTTACAGCAGAGGTGTAATTACAACTGTAGTAGCAAAAGGAAAAAAAGCTAAACAACAGAAACTGCGGATGAGAACCATATGCAGATTAGTTTAACAGACAAGAAAAGGAGTACTGGCCTCTTAGATGAGTTATTAGTGCACATGTTTCCTTTGCTAGATGCCGTGCGTTATATTCCTGCCCGGGAGGAGGGAATCTTTCTCTAGCCAAGATTATTCCCTATCCTCCATGGAGTCTGGAAGTATGAATAAGATAGCGAATGTGTCTGTAATCCAATGTTCAAGCCCCGATAGCCCAAA
Source organism: Deroplatys truncata (assembly GCA_030765065.1). Taxonomy (NCBI): domain Eukaryota; kingdom Metazoa; phylum Arthropoda; class Insecta; order Mantodea; family Mantidae; genus Deroplatys; species Deroplatys truncata. Next base: position 97,974,766 of record CM060986.1, on the reverse strand, counting down.
ATACCACAGGATTGGAGAATACGAGTTACCATGGCCAATAGGCAATTAAAATAACTTAAATGATTGAATGTAAGGATATAACATTATGTAATGGTGTAAGTGTAATGGAATTAAATGTTTATGGAGCAAACATGTGGAAAATTAAAGCGGAAAATGGTAGGTGTAAGGATGTTAATGGGAAATGAAAGGGGTAACAGGTAAGGACTCTCTACTGAGGTAGCCTTACTCAGGGAGTAGCGACCCTGCCAATGTTAGCTTTAGGGATGCTGAGATAAGACCCAGAGGAGTAGCCATATTACAGCTAAGAAAAACAAGAAGGAACGGAATACTAAGGAAGGGTAAAATAAACGTTTTGGTATACATGTTTGGCTCAAGAGGATAGTAAGAGGTTAGTTGTCCCTGAAACCGTTAAAACTTTAGGAAGCAGAAACAGAAGATAGGCAGGGACAGAAAGATCTATGGGGATAGAAGGAATAGGTTTCGTATGGTAGCTATTAGAAAAGTATGCAAGTGATGTAGAAAAGAAGGTTAAGTTGAGAATAGGATATAGAGGGACACAGGAGATATGGAGAAGTTTAAAAACAGAGGTGTAGTTACAACCGTAGTAGCAAAAGGAAAAAAAAGGGTAAACAACAGAAACTGCGGATGAGAACCATATGCAGATTAGTTTAACAGACAAGAAAAGGAGTACTGGCGTCTTAGATGAGTTATTAGTGCACATGTTTCCTTTGCTAGATGCCGTGCGTTATATTGCTGCCCGGGAGGAGGGAATCTTTCTCTAGCCAGGATTATTCCCTATCCTCCATGGAGTCTGGAAGTATGACTAAGATAACGAATGTGTCTGTAATCCAATGTTCTAGCCCCGCTTGCCCAAAACACCACAGGATTAGAGAATACGAGTTACCATTGCCAATAGGCAATTAAAATATATTAAATGATAGAATGTAAGGATAGAGCATTATGTAATGGAGTAAGTGTAATGGAATTAAATGTTTATGGAGCAAACATGTTGGAAATTTAAAGGGGAAAATGGCAGCTATAAGGATGTACATGGGAAATTAAAAGGTTTACCGGTAAGGAGTTTACTGAGGCAGCCTTACTCAGGGAGTAGCGACCCTGCCGATGTGAGCTTTAGGGATACTGAGATAAGAGCCAGAGAAGTAGGCATATTACAGCTAACAAAAGTAGAGGGAGAGGAATACTAAGGAAGAAAATCTAAACGTTTTGGTATATATGTTTGGCTATAGAAGATGGTGAAAGGTTAGCTGTCCGTGAAACCGTTAAAACCTTAGGAAGCAGAAACAGAAGGTGGGCAGTGATAGAAAGATCTATGGGGATAGAAGGAAACGTTTTCGCATGGTGTCTATTAGAAAGGTATGCAAGTGATGCAGAAAAGAAGGTAAAAAACAGAATAGGATATAAAGGGAAACAGGAGATATGGGGAAGTTTACAACAGGGGTGTAATTATAACTGTAGGAGCAAAAGGAAAAAAAAGGTAAACAACAGAAACTGCGGATGAGAACCATATGTAGATTAGTTTAACAGACAAGAAAAGGAGGAATGGCCTCTTAGATGAGTTATTAGAACACATGTTTCCTTTGCTAGATGCCGTGCGTTATATTCCTGCCCGGGAGGAGGGAATCTTTCTCTAGCCAAGATTATTCCCTATCCTCCATGGAGTCCGGAAGTATGAATAAGATAGCGAATGGGACTGGAATCCAATGTCAAGCCCCGATAGCGCAAAATTCCAAAGGATTAGAGAATACTAGTTAACATTGCCAATAGGCAGTTAAAAAAATTCAGTGATAGAATGTAAGGATATAACATTATGTAATGGAGTAAGTGTAATGAAAATAAAAGTTTATGGAGCAAACATGTGGAAAATTAAAGGGGAAAATGGTAGCTATAGGGATGTTAATGGGAAATGAAAAGGGTAACAGGTAAGGACTCTCTACTGAGGTAGCCTTTCTCAGGGAGTAGCGACCCTGCCGATGTGAGCTTTAGGGATGCTGAGATAAGACCCAGAGAAGTAGCCATATTACAGCTAAGAAAAACAAGAAGGAACGGAATACTAAGGAAGGGAAAATAAACGTTTTAGTATACATGTTTGGCTAAAGAAGATAGTAAGAGGTTAGTTGTCTATGAAACCGTTAAAACTTTCGGAAGCAGAAACAGAAGGTGGGCAGTGATAGAAAGATCTATGGGGATAGAAGGAAACGTTTTCGCATGGTATCTATTAGAAAGGTATGCAAGTGATGGAGAAAAGAAGGTAAAAAAAAGAATAGGATATAAAGGGAAACAGGAGATATGGGGAAGTTCACAACAGAGGTGTAATTACAACTGTAGTAGCAAAAGGAAAAAAAAGGCAAACAACAGAAACTGCGGATGAGAACCATATGCAGATTAGTTTAACAGACAAGAAAAGGAGTACTGGCCTCTTAGATGAGTTATTAGTGCACATGTTTTCTTTGCTAGATGCCGTGCGTTATATTCCTGCCCGGGAGGAGGGAATCTTTCTCTAGCCAAGATTATTCCCTATCCTCTATGGAGTCTGGAAGTATGAATAAGATAGCGAATGTGTCTGTATTCCAATGTTCAAGCCCAGAAAGCCCAAAATACCACAGGATTGGAGAATACGAGTTACCATTGCCAATAGGCAATTAAAAAAAATTAAATGATTGAATGTAAGGATATAACGTTATGTAATGGAGTAAGTGTAATGGAATTAACTGTTTATGGAGCAAACATGTGGAAAATTAAAGGGCAAAATTGTAGCTATAAGGATGTACATGGGAAATGAAAAGGTTTACCGGTAAGGAGTTTACTGAGGCAGCCTTACTCAGGGAGTAACGACCCTGCCGATGTGAGCTTTATGGATACTGAGATAAGACCCAGAGAAGTAGGCATATTACAGCTAACAAAACTAGAGGGAAAGGAATACTAAGGAAGAAAATCTAAACGCTTTGGTATATATGTTTGGCTATAGAAGATGGTGAAAAGTTAGCTGTCCGTGAAACCGTTAAAACCTTAGGAAGGAGAAACAGAAGGTAGGCAGGGATAGAAAGATCTATGGGGATAGAAGGAAAAGTTTTCGCATGGTATCTATTAGAAAGGTATGCAAGTGATGGAGAAAAGAAGGTAAAAAAAAGAATAGGATATAAAGGGAAACAGGAGATATGGGGAAGTTCACAACAGAGGTGTAATTACAACTGTAGTAGCAAAAGGAAAAAAAGGTAAACAAAAAAAACTGCGGATGAGAACCATATGCAGATTAGTTTAACAGACAAGAAAAGGAGGAATGGCCTCTTAGATGAGTTATTAGAGCACATGTTTCCTTTGCTAGATGCCGTGCGTTATATTCCTGCCCGGGAGGAGGGAATCTTTCTCTAGCCAAGATTATTCCCTATCCTCCATGGAGTCTGGAAGTATGAATAGGATAGCGAATGTGTCTGTAATCCAATGTTCAAGCCCCGATAGCCCAAAATACCACAGGATTGGAGAATACGAGTTACCATGGCCAATAGGCAATTAAAATAACTTAAATGATTGAATGTAAGGATATAACATTATGTAATGATGTAAGTGTAATGGAATTAAATGTTTATGGAGCAAACATGTGGAAAATTAAAGGGAAAAATGGTAGGTGTAAGGATGTTAATGGGAAATGAAAGGGGTAACAGGTAAGGACTCTCTACTGAGGTAGCCTTACTCAGGGAGTAGTGACCCTGCCGATGTGAGCTTTAGGGATGCTGAGATAAGACCCAGAGAAGTAGCCATATTACAGCTAAGAAAAACAAGAAGGAACGGAATACTAAGGAAGGGTAAAATAAACGTTTTGGTATACATGTTTGGCTCAAGAGGATAGTAAGAGGTTAGTTGTCCCTGAAACCGTTAAGACTTTAGGAAGCAGAAACAGAAGATAGGCAGGGATAGAAAGATCTATGGGGATAGAAGGAATAGGTTTCGTATGGTAGCTATTAGAAAAGTATGCAAGTGATGTAGAAAAGAAGGTTAAGTTGAGAATAGGATATAGAGGGACACAGGAGATATGGAGAAGTTTAAAAACAGAGGTGTAGTTACAACCGTAGTAGCAAAAGGAAAAAAAAGGGTAAACAACAGAAACTGCGGTTGAGAACCATATGCAGATTAGTTTAACAGACAAGAAAAGGAGTACTGGCCTCTTAGATGAGTTATTAGTGCACATGTTTCCTTTGCTAGATGCCGTGCGTTATATTCCTGCCCAGGAGGAGGGAATCTTTCTATAGCCAAGATTATTCCCTATCCTCCATGGAGTCTGGAAGTATGAATAAGATAACGAATGTGTCTGTAATCCAATGTTCTAGCCCCGCTTCCCAAAACACCACAGGATTAGAGAATACGAGTTAACATTGCCAATAGGCAATTAAAATAAATTAAACGATAGAATGTAAGGATATAACATTATGTAATGGAGTAAGTGTAATGAAAAGAAAAGTTTATGGAGCAAACATGTAGAAAATTAAAGGGGAAAATGGTAGCTATAAGGATGTTAATGGGAAATGAAAAGGGTAACAGGTAAGGACTCTCTACTGAGGTAGCCTTACTCAGGGAGTAGCGACCCTGCCGATGTGAGCTTTACGGATGCTGAGATAAGACCCAGAGAAGTTGCCATATTACGACTAAGAAAAGCAAGAAGGAACGGAATACTAAGGAAGGGAAAATAAACATTTTAGTATATATGTTTGGCTAAGGAAGATGGTAAAAGGTTAGTTGTCCGTGAAACCGTTAAAACCTTAGGAAGCAGAAAGTGAAGTAGGGCCGGGATTGAAAGAACTATGGGTATAGAAGGAATAGGTTTTGTTTGGTAGCTATTAGAAAAATATGCAAGTGATGTAGAAGAGAATGTGAAGTTCAGAATAGGATATAAAGGGACACAGGAGATATAAGGAAGTTTACAGCAGAGGTGTAATTACAACTGTAGTAGCAAAAGGCAAAAAAAGCTAAACAACAGAAACTGCGGATGAGAACCATATGCAGATTAGTTTAACAGACAAGAAAAGGAGTACTGGCCTCTTAGATGAGTTATTAGTGCACATGTTTCCTTTGCTGGATGCCGTGCGTTATATTCCTGCCCGGGAGGAGGGAATCTTTCTCTAGCCAAGATTATTCCCCATCCTCCATGGAGTCTGGAAGTATGAATAAGATAGCGAATGTGTCTGTAATCCAATGTTCAAGCCCCGATAGCCCAAAATACCACAGGATTGGAGAATACGAGTTACCATGGCCAATAGGCAATTAAAATAACTTAAATGATTGAATGTAAGGATATAACATTATGTAATGGTGTAAGTGTAATGGAATTAAATGTTTATGGAGCAAACATGTGGAAAATTAAAGGGGAAAATGGTAGGTGTAAGGATGTTAATGGGAAATGAAAGGGGTAACAGGTAAGGACTCTCTACTGAGCTAGCCTTACTCAGGGAGTAGCGACCCTGCCGATGTGAGCTTTAGGGATGCTGAGATAAGACCCAGAGAAGTAGCCATATTACAGCTAAGAAAAACAAGAAGGAACGGAATACTAAGGAAGGGTAAAATAAACGTTTTGGTATACATGTTTGGCTCAAGAGGATAGTAAGAGGTTAGTTGTCCCTGCAACCGTTAAACCTTTAGGAATCAGAAACAGAAGGTAGGCAGGGATAGAAAGATCTACGGGGATAGAAGGAATAGGTTTCGTATGGTAGCTATTAGAAAAGTATGCAAGTGATGTAGAAAAGAAGGTTAAGTTGAGAATAGGATATAGAGGGACACAGGAGATATGGAGAAGTTTAAAAACAGAGGTGTAGTTACAACCGTAGTAGCAAAAGGAAAAAAAAGGATAAACAATAGAAACTGCGGATGAGAACCATATGCAGATTAGTTTAACAGACAAGAAAAGGAGTACTGGCCTCTTAGATGAGTTATTAGTGCACATGTTTCCTTTGCTAGATGCTGTGCGTTATATTCCTGCCCGGGAGGAGGGAATCTTTCTCTAGCCAGGATTATTCCCTATCCTCCATGGAGTCTGGAAGTATGAATAAGATAACGAATGTGTCTGTTATCCAATGTTCTAGCCCCGCTTTCCCAAAACACCACAGGATTAGAGAATACGAATTACCATTGCCAATAGGCAATTAAAATATATTAAATGATAGAATGTAAGGATAGAGCATTATGTAATGGAGTAAGTGTAATGGAATTAAATGTTTATGGAGCAAACATGTTGGAAATTTAAAGGGGAAAATGGTAGCTATAAGGATGTACATGGGAAATTAAAAGGTTTACCGGTAAGGAGTTTACTGAGGCAGCCTTACTCAGGGTGTAACGACCCTGCCGATGTGAGCTTTAGGGATACTGAGATAAGACCCAGAGAAGTAGGCATATTACAGCTAACAAAAGTAGAGGGAAAGGAATACTAAGGAAGAAATTCTAAACGTTTTGGTATATATGTTTGGCTATAGAAGATGGTGAAAAGTTAGCTGTCCGTGAAACTGTTAAAACCTTAGGAAGGAGAAACAGAAGGTGGGCAGGGATAGAAAGATCTATGGGGATAGAAGGAATAGTTTTCGCATGGTATCTATTAGAAATGTATGCAAGTGATGGAGAAAAGAAGGTAAAAAAAGAATAGGATATAAAGGGAAACAGGAACTATGGGGAAGTTTACAACAGAGGTGTAATTACAACTGTAGTAGCAAAAGGAAAAAAAGGTAAACAAAGAAACTGCGGATGAGAACCATATGCAGATTAGTTTAACAGACAAGAAAAGAAGGAATGGGCTCTTAGATGAGTTATTATAGCACATGTTTCCTTTGCTAGATGCCGTGCGTTATATTCCTGCCCAGGAGGAGGGAATCTTTCTCTAGCCAAGATTATTCCCTATCCTCCATGGAGTCTGGAAGTATGAATAAGCTAGCGAATGGGACTAGAATCCAATGTCAAGCCCCGATAGCGCAAAATTCCAAACGATTAGAGAATACGAGTTACCATTGCCAATAGGCAGTTAAAATAAATTCAGTGATAGAATGTAAGGATATAACATTATGTAATGGAGTAAGTGTAATGAAAATAAAAGTTGATGGAGCAAACATGTGGAAAATTAAAGGGGAAAATGGTAGCTATAAGGATGTTAATGGGAAATGAAAAGGGTAACAGGTAAGGACTCTCTACTGAGGTAGCCTTACTCAGGGAGTAACGACCCTGCCGATGTAAGCTTTAGGGATACTGAGATAAGACCCAGAGAAGTAGGCATATTACAGCTAACATAAATAGAGGGAAAGGAATACTTAGGAAGAAATTCTAAACTTTTTGGTATATATGTTTGGCTATAGAAGATGGTGAAAAGTTAGCTGTCCGTGAAACTGTTAAAACCTTAGGAAGGAGAAACAGAAGGTGGGCAGGGATAGAAAGATCTATGGGGATAGAAAGAATGGTTTTTTCATGGTATCTATTAGAAAGGTATGCAAGTGATGGTGAAAAGAAGGTAAAACTAGAATAGGATATAAAGGGAAACATGAAATATGGGGAAGTTTACAACAGAGGTGTAATTACAACTGTAGTAGCAAAAGGAAAAAAAGGTAAACAACAGAAACTGCGGATGAGAACCATATGCAGATTAGTTTAACAGACAAGAAAAGGAGGAATGGCCTCTTAGATGAGTTATTAGAGCACATGTTTCCTTTGCTAGATGCCGTGCGTTATATTCCTGCCCAGGAGGAGGGAATCTTTCTCTAGCCAAGATTATTCCCTATCCTCCATGGAGTCTGGAAGTATGAATAAGATAACGAATGTGTCTGTAATCCAATGTTCTAGTCCCGCTTGCCCAAAACACCACAGGATTAGAGAATACGAGTTACCATTGCCAATAGGCAATTAAAATAAATTAAATGATAGAATGTAAGGATATAGCATTATGTAATGGAGTAAGTGTAATGGCATTAAATGTTTATGGAGCAAACATGTTGGAAATTTAAAGGGGAAGAGGGTAGCTATAAGGATGTACATGGGAAATGAAAAGGTTTACCGGTAAGGAGTTTACTGAGGCAGCCTTACTCAGGGAGTAACGACCCTGCCGATGTGAGCTTTAGGTATACTGAGATAAGACCCAGAGAAGTAGGCATATTACAGCTAACAAAAGTAGAAGGAAAGGAATACTAAGGAAGAAATTCTAAACGTTTTGGTATATATGTTTGGCTATAGAAGATGGTGAAATGTTAGCTGTCTGTGAAACTGTTAAAACCTTAGGAAGGAGAAACAGAAGGTGGGCAGGGATAGAAAGATCTATGGGGATAGAAGGAATAGTTTTCGCATGGTATCTATTAGAAAGGTATGCAAGTGATGGAGAAAAGAAGGTAAAAAAAGAATAGGATATAAAGGGAAACAGGAAATATGGGGAAGTTTACAACAGAGGTGTAATTACAACTTTAGTAGCAAAAGGAAAAAAAGGTAAACAACAGAAACTGCGGATGAGAACCATATGCAGATTAGTTTAACAGACAAGAAAAGGAGGAATGGCCTCTTAGATGAGTTATTAGAGCACATGTTTCCTTTGCTAGATGCCGTGCGTTATATTCCTGCCCGGGAGGAGGGAATCTTTCTCTAGCCAAGATTATTCCCTATCCTCCATGGAGTCTGGAAGTATGAATAAGATAGCGAATGGGACTGGAATCCAATGTCAAGCCCCGATAGCGCAAAATTCCAAAGGATTAGAGAATACGAGTTACCATTGCCAATAGGCAGTTAAAATAAATTCAATGATAGAATGTAAGGATATAACATTATGTAATGGAGTAAGTGTAATGAAAAGAAAAGTTTATGGAGCAAACATGTGGAAAATTAAAGGGGAAAATGGTAGCTATAAGGATGTTAATGGGAAATGAAAAGTGTAACAGGTAAGGACTCTCTACTGAGGTAGCCTTACTCAGGGAGTAGCGACCCTGCCGATGTGAGCTTTAGGGATGCTGAGATAAGACCCAGAGAAGTTGCCATATTACGACTAAGAAAAGCAAGAAGGAACGGAATACTAGGGAAGGGAAAATAAACATTTTGGTATATATGTTTGGCTAAGGAAGATGGTAAAAGGTTGGTTGTCCGTGAAACCGTTAAAACCTTAGGAAGCAGAAAGTGAAGTAGGGCCGGGATAGAAAGAACATTGGGTATAGAAGGAATAGGTTTTGTTTGGTAGCTATTAGAAAAATATGCAAGTGATGTAGAAGAGAATGTGAAGTTCAGAATAGGATATAAAGGGAGACAGGAGATATAAGGAAGTTTACAGCAGAGGTGTAATTACAACTGTAGTAGCAAAAGGAAAAAAAAGCTAAACAACAGAAACTGCGCATGAGAACCATATGCAGATTATTTTAACAGACAAGAAAAGGAGTACTGGCCTCTTAGATGAGTTATTAGTGCACATGTTTCCTTTGCTAGATGCCGTGCGTTATATTCCTGCCCGGGAGGAGGGAATCTTTTTCTAGCCAAGATTATTCCCTATCCTCCATGGAGTCTGGAAGTATGAATAAGATAGCGAATGTGTCTGTAATCCAATGTTCAAGTCCCGATAGCCCAAAATACCACAGGATTGGAGAATACGAGATACCATGGCCAATAGGCAATTAAAATAACTTAAATGATTGAATGTAAGGATATAACATTATGTAATGGTGTAAGTGTAATGGAATTAAATGTTTATGGAGCAAACATGTGGAAAATTAAAGGGGAAAATAGTAGGTGTAAGGATGTTAATGGGAAATGAAAGGGGTAACAGGTAAGGACTCTCTACTGAGGTAGCCTTACTCAGGGAGTAGCGACCCTGCCGATGTGAGCTTTAGGGATGCTGAGATAAGACCCAGAGAAGTAGCCATATTACAGCTAAGAAAAACAAGAAGGAACGGAATACTAAGGAAGGGTAAAATAAACGTTTGGTATACATGTTTGGCTCAAGAGGATAGTAAGAGGTTAGTTCTCCCTGAAACCGTTAAGACTTTAGGAAGCAGAAACAGAAGGTAGGCAGGGATAGAAAGATCTATGGGGATAGAAGGAATAGGTTTCGTATGGTAGCTATTAGAAAAGTATGCAAGTGATGTAGAAAAGAAGGTTAAGTTGAGAATAGGATATAGAGGGACACAGGAGATATGGAGAAGTTTAAAAACAGAGGTGTAGTTACAACCGTAGTAGCAAAAGGAAAAAAAAGGATAAACAACAGAAACTGCGGATGAGAACCATATGCAGATTAGTTTAACAGACAAGAAAAGGAGTACTGGCCTCTTAGATGAGTTATTAGTGCACATGTTTCCTTTGCTAGATGCCGTGCGTTATATTGCTGCCCGGGAGGAGGGAATCTTTCTCTAGCCAGGATTATTCCCTATCCTCCATGGAGTCTGGAAGTATGAATAAGATAACGAATGTGTCTGTTATCCAATGTTCTAGCCCCGCTTGCCCAAAACACCACAGGATTAGAGAATACGAGTTACCATTGCCTATAGGCAATTAAAATATATTATATGATAGAATGTAAGGATAGAGCATTATGTAATGGAGTAAGTGTAATGGAATTAAATGTTTATGGAGCAAACATGTTGGAAATTTAAAGGGGAAAATGGTAGCTATAAGGATGTACATGGGAAATGAAAAGGTTTACCGTTAAGGAGTTTACTGAGGCAGCCTTACTCAGGGAGTAGCGACCCTGCCGATGTGAGCTTTAGGGATACTGAGATAAGAGCCAGAGAAGTAGGCATATTACAGCTAACAAAAGTAGAGGCAAAGGAATACTAAGGAAGAAAATCTAAACGTTTTGGTATATATGTTTGGCTATAGAAGATGGTGAAAGGTTAGCTGTCCGTGAAACCGTTAAAACCTTAGGAAGCAGAAACAGAAGGTGGGCATGGATAGAAAGATCTATGGGGATAGAAGGAAACGTTTTCGCATGGTGTCTATTAGAAAGGTATGCAAGTGATGGAGAAAAGAAGGTAAAAAACAGAATAGGATATAAAGGGAAACAGGAGATATGGGGAAGTTTACAACAGAGGTGTAATTATAACTGTAGGAGCAAAAGGAAAAAAAAGGTAAACAACAGAAACTGCGGATGAGAACCATATGCAGATTAGTTTAACAGACAAGAAAAGGAGGAATGGCCTCTTAGATGAGTTATTAGAACACATGTTTCCTTTGCTAGATGCCGTGCGTTATATTCCTGCCCGGGAGGAGGGAATCTTTCTCTAGCCAAGATTATTCCCTATCCTCCATGGAGTCTGGAAGTATGAATAAGAAAGCGAATGGGACTGGAATCCAATGTCAAGCCCCGATAGCGCAAAATTCCAAAGGATTAGAGAATACGAGTTACCATTGCCAATAGGCAGTTAAAAAAATTCAATGATAGAATGTAAGGATATAACATTATGTAATGGAGTAAGTGTAATGAAAAGAAAAGTTTATGGAGCAAACATGTGGAAAATTAAAGGGGAAAATGGTAGCTATAGGGATGTTAATGGGAAATGAAAAGGGTAACAGGTAAGGACTCTCTACTGAGGTAGCCTTTCTCAGGGAGTAGCGACCCTGCCGATGTGAGCTTTAGGGATGCTGAGATAAGACCCAGAGAAGTAGCCATATTACAGCAAAGAAAAACAAGAAGGAACGGAATACTAAGGAATGGTAAAATAAACGTTTTGGTATACATGTTTGGCTCAAGAGGATAGTAAGAGGTTAGTTGTCCCTGAAACCGTTAAAACTTTAGGAAGCAGAAACAGAAGGTAGGCAGGGATAGAAAGATCTATGGGGATAGAAGGAATAGGTTTCGTATGGTAGCTATTAGAAAAGTATGCAAGTGATGTAGAAAAGAAGGTTAAGTTGAGAATAGGATATAGAGGGACACAGGAGATATGGAGAAGTTTAAAAACAGAGGTGTAGTTACAACCGTAGTAGCAAAAGTAAAAAAAAGGGTAAACAACAGAAACTGCGGATGAGAACCATATGCAGATTAGTTTAACAGACAAGAAAAGGAGTACTGGCAACTTAGATGTGTTATTAGTGCACATGTTTCCTTTGCTAGATGCCGTGCGTTATATTCCTGCCCGGGAGGAGGGAATCTTTCTCTAGCCAACATTATTCCCTATCCTCCATGGAGTCTGGAAGTATGAATAAGATAACGAATGTGTCTGTAATCCAATGTTCCAGCCCCGCTAGCCCAAAACACCACAGGATTAGAGAATACGAGTTACCATTGCCAATAGGCAATTAAAATAAATTAAATGATAGAATGTAAGGATATAGCATTATGTAATGGACTAAGTGTAATGGAATTAAATGTTTATGGAGCAAACATGTTGGAAATTTAAAGGGGAAAATGGTAGCTATAAGGATGTTAATGGGAAATGAAAAGGGTAACAGGTAAGGACTCTCTACTGAGGTAGCCTTACTCAGGGAGTAGCGACCCTGCCGATGTGAGCTTTAGGGATGCTGAGATAAGACCCAGAGAAGTAGCCATATTACAGCTAAGAAAAACAAGAAGGAACGGAATACTAAGGAAGGGAAAATAAACGTTTTGGTATACATGTTTGGCTAAAGAAGATAGTAAGAGGTTAGTTGTCTATGAAACCGTTAAAACTTTAGGAAGCAGAAACAGAAGGTGGGCAGTGATAGAAAGATCTATGGGGATAGAAGGAAACGTTTTCGCATGGTATCTATTAGAAAGGTATGCAAGTGATGGAGAAAAGAAGGTAAAAAAAAGAATAGGATATAAAGGGAAACAGGAGATATGGGGAAGTTCACAACAGAGGTGTAATTACAACTGTAGTAGCAAAAGGAAAAAAAGGTAAACAACAGAAACTGCGGATGAGAACCATATGCAGATTAGTTTAACAGACAAGAAAAGGAGTACTGGCCTCTTAGATGAGTTATTAGTGCACATGTTTTCTTTGCTAGATGCCGTGCGTTATATTCCTGCCCGGGAGGAGGGAATCTTTCTCTAGCCAGGATTATTCCCTATCCTCTATGGAGTCTGGAAGTATGAATAAGATAGCGAATGTGTCTGTATTCCAATGTTCAAGCCCCGATAGCGCAAAATTCCAAAGGATTAGAGAATACGAGTTACCATTGCCAGTAGGCAATTAAAAAAAATTAAATGATTGAATGTAAGGATATAACGTTATGTAATGGAGTAAGTGTAATGGAATTAACTGTTTATGGAGCAAACATGTGGAAAATTAAAGGGCAAAATTGTAGCTATAAGGATGTACATGGGAAATGAAAAGGTTTACCGGTAAGGAGTTTACTGAGGCAGCCTTACTCAGGGAGTAACGACCCTGCCGATGTGAGCTTTAGGGATACTGAGATAAGACCCAGAGAAGTAGGCATATTACAGCTAACAAAACTAGAGGGAAAGGAATACTAAGGAAGGGAAAATAAACATTTTGGTATATATGTTTGGCTAAGGAAGATGGTAAAAGGTTGGTTGTCCGTGAAACCGTTAAAACCTTAGGAAGCAGAAAGTGAAGTAGGGCCGGGATAGAAAGAACATTGGGTATAGAAGGAATAGGTTTTGTTTGGTAGCTATTAGAAGAATATGCAAGTGATGTAGAAGAGAATGTGAAGTTCAGAATAGGATATAAAGGGACACAGGAGATATAAGGAAGTTTACAGCAGAGGTGTAATTACAACTGTAGTAGCAAAAGGAAAAAAAAGCTAAACAACAGAAACTGCGCATGAGAACCATATGCAGATTAGTTTAACAGACAAGAAAAGGAGTACTGGCCTCTTAGATGAGTTATTAGTGCACATGTTTCCTTTGCTAGATGCCGTGCGCTATATTCCTGCCCGGGAGGAGGGAATCTTTCTCTAGCCAAGATTATTCCCTATCCTCCATGGAGTCTGGAAGTATGAATAAGATGGCGACTGTGTCTGTAATCCAATGTTCAAGCCCCGATAGCCCAAAATACCACAGGATTGGAGAATACGAGATACCAAGGCCAATAGGCAATTAAAATAACTTAAATGATTGAATGTAAGGATATAACATTATGTAATGGTGTAAGTGTAATGGAGTTAAATGTTTATGGAGCAAACATGTGGAAAATTAAAGGGGAAAATGGTAGGTGTAAGGATGTAAATGGGAAATGAAAGGGGTAACAGGTAAGGACTCTCTACTGAGGTAGCCTTACTCAGGGAGTAGCGACCCTGCCGATGTGAGCTTTAGGGATGCTGAGATAAGACCCAGAGAAGTAGCCATATTACAGCTAAGAAAAACAAGAAGGAACGGAATACTAAGGAAGGGTAAAATAAACGTTTTGGTATAAATGTTTGGCTCAAGAGGATAGTAAGAGGTTAGTTGTCCCTGAAACCGTTAAAACTTTAGGAAGCAGAAACAGAAGGTAGGCAGGGATAGAAAGATCTATGGGGATAGAAGGAATAGGTTTCGTATGGTAGCTATTAGAAAAGTATGCAAGTGATGTAGAAAAGAAGGTTAAGTTGAGAATAGGATATAGAGGGACACAGGAGATATGGAGAAGTTTAAAAACAGAGGTGTAGTTACAACCGTAGTAGCAAAAGGAAAAAAAAGGATAAACAACAGAAACTGGGGATGAGAACCATATGCAGATTAGTTTAACAGACAAGAAAAGGAGGAATGGCCTCTTAGATGAGTTATTAGAACACATGTTTCCTTTGCTAGATGCCGTGCGTTATATTCCTGCCCGGGAGGAGGGAATCTTTCTCTAGCCAAGATTATTCCCTATCCTCCATGGAGTCTGGAAGTATGAATAAGAAAGCGAATGGGACTGGAATCCAATGTCAAGCCCCGATAGCGCAAAATTCCAAAGGATTAGAGAATACGAGTTACCATTGCCAATAGGCAGTTAAAAAAATTCAATGATAGAATGTAAGGATATAACATTATGTAATGGAGTAAGTGTAATGAAAAGAAAAGTTTATGGAGCAAACATGTGGAAAATTAAAGGGGAAAATGGTAGCTATAGGGATGTTAATGGGAAATGAAAAGGGTAACAGGTAAGGACTCTCTACTGAGGTAGCCTTTCTCAGGGAGTAGCGACCCTGCCGATGTGAGCTTTAGGGATGCTGAGATAAGACCCAGAGAAGTAGCCATATTACAGCTAAGAAAAACAAGAAGGAACGGAATACTAAGGAATGGTAAAATAAACGTTTTGGTATACATGTTTGGCTCAAGAGGATAGTAAGAGGTTAGTTGTCCCTGAAACCGTTAAAACTTTAGGAAGCAGAAACAGAAGGTAGGCAGGGATAGAAAGATCTATGGGGATAGAAGGAATAGGTTTCGTATGGTAGCTATTAGAAAAGTATGCAAGTGATGTAGAAAAGAAGGTTAAGTTGAGAATAGGATATAGAGGGACACAGGAGATATGGAGAAGTTTAAAAACAGAGGTGTAGTTACAACCGTAGTAGCAAAAGTAAAAAAAAGGGTAAACAACAGAAACTGCGGATGAGAACCATATGCAGATTAGTTTAACAGACAAGAAAAGGAGTACTGGCAACTTAGATGTGTTATTAGTGCACATGTTTCCTTTGCTAGATGCCGTGCGTTATATTCCTGCCCGGGAGGAGGGAATCTTTCTCTAGCCAACATTATTCCCTATCCTCCATGGAGTCTGGAAGTATGAATAAGATAACGAATGTGTCTGTAATCCAATGTTCCAGCCCCGCTTGCCCAAAACACCACAGGATTAGAGAATACGAGTTACCATTGCCAATAGGCAATTAAAATAAATTAAATGATAGAATGTAAGGATATAGCATTATGTAATGGACTAAGTGTAATGGAATTAAATGTTTATGGAGCAAACATGTTGGAAATTTAAAGGGGAAAATGGTAGCTATAAGGATGTTAATGGGAAATGAAAAGGGTAACAGGTAAGGACTCTCTACTGAGGTAGCCTTACTCAGGGAGTAGCGACCCTGCCGATGTGAGCTTTAGGGATGCTGAGATAAGACCCAGAGAAGTAGCCATATTACAGCTAAGAAAAACAAGAAGGAACGGAATACTAAGGAAGGGAAAATAAACGTTTTGGTATACATGTTTGGCTAAAGAAGATAGTAAGAGGTTAGTTGTCTATGAAACCGTTAAAACTTTAGGAATCAGAAACAGAAGGTGGGCAGTGATAGAAAGATCTATGGGGATAGAAGGAAACGTTTTCGCATGGTATCTATTAGAAAGGTATGCAAGTGATGGTGAAAAGAAGGTAAAAAAAAGAATAGGATATAAAGGGAAACAGGAGATATGGGGAAGTTCACAACAGAGGTGTAATTACAACTGTAGTAGCAAAAGGAAAAAAAGGTAAACAACAGAAACTGCGGATGAGAACCATATGCAGATTAGTTTAACAGACAAGAAAAGGAGTACTGGCCTCTTAGATGAGTTATTAGTGCACATGTTTTCTTTGCTAGATGCCGTGCGTTATATTCCTGCCCGGGAGGAGGGAATCTTTCTCTAGCCAGGATTATTCCCTATCCTCTATGGAGTCTGGAAGTATGAATAAGATAGCGAATGTGTCTGTATTCCAATGTTCAAGCCCAGAAAGCCCAAAATACCACAGGATTGGAGAATACGAGTTACCATTGCCAATAGGCAATTAAAAAAAATTAAATGATTGAATGTAAGGATATAACGTTATGTAATGGAGTAAGTGTAATGGAATTAACTGTTTATGGAGCAAACATGTGGAAAATTAAAGGGCAAAATTGTAGCTATAAGGATGTACATGGGAAATGAAAAGGTTTACCGGTAAGGAGTTTACTGAGGCAGCCTTACTCAGGGAGTAACGACCCTGCCGATGTGAGCTTTAGGGATACTGAGATAAGACCCAGAGAAGTAGGCATATTACAGCTAACAAAACTAGAGGGAAAGGAATACTAAGGAAGAAAATCTAAACGCTTTGGTATATATGTTTGGCTATAGAAGATGGTGAAAAGTTAGCTGTCCGTGAAACCGTTAAAACCTTAGGAAGGAGAAACAGAAGGTAGGCAGGGATAGAAAGATGTATGGGGATAGAAGGAAAAGTTTTCGCATGGTATCTATTAGAAAGGTATGCAAGTGATGGAGAAAAGAAGGTAAAAAAAAGAATAGGATATAAAGGGAAACAGGAGATATGGGGAAGTTCACAACAGAGGTGTAATTACAACTGTAGTAGCAAAAGGAAAAAAAGGTAAACAACAGAAACTGCGGATGAGAACCATATGCAGATTAGTTTAACAGACAAGAAAAGGAGTACTGGCCTCTTAGATGAGTTATTAGTGCACATGTTTTCTTTGCTAGATGCCGTGCGTTATATTCCTGCCCGGGAGGAGGGAATCTTTCTCTAGCCAAGATTATTCCCTATCCTCCATGGAGTCTGGAAGTATGAATAAGATAGCGAAGGTGTCTGTAATCCAATGTTCAAGCCCCGATAGCCCAAAATACCACAGGATTGGAGAATACGAGTTACCATGGCCAATAGGCAATTAAAATAACTTAAATGATTGAATGTAAGGATATAACATTATGTAATGATGTAAGTGTAATGGAATTAAATGTTTATGGAGCAAACATGTGGAAAATTAAAGGGAAAAATGGTAGGTGTAAGGATGTTAATGGGAAATGAAAGGGGTAACAGGTAAGGACTCTCTACTGAGGTAGCCTTACTCAGGGAGTGGCGACCCTGCCGATGTGAGCTTTAGGGATGCTGAGATAAGACCCAGAGAAGTAGCCATATTACAGCTAAGAAAAACAAGAAGGAACGGAATACTAAGGAAGGGTAAAATAAACGTTTTGGTATACATGTTTGGCTCAAGAGGATAGTAAGAGGTTAGTTCTCCCTGAAACCGTTAAGACTTTAGGAAGCAGAAACAGAAGGTAGGCAGGGATAGAAAGATCTATGGGGATAGAAGGAATAGGTTTCGTATGGTAGCTATTAGAAAAGTATGCAAGTGATGTAGAAAAGAAGGTTAAGTTGAGAATAGGATATAGAGGGACACAGGAGATATGGAGAAGTTTAAAAACAGAGGTGTAGTTACAACCGTAGTAGCAAAAGGAAAAAAAAGGATAAACAACAGAAACTGGGGATGAGAACCATATGCAGATTAGTTTAACAGACAAGAAAAGGAGTACTGGCCTCTTAGATGAGTTATTAGTGCACATGTTTCCTTTGCTAGATGCCGTGCGTTATATTGCTGCCCGGGAGGAGGGAATCTTTCTCTAGCCAGGATTATTCCCTATCCTCCATGGAGTCTGGAAGTATGAATAAGATAACGAATGTGTCTGTTATCCAATGTTCTAGCCCCGCTTGCCCAAAACACCACAGGATTAGAGAATACGAGTTACCATTGCCAATAGGCAATTAAAATATATTATATGATAGAATGTAAGGATAGAGCATTATGTAATGGAGTAAGTGTAATGGAATTAAATGTTTATGGAGCAAACATGTTGGAAATTTAAAGGGGAAAATGGTAGCTATAAGGATGTACATGGGAAATGAAAAGGTTTACCGTTAAGGAGTTTACTGAGGCAGCCTTACTCAGGGAGTAGCGACCCTGCCGATGTGAGCTTTAGGGATACTGAGATAAGAGCCAGAGAAGTAGGCATATTACAGCTAACAAAAGTAGAGGCAAAGGAATACTAAGGAAGAAAATCTAAACGTTTTGGTATATATGTTTGGCTATAGAAGATGGTGAAAGGTTAGCTGTCCGTGAAACCGTTAAAACCTTAGGAAGCAGAAACAGAAGGTGGGCATGGATAGAAAGATCTATGGGGATAGAAGGAAACGTTTTCGCATGGTGTCTATTAGAAAGGTATGCAAGTGATGGAGAAAAGAAGGTAAAAAACAGAATAGGATATAAAGGGAAACAGGAGATATGGGGAAGTTTACAACAGAGGTGTAATTATAACTGTAGGAGCAAAAGGAAAAAAAAGGTAAACAACAGAAACTGCGGATGAGAACCATATGCAGATTAGTTTAACAGACAAGAAAAGGAGGAATGGCCTCTTAGATGAGTTATTAGAACACATGTTTCCTTTGCTAGATGCCGTGCGTTATATTCCTGCCCGGGAGGAGGGAATCTTTCTCTAGCCAAGATTATTCCCTATCCTCCATGGAGTCTGGAAGTATGAATAAGAAAGCGAATGGGACTGGAATCCAATGTCAAGCCCCGATAGCGCAAAATTCCAAAGGATTAGAGAATACGAGTTACCATTGCCAATAGGCAGTTAAAAAAATTCAATGATAGAATGTAAGGATATAACATTATGTAATGGAGTAAGTGTAATGAAAAGAAAAGTTTATGGAGCAAACATGTGGAAAATTAAAGGGGAAAATGGTTGCTATAGGGATGTTAATGGGAAATGAAAAGGGTAACAGGTAAGGACTCTCTACTGAGGTAGCCTTTCTCAGGGAGTAGCGACCCTGCCGATGTGAGCTTTAGGGATGCTGAGATAAGACCCAGAGAAGTAGCCATATTACAGCTAAGAAAAACAAGAAGGAACGGAATACTAAGGAATGGTAAAATAAACGTTTTGGTATACATGTTTGGCTCAAGAGGATAGTAAGAGGTTAGTTGTCCCTGAAACCGTTAAAACTTTAGGAAGCAGAAACAGAAGGTAGGCAGGGATAGAAAGATCTATGGGGATAGAAGGAATAGGTTTCGTATGGTAGCTATTAGAAAAGTATGCAAGTGATGTAGAAAAGAAGGTTAAGTTGAGAATAGGATATAGAGGGACACAGGAGATATGGAGAAGTTTAAAAACAGAGGTGTAGTTACAACCGTAGTAGCAAAAGTAAAAAAAAGGGTAAACAACAGAAACTGCGGATGAGAACCATATGCAGATTAGTTTAACAGACAAGAAAAGGAGTACTGGCAACTTAGATGTGTTATTAGTGCACATGTTTCCTTTGCTAGATGCCGTGCGTTATATTCCTGCCCGGGAGGAGGGAATCTTTCTCTAGCCAACATTATTCCCTATCCTCCATGGAGTCTGGAAGTATGAATAAGATAACGAATGTGTCTGTAATCCAATGTTCCAGCCCCGCTAGCCCAAAACACCACAGGATTAGAGAATACGAGTTACCATTGCCAATAGGCAATTAAAATAAATTAAATGATAGAATGTAAGGATATAGCATTATGTAATGGACTAAGTGTAATGGAATTAAATGTTTATGGAGCAAACATGTTGGAAATTTAAAGGGGAAAATGGTAGCTATAAGGATGTTAATGGGAAATGAAAAGGGTAACAGGTAAGGACTCTCTACTGAGGTAGCCTTACTCAGGGAGTAGCGACCCTGCCGATGTGAGCTTTAGGGATGCTGAGATAAGACCCAGAGAAGTAGCCATATTACAGCTAAGAAAAACAAGAAGGAACGGAATACTAAGGAAGGGAAAATAAACGTTTTGGTATACATGTTTGGCTAAAGAAGATAGTAAGAGGTTAGTTGTCTATGAAACCGTTAAAACTTTAGGAAGCAGAAACAGAAGGTGGGCAGTGATAGAAAGATCTATGGGGATAGAAGGAAACGTTTTCGCATGGTATCTATTAGAAAGGTATGCAAGTGATGGAGAAAAGAAGGTAAAAAAAAGAATAGGATATAAAGGGAAACAGGAGATATGGGGAAGTTCACAACAGAGGTGTAATTACAACTGTAGTAGCAAAAGGAAAAAAAGGTAAACAACAGAAACTGCGGATGAGAACCATATGCAGATTAGTTTAACAGACAAGAAAAGGAGTACTGGCCTCTTAGATGAGTTATTAGTGCACATGTTTTCTTTGCTAGATGCCGTGCGTTATATTCCTGCCCGGGAGGAGGGAATCTTTCTCTAGCCAGGATTATTCCCTATCCTCTATGGAGTCTGGAAGTATGAATAAGATAGCGAATGTGTCTGTATTCCAATGTTCAAGCCCCGATAGCGCAAAATTCCAAAGGATTAGAGAATACGAGTTACCATTGCCAGTAGGCAATTAAAAAAAATTAAATGATTGAATGTAAGGATATAACGTTATGTAATGGAGTAAGTGTAATGGAATTAACTGTTTATGGAGCAAACATGTGGAAAATTAAAGGGCAAAATTGTAGCTATAAGGATGTACATGGGAAATGAAAAGGTTTACCGGTAAGGAGTTTACTGAGGCAGCCTTACTCAGGGAGTAACGACCCTGCCGATGTGAGCTTTAGGGATACTGAGATAAGACCCAGAGAAGTAGGCATATTACAGCTAACAAAACTAGAGGGAAAGGAATACTAAGGAAGGGAAAATAAACATTTTGGTATATATGTTTGGCTAAGGAAGATGGTAAAAGGTTGGTTGTCCGTGAAACCGTTAAAACCTTAGGAAGCAGAAAGTGAAGTAGGGCCGGGATAGAAAGAACATTGGGTATAGAAGGAATAGGTTTTGTTTGGTAGCTATTAGAAGAATATGCAAGTGATGTAGAAGAGAATGTGAAGTTCAGAATAGGATATAAAGGGACACAGGAGATATAAGGAAGTTTACAGCAGAGGTGTAATTACAACTGTAGTAGCAAAAGGAAAAAAAAGCTAAACAACAGAAACTGCGCATGAGAACCATATGCAGATTAGTTTAACAGACAAGAAAAGGAGTACTGGCCTCTTAGATGAGTTATTAGTGCACATGTTTCCTTTGCTAGATGCCGTGCGCTATATTCCTGCCCGGGAGGAGGGAATCTTTCTCTAGCCAAGATTATTCCCTATCCTCCATGGAGTCTGGAAGTATGAATAAGATGGCGAATGTGTCTGTAATCCAATGTTCAAGCCCCGATAGCCCAAAATACCACAGGATTGGAGAATACGAGAGACCAAGGCCAATAGGCAATTAAAATAACTTAAATGATTGAATGTAAGGATATAACATTATGTAATGGTGTAAGTGTAATGGAGTTAAATGTTTATGGAGCAAACATGTGGAAAATTAAAGGGGAAAATGGTAGGTGTAAGGATGTAAATGGGAAATGAAAGGGGTAACAGGTAAGGACTCTCTACTGAGGTAGCCTTACTCAGGGAGTAGCGACCCTGCCGATGTGAGCTTTAGGGATGCTGAGATAAGACCCAGAGAAGTAGCCATATTACAGCTAAGAAAAACAAGAAGGAACGGAATACTAAGGAAGGGTAAAATAAACGTTTTGGTATAAATGTTTGGCTCAAGAGGATAGTAAGAGGTTAGTTGTCCCTGAAACCGTTAAAACTTTAGGAAGCAGAAACAGAAGGTAGGCAGGGATAGAAAGATCTATGGGGATAGAAGGAATAGGTTTCGTATGGTAGCTATTAGAAAAGTATGCAAGTGATGTAGAAAAGAAGGTTAAGTTGAGAATAGGATATAGAGGGACACAGGAGATATGGAGAAGTTTAAAAACAGAGGTGTAGTTACAACCGTAGTAGCAAAAGGAAAAAAAAGGATAAACAACAGAAACTGGGGATGAGAACCATATGCAGATTAGTTTAACAGACAAGAAAAGGAGTACTGGCCTCTTAGATGAGTTATTAGTGCACATGTTTCCTTTGCTAGATGCCGTGCGTTATATTGCTGCCCGGGAGGAGGGAATCTTTCTCTAGCCAGGATTATTCCCTATCCTCCATGGAGTCTGGAAGTATGAATAAGATAACGAATGTGTCTGTTATCGAATGTTCTAGCCCCGCTTGCCCAAAACACCACAGGATTAGAGAATACGAATTACCATTGTCAATAGGCAATTAAAATATATTAAATGATAGAATGTAAGGATAGAGCATTATGTAATGGAGTAAGTGTAATGGAATTAAATGCTTATGGAGCAAACATGTTGGAAATTTAAAGGGGAAAATGGTAGCTATAAGGATGTACATGGGAAATTAAAAGGTTTACCGTTAAGGAGTTTACTGAGGCAGCCTTACTCAGGGAGTAGCGACCCTGCCGATGTGAGCTTTAGGGATACTGAGATAAGACCCAGAGAAGTAGGCATATTACAGCTAACAAAAGTAGAGGGAAAGGAATACTAAGGAAGAAAATCTAAACGTTTTGGTATATATGTTTGGCTATAGAAGATGGTGAAAGGTTAGCTGTCCGTGAAACCGTTAAAACCTTAGGAAGCAGAAACAGAAGGTGGGCAGTGATAAAAAGATCTATGGGGATAGAAGGAATAGTTTTCGCATGGTATCTATTAGAAAGGTATGCAAGTGATGGAGAAAAGAAGGTAAAAAAAGAATAGGATATAAAGGGAAACAGGAAATATGGGGAAGTTTACAACAGAGGTGTAATTACAACTGTAGTAGCAAAAGGAAAACAAGGTAAACAACAGAAACTTCGGATGAGAACCATATGCAGATTAGTTTAACCGACAAGAAAGGAGGAATGGCCTCTTAGATGAGCTATTAGAGCACATGTTTCCTTTGCTAGATGCCGTGCGTTATATTCCTGCCCGGGAGGAGGGAATCTTTCTCTAGCCAAGATTATTCCCTATCCTCCATGGAGTCTGGAAGTATGAATAAGATAGCGAATGGGACTGGAATCCAATGTCAAGCCCCGATAGCGCAAAATTCCAAAGGATTAGAGAATACGAGTTACCATTGCCAATAGGGAGTTAAAATAAATTCAATGATAGAATGTAAGGATATAACATTATGTAATGGAGTAAGTGTAATGAATAGAAAAGTTTATGGAGCAAACATGTGGAAAATTAAAGGGGAAAATGGTAGCTATAAGGATGTTAATGGGAAATGAAAAGGGTAACAGGTAAGGACTCTCTACTGAGGTAGCCTTACTCAGGGAGGAGCGACCCTGCCGATGTGAGCTTTAGGGATGCTGAGATAAGACCCAGAGAAGTTGCCATATTACGACTAAGAAAAGCAAGAAGGAACCGAATACTAAGGAAAGGAAAATAAACATTTTGGTATATATGTTTGGCTAAGGAAGATGGTAAAAGGTTAGTTGTCCGTGAAACCGTTAAAACCTTAGGAAGCAGAAACTGAAGTAGGGCCGGGATAGAAAGAACTATGGGTATAGAAGGAATAGGTTTTGTTTGGTAGGTATTAGAAAAATATGCAAGTGATGTAGAAGAGAAGGTTAAGTTGAGAATAGGATATAGAGGGACACAGGAGATATGGAGAAGTTTAAAAACAGAGGTGTAGTTACAACCGTAGTAGCAAAAGGAAAAAAAAGGATAAACAACAGAAACTGCGGATGAGAACCATATGCAGATTAGTTTAACAGACAAGAAAAGGAGTACTGGCCTCTTAGATGAGTTATTAGTGCACATGTTTCCTTTGCTAGATGCCGTGCGTTATATTGCTGCCCGGGAGGAGGGAATCTTTCTCTAGCCAGGATTATTCCCTATCCTCCATGGAGTCTGGAAGTATGAATAAGATAACGAATGTGTCTGTTATCCAATGTTCTAGCCCCGCTTGCCCAAAACACCACAGGATAAGAGAATACGAGTTACCATTGCCAATAGGCAATTAAAATATATTAAATGATAGAATGTAAGGATAGAGCATTATGTAATGGAGTAAGTGTAATGGAATTAAATGTTTATGGAGCAAACATGTTGGAAATTTAAAGGGGAAAATGGTAGCTATAAGGATGTACATGGGAAATGAAAAGGTTTACCGGTAAGGAGTTTACTGAGGCAGCCTTACTCAGGGAGTAGCGACCCTGCCGATGTGAGCTTTAGGGATACTGACATAAGACCCAGAGAAGTAGGCATATTGCAGCTAACAAAAGTAGAGGGAAAGAAATACTAAGGAAGAAAATCTAAACGTTTTGGTATATCTGTTTGGCTATAGAAGATTGTGAAAGGTTAGCTGTCCGTGAAACCGTTAAAACCTTAGGAAGCAGAAACAGAAGGTGGACAGTAATAGAAAGACCTATGGGGATAGAAGGAAACGTTTTCGCATGGTATCTATTAGAAAGGTATGCAAGTGATGGAGAAAAGAAGGTAAAAAACAGAATAGGATATAAAGGGAAACAGAGATATGGGGAAGTTTACAACAGAGGTGTAATTACAACTGTAGTAGCAAAAGGAAAAAAAAGGTAAACAACAGAAACTGCGGATGAGAATCATATGCAGATTAGTTTAACAGACAAGAAAAGGAGGACTGGCCTCTTAGATGAGTTATTAGTGCACATGTTTCCTTTGCTAGATGCCGTGCGTTATATTCCTGCCCGGGAGGAGGGAACCTTTCTCTAGCCAAGATTATTCCCTATCCTCCATGAAGTCTGGAAGTATGAATAAGACAGCGAATGGGACTGGAATCCAATGTCAAGCCCCGATAGCGCAAAATTCCAAAGGATTAGAGAATACGAGTTACCATTGCCAATAGGCAGTTAAAATAAATTCAATGATAGAATGTAAGGATATAGCATTATGTAATGGAGTAAGTGTAATGGAATTAAATGTTTATGGAGCAAACATGTGGAAAATTAAAGGGCAAAATTGTAGCTATAAGGATGTACATGGGAAATGAAAAGTTTACCGGTAAGGAGTTTACTGAGGCAGCCTTACTCAGGGAGTAACGACCCTGCCGATGTGAGCTTTAGGTATACTGAGATAAGACCCAGAGAAGTAGGCATATTACAGCTGACAAAAGTAGAGGGAAAGGAATACTAACGAAGAAATTCTAAACGTTTTGGTATATATGTTTGGCTATAGAAGATGGTGAAAAGTTAGCTGTCCGTGAAACTGTTAAAACCTTAGGAAGGAGAAACAGAAGGTGGGCAGGGATAGAAAGATCTATGGGGATAGAAGGAATAGTTTTCGCATGGTATCTATTAGAAAGGTATGCAAGTGATGGAGAAAAGAAGGTAAAAAAAGAATAGGATATAAAGGGAAACAGGAAATATGGGGAAGTTTACAACAGAGGTGTAGTTACAACTGTAGTAGCAAAAGGAAAAAAACGTAAACAACAGAAACTGCGGATGAGAACCATATGCAGATTAGTTTAACAGACAAGAAAAGGAGGAATGGCCTCTTAGATGAGTTATTAGAGCACATGTTTCCTTTGCTAGATGCCGTGCGTTATATTCCTGCCCGGGAGGAGGGAATCTTTCTCTAGCCAAGATTATTCCCTATCCTCCATGGAGTCTGGAAGTATGAATAAGATAGCGAATGGGACTGGAATCCAATGTCAAGCCCCGATAGCGCAAAATTCCAAAGGATTAGAGAATACGAGTTACCATTGCCAATAGGCAGTTAAAATAAATTCAATAATAGAATGTAAGGACATAACATTATGTAATGGAGTAAGTGTAATGAAAAGAAAAGTTTATGGAGCAAACATGTGGAAAATTAAAGGGGAAAATGGTAGCTATAAGGATGTTAATGGGAAATGAAAAGGGTAACAGGTAAGGACTCTCTACTGAGGTAGCCTTACTCAGGGAGTAGCGACCCTGCCGATGTGAACTTTAGGGATGCTGAGATAAGACCCAGAGAAGTTGCCATATTACGACTAAGAAAAGCAAGAAGGAACGGAACACTAGGGAAGGGAAAATTAACATTTTGTTATATATGTTTGGCTAAGGAAGATGGTAAAAGGTTAGTTGTCCGTGAAACCGTTAAAACCTTAGGAAGCAGAAAGTGAAGTAGGGCCGGGATAGAAAGAACATTGGGTATAGAAGGAATAGGTTTTGTTTGGTAGCTATTAGAAAAATATGCAAGTGATGTAGAAGAGAATGTGAAGTTCAGAATAGGATATAAAGGGACACAGGAGATATAAGGAAGTTTACAGCAGAGGTGTACTTACAACTGTAGTAGCAAAAGGAAAAAAAAGCTAAACAACAGAAACTGCGGATGAGAACCATATGCAGATTAGTTTAACAGACAAGAAAAGGAGTACTGGCCTCTTAGATGAGTTATTAGTGCACACGTTTCCTTTGCTAGATGCCGTGCGTTATATTCCTGCCCGGGAGGAGGGAATCTTTCTCTAGCCAAGATTATTCTCTATCCTCCATGGGGTCTGGAAGTATGAATAAGATAGCGAATGTGTCTGTAATCCAATGTTCAAGCCCCGATAGCCCAAAATACCACAGGATTGGAGAATACGAGATACCATGGCCAATAGGCAATTAAAATAACTTAAATGATTGAATATAAGGATATAGCATTATGTAATGGAGTAAGTGTAATGGAATTAAATGTTTATGGAGCAAACATGTGGAAAATTAAAGGGGAAAATGGTAGCTATAGGGATGTTAATGGGAAATGAAAAGGGTAACAGGTAAGGACTCTCAACTGAGGTAGCCTTACTCAGGGAGTAGCGACCCTGCCGATGTGAGCTTTAGGGATGCTGAGATAAGACCCAGAGAAGTAGCCATATTACAGCTAAGAAAAACAAGAAGGAACGGAATACTAAGGAAGGGTAAAATAAACGTTTTGGTATACATGTTTGGCTCAAGAGGATAGTAAGAGGTTAGTAGTCCCTGAAACCGTTAAAACTTTAGGAAGCAGAAACAGAAGGTAGGCAGGGATAGAAAGATCTATGGGGATAGAAGGAATAGGTTTCGTATGGTAGCTATTAGAAAAGTATGCAAGTGATGTAGAAAAGAAGGTTAAGTTGAGAATAGGATATAGAGGGACACAGGAGATATGGAGAAGTTTAAAAACAGACGTGTAGTTACAACCGTAGTAGCAAAAGGAAAAAAAAGGATAAACAACAGAAACTGCGGATGAGAACCATATGCTGATTAGTTTAACAGACAAGAAAAGGAGTACTGGCCTCTTAGATGAGTTATTAGTGCACATGTTTCCTTTGCTAGATGCCGTGCGTTATATTGCTGCCCGGGAGGAGGGAATCTTTCTCTAGCCAGGATTATTCCCTATCCTCCATGGAGTCTGGAAGTATGAATAAGATAACGAATGTGTCTGTTATCCAATGTTCTAGCCCCGCTTGCCCAAAACACCACAGGATAAGAGAATACGAGTTACCATTGCCAATAGGCAATTAAAATATATTAAATGATAGAATGTAAGGATAGAGCATTATGTAATGGAGTAAGTGTAATGGAATTAAATGTTTATGGAGCAAACATGTTGGAAATTTAAAGGGGAAAATGGTAGCTATAAGGATGTACATGGGAAATGAAAAGGTTTACCGGTAAGGAGTTTACTGAGGCAGCCTTACTCAGGGAGTAACGACCCTGCCGATGTGAGCTTTAGGGATACTGAGATAAGACCCAGAGAAGTAGGCATATTACAGCTAACAAAAGTAGAGGGAAAGGAATACTAAGGAAGAAATTCTAAACTTTTTGGTATATATGTTTGGCTATAGAAGATGGTGAAAAGTTAGCTGTCCGTGAAACTGATAAAACCTTGGGAAGGAGAAACAGAAGGTGGGCAGGGATAGAAAGATCTATGGGGATAGAAGGAATAGTTTTCGCATGGTATCTATTAGAAAGGTATGCAAGTGATGGAGAAAAGAAGGTAAAAAAGAATAGGATATAAAGGGAAACAGGAAATATGGGGAAGTTTACAACAGAGGTGTAATTACAACTGTAGTAGCAAAAGGAAAACAAGGTAAACAACAGAAACTTCGGATGAGAACCATATGCAGATTAGTTTAACCGACAAGAAAGGAGGAATGGCCTCTTAGATGAGCTATTAGAGCACATGTTTCCTTTGCTAGATGCCGTGCGTTATATTCCTGCCCGGGAGGAGGGAATCTTTCTCTAGCCAAGATTATTCCCTATCCTCCATGGAGTCTGGAAGTATGAATAAGATAGCGAATGGGACTGGAATCCAATGTCAAGCCCCGATAGCGCAAAATTCCAAAGGATTAGAGAATACGAGTTACCATTGCCAATAGGCAGTTGAAATAAATTCAATGATAGAATGTAAGGATATAACATTATGTAATGGAGTAAGTGTAATGAATAGAAAAGTTTATGGAGCAAACATGTGGAAAATTAAAGGGGAAAATGGTAGCTATAAGGATGTTAATGGGAAATGAAAAGGGTAACAGGTAAGGACTCTCTACTGAGGTAGCCTTACTCAGGGAGGAGCGACCCTGCCGATGTGAGCTTTAGGGATGCTGAGATAAGACCCAGAGAAGTTGCCATATTACGACTAAGAAAAGCAAGAAGGAACCGAATACTAAGGAAAGGAAAATAAACATTTTGGTATATATGTTTGGCTAAGGAAGATGGTAAAAGGTTAGTTGTCCGTGAAACCGTTAAAACCTTAGGAAGCAGAAACTGAAGTAGGGCCGGGATAGAAAGAACTATGGGTATAGAAGGAATAGGTTTTGTTTGGTAGGTATTAGAAAAATATGCAAGTGATGTAGAAGAGAAGGTTAAGTTGAGAATAGGATATAGAGGGACACAGGAGATATGGAGAAGTTTAAAAACAGAGGTGTAGTTACAACCGTAGTAGCAAATGGAAAAAAAAGGATAAACAACAGAAACTGCGGATGAGAACCATATGCAGATTAGTTTAACAGACAAGAAAAGGAGTACTGGCCTCTTAGATGAGTTATTAGTGCACATGTTTCCTTTGCTAGATGCTGTGCGTTATATTCCTGCCCGGGAGGAGGGAATCTTTTTCTAGCCAAGATTATTTCCTATCCTCCATGGAGTCTGGAAGTATGAATAAGATAGCGAATGTGTCTGTAATCCAATGTTCACGTCCCGATAGCCCAAAATACCACAGGATTGGAGAATACGAGTTACCATTGCCAATAGGCAATTAAAATATATTAAATGATAGAATGTAAGGATATAGCATTATGTAATGGAGTAAGTGTAATGGAATTAAATGTTTATGGAGCAAACATGTTGGAAATTTAAAGGGCAAAATGGTAGCTATAAGGATGTACATGGGAAATGAAAAGGTTTACCGGTAAGGAGTTTACTGAGGAAGCCTTACTCAGGGAGTAGCGACCCTGCCGATGTGAGCTTTAGGGATACTGACATAAGACCTAGAGAAGTAGGCATATTGCAGCTAACAAAAGTAGACGGAAAGAAATACTAAGGAAGAAAATCTAAACGTTTTGGTATATCTGTTTGGCTATAGAAGATGGTGAAAGGTTAGCTGTCCGTGAAACCGTTAAAACCTTAGGAAGCAGAAACAGAAGGTGGACAGTAATTGAAAGATCTATGGGGATAGAAGGAAACGTTTTCGCATGGTATCTATTAGAAAGGTATGCAAGTGATGGAGAAAAGAAGGTAAAAAACAGAATAGGATATAAAGGGAAACAGAGATATGGGGAAGTTTACAACAGAGGTGTAATTACAACTGTAGTAGCAAAAGGAAAAAAAAGGTAAACAACAGAAACTGCGGATGAGAATCATATGCAGATTAGTTTAACAGACAAGAAAAGGAGGACTGGCCTCTTAGATGAGTTATTAGTGCAGAATAAAAAACAGAATAGGATATAAAGGGAAAAAGAGATATGGGGAAGTTTACAACAGAGGTGTAATTACAACTGTAGTAGCAAAAGGAAAAAAAAGATAAACAACAGAAACTGCGGATGAGAACCATATGCACGATTAGTTTAACAGACAAGAAAAGGAGGAGTGGTCTCTTAGATGAGTTATTAGTGCACATGTTTCCTTTGCTAGATACCGTGCGTTATATTCCTGCCCGGGAGGAGGGAATCTTTCTCTAGCCAAGATTATTCCCTATCCTCCATGGAGTCTGGAAGTATGAAAAAGATAGCGAATGTGTCTGTAATCCAATGTTCAAACCCATATAGCCCAAAATACCACAGGATTGGAGAATACGAGTTACCATTGCCAATAGGCAATTAAAATAAATTAAATGATTGAATGTAAGGATATAACATTATGTAATGGAGTAAGTGTAATGGAATTAAATGTTTATGGAGCAAACATGTTGAAAATTAAAGGGGAAAATGGTAGGTGTAAGGATGTTAATGGGAAATGAAAAGGGTAACAGGTAAGGACTCTCTACTGAGGTAGCCTTACTCAGGGGGTAGCGACCCTGCCGATGTGAGCTTTAGGGATGCTGAGATAAGACCCAGAGAAGTAGCCATATTACAGCTACGAAAAACAAGAAGGAACGGAATACTAACGAAGGGTAAAATAAACGTTTTGGTATACATGTTTGGCTAAAGAAGATGGTAAAAGGTTAGTTGTCCGTGAAACCGTTAAAACCTTAGGAAGCAGAAACAGAAGGTGGGCAGTGATAGAAAGATCTATGGGGATAGAAGAAAACGTTTTCGCATGGTATCTATTAGAAAGGTATGCAAGTGATGGAGAAAAGAAGGTAAAAAACAGAATAGGATATAAAGGGAAACAGGAGATATGGGGAAGTTTACAACAGAGGTGTAATTACAACTGTAGTAGCAAAAGGAAAAAAAAGGTAAACAACAGAAACTGCGGATGAGAACCATATGCAGATTAGTTTAACAGACAAGAAAAGGAGGAATGGCCTCTTAGATGAGTTATTAGAGCACATGTTTCCTTTGCTAGATGCCGTGCGTTATATTCCTGCCCGGGAGGAGGGAATCTTTCTCTAGCCAAGATTATTCCCTATCCTCCAAGAAGTCTGGAAGTATGAATAAGATAGCGAATGGGACTGGAATCCAATGTCAAGCCCCGATAGCGCAAAATTCCAAAGGATTAGAGAATACGAGTTACCATTGCCAATAGGCAGTTAAAATAAATTCAATGATAGAATGTAAGGATATAACATTATGTAATGGAGTAAGTGTAATGAAAATAAAAGTTTATGGAGCAAACATGTGGAAAATTAAAGGGGAAAATGGTAGCTATAGGGATGTTAATGGGAAATGAAAAGGGTAACAGGTAAGGACTCTCTACTGAGGTAGCCTTACTCAGGGAGTAGCGACCCTGCCGATGTGAGCCTTAGGGATGCTGAGATAAGACCCAGAGAAGTAGCTATATTACAGCTAAGAAAAACAAGAAGGAACGGAATACTAAGGAAGGGAAAATAAACGTTTTGGTATACATGTTTGGCTAAAGAAGATAGTAAGAGGTTAGCTGTCCATGTAACCGTTAAAACTTTAGGAAGCAGAAACAGAAAGATCTATGGGAATAGAAGGACTAGGTTTCGTATGGTAGCTATTAGGAAAGTATGCAAGTGATGTAGAAAAGAAAGTAAAGTTGAGAATAGGAATTAGAGGGACACAGGAGATATGGAGAAGTTTACAACAGAGGTGTAATTACAACTGTAGTAGCAAAAGGAAAAAAAGGTAAACAACAGAAACTGCGGATGAGAACCATATGCAGATTAGTTTAACAGACAAGAAAAGGAGTACTGGCCTCTTAGATGAGTTATTAGTGCACATGTTTCCTTTGCTAGATGCCGTGCGTTATATTCCTGCCCGGGAGGAGGGAATCTTTGTCTAGCCAAGATTATTCCCTATCCTGCATGGAGTCTGGAAGTATGAATAAGATAACGAATGTGTCTGTAATCCAATGTTCTAGCCCCGCTTGCACAAAACACCACAGGAATAGAGAATACGAGTTACCATTGCCAATAGGCAAATAAAATAAATTAAATGATAGAATGTAAGGATATAACATTATGTAATGGAGTAAGTGTAATGGAATTAAATGTTTATGGAGCATACATGTTGAAAATTAAAGTGGAAAATGGTAGCTATAAGGTTGTTAATGGGAAATGAAAAGGGTAAAAGGTAAGGACTCTCTACTGAGGTAGCCTTACTCAGGGAATAGCGACCCTGCCGATTAGAGCTTTAGGGAGGCTGAGATAGGACTCAAAGAAGTAGCCATTTTACAGCTATGAGAAGCAAGAAGGAAAGGAATACTAAGGAAGAGAATCTAAACGTTTTGGTATATAGGTTTGACTATAGAAAATAGTAAAATGTTGGGTCTCCGTAAAATCGTTAAAACCCTAGGAAGCAGAAACAGAAGGTTAGCAGTAATAGAAAGATCTATGGGGATAGAAGGAATAGGTTTCGTATGGTAGCTATTAGAACGGTATGCAAGTGATGGAGAAAAGATGGTAGAAATCAGAAGAGGGTATATAGGGACACGGGAAATATGGGGACGTTTACAACAGAGGTGTAATTACATCTGTGGTAGCAAATGGATAAGAAAACGGTAAACAACAGAAATTGCGGATGAGAACCATATGCAGATTAGTTTAACAGATAAGAAAAGGAGGACTGGCGTCTTAGATGAGTTAGCAGTGCACATATTTGCTTTGCTGAAGGGCGTGCGTTAGATTCCTGCCCGGGAGGAGGGAATCTTTCTCTAGCCTAGATTATTCCCTATCCTCCATGGAGTCCGGAAAAATGAATAAGATATCGAATGTGCCTGTAATCCAATGTCAAGCCCCGTAAGCGCAAAATACCAATTGATTAGAGGATACGAGTTACCATTTCCAACAGGCAATTAAATTAAATGAAATGATAGAATGTAAGGATATAACATTTTGTAATGAAGTAAGCGTAATGGAGATAAATGTTTTTTGGAGCAAACATGTGGAAAATTAAAGGGGAAAATGGTAACTATAAGGATGTTAATGGGAAATGGAAAGGGTAAACGGTAAGGACTCTACTGAGGTAGCCTTACTCAGGGAGTAGCGAACCTGCCGATGTGACCTTTAGGGATAATGAGTTAAGGCCCAGAGAAGTAGCCATATTACAGCTAAGAAAAGCAAGAAGGAAAGGAATACTAAGGAAGAGAATATAAACGTTTTGGCATATATGTTTGGCTAAAGAGGTTGGTAAATGTTTAATTTTCCGTGAAACCGTTAAAACCCTAGAAAGCAGAAACAGAAGTTGGGCAGGGATACAAAAAACTATGGTCATAGAAGGAATAGGTTTTGTATGGTAGCCATTAGAAACGTTTGCAAGTGATGTAGAAAAGAAGGTAAAATTCAGAACAGGATATAAAGGGACACAGGAGTAATGGGGAAGTTTACAACAGAGGTGTACTTAAACTGTAGTAGCAAAAGGGAAAAAAAGGTTAAACAACAGAAACTGCTGATGAGAACCATATACAGATTACTTTATTAGACAAGAAAAGAAAGAATGGCCTCTTAGATGAATTAGCAGTGCACATATTTGGTTTGCTAGATGCCGTGCGTTAGATTCCTGCCCGGGAGGAGGGAATCTTTCTCTAGCCAAGATTATTCCCTATCCTCCATTGGGTCTGGAAGTATGAATAAAATAGTGAATGTGTCTGTAATCCAATGTTCAAGCCCCAATGGCACAAAATACCACAGGATTAGAGAATACGAGTTACCATGCCAATAGGCAATTAAAATAAGTTAAATGATTGAATGTAAGGATATATCATATGTAATGGAGTAAGTGTAATGGAATTAAATGTTTATGGAGCATACATGTGGAAAATTAAAACTGAAAATGGTAGCTATAAGGATGTAAATCGTAAATGAAAAGGTTAACCGGTTAGGACTCTACTGAGGTAGCCTTACTCAGGGAGTAGCGAAACTGCCGATGTGAGCTTTAGGGATACTGAGATAAGACCCAGAGAAGTAGCCATATTACAGCTAAGAAAAGCAAGAAGGAAAGAATACTAAGGAAGAGAATCTAAACATTTTGGTATATATGTTTGGCTATAGAAGATAGTGAAATATTAGTTGTCTGTGAAACCGCTATAACCTTAGGAAGCAGAAACAGAAGGTGGGCAGGGATAGAAAGAACTGGGGGAATAGAAGGAATAGATTTCGTATGGTGGCGATTAGAAAGGTATGCAAGTAATGGAGAAAAGAACGTAAAAATCTGAAGAGGGTATATAGGGACACAGGAGATATGGGGAAGTTAACAACAGAGGTGTAATTACAATTTTGGTAGCAAAAGGAAAAAAAAGGGTATACAACAGAAACTGCTGATAAGAACCACATGGAGATTAGTTTAACAGACAAGAAAAGGAGGACTGGCATCTTAGATGAGTTAGCAGTGAACATATTTGCTTTGCAAGATGCCGTGCATTAGATTCCTGCCTGTGAGGAGGGAAACTTTCTCTAGCCAAGATTATTCCCTATCCTCCATGGAGTCTGGAAAAATGAATAAGATAGCGAATGTGCCTGTAATCCAATGTCAAGCCCGTAAGCGCAAAATACCAATGGATTAGAGAATACGAGTTACCATTGCCAATAGGCAATTAAAATAAATTAAATGATAGAATTTAAGGATATAGCATTATGTAATGGAATAAGTGTAATGGAATTAAATGTTTTTGGAGCAAACATGTGGAAAATTAAAGGGGAAAATTGTAGCTATAAGGATGTTAATGGGAAATGAAAAAGGTAACAGGTAATGACTCTCTACTGAGGTAGCCTTACTCAGGGAGTAGCGAACCTGCCGATGTGAGCTTTAGGGATGCTGAGATAAGACCCAGAGAAGTAGCCATATTACAGCTAAGAAAAGCAAGAAGGAAAGGAATACTAAGGAAGAGAATCTAAACGTTTTGGTATATATGTTTGGCTATAGAGGATGGTAAAAGGTTAGTTGTCCGTGAACCGTTAAATCCTTAGGAAGCAGAAACAGAAGGTGCGCAGAGATAGAAAGAACTATGGGTATAGAAGGAATAGGTTTCATATGGTAACTATTACAAAACTATGCAAGTGATGTAGAAAAGCAGGTAAACTCAAAATAGGATATATAGGGGCACAGGAGATATGGGGAAGTTTACAACAGAGATGTTATTACAACTGTGGTAGCAAAAGAAGAAAAAGGGTAAACAACAGAAACGGCGGTCGATAACCATATGCAGATTAGTTTAACAGACAAGAAACGGAAGACTAGCCTCTTAGATGAGTTAGCAGTGCACATATTTTCTTTGCTAGACGCCGTGCTTTAGTTTCCTGCCCGCGAGGAGGGAATCTTTCTCTAGCCAAGATTATTCCCTATCCTCCATGGAGTCTGGAAGTATGAATAAGATAGCGAATGTGCCTGTAATCCAATGTTCAAGCCCCGATAGCACAAAATAACACAGAATTAGAGAATACGAGTTACCATTGCCAATAGGCAATTAAATCAAATTATATGATAGAATTTAAGGATATAACATTATGTAACGGAGTAAGCGTAATGGAGTTAAATGTTTTTTGTAGCAAACATGTGGAAAATTAAAGGGGAAAATGGTAGCTATAAGGATGTTAATGGGAAATGAAAAGGGTAACAGGTAAGGACCCTCTATTGAGGTAGCCTTACTCAGGGTGTAGCGAACCTGCTGATGTGATCTTTAGGGATACTGAGATAAGACCCAGATAAGTAGACATATTACAGCTAAGAAAAGCAAGAAGGAAAGGAATACTAAGGAAGAGAATCTAAACATTTTGGTATATATGTTTGGCTATACAAAATGGTAAAAGGTTAGTTGTTCGTGAAACCGTTAAAACCTTAGGAAGCAGAAACAGAATGTGGGCAGGGATTAAAGAACTATGGGAATAGAAGGAATAGGTTTCGTGTGTTAGCTATTAGAAAAGTAAGCAAGTGATGTAGAAAAGAAGGTAAAATTCAGAATAGGATATATAGGGGCACAGGAGATATGGGGAAATTTACAACAGAGGTGTAGTTACAACTGTTGTAGCAAAAGGAAAAAAAGGTTAACCAACAGAAACTGCAGATGAGAACCATATGCAGCTTACTTTAACAGACAAGAAAAGGAAGACTGGCTTCTTAGGTGAGTGAGCAGTGCACATATTTGCTTTGCTAGATGCCGTCTGGCAGATTCCTGCCTGAGAGGAGGGAATCTTTCTCTAGCCAAGATCATTCGCTATCCTCCATGGAGTCTGGAAGTATGAATAAGAGAGCGAATGTGCGTTTAATCCAATGGCACGCATTCTCGACCGAGTGGTCGACTTGTCAGGTTACACTTGTATCTCTGGCTCTTCTCCTGGATTTTTGTGCCTTGTTGGGCATTCGTCTGCCTTTGGCGGTCCTGCAGTTCAGTGATCGACTTGGGTCTTCGCTTCTCAGGGCTTCCGCTCCATTGGCTGACTGAGTGCGGTGCGGCTTATTCCTTGTTGGACTTTGCAGTGCTTCTTTGGGCAACCTGCCCGTTTTCGTGCGCCGAGTTGTTGCCGACGGCTTTGGACGAGCGTTTTTGCCCGCCTGTGCGCTTCGCAATCGGTGGGACTCTTGGGGCTTGCCAGTGCCTCTTCACCAGTTCCTGTGGCTGACCTGTTGGGTGTTGGTGGTTTCATTGTCACCCCTGCCTGATGGACGATTCTTCTGCTGTTGCTCCCACCCGGGACTCCCTGGCTGGTGATGATGCGGCTGATCCTGTTCCGGTTCCTGAGGTTATGGACACCGGCCTACCTTCGGATCCTCCTGGTACGTCTGGCGTGCCTCCTTCGCCACTTGTCCCATCTCCTCACTCCTTGGCTCTCCAGAAGGAGATCATTGAACTGGAGAGTGAAAAGCTTTATTATCAAACCCTCCTGCGGGATGCTCACCCTGGGGAGGAGAAATGCCTTGGAAGGTGTGTTACGCGAGCTTGGCGTTAAACGCCGTGCCTTATCTTCCGCTTCTTCTGCCTGGGTTTCTCCGCGCACCAAGCGTTCCTTCCAGCGCTGCGATAGCGACGACGAGGGTCGTTCTCCGTACGCAAAGAAGTTTACTAAGACCCTGCACCCTTCTCCTGTTGTTCCTACGCAAGACCGCTTTACTCCCCTGTCTGACTCCGAGGATGACGGTGTTGCGGTCCCTCCGCCTTCTGCGTCACATCCCTCTGTTCCTTCCCGGCCTCGTCGGCCGCGTCGTTCTGGCCCCTCTGCTTCCTCTTCTCACCGTCCCGCGGCGTCCGCCTCTGCTCCTACTTCCGCTGCTCCTCCCCCCGCGCCTGAGGTGGTCGAGCCTCACCCTCCCCGCATCATCCAGCCGGAGGTCGGCCGCCTGAAAGATGTTCTCCGACTTCTTCGCGGTCTTTGTGGCGCTGATGGCTTCACTCTTCAAGATACTCCGGATGGGTTGAAGATTATGCTTCGTTCGCTGGCGCATTTCCATCCAGTTTTGGACGCCTTCAGGGAGGCGAACCTGATGTACTTCACGTTCCTGCCCAAGAGCGAGCAGCCGCTTCGTTATGTGGTGAAGGGCCTTCCTTCCGCAATGGACCCTGCCGACATCCTGGAGGTGGCTAAAGAAGATGGTAAAATTTAGTTGTCCGTGAAACCGTTAAAAGCTTAGGAAGCAGAAACAGAAGGTGGGCAGGGATAGAAAGAACTTTGGGGATAGAAGGAATAGGGCAAATATGGTAGCTATTAGAAAAGAATGCAAGTGATGAAGAGAAGCAGGTAAAAATCACAATAGGATATATAGGTGACACAGGAGATATAGGGAAGTTTACAACAGAGGTGTAATTACAACTGTAGTAGCAAAGGAAAAAAAGGGTAAACAACAGAAACTGCGCATGAGAACCAAATGCATATTACTTTAGCAGACAAAAGGAAGACTGGCCTCTTAGATGAGTTAGCAGAGCACACATTTGCTTTGCTAGAGGCCTTGCGTTAAATTCCTGCCCGGGAGGAGGGAATCTTTCTCTATCCAAGATTATTCCCTATCCTCCATGGAGTCCGGAAGTTTGAATAAGATAGCGAATGTGTTTGTAATCCAGTGTTCTAGCCCAGAAAGCGCAAGAAACCACAGGATTATAGAATACGAGTTACCATTGCCAATAGGCAATTAAAAGAAATGAAATGATACAATGTAAGGATATAATATTATGTAATGGAGTTAAATTTTTTGGAGCAATCATGTGAAAGATTAAAGGGAAAAATGGTAGCTATAAGGATGTTAATGGGAAATTAAAAACGTAACAGGCAAGGCCTCTACTGAGATAGCCTTACCCATGGAGTAGCGACCCTGCCAATGTGAGCTTTATGGATACTGAGATAAGACTCATAGAAGTAGCCATATTACAGCTAAGAAGAGCAAGAAGGAAAGGATAAATAAGGGTGAGAATCCAAACCTTCTGGTATATATGTTTGGCTATAGAAGATGGAAAAAGGTTAGTTATCCGTGAAACCGTTAACACCTTGGGAAGCAGAAACAGAAGGTGGGCAGAAATAGCAAGATCTATGCGGATAGTAGGAATGGGGTTCATATGGTAGCTACTAGAAAAGAATGCAAGTGATGTAGAAAAGCAGGTAAATATCAGAATAGGATATATAGGGACACAGGAGATTTGGGGAGGTATACAATAGAGATGTTATCACAACTGTAGTAGCAAAAGGAAAAAAAGGGTAAACAACTGAAACTGGGGATGAGAACCATATGCATATTACTTTAACAGACAAGAAAAGGATGCTGCGCTCGTAGATCAGGTAGCAGTGCACATATTTGCTTGGTAGAGGCCTTGGGTTAGATTCCTGCCCGGGAGGAGGGAATCTTTCTCTAGCCAAGATTATTCCCCATCCTCCATGGAGTCTGGAAGTATGAATAAGATAGCGAATGTGCTGGTAATCCAATGTTCCAGCCCCGACAGCGCAAAATTCCACAGGATTATAGAATATGATTTACCATTGCCTATAGGCAATTAAAATAATTAAATGATACAATGTGAGGACATAACATTGTGTAATGGAGTAAGTGTAATGGAATTAAATGTTTTTGGAGCAAACATGTGGAAATAAAAGGAGCAAATCGTAGCTACAAGGATGTTAATGGGAAATGAAAAGGGTAACAGGTAAGGACCTCCTATTGAGGTAGGCTTACTCAGGGAGTAGCGACCCTGCCGATGTGAGCTTTAGGGATGCTGAGATAAGACCGAGAGAAGTGGCCATATTACAGCTAAGAAGAACAAGAAGGAAAGGAATACTAAGGAAGAGAGTCTAAACGTTTTGGAATATACGTTTGGCTATAGAAGATGGAAAAATGTTAGTTATCCGTGAAACCGTTAAAACCTTAGGAAGCAGAAACAGAAGGTGGGCTGGGATAGAAAGAGCAATGGGGATAGAAGGAATAGGTTTCGTGTGGTAGCTATTAGAAGAGTATTCAAGTGATGTAGAAAAGAAGGTAAAAATCACAATAGGATATGTAGAGACACAGGAGATACCGGTAAGTTTACAATAGACGTGTAGTTACAACTGTAGTAGCAAAAGTAAAAAAAAGGGTAAACAACCGAAACTGCGGATGAGAACCATATGCAGATTACTTTATCCGACAACAAAAGGTAGACTGGCCTCTTAGATGACTTAGAATTGAACATATTTGCTTTGCTAGTGGCCTTGCGTTAGATTCTGTCCCGGGAGGAGGGAATCTTTCTCTAGCCAAGATATTCACTATCCTCCATGGAGTATGGAAGTACAAATAAGATATCGAATGATCTTGTAATCCAGTGTTGAAGGACCAATAGCGCAAAATACCACAGGATTACAGAATACGAGTTACCATTGCCAATAAGCAATTAAAATAAATTAAATGATAGAATGTAAGGATATAACGTTATGTAATGGAGTAAGTATAATGGGGTTAAATGTTTTTGGAGCAAACATGTGGAAAATTAAAGGGGCAAACGGTAGCTATAAGGATGTTAATGGAAAATGAAAAGGGTAACTGGTAAGGATTCTCTACTGAGGAAGCCTTACTCAGGGAGTAGCGACCCTGCCAGATGTGAGCTTTAGGGATGCTGAGATAAGACTCAGAGAAGTAGCCATATTACAGCTTAGAAAAGCAAGAAGGAAAGGAATACTAAGGAAGGGAATCCAAACGTTTTGGTATATATATATTTGTCAATAGAAGATGGTAAATATGTTAGTTCTCAATTAAACCGTTAAAACCTTAGGAAGCAAAAACAGAAGTTGGGCAGCGATCGAAAGAACTATGGGGATAGAAGGAATAGGGTTCATATGGTTGCTATTAGAAAAATCTGATGTGTTACATTCACATGACTTTCTCTACTCTTGTACAATCTAATTTTACAAACGCCTATTTTCCATATGCTTCAAGTTAATCGAGATATCGAGATGTCAATCTTATTGGTAATTTTCTTGTAGATGCAAGGGAAATATCGTAGCTTTTAAGCGATAGTCAAATATTTTAACGCTGGTTGCTATGTGGCGCATTCCATTCTCTTTGCATGTCCAGGACATAAAAAAAATGAATAACGCATTTGAGAAAAAGTATAAGTATTGGAAAATTTAAGGAAATAACAAGCAATATCTCGAAAACGGTTCACTCAACAAAAGAAATGTATATGACATAAGTTGTGTATTTTAACGCGATCTATATTTTTTGTGTAGTAAAATTTTGTCTATCTCTTATGGTTTACCAGTTATGCAAAAGTCGTTCACAATGAAGAATACTTTTGGAGACATTCCCAGAAACTTCGAGATATACATTTCATTTCTCATGACATTATCTTCAACATATGATATTTTCATCAAAATCGTTAGAGCCATTTTTGAGAAAATTAAAATTTTCGAAAAATCTTCCACGTAAAGGGTAGTCTGGGGTGGGGGGATTTTCTTGAAAACCTTCGTGTCGCATCTCTGGAAGATACTGAACCTAAATACCAAGTTTGGTGCTTATCCGACTGTTCGTTTTTGAGTTATGCTGTTCACAGACACACACACGGACATGTTTCCAAAATGCTTTTTACTTTCTCTACTACGTATAGTAAGTAGGGGAAGTATTGCATTCCACCCAAAAATTCGATACCGAGATTTCACCGGAAATACATGTTTTGAGAATCACTGAATCCAAAAAAAGCATTTTTGGAAACATGTCCGTGTGTGTGTCTGTCTGTGTGTCTGTGTGTCTGTCTGTCTGTGTGTCTGTGTGTCTGTGTGTCTGTGACCAGCATAACTCAAAAACGAACAGTCGGATAAACACCAAACTTGGTATTTAGGTTCAGTATCTTCCAGAGATGCGACACGAAGGTTTTCAAGAAAATCCCCCCACCCCAGACTACCCTTTACATGGAACATTTTTCGAAAATTTTAATTTTCTCAAAAACGGCTATAACGATTTTGATTAAAATATCATATGTTTAAGATATTGTCATGACAAATAAAATGTATATCTCGAATTTTCTGGGAATGTCTCCAAAAATATTCTTCATTGTGAACGACTTTTGCATAACTGGTAAACCATAAGAGATAGACAAAATTTTACTACACAAAAAATGTAGATCGCGTTAAAATACACAACTTATGTCATATACGTTTCTTTTGTTGAGTGAACCGTTTTCGAGATATTGCTTGTTATTTCCTTAAATTTTCCAATACTTATACTTTTTCTCAAATTCGTTATTCATTTTTTTATGTCCTGAACATGCAAAGAGAATGGAATTCGCCACATAGCAACCAGCGTTAAAATATTTGACTATCGCTTAAAAGCTACCATATTCCCCTTGCATCTACAAGAAAATTACCAATAAGATTGACATCTCGATATCTCGATTAACATGAAGCATATGGAGAATAGGCGTTTGTAAAATTAGATTGTACAAGAGTAGAGAAAGTCATGTGAGTGTAACACATCAGATTTTTTTGGATTCAGGAGGTCTCAAAACATGTATTTCCGGTGAAATCTCGGTATCGAATTTTTGGGTGGAATGCAATACTTCCCCTACTTACTATCCGTAGTAGAGAAAGTAAAAAAATGCAAGTGAGGTAGAAAAGAAGGTAAAAATCAGAATAGGATATATAGGGACACAGGAGACATGGGGAAGTATACAATAGAGATGTTATCACAACTGTAGTAGCAAAAGAAAAAAAAGGGTAAACAACTGAAATTGGGGTAGAGAACCATAATCAGATTACTTTAACAGACAAGAAAAGGACCACTGTCCTCGTAGATCAGTTAGCAGTGCACATTTTTGCTTTGCTGGAGGCCTTGCGTTAGATTCCTGCCCAGGAGGAGCGAATCTTTCTCCAACCAAGATTATTCCCTATCCTCCGTGGAGTCTGGAAGTATGAATAAGATAGCGCATGTGGTTGTAATCCAATGTTTAAGCCCCGATAGCGCAAGAAATCACAGGATTATAGAATATGAGTTGCCATTGCCAATAGGCAATAAAAATATATTAAATGATAGAATCTAAGGATATAGCATTATGCAGGGGTGGAAAAATTTTGCTATAAATATGTTAGCTGGGAATGGAGATACCAAGAGTGTGTGTAGATTTGTATTTATGCAGATAGCAAAGAAAAATGGGTGTGAAACGCAAGCTGCACATAAGGAGATATTAAAGAATTAATGGGAGGTAAGATGGAGGTAGAAAGGGGGATACTTATTATAAAGTTAAAGGGACAACAAGAGCTACAAATTCTCTTACAATAAACAAAATTTATGCAGTAGTGACCTAAGTGGGCATAAATGCAAAAAATGCAGGATATATGTCTAGAATGTTATGTAAACAACTATTGGATTTACAGAAATATGCGCCAGAGAAGTGGCTTTAGTAGAACTAAGAAAGCAAGAAAGGAAGTATACTAAAGGTGAAAACCTAAAATTTTTCTGGTATATATGTTTGGCTATAGGCGAATTAGAAATTATATTTATGTGTCAAATGGATAAAACCATAGAATACGGAAACTGATATTGGGCACGGATAGCAAGAGCTATGTGGATAGTAGAAATGGGGTTCATATGGTAGCTACTAGAAAAGATTGCAAGTGATGTAGAAAAGTAGGTAAAATTCAGAATAGGAGATATAGGGACACAGGAGGTATGGGGAAGTTTACAATACAGATGTAAATACAACTGTAAAGGAAAAAAAGGGTAAACAACAGAAACTGGGGATGAGAACCATATGCAAATTACTTTAACAGACAAGAAAAGGAAGACTGTCCTCCTAGATAAGTTGGTAGTGCACCTTTTTGCTTTGCGAGAGGCTTTAAGTTAGATTCCTGCCCGGGAGCAGGGAATCTTTCTCTAGCCAAGATTATTCCGTATCCTCCATGGAGTCTGGAAGTATGAATAAGATAGCAAATGTGCTTGTAATCCAATGTTCAAGCCCTGATAGCACCAAAAACCACGGATAGGAGAATATGAGTTACCACTCCCAATAGGCAATAAAAATAAATTAAATGTTAGAATGTAAGGATATAGCATTATGCAGAAAATGGGCGAAGGAGTGGAAACATTTTGCTATAAATGTGTTAGCGGGGAATGGAAATACCAGGAGCAGATGTAGATTTGTATTTCTGCAGAAAGCAAAGAAAAATGGGTGAGAAATGTAAGCTGCACATAAGGAGATTTTAGAGAGTTATTGGGAGATAAACACGGAGTTAGAAAGGGGGATACTTAACACAACGGTGAAGGACAACAAGAGCTATAAGT
The DNA here is from genome assembly GCA_030765065.1 of Deroplatys truncata. Classification (NCBI taxonomy): domain Eukaryota; kingdom Metazoa; phylum Arthropoda; class Insecta; order Mantodea; family Mantidae; genus Deroplatys; species Deroplatys truncata. The sequence goes on along the minus strand of CM060986.1, from coordinate 97,930,580 downwards.
GATTTTAAAATAAATGTGCTTGTAAAGCACAAGAACCATAGGATAAGAGAATACAAGGTAGCACCTTTGCCATTAGGTAATAAGTATGAATGAGATGACAGAATATAAGGATATAGGATCATGGAAAAAATAGCTGAGGGATTGGAATAATTTAGCTATAAATATGTTATCAGGGAATTGACTTACTAGGAGCAGAAGTAGATTTATTATTTTGGCAGAAACCAAAGAACAACGGGTGATAAACTTAAGCTGCACATGAGCAGATGTTAGGGGTGAATGGGAGGTAGAGATGGGGGAACAAGGCAGATGATTAATATAAAGGTGAAGGGACAACAAAAGCTACATGCTCTATTAAAATTAAAAAAAACAATTATGCATTAGTGATCTGGATGACCAAAGATGTAAGCAAAACACAGGATATATGTAAAGAATGATCGGTAAACAACTATAGGGGTTACTGAGATAAGCTCCAAAGAAGTAGCCTTAGTAGAACTAAGAAAGCAAGAAGGAAAGGAATACCAATGAAGAGAAGCTAAAGATTCTGGTATATATGTTTGACTATAGGAGAAGGAGAAATGCTAGTTATGCATGAAACCGTTGAAAGCTTGGAAAATAGAAGCTGATTGGTGGGCAAGAACTCTAGGGATAGTAAGAATGGTAGTCATATGGCAGCTACAAGGAATGAATTCAAGTGATGTAGAAAAGCAGGTAAAAAGCAGAATAGGAGATATAATAATGCAGGGGATGTGCAGAAGTTTAGCAAAAACAGATGTAATTACAACTTTAGTAACAAACATTTGCAGGTTACTGTAACGGCCAAGAAAAGGAAGGCTGGCCTCCTAGATTAGTTGGTAGAGCACCTGCCTGCTGTGCGAGAGGTCTCGGGTTAGATTCCTGCCCAAGGAGAGGGAATTTTTCTGTAGCCAAGGTTATTCCCTATCCTCCATGAAGTCTGGAAGTATGATTAAGATAGTGAAGGTGCTTGTAATCTAAGGGTCCAGACCCGAAAGTGCAAAAACCACAGGATAAGAGAAGACGTTTTAGCACTTTTGATAATAGGGAATAAGCATAAATGAGATGACAGAGTAATGATATAGGATTGTGGAGAAAATAAGTGAGGGAGTACAATAATTTAGCTATAAATATGTTAGAGACGGATGGAGATACTAGGTGCAGAGGTAGATTTGTATTTCTGCAGAAAGCAAAGAAAAATGGGTGAGAAACGTAAGTTGTACATAACGAGACGTTAGACAGTTAGTGGGATGTAGAGATGGAGGTAGAAAGGGGGATACTTAATATAAGGGTTAAGTGACAACAAGAGCTACAAGTGCAATTAAAATATAACTTCATTTATGCAGTAGTAACCTGGGTAGGCATAGATGCATTACAAATGCAGAATATACTTAAAAAATCTTATGTGTTACACTCACATGACTTTCTCTACGCTTGTACAAACTATTTTTACAAATGATTATAATCCATCTACTTCATGTTAATCGAGATAAACATTTGCAGACTCTATCTTATTGCTAATTTTCTTGTAGATGTAAGGGGAATATATATTTACAAGGGCAATATAGAAATACAGTAGCCTTTAAGCACATACATATCTCTTAATAGCCGGTTGCTAGGTGCAGCACCATTCCCTTTGCCACAGATTAATACTCTTTGCATATCCAAGACAAAAAAATGAATAATGAATTCCCATTTTAGAAAATAAGTATTGAAAAATTTAAGAGAATAACAAGCAATATCTCGAAAATGGTTCACTCAACAACAAAAATGTATACGACATAAATTGTGTATTTTAACGCGATCTACATTTTTGTGTAGTAAAATTTTGTCTATCTCTTATGGTTTACCAGTTATGCAAAAGTCATTCACAATGAAGAACACTTTTGGAGACATTCCCAGAAAATTCAAGATATACATTTTATTTGCATTGAAAATATCTTAAACATATGATATTTTAATCAAAATCATTAGAGCCGTTCTTAACAAAATTAAAATTTTCGAAAAATCTTCCATGTAAATGGTATCCTGGGGTGGGGGGATTTTCTTAAAAACCTTCATGTCGCATCTCTGGAAGATACTGAATCTAAATACCAAGTTTGGTGTTTATCCGACTGTTCGTTTCTGAGTTATGCTGTTCACAAACAGACATACACACACGGATATGTTTCCAAAAATTCTTTTTTTGGATTCAGGGGGTCTCAAAACATGTATTTCTGGTGAAACCTGAGTATCGAATTTTTTGGTGGAATACAATACTTCCCCTACTTACTATACGTAGTAGAGAAAGTAAAAATGTACTGTCAACAAATAAAGGGGTTACTGAAATATGCGCCAGAGAAGTAGCCTTAGTAGAACTAAGAAAGCAAGAAGCAAAGGTATACTAGTGGAGAAAATCTAAACATTCTGGTATATATGTTTGGCCATAGGTGAAGGAGAAATGTTAGTATTGTATGAAACTGATAGAACCTTAGAAAGCAGAAATAGATAGTGGGCAGAGATAGCAAGAGCTATGGGGATAGTAGGAATGGAAGTCATGGCAGCTACGAGAAAAGAATGCAAGTGATGTAGAAAAGCAGGTAAAAAGCCAAATAGGAGATATAGTGATGCAGGAGATGTGGGGAAGGTTACAAAACAGATCTCATTACAACTATAGTAGGGAAAAAAATGGCAAAGAACAGATAATGGGTATGAGAAGCATAGTAGATTACTGTAACAGACAAGAAAAGGAGGACTGGCCAACTTGATAAGTTTGAAGAGCACCTTCCTCTTGTGCGAGAAGTCTCTGGTTAGATTCCTGACCAGGGGGAGGGAATTTTTCTCTAGCCAAGATTTTTCCTCTGCCTCCAAGGAGTCTGGAAGTATAAATAAGATAGTGAATGTGCTTGTAATATAATGTTCAAGACCCGAAAGCGCAAGAACCATAGGATAAGAGATTACAGGGTAGCACCTTTGCCAATAGGCAATAAGTATAAATGAGATGACAGAATATAAGGATATAGGATAATGGAGAAAATAGGTGAGGGATTGGAATAATTTAGCTATAAATATGTTATCAGGGAATTGACATACTAGGAGCAGAAGTAGAGTTATTATTTCGGCAGAAACCAAAGAACAACGGGTGATAAATGTAAGCTGCACATGAGGAGATTTTAGGGGTGAATGGGAGGTAGAGATGGGGGAACAAGGCAGATGATTAATATAAAGGTGAAGGGACAACAAAAGCTACATGTTCTATTAAAATCTAAAAAAAATTATGCATTTGTGATCTAGTGGCCAAAGATGTAAGCAAAACGCAGGATATATGTAAAGAATGATCCGTGAACATTTATAGGGGTTACTGAAATAAGCGCCAGAGAATTAGTCTTAGTAGAACTAAGAAAGCAAGAAGGAAAAGAATACTAATGAAGAGAAGCTAAAGATTCTGGTATATATGTTTGGCTATAGGAGAAAGAGAAATGTTAGTTATGCATAAAACCGTTAAAACCTTAGAAAAGAGACACTGATGGAGGGCAGGGATAGCAATAACTATAGGGATAGTGAGAATGGTAGTCATATGGCAGCTACAAGGAATGAATTCAAGTGATTTAGAAAAACAGATAAAAAGCAGAATAGTAGATATAGTAATGCCGGGGATGTGGAGAAGTTTAGCAAAAACAGATGTAATTACAACTTTAGTAACAAACATATGCAGATTACTGTAACGGACAAGAAAAGGAAGGCTGGCCTCCTAGATCAGTTGGTGGAGCACCTGCCTGCTATGCGAGAGGTCTTGGGTTAGATTCCTGCCCAGGGGGAGGGAATATCTCTCTATCCAAGATTATTCCCTATCCTCCACGGAGTATGGAAGTATGATTAAGATAAAGAAGCTGCTTGTAATCTAATGGCCCAGACCCGAAAGCGCAAGAAACCACAGGATAAGAGAAGGGATTTAGCACCTTTGCCAATAGGGAATAAGCATAAATGAGATGATGACTGTAAGGATATAGGATTGTGGAGAAAATAGGTGAGATGGTGGAATAATTTTGCTATAAATTTGTTAGTGGGGATTGGAAGAATAGGAGCAGAGGTACATTTGTATTTATACAGAAAACAAAGAAAAATCGATCAGAAACATAGGCTGCAAATGAGATGTTAAGGAGTTAGTGGGAGGTAGTGATGGAGGTAGCAAGGTGGATACTTAATATAAGGGTTAAGGGACAACAAGAGGTACAAGTTCTATTAAAATAAAAGAAAAACAATGCAGTAGTAACTTGGGTGGGCACAGAAGCAGGTAAAACACAGGATATATGAAACGAATGTTCTGTAAACAACTATAGGGCTTATTCGGATATATGCCTGAGAAGTAGCTTTAGCAGAACTCATACAGCAGGAAGGAGAGGTATAGTAATGGAGAGAATCTAAACATTCTGGTATATATGTTTCATTATACAACGAGCACGTGTGTTAATTGTGTGTGAAATGGTATAAACCTTAAGAGCATTTGATGGGCGGTGGGTGATAGAAGAATCTATGGGAATAATAGGAATAGGAGGCATATGGTAGCTTCATGAGAAGATTGATGGCGATGTAGAAAAGCTGTAAAAAGGAGAATAGGAGTTATAGTACACCGGAGATATTGGAAACATGAGAAAAAACAAATTATTTCAACCTGGTAGCGAAAAAAGCAAAAAGATAACATAACAGGAAAACACGGTGAGAACAAACATTATATCATTGTATTACAAAAGAAATGGAAGGAATACCTTGGAGTAGGAAGAAACAATAGCTCTAAGAGGGGTAAGAAATAGAGATAAAGGAATATGTGAATTTGCGACGACAAAGAAAGTATAATGTATGGAGTACGTGTAATGGAGTAAAATGTTTTCGTAGCAAACATGTGGTAAATTACAGGTGCAAATGGTAGCTATAAGGATGTTAATGGGAAATGAAAAGGGTAACAGGTAAGGACTCTCTACTGAGATAGCCTTACTCAGGGAGTAGCAACCCTGCCGATGTGAGCTTTAGGGATACTGAGATAAGCACCCAGAGAAGTAGCCATATTACAGCTAAGAAAAGCAAGAAGGAAAGGAATACTAAGGGAGAGAATCTAAACGTTCTGGTATATATTTTTGACTGTAGAAGATGGAAAACTGTTAAAACCTTAGCAAGCAGACAGATGGTGGGCAGGGATAGCAAGAACTATGGAGATAGTAGGAATGGGGTTCATATGGTAGCTACTAGAAAAGAATTCAAGTGATGTAGAAAAGTAGGTAAAAATCAGAATAGGAGATATAGTGATGCAGGAGATGTGTGGAAGGTTACAAAACAGATATAATTACAACTGTAGTAGGGAAAAAAATGGTAAAGAACAGAAAATTGGTATGAGAACCATAGCAGATTACTGTAACAGACAAGAAAAGGAAGACTGGCCAACTAGATAAGTTACATTTTACAATTTCTCGTCAATAAGTTATCTTGTTTTTTCAGGTTTTTCATGTCCCATTTCCACTTGTTTTACACTTTTCACTTATTGATTACTTAACCATCACACATTCAGCACATTTTTCCATTCAAAGTAAGATACGCTACCTCTTACTTTTCTCTATCCACTGACCAAAGCCATTTTCTTTTACTTTACACAAAACTGTACAATGCTTCTAGCGTCCTTGCACATCATTTCGATCATAAGCATATTTCTATACCACTTCTTATTTAAAAACTCTTTTCTCCAATTTTCTGTTCCTTGGCACTTTAATACTATGTGTTCAATGTCTTCCTTACCACCACATATCAGACATTGGTTCTGAGGAATACCCTGTCTTAACCCTCTTAGCCTCCATGCTCCAGTTCTTACCCATGCAATAGATTCTCTCTCTTCTTTATTCACTATGTCTATATATTTTTCCCTACCCCATGTATTTTTCATTGGCCTATAACAAACTAATGAGCTCTTTTCGACAATCTCACTGAACATGATTTGTATTTCTATATCTTCCAGTCTTTTCCTCGCCTTTTTCCAAAAATTTTTCACATTATTTTCTCTCCTTCTCCACATGTCTCCTAACCCATTTTTCTCCAAAATGTTCCATAAATTACTTACCCATGCATCATTCATTAACCTATTCTCTTGGTATCATATACATTGTCTTAACACATTACTTTTTCCTAGATTTAAAGTTCTGAACCAAAATCTCAAAGCTCTATCCATTATCTTCCCCTTAGTCGTCACCCTGCCCATTTTTCTATTTGTGCTACCTGTCTTACAATTGCCTTCGATAACCCTAGTATTTCTCTACAAAACATTCTGTGCACCTCATCTATGCTTTCCCATCCTCTATCTAATCCCCATATTTCTATATCATACATCACTTTTGCCTCCACAACCACCTGATAAACTTTTTCCAGCCATTTAACATTTATATTAGGTACCCTATATTTGCAGCTTCTAATTGCTGCCGTCGCCCCTTTACCTTTTGCCAATGCAAACTTCTTTTGTTTCTCCCATTTATTACCTCCAACTATTTTTACTCCCAAATAAATACAGTCATACACCACCCTGTAATCTTTATTCTCTCCCTTTCATATTTCCTTAATTTTGCCCCCTTTTTTATATATCACAATCAATCTTTTCTCTTGATTCACTTTTAACCTCCATTCTTTACAACGTACATCAATTGCTTGTAATGATTGTTTTAAACCACTTCTCTGGTTAGATTCTTGCCTAGGAGGAGGGAATTTCTCTCTAGCCAAGATAATTCCATACTCTCCACGGAGTGTAGAAGTATGAATAAGATAGTGAATGTGCTTGTAATCTAATGTTCAAGACCGGAAAGCGCAACAATGATAGGATCAGAAAATACAAGGTAGCACCTTTGCCAATAGGCAATAAGTATAAATGAGATGACAGAATACAAGGATATAGGATCATGGAGAAAATAGGTGAGGGATTGGAATAATTTAGCTATAAATATGTTATCAGGGAATTGACATACTAGGAGCAGAAGTAGAGTTATTATTTCGGCAGAAACAAAAGAACAATGGGTGATAAACGTAAGCTGCACATGAGGAGATTTTAGGGGTGAATGGGAGGTAGAGATGGAGGAACAAGGCAGATGATTAGTATAAAGGCGAAGGGACAACAAAAGCTACATGTTCTATTAAAATCTAAAAAAAATATGCATTTGTGATCTAGTGGCCAAAGATGTAAGCAAAACGCAGGATATATGTAAAGAATGATCCGTAAACATTTATAGGGGTTACTGAAATAAGCGCCAGATAATTAGTCTTAGTAGAACTAAGAAAGCAAGAAGGAAAGGAATACTAATGAAGAGAAGCTAAAGATTCTGGTATATATGTTTGGCTATTTGAGAAGGAGAAATGTTAGTTATGCATGAAACCATTAAAAGCTTAGAAAGCAGAAACTGATGGTGGGTAGGGGTAGCAAGAACTATAGGGATAGTAAGAATGGTAGTCATATGGCAGCTACAAGGAATGAATGCAAGTGATGTAGAAAAACGGGTAAAAAGCAGAATAAGAGATACAGTAATGCAGGGGATGTGGAGAAGTTTAGCAAAAACAGATGTAATTACAACGTTAGTAACAAACATATGCAGATTACTGTAACGGACAAGAAAAGGAAGGCTGGCCTCCTAGATCAGTTGGTGGAGCAACTGCCTGCTGTGCGAGAAGTCTCAGGTTTGATTCCTGCCCAGGGGAAGGAATTTCTTTGTTGCCAAGATTATTCCCTACCCTCCATGAAGTCTGGAAGTATGATTAAGATAGTGAAGGTGCTTGTAATCTAAATGTCAAGACCTGAAAGTGCAAGAAACCAGAGGATAAGAGAATAAGATTTAGCACTTTTGCCAATAGGCGATAGGCATAATTGAGATGACAGGGTTTAAAGATAGAGGATTATGGAGAAAATGGATGAGGAAGTGGAAAAAGTTTGCTATAACAATGTTAGAGATACTAGGTGCAGAGGTAGATTTGTATTTTTGCAGAAAGCAAAGAAAAATGGGTGAGACACATAAGCTGCAAATAAGGGGATGTTAAAGCGTTAGTGGGAGTTAAACATGGAGTTTTAAAGAGGGATACTTAATATAAAGGTGATGGGACAAAGAGAGCTACAAGTGCTATTAAAATAAAACTTAATTTATGCATTAGTGAGCTGGGTGGGCATAGATGCAAGACAAATGTAGGATATATGTAAAAAATGTACTGTAAACAAATAAACGGGTTACTAAAATATGCACCAGAGAAGTAGCTTTAGTAGAATTAAGAAAGCAAGAAGGAAAGGTATACCAGTGGAGAAAATCTAAACATTCTGGTATATATGTTTGCTATAGGTGAAGGAGAAATGTTAGTTATGCGTGAAATGGATAAAACCTTAGAAAGCAGAAACAGATAGTGGACAGGGATAGCAAAATCTATGGGGATAGTAGGAATGGGAGTCATGGCAGCTACGAGAAAAGAATGCAAGCGATGTAGAAAAGCAGGTAAAAAGCAGAATAGGAGATATAGTACTGCAGGGGATGTGGAGAAGTTTAGCAAAAACAGATGTAATCACAACTTTACTAACAAACATATGCAGATTAGTGTAATGGTCAAGAAAAGGAAGGTTGGCCTCCTAATTCAGTGAGTAGAGCTCCTGACTGCTGTGCTAGAGGTCTTGGGTTAGATTCCACGCCAGGGGGAGGGAATTTCATTGTAGCCAACATTATTCCCTATCCTCCATGGAGCCTGGAAGTATGATTAAGATAGTCATGGTGCTTGTAATCTAATGGTCAAGACCCGAAAGCACAAGAAAACACAGAATAAGAGAATACAATTTAGCACCTTTCCGAATAGGGAATAAGCATAAATGAGATAACTGACTTTAAGGAGATATAGGAGCAGAGGTAGATTTGTATTTCTGCAGAAAGAAAAGAAAAGTGAGTGAGAAACATAAGCTGCACATAAGGAGATTTACAGAGTTACTGGAAGATAAAAACGGAGTCGAAAGGGGGATACTTAATATAAGGGTGATGGACAACAACAGCTACTAGTTCTATTAAAATAAAACAAAATATATGCAGTATAGACCTAAGAGGGCAGAAATGCAAAAATATGCAGGATATATGTAAAGAATGTTCTGTAAACAACAATAGGGCTTACTGAAATATGTGCCGCAGAAGTAGCTTTAGTAGAACTAAGAAAGAAAGGTATACCGATGGAGAAAATCTAATCATTCTCGTATGTTTGGCTATAGGTGAAGGAGAAAGTTAGTTATGCGTAAAATCAATAAAACGTTAGAAAGCAGACACAGATAGTGGCCAGGGATAGCAAGAGCTATGGGGATAGTAGGAATGGGAGTCATGGCAACTACGAGGTAAACACTGAGGTAGAAAGGGGGATACTTAATATAATGGTAAAGGGACAAGTGCTATTAAATAAAACTTAATTTATGCAGTAGTGACCTGGGTGGGCATAGATGCAAGACAAACGCAGGATATATGTCAAAAATGTGCTGTAAGATAATAAAGGGGGTTACTGAAATATGCGCCAGAGAAGTATCTGTAGTAGAAGTAAGAAAGCAAGAAGGAAAGGTATACCAGTGGAGAAAATCTATACATTCTGGTATATATGTTTGGCTATAGGTAAAGGAGAAATGTTAGTTATGTGTGAAACCGATAGAACCTTAGAAAGTAGAAACAGATAGTGGGCAAGTATAGCAAAACCTATGGGGATAGTAGGAATGAGAGTCATGGCAGCTATGAGAAGATAATGCAAGTGATGTAGAAAAGTATGTAAAGAGCAAAATAGGAGATATTGTGATGCAGGAGATGAGGGGAAGGTTACAAAACAGATCTAATTACAACTGTAGTAGGGGAAAAATGGTAAAGAAAGAAAATGGGTATGAGAACCGTAGTAGATTATTGTAACAGACAAGAAAAGGAGGACTGCCCAACTAGATAAGTTTGTAGAGCACCTGCCTCCTGTGCGAGAAGCTCTGGTTAGATTCCATCCCAGGGGGAGGGAATTTCTCTGTAGCCAAGATTTTTCCCTACCCTACACAGAGTCTGGAAGTATGAATAAGATAGTGAATGTGCTTGTAATCTAATGTTCAAGACCCGAAAGCGCAAGAACCATAGGATAAGAGAATACAAGGTAGCACCTTTGCCAATTGGAATAAGTATGAATGAGATGACAGAATATAAGGTAATAGCATCACTGAAAAAATAGGTGAGGGAATGAAATAATTTCGCTATAAATATGTTATCAGGGAATTGACATACTAGGAGAATAAGTAGAGTTATTATTTCGGCAGAAACCAAAAAAGAATGGATGAGAAGCATAAGCTGCACATGAGGAGACGTTAGGGGTGAACCGGAGGTAGAGATGGAGGAACAAGGCAGATGATTAAAATAAAGGTAATGGGACAAATAAGGGCTACATGCTCTATTAAAATCTGAAAAAATTATGCATTAGTGCCCTGGGTGAGCAAAGATGTAAGCAAAACCCAGGATATATGTAAAGAATGATCCATAAGCAACTATAGGGGTTACTGAGATAAGTGCCAGAGAAGAACGAAGAAAGTAAGAAGGAAAGGTATACTAATAGAGAGAATCTAAACATTCTGGTATATATGTTTGGCTATAGGAAAGGAGAAATGTTAGGTATGCGTGAAACTGTTAAAACCTTAGAAAGAAGTAACTGATGGTGCCCAAGGATAGCAAGAACTATGGGGATAGTGAGAATGGTAGTCATATGGAAGCTACAAGGAAAGAATGTAAGTGATGTTGAAAAGCAGAATAAGACATATAGTTATGCAGAGGATGTGGAGAAGTTTAGCAAAAACAGATGTAATTATAACTTTAGTGACAAACATATGCAGATTACTGTAACGGACAAGAAAAGGAAGGCTGCCCTTCTAGATCAATTGATAGAGCACTTTCCTGCTGAGCGAGAGGTCTTGGGTTAGATTCCTGCCCAGGGGGAGGGAATATCTCTCTATCCAAGATTATTCCCTATCCTCCACGGAGTATGGAAGTATGATTAAGATAAAGAAGCTGCTTGTAATCTAATGGCCCAGACCCGAAAGCGCAAGAAACCACAGGATAAGAGAAGAGGATTTAGCACCTTTGCCAATAGGGAATAAGCATAAATGAGATGATGACTGTAAGGATATAGGATTGTGGAGAAAATAGGTGAGATGGTGGAATAATTTTGCTATAAATTTGTTAGTGGGGATTGGAAGAATAGGAGCAGAGGTACATTTGTATTTATACAGAAAACAAAGAAAAATCGATCAGAAACATAGGCTGCAAATGAGATGTTAAGGAGTTAGTGGGAGGTAGTGATGGAGGTAGCAAGGTGGATACTTAATATAAGGGTTAAGGGACAACAAGAGGTACAAGTTCTATTAAAATAAAAGAAAAACAATGCAGTAGTAACTTGGGTGGGCACAGAAGCAGGTAAAACACAGGATATATGAAACGAATGTTCTGTAAACAACTATAGGGCTTATTCGGATATATGCCTGAGAAGTAGCTTTAGCAGAACTCATACAGCAGGAAGGAGAGGTATAGTAATGGAGAGAATCTAAACATTCTGGTATATATGTTTCATTATACAACGAGCACGTGTGTTAATTGTGTGTGAAATGGTATAAACCTTAAGAGCATTTGATGGGCGGTGGGTGATAGAAGAATCTATGGGAATAATAGGAATAGGAGGCATATGGTAGCTTCATGAGAAGATTGATGGCGATGTAGAAAAGCTGTAAAAAGGAGAATAGGAGTTATAGTACACCGGAGATATTGGAAACATGAGAAAAAACAAATTATTTCAACCTGGTAGCGAAAAAAGCAAAAAGATAACATAACAGGAAAACACGGTGAGAACAAACATTATATCATTGTATTACAAAAGAAATGGAAGGAATACCTTGGAGTAGGAAGAAACAATAGCTCTAAGAGGGGTAAGAAATAGAGATAAAGGAATATGTGAATTTGCGACGACAAAGAAAGTATAATGTATGGAGTACGTGTAATGGAGTAAAATGTTTTCGTAGCAAACATGTGGTAAATTACAGGTGCAAATGGTAGCTATAAGGATGTTAATGGGAAATGAAAAGGGTAACAGGTAAGGACTCTCTACTGAGATAGCCTTACTCAGGGAGTAGCAACCCTGCCGATGTGAGCTTTAGGGATACTGAGATAAGCACCCAGAGAAGTAGCCATATTACAGCTAAGAAAAGCAAGAAGGAAAGGAATACTAAGGGAGAGAATCTAAACGTTCTGGTATATATTTTTGACTGTAGAAGATGGAAAACTGTTAAAACCTTAGCAAGCAGACAGATGGTGGGCAGGGATAGCAAGAACTATGGAGATAGTAGGAATGGGGTTCATATGGTAGCTACTAGAAAAGAATTCAAGTGATGTAGAAAAGTAGGTAAAAATCAGAATAGGAGATATAGTGATGCAGGAGATGTGTGGAAGGTTACAAAACAGATATAATTACAACTGTAGTAGGGAAAAAAATGGTAAAGAACAGAAAATTGGTATGAGAACCATAGCAGATTACTGTAACAGACAAGAAAAGGAAGACTGGCCAACTAGATAAGTTACATTTTACAATTTCTCGTCAATAAGTTATCTTGTTTTTTCAGGTTTTTCATGTCCCATTTCCACTTGTTTTACACTTTTCACTTATTGATTACTTAACCATCACACATTCAGCACATTTTTCCATTCAAAGTAAGATACGCTACCTCTTACTTTTCTCTATCCACTGACCAAAGCCATTTTCTTTTACTTTACACAAAACTGTACAATGCTTCTAGCGTCCTTGCACATCATTTCGATCATAAGCATATTTCTATACCACTTCTTATTTAAAAACTCTTTTCTCCAATTTTCTGTTCCTTGGCACTTTAATACTATGTGTTCAATGTCTTCCTTACCACCACATATCAGACATTGGTTCTGAGGAATACCCTGTCTTAACCCTCTTAGCCTCCATGCTCCAGTTCTTACCCATGCAATAGATTCTCTCTCTTCTTTATTCACTATGTCTATATATTTTTCCCTACCCCATGTATTTTTCATTGGCCTATAACAAACTAATGAGCTCTTTTCGACAATCTCACTGAACATGATTTGTATTTCTATATCTTCCAGTCTTTTCCTCGCCTTTTTCCAAAAATTTTTCACATTATTTTCTCTCCTTCTCCACATGTCTCCTAACCCATTTTTCTCCAAAATGTTCCATAAATTACTTACCCATGCATCATTCATTAACCTATTCTCTTGGTATCATATACATTGTCTTAACACATTACTTTTTCCTAGATTTAAAGTTCTGAACCAAAATCTCAAAGCTCTATCCATTATCTTCCCCTTAGTCGTCACCCTGCCCATTTTTCTATTTGTGCTACCTGTCTTACAATTGCCTTCGATAACCCTAGTATTTCTCTACAAAACATTCTGTGCACCTCATCTATGCTTTCCCATCCTCTATCTAATCCCCATATTTCTATATCATACATCACTTTTGCCTCCACAACCACCTGATAAACTTTTTCCAGCCATTTAACATTTATATTAGGTACCCTATATTTGCAGCTTCTAATTGCTGCCGTCGCCCCTTTACCTTTTGCCAATGCAAACTTCTTTTGTTTCTCCCATTTATTACCTCCAACTATTTTTACTCCCAAATAAATACAGTCATACACCACCCTGTAATCTTTATTCTCTCCCTTTCATATTTCCTTAATTTTGCCCCCTTTTTTATATATCACAATCAATCTTTTCTCTTGATTCACTTTTAACCTCCATTCTTTACAACGTACATCAATTGCTTGTAATGATTGTTTTAAACCACTTCTCTGGTTAGATTCTTGCCTAGGAGGAGGGAATTTCTCTCTAGCCAAGATAATTCCATACTCTCCACGGAGTGTAGAAGTATGAATAAGATAGTGAATGTGCTTGTAATCTAATGTTCAAGACCGGAAAGCGCAACAATGATAGGATCAGAAAATACAAGGTAGCACCTTTGCCAATAGGCAATAAGTATAAATGAGATGACAGAATACAAGGATATAGGATCATGGAGAAAATAGGTGAGGGATTGGAATAATTTAGCTATAAATATGTTATCAGGGAATTGACATACTAGGAGCAGAAGTAGAGTTATTATTTCGGCAGAAACAAAAGAACAATGGGTGATAAACGTAAGCTGCACATGAGGAGATTTTAGGGGTGAATGGGAGGTAGAGATGGAGGAACAAGGCAGATGATTAGTATAAAGGCGAAGGGACAACAAAAGCTACATGTTCTATTAAAATCTAAAAAAAATATGCATTTGTGATCTAGTGGCCAAAGATGTAAGCAAAACGCAGGATATATGTAAAGAATGATCCGTAAACATTTATAGGGGTTACTGAAATAAGCGCCAGATAATTAGTCTTAGTAGAACTAAGAAAGCAAGAAGGAAAGGAATACTAATGAAGAGAAGCTAAAGATTCTGGTATATATGTTTGGCTATTTGAGAAGGAGAAATGTTAGTTATGCATGAAACCATTAAAAGCTTAGAAAGCAGAAACTGATGGTGGGTAGGGGTAGCAAGAACTATAGGGATAGTAAGAATGGTAGTCATATGGCAGCTACAAGGAATGAATGCAAGTGATGTAGAAAAACGGGTAAAAAGCAGAATAAGAGATATAGTAATGCAGGGGATGTGGAGAAGTTTAGCAAAAACAGATGTAATTACAACGTTAGTAACAAACATATGCAGATTACTGTAACGGACAAGAAAAGGAAGGCTGGCCTCCTAGATCAGTTGGTGGAGCAACTGCCTGCTGTGCGAGAAGTCTCAGGTTTGATTCCTGCCCAGGGGAAGGAATTTCTTTGTTGCCAAGATTATTCCCTACCCTCCATGAAGTCTGGAAGTATGATTAAGATAGTGAAGGTGCTTGTAATCTAAATGTCAAGACCTGAAAGTGCAAGAAACCAGAGGATAAGAGAATAAGATTTAGCACTTTTGCCAATAGGCGATAGGCATAATTGAGATGACAGGGTTTAAAGATAGAGGATTATGGAGAAAATGGATGAGGAAGTGGAAAAAGTTTGCTATAACAATGTTAGAGATACTAGGTGCAGAGGTAGATTTGTATTTTTGCAGAAAGCAAAGAAAAATGGGTGAGACACATAAGCTGCAAATAAGGGGATGTTAAAGCGTTAGTGGGAGTTAAACATGGAGTTTTAAAGAGGGATACTTAATATAAAGGTGATGGGACAAAGAGAGCTACAAGTGCTATTAAAATAAAACTTAATTTATGCATTAGTGAGCTGGGTGGGCATAGATGCAAGACAAATGTAGGATATATGTAAAAAATGTACTGTAAACAAATAAACGGGTTACTAAAATATGCACCACAGAAGTAGCTTTAGTAGAATTAAGAAAGCAAGAAGGAAAGGTATACCAGTGGAGAAAATCTAAACATTCTGGTATATATGTTTGCTATAGGTGAAGGAGAAATGTTAGTTATGCGTGAAATGGATAAAACCTTAGAAAGCAGAAACAGATAGTGGACAGGGATAGCAAAATCTATGGGGATAGTAGGAATGGGAGTCATGGCAGCTACGAGAAAAGAATGCAAGCGATGTAGAAAAGCAGGTAAAAAGCAGAATAGGAGATATAGTACTGCAGGGGATGTGGAGAAGTTTAGCAAAAACAGATGTAATCACAACTTTACTAACAAACATATGCAGATTAGTGTAATGGTCAAGAAAAGGAAGGTTGGCCTCCTAATTCAGTGAGTAGAGCTCCTGACTGCTGTGCTAGAGGTCTTGGGTTAGATTCCACGCCAGGGGGAGGGAATTTCATTGTAGCCAACATTATTCCCTATCCTCCATGGAGCCTGGAAGTATGATTAAGATAGTCATGGTGCTTGTAATCTAATGGTCAAGACCCGAAAGCACAAGAAAACACAGAATAAGAGAATACAATTTAGCACCTTTCCGAATAGGGAATAAGCATAAATGAGATAACTGACTTTAAGGAGATATAGGAGCAGAGGTAGATTTGTATTTCTGCAGAAAGAAAAGAAAAGTGAGTGAGAAACATAAGCTGCACATAAGGAGATTTACAGAGTTACTGGAAGATAAAAACGGAGTCGAAAGGGGGATACTTAATATAAGGGTGATGGACAACAACAGCTACTAGTTCTATTAAAATAAAACAAAATATATGCAGTATAGACCTAAGAGGGCAGAAATGCAAAAATATGCAGGATATATGTAAAGAATGTTCTGTAAACAACAATAGGGCTTACTGAAATATGTGCCGCAGAAGTAGCTTTAGTAGAACTAAGAAAGAAAGGTATACCGATGGAGAAAATCTAATCATTCTCGTATGTTTGGCTATAGGTGAAGGAGAAAGTTAGTTATGCGTAAAATCAATAAAACGTTAGAAAGCAGACACAGATAGTGGCCAGGGATAGCAAGAGCTATGGGGATAGTAGGAATGGGAGTCATGGCAACTACGAGGTAAACACTGAGGTAGAAAGGGGGATACTTAATATAATGGTAAAGGGACAAGTGCTATTAAATAAAACTTAATTTATGCAGTAGTGACCTGGGTGGGCATAGATGCAAGACAAACGCAGGATATATGTCAAAAATGTGCTGTAAGATAATAAAGGGGGTTACTGAAATATGCGCCAGAGAAGTATCTGTAGTAGAAGTAAGAAAGCAAGAAGGAAAGGTATACCAGTGGAGAAAATCTATACATTCTGGTATATATGTTTGGCTATAGGTAAAGGAGAAATGTTAGTTATGTGTGAAACCGATAGAACCTTAGAAAGTAGAAACAGATAGTGGGCAAGTATAGCAAAACCTATGGGGATAGTAGGAATGAGAGTCATGGCAGCTATGAGAAGATAATGCAAGTGATGTAGAAAAGTATGTAAAGAGCAAAATAGGAGATATTGTGATGCAGGAGATGAGGGGAAGGTTACAAAACAGATCTAATTACAACTGTAGTAGGGGAAAAATGGTAAAGAAAGAAAATGGGTATGAGAACCGTAGTAGATTATTGTAACAGACAAGAAAAGGAGGACTGCCCAACTAGATAAGTTTGTAGAGCACCTGCCTCCTGTGCGAGAAGCTCTGGTTAGATTCCATCCCAGGGGGAGGGAATTTCTCTGTAGCCAAGATTTTTCCCTACCCTACACAGAGTCTGGAAGTATGAATAAGATAGTGAATGTGCTTGTAATCTAATGTTCAAGACCCGAAAGCGCAAGAACCATAGGATAAGAGAATACAAGGTAGCACCTTTGCCAATTGGAATAAGTATGAATGAGATGACAGAATATAAGGTAATAGCATCACTGAAAAAATAGGTGAGGGAATGAAATAATTTCGCTATAAATATGTTATCAGGGAATTGACATACTAGGAGAATAAGTAGAGTTATTATTTCGGCAGAAACCAAAAAAGAATGGATGAGAAGCATAAGCTGCACATGAGGAGACGTTAGGGGTGAACCGGAGGTAGAGATGGAGGAACAAGGCAGATGATTAAAATAAAGGTAATGGGACAAATAAGGGCTACATGCTCTATTAAAATCTGAAAAAATTATGCATTAGTGCCCTGGGTGAGCAAAGATGTAAGCAAAACCCAGGATATATGTAAAGAATGATCCATAAGCAACTATAGGGGTTACTGAGATAAGTGCCAGAGAAGAACGAAGAAAGTAAGAAGGAAAGGTATACTAATAGAGAGAATCTAAACATTCTGGTATATATGTTTGGCTATAGGAAAGGAGAAATGTTAGGTATGCGTGAAACTGTTAAAACCTTAGAAAGAAGTAACTGATGGTGCCCAAGGATAGCAAGAACTATGGGGATAGTGAGAATGGTAGTCATATGGAAGCTACAAGGAAAGAATGTAAGTGATGTTGAAAAGCAGAATAAGACATATAGTTATGCAGAGGATGTGGAGAAGTTTAGCAAAAACAGATGTAATTATAACTTTAGTGACAAACATATGCAGATTACTGTAACGGACAAGAAAAGGAAGGCTGCCCTTCTAGATCAATTGATAGAGCACTTTCCTGCTGAGCGAGAGGTCTTGGGTTAGATTCCTGCCCAGGGGGAGGGAATATCTCTCTATCCAAGATTATTCCCTATCCTCCACGGAGTATGGAAGTATGATTAAGATAAAGAAGCTGCTTGTAATCTAATGGCCCAGACCCGAAAGCGCAAGAAACCACAGGATAAGAGAAGAGGATTTAGCACCTTTGCCAATAGGGAATAAGCATAAATGAGATGATGACTGTAAGGATATAGGATTGTGGAGAAAATAGGTGAGGCAGTGGAATGGTTTTGGTATAAATAGATTAGCAGGAAATGGAGATACTAGGAGCAGAGGTAGATTTGTATTTCTGCAGAAAGGAAAGAAAAATGGGTGCGAAACGTAAGCTGCACAAAAGGAGATGATAGAGAGTTATTGGAAGGTAAAAATGGAGGTAGAAAGGAGAATGCTTAATATTAGGGTGAAGGGACAACAAGAGCTACACGTTCTATTAAAATAAATCAAAATTTATGCAGTAGTGACCTGGGTGGGCATAGATGCAAGAAAAATGCAGGATACGTGTAAAGAATGTTCTGTAAATAACTATAGGGGTTAGTGAAATATGCGCCATAGAAGTAGGTTTAGTAGAACTAAGAAAGTATACTAATGTGAATCTAGACATTCTGGTATATATGTTTGGCTATAGAAGAAGGAGAAATGTTAGTTATATGTGAAACTATTAAAGCCTTAGAAAGCAGAAACAGAAAGTGGGCAGGGATAGCAAGCGCTATGGGTGTAGTAGGAATGGGTGTCATGGCAGCTACGAGAAAAGAATGCAAGTGATGTAGAAAAGCAGGTAAAGAGCAAAATAGAAGATATGGTGTTGCAGGAGATGTGGGGATGGTTGCATAACAGATCTAATTACAACTGTAGTAGGGAAAAAAAGGGGTAAAGAATAAAAAATGCGGATGAGAACTGTATGCAGATTACTGTAACAGACAGGAAAAGGAAGCCTGGCCTGTTAGATAAGTTTGTAGAGTACCTGCCTCCTGTGCGAGAAGTCTTTGGTTGGATTCCTGCCCAGGGGGAGGGAATATCTCTCTAGCCCAATTTTTCCCCTATCCTCCACGGAGTCTGGAAGTATGAATAAGATAGTGAATGTGCTTGAAATCTAATGTTCAAGACCCGAAAGTGCAAGAACCACAGGATATGAGAATACTAGGCAGCACCTTACCCAATAGGGATTAAAAATATATTAAATGATAGAATGTAAGGATACAGTATTATGGAGAAAATGGGTGAGGGAGTGGAATAATTCAGATTTAAATATTTTACTAGGGAATATAGATACTAAGAGCTGAGGTAGAGTTGTATTTCTGCAGAAAGTAAAGATAAATGTGAGGGAAACGTAAGCTGCACATGAGATGTTAGGGAGTGAGTGGGAGGTAGGGATAAAGGAACAAGGCAGATAATTAATGTAAAGGTTTAGGGACAACAACAGCTGCAAGCACTATTAAAATCTAAAAAAAAAAAATATTTATCTGGGTAACCAAAGATGTAAGCAAAACGCAGGATATATGTAAAGAATGATCATTAAACAAGTATAGGGGTTACTGAGACAAGCGCCAGAGAAATAGCCTTAGTAGAACTAAGAATTCAAGAAAGAAAGGAATACTAATGGAGAGAATCTAAACCTTCTGGTATACATGTTTGGCTATAGGAGAAGGGGAAATGTTAGTTATGCATGAAACGTTAAAACCTTAGAAAGCACAAACTGATGGTGGGCAGGGATAGCAAGAACTATGCGGATAGTAAGAATGGGAGTCATATGGCAGCTACAAGGAAATAATGCAGTGATGTAGAAAAGCAGGTAAAAAGCAGAATGGGGGATACCGTAATGAGAGGTCGTGGGTTCGATTCCCGCTGCCGTTCTTCCTGACCCATGCGTTTTTCGGGTTTTTCCGGGTCGCTAGGCGCATGCTGGAAAGGGTCATAACATCCCCCGAATTTCCTGTCCCTCCGTTTCACTTACATTTTTATTTCACTTCACCTTTCATCTGCCTGGTCTGTTTCAGGGTTGAAAGTTCGTCGGGAGTTTCTGTATTGCATGGCAGGGGAAAAGGATGCTCTATGTAACTTTTTGTCCCCGGAATGTGGTCGTTTTCCGAGTCCCGGTCTCCCCAGGGGATGCATATGCCTGCAGGGTTGGAGGGGAGCCAGTTGCACCAGCTGCTATCAGGAGAGTTTCACTCTCTAAAAGGTAAGGACTCTGCCCTCGGCCTGGTGCAACCGCTTTCTGTCTCCTCTCGCATCAATCCTCCCTCTCAGAGCACCCCGTCAGGTGCTTCAGGCACAAAAGATCTTCTAGGTCGAGGTACTTTGTCCCCCTCTGCAGTTAATCTAGTCGTATATGAGACATTTTAAAACCTCGTAATATAGTGAGTATGCCAACCAAAAGGAGAAGAGAGTCAACTTAACATACAAGAAATAGGTAAGTTGCATGCCCTGTTTTGTGTGAGAAGAGCTTCACCTATAGTTTTGGTTACGAGCCGCCACTGAACCCACTGCAAGCATCTAGCGGAATATTTGTAGAGTTGGGATGTTATATTAATATTTTTTCAAAACAGTTTAGTACTTTTTTGTAAGTCAATTAATATTTCATGATATTTATTTTTTCAAATCTCTGTTTCTCTGATCGTGAACGAGTTTTGATTTTCTCTGGCTAAAACAAAACCTCTAGTGTTACTATTCAGTTACAATGCAGGAGCCCCTGTAGTTGCAGTCGCTGGAGGTGGGACTTCGGCATCCTTTGGCGCAAAGTGTCGTGAGTTCGAATCCCGACATGGGAATGAGCATTTATGTCCTTGAGTTCCCATACTGGGTATACAGTTCCATTAAAAAAGGAGTCCATTTTGACAGCTACCGCCTGGCTGCGACATTCGTGCGCGGGGTTGCCAGCTTCTCCGTCAGCTGAGCTGTGTGCCGCGCAGAGGACAGCTACAAACACTTTACAAAACGCACTACACAACGTATATTCTAAATGCCGGAAAACGTTAAGTCGTTTTCTAATACATAAATAATAACTATACATTTTCTCGTGCTTGAAGAAATATGAGTGTGGCAACTAAGGAAAGCTTTAGTTTGAGGGAATGTGAGGGGTGAAGTGCAACAGCGGACTGCTGGTTGGCAGAAGCGTTTGGTGCCATGGCAACTTTTGCAAGTGCCCGTCTGCACCTCGTTGTTAGAATGGATAGTTGTTTTAATGGATCTGTAAGTGACAGCACAAAAGACTTATAATGGTCAAGGTGCAAGGGTCCTTGAATCCTCCAACGTCCCTCAGATTACACTACACTACTACATTGAGCCCCGTATTTACGCACGGGCCACATGGGCTCGGGCCCAGGGCGACAACATTGAGAAAATAATAAAAAATTGCGTGTGTGTGCTGAAAATAAATTTTCACATGCGCTAAAAAAGAGCAGCGATAGTAGCGGGAATTCTTATTAGTGAGAGGTAAATTATAGGTAGACGGATGGAGATCTTACGTGCATGGTGCAACTGGCAACACTGCCTTCGTGCATCGACAAGCGCTTGCAGAAAGCTCTCTCGAAGGTGTACGAACACCACGCTTCCAAAGCGAATATCGCGACCTTTGATTGCTGAGGCTTGAAACTAAACTAAGATGGAAGTCAGCTGATAAAATAGCAATGCCAGAAAATATAAAAATAAAGCAGAATTTTCTTATCAACGAGCAATTGTGTAAATGTAGGAGTTTATAGTGATACCTTATTTAATATTGAGTACCAAATAACGCGCATTCGATGTTTAAAGCTGGAACATGACCTGAAAACCTAGTAAGGTAGAAGACAGGTTATGGGTAATGAATTGAAAGTTTAGTTGGTTTTAATGAATTGAAATATACATATATAGCAAAAACAAGCTAACCTTAAATATATCCTATACTTAGTATGTTAAGGTGTTAAAATGTGTTCGAATTAGGGACTGTATTTCGAAAAGTTTATTTTTATGGATTGCACACTAATATCGTAAAACGAACAAGAGAACTCATGTTCAAAGGTTATGCCTGATACCTATTTCAATTTTGAATGTGATGTAATGATAATAGTTTGGGATCCATAGTTTGATTTTGGATGTGTATTAGTGTTGTGCTCAAACACTATTTCCTGCTGTTATACCAAATAAATAAATTAGGACATAATGCACTTTTCATTGCAAAATAGCTTAAAGCATTTCATAAACAGAAAATTCTCCATATGTACTGTATATCTTTGGGAATTTTTTGTCAATCTGGGTAACTCGGTTAAGCGCTGGCCTTGGAAGCACAAATAGTTACATAAAACTTGTGTATTACCACATTATTGCTGAATGATTTCTACATATCGAAATGTCAGCTACCATATTTATGACAAAACACCCAACTTAAATTATATAAATGTATAATATGTATTGCATGGCAAAATATCTGCTGAAATAGTTATTCTTTTTTAAGTATCTACTTTATTTACATACACCTCATTTGTGAATTCATAGTGGGAGCTGCCTTGTAAAACAACTTCTTGGTTTCATTACTTGATAGTATTGAGTAATGCTATCTCTCTTTTAAATGTCTCATATTCACACTTCTAATTGGGCAGCACTATGGACTCTCACAAAAAAGCCTGGATTCAATCCTAGGGATCAGAGGTGGGATTTTGTGGTAGATAAAATGGCACTTAGAATGAATGTTCTCTGGTTTTCCCCACCATAATTCCATCAATTGCACCATCTTCATCATTGTCATCCCCCCTCCCACCAGTCTCCAATCTCTGTAAACCTCTGAAGTTAAAAGGGACATTAAAATTAAAAATACTATGGAGGACAGAGAGCAATACTAATGAACGAGTGTCTCATCAAGCCACCCAAATTTATAAACCAGCATGTGCTGTTACATTCTTTCTGCAGTCAACATATGAAAAAACAATTAATACTGGCACACTAAACTACATGTTAAAGTGATTGACAATTATGAAGGGTGGGTGTGATATGGTTAAACACAAAGAGACATTGTTATTATTTAGAGAGATTGCATTCACATTCATATTTAATAATACTGTATAACACATTTGTATGGTATTTTAAGGAACATGTGCCTACACTAATATACATTTGAATGGCCTACCCAATTAAAATGTCCATTAAATTCTAACCTCTTGAATGTCTGTTATTACAATCTATTGGAATGATCTTATACGTAATTGCACTTAGTCACTTATGCATACACAAAGCCAGTTCTAGTTAATAAAACTTACAGTTATTGAATAGAAAATACATTTTGATTCCTTTTCCTGGGAAAGGTTCTATATATAACATTTGGTGTAACACAGTGGAGGTCCTACAGCACATGGGAACCTTAAATTTATTGACAGGTCATATGGGAAAAAAACAAATTGAGCCCATAAGTGATGTTTGTTTATGTTTGTTCATTTGGCTCCACTGTGAGCAATGCTCAGGGAAATTGAACACGTCATACAATTATGAAGTATACAGAGTAAGTAGGAATATACTCAAAGCCAAGAAAATCCTTTGGGAGGGGGATGCTCCCCTCCCCATCATGCATTATCTAAGAGAGAAAAATTTGTAAACCATCACCATTTCAACAGTAAACTTCTCGACACGCATTACAGTAGGACAACAATAGCAAATAAGTGTTAATCACCATCACATGCAATCTGCCCTACAGTAAATTGCTTACATGAGGTTGATACTATTATGATGATTAATTCACTTTGAATAAGCTCAAAATTATAACTATGCTTATGTTATGCTTAAATTTCAATTTCTCATGTAATTTCTATTACCTTGAAGACATGTTTGAGAAAGACATCACTTGAAACGAGAAATTCTCATTATTACTGCATGGGTATTATTTGGGAAGTCAGTATACAGGGTGGAAGGTACTGCTTGAACTGTACATTAATCATGGATTCTATATAATGAGTAGTGCAAATATGTCCAATACAGTTTTTGTCATTAGACCTACAAAAATGAAACATAGTGATGTTCCTTGTGTCTATTAGGCATTTTATTACAGTTCAAGCAATACCTTTCACCCTGTATAAGAAAACATTTAGAAGATGGTGGAGTTTGCATATACATAACACATTATAACATATAAAACTGGGATGCAACAGATCCATCTATCCCATTGACTTAACAATTATACAATCACTATGTGCTACCGGTATTCCTACTACTTTCTATCCAGCAATAGTATTTACATGGTAGCTTAAGTATTTAAAGTCCAATATCAAACCTGCTATGTCTGTAGAGACTGGCACTGTAGCAAGATGACAATATCACAAAAGACATGTCAGGAATGGGGAGGAGTATAATGGTTATTTTGGGTGGGGAATTTTCTTGAAAATCTTTGTGTTGCATCTTTGGAAGGTACTGAACTTTAACCGATTTGTACTATGTATGTACAAATTCATGCTTTGAAACGCATGCCTTTATGTATTCGCTTTCAATTACCAGTCGAAATGCGCGCGCCAACGTTCCACGTTACGTATATGACCACAGCCAATGGGAGCAAAATGTGCCGGAATGGACTACCTTCCCCCTTGCTGGAAGATCGTTCCCTTTCGTTCATTTTCGGCATTCGCTCGAACTTCGTCGGGCAACTTCGGGGAGCTTTCTGCAAGTGCTAGTGTGCATTCTGCCAGCGTTCTTTTTAGTGGTGTCGTGCGAACGGGCGGCCATAGGGGTGAACGTTGTATTGGAGAAGTGGAAACCAAGGGCACTAACTCCCCACATGAACACGGTGTGTCACTAGTTGTACTTTTGCGGGAAAGGCGAATTTTCTGATTGGCTGTTTCAAGTTCGTAACGAACTAAATGGCAGGCACAGAACACCAGAGTAGGCTTTGGTGTAGGTAAAGAAGAAAGGGACCATCTTGGATTTTTATTCTGGAAGTTTTCGTTCGAAGTTTTTTAAACAGGAGCAAAGCACAGACGGTAATCATACATTTACGCTATTTCTGATTGAATGTATATTTGTTGTAATATTGGTATTTTCTATTAACTTCAGTGATATTCGTAGAATGAGGTAGAAAACTTTGGTAGTTTATTGTGTGTTACACATTTTTATATCAAATTAATTTTCAGATACATTGAGCCGTCCAGACAGAGGGGATACGCCTACGATTTACATTCCCATCCAGTGTTGTGGTTCGAGTCCCGAATGGTGACAGAATCTGAAGGTATGTTATTAAGTTTGAACAAGTTATTAAGTTTCCAGCATTACAGTGCTGGATGAAAGAAGTTTTCAGGGCTTCTTAGTGTTGCTGAATTTTATATTGTCTGATTTACTTTTCAGATATTGTGAGTCATCCAGACAGTGGAATATACGATTAACTTTCTTGTTTGCACTTCATAATTGATGGGTGGAGATCACAGCCAAAAGTAGGTAAGGTAAAATCAACCTTAATGCAAATTAATTAGCATGTTACTGTGCTAATATTCAAACACATAGATGCAGATCATGCGAGTGATACTCGTGTATAATTAAAAAATGTAGGATTATTGGTGGACTGACACACTAACTGCAAGGATAGCATGCCAATGATACTATACTTCTTTTAAGACAGTGCCCAAATGAAATTTTTAATACAGAAGGAAGAAAGATATTTGATATCATTCACAAATATTTCAGTAATTTACCCTCTTTTGGGCATTTTTATCTAACTGCCACTATGTCCTTTTTTGAACTGGGCATGGTGTATGAAAATAGAAATTCTGGTAGCTTTTTTGACAATTAATGTCCCTGTAATCTGTTAGTACAGATGCTCAAAAGCATTTGTTTCCAAGAATAACTGAAGTGTTTGTTTTGAGTGAAATTAGCAGCTTCAGTATGTGTTCTGAGGCTTTGAAATTCCAAAGTGGTTTCAATCTTTCGTGTCTGTTTTCTACCATTTAAACTTTGTAGCAATTTTGATGATACAAAATCCTTCCCTTAAAGACACATAGTGCAGTAGAAATTAAGTTGCAGGATATTATAAGAAATGTATGCGCATTTAAACGATCATGTTTTTGTGCAAAAATCAAAGGTTTTGAAGTGATGGGCATTTAATATTTTTAAATGTATTGAAGTTAGCACATATGATAAACATGAAGTTAATCACGACATATGATGAATCATTTGTAGAATACTTATAAAAATAGCTTACTGTGAGTAGAGAGAGTCTTAGATGGCAGAGCAGTGGTATGGCAAGTTAAAGATTGCTGGTTTGAATCCCAGGCATGGCATTGAATTTTTTGTCTGATTGTATATACTCGTGCACTATTCTGTGTATGCAAACAACCCATGCTCTTTTCAGTGAAGGTTCCATGAATCTTTTCAATGAATTGGATCTTTTGAATGATCCCTTGATCTGTTATTTATAGTGAACATTTTAACACACTAAGTATTTTAAACGCTTTTCATATATAGCGCATTGCATCCGAGGTACTATGGGAGGTTAGGTTTTTTTATATAAGCTTAGGTTTCTGAATTTATGGAAGATTAGCATTAGGTTAGTTATATATATATATATATATATATATATAAGCTTAGTTTTCTGAATTCAAAGAAGGTTAGTAATTTTTTTAATGAAAAGTGTCTAAAATTTCACTATAAATAACAGTTCGAAGGATCCTTCAAAAGATCTGATTCATTGAACATTCAATGAAAAGTTCCATGGATCCTTTGCGTATACTGAATTTTATTTTGTTCAAGTAACACAAAGTGGTGGTGGTTTTACAATAAAAGTGTTATTTCCTTCTCATTTAGCACTTTATCAACAAAACTTTTTGCCACTTTTTAACGGTTTCCCAGTTTTGTGTTAAAACAGCTTATTCACAGTACGCACTTCTTCCTTTGTCATGACAACTCAAACACTAACTGATAAAATCGAAGATTTGACCTGAGCTGAGCATATGAGTGCTAGCATATTATGAATGACTGTATGCTTATCATATATCCTGTGTTATGCAAAGAGTTTATTTGGTACTCAGATAGCACAGCTGCGAATTCGTTGCTGCATTTCTCATATAGGCAAGAGAATAGCAGTCATCCATACAGTTGGTAATTAACAAAAAGATACTCTTTGATTGTTAATGCAATAGCAGGTAGAATTAAGAAAATCATATTTTGTAATCTCTTAACAGTTATATATCCATTACCTTTAAGAATGAGTTCTTACGATAACCGCAAGTAGTTAAGATCCCGGATTATCCAATTGGATCAACGATAATCCTGCCGCTAGCTGGCGTTGGTGTCGCGTTAATCCCTCTTAATCCGCCTTAATCCGATGGATTAAGGTGGATTAGAGGGATTAGCGGGAAGTTTGAAAAGTTGCCACTAGCGGTAGGATTGGCGTTAATCCGCTTGGATAATCCGGGATCTTTTTTTTTTTTTTTATTTTTATTTTTATTACACAGGATACAGAGAGAGATATACAATATATGTTATATATTTGGTAAAACGAGTACATACAAAAAGCATTAAAATACACATGTGGATGATAGATAATAAAGCTATGAATACTGTGATAAGAAGTACAAAAACACATATGAATAAAAAAATGGATTAAAAAGAAATCACATTGATATATAGCACATATACACTGTTTATGTCTGAGATGCATTGTCACACATGTTTATGCACTCACGCACTAGGATAACTTTAAAAAATGTGGTGTGTTTGGGAGGTGGACGTTGGACGGTTATATCTTGATCTTCATCGCTGCTGCTGCTGTCTATGCGAAACACGTGTGGACGACGGAGAGGTTGGGTGATGCAGGTGATGAGGAGGTGTGAGAAGTTGTCGCTGAGATGTTCGTCGGGAGTGGGAATGTGGATGGGTATGATGAAGTCTGTGTCGAAGCTGATGGCATGACAACCTGAAGCGGTGACTTGGTTGCAGAGTGCGGATTTTGCGTTGTTGTTGATGTAGATGCTGCAGGTGGAATCTTGTAGGAAGAGGTTCATTTTGTTAGGTGCACAGTTGACGTGGATAACATCGGCATGATCTATGAATAGTTTGATGGTGACGGTTTTGACGTCACCGAAGAAGGTGGTACAGGTGGAGATGATGCGGAAATTGGAGGGAAATTGACCTTTGGTGGAGAGACTGGGATTGAAGAGAAGTTTGAGGGTGAGGTTGTTGCCGACGAAAATGGGGTCGGTTTCGCAGGCCATTATGCGGAGGTGAATTGTACGACGTAACGTTTGAATCCACTGCGGAGTTTTTCTTCGCCTTTGTAGATGATGCAGAAAGGGTTTTTATTTAGGTTTTGGATGAGTTCGGGGGAGGCTTTTCCAAATCTGGAAGGAAGGAAAACCTCGGTATCGTCGTCTAGTTTGACGACGGTTTTGGCTCCGTATACGGTTTCGACTGATTTGACACTCTGCACACGGTATGGTACGTTTTCACGTAGGGATGAGACGCTGAGTATGTCGCAGGTGTTGGATAATTCTTCAAGTTGGCGAATGGCGTCCATTTTGGCAGAAGCGGCAGTGTTTAACAAACGGAGCTGGGCCGTCGAAATGGATGCGTTGTGTTGGTAGGTTGTAATGCTTGGTGCACCTTCGGTAGGGAGCACAAACTTCCTTTGCGTCGATGGAAAGCTGATGCCAAACGATGTTTACGTCGAATGGAGGGTAACGAGAGAAGATGGTGTTACCGTTTTGCAGGATCACTTGACGTTCTTGGGGCAGGAGCACCTGAAGGCGTTTTCCGTTTTCGAGGTACTTGAACAATACGGTGAAGCACCCGCAGGTCATGAGTTGTTTCTGCCGGCGTATTTGCGGAGGAACTCTTGGATCTGCTGGTTGAGTTGAGCAAGGTCTTCGTAGAAGCCCTGGTAGCACCGCTGGCACAGGTGCGTGAGACGATATCGGAGTTGGCAGCTACACGTTGGATGGAAGCAGAAGGAGCAGTGAAGAACCGCACAGGGGTCTGCTGACATGTCACGACGACAGCTGAGCATGGCCTGCGTGCTAAACGTGGAGGGGTATGCTTATTTGAAGGTTGCATGCGCAGGAACTGTGTGGTGGGGATGTTAATCGGTAGGAAGCGATAATGAGTGTGGGAAAGGAAGTGGGTATGGATATAGCAGGAAACGGGACTGGTTGTTAATTGGCAGGAAGGGAGATATGGAAAACCCCGACATCCTGAGGAAGCGATAATGAGTGTGGGAAAGGGAAGCGGGCATCCGCAGGATATGTTGAACGGTTGGAAAACCGCATCCGATGGGAAGCGATAATGGGAGGATTTGAAATGGAAGGAAATAACGGTGGACTGGAAAAAAAAACCCAAGCTCACCACCAAACGTTGCTTTTGCTGTAGGTAATTTTTTCTTGGTGTTCTTCTTCTTCTTGCACAATAGTTTTGTTCTGATGGACGCTGAACTTCCACTTGCCGTGTATAAGATCGGGTAGAATATAGGTTGGAACATTGCCCAAATGTACGGTTAAGCATCTGCCGAAGCACATGCGGTCTTGGTGTATCATTTCCTGCATGTTAGCTACAGAAATGTACTGTTGTTCGAAGAAGATTATGTATAAACCTCTTGTGGCAACAAATTGGAAGCATTGTTGGGACGAATGGTGCTCTTCTTCTTTACGATTTGTGTTGCACGAAGGCCACAAATGCGTTTTGAAATGGATATCGTTGAAACTGGTGTTGGAGAACACGAAATGAATTTGGCTCTCGCAGCTGTGAACTTTGACGGACACAAGTTTGTCGTCGTAGGAATGATCGATGAAACGGAGTGCATAAGGAGCATTTTTTTTAGGATGCCCCTCTGCTTCGTAATTTTTAAACACCTTGGTTCCCTCGCAGTACACGGAGACGTAGTTTCTGTATCCCATGCTGGAGGTGCTTATGGGTTGGTGGTTGCGAGGCGACTGACGGTTATGGTTGAGAGATGTTTTGGATGAGGAGAGGTTTAAGGAAATGTTCTATTTCCAGGAAGGTTCGAAAAGTAGCGCACCGGATATACTTGGTGAACTGGGTAAAGTTTGTGGAATCGAAAGGTGTGTTGGAAGCATGAAGGAGGTACTTGCGGTAGGCTAATATTTGATTTTGCACGTCCATTTCTTCTTTCCTCTTGTGATAGAGGATGTCGGTAACGATTCGTTGCAAGCTTTCCAGTGCGTCCCATTCTTGCGGGGTGAGGGAGATGCTGTTGCCTTGCAGATCTTTGAAGACGATGTTTAGCTTTCCGAAAGCGCAGCTGAAGAGGATCGAAATGCGTTCGCAGAACTGATACTCTTGCAGACGTCCCTCGGAGTGGTGAAGGTTGCGATGGATGATAGACTTTGTCTCGGCGAGAGTGTTCCATTCTGTGGAGCTGAGGACGACGTCGTTGCGTTTTCCACATTTTGCAATGGTGACCACAAGCTGGTGTGGCGGGGCGGGAGAAAAGCCGACGCACACGAACTTGGTTTGTTGTGGGTTAAGAAAGTAAATATCAGAAAGGGGTCCGATGAAGGGAAGTTGCTTGGGCGGGTGTTCTTGCGGTTCTTCGGGATGTTCCTGGAGGATGGTAAGTTGCCTCTTGGCTGATGGCGATTGCTGCGGCGTTTGTAGACCCAGGGCACTGAAACGAGAGAGAGACGAGCGTGTTAGAGCATTGTAAGATGGGATGAAGCGGAAACGAAAAGCGCAAGAGAAGGAGTTTACTTACCTGGGCGGTGTGTGTGCGGTTTCCATGTTTCACTGCGAATAAGGCCGGCGGCACGCATATGGCGCTTTATAGCAGCGGGAGCGAGTTCTGAAAGCACACGAGAGAGAATGAGCACCAGAGACTATGGAGTGAAATGAGGGGTGTACAGAAAGTTCGTTACCTGCAACGGTTGACACGACTGTAGAGCGCCGGAACATTTGGGGAGACATGCGTCTTTGTAGGTGTTTTGAATGACGGTATCGTTGTGGTTATAATCGCTGATGTGAAACTTGGAAAAGAACGCGTTTTTGGGAAAGCCGGAGCAGCGGTGGGTGAGATAATCGATGACGTAATGACCGCACGTGGTGCTATCATACCCTTGCAACCTTCTGGCATTGTGCGACCATCGGTTACCGCAGCAGCCGTTGAGAAACTTTAGAAAATGAGGCGATAGGGGTGCTAGACCGTAGCTGTCGAAATACTCTCCGTGACCGCTCTGTGCGACAAAGATGCAAACCCAGTGCTTGCCTGGCAGGGTGATGGGATCGGTGTTAACGACTAAGGCAAACGGAAGCTTACGATGGGTGTTTACTGCGGGTAGCGTATCGCAGGCGAAAACGCCTAAAAAGTGAGGGCGCGTTGAGGGGCAGGTGGATAGAAAGCGGTCTATTTGAAGGGAGTTCATGATATGAGGATGGACCTATTGGCGTCGATTTGGAGGGTGCGATGTATTTCCGCCAGTACGAGAAGAACGACTGGTTCTGCCAGCTATTTGGCAAAACCGACTCTTATAGACACGGAGCCGTGGCGCTGACCGGAGATGTAAGATTCGTTTGCGCTCATGTCGGCAGTGAGGTCGAAAGCCATG
Organism: Deroplatys truncata; assembly: GCA_030765065.1. Taxonomy (NCBI): domain Eukaryota; kingdom Metazoa; phylum Arthropoda; class Insecta; order Mantodea; family Mantidae; genus Deroplatys; species Deroplatys truncata. The sequence continues at coordinate 97,898,956 of CM060986.1, read as the reverse complement.
ACGGTGTAACCGTGGGCGTAGGACTGTCTGGAGATGGAGTGCCCCTCGTCTTTGAAATGAATGCCGAGACCGTCTTGAAGGGTTTGAAAGCATTGCATGTAGTGGCCCTTATCAAAGTCGGGTTGAAGGGGTTGAGAGGGTACGGGTTGACCGTTGACGTAGAGTTGAAATGTGTTCATGTGGAAATGTTGGAAATTGAAGGGGTTTTGGTGACGTCGCCAGTGTAGGCCTTGTCGGAGACCATGGCGACCACCACCCTTCTGGGAATTTGGCCTGTGAAGACGTCGCTAAAGGTCATTGCGCTAGTGTCTTTGGGAATGCTGAGGGCGTGAAAGCTCACATCCTTGAGATGGTACTTTGCGTTGCTCTTTGCAAGCGCAACCTGATGAGCAAGCTTGATGGTGGGCCAGGGTCTAACGGTTTTTAGATGTAGCGTGGCGGACTGAATATCGGCGTAACCTTTGAAGGTGGTCTTGTCGGAAAACAAATGAAATTGGTTGGAGGAAGGGGTGAGCTTTATGGTGACGCTGACGTTGTTGAGCAGCAATGATTCCTGCCTAAATAGGGCGTTGGATAGGGGCGCCATGAGCTGGACGACCTTGCTGGTAGTGGTGAACCCCTTGCGATACAAGAACCCTGCGTTTGCGGCGAACGTGTCCATGATACCCGCCGTGTCTTTCATCCAGAGAGTGGACTGTAGCTTGGAATTCATGGCATCTTCCGAATAATTGAGAAGAGTCTCGAGGTACGTTCTGTAGGGGTATCCTGCCTGTGGCATGGAGACGATGACGCTATTGAGCGATACCTCCACTTGTTGAAACAGGGAATTTAGCGCATTGTTGACGAAAGTGACGTTATCCTCGGCTTTGAGAGCCGCTCCATCGGCATCGAGGATGCGAACGAAGAGTTCGAGGACGACGTAAGTCATGTCGAGGTATTCGTCCGCATTTCCAGAATAATGAAAAGTGATGGGAGCATTCTTCATGATGGTGTTTTGCGGGTTTAGGGATACGAACCGAGACTCCTCCACGTTCATCTGAACGGGAAGGTCTTTGAAGAGGTCGAGTTCGGAACTCATGTGGATGACTGCTTCGGACATTATGAGAACACGTCTTGAACCTTTCGCCTGCCGCGTTTCAGCTTCGACTGCTTCGGCTTGGAGAGTTTCGCGCGTTTTATTGCCTTGAGTCGTCTCATGCCCGATCCTATAATCGAATCGATTTTTTCGTCTGCCTTGCGTTTGAGATTCGATCCTGCCTCCTTAAGCCTGAGCTTGAGAGCTTCCTTAGGAGGTCCTCCTCTGGTGGCCACGTCGGACAGCACGTGCGCGCCCACTTTGAGCGCCTCTTTGCCGACCGCCTTAGCGCCGCTTTTTAAGAAGGGTAGAACGGTTCTGAAAAGGCCTCCGAGCGCAGAAAAGAGACCGCTTCCTCGCTGGTAGCGCTTACCGCGATAGAGAGCGAAATCCCGATGGTCTAGAGCGCCACCGGCTTGATTGAGATAGTATTGCGTTACGGTGTGCACGTCCATTACTGTTGTTTTGGTCTGAAAGTGAGAACTATAGTGGAGGATAATCCGTCGGCAAATGGGAGAAGATCGCCATAACCGTTCCTTAAATCTATGTTGACTGTTTTGAAGTCTTGTGTTATGAGCGGTACCCAGTTGAGAGGAAAGAAGGACTTTTCGTCGGACATGTACGTGTTGTTGCTTTTTTCGTATTCCACCGCCACGCTCTCTATCACTTGGACAAATGTGTCGCCCACCACTTGCGGCGCCACCAGATTACAGTAGATAAACATTTCGTAAGGGAACCCCATATACGGGTCTACGGGGTGTTTTGGGGCTTTCTGCAGGATGATGTTGGTGTAGGGTTCGAAACCCAGCATCTTGGCCAAGGCTGGCGACAGCAGCAAGCTGTGAATGCGATGAAGCGGTGCGGTTTCAGCGGGGCGCTCGGAATCGGGAGTTGCGGCGGTCTCCGAAGAGGGTGGATGTGCGCCTTCGGCCGTTGGTGTGGAAGGAGCGGTAGGCTCTGGTTTAGGCTGCAGTGCAGAAGCGGATGGGGGTTGCGAGGCGGTTGCTGGTTTGGGAGAGCCCGGCGGCTTTGGCGGATGGTGTGTGCCGCTGGGTCTCGGCCTTGGTGGCGGTGGTTTCGGGGTTCTGGATGGTTTCAGTTTACCCGGTGCGTCGCCCATCATCGCTTCGCTGAGAACCGTGGTCTTTGCGACGCGGACGACGTTCTCCACGAAACCGTCAAAAGGAATGTCGGGAAGTTGCTGCACATGCGTGCCTGCAGCGTTAACGCTCACCGTTCTGTTGTGGTCGTTGTATAGAAAAAAGTTTTCCACGTGCAAATTGTGCTCGATCACGGAGTTGGTTCGGCTGACGAGGTCTTTAGGGTCGTGCACGATGCCCGGGGGCATTTGCAAGCTAAATTTGGAATGCGTGGGCAGGCGCGTCATGGTGTACTTGGTGCCGATGAGCTGCGCGTCGCCTTCAGAAACGTTGTAGAATTTCACGGGGTACCTCACCTTTTGCAGGGCCACTTCCCACTCTCCCTGCATCACGATTCGCTCTGGCAGTATGTTGGAAAATTTGGAAGTGGTGTTGTCGGTAAAGTGATCCATGGAAGCGTTGCTCACGAGCGTGAGCGAGAAGGGTTCGGTCTTGATCATATCGAAGCGATCGTCGAAGCCTGAACCCACGAGTTAAATTTGGAAGGATATCCCTTCCACTTGACCAAAAGTTGTTTGTTTCGCCCGCGCCCCTTGGTTTGCAGGACGCGATCGATTTTGAAAGTTTGAGGAAGCTCGACCTTTTGCAACTCTTGGGTGTAAAAGTTGCCGTCTATGTCCTCTCCGGCGAGATCCTTGAGCTTATATACCACAGGCCGACCGCGCACGACCTTGTGTATCTCGAAGATTTCGTCTGTCCAGTTCTGCTCGTATCCCTTGTCGAATTTCATTTTCTCCTTGGATATGCGCACGTGATCTCCGACAGAGTATTTGGGTGGCGCTTTACGCGGAAGGCGCTTGTCGTCGTAAAGATTGTGGTACACTTGCACGATGTTCGTATCGTTTACGTTCTTGGGTGCCATTTTGATGGACCTGTGATACGAACTGTTGTACGACTGCAGCAGTGCCGGAAGCACCTCCACGTATCTGTAGCGGTTCGTGTGTGTGAAATATTTCCACATCTTCGCCTTGAGAGTGCGGTTGAAGCGTTCGACGACGCTGGCTTTGACATTATTTTTTGTGATGTAATGAAGCACGCCGTGTTGGTTAAGAAGGTCGCGAAAGGTTTTGTTGGTAAACTCTGTTCCCTTGTCGGTCTGCAGAACGCGGGGAACGCGCTCGGAGAATATGGAGCGAAACGCCTGTGCCACCTCGGACCCCAGCTTCGATTTCAGAGGTACGGCCCAAGCATACTTGGAGAAGACGTCGATGACGGTGAGAATGTACGCGTAAGGTTTGTTATGCTCCTTGATGCTGTTCATGACGTTGAGATCCGCCTCCCAAAGATCGTTGATGTTGGTGACGTGGTAGTATCGAGTCGGGAATCGCTTCCGCACCTGTTTGTGCAACGTGTAACTGTCCTGGGTTCGAAGAAACGATTGGACGTTCGCCTTCGATATCCCCGTGGCCTTTCGCAGTGCATTTACCGAGCCGAAGCCGGCTGGGTGTTCCGGTTTTGCATAATAGCGCCTTATCGTCTTACATTCCTTCATCGCTTACTTGTAAAGAGGATCCCAGTTTCGCATGCGAAGGTTATAGCTGGGCCTGTTCGGTTTCCTCTTGGGTGAGGCAGCAGGCGGTCTTTTCTTTTTGGGCGAGAAAGGGTTAGCTTTTACGGATCGCGATGGCCCCGACTTCTTCTTTACGTGCACCTCCTCCAGAAGGTGAACGTCGTCCTCGTCGTCGTCGTCGCTTTCGCGAAGGTAGGGTTTTCTCACTTGTGACACGAGATCGAGATAGTTTCCCAATTTATATTTCATTAACCGCCACTTTTGGTCTGCAGATATTTCTTTTTTGCGCTGAAGGTCCTGCATCTCTTTGGCCAGCTTAGCTATGGTTTTGTCGATGAGGTGAAGCTTTTCTACGGTTTTCGGCTGCGGAGCCACGACGATCTGCCTGCCGAGTTTCATCCTGTAAGTTTCGACACGAGCGCGCCGCCCAGAGAAGCCAGAATGGGTAGAAGATACGCCGGTAAAAATCCTCCTTTCTGAATCAAAATTTTCTTCTTCTTCTTCAACGGCACCTTCCTGTCGATTAACTTCCTCCAAGCCGATTTATGCCTTTTTAAGCGATTCACGCATCTGGTGGGTAGTTGCACGTGACCTCTGCACACGTTGAGCATGCATTCGCAATTGGCCTTTACGAGATCTCCGTTCGCGTTTTTCAACACCTTCTTGCGCACGGCAGGTTTCGCCTTGGCCAGCACCGTCAGATTTCCGTGCTGCCTGGCTATGCGCGCGCTGCTCAATTTGGCAATGCTCGTCTTACCCCGAACCATGTTTGCGCTGTAATGACGTTGGCGTCGAAAGGCGCGCTTTATTTAAAAACGAAAACCTCGCTCATCGGCGCTCGTTGGGAACGAAATACGAGAGCGTTTCGCCCGGTAGCACGCCCGTTCGATACCTGTAACGGTCGGGCGTGTATTGCGTGCAGTCGAGCACCAGATACCCGTGCGGTTGTTCGGTGGCCTTTTCGAAGGCCTCCAGCAGAAACTTCGAGTTCCTCGGTTCGATCTGTTGGCACAGCCTCTCTATTTGCATCTTATCCCTGTTGTTCGCGAATGCCACGATGTAGTTTGCGTTGAGAGATATCGTTCGAAATTTCTGGCCCTGCGGGAACACGTTCTGCAGGATGTACACGATTCCGAAGCGCTTGTGGTGCGAGTCTCTGGTGAAAAAGTTGGACACGTTCGAACCCCCACCCTCGAACATGAGATCGTCGAGGACGACGAGGTAATTTTCGCCCACGGAACTCAGCTCGGGCACGCCGGCGTGGGTCTCGCACTCTAGCGGTAGGGTTTCGAGTTTCGGCGAATACTCCGGCGGGTGGCACCACAGCACCTTGAAGGGAGGCCGGTCGAACGATTCGTCGGCGTTGCGTATGAGGTACTTCACGAAGGTGGACTTTCCGCAGCGCGACGGCCCCGCGACCAGCATCGTGCTGGGAAACTCGAAACGTCTAAGGCTGCGCGGTGAGCGCATGGTGCGGGTCCCGGGTTCGAAATGGACCCCTAGGGCGCTTAGCGTCTCATTTATGCGCGCACTCCCTCTTGTACCCGTAGGGATAGGAGTCGCAGTTGTCGGCAAGCACGCGCTTGTTCACCACCATCCTGAAGGTCTTGGTGCAAAGCTCGGTGACCAACGTCCAGAGGGGTTTTCTCGATATCTGAGTACCCACGAGAGTGACCCTCTTGGCATTATCCCCGAGCACCACGTCCCGAATCACGTCCGCGTTCACGCGCTCCAGGTTGCCGGAATTCAAGGTAATGCCCTTCACCTTGCACACCGAGAAGTTCCGGGCACCTAATTTCGAGGCAATAGCTCTTCGGGCCCGTGGAGGCGAACCGGGAGACGTAGGCGCCCTTGCCGTACTTCTCCAGCTCGTCGGTCATGTCGCCGAGGAAGCGACCCACGGCCGGCATCCACTGGCCCGGCGCGTACGTGGCGATCACCGAGTCCGTGTCGAAGTAGCAGACTCGGTCCCCCAACGCGCGCAGGTACCCGTACAGGTGCGCGCGCGTGCGCGGTCGTGTACGCGGCCACGACGGCGTTCCCCGTGGGGTTCACCCTGGAGCTCTGGTCGACGTACCTCCACACGACGACCATCACATCGTCCGTGGCCGGGAGGTAGGACTGCACCTCCACGGCGGGGTCGTTGAGCAGTTCGACGAGCCTGTCGTAGCGATCGACCAGTTCGCACGTGGTCAGGTTGTCCCTCTGCCCCATCTTGCCCCAGAAGGAGTTGAGCATGAGCTTGGCGAGCTCGCGCCTGCCCGGATTCGGGGCGATGGCGTCGGGGTCGAGAGCGACGCCTTCGCGTTGCAGAAGCTCCTGCACGTAGGCTTCCTTCTGCTCGGGCGAGTGGCAGTCCGAAGGCCAACCGGAGGCTTCGGTCTTGATCTTGAGGAACTGGTTCACGTACGCCTCGAACAGTCCCTTCTCGCCCGTGTCGGGGTCGTACCGCACCGTGTCGTACTCCCAAATTTCGTACACGCGCAGCAGTCGGTACCCCTCGTGCAGGGCCGCCTTCACCTCGTCCAGGACCCACGTCCCCGTCAGACACCTCTCAGTCCTCCGGGTGCCGGCACGCCTCTTGGCTTTCCGCCTCCGCACATGCGCGGCACAGGACGAACATCAGCTTGCCGTGGATGCGAGCCGGCAGCACGGGGTGATACAGGGCGTTCGGAGGCAACACGGTACACTTGATCAATCCGCCCTGGATGTCCTCGAGGTTGGGAAAGCGATCCAAGTGGATCTTGGGGTGGCCCACGGGGTACGGCTTCGTCTTGTTCACGAAGGGGTAGAGGGAGCACACGTCGAGATAAAACATCTTGGTGTCGCCCGACGCCTCGGCGTAAGTCTTGGTGCAGTTGGTGCGCCCGCCGAAAAAGGCATCCCTCGGATTCAGAGGTTCCGGGTGGGGGAAGGCCTTCGCGATTCCGCCAGTTGCGGGTCGGGCTTCGCCATCGCGTTAAATTCGCACTCCCACATCTCGACGACGTCGTACCCGGCGCTTCGGATCTTGTTGCAGATTTTCACCGTGCTCTCGTGCCTGCCGGCCATCGTTTCTTTCCCCGTGTTATACAGCACGGCGTGGCGATTGTGGAAACATCGCTCGCAGCCGTGGTACCAGCAACCGTGAAAGAAAAACACCCGCTTCCCCTCCCCGTCCTCCGTGTACCCGTCCACCTTGTGCCCGAGGACCTTCACTTCGCGCCCTCTCAAGGCGTGCTGGATGGTGACGTTTTTCTGCGCCTCTACCCAAGACAGCCAAATGCAGGCGATGCGCGAGTGCTTGTCCGCCAGGCGGTAACCGCCGGTGGGCAACAGTGCGATCTTGTCGCGCGGCATAAACCGCTTTCGGTAGACGCACATGCACGCATGCGCGATGGTGACGCACTCTCGGAACGGGTCGATTCCGTTCTCGTCCAAAAATTCTCTCCTAAATTTCGAAACTCCCCGGCTCAGCAGAAACACGTCCATCTTGCAGTACGCCACCATTTCCTGCTGCATGTCGAACACGTACCCGGAGGACGCCCTTTCCTCGTGCCACTGCTCGAGCGCCTTCCTCCCCTCCACCGACATGCCGTCCGGGCAGTAGTACTTTGCGTCGGGAATCGAACCCACGTAATGCTCGTTTTCCTTCGTGTTAAAGAGGTATGGGAAATAACCTTTGCTTTCCTGTAACCCAAAAGTCTTAGAAAAGCGAGCCAGCGGCATGGGAATGAAGTTGAGCGAGTCTAGAAACGTGACGTCACCGTGCTTCATTTGGTAGATCTTGGTGCCGTTCATGATTAACTCGGGCGTCCACTTTAAAGTGCCCACCATGTATTTCAATAGAATTTGGCCGTCGTAGGAGCGCATGTTATGGGCCAGCAGCACGACGTCCCAGGCTTCGAACCTCGGCTGCATCACGTGGTCGAACAGCTGCTTCACCGGCGCGTCGGTAAAAACGTGTTCTTTCGTGCCGCACTCGGTGCAGAACGCCATCTTTTCGCCTTCGTCTATGCACAGGGGGCACGCTTGGTAAAGCACGCATAAATTTGGAACGTGCTCGTAAGTGTTCTCTTTGTTCTTGTACGCCGTGTTCTGCGTGCATTCGAAATCTATGAACATGAACACGAAGCGGTTTCTCTTGTTCGGTGAACAGTACGGTTGCATGTAGCACATGTGATTGCTGTTCACGTGAACCTTGCAATAGCAGCAAAATTTTTCTCCGCACTCGTGCGCCCCTTTTCGGTGTCTCAGGTTCACCAGCTTATTGCAAGTAGTGCACACTTTTTCCACGTCGCACACCGACAGCGCCTTCGGGTAAAAGCCGCCTTTCCTCGCATGATTCGCGAAACAGGTTGCACCCTTAAAGTCTCGGTTACACGCGCCACAGTGTATGAACGCTTCATAGCGCTTAGGGCACTGCTGGTGGCACTTTGGGCAAGCGCCGTCGCATCGATGGAATTCTTTTTTGTTCAACGAGGGATAATGGCAATGACGGCAATACCACTTGCATTTAAAGCACTTGTGCAAGTCTACGATGGCGTTAAAGTGCCCCTCGTGAAACATGACGTCAATGGGTTTATCTGTTTGCTTCTGTGACGCGTACATGACGTGTTTGCCCGTATGATCTGCAAACACCGTCACCGCGTACCCCTTTAACATCGCGTCAAAATCTCTGACGTCATCGATAGTAAATGGACCGTTCGTCTTTCCTACCATTTGGCACAAGGCTACGGCTTTTTGTTTCTGCAGGTATTCCGACCGTTCAATGGTTTTATAATTCACGTCTCCATCCACTTTAGCTTTGTCCAACCGCTATAGCTCTTGTTAAACACAAGCTGTCTTTGTTCATAATTTCTACTATGCCTTTATTGCCGGTACACGCATCGCACGGCTTGTGACACGAACCCGACACCTCCTTGGTCCAAACGAAAGTGAGTTTCAGAGGTCCCCCTAGCAAGAACTGCTGGTTGCTTTGCATCACCTTCTCTATCGATTTTATAACCGCCTCCTCATTCACCTGGTCCGTTCGTCTAACGCTCATGTTAAAAGCTTTGGCCGGGTGTTCCTCGTCCGCAATGCTTACGCCTAAATATCCCGGTTCGTTCCCCAATAGATTTTCTTTCGCAAAGTTAATAATGTCCGTAAACAGAAGCGTCACCCATTGTTCTGGATTTGCATCTCTGGGTCCCGGGTTCACGGTAATTTCTGTTTCCGTGTAGCCGGAGAAAAGCCTTTTCAACGTTCTCTGCCTATGGGCTATAATGTCGAACCTGGGCTGCAAGGTTCCAGATTCGCTTCCCCCTTGTTCCGGCTCCATGTTTCGTGCTTTGTTCAACAACATCTAAAACGTTTTTTCCCCGTTCAAACACTTCCACAACGCGCCAACCAAGTGCTGTTTTATGCGCTGCTTCTTTTTAGGCTATATCAACAACTACCGCAAGGCAACTCGTTAATGTTTGTTTCTTAGTAACATCAATGTCCCTCCATGCGCTCGCGTACTGCTTATATCAAACGAGACGTTTTTCTCACAAAAACAACGCTTCCAATATAGCGTATATGTTTTAAACAGCTAAAACCTTATAATTCTTGGCCAAGTCGCTTTTCTCGCACAATCCACACTTTCGCGAGCGCTTATCGCCTGGTGCCTTTATACGCTGCTTATCGCAACCACAACTTCCGCATGCGCACTCATTTAAAGTCCTCATTAAAAATCCAGGCCCGTTATCGCGCCACAACGTCCGGAGTTGCAATCAGCCACTTTTCCGGCGCACTTCCGGTCACACCAGCGAGCCGCCACACCATCCGGTTGCGATAACCATTAAAATTCCCTATCGCCAACCACACCACCATATTTAAAAGTTTTTCGTGCTTATCGCTTCCGTTCTCACAGCCATTTAACTCGGCACGTCATCGTTCTAGAACTTTAATCAGCGGCGGCCATATTGTGACGCACATCCCCTCTCCTGATTACAGGCCCTTTAAACCCTTAGCACTTTGCCTCGCTAGCTTCACTCTCAGTCTTGTTCCAACATTCAGCGTGTCACAATGGAGCAACTCCCCTTCTCGTCGGTGACAGTTACTCGCGAGCTTTTCTTTTTGTCGCCCTCCGGCAGGGTTTACCAGCAACTGCTAACTAGGCGTGAACAGTTCTCCGGGAACGAGGATCCATTGCCGGGTTTCTTCGGTGCTTTCGGCAACCTCCAACCAAACAGCCTGCTAGGCAACAACATCGGCGACCAGCAAATCGGCTCACCTCAGGCGTTGCAAGCTTTCATCGGGCATCTGCAACCAAGCAGCCTGCCCGTCAACAGCATCATCTCAGCAGGCCCTTCGCCACCCTCGGCCTCTCCTGCGTCTCTACAGGCGGTGCTGGATTCCACGCAGTCGGTAAGCAGTGACGACAGCGGAGTGTTTACACCCCCGTTCAACACCTACGCTGCAGGTGTTACACCAAGGTATCATCTCCCCCACTCCCCTTCATACTCGCCTCAGCCGCAGGAACCTCCTCACGCAGTTCGACAGGGCATCGGTTATTCAGCACCCGAGCTCCGGCTGCTCCTGCTCCGAGCAACTTCATCACCAACAGCCTGAGGAGCAGAAGGACCCCAACACCAGCGTAGCCGACCTGGCCGTCCCCATGCTGATGCCGATTTCTCGCCAGGCTCGCCGGCGTTTCCTGCTAGAGCAACCACGCGCATCGCGCTTTGTCGCGAAAAAGGCGAGATGCTCCTCTTAGTGCAGCAAGTGGGTTTTGTTTTTCCAGCCTCTTTCCATGCTCGTGTGGCAAACATTTTATTGTGCAGTGGTTTTCTTCTCCCCCTTTTGAACCTTTGCTCTTTTACACTTCTTTATGGCTTGTTGTCTGTTTCGCACAATTAGCGAACAGAAAGAACGTAAACAATACATTATACACCGGTTGCCTTTTGTTACCAACGACGAACTTTTAAACCATTTAATTGACATTGGCTCAGATTCAGAAGTGTTAGACTTTGTAGGTCTTCCCAATACGATCTACCAACCGGCGTGCTTGTTTTGCCAGGCTTACCGCATCTGCTTATTACATCAATTTAGCATTCCATATGCTCACTTACATACTTTTGTTTGCAAGTGTAAGTCTCATGTCGTAAGACATTACTTGTGATACATACATTTATATCACACAATGTTCTGTTGTAGCAAATCATCAGGGTTCTGCACATCGTGCATGGCCAAGAAATACGATGATAGGGTTCTACAAAGTATATTAAAAGTGTACACCGTTTACACCGTGTGGCATCATGCGAACCCAAACCTTAATGTGTACACGCCAACATGTTTACAGTGTCAGGCACGCCGTGCCTGTTTTGTTAATAACATTGACATTCCTTTCAAACATTTGTCTTACAAGCACCATGGACACTGTGCTCGATGCGGAGGTTACCTACCGTAAAATGTATTTGTATACAATTTAATATCTGTGTTATTTTTGGAACATGTTTTGCTCTATAACCACATTAATGGTTTTATCTCCATTGTTTCTTATATTCTGCTCTTAAAAATCATTTTATGTCTCTCTCTCTTTGTAAAGTTTTTTAAAACCTATTTTGCACTGTGTTTTTCTCTCCTGTTTTTTTCGCACTTCACACTAAATGTTTAAATATATATAAAATTAATCAAACCTTCCTGTTTGTGTTCTTTCTTTTTTTTCTCCTAAAAATCATTTTACCTCAACAGGGCTCCTTTCCTTCTCCTTGTATGTTTTCTTAGCTGTCACAATATAAAACATACTCCAACTAGAACAATAATATTTAACATTATTATTATTATTATTATCGTTTAAACTTGTTTTCTCTTATTCTACTAAGCTAGTGTTTTATCGCTGTACTTATGTGTTTTCCACAAGCACAGACATTCATTTTACCGGCAACAAGACTTGAGCTATCAGCTCTAAAAAGCGTTGCATTTCCAACAATATTTGACATCAAGGCAACCGTTCTACATTACAACTTAATCGTCAAGGTCCCGCTAGCTGGCTTTTATCTTATACCGCAGACTTCCGTTAGCGAGCTCAAAAGATATCGCTTGCCCTATTCAAGTCAAGGTTTGCATTCGTGATAACCAGCTCTTTAATTTTCCACCTACACACACTCTCTTCACTATAACGTCTTCCTATCTACACACATAATGTTTTTACATCCAATATCGCGCGTCGTGTTCTCGTCCTTTGCGTTTTATTGGTTATTTCGAATTCTGTTTTCATAATTAACCCATTTTCTCTTTCAGCTACCTTATCCTTTTTTCATTTCGTTCCGTATTCAAACTCTTCTTCTTCTTCTTTCATCTCTTTCCCATCATCCCCTCCACCATCTCCAACCTCTTCTTCTGTGTCAAAAACAAACGTAAAAACAAACAAACAAACGTTTGCTGTATTCATGCGTTCAGTTTTTCATGTTTTGTTCTTGTATAAGTCTTGTTTTCTCTTTCAGCTTCCTTCTTCATTTCGTCTCATATTCCGGTTCATCCCCCTCCGCAACAAACCCATCTTCCTCCACCGCCTCCTTTCCCTCCTCAAACGGTATCGGGTCTTCATCGTACGTTTGCTCATAATTTCCAAATTCCTCATCCTCTCCTCCGCCTGTACATGCGCTTTCCAATTTTCCAATCATCTGCTTTAATGCCTAAATTCCTCGTACATTTTACTTACATTTCCTTTTATTCTATTCACTAACTCCTCCTGCTTCGTCACATTCTGCTTTTTCTCTTCCAATTCCCTTTTCATTCTTTCCAACAAACCCTGCATGACGCCCACCCTCCTTTCACATTCTTCTTTTTCCTTCCTCAACCCGTCAATCACCCTGTTTCCTTCCTTCACCTTCCTATCGCATTCTTTTTTCATTTTTTGCTTTATCACATTCACCCCTTTTTTACACCTCTCAGATGCTGCTTTTCGTATGCTCGACACCGACACCCTCCCCGCATCCCCACCATTACATTCCGAATTTATTTTCAAAGTCCCCTCCGCACCCCATCTAGACGCCCGCTTCACCCTCCCACTCATCGTCCTTCCACCACCTACATTCAACTCTCACTCACCCCATTTTCCACATCCCCCAAATATATACATAAAATTATGAGAAAAATAGGAATTCATCTCATTTACTACGCTATAAGCCATCATAAGCTCACTCTCCTTCGGCGTCAACTTCCATTCCAATTCCAAACCCTCCGGCAAGTCTACCGTGTCCACCAACAAACTACAATCCACCATCTCCACCAGAATCGATGTGTTGTCGCTAGCATACATACCCACAGGCTTTTTATAAAATTTACACCTGTCATCCACACCCACACCACCTTCCTCACACCCACATCTCCCATTTAAAATGTAACCCTCAGGACATTCAAGTTGCCCCATCTTTACACCCCCGTACATCAACCCTCCACATCTCTTCCCCCTCTGACATCTGCTTACAGGTTTTAAACAATTATACACGTTCTTAAGTGTCCCCAAGTTAATAAAATCAGATCCAAACCTACACCCACTCCCCTTCAGGTAGGTGCATGTACAGTTTGACAACAATTCGTAATCCTTTTCACATCTTGTCACATTTTCCAAATGTCCCGTCTCCACATTCAACTCGAACCCACACCTCCCAAAACTAACGCAACTTCTCTCTGCGCCAGCAACTCCTCCTATCACCAACGCTATCACTATCGCAATCATCATCTTTACCATATACTTCTTTCCACCCACAACATTCCCCTTTTTATACCTTCCCCCTCACCTCCAACATACCCCACCTCTTTTTTCTCTCAACCAATCATATTCTCTCTTATTCTCACCAATCCACACCTTTCATTCATTTCATTCCACCAATAACAACACTTCTTATTCTCACCAATCACAACATCACACGTCACTTCCTCATCTACTTTTTACCTCTTACTTGCAAATCATTCCCTCTTTCCCTTCCCAACTCTCCACAAAGTCACATCGCAAATCCTCTTCTCCAGGTCACGTGCCTTAAACTACCCATCTCCCTCAACTTCACCCCTCTTCCACCTTCTTCTTCACCACCACATATCCAACCAACCCTTAACATCAACCTTAATCTCGGTCTCGGATTAACCAACCTGGATTAACCATAATCCTACCGCTAGTGGCAACTTTTCAAACTTCCCGCTAATCCCACTAATCCACCTTAATCCATCGGATTAAGGCGGATTAAGAAGGATTAACGCGACACCAACGCCACCTAGCGGCAGGATTATCGTTAATCCAATTGGATAATCCGGGATCTTAACTACTACCGCAATAAAATGCGTAGTTCTATACCTTTCCTACTCCAATATTTCATGATGCAATACGTTTAAGGAACTATTTACATTGGCGTAAGCGTAGTGCTTAGTTTCATGACAAGAGGAAGCATATGGTTTGTTTACATCAGAGAGAACTCTGGTTTACAGTGGATAGTGTGTAATATAATCACAAGGTGTTTGTAACCACAAATTTTTCCTTAATGTAAGCAATTTCTCATTTCAGAAACCTATTTTTAAAGGTAGTTTAAACATGTGTGTTCTATTTAATTCTAGGATATACACAATGGAAAGTTGGAGTTAAGTTGTGGCTATTTGTGTCCAGTGATGGTGCTTCGTCAGAGCACAGAGAGTGACAATGACATTAATAGTGTTAAATGTTGTGGTGAAAGTTGCTAATGACATTTATTGCACTGCTGATAGCGATTTAGTGAATGACAAACAATAGCTACACTATTGCATATAATGTGTGCAGAAGTTTCTTTGTAGGAAATGGAGTTAAGTTATTCATGTCAAATTGTATTGCGTAATCTAAGAGTAGAATAAAATAACAAGTGTCAAACATGTGTTATTCTTCCAATTTTCCTGTCAAATTCCACATCCTACTGTTGGTTGGTTGCAAGTTCAAACAAACCATGGGGGCAGTTTAAGTGCAAAAGATTTTACTATGAAGCATGCAGAAGAAATTATTGCAAGGTGCTTGATCTCATTCACTCTCAAAAATTTAAATGTGACCATTTCATAATACGTATGTATTATGAAATAGAAACATTCAGCAACCACTATTAACCTCAATAATATTATATAAAAAGCAATGTATGTGCCGACTATTGGATAATTTAAATAAGTTACACAGGAATAAACAGTTGTGTTTTTCATACTAACCTAGCTGTGAGGTGTTCAGCTGATCATAATTGTGTTCTAATATTGTATTGCTACAGATGACAGTGACAAATTATTTTATGTGAGCTTTAATCGACTTCTTTAAAAAGAAATTTGAATAACTCAAAGTGTAATCACGATTATTGAAGTCACGTAATTAACTTTGTACGTCATCAGTAGCGATACAGTATTAGAACATATGATCAGCTGAGCAGACAGCTAGGCGGGTATGAAAAATACAGCTGTAGTAGCTACGAGTGACGTCATCATCAGAGAGCACGATTTTTCATAGTTTAGTTCCATCCCCGATCACTACTCACGCTGCGATCGCCTTCGTGTTTCCACCAATTTAACACTAGGGTAGCACTTCTTATACTTTGGTGTTCTGTGCGGGCGGCGGAAAAATTGTTGGGAAACCATGGGTATAACATTAACTAAAGACGGGGCAGTATACACTTGATTAATAGTTTTCATGTATGCAATACATGTTGGGTTTGTGATGATTTTGGAAACATGTATTATATAACTTCGGGTCCTTTTCCCACCTTACATATCTCGTAAATTATCTCAAGCAGAGTTTCTGCAAGCTGCTTTATTCAGATTTTTAGCTGTTGTTATTATTATTATTATTATTATTATTATTATTATTATTATTATTATTATTACTTTTATATTTTGTGTCATATACATATGGTCTATGGAAACAACTATATTACCCAGCAAACCATGTTATGTCAATATGATGCAGTACTAATTAACTTTCAAATTATATATATGAGCAGGGGTTAAAAAATCCCATGCTCATTTTCAGTCTTGACTACATTTGATAGCTAAGTCGTAAGCATCATAATAAAGTAATACGAAGCTGAAAATAACTAAGCTTGTATTTGTCATAACATTTTATTAAATTAAACACGTGTTCCGCTTAATTTTTATTTATTTATTTTAATACTTTAACTCCGATATATTTCTCCGAAAAATATCATGACATGAAGGGTGTTGTGTTTCTCTTTCCTGCTGTTTTATTGTCGTGGTTGTAACAGCCGGCGTTAGATGGCAGATCGTTCGCGATAGCAGAATCAGTTGAAAATGAATTTAATGTCGTCAGTTGGAAGGCGGCATTTCGAGGTTGATTTCTCAGTGGCTGTCTTTATTTCACCGCTTCCATACACTTAATCGTATAAGTCAGTTTATGGATACATATTCTAGAATCTGGCTTTATTTCACCATTAGTTTATCAAAGTGTACTGCTATACAAAGTACAAGGCTATTCAGACAGATGGAGAATAATTCAGATCTTTGTTTCAAACAAGCCGTTAAAAGTCAGAAACGCATTCCATGCATCAATGGATAGAGGTAAGTTAAAGGTTTTAAAAGCACTGTTAGAACCTCCATTCAGTGGCACAAAGCAGTGCCAGTTATTTGTTGAAAAATCTCATGTGTTGCATTCATATGTACTTCTTTACTCACTCTTCTACAAAGAATTCTTACAAAAGCTTATTCTTCTATTGTTTTTTATTCTATTCTTGTTAATCGAGATAAACCTTCCGTACACATTTACGCATTTTCTTGTACGTTTAAGAAGGATACAGAGGACTAAAGCAATAGATTAAATAATAATAATAAAATATGCGGGTTGCCATATGATGGTTTTGAGATTTCATGCTCTTTGCACAGAGAAAAAATCTGATGTGTTACACTCACATGACTTTCTCTACTCTTGTACAAACTATTTTTACAAACGCTTATTCTCCATCTATTTCATATTAATCGAGATAAACATTTGCAGAAACGATCTTTTGACATGCAAAGAG
Source organism: Deroplatys truncata (assembly GCA_030765065.1). NCBI lineage: Eukaryota > Metazoa > Arthropoda > Insecta > Mantodea > Mantidae > Deroplatys > Deroplatys truncata. Next base: position 97,882,234 of record CM060986.1, on the reverse strand, counting down.
ATATACATTTTACACTTAGCGACCGGTTCTAAAAATATTTAACCATCGCTTAAGGCCTAATATGTCCCCTTGTTTTGTATTTGCAAGGGCAATATAAGCACATACATATCTCTTCATAGCTGGTTGCTATGTGCAGCACCATTCTGTTTGCCACAAATTAATACTCTTTGCATATCTAAGACAAAAAAATTAATAACGAATTGCCATTTAGAAAATAAGTGTTGAAAAATTTAAGGGAATAACAAGTAATATCTCGAAAATGGTTCACTCAACAAAAAAAATGTGTATGTCATAAATTGTGTATTTTAATGCGATCTACATTTGTTGTGTAGTAAAATTTTGTCTATCTCTTATGGTTTACCAGTTATGCAAAAGTCGTTCACAATAAAGAATACTTTAAGACATTCCCAGGAAATTCAAGATATACATTTTATTTGTCATAAAAATATCTTAAACATGATATTTTAATCAAAATCGTTAGAGCCATTTTTGAGAAAATTAAAATTTTCGAAAAATCTTCCATGTAAAGGGTACTCTGGGGTGGGGAGATTTTCTTTAAAACCTTCGTGTCGCATCCTTGGAAGATACTGAACCTAAATACCAAGTTTGGTGTTTATCCGACAGTTCGTTTCTGAGTTATGCTGTTCACAGACACACACACGGACATGTTTCCAAAAATGCTTTTTTTTGGATTCAGGGGGTCTCAAAACATGTATTTCCGGTGAAATCTCGGTATCGAAATTTTGGGTGGAATACAATACTTCTCCTACTTACTATACGTAGTAGAGAAACTAAAAAGTATTCGAAAATTCAAACCAGTAGCAAAAAATATCTAGGAAACAGTCAACATAGTATTTTATTGTATTTATTTTGACACAATATTAAAATCTTATAAACTAATACCAGTGCCAAAATTACTGTATTAGAGCGAATTATGGATTATGACGTACAAAAACAAAAGGAGACTCGAAGAAAATGAAATGAAGTTTTAAGAGCAGTGGCAAGATATAAGAGAGCAGATCATAAAAGAAATGAATTATATATATAAATCTGACTGAAAAAGTTAAAAAAAATGTATAACTAAGTGGATAAGTCGTCTTCAAAGAATGAATATAGAGAGACTTCCATTAAATTTATAAAAACTATAAACCAATAGGGAAAATAAATATTGGATGACCAAATAAAAGGTGGCATGAACAAGATACGTAGATTGCTACAGACAGAAGCAAATGCATGAAGGAAGAAGGGGACGATTTTTTTTGACATCATAAACTTTAACGAGATGTACAATTTTAGTGTAATAAGATTTATCTGAAGAAGGGGACGATTTATTTTGACATCATAAACTTTAACGAGATGTACAATTTTAGTGTAATATCATTTATCTATCTCTTCCTCCTCGTGTGGCGCTACAGCCCACGCGGGGCCTGGGCCTGCCAATCCGACTGCCGGCTTCACGCTCACTTACACACGACAGAGGTGGGCGATCGTCCAACCGATACAGGGAGGTGATGCGGCAGCATAACGCATCCCCAGCCGGAAAGTTGGCTGATGAGACCAGGATCACTGCCTATCGCAGCTCGTCACTTTCCTCGCGATGCTATATCTTACAGTTTACCAATTGAACAGCAGAAAAGGTTGTAACCCTCATTTCTTTCCAAAGTTGATTTTACATGGAAAAAGGTTGTTAAGGGTAAACATAGATGAAATTTCTAAATTCCATGTTTACGAATATATATTCTTCAACGTTATGGTACAAGTAACACCAAACACCAAATAAATGGTAAACAAAAATGCTCCATACGATGAAAAAATAAAAATGTTACTAATGTAAACATCTACTTTGACTCTAACAAATAGGTACTTAGGAAGAAATGTTGGAAACAGATTTTTTTATAAATGTTTTAGTTTTTGAGGAAAAAAACATAAACCTATGAGACAATATTTTTATATGTAATTGATATTCCTCTAATAACAAAGAAAAATCAACCTCAATATTTTTATACTTATAGTTCTGGGTGTTTCTCTACAAAATTTGAAGGAAATTGAACCAAAATTGCATCGTATGGAACATTTTGAATGCGTACTAAAAATGTAGAAAAAACAAACGGTGAGAAAAAGAACTTTGAAATTCTAAAAGACTATCTTACCTTGTGCGCAGGCATATTTTAAAACCTCTTGTAAAATTATTTCTTATCATCAGTGAAAGGCGCCAAATACAGATTATAAAACTAGATGATGCATTCTTAATAATATACTTCATAAACAAAAAAAAATGTGCCTTCTTTAAAGGATTTTGGTAAATTTCACCTATGTGTACCCTTGCTTAATGCTGCTTGGAACAAGGCAGGGATATTGGAAGTTTCAGAGAGCATTGGTAGAACACATTCAACAGCTCTGCCTTGTCCCAATCACCATTAAAACCCTTATTCCATGTAAAAGTCAACTTTGGAAAGAAATTAGGGTTACACCTTGCTTTGGGCGGGTATTCAATTATACAAAAGCCATTTACAATGAAGAGGATTTCAAAGACTCAAAGTCATACAAATTGGTATCTTAAACATATAATATTTTAATAAAATTCGTTAGAGACATTTTTGAGAAATCAAAAGTAATAAAACTTTTCCAAGTAAAGGGTAGTCTGGAGTGGGAGATTTTCTTGAAAGTGTTAGTGTCGCATTTTTGGAAGACGCTGAACTTGAATACCAAGTTTGGAGTTTTAGTTATGCTGTTCACACACTTAAGACACATGGGTCTTTTTCTAAAAATGCCTTTTTTGAATTCAGGGAATCTGAAAACGTGCATTTCCGGGAAATATCGGTATCGAATTTTTGGGTGGAGTGCAGTACTTCCTCTTCTCTTACTTACGGATTTCCTCTCTCCCCCATTTGCTCCCATTTCATTTTCCTCTTTAATATTTAGGTTGACTCGGCGACTGTAGTTCGGTCGGTGTCGGGCAGATGGCACAGAGGTTTGCGAATTGGAACTTCTCATTTCTGCTAGAGAGAAGCCTGTCGAGCCTAGTAGGTAATGTTTCCCCAGTCCCGCTCGAGGAACGTCTCCGGGCGACCCTCCCATGGCCGGGTGGTCAAGCATGGAATCATTAGGGAACTCTGCGCGTCTCTGTCGATTTGCGCCGGCCTGCTCTGAGCCCATACGCCTCCTACGTTTCCCTACCTCATCCGTTCCTCCCTGGGGTTTATGCACAAAGACCCATTGGGGTCGAGGTCCTAGGTGTCTCCTCCTCAACTGTTCATTGTCCTTGTCGTAGGTAGTAGAACAAGTAAAATATCATGAGCACATAAAAAACAATCTTGTGTGCTGTAGTTTGCTGACAGTCCATCGTTCAAGTGCAGCAAGTCACTGTTGCATTAGATTCAACAGTCAGCCACCTCGCCATAAACAAATTTACATTTCGATCCCGAGACTAGTTTTTTCGGCTGAACATCTCAGGCGACCTCACACAAAAACATTCGCAGAATAAGGTCTACTTCCAGTGACACTATGAGGGCATCTATCTGGCACAAACACACTCATATGCAATAAAGACACCGTCGCAATGTGATCCTGTAAAATTGAATTGAGTTTTATTTATGAACGCTCTTTAACTACCATGATTCTTAGTGCTCCATTCTATATTGGGCGTGAAAGACCGGAAATTTTGTTAAGAGGCTCTTTATCAGGTTTGAGGTTCTATTACGTGCCGTAAATATACGACACGGGACCACCGGTTTTATTTCCCTTCCAAAGGAAGCCATGTTAAGGATTTTTACGCCATATATCTATCCCCTCTGCCGGGTTTGAACCTGCGACCTCGGGAACTAGAGGCTGGCATGGTACCCCTAGACCACGGAGGACGACCAATGATCCTGTAGTTAAATGGAGATTAATACTACTACTAACACTACTACTACTACTACTACTACTACTAATAATAATAATAATAATAATAATGTAACTACGGAAGCAGCTGTCATGAGGTCGCATTATTTTCCGCAGGAGTTAGGAGTAGTAACACGGAGGGGCCTCCAGTAACTGGACCACAGCACCGCAGATAGGCCATAATTCCACCGGTCTACTGCAACATACCAACCGCCATCGCCTGGTCCTACAACTCTAATACAGATTAGATGAAACAAATAAAAGGGAGTGAACGGGGTCAGGGAAAGATAGACAGGAAATTCGTCGTAGAAAGGAAACCATCCAGCATTCGCCTATCGACCAGGGGAAACTACAAATGCGAGCCTCACACGTTGCCGCGGAGCCATCTTGCTCGATTTTTCCCGCAGGAGTTTACTTATATGACAATAAATCTTACTTGAAGCTTTCACACTTATATCGCAATGGATCAGAGTCGAACCCGCAAGCTTGGGCACGAACTAATTGCTCAACTCATTGCATCACTCAGATGATATCATAGAGATCCGCCGCTGGTTAAAAACCGACTTAAGATTAAACGAACGTATGCATGTGAACGTCACCTTTCATCTATTTACGTTATCAAGGTATTTGATGTGTTCGGAACTAAGCCCTGTTCTAACGGTTAGAGTTACGAGGCGTATTTTTAAAGTAAGTACCGTTTTAATATTTTGCCGCTGTAGCGCTGCAGTCGCGATTTTGAGCATGCGACATCACTTCTTGAATTCATTAAGACACCAGACGCAGCTATGAGCGATCGTCTCTTTGAGTTTTCCTCTTGTTAGAGCGTTTCGAAATGTTCAAAACAATCGAACGACCCGCCGACTGTGAAGTCAGATCAGTGATTTTTTTTTTTTTTTTTTTTTTTTTAGAATGAGAGAAATGTTACGCTAGCAAAGATTCATCACCAATTCTGTGAGGTTTATGGGGAAACAATAATGAGTGACATTGCCCGGCCACATACAACCAAACAAACTCAACATCTGATCGCATCATTTGGTTGGGAACAATTCGACCACCGTCCCTACGGTCTGGATTTGGCACCAAGCGATTTTCACGTGTTTCTTCATCTGAAGAAATTCCTTGGTGAAAAATTTCAACGAGTTGATGTTGTGAAACAAGTTGTGCAGACTTGACTTTCATCACAAGCGGCATCATTCTTTGACGAAGGCGCACAAAAACTGTTACAAGTGCCTGAATAACGGCAAGAAGTGGTGTAAGATGATAATAAAGTATTTTGAAAATAATGATCTGTTATTTAAAAAAAAATCGCTACGTGGTTTAAAAACACACATAAGTATTAAACTAAGTTCAACATTTTCTAAGGATGCGGCACGGAGATTTTCAAGAAGGTTACCTACCCAAAATTCCCTTACATGAAAAACATTTATTTTAGATTTTCCAAAAATGCCTCTAATGATTTTCTATTAAAACGTCACATTTCAAGATATTTGCGTGACAACTAAAAATATGTATTTTTTAAATATATAATACAATATATACACATTATTTTCTGCAAATAGCCTGCGAATTCCGCTTCATTCTGAAAGAATTTTGTATAAATTTGTGTAACTTTTAGATAAAAACTTACCACACCTAAAAATAAAAACACATCAGTTACAAGTAAATTTTTGTGTCATTAACCATTTCCGAAATATTTCTTGCTCTTGGTTTAAATTTCCAATACTTATTCCTTTTTCGATGTGTTTAGTACCATTCGCACCCCTCTCCCATGTTGTTATGCAAAGAGCATATGGAATTTCAAAAGCAGTATGCCCGATTCGGTTTTGAAAGAGTCGACAATCGCTTCGACCTCCTTTATCCCATTTGTATTCATAACTACATGTAATGAAACTATTTCTGCAAACATTTATCTCGAGTAATACGAAGTAGATAGAAAAATAAGCTTTTGTAGTAATAGTTTTTAGAAGAGATGAAAATAAATGATAGTGGGTAGAGAAATCAGGTTTTGAGTAGGTAGGTAAGTTGTCTGCGCCCCACTGGAAAATCTCTTACGACCCCCATGGGCGCGCTCCTCTTAAATGCTTTACTCTGTGCATTGAGCGACATAAGACGTAATGCAGTATTGATTAAAGTTAGAACATTTAACTTGCCGTCACCGAAGTTTAGGTAGGTAGTTTAGATTTACTTGCCAGGTAATATGCGCAAAAGAACTTGACAGGAGAGTTGATTGAAGAATATTTACCGAACAGTTTACTTGGTCGGGTACACGCCCTTTTTGTATTTTACTCTCAACACCATAGAGAGCGCGACGTATGCAGTCACAAGACCAGATCACGCACGGAAGCGGCGGAGAGGCTGGGAATACCCTTTCTCACTCTCCCTCTCGCCCCTCTCGAAGCACAAGCGATCGTCCGACACAGGAAACAAAGGGAGATATCGGCACTTCCAGTGAAGCAATGCGTAGTGCCGCTTTGTTGTGAAATATTGTTAAAAAAATGTAGCGCACTCATATTTTCACGTGTGACACTTAAAAACAGTAACACCCTGACAGGAAAATTCGTGTAACACGTCTTGGCCGAAAGGTAAGTGATCATTGCCAAACTTAAAAAATTTAAATAGCTCAAAGGAAAAACAAATATATATATATATTTGAATAGATGATAACGAGAACAATAATAATGATGAAGCATGGCTTGTTTTGCAATTACGTCACTAAACGAAAATACACCACATTAAAATAGAGGTAATAGTGTATAAAAGGGCCTAGTCGTCTGCTGTAGAAGGCTAGAGCGTGGCTGTTGCCGTTAGTGCAGACCGAAAATCTGCTAAGAAGAGATGGTGCCAAGTTAAGATCATTAAATAGTGCGAATATGGCAGATGAAGGAACTGAACACAGCTGATATGTTACTAGTTTTGCAAGCGTGCGAATGATAGATTAGATATTTATGTGTCTGCTACTACTATTTTGCAAACATGTATTTGATTAGATTAGTTACATGTGCGTCTACATACATAAACTCCGCATCCCTCTCTAACTGACCTATATGATCATACATAAACTCCGCATCCCTCTCTAACTGACCTATATGATAGTATAAGCAAATTGGTTTTAGAGGGCCCTCGATAGCGATGGAAGTGATGTGTTAAATGTCCTACAGATGTTACTCTATGTCATTCTCAAGCTCTAACGTAATGCTGGCAACATATGAATAACTAATGCCGCCAAAGCCGGTAAGATACTCAAGGCGTAAACGAGGGATTGAAGGACCCTCAGCCTCAAAACGTAGCCGAGGGATCTGCGCGTCTAAAACTCGAATGATTCATGTTTGCAGAAATTCCTTACTTCGCGGATTTCACGTATTTAAGTTGGCACTTCCTATTCAGCGTCTGTTTTAGGGGAAGATGGCTATGTTTGTTGTGTTCATATCACAATTTTCCTATAAAAGTAAAACACCTAACCGGGCGGGTAGGTGGGCACAGGTATTGACGAGATCACATCTACTTATAAACTCACTCTTAAGATAATTTACTCCATTCCTTCTTGCTTTTTTCAGCGTTTTCAATGAAGATCACCTAAAAGCAAAATAGCCGTTGCCATTAGTGCAGACCGAAAATCTGCTAATAAGAAGAGATGGTGCCAAGTTAAGATCATTAAATAGTGCGAATATGACAGATGAAAGCACTGAACACAGCTGATATGTTACTAGTTTTGCAAACGTGTAAATGATAGATTAGTTAGATGTGTGCATACTACTACTATTTTTCAAGCATGTATTTGATTAGATTAGTCACATGTGCGTCTACATACATAAACTCCCTATCCCTCGCTAACATACAGAGGGGCGGCTGGTGACTCTGAACTTTGGTGGTTCACAACATTATCCTTGCAATTTGAAATGTTTTAAGTAATAAATACGGAATAAGTTTCTCACTATATGCTGATTAATTTACGCAATAAACAAGAAATGGGAATTCACAATATATAACACATGCACATTTCATGAAGATGCTACAGATCATTCACGCTATGCTTTGTCCATGTATCTTCACCACCAAACAAAAAGCAAGGAAAGCAAGACAGGGCGTTTTTAATATCACAACCACTTATCCAATCATATTTTTCAGATACATCGCTGTTAAAATTCCTGTTAAAAACTTCTTGTTTTTGTTTGAACTACCTGAGTGATTTTTTATTAGGTATGGTGTGGGCCTGCCAATGCGTTTAATTTCATTCTTTTCCTCCAAGTTTAGCGTTGAAAACGGTTGCATTAAAAGAGACTGAATGGAATTCATTGTTTCTCCTTATAGCAACGTTTACCTGTATTTAGCTAAATAAACCACTTTGATTCATAAATTAAAACCCGATATACATATCACGGCACAAACCACGTGGCATACAGGTAACGTAATAATTATCAGAGGTGCAAGGTAACTAGAGTATAGTCAGAGATGCAGTTCAGTAGATAGAAGACCGGAAGTGAGGTAAACTTTTACTGTGAATTCAATAGATGGCTCTGTGTATGGGACGAAACGAAAATTATTGCTCCTGTTGATGAAAGAGGTATAGTGTTGTATTTGTGTATTTGTAGCACCACGTTGTGGAAGCCAATTTGAGAGAGGTATAGCTTACGTATTCTGTTTTACGTAAATTATTATATCTTGAAGATCTTATAGTTAGCTCCACGTTGTGGAAGCCAATTTACGAGAGCAAATATGTGTTTTCTTCACGCGAAGCCATCTTGTGTGACGTCATACGTTGGTTGGTTCATTTGTTCTGTTTGTAGATTCCTCTGGCGTAGCAATTTGTATCAGTTTTAAATGTCCACCGGCTAGCTATTATCTGATCTAGGTAGGCATGTTTTTCTTACAGGTTGTGAAGCGGAAAAGGAATCTTTTATCCAAAAACTACTAGTGAAGAATTGTGTTTTATAATGTTTTATTTTCTAACACGTGGACTAACACTTTCACAGATTTATCTAGATAATCGCCATACTGAAACTGTTTATAATAACTTCTTATCACTTTTAATTCACGTACTTCAACTTTGTATATTTAACTTTAGAATATTTTATAAGATTTCTCGTACTTCTGCTGCGTGTAACTTATGACGAAAATGAAGGACTGATTGGCGACATCTTGTTGAACTGCGGAATCGACGTGGAGTGTACGGAGAATTTTGTATAACTGCGGGGCGTCCGACTTCGAGCATGGCTATTTATAGGCTTGCCTTAAGATACACCTAAAGATTATAAATGAACTGCTATTGGCTAATAAAACGCGCCAACATTAGCGTCTATTTTACTATCCAATGAAAACCACTAATACATATGACTTTTATAGAACATTCTGGAAGCTTTTTTTACTGAAAAGGCGCGAAACATTACGTAACTTCCTGGTTCCCGGTAACGATAAACAACTCACCCCCTTGCTGCAGTATTGTGTTATTGTTAACAGTTTCAATAGAGCCGTATATTATTATTTACCAATAATAATTACAATTATTAAACCTCTGAAATCAATGTTACATAAAAATACATATTCATATTATTATCATTCATTACATCTGAGTAATTTGTGATACAAATTACCGTCTCATATGCCCCACTAGAAACATAATTATAAATATTTATAACTTGTTTAGAATTGTATAATTTTGTTTTTAGTCTCCTAAATCTTGGAACACACGTTATCACTTTCACTTAACACTTCACACGCATTTAACACACGACATATGTTTTATCTCGCCACTACTTACTGGCTCTGATTTAATTAATTTAGATATTCATCTGACATCACAAAAATTTTTTTTTTTTATAGCAAATACTTTACCCCAAATTACTTATTTACTGCTACCAAATTGTTTACTTTAAGCTGTTGACAAAAATTTATACATTTAAGATTTTTGTAATTATTATACATATGTACCAAAATATTCACCCTCAACATCTATTTACATCTCTTAAATCTAGACAATGTTTCACCTTTTATGTTTGCTACATAAGTATTTGTTTCAATTATTTTTAATTATTTTTACCAATTTTTGTTATTCTGAATTTTATTTTAACAATACTCTTTGAATTGTATTTACGTACTTTTGATTTAATATCATATGAAGTTTAATCTTTGCATTCTCAATTTTTAAATCTTGGAATGGTATTTACGTACTTTTAATTTAATATCATATTAAATTTCAATCTTTGCATTTTTAATTTTTTTTTAATTCTTGGAATTGTATTTACGTACTTTTACTTTAATATCATATTAAGTTTCAATTATTACTTTCTTCTTTTCAAATACTGTTACAGTTACTAAAAATTGTTATATATATATATATATTTTTTTAAATATTTATTTCTCCTTTTTTTTATTTTTTTTTTATTTTATTTTATTAAATTTCTATTTTCTCATGACATATACATTTAGTTAACCCTCTTACGTTCCAATACATTCTCTGCAAGTCGTCTTTAACTATCCAGCATTTACTTTACATCACATTGCTATTTACCCTCCTGGATCAAATTGTGTGTGGCTAAACATTACTCGTAGCCGTAACCTAACCTTCAAATTGTTGTTCATGAATAACCTCTTGTATTCATTTGAAATTTCATCCCCTGATAACATTTGAGAACAATCTACAGTTTCTTGAACAATACATCTTTTAACAACATTCATTTTCAATTCTTCTGCAATCATTTTAATCTGAGAATACTCTGAAAAATCTGTACTAAACTGTACTGGACTGGAGTTTTCATTTTGAACATCTTGGTACAATTTACTTCTTTGCATTTCTGACTCATTCTGTATTTCTGATATCTCCCCTCTGAAATTAAGTTGCACCTCATTTACATCTACATTCCTAACCTCTTTTATCTCTCTTAGCTCACTTGTAATACTACTCATTCTACTATCTGACTCTGTACATTTTACATTAACCTCACTTTTAGTATTAACCTCACGTTCTTTGTTACCTATTTCCCTGCTCATATCTAGCATTTTCTTTGAATTTTCTCCTATCTCACTTCCTATTACTTCCTCATTTTCATCTCTCATTTTTGGCATACTAATATCTAGCTTCATAACTTTCTTTTCAATTTCTTCACTGCTTTGATCTAAGTTTTGCTCTAATATCTCATTACTCCTACCAATATTTTCAATTGATTTCCTGTTTTGTTCTAAGCTTTTACCAATATCTTCCCTCAATTTCTCATTATTCTGAGTTAGTTTTTGTTCTAAACTCCTATCAATATCTTCCCTGTTTTGTTCTATTTTCTTACTAAGATCTTCCCTTAATTCCCTATGACTCTTTTGCATATCTTCCCTTAATTTCTCATTATTCTGAGTTAGTTTTTGTTCTAAACTCCTATCAAGATCTTCCCTGTTTTGTTCTAATTTTTCACCAAATTTTCTCAACATTTCCATAATCATACTAACATCAGAATTAACATTTCCTGCTATTCTATTCTCACTTTCTACACTAACATTTTCATCTTCGAATCCCAAAAAATCTGGGCTATTTTCTGCACTAACATTTTCATCTTCCATAATTATTTCCTCTGAATTATTGGTAGCCATTGTTTTTTTTATCCTACCACTCCTCAATAACATTGAAAGTTATTTACACTTAAAAAATTAGGATACTCTAACCTTAATAATGCTGTCCGCTGATGTATCTTTGATGTCCAGCGTTCTGCCCCTTTCTCCTAGATTTGTATGTCGCTTCTGCGTTGTTTTATGATGAATCTACGTTGTCTCGATGTTTTTGCGTCCACTTATCCGCGTCGTTTGTCGCTCCTCGTTTCTGGAATCTGCGTCTTGTAGATCATTTTACTGCTGCTTTCGTTCCACGTCCTGATTATGCTGATCCTTTCCTGGTCATCTTTCCTTTCCTGGTTACTTCGCCCCACGTTGGTGGCGCCAATTTGAAGCGGTATTAGTTACCTTGTTTGTTTACCTCAGTGCTGGTAGAAGCCATTCTTGTGACGTCATACGTTGGTTCGTTTAACTCCATCTGGCGTAGCAATTTGTATCAGTTTTAAATGTCCACCGGCTAGCTATTATCTGATCTAGGTAGGCATGTTTTTCTTACAGGTTGTGAAGCGGAAAAGGAATCTTTTATCCAAAAACTACTAGTGAAGAATTGTGTTTTATAATGTTTTATTTTCTAACACGTGGACTAACACTTTCACAGATTTATCTAGATAATCGCCATACTGAAACTGTTTATAATAACTTCTTATCACTTTTAATTCACGTACTTCAACTTTGTATATTTAACTTTAGAATATTTTATAAGATTTCTCGTACTTCTGCTGCGTGTAACTTATGACGAAAATGAAGGACTGATTGGCGACATCTTGTTGAACTGCGGAATCGACGTGGAGTGTACGGAGAATTTTGTATAACTGCGGGGCGTCCGACTTCGAGCATGGCTATTTATAGGCTTGCCTTAAGATACACCTAAAGATTATAAATGAACTGCTATTGGCTAATAAAACGCGCCAACATTAGCGTCTATTTTACTATCCAATGAAAACCACTAATACATATGACTTTTATAGAACATTCTGGAAGCTTTTTTTACTGAAAAGGCGCGAAACATTACGTAACTTCCTGGTTCCCGGTAACGATAAACAACTCACCCCCTTGCTGCAGTATTGTGTTATTGTTAACAGTTTCAATAGAGCCGTATATTATTATTTACCAATAATAATTACAATTATTAAACCTCTGAAATCAATGTTACATAAAAATACATATTCATATTATTATCATTCATTACATCTGAGTAATTTGTGATACAAATTACCGTCTCATATGCCCCACTAGAAACATAATTATAAATATTTATAACTTGTTTAGAATTGTATAATTTTGTTTTTAGTCTCCGAAATCTTGGAACACACGTTATCACTTTCACTTAACACTTCACACGCATTTAACACACGACATATGTTTTATCTCGCCACTACTTACTGGCTCTGATTTAATTAATTTAGATATTCATCTGACATCACAAAAAAAATTTTTTTTTTATAGCAAATACTTTACCCTAAATTACTTATTTACTGCTACCAAATTGTTTACTTTAAGCTGTTGACAAAAATTTATACATTTAAGATTTTTGTAATTATTATACATATGTACCAAAATATTCACCCTCAACATCTATTTACATCTCTTAAATCTAGACAATGTTTCACCTTTTATGTTTGCTACATAAGTATTTGTTTCAATTATTTTTAATTATTTTTACCAATTTTTGTTATTCTGAATTTTATTTTAACAATACTCTTTGAATTGTATTTACGTACTTTTGATTTAATATCATATGAAGTTTAATCTTTGCATTCTCAATTTTTAAATCTTGGAATGGTATTTACGTACTTTTAATTTAATATCATATTAAATTTCAATCTTTGCATTTTTAATTTTTTTTTAATTCTTGGAATTGTATTTACGTACTTTTACTTTAATATCATATTAAGTTTCAATTATTACTTTCTTCTTTTCAAATACTGTTACAGTTACTAAAAATTGTTATATATATATATATATTTTTTTTTTTAAATATTTATTTCTCCTTTTTTTATTTTTTTTTTATTTTATTTTATTAAATTTCTATTTTCTCATGACATATACATTTAGTTAACCCTCTTACGTTCCAATACATTCTCTGCAAGTCGTCTTTAACTATCCAGCATTTACTTTACATCACATTGCTATTTACCCTCCTGGATCAAATTGTGTGTGGCTAAACATTACTCGTAGCCGTAACCTAACCTTCAAATTGTTGTTCATGAATAACCTCTTGTATTCATTTGAAATTTCATCCCCTGATAACATTTGAGAACAATCTACAGTTTCTTGAACAATACATCTTTTAACAACATTCATTTTCAATTCTTCTGCAATCATTTTAATCTGAGAATACTCTGAAAAATCTGTACTAAACTGTACTGGACTGGAGTTTTCATTTTGAACATCTTGGTACAATTTACTTCTTTGCATTTCTGACTCATTCTGTATTTCTGATATCTCCCCTCTGAAATTAAGTTGCACCTCATTTACATCTACATTCCTAACCTCTTTTATCTCTCTTAGCTCACTTGTAATACTACTCATTCTACTATCTGACTCTGTACATTTTACATTAACCTCACTTTTAGTATTAACCTCACTTTCTTTGTTATCTATTTCCCTGCTCATATCTTGCATTTTCTTTGAATTTTCTCCTATCTCACTTCCTATTACTTCCTCATTTTCATCTCTCATTTTTGGCATACTAATATCTAGCTTCATAACTTTCTTTTCAATTTCTTCACTGCTTTGATCTAAGTTTTGCTCTAATATCTCATTACTCCTACCAATATTTTCAATTGATTTCCTGTTTTGTTCTAAGCTTTTACCAATATCTTCCCTCAATTTCTCATTATTCTGAGTTAGTTTTTGTTCTAAACTCCTATCAATATCTTCCCTGTTTTGTTCTATTTTCTTACTAAGATCTTCCCTTAATTCCCTATGACTCTTTTGCATATCTTCCCTTAATTTCTCATTATTCTGAGTTAGTTTTTGTTCTAAACTCCTATCAAGATCTTCCCTGTTTTGTTCTAATTTTTCACCAAATTTTCTCAACATTTCCATAATCATACTAACATCAGAATTAACATTTCCTGCTATTCTATTCTCACTTTCTACACTAACATTTTCATCTTCGAATCCCAAAAAATCTGGGCTATTTTCTGCACTAACATTTTCATCTTCCATAATTATTTCCTCTGAATTATTGGTAGCCATTGTTTTTTTTATCCTACCACTCCTCAATAACATTGAAAGTTATTTACACTTAAAAAATTAGGATACTCTAACCTTAATAATGCTGTCCGCTGATGTATCTTTGATGTCCAGCGTTCTGCCCCTTTCTCCTAGATTTGTATGTCGCTTCTGCGTTGTTTTATGATGAATCTACGTTGTCTCGATGTTTTTGCGTCCACTTATCCGCGTCGTTTGTCGCTCCTCGTTTCTGGAATCTGCGTCTTGTAGATCATTTTACTGCTGCTTTCGTTCCACGTCCTGATTATGCTGATCCTTTCCTGGTCATCTTTCCTTTCCTGGTTACTTCGCCCCACGTTGGTGGCGCCAATTTGAAGCGGTATTAGTTACCTTGTTTGTTTACCT
Organism: Deroplatys truncata; assembly: GCA_030765065.1. Taxonomy (NCBI): domain Eukaryota; kingdom Metazoa; phylum Arthropoda; class Insecta; order Mantodea; family Mantidae; genus Deroplatys; species Deroplatys truncata. The sequence continues at coordinate 97,867,177 of CM060986.1, read as the reverse complement.
CAGTGCTGGTAGAAGCCATTCTTGTGACGTCATACGTTGGTTCGTTTAACTCCATCTGGCGTAGCAATTTGTATCAGTTTTAAATGTACACCGGCTAGCTATTATCTGATCTAGGTAGGCATGTTTTTCTTACAGGTTGTGAAGCGGAAAAGGAATCTTTTATCCAAAAACTACTAGTGAAGAATTGTGTTTTATAATGTTTTATTTTCTAACACGTGGACTAACACTTTCACAGATTTATCTAGATAATCGCCATACTGAAACTGTTTATAATAACTTCTTATCACTTTTAATTCACGTACTTCAACTTTGTATATTTAACTTTAGAATATTTTATAAGATTTCTCGTACTTCTGCTGCGTGTAACTTATGACGAAAATGAAGGACTGATTGGCGACATCTTGTTGAACTGCGGAATCGACGTGGAGTGTACGGAGAATTTTGTATAACTGCGGGGCGTCCGACTTCGAGCATGGCTATTTATAGGCTTGCCTTAAGATACACCTAAAGATTATAAATGAACTGCTATTGGCTAATAAAACGCGCCAACATTAGCGTCTATTTTACTATCCAATGAAAACCACTAATACATATGACTTTTATAGAACATTCTGGAAGCTTTTTTTACTGAAAAGGCGCGAAACATTACGTAACTTCCTGGTTCCCGGTAACGATAAACAACTCACCCCCTTGCTGCAGTATTGTGTTATTGTTAACAGTTTCAATAGAGCCGTATATTATTATTTACCAATAATAATTACAATTATTAAACCTCTGAAATCAATGTTACATAAAAATACATATTCATATTATTATCATTCATTACATCTGAGTAATTTGTGATACAAATTACCGTCTCATATGCCCCACTAGAAACATAATTATAAATATTTATAACTTGTTTAGAATTGTATAATTTTGTTTTTAGTCTCCTAAATCTTGGAACACACGTTATCACTTTCACTTAACACTTCACACGCATTTAACACACGACATATGTTTTATCTCGCCACTACTTACTGGCTCTGATTTAATTAATTTAGATATTCATCTGACATCACAAAAAAAATTTTTTTTTTATAGCAAATACTTTACCCTAAATTACTTATTTACTGCTACCAAATTGTTTACTTTAAGCTGTTGACAAAAATTTATACATTTAAGATTTTTGTAATTATTATACATATGTACCAAAATATTCACCCTCAACATCTATTTACATCTCTTAAATCTAGACAATGTTTCACCTTTTATGTTTGCTACATAAGTATTTGTTTCAATTATTTTTAATTATTTTTACCAATTTTTGTTATTCTGAATTTTATTTTAACAATACTCTTTGAATTGTATTTACGTACTTTTGATTTAATATCATATGAAGTTTAATCTTTGCATTCTCAATTTTTAAATCTTGGAATGGTATTTACGTACTTTTAATTTAATATCATATTAAATTTCAATCTTTGCATTTTTAATTTTTTTTTAATTCTTGGAATTGTATTTACGTACTTTTACTTTAATATCATATTAAGTTTCAATTATTACTTTCTTCTTTTCAAATACTGTTACAGTTACTAAAAATTGTTATATATATATATATATTTTTTTAAATATTTATTTCTCCTTTTTTTTATTTTTTTTTTATTTTATTTTATTAAATTTCTATTTTCTCATGACATATACATTTAGTTAACCCTCTTACGTTCCAATACATTCTCTGCAAGTCGTCTTTAACTATCCAGCATTTACTTTACATCACATTGCTATTTACCCTCCTGGATCAAATTGTGTGTGGCTAAACATTACTCGTAGCCGTAACCTAACCTTCAAATTGTTGTTCATGAATAACCTCTTGTATTCATTTGAAATTTCATCCCCTGATAACATTTGAGAACAATCTACAGTTTCTTGAACAATACATCTTTTAACAACATTCATTTTCAATTCTTCTGCAATCATTTTAATCTGAGAATACTCTGAAAAATCTGTACTAAACTGTACTGGACTGGAGTTTTCATTTTGAACATCTTGGTACAATTTACTTCTTTGCATTTCTGACTCATTCTGTATTTCTGATATCTCCCCTCTGAAATTAAGTTGCACCTCATTTACATCTACATTCCTAACCTCTTTTATCTCTCTTAGCTCACTTGTAATACTACTCATTCTACTATCTGACTCTGTACATTTTACATTAACCTCACTTTTAGTATTAACCTCACTTTCTTTGTTACCTATTTCCCTGCTCATATCTAGCATTTTCTTTGAATTTTCTCCTATCTCACTTCCTATTACTTCCTCATTTTCATCTCTCATTTTTGGCATACTAATATCTAGCTTCATAACTTTCTTTTCAATTTCTTCACTGCTTTGATCTAAGTTTTGCTCTAATATCTCATTACTCCTACCAATATTTTCAATTGATTTCCTGTTTTGTTCTAAGCTTTTACCAATATCTTCCCTCAATTTCTCATTATTCTGAGTTAGTTTTTGTTCTAAACTCCTATCAATATCTTCCCTGTTTTGTTCTATTTTCTTACTAAGATCTTCCCTTAATTCCCTATGACTCTTTTGCATATCTTCCCTTAATTTCTCATTATTCTGAGTTAGTTTTTGTTCTAAACTCGTATCAAGATCTTCCCTGTTTTGTTCTAATTTTTCACCAAATTTTCTCAACATTTCCATAATCATACTAACATCAGAATTAACATTTCCTGCTATTCTATTCTCACTTTCTACACTAACATTTTCATCTTCGAATCCCAAAAAATCTGGGCTATTTTCTGCACTAACATTTTCATCTTCCATAATTATTTCCTCTGAATTATTGGTAGCCATTGTTTTTTTTATCCTACCACTCCTCAATAACATTGAAAGTTATTTACACTTAAAAAATTAGGATACTCTAACCTTAATAATGCTGTCCGCTGATGTATCTTTGATGTCCAGCGTTCTGCCCCTTTCTCCTAGATTTGTATGTCGCTTCTGCGTTGTTTTATGATGAATCTACGTTGTCTCGATGTTTTTGCGTCCACTTATCCGCGTCGTTTGTCGCTCCTCGTTTCTGGAATCTGCGTCTTGTAGATCATTTTACTGCTGCTTTCGTTCCACGTCCTGATTATGCTGATCCTTTCCTGGTCATCTTTCCTTTCCTGGTTACTTCGCCCCACGTTGGTGGCGCCAATTTGAAGCGGTATTAGTTACCTTGTTTGTTTACCTCAGTGCTGGTAGAAGCCATTCTTGTGACGTCATACGTTGGTTCGTTTAACTCCATCTGGCGTAGCAATTTGTATCAGTTTTAAATGTCCACCGGCTAGCTATTATCTGATCTAGGTAGGCATGTTTTTCTTACAGGTTGTGAAGCGGAAAAGGAATCTTTTATCCAAAAACTACTAGTGAAGAATTGTGTTTTATAATGTTTTATTTTCTAACACGTGGACTAACACTTTCACAGATTTATCTAGATAATCGCCATACTGAAACTGTTTATAATAACTTCTTATCACTTTTAATTCACGTACTTCAACTTTGTATATTTAACTTTAGAATATTTTATAAGATTTCTCGTACTTCTGCTGCGTGTAACTTATGACGAAAATGAAGGACTGATTGGCGACATCTTGTTGAACTGCGGAATCGACGTGGAGTGTACGGAGAATTTTGTATAACTGCGGGGCGTCCGACTTCGAGCATGGCTATTTATAGGCTTGCCTTAAGATACACCTAAAGATTATAAATGAACTGCTATTGGCTAATAAAACGCGCCAACATTAGCGTCTATTTTACTATCCAATGAAAACCACTAATACATAGGACTTTTATAGAACATTCTGGAAGCTTTTTTTACTGAAAAGGCGCGAAACATTACGTAACTTCCTGGTTCCCGGTAACGATAAACAACTCACCCCCTTGCTGCAGTATTGTGTTATTGTTAACAGTTTCAATAGAGCCGTATATTATTATTTACCAATAATAATTACAATTATTAAACCTCTGAAATCAATGTTACATAAAAATACATATTCATATTATTATCATTCATTACATCTGAGTAATTTGTGATACAAATTACCGTCTCATATGCCCCACTAGAAACATAATTATAAATATTTATAACTTGTTTAGAATTGTATAATTTTGTTTTTAGTCTCCGAAATCTTGGAACACACGTTATCACTTTCACTTAACACTTCACACGCATTTAACACACGACATATGTTTTATCTCGCCACTACTTACTGGCTCTGATTTAATTAATTTAGATATTCATCTGACATCACAAAAAAAATTTTTTTTTTATAGCAAATACTTTACCCTAAATTACTTATTTACTGCTACCAAATTGTTTACTTTAAGCTGTTGACAAAAATTTATACATTTAAGATTTTTGTAATTATTATACATATGTACCAAAATATTCACCCTCAACATCTATTTACATCTCTTAAATCTAGACAATGTTTCACCTTTTATGTTTGCTACATAAGTATTTGTTTCAATTATTTTTAATTATTTTTACCAATTTTTGTTATTCTGAATTTTATTTTAACAATACTCTTTGAATTGTATTTACGTACTTTTGATTTAATATCATATGAAGTTTAATCTTTGCATTCTCAATTTTTAAATCTTGGAATGGTATTTACGTACTTTTAATTTAATATCATATTAAATTTCAATCTTTGCATTTTTAATTTTTTTTTAATTCTTGGAATTGTATTTACGTACTTTTACTTTAATATCATATTAAGTTTCAATTATTACTTTCTTCTTTTCAAATACTGTTACAGTTACTAAAAATTGTTATATATATATATATATTTTTTTAAATATTTATTTCTCCTTTTTTTTATTTTTTTTTTATTTTATTTTATTAAATTTCTATTTTCTCATGACATATACATTTAGTTAACCCTCTTACGTTCCAATACATTCTCTGCAAGTCGTCTTTAACTATCCAGCATTTACTTTACATCACATTGCTATTTACCCTCCTGGATCAAATTGTGTGTGGCTAAACATTACTCGTAGCCGTAACCTAACCTTCAAATTGTTGTTCATGAATAACCTCTTGTATTCATTTGAAATTTCATCCCCTGATAACATTTGAGAACAATCTACAGTTTCTTGAACAATACATCTTTTAACAACATTCATTTTCAATTCTTCTGCAATCATTTTAATCTGAGAATACTCTGAAAAATCTGTACTAAACTGTACTGGACTGGAGTTTTCATTTTGAACATCTTGGTACAATTTACTTCTTTGCATTTCTGACTCATTCTGTATTTCTGATATCTCCCCTCTGAAATTAAGTTGCACCTCATTTACATCTACATTCCTAACCTCTTTTATCTCTCTTAGCTCACTTGTAATACTACTCATTCTACTATCTGACTCTGTACATTTTACATTAACCTCACTTTTAGTATTAACCTCACGTTCTTTGTTACCTATTTCCCTGCTCATATCTAGCATTTTCTTTGAATTTTCTCCTATCTCACTTCCTATTACTTCCTCATTTTCATCTCTCATTTTTGGCATACTAATATCTAGCTTCATAACTTTCTTTTCAATTTCTTCACTGCTTTGATCTAAGTTTTGCTCTAATATCTCATTACTCCTACCAATATTTTCAATTGATTTCCTGTTTTGTTCTAAGCTTTTACCAATATCTTCCCTCAATTTCTCATTATTCTGAGTTAGTTTTTGTTCTAAACTCCTATCAATATCTTCCCTGTTTTGTTCTATTTTCTTACTAAGATCTTCCCTTAATTCCCTATGACTCTTTTGCATATCTTCCCTTAATTTCTCATTATTCTGAGTTAGTTTTTGTTCTAAACTCCTATCAAGATCTTCCCTGTTTTGTTCTAATTTTTCACCAAATTTTCTCAACATTTCCATAATCATACTAACATCAGAATTAACATTTCCTGCTATTCTATTCTCACTTTCTACACTAACATTTTCATCTTCGAATCCCAAAAAATCTGGGCTATTTTCTGCACTAACATTTTCATCTTCCATAATTATTTCCTCTGAATTATTGGTAGCCATTGTTTTTTTTATCCTACCACTCCTCAATAACATTGAAAGTTATTTACACTTAAAAAATTAGGATACTCTAACCTTAATAATGCTGTCCGCTGATGTATCTTTGATGTCCAGCGTTCTGCCCCTTTCTCCTAGATTTGTATGTCGCTTCTGCGTTGTTTTATGATGAATCTACGTTGTCTCGATGTTTTTGCGTCCACTTATCCGCGTCGTTTGTCGCTCCTCGTTTCTGGAATCTGCGTCTTGTAGATCATTTTACTGCTGCTTTCGTTCCACGTCCTGATTATGCTGATCCTTTCCTGGTCATCTTTCCTTTCCTGGTTACTTCGCCCCACGTTGGTGGCGCCAATTTGAAGCGGTATTAGTTACCTTGTTTGTTTACCTCAGTGCTGGTAGAAGCCATTCTTGTGACGTCATACGTTGGTTCGTTTAACTCCATCTGGCGTAGCAATTTGTATCAGTTTTAAATGTCCACCGGCTAGCTATTATCTGATCTAGGTAGGCATGTTTTTCTTACAGGTTGTGAAGCGGAAAAGGAATCTTTTATCCAAAAACTACTAGTGAAGAATTGTGTTTTATAATGTTTTATTTTCTAACACGTGGACTAACACTTTCACAGATTTATCTAGATAATCGCCATACTGAAACTGTTTATAATAACTTCTTATCACTTTTAATTCACGTACTTCAACTTTGTATATTTAACTTTAGAATATTTTATAAGATTTCTCGTACTTCTGCTGCGTGTAACTTATGACGAAAATGAAGGACTGATTGGCGACATCTTGTTGAACTGCGGAATCGACGTGGAGTGTACGGAGAATTTTGTATAACTGCGGGGCGTCCGACTTCGAGCATGGCTATTTATAGGCTTGCCTTAAGATACACCTAAAGATTATAAATGAACTGCTATTGGCTAATAAAACGCGCCAACATTAGCGTCTATTTTACTATCCAATGAAAACCACTAATACATATGACTTTTATAGAACATTCTGGAAGCTTTTTTTACTGAAAAGGCGCGAAACATTACGTAACTTCCTGGTTCCCGGTAACGATAAACAACTCACCCCCTTGCTGCAGTATTGTGTTATTGTTAACAGTTTCAATAGAGCCGTATATTATTATTTACCAATAATAATTACAATTATTAAACCTCTGAAATCAATGTTACATAAAAATACATATTCATATTATTATCATTCATTACATCTGAGTAATTTGTGATACAAATTACCGTCTCATTGATCATCCTATTCTGTGCTCTCTGACTACTAGGTTAACCAAAAACATGCAGCTTATGCCGCTCACTCGCCCCCTCCATTCACCTCTGCGCTCCGTTGGTTCGTCATTCCCTATACTTCACCATTATACCAACGTGGGTTGCAACCGGAAATGTACTACTTGGCTCCTGCAAACAATACAACGATTGCCAAAGTCCACTCCACCAGATCATGTCAGAATTATAACCAAAATGTATGAATCGTATACGTTATTTACATTAAAGGGAGAGCCAGGACTTTGGTTGTAGCGCAAACGTGCTACCATATTAAGAAGCCGCCCCTGATGTTAGCATAAGAGTAGTCACGCAAACAAACCCCCCTCTTTCTCTCACGAATAATAATAATAATAATAATAATAATAATAATAATAATGAATGCCATTGCCATCATCAAGTTTCGTTAGTACTGATGCCTTCATCCGAGTAAGAGGCGTATGGCTACTATAAGGTATGCTATAATTTTGTTATGCTTTGCGCGCTGTTTGTTAGGTTGGCAACGCTGCCATCAGCTGGAATGCGCAATCATATTACCAGCGGCCGATATATCGCAACCCAGTCTATAACGTGTATTAATCCTGTAACAAACTACCATTTCTGATAATATTGGATTTTGGTTAAATAACTGATGTTAACGTACCTATTCAATGGGATTCCCTGAAACCTAGAATTGTGTGGTTGGGTGCCGCGTGCTCGCGCTACGTTTTCGTGCCACTTAGATATGGACTATACGTATACAGTATCTAAATCACTTTCTCCAAACAGGGAATGTAGAAACGGGGCACAAAGTCTAGAAATCTGAATATTTCTACTTTTTGAGTTTTGTAAAAAATGTGGCGTATGAAAAATTATGCGTTTGACAACATTTGTTATTTAAACATCTGATGCTTCACGCCATTGCAGTTTTCTCTACTCATTACAGCTACAAGCAATCCCATGTATATTATTTAAAACGTTTTACTTCTACTCAAGTTACATTACTTAAGGTAGGTACGCTTTTGACTTGAGCTAACAAAAGATTACAATACCGAGCGGTCAGTGTTCTGGCTTCAAAAACCGAGTGGTACCGGGTTCGATTCCGGGTGAGGAAGTAGAAGTTTTCCTGAATTTTATCATTCCCTATCCACCACAGAGTGTAAAAGTATGAGGGCATCTATGGCCACAACACATGAATGATCCGAAAACAAACAAAAAACTGGTCGCATATCGTTACAAACCAACCAATGCCTGAAAAAAGAACCACGCATGGCGCTTTTTGTGTAGAAGCTGCATATCAATTCAACCTGGGAAAATATTTCCAAAATTTCTAATGCTACAGAAATTTTTTTGACATAAATGACACATTTCTACATTTTCCATGCAGTATTTATTTCTACCATATATGGTTTAGCAGTTATTATACAAAATTCATTCAGAATGAAGAGGTCTTAATAGGCTATTCACAGAACATTCATGATGTAAATATTTTATTAGTCGTGCAAATATCTGAAACATATCTATTTGAGTTTAAATCCCATAGACCTTTTTTTTGAGAAAATAAAAAAAAATACCCTATTTTTGACAAGGGTAGTTTAGAATGGCAGGGATTTGTTGTATTTCCTGACGTGCTCAAACAGTTTCTAACTCAAAAGTTTGCTATTTACCCGACTTTCGTTTTTGAGTCATGCTGAGAAACAGACATACGCACGCACCTGTGTTAAGTAAAAATCGGTACAACTTCTTAAATATTAATTCTATGATATTCTGTAACAAATTTCACAAACTTAAATTGCCAAATATTTCCATTTCTTTTTACTTTCTCTACTACGTATAGTAAGTAGGGGAAGTATTGTATTCCACCCAAAAATTCGATACCAAGATTTCACCGGAAATACATGTTTTGAGGCCTCCTGAATCAAAAAAAAGTATTTTTGGAAACATGTCCGTGTGTGTGTCTGTCTGTGAACCACATAACTCAGAAAAGAACAGTCGGATAAACATCTTCCAGAGATGCGACACGAAGGTTTTCAAGAAAATCCTCCACCCCAGATTACCCTTAACATGGAACATTTTTCGAAAATTTTAATCTTCTCAAAAATGCCTCTAAGGATTTTGATCAAAATATCATATGTCTAAGATATTTTAATGACAAATGAAATGTATATCTCGAATTTTCTGGGAATATCTCCAAAAGTATTCTTCATTGTGAACGACTTTTGCATAACTGGTAAACCATAAGAGATAGACAAAATTTTACTACACAAAAAATGAAGATCGCATTAAAATACACAATTTATGTAATATACATTTTTTTGTTGTTGAATGAACCATTTTCGAGATATTGCTTGTTATTCCCTTAAATTTTCCAATACTTGTACTTTTTCTCAAATTCGTTATTCATTTGGGGGGGGGTCCAGGTAATGCAAAGAGAATGGAATACTCCACATAGCAACCAGCTCTTAAAATGTTTGACTATTGCTTAAAGCTTACCAATTCCCCTTGCTTCTACAAGAAAATTAGCAATAAGATTAACATCGCAATTAACATGAAGCATATGGAGAATAAGTGTTTGTAAAAATAGTTTGTACGAGAGTAGAGAAAGTCATGTGAGTGTAACACATCAGATTTTTAAATATTAATTCTATGATATTCTGCAATAAATTTCACAAACTTCAATTGCCAAATATTTCCATTTTTTTTGAAATGCATTGTTGCAACGTCACCCTGTTTGGTGAAAGTAATTAAAGCACCTAGCGTTAAGAGGCGAAGGAGGATTTCGGCACCGCTGCCAAGGTTAGGCCAATATTGCGTCTACCATAAACTTCCGGAATGAGGCAAGATTACGAAGCGGCGAGGTCCCTATCGTTTCCAGATTGAGCACCCACTACCCCGCTTCGCCAAATGAATTCACGAAGAGCTTCAGAAAGAATGGGGTTCCGTGCCAGGGAAAAATGTTGTGTTACATTCACATTAACTTTCTCCTCCTTCTATCGCTTATTAGTGGATATATAGATAAAATATTCTTAGCAAAACATATTATTTTTTCAACCATGTACATAGTAGTTAGATAGAGAAGGATTTGCATTCTACCCAAAAATTCGATATAGAGAGTTCACCGTAAATACAATTTTGAGGCCCCCTGAACTCCTAAAAAGCATTTTTAGAAAAAGATCCGTGTGTGTATCTGTGAACGGCATAACTCAAAAAGTTGGATAAACACCAAACTTGGTATTTAGGTTCAGTATCTTCCAAAGACGTGACACGAAGATTTCCAAGAAAATCCCCCTACTCCAAACTACCCTTTACATGGAGCATTTTCCGGAATTTTTGATTTTCTGAAAAATGGCTAACGATTTTGATTAAAATACCATGCATTAAAGATATTTACATGATATACAAAATGTATATCATGAGTTTTCGGGAATAGCCTGTAAGTCCTCTTCATTCCGATGGAATTTTACATAATATGTATAACTGCTAAATGTCAAGCGATAAACGAAAACGTACTACACAAAACTTGTAGATCCCTTAAAATACATAATTTATGTCCATTAACTTTATTTGTGGCATAAGCCATTTTTGAGATATCCGTTATTAATGGTTCGAATTGTTCTTTACTTGCTCATACTTTTTAAAGTCCTGTTTATATTTTATTTCTCGCAATTGCATGGAAGCATGATGGAATTTTAAGGCCAGCGTATAGTGTTCAGTTGTAAACTTTAGTAAGATAAATTTGTATACCCAGTAATAAACAATAGAGGATAGAGTAAGTCATGCGAGTGTATCACATCAGATTTTTTTTCCATCTCTACTACATTTTAATCCAAATAAACCTTTGTAGAAATATCTACATCACACATTTCGTTATAGATACAAAGGAAACCGCGATAATCATATGTTTTAAGAACTGGACGCTATACGCTGCCTTAAAACTTCATACTGTTTCCATGCAATCGCGAGAAATAATTGAATGTTGAAAGTACTTTAAAGAATGACCAAGTAATGAACAATTCGAACCATTAATAAGGGATAATCTTGGGAATGGCTGATGGCCCCTCCACCCCCCAAAAAAGTTACTTGAAATAAATTGCGTGTTTTAAAGAGATATGCGTTTCTTGTGTATTGAGTTTTCGTCTATCGCTTAACGTTTACTAGTTATACAAGATTATACAAATTCCTTCCGAATGAAAAGGACTTAAGAGGTTATTCCCAGAAAATTCAAGGTATACATTTTATTTGTAATGTAAATATCATTATATGGCATTTTAATCAAAATCGTTAGAGCCATTGTTTACAAAATCAAAAAGTTCGAAAAAGCTTACACGTAAAGGATAGTTTGTTTTCCGACTCTTCGTTTTTGAGCTATACTGTTCATCGAATTTTGTGTGGAATGCAATACCTTCTGTACCTACTATGTACGTGGTAGAGAAAGTAAAAATCTTCTTTCTTCCCTACCGACCAGCGGAAACCAATAAAATAACCCTCGGTCAGGGTGGCTGGACTAACGGGAACGGAACCCGGGTCTCCCGAATGCAGGCCTCAGACATTAGCGCCTGAGTCATTCCGCTCTGTGAGGTTTGTAAGTGATCGGATATGTATTTTGTCATGGCATTTTGTTGACCCATTCTTTAGACTGAAAAGGCATAGGCACGTACAAACATTAAATACGATTTTTGGCTTCAGGATAACGCATTGTGCATTTCAACGTTATTTATTTGCCCATAATAATGGAAAGTTGTTAAACAAATGTTTGTTAGATATGTTTTTATTATGTGTAGATAGAGAAAATAGTCTGATAAGCAATGTTTCCCAACAGCTGTTGGCAACAGCTATGTACATATAATGAAAGCTACTGTGTCCCCTCCCCTCTTTCAGACGATTTGCAATACCTCCCCTCTCGGCGAATTCTCTCTCTCAGTGGCGGAATGTACGTAATAGTACGCACTAACGAGGTCAACTCCCTGAATCTGCTGTACGTGCAGTGGCATAACGAATGAGGTGGGGTAGGTTCTAAGGGTTAAAACCTCTCCCGGAGGCCCAGAGAAAAAAGTTTAAAATATAACAGGTAAAACGCGTGCAAACTGGACCGCGTCACGTAACTGGTGGTGGAAAAAAAACAGTATAACTTTCCCTATTACCTATAATCGGCGCAATAGTTCTAGACACGTGAAAATCATAATGAGAGCTATGATGCGAGTTGCTTACCAGATAAGGTGGTGACCGGTCGTCTGCATGCGTGGGACAGTCATCGTCAAATATCCACACCGGTTATGCACTGCGTTGCGCTGATAAACTTAGTTATATACAGTATATTAAAATCCACGCTGTAAAAAGTGCTTAATATAAAAAACGCTGTCAATCATTGCCTCCAATTCTTCCACATCTAACAACCCTTCCTCTTCTGCGGAATCACTCACATTATTGCCGTCATCAGTGCTGTCACTACTTTCTGCACCATTATCCTGGATGAGAATTATTTCTATTTGATTTTCTGCAATTCCGTATTTTTCGGAATAATGATTCTTAATTTATTCAGCATGTCGCCATACATTTTCCCATTCTGGCCTTCCAATTTCAGCAAATTGCTGGCGTTATAACTGCTCCACATATTTTAATTTAAAAGTGATATTTCTGCATGCCACCCATTTTTTTATATCAGCCCAGATTAATTCGATTGGGTTTAGATCTGGGCGATACGATGACAGTCTAAGTACATTATGGCGATGTTGTATTACTATGTGGCCAAGTATGTATGACTTCTGAAGCTGTATGTTGGCTTTAATTAAGTTATATAGCTTTGTTTTACTCATGCTTTTATTTAAAGCTAATTATGTCTAAGTAACCAAGCTCTCATTTCTTCTTTCAAGGAAGTTGAGGTAGGTGGTTTGTGAATTTGAGTGTTGACGCATTGTGAAGCATTGTCGATGACCAGAACAGACCCAGCAGGCATATTAAGTATCAACATGGCGTTGATTCACTTCATGTAATTTTCTGTATTCATTTCTTGATGAAAATCTCCTGTTGTTTGTTGCGACTTGTAAAAGAAGGGCATTTGGAACGAAGCCGATCTTTCCAACAGCACGAACGATAATAAGTATTTGCCCTTTGGCAACAGGTGCCTGCAAACCTAATTCGCTATCGTCACTCCAACTTTTAGATGCTGTATGACTGCTGTGTATGTATGACTCATCTTCATACATTATAGTATTTTTCTGAAATTTGTAGCACCACCTTGAAAATTGATGCTGATATAAGTACACACTGATATAAGTACATATAAAATTATAGTCATTTGGAAAGGTAGAATCAGACTGAAAAATTCAATGCCATAGCCGGGATTTTAACCACGGATCTTAGGCTTTCCGTGCCGTTGCTCTAACCGACTAAGCTATCATGGCAACATTTACTTTTTATTTTTTTATTTTATTATTATTTTTTATTTTATTTATTTATTTTGCTTTTCTGTTAGAACTCTTCTATTTGATTTCGGTTTCTTCTATTTGAACCCTAAATCTTTAATAATTTTTCTGAGATTTGTAGCACCACCTTGAAAGTTTCTGCTGTCTTTCAGCTTGATGAGCAATCTGCTTATTGTTAGCACAGTTTTTTCTTCTACATAGGAATTGTGAATCGTGCGCCGAATGACGCATTCGAAATCGTCTATTTCTGTAATACGTTTAGGGACCTTATGTTTCTTCCCAGGTGTGTCAAATGGTACTCTTTCATCCATGTTTTATTCTCTTATCTTTGAGAACTCTGGAACCGGAACTCGGTGAAACACCAGTTGCTTTGACTACTCTTTCTTTCACTCTCTTAAGGCTTTTGTGGAACTCGGATATAATTTCTTCCTTCATCTCTGCTTCTTGCTTCATGAAGTCGATGACATTTGCAATTATTTCCCTACTTTGACTATGTAACACCTTACCACTTAACTTTGAAAACATAGGAGCCATGGTTATAAATATAACAAATATAAAATAAGTACTATTTAGATACTGCAGCTCTCTTTAAAATTACAACCAGATGCACTTTCTATGCAGACTGTATGTGTTACGCACTGTGAGTAAGCAAAGGTATATCGCTTTCGTTGATTAAGCTAAACATAAACCATTCCTAGGCTCGGCAGCTGGGATGGCAATCAAGGTCACGATTCCAGAAGTTTTGCGCGAGTAATACCTGTGTAGTAGGCAAGAGATAGCATTGCTCTGATTACTCTATTATCGGAGGGGACTCGGCACCGCTTCAGTGAGAATATTGTACCTATGCCCCACAAGGGGGCGCCCCCGTAAGGGAGTAGGTGAGAGGATACGCCGAGCGGCCAGAATCAGGTGTGGCGCCACGGCAATGATGGAGTCTCTACATTTTCCAGATTGAGACGCCCCGGCAGTCGGAAAAGCAGACCAGGGGCCCCGTCCCACACAGATTGTCCAAGGGGCGGTTCATATGCCCCGACAACCAACCGAAAGTTGAAGTATCGTATTCATGTCGAGATTTCACAGGAAACGCATGTTTTGAGATCCCCTGAATAAAAGCAAAGCATTCTTGCCTTCTCTAGAACGTACATAGCAGGTAGAGAAGGTATTGCATTGTGCCCAAAAATTCGTTATCGAAATTTCATCGGAAATATGTTTTGAGGTCCCCTGAATCTAAAAAAAGAGGATTTTTAGAAAAAAATCTGTGTGTCTGACTGAACAGCATAATTCAAAAAGGAGATGTCCGATAAATTCCAAACTTGGTATTTAGTTTCAGTATCTTGCAAAGATGCGACACGAACATTTTCCAGAAAATCCCTTACCCCAAACTGCCTTTACATGGAAGACTTTTAGAAATGCCCGATATTCTCAAAATGGCTCTAAAGGTTTTGATGAAAATACCATATGTATATAATGTATATGGCAAATAAAATGTATATCTTGAATTTTCTGAGAATAGTCTTTGAAACCCTCTTCAATCTGAAGGAATTTTGTGTAATTTTATATAACTGATAAACCATAAGTGATGGGTAAAAACGTATTGCCAAAAAAAAGTGGATCTCCATTTCCGAGATATCCGTTGTTATTGGTTTGAATTTTTCAATACTTCCGCTATTCAATTATTTCTTGCGATGTCATGGAAAGAATATAGAATTTCTAGGTCGGCATATAGCGACCCGGTTTTTAAACATATGAATATCGATTCTGTTCCTCACTATAATGAAGTAGATAGAAACATAAGCCTTCGTAAGAATATTTGTACTAGTTGTATCAAAATAAAGTAGAGAATAAATAAAGTGTCAAAATAAAGTAGATAGAGAAAATCGTGTGAATGTAACGAATCTGAATTTTTTTTGCAATGACAGTTCCAGTTCCAAAGAAACACTAGGTTCCAAAAATCGTTTCATAATATTCAAGACTTCCACGAATACTTAAGCATAATCCTAACAGGAAGGTACCATTGTTCCACGATTACTTACCTGATTGGATTCTTTTTCTAATGGTAATTCTCCGTTCCGTTCACAAAGAGTATCGGAAGTCCATCTCCCCTCCCATCTCTTCCTTCTAACATGCACGCGCGAATTCGTAAATCACTGTTCATAACAATACAGCTATACACTTATTATAGTTACGTAACTCACGTTAAAGAATTTAACGTCCATTATCGTAGCGCTGTTCCAAAATGGCATCTCGGATAATTGTCTTTCCATCTGTAAGCTGGTAAATTTCTAGTGGGTATGCTGTCCTCTATTGGGACTTGAAAGTAAGAACGGTTCCAAGGTCTCGCACGAGGCATCATTTAGGTAATGCAACGTATTGTCTAAAATCAAAGAGCGGCATGGCTCAGGCGGTAGTGTCTGAGGCTCGTTTCGGCTGCCATTAGTCCGAACCCCTGAACTGTCTCTCTCTCTCTCTCTCTCTCTCTCTCTCTCTCTCTCTCTCTCTCTCTCTCTCTCTCCAAAGATCAGTAAATAAATGCTGGGATGGATTATAATACTACCACAAACGTTCCTGTTATTTAACTTCCGTCTTCAACCTCCAGGATTGGAGGGGCAGCAAGGTAAGAGAGAACTGTTTCTTCCCTGGCATTTATCTTTTCCCGAATCTGTACTTGAGGATACGGTAGGGCATCAAAGGGGCAATATGAAAACATTAGGGATCTCTCTGACCTATGCCTGTCGCTACCGTATCTGGCCGCCAACCTTCTCTCCTTAGTAGGCCTAACTTTGACCACAGTACTGAAATCCTCTTTGTTACTCAAATGGCACTATTAGTACAAAGTGCTGTATGGTAATTTTTTTGGAATGGGTCCATCCTCAAAACTGCTCCAAAATAATGATAACATTTTTTACCTCTAATTCAAACCCTACTTCATGTAGCAACAAAGAAAGACTACCACATTAAAGTTTGATTTCGATATTTTGTAATTATAGGCAATGGTCGCTCAAAGTAATATATATGAGAAAATGATTCATGATGCTCAAAATGCCAGTTTCATTTATTGAGTTTCCCCCCTCTCAATTTTTTCGGTGCCCTCATGTCCTTCTTCCGTCCACCAACACATCAGTTGTGAATTACAGCCATACGGTATCCAAGTTTTTTACTGCTACTTTCAGGGATGCTAACCTAGGATACAGTAGTAATATTACTGTAATTTTTAGTTATTGATAGAGGGGTTAAAATAAGACCTTCCATACCTTGGCCTCACTATTGTAAATAACTGCATATTTGCATAAATCGGTCCTGTAAGATCTAAATATAATCATAAATGCATGCATGCCATTAAATTTCAGGGCAATTCACTTTGCACTGGAAATAATATACCAGTATTGTGATACTATTAAGAATGTTTTTTTCGGAAATAATCCTAAAAATCCAAAATGTTTACTTGTATGAGACTCCATATAGTCTTTTTTACTTCTAACCCATTTCAACTGAATTTTAAAGTCATGAAAAATGTTAACCTTATATATAAAATATCAAATTGGTATGTGCAGTGTGTTGTCTAAAAATCATTTAATTTTTATGAGTAATTTTAACTCTGTACTGATATAAACCAAATTTAAAGTAAGTCAGGATACAGCAGCAGGTGCCAGCTACTATATTAAATACAGTGGTGTTAGAAAATGAATTGAGGTGCTACTCACCATAAATTCAGTTAAAGTAGATTTCAGATGGATTCATATTGGTCAACTATTGACTGGTTGCATTTCCTATATGTTGTTTCTTCTGCTGGCCATCTTCTGTGTCTAAGCCAAGACTGCACATATGGTTGGAGATTACGTTTTCCAAGTGGTGGCCCAACACTTTTTATAAAATCTGATGTGATACTTTCACATGACTTTCACTATCCTCTATTATTTATTAGTGAGTGTACAAATAATTCTTACTAAAGCATTTTTTCCGTTCTACTACATTTTAATCCAAATAAACCTTTGCAGAAATAGCTACATTACACATATTGTCATAGATACAAAGAGAACAGTGATAGTAAAATGTTTAAGTACTATATGTTATATGCTGGTCTTAAAATTCCATACTGTTTCCATGCAATTACAAGAAACAACTGAACGTTAACAGGACTTTAAGAGAATGATCAAGTAATGAATGATTTGAACCATTAATAATGCATATTTCAGGAATGGCTTATGTCACAAAAAACGTATTTGAAATAAATTGTGTGTGTTTAAGAAATCCATATTTCTTGTGTAGTACATTTTTGTCTATTGCTTAATGCTTGCCAATTATACAAGATTATACAAAATTCCTTTCGAATGAAAAGGACCTCATAGGCTATTTCCAGAAAATTCAAGATACACGTTTTATTTGTCATGCTGATATCTTTAGTAGATGGTATTTTAATCAAAATTGTAAGAACTATTTTTAAGAAAATAAAACTTTTTGAAAAATGTTCCATGTGAAGGGTAGTTAGGGGTTGTGGGATTTTCTTGAAAATCTTTGTGTCATATTCTTAAATACCAAGTTTGGTATTTAATTGACTTTTTGTTTTTAAGTTTTGCTGTTCACACGCACACGTATGCACATGCAGATACATTTCTAAAAATGTTTTATTTGGACTCAGAGGGCTTCAAGACATATTTTCTGTGAAATCTCTCTATCAAATTTTTGGGTAAAACGCAATACCTTCTCTATCTACTATGTACGTAGTTGAGAAAGGAAAAGTTAGTCTACCAGTTCACTGTACCGAAAGAGAGTCTTCTTCTTTCTGCAAGTCAATCATCATCATGGGTGAGCTCATCCCCAGTCAAAGCTTTGCTTCAGCATGATCCCTTCTTAAAACATAAACAGTAACTGTAAAATGAATTATCATACAACGTAATAAATCATATATTTCTATACTTTTCTTTAAAATATTTATTTTACATTATTTTATTTTTTAAATTTAAAGACAAAGTTGCTGTATGCTGGCAAAGTGTTTAGTTTTAGGTAGTACAGCACACTGTCCCATGCTGTCCCAAGTACAGCCCTGATTGAATGCCAGCTGTATTTGTAATGGCTTGCTAAAACTTTTATAAGCTTTCAATAAATTGCTTTTAATTTTATTCCAGTTCAGCTAAACTAATTTGAAATATATTGAATACCTACGGCTTCCTTGGATTATATAGGTATAGAACACATCTGATCTATAGATTTGCTGGTTTACCTAAAAATTGCAAACTTTAAACTCTGATATATAAAATTTGGACTTTGTACATCCACCAACTTGCTTAATAATCTTCAATTTTTAGGAGGCTCACCATATGATTTACTATTAAATATAATTGATTTTTAATAAAATTTGTTGAGAAATTTAAAATTTTATTCCTCATTGCCAGCTTATGACCTTTTGCAGACTGGGAATTCTAGTAACTGCCTAGTCTGTGCCAGTTTTTCCATACCCACAGGGCTTGCGACTCTTAAACTATTGAATATAAGTTTTCATGAGATAATTCAAAGAAGCAAACTCTTTATTTTAGCTGATGCTATTCTAGAAAAGACATCTACAAAGGAAATAAGTATTTATTTATTTACTTATTTAGTTTTTCATCTAAAAACATTTCCATACTATGTTTTTGGATTATCACTGTTTTAGTTGATACCTTCACCGTTATTAATTTACGATTTAAGTGTATTAAGTATACTAGTCTGCAACTTCCAAACAGTTACTAAACTCTGTCAATGGAATCTGTAGTGAGCTCATGCATGACATTAGTGGAAGAGGGCGGAATGTGACTGTAGTTGCTCCCACCACTTTTCATTCAGCAGGCTGAAGATAAAGCAGGCGGTTCTTGTGTTCCTCCCATCCCAAACCATTACTCCTGGCACACATTGGAATATCTGTTTTAGTAGAGTAGCTGCACAGAATGCTTATTTTCATGCTCCCATTATAATAATAATAATAATAATAATAATAATAATAATAATAATAATAATAATAATAATAATAATAATAATAATAATAATAATAATTTATTGATCCAGTTTATGAATTTGTAAATTTGATTTTGGATAAGTCAAAATCTTAGAGACTCATTCAATGTAATACATAGGAGTATACAGTATAGTAGTAATGTTACAATAAATAATTAACAATTCATCTAAGCTACTGAATAAATATTCTTTTAATTTGCATTTAAATTTTTATTTTGAGATATCTGTCAATGTTTTAATCGCATTAGAGAGTTTATTATACAGTATTATCCCTCTCATACTAATATTATTTTCACTGACACACTTGTTAATGTTATACCTGTGATAGTTGTCACTGTTTCTTGTATTGCAATTGTGAACTTGATTGTTTCTTATCAATACTAGCCTATCAGTTACAAAAAGTATAGTTCTGTACACATGCAGAGAATAGACATGTTTTTTTATGTCTAAGACAAACATGTTTTAATGAATGAGTGTCTCATGATTCCCTTACTTTTAGGTTGTATGTCAATCTGATGCACTTCTTCTGTACAATTAGCAACCTGTCCATGTGACATTTTGCAGTTGTACCCCAAACTTCAATCACATAATTAAAGTGTGGATATACAAATTGACCATTTAAGTTGAGACTGTACAATATCACCAAAATTAAACATTGTATAAAGAAATTTTTGTAATAAAAATTGCTTGGTGTTATGGGGGAAGGTAAATGCCATTAGTCATGTTTTGTTTGGAGGATGTTATGATAGTTATTTTAGGTCAATTTAATTTCTTTTAAATGGGAACCTACAATTAACGTCAAATTAAATTTACCCAAAAATGACCATCACAACATCCTCCAAATAAACCACGACTAATGGCATTTACTTTCCCCCATAAAATCAAGCAACTTTTATTAAAGAAATTTCTTTTTGCAACGCTTAGTTTTGGAGATATTGTACAGTCTCAACTTAAATGGTCCACTCTGCATACATCCATAGTAGATCATCTGTAAAACTTTATGTCTTTATAATTTTGAAAATATCTAAGCAAGTATATGGATTTACTAATGGTATTACATATGTGATCCACATGTTGGGCCCATGATAACTGTTCATTCTACTATAATTCCAAGAAAGCTATACAATCTTACTTCAATAGTGTTGTTATATATTTGTAATTCTCAATTAGAGGAGATGTTCTTGATGTACAGGACCACATTATTTTAGTTTTTTGCATGTTGCATTTTAAATTTATGGACTCACTAGTGTATTAGCAGTGTGATTTAGATTTTCATTTAAAGTGGTTATGCCATTGGACATGCAATATATTACATTACATGCTGTGAGTTCACTGGTGGCCATTGAGACCTGTGAACATAGAACATGTCAAGGATTTGTATAATTGAGCAACATATACATAAACGTTGCATATGAACAAAGAAGATAGTGAAATAAGTGAATAAATAAAAATAAACAACTGAATACAAGTGGCTGTTATGTGTTCAGTAATGGAAAACATAAAAATGTACAAACATTTCCCTGCAGTTTACAGAACTTACAAATGTACCTACATATAAATACAATTTTGCTGCATGTAAATAATAACACATAGCTTTACATTTCCATGAGGCTTCTATAGCCTTGTGTCTCATCATGACTTCTATATGTAATTTAAAATGCATAACATTGTCAGTTTACCTATATTTATTTTATACAACAACAATAATAATAATAATTCCTTTATTGTCAATAGACTGCACTACAGTTTCTGACATTGACAAAATTACAGTTATATAGATATATTACAATTACTTATTTACAATTACTATAATTCATCCAGAGTATACAATGCTTTATTTATTAAATAGTTCTTAAGCCTATTCAAATATGTGTTATATTTGCTTTGGAGAATCTGGTAGCTTATTACACAAAAATAGCTCCATTACATGAGGATCTTTGTAACTAATATTTATTCTAAAACCATTAATTCCCATTTCTTGGTGCCCGTGATCAGTGAGTTATGAATTTAATAATTTTTGTTTTATCAAGATTTTCAGACACAGTTCAGGACATAATTTAATTAAACATTTATTTAAATTTTACTATTTACTAACACACTGGTGTCACGGTTCAATTGAGTAATTTTCAATATCCTGTATACATAGTGATAGGTTATTTATATAGATCAGAAACAGTAAAGGCCCCAATACCTAGCATGGTGTTCTCGACGTGTTACTGTTTTCTAATTTAATGTTCCATTATGATTGTTTACTTCAACACTTTGTTTTCTCTCATTTAAATATGATACAAACCAAATTAAATTTTTGAGGACTCTACTTTCTCTAACTTACTTGTTCTTTTCCAGGTTCTTCATCTCTTTTCCTGAATACAAATATTCTTTATCAAATGGCATATAAAATGGCGGAGTTAGCATGTGCAAATACCATGCGAGAAGAAAGCAGTGAATGTATGGATTATATGGAGTACCTAGATGGTCTCGAAGAAGACATTTCAGGATTAGAGCTAAGTGTAGAGCAGACAGAGCAACTAAGAACTGAAAATGAATCTCTGGAGGGCAGAAGCTTGGAAACAATGATGACATACTTCATGATTCTTGAGGAAGAACTAATCACAGAAAAACAAAAGGTTCTACGTCTGCAGAAATTGAATCAAGAAATAGAAAGAGATAGACTTGAAATTGGTGGGCTTAACAAAGAACTGATGAACCAAAAACACAAATTGGAAACTGAAAACCAGCAATTGAGGCAGAAACTCTGGAGAATGAAAGATCTGTTCACAAGAACTACGGATGAGCTCTGGCAATTACGGAGACAGAACAGATTGTTACATGAAATATTGGAAATGAATAAAAGTCCATCTGTGGATAGCAGAAATGAGAACAACAGCAGCCAAACACTTCCACGATGTGAAAAGTTGGATAGACATGCACATCAGAACCTTTCTCAGCACAGAAGTAATTTAGATGATAAAAGCTTGAATGCATCTACATCTGAACCAAACATTCAGAGCATTTCACCTCAGAGTTTACCTCGCAATGATGATGTCTGTCACAAAGATAACAACTGTTTACTTAGGGACTTTGTTACTTTAAAACAAGCTCAACAGAAAAATAATAATGTTGGTGATATAAATATCACACATTTTGAAGGAAAATCAAAACATCACAAACTTGAAGGTGAAGAACCAAGTGCAGACGAAGAGTCATTGCAGACAAATGATACAGAATCAATTGGATATGGTGCTGAAGCATGCTGCATTGAGGAGATTCCAATAATGCCAGCTCCCCTGCCCAAAGACATGCCCATATTGTTTGATGATGACACCCAGTCAAATGGAAAGAGTGAACAGCCAAGAGATAAAGGCATTAGAAAACTTGAAGATCGTAACAGTCACTTGACGAAGGTTCTACAGAAGCTGGAAATGCATTGTAATCATGATCGTCTCAACAGAAGATACCAACCCAGGAGACAGAATCCGGTTGACCAAATTTGTGCTGAAATGCCAAGGAAGACAAGGAAGGTGAGCATAATGTTTATGTATTTACTTGCCTATTGCATGGTCTTTTTAGAACATTGTTATTTTTCACTTAAGGGTATTTGGTACTGAAAGAGTTATACCAGAAATACAAATCAAGTGATTACAAAATAGCGGCAATAGTGGAAGCCAAAATGCTCTATGGGATTGAGATTTGGGGATATGATGAAGGGTGGCAAGGAGTGGACTTAATATTTAGAAGTGTTAGTCGGTTAATTTTGTTTTCATCAGCAAAGGGTGTAGCATTGTTGGAATTAAGGAGATCAGGCAATAAAGGGTTAATAACTGAAGAGTGATAAAGTTTTGGCATCAGGTTAGAGCATTGGATGACCAGAATATTGTAAAACAATGTATGATTATGCAAGAGAAATTGCCAGTGCCTGGTAATTGGGCCTTATCTGTACAAAAGATTATAGAGGAAATAGGTATGGGGAATGTATGGAGAGTGAAAGAATTATTAGAAGGAAGGTTTTGGAAAGAAATCAGACAGAGAGTTGAGGATATCAATATTCAAGATAACTAGCAGTATTAGGGATAAGAGAACCTTGGTTTTGTACAGGCAAATTAGAAAAGATTGGAGCAGGGAAAAGTATATTGAGGTGTGCAATAAATTGGAAAGGGAAGGGTGGGCAGGGTTTAGATCTGGAGTAATGAAATTAAGGGGAATGGATCCACAGAAGTGTCCATTATGTGCGGAAATGGAGAATGACCTACATTTCAGTTTAGATTGTAATGAAATTAAACTATGGAGAGATTAATGGGTACCAGTTAGATGGTTGAAATTACCGAGACCAATAATTGAAATGAGAATTGTAAAGCTTAAGAATACAGAAGAGATTATAAAGTTGGGCAGACTATTAGGAAAGACTAAAGAAAAATATAAGAGAGGAATTTCAAAATTATAATTCTGTATATTTTGCAAGGATGCCTATCAAGTAAATTGGTATATTTAATTAATAAGTGTGTATTATAAGTAGGTAATTAGTGAACCTGGTGTATAATGTATTGATAACCATGGTGTTTACTAAATTTACACCACGTGTAACTCAAGTATATATATTGTGTATAGTAGAAAGGAAGAGTTGGTATATGTATATGTAATAGAGATAGTTCTAGAGAGTTAATAGCTCATGTATAATGAAAGTGAAATTTTAAAATTTTGATTATTATTGACTGAATACATATTGAATAAAGATTTCTTTAATCCTCTCATTCCTTACCCTATCCCTCCTAGTTTTATTCTGTTCTATCCATCATGGTATCATGACTGTTCTCTTCAAATTCTTCTCTATCAATTATATGTTATAGGAAGTTAGTCTTGGAACTTTGTTCCGTTTTCACCAAATTCTTTCTCCAATAACCTCCTCACATCCTTCATCCTTTCAGCACTTATTCTATGTTGTAAACACATTTCTCTAGCTGTAGAGCATTAGAATTCTTTTCTCTTTTTGCAAGGCTGAAAAATGCTTCAATGGATGCCTCAAATCTGTTACTCTGCATTCCTTTTACCTTGCAAGTTAAGTTCCTTTTAATAGTGTCCTTTTTTATATGTGTTTATATTAAATCCTGAATACTCACCATCTTTTGGTATGCATCTTACAGCACTTTTAATTCCAAATCTTCCAGTCCTCTCGTAGAATATGTATTGCATCCACTTGATGATATATGCCTATGTATTTTTTCTTTGTTTTTACTACGGAATTCTTCTTCATGATTTTTTCTACACTCACAAATGCCCTTACGTAGAACAAGTTTAAAAAATTAAAATAATTGCATTGTAAAATGAATCAAAATGCTATATATTTCATATATATCACTTCAAATAACATGAAAGAGAACTTATGTAGTAAGTATTACTGCAAGCCCAGCTTTTATTCTTTCCGGGTGATGTCTAGATGGTGCAACTGGAGATATAATTCTGGTTAAATAAACATCCTGGGGATTCTTTCTGTGTGCCTATATGGAATACTGGGATTTTTCATATCAGCCAAGGTTAGGAACATGAGTACGTCTTATTGATGTGATGGCTAGATCATCTGTGGCTAGCTATGCGTACACCTTAAATAGCCTAATGTTAAAAACTTTGTTCCTTCATTTCAATTTTTGAACCAGATGAATCAAAGTTTTAGGTGTTTTAACTTGTTTACATTGAGATATAAACAATTACTTACTTCAGATTCCTTGCAGAGTCTGCTTTTCATCCTACACTTCTTCTTCTCTTCCCAGTACCACACTAAATAGTATTTTTGCTACCCATTTTTCTTGATAAGCATTTACACTAACATCCAAGCAGAATAAAATGCAATTAATAACTTGGTCATCATGTTTGTTGTCATTATAGCACTGATTGTTGATGAATCATGCACAGAAAAGCAATGAAGTTTGCTGATAGGATTTTACCAGCGAGAAAAGATTTAAGCACCTCCACAGTAACGCATCAATAAGGAAGGAAAAATTTTACGAACACAGAGAAATTACTGTTTTTGAATGGAAACATGTCTGTGTAATGGTATGGAATTATCTGGATTTGATGCAAAACAAAAAAAATATAGAAATTTAGCACTTGTATGCTATGGAAAAGTTCGGTTTCAATTCAAAATACTACTTTTACACTACTTTTTTGTTGTATAAATTATCGTTTTTGAACAAAACCAGTTGAAAATTCCAATTGCATAAAAAATGAATTTTTAATTTTTGTGGAAATAACCGGTTTTGTTTGCGATCTTCACAAATAAGGAAGAAAAGGCCCCAACAAAGTGAAGAAGTACCCAAGAATGCATTTAAAATTTTATGCATTATTGAACACACTTGCACACACCATTTAAACATTTCATTTGGGCACTAAAATGAGCAATTTTTTTGGTAGAAATTTTAAGATAATTTTCATTAAAATTTGGTATTGAAAATTCTATGTTTACTAGTATGATCATTTCTGGAATTCAAGTTGCAACTGTTTGCTAGATAACTGTAATTGTTTTGGTTGGGAAAGCTATCTCTCTCACTCTCTCTGATGCCTTTTGTTTAAATACTCTCTTTTAAATAAAAAATACTTTTATTTAAATACTCTGGCTAGCTCAGAAATTGAATTTAAATCCATCTACAGCTGCACGAGTGCATTTTTAAGTTTAAAAATTCACATAAAATCAACCAATATAATTTATTTTCTGAAATTTTACATGCATGATACTGGAAGAATTGACTCAACAATTTTGATGGTCTAGTATGATTATTGGGTATGATAGACCTCAAGACAATTATCCAAACGAAGGACAATGCAACATATCTTTTTGTGCATTGGAAAAGGGGTGCAATTTTAGCTTCTAGTCTCAATGGGGTATCCGCAGCTGAAGATCGACCTCTAACATTGAACTCTGGTAGTGCTACACTTTGAAGTAGTTGATGAGAGACATTGTTGTAGAGTCCTTGTAACTGGTCTTTTTCTTACCAACCTTCTTGTGAAACACAAACAATTGAATACACACATTTCTAGCAGATAGAAAAGAAAAACAAATTGTGATGTGTTAGATTCACATTGCTTTCTCTACCCATTCTTCAACAAACTGTTCTCAAAAAAGCTTATTTTTCTATATACTTCACATTAATTGAGATAAACATTTGTAGAAATGCTTGTATTACATATTTTCTTGTACCAAGAAACCCAATGAACTACTAACCAGCTGCATTGTGTTTTTCCACTGAGTGGACACATGTTCCCCGCTACTGGTGCAATCAAAGTCATGCTACTCTGCTTGCAGATTTCATTGGCCACAATGCAATGTAGTTCAGTGTGACCTGGTGAATACTTATATATGTGAGTACAATACAAATACGCACATGAATGCAATTTTGCCCCTGGTTTTTAGAGAACTAACAGACAGGGAGTGGCTTTGCTTTTTTTCAACAAGACTGGTATAGTACATGCAACTAATATTTCGATGAAAACAATTGAAAGTATGTTTAAGGAAGACAAAATTATTAGCAGAGATTTTTGGTCCCCTCAATCTCCTGACCTAACCCTCTATGACTTTTACTCTGGTGTAAATTAAAACATAAAGTATTCAAGGCAAACCAACACACCCTAGAAAAATTAAAACAAAATATCTGCCAGGAAATTGCCAGCATTTTGTAAACATGAACTACAGCCAGTAATGGATAGTCTCTTAAAAAGGTGTCAAAAGCATGAACAATGACGGTGGCAAGTTTCAACACCACCTTTCATAACGTTGGTAAGCAAATCCTTTAAACATAGTTAAGGAAATTATTGTATGCTTGCATCAGTGCCACTCTATGATAGCCACAAACGGCAATGCATGCCATCATTGCAAACCAGAGAAACACTGCACAGTCAGTTCATAGTTCATTGGGTCTCCCTATAGATACAATTAGAATAGAGGAATACAGTAGGCTTAAGCAATAGTCAAATGTTTTAAGAGCTGATCGCTATATGATGGCTTTGAAATTCCATTCTCTTTGCTTGACCAGGAGAAAAAAAGAAAAACAAATAACGACTTCCCAATTGAGAAAAGTATAAGTATTGAAACCAATAACAAGGAATATCTTGGAAATGGTTAACTCCACAAAAGAAATGTAATAAATATAAATTGTTTACTTTAACAAGATCTACATTTTTTTTGTGTGTAATATTTTGTTCATCTCTTACAGTTTACCATTTTTGCAAAAGTCATTCAGAATGAAGAGGACTCACACACATGCATGTACACAAACACATGCTTGTGCGCGTTCTCTTGTGCATCACATTATAGGAAACAAAGCTGTCGCCTGGTCTCACAAATTGACATCTTCCATCCACTTTTGGTATTCAAGGGCATACTTAGGTTTCTGTACCTCCTCTCTGGGTGTTTGACCTTTCCTTCTCAGCTTGCCTGTTGCTGTAATGGCAGCAGCTTCTTGTTTCATCAATAGAAAATAAACATCTTTGTTATGCTTCCATTTCACACATAGCACATTCACTGTAGACTATGATTCATATTCGCCACGTTTCTCTTTATTTTGAGATATATCAGATGATATGTCCTTATTTGCTCTCACATTACCAAGATCCTAAGTTTTTCTGTTCATTAGTCTTCTAAAGAGGTGTGGAGTCCCTTTGAATGCCACCTGTTAGTTAAAAATATGTTGTTTTATTGGCTTGCACATACTTATAAGCTTTACTCCATGTGATTTAAGTGCTTTTACTAACTTATTTGAGTACAGTTCATTATATGCCACAAATGGATAAGCTAGAGTGAACACTGTGTTATTGCATAAAGTATAAAGATACCCAACTGATTTCAAGCAAACTTCAAGAAATTTAAAAGAAGTTTGGTATAAAAACTATGGGGAATTTAAGAAAAAGAATTAACTTATCTTGTGTTCATAAAAACTAGACCCTATAAAGACAAACGTAGATTACTGATATGTATTGGTGTAACAAATACTTGGTTGCAATAATTTCATAAAAATGACTGACTTGCATACTTTGTATGATGGCGCAGTCATTTGATTCAGTATTTAGGCATGTCTTTAGCTTCATTCTAACAGCAGTTTCCATTAGTTAATAATGTGGCTTATTATATTGTACATAAAATATTTAAAGAATATATAAAAATCATATGGTAAATATACTGGTAACTTTGAATGAACAAAGCAACAATGTAAAAATGTATATATCAATATAAAATACAAATATTTAAGAAAAACCAGAACAATACATTTACATATTCACTAACTAAATCTAATTTGAATACCAAAAAACAGGTGATGTAATCCAATGTTACGCTAAATTTCTTTCCAAGCACATATGCGAAAGTTATCCTTTTTTCTGTAACAATGTAACATTTATTTTCACATTTTAAATTATTCATTGGATGCATACATTACCTGCTCTGATTCATACAAGATCTTAATATGGGTTACATATTCATCTAAAGCTTAACACACCAGTTGCTTGCTTTTACCATTCATGTTGCATGAATTTACGTAACCCCTTCAATGAACTACTATATAAATGAAACATTAAAAGGTTTCCTACAGTGTTGTATATCTAAATGTTACAAAGTCAATATTGCATGAGCCACCATATCAAAGTACCAAACGGAATTTAGAACAGTGAAATTAAAACCATTTTTCCTGAATCAAGTTCTCACCTGCCAAGACCCAAGTGCCTACGATAATGGCCACATTCCCAATCCTAGCTCTTTTTCTTTTTGGATGGGAGTGTAGGTCAAGAAGATGGTGGAGTAGAGGTGATAATGACATGTCTTACTACTGTGATATACTACTTTGCTAAATAAATAAATAAATAAATGTAACAGAGTTATAATGCCACAACTAAATATGTCCTTGGTATGTAATTTGTCCCCACAATCATCATCTTAAAGCCATAAGAAGATAATACAACAAGAATGAGAATCTAATTTACATTTGGTCAACTTTATAATTTTATAAAACTGACAATGATTGACACTGCTATAGAGGGGACACAATTAAATGAAAATGTGTTTCCCAGCAGAATTCCATGCATGCAAAATTCTATAGAACAGATGCTTCAATATTTTGAGATCAAGGACAGCATTGTTTGTGTATTGCTAGCTAGTTGTTTATTGAATCAGTTTAAAGGGTTTGAGAGGAGATAATGGAGAAGGATGTATTGTGTGTGGGAAGTTAGAAGAAATATTTCATTGTTTATTACAGTGTGATGGGGTGAAGAGATGGAGGGAGGGTATTCGGAAATAAAGTGGGACAAATTACAGAAAGAAACTATAGCGCTTAAAATGCTAACTGGTATGGGGGAAAACAATAAAATGATGTGAAAATCTAAGGGAAATATGGATTAGATCGGTTAAGAAATATGAGAGAACTGAGATATAAATGGATAAAGCAGTTAAATAGTGGAATGTAAATAGCGGGGCCCATCATTATACAGATAACACTGGGATTGTGTGTAAGGAGGCCTCATATAGATGGATGTTAGAATTATTAGATTGTAAATTTACATTTAGCACTTTAGTTGTAGATTATAAGAATGTTTCTGTGGTTTTACTTGTGTTTGTATAGTTATGATATTTTATCATGGGTTACAATAAATATTCAATAATCAGTTTAGTTATGAGTATTCGTGAAACATCAGAAACAGGCCTGAAGAAAGAACAAATGGATGTGCCTCACAATTTTTAGCTGAGGACGATGGAGCTAAAGAAATTCAGTGAAAAGCTCAATGTTGTAATCCCATCTTTTGGAAAGCCATAATGCCTCTTCTTTGACCACAAGATGGTCAAAACAAGAGTTGTTAGTTACAGCTATGTGTGTAGTGTTCATTTTTGAGTGATTCATTTGTGAACTATCTATCATTGATACCCGCAATGGAACTGAACCCTTTGACTCCTCAAGGGCTTAATGTATTATTAGTTATAGCCTATAGGTATTACTTTTCAAGCACCTAATATTGACATTTTTAGATTTTATCTGTTTTCATTTGACTACCGCTCATAGTATTTATACAATTAGAGTGAAATAAACATAACTTCTGTGATGCCCACAGGTATATCCTGGATGTAATGCTAAGGAGGAAGCACTCCTGAAAGCTGTGAAAGCTGGTTCTGTTTCGAGAGTTCATCAGGCAATCTATGAAGGTGCAGATGTGAATGTTGCTTTGCTGGGTAAGTGGACACCATTGCACATAGCTGCTGCATTAGGTTTTGTCTACATCTGTGAGGAACTCCTGGATGCTGGAGCATTGAAACATGCTAGAGACCGCTGGGGAGACACACCTCTTCACTGGGCAGCGGCCAATGGCTGCCAAGAAGTTGCCACTCTCTTGGTAATGCATGGTGATGATGTTTTTAAATGTGGCAGAGACAATAGAACACCAAGACAGACGGCCCTGGTGGCAAGACATAATGATCTAGCAGACTGGTTTGCTAAGAAGGAGCAAGAGCAAAGGAATAGAAGCACCAATGCTTAATTGCTATCATCACTGAGCTCATTAGGTTAACATTGGTTTTTCAAACACTGCTTATATCTTCACACCTTAAACCTGTCTGTAGAGTGGATGATTACCACATTTCTTTTTCCTCTCAGTGCAAGGAAATGGACAGGACTATTAAGTAATGTGAAGAAGAAAGATGGCAATAGTGTACTCCGACTCCGTGTTGAGTTGTTGTATAACTGTCAACTGTAAAGGTGTGCCACTGTTGGTTAATGGAAGAATTTCATTGCAGGAAGGTTATACACAGTGGCCCAAGCTCGTAAGAGATAACTGGTCTAGAATTAAAAAAATACAGAATGTTAACCTTATGGGCATAGCAATAATATTCATACTTTGTTTTGTCTTCTTACTTGCTAATGGCTCTGTCCTTACATGGGGATTGTTTAGCAATGTAAGTTTGCAGGATGTGCATGCATGAGGTGAACACTGCCTATTGGATACACAAGCCTGGACATTTTGTCTATTACAATGTTCTTCAGTTTTTAAAAATTTCTGCCCATCCCTATGTTGTCTGTTTCATATTCAAAAGGACCTGAATTTGAATCTCAGTTACACTGAGTTACCTAATAAGTCTCATGGGTTTTCCTTATTCTTAGTAAATGAATGTCAGATGTCTCTAAGCTCAATGAACCTTATACTCATTTGAGCATTATTTCATTCATTTATCGTTCAATATGACCTACACAATTAAAAGAAGTTAAACTAAAAATATGTATATATTACTTCATCGCTATAACTGACATTAGCAATGCCTTAACAGATTGTAGAGTAGCTATTTCATGATCTCTGAAGAGCTTGTGATTATATCTATTATGTTTGTTTTGTTGTATTTTTTTTAATAAAGAAAAAACTAACCACTTATACAGTTGCATCATGTAGAAAAGGTAAGTGCACTTTTCTGAGTCTTCAACTTATTCTAGAACCTTCTTAATTCTGCGGTAACGTGTGCGACTTGCATTCGGGAGATCCCAGGTTCGATTCGCGGTGACCGCCTACTCTGGACCATGGGTTTTTCATGGTTTCCCCAGGTCCACAGGCGAATGCTGGTGGTTCATCTTCTACCATAACTTTCCTGCCCCTCATTTCCTGTACCCAGCATCTTCCTTGTCATCTCTTTCAGGGTTAGAGGACCTGGTGATGGTGGATGTGTTCTCTGTAAAAGTTTCAGTTGTACGGTGGATGTGTTCTCTGTAAAGGTTCTTTCCCTGACTTGCGGAATTGCTCAGTTAGATCTGCTTCCTGGTGGTTTCGGGCATGCACCCCTTCGGGAGGCTGTTAGAAGCTTGTGGGTGGGCCCGGGCAGTGGCAGATGTATTCAATCTGGAAATGTTGGGGACCATGTTCATGTTTGTGCCTGTCGTCATCTGGATCTGGTCGCCCTTTGGGTCCCTCCCCTCATCCCTCCATCCCAGGGATCACAATAGAAACCAAAAGGGCCATTATGGTCTACTTACAGTGCTCTGCCCAGTTTTGGGGGCCCCTGCATTTGTCCATATCTTTACCTTCTTACATGCATAGCACATAATATAAAAGCACTTCTGTAGGTAGTTGGAGAACTATTTGATTTTGTCCTGATTTAAGACCACATCCAGGCTTTACATGTCTAGCAGGCTTCCATTAACAGGGGTGGGAGAGACTGAAACTTTAATTAATGACTGTTTTCAACATTACATTGGAGCACACTGTGCTCACGTACATTGAATCTGCAAATAATTAATCCACTTACTTCATAGTTATTGCATAAACTCTCAAAGCTTTATTGTCTCGATATAATTAGTTCTGAATAGAAATAAGTGTTATATGAATTATGTATGTTGTAAATAAAAAGTAGGAGGTTAAGCCCTAGATAGAGGCCAATGGATAGGAATGAGGATGAAATTGTAAGAGGTGAAAGAGCAAAGTGGGTTGGTATAACAATTTTAATCTATTTTTATTTCCAACACTAAACTTCTGCCCTGAAAAAGACTACCAAAACATCATTAACCTGTTATTTAGGCCTTATCAAGCACAGTTTAAGACTAATTCACCATCAGATGCTAAAATAAATAATTTTCAAGGTTTTAGTCATTTTCTCAAAAATTTACTACAGATTTTGATTAAAATACCATATGTTTGAGATATTGGTATGATGAATAAATTTTCTGTATATGGCCCTTGAAATCATCTTCAATGTCATTGTATTTTTATATTCTAAGGAAGATTGCAAGCACAAATAAATAAATAAAATAAATTGGGAAGTAATAATAGACAGACAAAAACTAATTAAAGGGAAAGTGCAAAGCTCATTAAAATATAGTTTGTATCATAGCATTAGGAACTTCTGAAATATTTGCTATGCATTTGCATTTTCCCAACTTGAAGCTTACATTGGTGCTCTCTATTAGAACAAGTTTGAGAATGTGAGATTTTTTTTCACATTGATTTTTATTTCGGCATTGTGCATGCAACCAAGTCTTATTTGCCTATTTTAGAACATGTATAGCTTTTTATGTGAATAATATAATGTATAAAAAATAACTGAATTGCTAATATGTAAAGAAAGTTGTCTGAATGTTGTACTTTAGTTTTTTTCCCTACACTATGTGTAAATTTATTTGTTTCCAAACTGAAAACTACTGAAAATTTCTCTAAGCACTTCAGTAACTATTTTCTCCACTACATGTTTATGGACATACATCAGCAGATTATAACATGATACTGCTTTATGGAAAGTAGCATAAAAGCGCAAATTATAGATTTTCTTTTATATATATTATGATGCACTTCAATATTGTACGTTTTTAAATCACTGTTCACAGCAAACATTAGCATAAAATATTTGGGTTAGCATGATCTAAGCCTCTAAACCCTGTCCATGAAATCTGCAGCTCATTATGTCAGTGAAAGAAGGCAGAGTCTTGCAGCTTTTGCCCCCACTACTTTTCTGCAACAAACTCGAGATGAATGCAGATAATTCTTGAATTCTTGGGTCTCTTTTGCCCATTCTGGTACACACAAAATCTGAACATGTGATGCCCATTGCACTTGCCATTTAAGGAGAGTAACTGCATAATTTCTGCTTTATTACATTTCATGGATGGTGTTTAAACCAGGAATTAAGTTACAGTCACTTTTGTTCCTTTTTGCTATTTGAAGGCGAGAAATGTATTGAGCTTTAAAACAGAATATGCAAAAATGTGACAACAATCTTTCAGAGAAAAATGATTTAATTTTTAGGTATTTATTGTGTTTGTTGAGTTGTCTCCTTAGCTGCTACTTACCAAGTGGGAGACCTAGGTTCAATTCCCGGTACTTTCTCCTGCTGGGAGACCTGGTCCAGGGTGCAATCAGCCTCATTATTTCCCTGAGCAGCCAATTGAGGAGCTACTTGATTGAAAAGTAGTGACTCCAGGTTAAGAAGGCCTCATATGCCGGCTGGGGGAGGGACCCGGGGCACTGACCGCATCCCACCCTCCAGTACTGCGCCCCACACATAACGCCTCTTGTGGGCAGAGGTGGGGGATGCAGTGGCTGGGCAGCAGGGCTTGGCTCGGTATGGCTATTGCTGAACTAAACCACAGACTTTAGTTTTATTGTGTGTGTTGACTGTTAAAACAGGCCAATAGAGAGAGAAGTAATTATATGTTATTTTTATATGCACATTGCTTAAACCTTTTCTAACAACTTGGATTTTCATTAAAAATAGGCATTATGTGGCAAGGCCATGCAAGTGGAGGCATGGATTTTTTAATAGTCATATTATTGTGCTACTTTCGAGGTTAACATGTGACTTACCTTTGCTTCTCTGTGGCCTCTGTATTGAATTTTGCATGGAGTGAAAGCAAAGAAATCGCGTCACTCCACGTGAAGTTGACAATGCCTGAAAGGCTACTGAGAGGCAAAGGCAAGCCACATGTTAACCTTTAGAAAGCAGAATAACATTAAGAGTGTGAAATAAACATTGGTGGTGCGCATTTCTGGTCTCAAAAGTCTGTGTTGTTCAGTCATTCTCTTTAGTTATGTATGTGCCTTTTTATTAGTGCTGGATAAATTTCTTGTAAGAAATAAAAGGGAATGGAATGCTAGTCCTAGTGAGATGAAAATATGAAAGAAATAAAATCTGATTCTAGAATAGGCATATCAAATAAACAATTTGTAGAAACGTGGAAAGTGTTATATACTTGTAGGTGGTGCAAAGTTCATTCTAGGGAGACTCCATTACTTCTGTGAAGTTTGTGTGAGAACACGAAAAAGAAGAACTGTTCGGTATCATCATCAGGCAAAATGAAACATTAATATTCACAACAAACACAAGAACTTAACAGTTTAAAATAATTTATTAATATAAACATTAAAAAACAGTAACAATTCAATAAGCAAATTAATGTTTATTTCAATTCAATAAGCAAATTAATGTTTATTTCAATTCAATATACTAGTTCACTTCTGGAAACCTCATTAATGTTATCATTTGGAAAATTTACTATAGAATTTTGTACAAATGTAAATTTTGATTTGTGTATTTACTTTATAGCTTAAAAACTGAATTAGGCCTAATTTCCAGAATGGGGAAGAGGGGAATAGTGTGCCATTCAGAGTTTATACTGCTGAAATCTGTATCTATCTACAATTCTACATCTCTTCAACTTGGATTACAACATTATTTATTTAGAGCAGTATAACTTATATGTAATGTGTAAGAAAATAAGAGCAATTTTCTTAATTATTTCGACATTTCAACCTCATTTACAACTTGGTTGTTAGAGGCACCTTTTTTTTTAGCAGCTGTACAGGTGACTATTGCTTTTGTATGCTAACATTTTGTTTTTCAAGCTTTCTTTTCAGTGCATGTACTGTCATAGCACACTGTTGCTTTTGATGTTAGAGAACAGATATTATTTTAATGCCTGTGATAAATGTATATCATGTTAAAATTATTGTTAATCTAATGTAACAACAAAATTAATACGTTTCTATTTTATTTTCTGCATTTAAGGCCTTTACCCTGAATTCTCCTGTGTTATATATAAAACCAAATAAGAAACTATATTTGTGTACTATACATATCATATGTATTTGCTGTGTAATGTATTTTAGGAATAAAAATATGCTAACTATATCATGCATATACGTATAAAATTTAGAAACTTATTCACTTTTCTCTACCTTCATCCTAAATCACTTTCTTTCCTAGAATTAAATAAGTAAATGACCACAAATTTAAGCTTTTCTTGTAATTGTGTATTTCTAAAATGACTTAAAAAGGCATTAAAGTAGGGTGACCAAATGTCCTGCTTTTTGCAGGATGCTCCTTTTTCTTTGACACCTTATCCTGCTGCCCACAAAGAGACTCTAAAACCTCATAAATATCCTGCATTTCAAAACCACCATGCAAAATGGAAAATATGCAATTTTTCCATTATTGTGCAAATGACTTTTACAAAATAAAGGAAATAGTACCATTAAAAACTAACATGCATAGTATAAGTTGGCAGCCTTATAAAAAACAGTTGTTGAAACTGAAATTGTGAAACTTCCAGTCCGTGTCCATATGTTGGTCCATTTAAGTTTTTCAACTTACTGTGTAGTCTGTGTGCAGTGAAAGATAACTGTAGTGTATAACTTTCAGTAATTATGCCGAAAGTTAAACAAAAATGTGTATTAAACATTGAGCTGCAATCTTGTCGTCCAGGATAAATCTAACAGTGATGTACGCTGCATGAAGTGTTCAGCATTGTTTTCAATAGCAAATGGCGGAAAAAGTGAAATTTTACGACATATACAAACAAAGAAGCATAAGCTGTCCGACAATGCTGATGCTTCCAGTTCATCCCTTACAACTTTCTTTCAAGGAGCTGAATTTTGAATCACTGAACAGAAATTGGCTGTTTCTGAAGGAAGTTTTTCATTCCACACCATTCAACACAACCAAGCATTTCATTCAACAGACTGTCCAACTAAATTGGTTCAGAAATGTTTTGAACCCAAATATTTGTGTGCAAAGACAAAGAGTGAGGCTATTGTGACATGTGATCAGCCCATTTGCCATGTTAGAAGTAGTAAAGGACATGGAAAAAGCAAATTATGTCACTGTGTACACAGACTCTTCAAATCATAAATCCACAAAACTATTTCCTCACCTGGTTCATTATTTTGTTTATAACAATGACGTTTAAGTAAAGCTTCTGGACTTTCAAGAAAAGTTAGGGGAAAGTGCTGATATTATTTCCTCATATGTATTGAAGATGCTTGGAGATTATCATCTTGAAAATAAAATAGTCACTCTGTGCAGACAACACAAATACAAACTTTGGTGGTACATCTCGAAAAGGTTCTAATTATGTATATTCCAAAGTGCAAAAAGAGCTTGAGAGATGAATTGTTAGAGTAGGCTATAGTGCTCACATTGTCAATAATACAATACAAACTGCTGTAGACTGCCTTCCAGTTAGTGTTGAGAGTTTAGTGCACAAAATCTACTCCTATTTTCACATTTATACTGTACGTGAAGCCTCCTTGATGGAATTTTGCAATTTTGAGGACGTTGAGTATTCAAAAGTTTTTGGTTACAGTAGAACAAGGTGGCGTTTTATGTTACCTTCAGTTGAACATGTGTTGAAATTATATCCAGCCTGAAATCATACTTTCAATCCCAAGACAGGTGCCCAACTATAATCAAACAATTTTTGATAATCCTTTGTCTGAGGTGTGGTTGCATTTTGCACAAACTTAAGCAGCACTTTTTCATGGTGCTATACAGTTGTTAGAAAGGCAATATGTTGCTGTGATAAATGCTTGTAAGTTACTGGAAGGTCTAAGGAAAAAGCTCTCAGATAGGTTAGACTGTATATTTATACCCTCAATTGTTCAGGAAAAACTAAGAGCCCTTGAAAATGATGACCTAGTTAATGTTTCAGATTTCAAAGAAATGCTGCAAAATTTTGCTCTACTTGTTTGCAATATTTAGATCAATGGAGTTTTATTTTTCTGAATTAAGTGTATTGAATTGGGTAAGTTTGAATTCTGTATTTGAGTGGAATGATGTACAGAAGTTTGTATATTTTGTAATTAAATACACTGGGAAAGAAAAGAATGACACAATGCTATTTGATGAAATTTCAAACATTAGAGAATATGTTACAGTTACAAAAGTTAAGGAATGGGATACAATTCATACACCAACACATTTGAGATGGGTGGAAATATTCAACAAATTTGAAGAGAGAAATATCGACTAAGAATATAGGTAACATTGTAGAGTTTACCTTATGCCTTCCTGCTACAAATTCACCAACAGAAAGGGTGTTTTCAATTATGAACAATATCTGGACAAATGAAAAATCCAGATTAAAGCCAGAAACTCTGAAAAATATGTTAATCACAAAATGTAATTTGAATTGTAACTGTGTGCAGTTCCTGGTATGCTTCTTGGGAACTGAAAATTGTTAAAAGCAATTCATGGTGTGAAAAGTATGAAAGCCTATCTCACTAACTTCTTAAAATAACAGTGACATTACATTGTTTTCAATATTACTTAAGAATAATTGTTAGTGTTAATAGTAATAATAACAGTACAATAAATATCACTAGTAATATTTTATATTCAAATGTTTTCATCATAGAAAACACCATCCAACAACAGTGTATTTCAGGTTTATTAGTGTTAAAATATGACGTATATAGATAATTTACACAGCCTAAGTGAAGGCCCCCCCCCAAAAAAAAAATCCGCGATCTAGTAAGGTACCATACCACTTTATTAATGGGTCCTGCTTTTTGTGTCTGAAAATCTGATCACCCTAATTTTAAGCTGCTTTGAACTATGCATTTATCAATATAAATTCAACCTATTTTACTAAACAAAATGCTCCTTATGAATCAGTTTTCATAATTTTGAAATAAAATTTGAATTTATGCTCCTTATTGAACTAGAAAATAAGGTTACCATGACATAAAATTTTAAAATGTATTACAGTTTTAAAAGTAATTTTATTTCAATGTTTGCAAAGTTGTATGCGCATCAAACTGCTATGAACTTAATGGTGTAATGCATAAGCAGTAAAATTGTGCAGCAAGTTTCAGTTATGTATTGGGGAAACTGTTTCCAAAATTTCACTCCATAAAAATGTCAGCAATTTAAATGCTAGAATATGTCTAATGTATTACAACCAAGAAAAATACATAGTTTTGAAAATTAATTGACCTGAGATCTTGCTTATAAATTTTCCAGAAAGTAGTTTAAAGGTTTACATGTAAATGCATACCCTTACTCTAGAAACTGATTAGCACATATATACCAAACTTTGCAACAACATTTCTATAAAATTAGAAAAAAAAATATAAAGAATTAGGAAAGCTGAAAATGTGCTGCCTTACCTGCCAGCTAGGATTATTTAAATTGTGATGTAACTCACTCAGTTTTATTCGGATAGCAAAAACATAATACTGATAATGTTTCTAAAGAATCCAGTGCAATAATAAGTTGAAAGCCAAAATTTGGATTTTTTTTTACCATTTTTGCCCATATTTCATTAATTGGTCCTCCTAATGAATAACACTTTGCATCAAAGAATTCAATGCCCCGTTTGCTTGTTTCCCTTTTAGAGACAAGGAAAACGTTTACTCTCTTTGCCGCTTATGTATGGTCTGTAGGGAAAGTATTGTTTTCCACCCAAAATTCAGTGTTGAGATTGTATCAGAAATCCATATTTTGAGAATGCCTGATTCCCCTTCCCCCAAAAAAGGCATTTTAAGAAAACGGTCTCTCTGTGTGAGAGAGAGATAGAGAGAGAGCAGCATAACTCAAAAAGGAAGAAATCAGATGAATACAAACTCAACTTAAGTTCGGTGTACTGCAAGGATATGACTCAAAGATTTTCAAGAAAATCTCCCCACATCAAACCATCCTTTACATGGAAGGTATTTCATTGTTTTTGATTCTCTCAAAAATATCTTTTAAGTTTTGATTCAAATAATGTATGTTTTACATACTGACACAGGGAATGAAACCAATGTCTTGAATTTTCTGTGAATATGGGTAGGCTGTGAAAGCCCCTTCATACTAATTGGATTTTGTTTAACTATAAATACTTTTTCTTAATTCTAGTCATTTATGAGATACTTCCTGCTGTTTATCAGAATTTACCAATATTTCAAGCTGCACTTTTTGAAGTGTTCATTCTTTGCTTTTTATTAGGCCACTTAAAGAGAGAATAACAAGTCCAGCATTCGTATCTCAACTGTTTTTATATACATTTGACTGTCATACTTGTGTCTTGTGTGCTTCCACAAAACTGTTTGGTGTTGAAATATGAAACAATAATTTACAGATTGGGTATGAAAGTAAATTACAATGGATAGCAAAAGTTGTGTAATTGTAACACATCAGTAGTCCTCTTTAACTCCTCTGGTCATATCAGAGTTTTGACTTTAGAAACTTTAGTATGTATGTGACTTTTATTTTATTCATTAGGAAAGACAAAAATTCACCCACACATTCATACTTCCAGACTCTGTGAAGGTTAGGGAATTATTCTTATTAACAAAAAATTTCCCTTCCCAAGGCGGGAATCGCTCCCAGGACCTATGGATTGAAAAGCAGAATGCTCATCCTTCAATCACAGAAGGAATCTCAAATATTTTGTTTCGAAGTGTTCTGCAAATTACATTCTGTAGGTAACCTAAAGGAGCATTAGCTAAAAAGTCGCTAAATACAGTGGCATAACATTTCTAATAGCTGTAACATCTCTCCAGTGGAATGTATGGCATTCTCCTAATGGCTATAACATTAAATTTGTTAGCATTATTTACCATGGCACTGTCATAATTAAAGGCATAGGTTAAGAAAGTAAAACGTTGAGATAATGGCATAGGATCTGAATAATACGCAATTGCTTGTGTAGTTACAGCAAAATTTAGAAAGGGTTCAAACGATATGCCGCATGTAAGAAGCGATACAAGTTGCCATTCTTTCCTGACCATACAGATTCAGGAGGGATATTTTCACTATAGATCCTTTCCCATGTAACAAAGACACATCTGCACTTATAGCCTTTAACAAAGAAGCAGCATGACACGTGGCGTGTTAAAAAATTTGCGTTCATCACCTCTTATAAAGAAACGGCATATAGTTTGTGCCTTTTCTGAATCTTGCACAAGTATAAGGATTACATTCTCATTTTTCTACAGGCCTTCAGCAGTTTCTGGTTGTAAGGCGCCGGACGTCTTTAGTAGCATCGTTCATCCAAAGCACAAATTGAAATATCTATCTTGTTGGAAATCTTTAAGTTATTAATGGCCCCTTTAACCTTCGAAACAAATAACAAGTTCATGGTCATGGATGTTCTAGTGTCACTAAACCCCACTTCTGGAGAAATGCAGCAATGGCAGCTAAACGAACATTGCCAGGCAACACACAAACTTGTAGGAATTCGGAGCTCCTTGCATCGAATGCAGGTTGCCGACTAAAATTGCCAGTCAGTGTTACTTTGGAACAAAGCCTACCTCCCTTCCATTCTTTTCATAGCGTTGAAGGTCAATGCTCTGAGAGAGACTATTTCATAGGCCTATCGTAATTTATATTATGAAGGTACTGCAATAGATATGGGTGATTCAACGGATGCTGCGACCTGTACACATCTATTGCTAGTGCTACCCCCAAGAGGAAGGGATGAGGAGAAGGAACCACATGAGGTTACAGGCCTAATCAGACAGGCCACAGAGACGCGCGAAAGCCTCTAACATTTCCAAGCATGCAGACCGGGCCCACTGCTATAGCCGCCGAGAGAGGGCGATGAACAACCCATCAATCAAGCAGCCTTCTGTGTCCACGGGGAATACTCTTTCCATTGAGCATGTATCCACGCCATCTGTCCGGTACTGCCATTCGCCACGAAACCTAGAAGCATACCTGAAAGATAAGAAGGAAGCAGAATGAAAGGGAAATGTTGGAAAGGAAATCGTGGTTAAGAAGAAACCACTCCTGCGCGCCTTTCGACCGAGGAAATCACGAAAATCCGGGAGGACCGGATCGAACCCGGTCCTCCCGAATGCGAGTCGCACACGTCACCGCGGCGCCACTTCGCTCGTTAAGATAAGTGCCGCAATAAGCCACATTAGAATTTTCTTCGATTATATTGCATTGCGTTCTTGCATCTTGAATTTTCACGTAAGCTAGCTGCTCCTAAGAAATGGTTGATAGATTTCATTGGATGGTGATAGAAGACCGTAGCATTAAGGTTCATGAGATTGGAAAGGTAGAATCAGACGACGGAAAAATTCAATGTCATTCATTCCAACCTTGTCCAGCACACGGCTTCTGTGGAAGAACAATTCCATTCATGAGATTGCTAAGACAGGCATCTCATATGAACGGATACATTCTGCATAAAGTTCTACACATTACAGAAATTGAGTATACGATGGTTTGTTGAGTCCAGACCAAAAACTCTCAAAATCGTGTTTGGAAAAGTTGCATTTGGCGAGTTGAAGCAGAAGTAATCATTAACGCGCAAAAATGTGCTCCATCAGGATAATGCGCCTCCTCACATCGGATGTTGCAGTGACAAAAGTTTACGAGCTGGGCTTTGAAGTAGTTCCCCACCCACCTTATTCCTCAGATTTGGCCCAGTGTGATTTTTTTCTCTTTTCTAGAAAGTGGCTTGGCGGAAAGACATCTGTCGAATGAAAAGGTAATCTGCGTTATAAAGCGGTTTTACTACAGTTTGAAATGTTTTATTTGTCTGAGGTAATAAAAAACTTGGAATATCGCCGGAGCAAGTGTATTGAATTCAAAGAATAATACGCTGAGAATTAACTTTCTGGTTCTGAAGAAAGGTTATATAGAGGGTAGAGGCCTAAAGCTTCACATGAAAAATTAAATTAATTTTTAGTGCCCAGTACGTACATTGAGGGGACCGAAACGTGGTGTGACGGTTAAGAGGAAGGCATGGGTTTTTCACTATACAAAATCAATATCATAAATCTACTTACACATTCCTAGATTTATTTCCAAACCGTTTGGGGTTCCTACATTATTAAATATGAAAGGTGAGGGGAGATGTCCACCGATCCAAACGCCGGCTTGCATGCGCGATCCGCTTCTCTATGAATCCTAAGTAAGACACGCTATATTCCCAACACTGGTGGTTAGCAAAAACTCCCAGCCAGAAGTGACGTCATCCTAGTCAACAACAATATGTCTGGTAATGGCAATGAAACCCCCGAATTATTAATACGCACAATATATGTATCTGTATAGAATTTCTGGTTTTGAAAAAAAGTATATATATGACTTATAGAATCCAACCGACAAACTTTCAGGGGTTACAGAGGAGTGTTAGGCGAACATTCTGATTTAGGACACTTGTGGTCTTTGAGTGCATTGCTGTTTGTATTAGATCAAAATCAGTAACGAGCTAGTACGTCACTGTTAAAATTTCCCTGGGTTGCTGTTACGTGCACGTAATCGTGGCCATGCTCTGATCAAACATTCCATTTGAATACCTCCGTAACATGCACTTAAACTTTGAATGAAACGCGAGAAATTAAAATTGGGTTCATTCCAAAGTACGCCAATCATCTGTTTAAAAATATAAAAAAATAGTAACTGCTTGTACGGGTTTGAATCCGCACCACCGGATTGATAGCCGAGCACTCTAATGATTGCGCTATTACTTCAGCTGTCGTTAGTCTCTCTGATACGTATGATTCTGCATGTGAAACTGGAGGTATCAGTGGTGCACTGGTCCTTGCTAAAGGAGAATTTTTCCAGAAAAAGCGAAGCTCATTTGAAAATACCGCAATTGTAAGTATTTTGGGCTTGTCTAAGAGAAATTAACTACTTTAGAGTGAAAATCAGTACCGCATTTATATTAAGTCTGTTTATTCATATTTATCAGTACGAATGTGAAATGAAAAGTCCTTACGTAGATTTAAAGTATTAAGTATT
Source organism: Deroplatys truncata (assembly GCA_030765065.1). Classification (NCBI taxonomy): domain Eukaryota; kingdom Metazoa; phylum Arthropoda; class Insecta; order Mantodea; family Mantidae; genus Deroplatys; species Deroplatys truncata. The sequence goes on along the minus strand of CM060986.1, from coordinate 97,823,010 downwards.
ATTATAAACTATTTAACATTTCCAAAATTAAGTACATACTTCCTTTATGTACTAATTTGTTGTCCTCCGTGGTCTAGTGGTACCATGCTAGCCTCTAGTTCCCGAGGTCGCGGGTTGAAACCCGGTGGAGGGCGATGGATTTTTTCGGGCGTAAAAATACTTAGCATGGCTTCCTTCGGAAAGGAAGCGAAGCCGGTGGTCCCGTGTCGTAGATTTACGGCACGTAAAAGAACCTCAAACCTGATACAGGCTTCTGAGCAAAATTTCTGGTCTTTCACGCCCAATATAGAAAGGGACGCTAAGGACCATAGTAGTTAAAGCTCGTCCAAAATAAAACTCAATTTTTATGTACCATTTTAAAAATAACCTTAAGAGATAATTACTTGAAATTTTGCACACCGTTCATTCAATTATATAGTAAAATAATTCCTTGTCAGGATAAATTTCTCTGACTCTGCTTATTTTAAATGGTTTTTAAAAATAATATTCCAAAATTAGTAATTCCTTTCAATTGTGTGCATTGTTATCATTTATGAAACCTAACACCAATCAAGATTTCCATGCATGGAACTGAAGCTTAGGTATAGTTATATAAGTTTGCCAAGTTTCATCAAAATCTATTACATATGTAGTTTGTGAAATATGGGTACATACATTCTGGAAAATATACTTTTGGATAACAAGGGCAAAGTTTAGGTTCATATGTCAATAATAATAAAAATGTTGTTGTCCCTGACTTTAGAGACCTCCATATAAATACCGAGAGTCAACATGGCCATTGCTCAGAAAGTTGGTGTAAGCCCAAGAAGCCGCCATGGCTGAAGCATGAATGCAGTTGTAGTGCCAAGAATTCCTCTCCGAAATTCTTATATTATGCAATAAATATACCACCAACACGTCATTTTTATATGGTTATCTCCAAGTTAGTAACCTAATGCTACCCGAAGTGACGGTTAGTTCATCGCAAAGAATAGCTCCCGGTTAGCTGTTAACCGAAAGTCGTAATAGAAAATTTGTCCTGACTCTCAGTTAATATCTAACCGGAGATCGTAATACAGGCCCTTAATGGTAGATGCACCGTTATACAGCGCAAGTACACACGTTGATAAAACTAAGCCAAACAATCACGTTTCCGTTCAAATGGCACGCGCAAACTCACAGCTGTTTGGGTGCAGGTGCTGTCTTCTGAGTTTTGCTTCTTTTTCAACCGTCTGCTGGCTATGCAGGCAGCATTATAAAAAATTATTAATTTAATTTTAAGCTTAAACAATGGAAAATTAATGACGAATATTATATAACAAAGGACAACTTTCTGTTAATTTTTGCACTGCAAGAGATGTAGCCATAACAACAACGCCTTCTATGGCTTGTGTACCAAGAAATCACTGCCAATAGTAAATGATATCTATCTGTTGCTAAGAGAGCGGATAATTTGGACATTTTATTATATTTCAGGCATTTTCTGATGGAATTTCGAAATAGACACCACCAAAATGAAAGGAAAATATAAAATTAAAAATTTGGACAATTTTTATTGACATATCCCCTTATGAAAACTTTCCTTTTAAAAAAATTCTAATGTGTTACATTCACATGCCTTTCTCTAACCTCTGTCGCTTATTATTGGGTACACAAGCTATTCCTACTAAAGCTTATATTTGTATCTACTTCATTTTAATCCAAATAAACCTTTGAAGAAATAGCTACATTACACATGGGAACATCCATAGCCAAATGTTTAATAACTGGACGCTATACGCTGGCCTTAAAATTCCATAGTTTCTTTACAATCACCAGAAACAACTAAATGTTGAGAGGACTTCAAAAGAATGGCCCAGTAATGAACAATTCCAGCCAATAATAACAGATACCTCAGAAATGGCTTATGCCACCAAAAATTTATTTGAAGTAAATTGTGTGTTTTTTTGGTAATATGTTTCTCGCCTATCTCTTAACGATTACCAGTTATACAAAACCATACAAAACTCCTTCCGAATAACGGGTATTTCATAGGATATTCCCAGAAAATCCAACACATACGTTTTATTTGACATGTAAATATCTTTAATATATGATATTTTAAACAAAATTGTTAGAACCATTCTTAGGGGGGGGCGGAATCGAAACACTTTCCATGTAAAGCGTAGTTGGGTTGAGTGTGGGGGATTTTCTTGAAAATCTTTGGGTCACATCTTTGGAAGATCCCGAACTTAAATACCAAATTTGGTATTTATCCGACTTTTTGTTTTTGAGCTATGCTGTTCACAAACACACGAACTTTTTTCTAATTTTTTGGGGTTCAGGGGGCCTCAAAACATATATTTCCGGTGAAATCTGGACATCGAATTTTTGGGTGGAATACAATACTTTCCCTACTTGCTATACGTAGTAGAGAAAGTGATAAAGATTCCTTTTCTTAAGAAATACCAACTTCTCTCTGGGACTGATTTTGGTTCAGATGTTTGCAATTGCCTTTCCTTATCAATTTTTTCCACTGGTGTACGAGGAAAGGAGAAATTTCGGGAAACAGGATCCCCTCGCTCCCCCTTAAATACGTTTCTGTATAGTTAGAAAACAAAAATAATTTACACAATAAAGAATGAACCTCGGTTGTCAATTTATGGTACGTATTTGTAATAAGGTAATGTACCCCATGTTAAGTTATCAGCATAAATTTTATGTCGGTTCGTTTACACAATCTGTTCAATAGATAGCAATGAATGGCGTCATGTGATGTTTAACGCTTGACTTGAAGTTGCAGGAACGTAATTTGCGAGTATGACCTCACTCGAGAGGAAGCAGATGTGTCGCGACCTTGGTCTGCGGTCAGGCACTCAACGCCTCTTCTCTTTGTAGAGAGATATTCTTCTTGCTTTTCGAAACATTTAATTCCAATCACTTGGGAAATATCTGCAATAATTAACGGCATGGATACCACTTATAGTAATAGAAGCACACCGGATTCACATTTTTTCGCTGTCTTCCGGTTGCCCGACACCTTGTTCTCTACTTTCCTTTAAAAGTATTCGTTTCTTACATATGGTAGGATTGAGACAAGGTTGTTGTATATCCCAATACTGATAAACATATATTCAATTCTTTTCCTGTTCGTCATAGAATTATCTGTTAGGTATTTGTTGGATTTCAATAGATTTTATTTCAAAATTGAAATAGTTTGAAGAAGTTGATATTTCAATAGATGAATTAATAATAACTTTGAAAACAGGGAATGGCAGTTAAATAACAATTATACGTATATGATTTGAGATCCACATAAATAACCAACATAGTAATCTAAATAACCACATTTTAGGTTATCACTATATTAAGGGAACCCCAGCAGAGTAATAATCTCCGGTGCCTGGCAAATAAATTCTATAACGTTATACCAATTACAAAAGATAAACCAATAAAATTGACTATATAATTATTAGCGGAGATTATAGTGCACGAATTGGAAAAGCGCCCATATATAATATAATACAGAGGAGCCAAAAGACTCCGAACCGGCTGCGCGGTGTTTTTCCTGTCCGCGTCCTCGGCGCTCGTTGCCGTCTGCTGCTATCATAGAAAGGCGCGAATGAAACCATACAACAGTTTTAAAACTACTTTTAAAGACTTTACTTACCAATTTTACGAAAGGAGATGCCGAAACTGGCCACCGCCGTTGTCCATACATTTTTGGCACCTCTTTAGGAAACTATCCATCACTCGCCGTAGTTCACGTTGAGAAATTTCCTGGCGGATACTTTATTTTAATTTTTCCAGGGTGTGTGGGTTTGTCTTGTACACTTTGTTTTAAGTTACCCCGGAAGGGTATTTTATGAACAATATTACCGACTGCGCGGTGTTATTCCACTGGGCGGTGGAAATATGATAAAAACATGATATTGCACTGCTACTATAAACAAAGTTTATATTATACATACAGCGTGTATTTATTTGTGATTCGTATGTGTTAACTCGGTCAGTTCGCAAACTGAAAGTAGATTTGCAGAAAGATTTTCAGGTGTAAAAGTTCCAGGCCGTACAACAATCCATGAACTTTACAGTAAATTTCAGGCCACATGCCACAGGTAGTGTTCAGGCTAAGAAATCTAAAAGACGGTGTTCGGTTCTTACCAAAGAAACATTAGACGACATCGGTCATGATGGATAGTTTCCTAATGAGGTGCCAAATATGTATGGACAACGACGGTGGCCAGTTTCAGCATATCCTTTCGTAAAGTTTGTAAGTAAAGCCTTTAAAGGTAGTTTTAAAAATGTTGTATGGTTTCATTCGCGCCTTTCTATGATAGCGGCAGACGGCAACGAGCGCCGAGGACGCGGACAGGAAAAACACCGCGCAGCCGGTTCGGAGTCTTTTGGCTCACTCTGTAGGAAGGAATGGAGAATTCGTTATAAATCAGAATGGACATAAATTAAGAGACTTTGCAAGTTTTAATGATTATAAAGTAATGAATTCATCTATAAACATAAAAACGTACGTACTTACACGTGGGCAGTTAGAGGAACAAGAACAGTAATTGTTTATTTTCTCGCTAATCGAAAGACTAGTGCTGTTTAGGGATGTTAGAGTCTTCCGAGGCTATGACATAAGTACTGACCATTATCTATTACAAGCAAAAATAACCTTATGTTGGCAATAGGTGAAAAAGAAAGGAAAATCATAAGAAAATGAGATGTATAAAGTATACTTATTGCAAGATGAAAGTGTTAGGATGTTATACCAAAATAGATTAGATGAACAATTAAGACATATCCGTTTAGGAAACCATAGAAGAATGGTCACAATGAAAAAATGCAATAACAATGGAAGCACTAGGGAAAAAGAAACTACAAAGAGCCAGAAAGAAAGGACATTATAAATGGACAGAGGAAATAAAATCTCTTCCTAAACATTTAAAGAATTATATTTTAAATACTTACAGTTAAAAACTCAAGAAAGTCTACTGGAGTATAAGAAAAAAGCTGCAGAAACGAAAACAGAATGTAGGAAAACGCAAAGAGGACAGAATAGCTATATTACAAAAATTGAAATGTACGTACGTACATACGTACGTACATACATACATACGTACATATATACGTACGTACATACATACGTACGTACATACATACGTACATACATACATACATACAGACAGACAGACATACACACAGACATACACACAGACATACACACATACATACACACATACATACACACATACATACACACATACATACACACAGACAGACAGACATACACACAGACATACACACATACATACACACATACATACACACATACATAGACACACAGACAGACACACAGACAGACAGACAGACATACATACATACATACATACATACATACATACATACATACATACATACATACATACATACATACATACATACATACATACATACATACATTCATACATACATACATACATACATTCATACATACATACATACATACATACATTCATACATTCATACATACATACATACATACATACATACATACATACATACATACATGTCCTACGAATATAAGGAGTTAATATTAGCCTTAGAAAAAACTGAAAATCGCAAGGCAGCCAGCAGTGATGGCATAAATGGTGAATTACTAAAATATACCTCAATAAATTTTAAAGTTAGATTTCTAAGATTACTGAATACATGTTGGTTAAGTAAGGATATACCCAAATAATGGAAAATTTTAACAATTAAACCAATATCCAAAAAGGGAGACAGAACAAAATGTGAGAACTATCGTGGTATATTTTACTAAACACAACTTATAAAATTATTCCAAAATACAGAAAGGTTAAAACCAATATTAGAAGTAACGCTACTAGAGGAGCAAACAGGAGTTAGAAAGGATAGATCTGTACAGATAATGTCTTTATATTGCAACAAATATTTGAGAAACATAATTTAATAGAGAAACACACATATTATTAGACTACACGAAAGCTTTTATAAAATTATAAGACATACACTTTGAAAAATTATGGGTAAATGAGGAATTCCACTCCATGTAATTGATGTAATTGAAAATATTTATAAAGAAACTAAAATTCAAATTTCAGGAGCTAAAGGATCAAAAACAGAAAAAAACTAACATAGAAGTAAGACAAGGATGCAGTTGGTCTCTGCTACTTTTTAAGCTGTACATTGATGAAATTGCTGGACAATGGATTAATAGTATATCTTTCTTTTCAAACCATTCTAATACAAATACTGTGCATTAACTTTAATGCTCGCAGATGATCAGATTATTATATTTAATACAGAAGAAAATCTTCAAAAGTCAAGTATGCTCTGAATAAAATAGCAGAAGAATAGGTACAATATGACAATTTCCCGAAGTAAAACAAAAGTAATGGCGTTCAAAGGAAAAGAAAGTATAAGATCAAAAATTGTTATAGCAGACAAGATTGTGAAACAGGTGGTAGAATTTAAATATTTAGAATGTGATTTCTTATATAAAAACAATCTGATCTTATAAAAAATTTAATCTTTAATTATTTTAATGGGACTATAAAACGGATGTTTGAAAAACAAAGCAAGAAGGGGCACAATATTAAAATGTTATAAAGTAATTTCCGTGGCAAAATTATGTATGGGTGTGAATCATGGATTATGACGGAGAAAAAAAAAGGAGACTGAAAGTAAATTAAATGAAGTTTTCAAAAACAGGCAGGATATAAAAGAACAGATCTTAAAAGAAATGAATTAGATGTATACAATCAGAGTGAGCTGTCCCGCCGTTAGGATCGCTGCGTCGCCCTCTTGGTATTCCTCGCCACTGGTGCTCGGGTGTTTAAACTGGAAATGCTAGGGACTTCTGCGTGTCTCTATCGGCCTGTCTGCCTGCGGTCCTGGGACCTCCTACGGCTTCTTCACCTCATCCCTGCCTCGCGGGGATGTACTCAATAGATGAAAATGGTCGCAGTGTGCGAGGTGTCCTCCGATAAACACATCCTACAGTTATTGCAACGGACGGCAAACCTCTTGGAGCCGGCCCTGCTATGCACCGTTTCTTTTTTAGTTCATTGTCTTTTGGGAATGTATGAAATGACAAGTAACATTCTTTTTCTGGCTTGACGTACAGTAAAGTACACAGCGGTAAACCATTTTTATTCAGTTAGCAACTAAATGCAAATATTACAATTTCAGTTTAGAGAGCACGTACATAACACACACAGACATGCACACTGTAAAACCTATTACTTAACTGAAAGGTGTTGCGTGAAATGAAATGCATGCTCATTGGAAAACTCAAAACAGTGCATTGATTTTCCGCCGGTTCAGTTTTTTGCAATATATTTGGATTGGTATAGCAGGAAGAAAGATAACGTTACTTGGGAGTAAATTAAATTGAGTTTTATTCATGGACGCTCTTTAACTATGTGGTCCTTAGCGCCCCATTCTATATTGGGCGTGAAAGACCGGATATTTTGCTCAGAGGCTTCTTTATCAGGCTTGAGGTTTTTTAGTGCCATAAATCTACGACGCGAGACCGCCGGCTTTACTCCCCTCCGAAGGAAGTTGTCCTTAGCCATGCTAAGGATTTTTACGCTCGAAAAAAATCCATGGCTCTCCCCGGGTTTGAACCCACGACCTCATGTACTTGGGAATGGATCTTCATATGTATATTTGCATTATGCTGTATAACAACGGAAGTTCAACCACTTATTATTGTAGGTATAATTTGAATCTACAACCAATAAAGATACATTTAAGTGCTATATAGCATCGTGAACATATATAAACAATGTTTGAAGTAAGTCAACTAGACTACTTGTTTCTCCAGGTCGCGGTAAAAACCTGGCGGAGGGCGATGGATTTTTTTCAGGCGTAAAAATCCTTAGCATGGCTTCCTTCGGAAGGGAAGTAAAGCCGGTGGTTCCGTGTTATAAATTTACGGCACGTAAAAGAACCTCAAGCCTGATAAAGAGGCCTGTGAGCATAATTCCAGGTCTTTCACGCCCAATATAGAATGGGACGCTAAGGACCACAACAGTTAAAGATCGTCCATAAATAGTTTAGGAAGTACTTGAGCGCCTCTATCGGCAAAAATTGCCGATGCACAGGAACTTATTTTATTATCAATTTTCACACAGATGCGCCAGGTATGTGTGTGCTTGCAAGGAAGCAATGGTTTGATCACTCAAGAGAATACTGGAGTGTAGCGGATATTCAAGTGGACAAAAAAGAGCGGAACAGTTTCTGAAACCGGAGCTCTTCTGGAAAAGAATGATGGAACGTTATGCCGCTATAACGTTGCACTTGACAGCTAGCGTTTAAGTTGGTACACTCGCGAAAAAACAGATGAAAAGCTTCAACCGTTTGACTTCCTAAGCCAATCACAAGGCAGCATTCCGGATGGTCGATGACAAAGCGGAACCGGATCTAGAATCGGCTCTGTTGCCGGATGTAACTATTCCCAACCACGTGCTTCAGTTTGTGAATCTCTAGCAGAGCGTCGAGTTGTTCTTTGCAAGCTACATATTGTTCATTGTTATTTAGATTTGTGGTTATTGTTTGATAGTTTTGTTATTGTTCGTTTATACATTTATTTATTTATATTTATGTATTTTATATATATTTCATTCATATTATTTATTTAAACAAAACTTAAGTGCGACAATGTCGGCGATCGGCGAAATGATTCACGAATTTTTATTTTCACTCACCTATTTAAAACTGCAATGGCTCAATTCCATCCAAATCCCCGTCGTCGTCATCGTCATCCTCGGAAGCATCATTGTCATCATCTTCACCAAGGCATATCATCAATGGTTCACACTCACTAATAATTCCGTCTATTTCTTGTGCTTTTCTTATTAGCTTATGCACATGATCCACTTTCTTTTTCCACGAAGCCGCGTCCACCGTAGCCACACATTCCCGCAAAAGCCTTTCCACCTCGGTAATGGTAAATAACTTATTGTTTTCCCTCACATAAGCCTTAATGTCGCTCCACTTTAATTCGATAACTTTGTTATAGCATGCTTATAATTTGTTTTATTTCTCCTCATTGTAGCAAGAAGTTTGTATTATTTTGTTTCTATATTGTTAAAAGTGCGTAATTTATTCTACATACGCTGCAATGTTTATGCAGAGTTATTTTCAATTAACAATAATAATACGAAATAGTTATTATTCATTGACGTTCGCTACTTACATACGGTTTTTGTATGCGGCTTAGACACGATAGAAATGAGAACAATCAGCTGTTGTTGTTTACTAGCCACTCTGGCAACGTCGCAACCACGATGTAGCCAACCTTACGCGAAGCCACACGAACTGTCAAGTCCACTAATTTTAATAATATCATTTTAGTTTACCAAAAGAGAAACATTTTCTATCAAATTACAGAGTGGAACGAAAAACAATACCGTTGATCATATCTGGAGGGCTTTGGTACAAAAGAAACAAACCTAAGTACTAAACATGTTAGTTATTAAATAAATAAATAGAAATTTGGTGACCCTGCATTTTTTTTAAACAAATTATTGCAGTTATACCCTTGAATGAATGTACACATTTTCGAGAGTGAAGCTTCATAATCATTCGTCTTAGGAACGGCACGGTAGCAGGTTAGCAAGGCGCATAGTGTATATCGACTTCAGTGGGGAGGGGTGGGGATACACGTTAGAGCGTGTATTCGCCTGAAGTGCAGGTTGGCACGTGCACCGCTTTACGCCTGTATTGGGCAGTTTCTTGTAGTTTTCTTGATTTTCGTATATTTAGAGTGTGGCTGTCGTCTTTTGGTAAGTGTGATTTTTTCTCTTTGTATTCGTGCGTGGATCTGTGAGTTACAGAAAGGGGCGCAGCCCCCAAGGGGGTGCCAAGCCGTACCATGGCGGCGGCAGAGGAGACTCTTTTGTGTGAAACGCCGTGTGTAGGAATGGAGACGGAGGTGATCACTAGCACGCCGATAATATCTCAGATTCAAAGTGCGGATCAATTACACCCGTCCAATGTGCCCATGATGGAGCACCAGTCAAATGGGGAAGTGATAGCACCACGTGTTGCTTCGGCTACGAATCCACCACAGCCACCTTTAAGATACATGCACACGGATGCAGGACCTTATTTTGTGCTTGTGCGTGGTAATAGCCAAAATATAAGGGATTTCCACCCCTTAAAGCTCGGTAAATGGCTGTTCTTACACGCCAAAGGAGTTACGCATAGCAACAAATCGGGGTTTAACCAAATTGAAGTACATTTTGCCTCGGCACAGGGAGCGAATGATTTCTTAGATTCAGATTTTGATTCGATACATGATACCCGATCATACATACCTTCCTATAACCTTTTTGTATCAGGAGTGGTACGGGGAATAGATCTAGGCGTGGATCTCGACGAGATTCGCAATCATCTTAGCATGACTGCACAAATACCAGTGCACCATATCATGCGATTTAATCGCCGAGCACAGTTAGATGGGGAAACCCAATATATTCCTACGCGTTCACTGAAAATCACGTTTCGCACGCAAACTTTACCATCCCATATATATCTCTATTATCAAAGGTTTCAGGTGGACCGATACAATGCGCGGGTAGTCGTTTGCACTAAATGTGGGAAATTCCACCATAGGGCCAAATTTTGTAAAAATAAACCACGTTGTCTCAAATGTGGACAAGACCATTTGGATGCGCAACCTGAATGTCTTACGGATAGATTGCGATGCATCAATTGCAAACAGGAACACCTACCCACGGAGACGGAGAAATGCCCGGCATTTCACTTGGAAACACAAATAACGCAGACCATTGCGTCGCTACCAGTGTCACGGTATGAAGCACGCCAAATGGCGACAGGCCGAATATCCTATGCCGAGGCTCTACGTACACCTAGTGTTCCATCACCTAGGACACATACCGGGGAACTTTCGCCCACTATACCACAGGTGACAACTCCCGTACCGGGTGCCATGGTGGCGCCACAGGGACTGGGGCGTACAGGGGCTAATGGCTCTAATAAACGTAAATGTATGGCGTCTAGTACTCCTACGACCCCGGAGTGGGTACAGGAGCGCTGGGCACCACACGGCAGGTGGCCCGAGGGGGCGCCGGCGGCTACCAGTAGGAACAGGGACGCATACGAGCTGGGGAGAGATGGTGGTGGGAGACCCACGCCTTCGACTTTACCTCGGGAGAACCCGACGACATGGTTTGCTGACATGGGTAGGGGTGACAATGTATTAGCTCCGGGAGGAGCACAGCCTACACCACCGACACGTGAGCCCACGGGGATGCCCGGGGTCAGTATGCAACTCAGGACACTCTTTGTAAAATTGTGCATGATGGCACCGGACTACGTTTTACACACCCTCCAGGGGCTGCAGCATCAGCTGCATTTATAAACTTAAGCGTCTTAACGTATGGAAGGGCAGCCAATCGTTTACTACTGGAATGCGCGTAGTGTGACTTCAAAGAAGGCGGAACTCCAAACATATTTAGCCCGGGTCCGTCCCTGGGTTGTGATTATCGTGGAAACCTGGTTACGGGAAGGGCAGGCATTTCGACTCCCAGGTTACAACATTTATAGAACGGACAGACAATCTCCGGGTGGGGGTGTGGCTATTTGTGTCGCAGACAACTTGTGCGTATATAATTGGAGGACGGGCATTCGGTTCCCACCGCACCTCGAGGCGGTTCGAGTCGTGCTGGGGGATCTCACTGTCGTCGGGGTTTACACATCGGGCGCTCGATTCACACTACGCGAGTGGGAGAGATTTCTTAACCCCCGTGATTCCAAATACTTACTTGTAGGCGACTTCAATATTGGACATTTCGCGACTTTAACACCGCAAAGGAGGCGATGCGTACCATTAGGACAACTGGCGACTAAACATAGATGGCAGATCCTTACGCAACATTTTATTACTCGGCAGGGATCGCTACAGCAGCTTGATTCCTCGCCGGACATTATATTCGCTACGCCTGACGTGACACAAAAACTACGGGTATCCCGCCTTGAATACACCATGGGTAGCGACCACTACCCGTTCATTCTTTACACCGCTAGTACCACAGCAGTGATACCGCCGGACAGACGACTTCTCCGAACAGGTGACTTTGCGCCACATCAATTTCAGGTACACCTACAACACGTTACCCGACTACTCCATGACACCGATGCCACTTATGAACACCTGGAGGATACCCTTACCGGATATCTCGATCACTTCCATCCTAAAACACCTCGACGTCCACGCAGAATTCCAAGGCCGCCTTGGTGGACCCCAGAGTGCGCCCGACTAGTGGCGGAGAAACGTCGGCTTTATGCTCAATATCATCGGGAACGAACTAGGGTGACCTTCTTACTAGTGCGAGCTAAAGAAGCACACGTTCACCGCCGGTTCCGCCAGATTAAACGTGCAGCTTGGGCCACCTTCTGTAATTCGACTACTACCCGTACCCCTACAGTCCAGGTTTGGAAACGTCTTGCGTGGTTTACGAAAGCCAGACAATCAGCACCGGCACCGATATCGGGAAATCCACGACTGCAGATGGAATTCTTGAGACATGTCGCACCTGACTCAGCCCTGGATCCCCCCTTATCTCTTCCGGTTGATACCAATATATCCGACCCATTATTTCGACCGATTACCGGAACTGATGTCCGCTGTGTCGTGATTGGAAGATCAGATAAATCTACCCCGGGACTTGACGATATTACGTATCGACATTTGAAGGCTTTGCCCACCACATGGTACACTTTGCTTGCGAATGCCTTTACTTCCATCCTTCGTACGGGGGTACTACCACTGTCTTGGCGCGAGGTAATTATCTATCCAATCTTAAAACCGGGTAGCGCGGGACTGACCGCTGCAGACTATCGCCCCATTGGCATGCTCCCTACTCTACGCAAAACCTTTGAAAAATTACTACATGACCGTTTAAGCTTTTACTTGGAACGCTATAACTTATGGCCCGCCACACAATATGGATTTCGAAAGGGCCATGGCACCACATTCCCGTTATACATTCTTCTTACCGACATTAATATAGCCTTTCACACACACCGACAGGTGCTTGCACTTTTCCTTGATTTGTCTGCAGCGTATGACCATGTCCTTCTGCCGATGCTTATAGACCGTCTCCGTAAATATTCCATTCCATCTCGTATATGTGCGTTACTTTATGGCCTTTTTTACAATCGCCGTTACCACCTCGCGTCGTATTTTCATAATCCCCACACACGTACTACATCTCGCGGTTTGATACAGGGTTCAACACTAAGTCCTTTGTTATACTCGTTATACATTGGAGATATCCGATCCGAAGTGACAATCACTGCGCGTGTGGTACAATATGCGGACGACCTGGTGATATACACACCGATTCAACCGAATTCCGGGGGCGACTTTCGACTCTTTGAACTAGACTGCCTACGTGTTATACGCTTTTTGGAATCCTTGGGCATGCGGGTTAACATCCGGAAAACGAAATTCCAGCATTTCCGTAGATCCACTAGACCTTCACCATTTGTACTCCACATACTGGACCACGATCTAAGCCCGACACCGACGGTGAAATATCTAGGCCTTCATCTGCAACATAATCTCTCCACCTTATCACATTTCAAATTTCTTGTGACTGCCTTGAATCGTATCAAAAATCTCTTCAGAGCCTGTGCGGCCCGGCATTGGGGCATGCATCCTCTCTTACTACTCCGACTGATACCGCCACTGATACACGCTAGATTGGAATACGGACAACTTCTTGTACCGCCATTATCGGGTGGAACTAGATGGACGCTGGACACCTTTTTCTACCAACTGTATAACATCACCTTTCACATTCCGGGTAAACCGGCTAAATACCTCTCGCAAAGACATTTCCCGCGTTATCATTTGGAACAGCGGCTATTTGCACTCAGCATACACTTTATGGCTGACCTACTAACTCACTCTCATTCCCCATTGTTACCTAAACTTACCCGTCTATACGAAATACTATGCGCCAAACCCGAAGGGGTGGCGCATTTACCTTTACCACTGATTCGCGCTCTTGCCTTATTCCGACAACGCACACAATATTATAGCACGCCGGTATACCCGGCGTATCTGCTGGACATCCCGGCCCACACACTCCCGGACTATGTACAAGTTGACACCCGAACATTCCATATTCCGATTTCAGATTATAAGACATTATGGCACGCGTACCGCGAGGACCGGAAGATCGCTTGGAAGGACGATTCCCCACTCCTAATCTTCACAGACGGCTCCAAAACCCCGGAAGGCACTAGTGCGGCGATCTATGTTGACACAACGTCCGAAACTTTTACATGGCGACTGGACGACGCTACTACTATTTATACGGCGGAGTCTATTGCACTCTATAGGGCACTGAAGTACCTACATGGTCATTTAGTACCACACTGTATTGTATTTACTGACTGCCGCAGTCTTTTGACGGTTCTGCAATGCCCGGTCCGGTGGCCCAAGGTTCCTATATATGAAGTGCTTATCCGGAATCTCCTGCATACTTTACCGAGGACGGTACACCTATTTCTAACCTGGATACCGAGCCACGTAGGAATCCCGGGTAACGAATGTGTGGATGCAGCTGCGCGGGACGCGACGAAGAACCGGACGACCTGTGACCAGTTACGGACGCCTCCTTCGGACATTGTAAGACATCTATTACGGGGGGTGCCCGATATGGGACAGATGCCGCATACAACTGCAGATCATCTAACTACATTTTTATCTAGTTATCCAAGACTACCTAATCGAGCGTTCTCGTCCTACTTTCGCCTTCTATTTCATGTGGCTTTGACTCCTGCGTATCTCTTTCGTATCGGTCTCCGAGATACGGACCTCTGCACCTGTGGTCATCGGGGTGATGTTAATCACCTTTTTTTTGAGTGCCCCCGTCACCAGGCCGCTACGGCTGCTCTTTTTGCCACTTTACACGACATGGGTATTATGGGACCATACCATTTACCTTCGATTCTCCTGCCATTCTCCGGACATCTTTGTAGGGCTTTATTTAGATTCATCACACGCACTAAAATGAAGTTGTAGACGATGGTGTCCCCACTCCTCCTTTTAAATACGGCGCCTGATATCACTGCTGCTAACCATTTTCCTGAGACGCAGTAGCTCACCTTTGGTGGAGCAGTAGCGTCTAAAAACAAGCCAACAACAACAACAACAACAACAACAACAACAACAAGCTTCATAATACATTTGTGTTGTGAAATCATTATTCTGGCCCGTTTTGAATTAGTTCCATGTTGGAAGTAAATGTCATGGAACGAATTCCAAGATAGCACCAGTTCCAGAAAGCGCAGTAATTACTACACACTTCAAAGGAGAGAGACGAAAGAAACGTTCCTTTGAAACGACTCCGACTATTCAACACCGCGTACAGCAGCAAAAATAATAAGCATGTGTCTGTTTCATGCTCCTATTGCATTTAACAGTTAATGAAATCAGGTTAAATGCGACGATATAAGTCAAAGCATTTCTCCGGCAAATACTCATTGGCTATGGACTGGCGTTTAAGAATGTCTGCAATCTTTCAGTATCACTTAAAAGATACTGAAAGGAGTGAACGTGAAGGTTAGAATCTCAACTGAGGGTATTTTAAAGTTGATATCTTGTAGTATAGAGAAGTTTATAATCTACTGCTAACTTATGGAACTTAGAAATTTGGTATTTTGAATCTAAGCTTATGTAGATGTACATTATATTCTACAGAGAGCAGAATGTTAATAGTAAGGAGATATGGTGCAGCCATTGTACAAACACATTGCAGTTTTAATAAGCCTCATCTTAAAGCTTCCATAGGATTTTTAAACAAATTGAAACTGATTTCTCCTACCATCCTATAACTCTTAAGTTGGCAGTTTAGAATACATATGTGCAGGAAGTGTTGCATTTATGCAATTGTTGTAATAGATTGGCCGATAATCTCCCCTTACAGTGTGCCCCACAGCGATGAAAATGATGTGTCGTCAGTCAAACAGATGTCACTCTGTCATACGCTTGCTTTAGGCCATGTTACATTGCATTTATTGCAGCAGCTTCTTTCATGTGTGTGATTTCTTAGTGACTTTTGCCATTATTTGGAGTAGTATAATTCCAAAGTGTTGTTTTTGTTCCAAGTCACGTTAGCTGGTATTGGGAAGAGTAATACATAACAGAATCAAATAGTGGAATAGGTTTTATGGGAGAAAACCCAGAATGTACATATATTGACTTTACCCCCTCCTATTCTCTATTGTATGTCACATTTAAGTCTGCAATGTAATAAGCAGAAATTAATATATTAATGTTACAATATTAATAAATAGTAAACATAAATTAAATATTTCCTAAACACTTTAGAAGGTAATGAATACAGGTCATATAAAAATGGGCATAGAAGATAGAGAGACAGCTTATCTAGTGCTATACAGCCTACATTTTTAAAAGGCGTAAAGAGAAGTACTAGAGTGACTGGCCTTTTCATGTGAGCAGTATTGTCTACTTTGCACATATCTGGTTCCAGCATAATCAAGAGAATTCCCTGTTTTTTCTTGCATTCAAAGTGCTGTTGAAAATTTGTCGTTTTATGCATAATACCATTCAGCAAACATTTTTGAAGCCAGCTGTCCAATAGCTGCGCTTCTATGCCATATATACATCTCAAGTTATTCCATGGATAAACAAAGGACATGAGGACTCAATGACCCTTTTTTTTCTGCTAATTCTGTTTATCTTTTTGCCTGCTGAACTCTTATCAAAGTGTCATTTCAGACTGTACACATATCTCAATTCATTCATTTTGGTTTGGTTGAGTCTGAAAGAGTGTGTACAAGACCACTTGCATGGTACAAAAACCAGGACTATAAAGGATTTCAATATTCTGCTCTTAGTGTATCCCCCACATCAATGAAAATGTTGTGTTATATGTCCAATAGATGTTACTCTATGTCATACACTAACTCAACAGATGTCTCACTGTGTCATATGCTAGCTCTAATGCAATGCTGGCAACATATGAATAACTAATGCCGCCAAAGCCGGTAGAGCAATGAACTTTAAAACAATCTCAGGGAATTAGTTCTCTGGTATTCAAAAATAATTGTTTCAGCTGAAAGTAACTTCATTTACCTGGTGTTCCAACAACAGTATATTCCCCTTTACAACACATAAATCAACCACCTGTTTCTTATATTACATGTGGTTGGTACTTCAAACCTTATGGATCACAATGAATAGGTTACTGTATGTCTTCTCTGTTTAAGGTTCTGTAGGTGAGAGTGCATTTCTTCTCCACTTCCTCCGCATACCAGAAGCTCATTTATTTCCCTTAATATCATGTGATTTTTGCACCCACCTTGAGAATACAAAACACAGTCACCCCATGGTCTGACACCATGATACATGCTGAAGGTAAGCTTGCGTGTTGCAATATTCACATCCATTTCTCTCCCTAGTTTATTTCCCTTTTAGGATTTATTTTCTGTATTATTAATTTTTGCAGAGCTTATCAAGTTTATTTTCTTTCAACATGTAAAATACTTTGTGAGTTGAGCATATGTAAAGGCCTGAATAAATATACCTAGGATATCATGATACCTGATTGAAATTAGGTAAAGCTTAAACCCTCATGAAAGATCATATTTAAGAAAAGACTCAAAATATGTTTTACAATGGGATGCATTTGCTCGTATCACAATCTGAACGGATCTTTGCCTCATAAAACCTGAAATGTAACCTAACTTCAAAGCTGCTGTATAAGGAGCAGAGATTATCAGAACTTCCAGTGTTATAAGACCACACAGTGCAGTGCAGAAATTCTGAACACAACTTCCAGTTGCCTTAAGCCATTGGCATTGTATTTAAATACGCTGATTGCTACCTCTACAATTGGATTTAAGTTCTTGTACAGCTGTGCAAGTGCATTTTAAAGTTTAAAAAATAAATATAAAACAACTCACTATAATTTTTTCTTGAAATTTTGTGTGCATGACACTGGAGGCATTAACTCATAAATTTGGATGACCTAATATGATTGTTGGGTGTTGTAGATCTGAAAGCAGTTCTCCAAATGAAGGACGACAACAATTTTGCATTGCCGCACTTTTACTTCCTACCTACTATAGCATAAAATACATCATTTTGTTACATTGATTTGTCTGATGGCGGAATGTTCATATTTTAGCTTGCAGTCTCAGTGGATCCTTGACCTTCCAGCTGAATGTTGACCTCTAACATTGTACTCTGGCAGTGTTACTTTGAAGCAGCATGAGCAATGTTGATTTTTATGTCCATATAGTGGTCTTTTTCTCACCAATCATCTTGCACAACAATTGAATATGCATATGTCCGCTGTGCTTTGCATATAGGAAACAATGCTGTCATCTGATGCTGCAAATCAACACGTTCCATTCCTTCTGGTACTCAATGGCATACTTTGGTTTCTTTACCTCCTCTCTGGGTGTCTGACTTTCTTCTTCTCAGCTTGCCTGTTGCTGTAATGCCAGCATCTTGTTTTGTCAATAGGAAATAAATGTGTATTATACCTTCATTTCATACACAGCTTATTCTTTGAAGACCATGTTTCATACTCGCCACATTTCAGTTTATTATGAGTGATATCAGAAGGCACATCCTGTCCATTTGCTCATGATGCTAACAAAAGTAGTTTTTCTGTCCGTTAGTCCTCAAAAGAGATCTTAAAATTCTTGGTCAACACATACTTTTGAGCTGTGCATTTAAATGGCATTACTACCTTGTACAGCTTGTCATGCGACTTGAATGGGATAAGCAGGAGAAAATACTTTTTGGCATAATGTTTTAATGGAAACACGTGGAATATTAAAAGAAAATATGAAAAATTGTAATTTTTATACTAGTCCTTAAACATGGAATATAGGACATCCAGTATGAGTTCAAGGGAGAAGTTTCCCAAGTCTCGGATATGGAAATTTCTTGCAATATAGGACACCTGGCAAACATAATTCCAACCAAACTTTAACAGCCATTTGGAAAATCAGTGTGCACTTATAACAGATTTTGGAAATGATTTAAAATAAAGAGAGTTGAAGGTTGTTACACTACATCACTAAAATGTTCTTACTTGAACACGTTTCGGGAGACGATTTGCTCCCATCGTCAGCATGTCCTCAATAATTTGGAAATGATGTTCACAAACGACTATACAAACCTGAACCAGCCTAATTTTATTGAAAGAAAGAAAAGAAAGAAAAAACAAAGAGAATGTTGTAATATCTGCTTGCAAATGTCTCTTTTATGTGCAGCTACTGCAGTTTTTAAGTCGCAGAGCATGCATATACAGTTAGGATATACTGTAGATTTTTCTGCTCCCCAAAAAAATAGAAGTCTGGTGAAGTAAGGCCTGGGCAAGAGAGGGGGCAATAAGCGCTTGTAGACGACATGTTTTCTAAACAATTCATATAGCTGTATGCACAGTAGCACCATCTGTTTGAAACCAATAATTTATTTTGTCTTCCTCAAGTTGGCCCATAAAAACCTGTACCATTGAACAGTAAGATTCACTGCTTGCCATTTATTCAAAAAAGAAAGGGCCAACAGTGTTCTGTCTGGATATTACAATTCACACTCCAATTGTCAGATCATACAAGGCTGTTTCATGCACAGCATGAGGATTATCCATTTAAGATAACTGTACATTTTGTTTGTTAACATAAGCAGAGAGACAAAACCCTGTCTCATCTTTATAGAAGAGGAATATGAGTGGTAAATCATTTACAGGAACAAAATGATTTCTGAACTGCTTTGTGCATAATTGCAGGCGCAATGTCTTCCTATTTTGACAGCTTGTGCAGGGATTTTGATAGGCTCTGTTGTATACAGTCGGAAACTTTCAGCATTTCTTAAGTGTTCATTTACTTAAGTGTTCGCCATCTAACACTGAAACTATCAAAATTTCTGATCAAGTTGACAAACTCCATTACGATTAGATACAGCTACTTCTGTCGTTTTTCAGCAATGATACCTGAAGAAATTATACTTAAAATCTGTGTACTTTTTGGCTTGTTGAAAGACGTCAGCAAGAAAAACCTTGTTCCGCTATTAAAAGAACCATAATTGAACAACTAAACACAGAAGCAGTATTGCTTTTACAGTAGCTGTATAACAATTGAATATTAGGGTGGATTGATAGGTTGATGGCTTTTTAAAGAAAATAATAATTTGGTCCAAAAAATCATTTTTATTTCTCCTTTCAATTCAATACACATTGTCCAACGTGTCTCCAATTTTTTTAACCCTTCCAAAAAATAAGATTATTCAAAGTCTGCAAATTATGAGGTGGTTTCTGCCATGATGTGTTCACCGAACATGAATTTCTTCCCAGTGAGCCAGTTTTTCAGATTTGCGAAGAGGAAGAAGTCACTCGGAGCCAAATCTGGAGAATATGATGGGTGAGGTAACAATTCGTAGGCCAATTCCACAAATTCTGTGATGGCAATGGCTGACTTGTGTGCGGGTGCATTATCCTGGTGAAAGAGAACCATTTTCTTCACAAAATGGGGTCGTTTCTTTAACAATTCCTTGTGAAACTGATCCATAATATGAACTGTGACATAATATGAACCTGTGATTGTTTTACCCTTTTACAAGTAGTGGATGCCTATCACCCCTTGTGAATCCCAAAAGACAACTGTCATGATTTTTCCTGCCAACAGAATAGTTTTCGCTTCCTTTGGAGCAGGTTCGCCGAAGGAAATCCACTGCGTTGATTGTTGTTTGGTTTCAGGTTGACAGTAATGGATCCAAGTTTCATTAACTTTGATATAATGCCGCAAAAGCTCATTTGGATTGCATTGGAACATGTTCAAACATCCCTGTGAGGTGGTCACACGATTG